>CM038356.1:3141997-4541997 GCA_021464625.1 Proterorhinus semilunaris | reverse complement strand
GATGCCAGTGATAGTAACAAAAGAAAGATACAGAATATAACCATAATAAAGGAAACCTTCAGAGCAAATAAATAAATAAATAAGAAATAAATAAATAAATAAAGAGACAAACAAAAATTTAGACAATTATCATCACAATAAACCAACATTAATAGTAATAGGATTAATAAGAATAATAGTAAATGGATGAATAGGATGGAAATAGTTTTGATAGAAACAAACAAACCCCTTATTTAAAACTCTCCTGTCCTCCATGACGTTCTCCTCTGTCCCGCCCCGGCAGCGTGCGACTGCTCCCCCCTGGGCTCGGAGTCCGGGGGTCTGTGCGACGCGCTGACGGGACGGTGTCTGTGCAAAGCCAACGCCGAGGGCCCGCGCTGCGACCGCTGCAAACCGGGACACTTCGGCCTGAGGCAGGAGGACCCGCTCGGCTGCCAGCGTGAGACGATACGAGAACACGGAGTTTAGAGGAGCAGACGGAGCAGTGGCACAGAAGTAGACTCTAGAAACTGTTCAAATACTTGTAATACTGTAAATATTCTACGTTACAGATATTTCTACCCTTATCTGCTGACGTTATATTGTTCTGCTGATATTTTGCTGCTTTGAAGATGAGCAAAGAGCTTCTGTTTACATCACGTGCAAGAACGGCATCAATAAAATAAAAAGAAATCCAACTTTCAGTAAAAAGACTCTAAACCTGTGCCACTGCTGAAGTCTGCTTTTCCAAAACGCGGTGTGTGACCGGTGTATTCTCTGCTGTAGCCTGCGGTTGTCATCCTCTGGGCAGCGCCGGTCCGTGCGACGCTCAAACAGGAAGCTGTCCGTGTGAAGCTCGGGCTCTGGGTCGCGCCTGTGATCGCTGTGTGGTGAGTTACAGCTTTACTGACCTCTAGTGGCCGATGTGCGTTCTCTGTGGACGGTCATCGTGAGAAACAAAATGTAAAAGAGTTCATTTCCGAAAACCTCCTGAAAAAAAACGTACAATGAGATAAATGTTGACTTTAATGTGTGTGTGATGTTTCAGGACGGTCACTATGGTTTGTCCAATGGTGCCAGATGTACGCCGTGTGACTGTGACATCGGAGGCGCTCACAGCAGCACGTACGTACAAGGATCTGTCCGAAAAGGTGTTTCACGTTGAGTCAATCAATCCAAACTTTTGAAATTATTTTACCTTAAAAACACAAGAGAAAACATCAACAATACACAGGAAAGTGATAAAGTCTCTGTAAATGGAAGACCTCAAATCTCTCTTAAAAGACTCTGTCTACAATTCATACACAAGGCAATTCAAAGTGGTTCACAGTTGCATAAAATTACAAGAAAACAGATAAAAATCCATAGAACATCAAGATAAAAAATAATCAATTACAGTAAAAGGCAAAGAGTGCAAATAAAATACTTTCAGTCGTCATCCATCCATCCATTTTCTTCCACTTGTCCGTTGCCGGGTCGTGGGGGCAGCCATTGGAGCTGCCCAAATCATATATGGTAAAAAATAACTGTTTTCAGCCTGGATTTGAACATTGTCAGAGTTGAGGCTGCATGAAACTGATGTTTAGTCCTGACTCTGGGAACCACCAGGAGACCCCTCCCTGAAGTTCTCAGGGCCCGAGATGGTTCATACGGCTCTAACATGTCAGAGATGGACTTTGGTGCTAAACCATGAAATGACTTGTACACGAGCAGAGCTGTTTTAAATTCTATTCTCTGAGCGACAGGAAGCCAGTGCAGGGACCGGAGCACTGGACTAATATGGTCGTATTTCCTGGTTCTTGTCAGGACTCGAGCAGCAGCGTTCTGGATGTTCTGCAGCTCTAACAGCTCGTTTAGAAAGGCCAGTGAGCAGCCGTTACAGTCGTCTAACCTGCTGGAGACAAATGCATGGATGAGTGTCTCCAAGTCTGGTTTTGACACGATTCCTCTGATCTTAATGTTTTTTTCAGATGGTAAAAAGCTGATGATGTTATTGCTTTGATGTGGCTGTTTAAGTTCAGGTCTGAGTCCATGATTACTCCGAGATTTCTAACCTGATTTTTTGGTTTTAGAGAGAGAGACTCAAGGTGACTGATAACACTTCCTCTTTGTGTCTGTGGGCCAAAAATAATGATCTCAGTTTTGTCTGAGTTTAGTTGGAGAAAGTTGTTTTGCACAAACTGATCTGTTCGATGCAGTGACAGAGAGTATCTACAGGCCCATGTTCACCTGCCGTCAGTGACACGTAGATCTGAGTGTCATCTGCGTAGTTGTGGTACGACACATTGTTGCTGTTTATTAGCTGACCCAGTGGAAGCATGTACAAGTTGAATAAGAGGGGTCCCAAGATTGACCCCTGGGGGACTCCACAGGTCATGGCAATTTTGTCTGAGACACAGTTGCCAATTTTGACAAAGTACGTCCTGTCCTCCAGATAGGACTTGAACCAGTTTAGAGCAGGACCAGAGATTCCCACCCAGTTAGGGCCCTACTTCTTGAAAATAGCAGCTGATTATGTAGCACAGCCTCTTACGGTCCTTCTTAATCTCTCAATCCAAAACAAAGAGATCCCACTCATTTGGAAATCAACTTTTGTTACCCCTTTAATTAAAAGGAGATGATCCAGCTGTTTTAACTAACTACAGACGAGAAGAGATTCAAGAATGGAGAAAAAATGTGCTCGGTTCAGGTGGGGGTTAAGAGGTTAATCCTAAAATCTACAATGAAGGTACTTGATTCATCTTCTGTACTCAGTAGTTGAAGTCTTCCTAAAATGTAACATCATGCTATCAGTCATTAAAGTCCAGCGCTCTCTGTTCAGGTGCGACGTCGGCAGCGGGCAGTGCCACTGTCTGCCCAACATGAATGGGCGCCGCTGCGCTGACCCTCGCCCGGGTTACTTCCTGCCGCAGCTCGACTACTTCCTGTACGAGGCCGAATTCGCCGCTCCTCTGGATTCAAAGCCGCCCCCTCCTTCGATTCCTGTTCCTCCTTCGACTCCCGTTCCTCCTTCGATTCCCGTTCCTCCTTCGATTCCCGTTCCTCCTTCGATTCCCGTTCCTCCTTCGACTCCCGTTCCTCCTTCGATTCCCGTTCCTCCTTCGACTCCCGTTCCTCCTTCGATTTCCGTTCCTCCTTCTCCAATAGTGAGTACCATATGTTTATTTACGGTATTTGTCAACTTGTTATTATCTATTTCTCTGCTTACAGCAATTACCCGTCATCCAGCCTAAGTGTGAGAAGTATTACAGAGAACAGGGCTATGACTTCAAGATCTCCAACGGGCAAGTGGTTTTGGTTCGGAGGACGAAACGAAACGCCCGCCGCAAAAGGCAGGTCGGTGCAAAGTGAGGTCCGGTGTGATCTTAAGTCACGTTTTCAAACTAATATTGAAAAGGTATGATGCCAACAAAAGAAACTTGACCCCAACTTCATTCTCAGAGCAGTGTAGTGGATCTCAGAAAACAAACCGTCCCAGAGAAGTAATATTCAAATTGCCATTTCAATATTAATGTGTCCTCAGTACGGTGCCATCCCACTGGAGCCAGGGTACCCTCTGCAGATCATCCCACGCGAGAGGAACGAGGGCCTTCCCCTCACCTGGACCGGGCTGGGTCTGGTCCGGGTTCTGACCGGCGCCGGACTCAGGTTCACTGTGGAAAACCTGCCTCTGTCCATGAACTATCAGCTGGTGATCCGCTACGAACCAGAGGTGAATAAACCGACGCAAAGCTATCGTTTAACGTGGGGGTTCTAAAGTTCTTAAAATAACCCGCAACCAACTTACAAAACTGATCTTTTTCCTTGTCGCGTTGTAGTCACTTCTCTGTTACTCTTTTGGCCCATTTTCACCACATTTTTGTCACTTTTTTGTCACATTTTTGTCATAGTTTTGTCACTTTTTCATCAAATTTTTGTCACATTTTTGTCAATTTTTTGTCACATTTTTGTCACTTTTTCATCACATTTTTGTCAATTTTTTGTCACATTTTTGTCCATTTTTCATCACATTTTTGTCACTTTTTTGTCAAATTTATGTCACTTTTTCATCACATTTTTGTCAGATTTTTGTCACTTTTTCATCTCTTTTTGTCAATTTTTTGTCACATTTTTGTCAATTTTTCATCACATTTATGTCACTTTTTTGTCAAATTTTTGTCACTTTTTCATCACATTTTTGTCAATTTTTTGTCACATTTTTGTCACTTTTTCGTCACTTTTTTGTCACATTTTCATCCTCGTTTCATCTCATTTTTTTTGCTATTATGTCACTAGTTTTTTCAAGAAACAAGAAACTTTTAGATTCGGGTAAAGCCAAACTGGAGAAAATGTGCTCGGTTCAGGTGGGGGCTAAGAGGTTAAAGCCTCGCTGACACTGATACCTGGAGAATCCATAGTATCGTTCTCGTCTTGTCTTTCCCTGCTTTCCACAATCACATAAATCCTCTCCCTAATCCCTCAGTCTCCGTCCGACTGGTTTGCCTCCGTGAGCATCACCACGGTTTCTCCTGGAGACCAACAGTGCAACAGCGAACCCATACGGAGCGGAACAATGTCTCTGACTGGAAACTCCAGGTAATACGCAGGCAAATACAGAACTTTATGGACTATATCATTGCTGTATTATTGTATTATTTGATTTCACCTCCTTGTGCTGTTGTTCCTCAGAGGCTCAGTGCTGGACTCTCCCGTGCGCCTGAACTCTGGAGGCAGATACTTCATCGACGTCACTTTCAACAAACGCCCGGAGTCCGACCCCAACGACAGCTCCCACATCCTCATCGACTCGGTACCGGTTCCCTCCTCGCGACAAGAACATGAACACACTTTGGAAGAAAAGCAAGACGTGATGTTGTGTGTGGTTTGCAGTTGGGTCTGATCCCGAGTATCGAGTCGGTTCGGGACCTGTGCTCTCAGACCGACCTGGACTCCTACAGGCGTCTGCGCTGTATCGGACTCGCCGCCGAGGCCGGACCGCACGACGCTGCTCCCGAAGTCTGCGAGGGACTGGTCAAGAGCATGTCCGCGCGCATCCACAAGGGGGCGATAGGTATGGGATTTCTCAAATGGTGTGTTTTTGTTGTTGTTTTTTTTACATCACCATCAATTCAATAGCATGCATTGCCAAAAATGGTTGCTCATATCATGGTTAATTTGCCCTGCTGCCAGTGGAGGGTGCTCCAAACTACAAACAAGACGATGAGTCCTGACAAAGCAAGTGTCTTTTCCACACACATGTTAATTTAAAGGCACACTGCGTAACATTTTGGACTATACTGTTGCCATCAGTACAAAACATGCTCCTAATGACCAGCTCGACACAGAAAATGCTATTCCTGCAGTGGGTAATCAAAGAATGGATTTGGGTGAGGACCTAACCTGTTTAAATCTCATATAGTGCTGACTTTATTCACATCTCCATGGAGATGAGCTGGAGACGTACCCACTCCTGGTAAAGTTACAGTCATGTCTTAGGCGAGCTGAGCCGCTCACAGCAAAAGACACGTGTTTGTTTGTACATTTATGAGGTATTTTTCAATTATGAAAATATCTGTCATAAAATAAATGCATGTATTTCAATTCTATTTACTGGGTAAAATTCTACGCGGTGTGGCTTTAAATGATAAAACATGAACTTTAACATGAAACTACTGAACTGAACAGAAGATGACTCGAATACCGTCACTGAAGGTTTAACATGAAAACTTGTTTACTCATCTTGTCACTTTGCACCCGTGTAAAGCAGGTTTTAAGATTATGGATACTTTATTTATTCCCTGTTCTCTTGTGTTTCTGTTGCAGCTTGTGCATGTGACAACGAGGGTTCCCTCAGTCCGTACTGCGGTAAACTGGGCGGGGTTTGCGAGTGTAAACCTAACGTGATTGGCCGATGCTGCAACTCCTGCGCTCCTCAGACGTACGGCTTCGGACCTGAGGGCTGCAAACGTGAGACACTTTCTGCACGAAATCCTCTCGACGGTTCAGGCCGGGAGCGAGCACTTTTATCACTCAATGTCATGAAGCATTCGGAGATACCATTCTCTAAAGCGAAATATTTGCTTTTCTAGGCCTGTCACAGAAATAAATACTTTGAAGTTCAATATTTTGAGACAAAATAGTGCGTCAAATGAATAAATGCGATTCATTCTCTCACCGCTGAAATATTATGGAAGGACAAAGCTAAGCTAAATTCATCAAGAGTCAGCCTCGAATGATTCACCACTGATCCAGATCTTCCGCCACTGCACCAGCTTCAATGATCAGTCTGTGGGAGGCCGGATAGAAGGTTTATGCACAGCTGCAGCCTCTGGAGGTCCTAAACCTTAATGCTCGGGAGACTCCAGAGGCACCAGCAGCTTCAAATACCTGTTTGCTCCTTTGTAGCAGCTGTTCTCTTAATCTGATGCGTTTGTCTGGCAGAAACTGTCCTCATTGTGCCTTTATCTGCACAAACCCGTGCAGCCCACAAATCTCTTAACAGCACCATGATTACGCTTAATCTTTCTAATCCAAGGCAACTATTTCACGCTTTTCATCAGCAGAGAGATCCTTTTTCTTTCCTATATTGCTCTAAAATGTGGAACGTCCTGACACCTAATCATCACAGGCGTCTGAGATCGATGTCAGTGATTCAAAGAGCCCTGAGACACAATACCATGCATGACTTTCATTGAGTTTTTTATTTTTTTACCTTTATGACACTGAAATACAATTTGCATAATAATTGGAATGCGGTGTATATGTAAAAAAATAAAAATAAATTTCCCTTCTAAATTTAGTTAGCTTATATTCAGGTGTGTTCAATTATCTGAAAATTACTGATAATTCGTGATGTTCATGGAGGATCTTTCACGAATGTCACGATTCACTTTCCTTCACCCCCAATTTGTGGCGGTCGCAACAGAGCGTAATAACATATCTTCAAAAACGAGTTGGAATCAACCCAAAACATACTAAAACTAAAACTAAAATAGGACTAAAAATGCGAATAAATGTACTGATGATAAATATTGGGCCCAGAAATATTGATTTATTTATTCAAGATTTGTCTCATCAATTATCAGTTGACCATGATAAGCAAAAATTAGGCGCAACCGTTTCACATTAGTGCTTCTCTGGTCATCCAAGTGCTGATGTGTGATGCAGCTAAAGTCATTTTGGCATGTTCTTACTTCCCGCAGCGTGCGACTGCGACCGGCGCGGCTCAGAGTCCGACCTCTGTGACCAGGTCCGGGGGCAGTGCGCGTGTCGGCGGGAGGTGTCCGGGCGCCGCTGTGACCGCTGCCGGCCCGGATACTGGGGATTCCCACTGTGCCGGGTCTGCGAATGCCACGGTCTGTCCGAGATCTGCGACCAGGACACGGGACGATGCGCGGACTGTGGGAGGCACTCCACCGGCCCAAA
Source organism: Proterorhinus semilunaris (assembly GCA_021464625.1). Taxonomy (NCBI): domain Eukaryota; kingdom Metazoa; phylum Chordata; class Actinopteri; order Gobiiformes; family Gobiidae; genus Proterorhinus; species Proterorhinus semilunaris. The sequence continues at coordinate 4,534,614 of CM038356.1, read as the reverse complement.
CTGTGAACGGTCAGTGCACACTTTTGAAGTACTTCCCATTAAATGCTTGTTTTGGTCATTGTTATGGTAACGATATTAAGATGAAGCCGTTGTTTTTTGCATAAAAGGTCCGCAATGCACCTTTAACACAAGGGGGTCTGATTAATCCAGTAATGGGCTGGTGAAAGACTTTCTGGCTCTGGGGCCCCAACAGTGATGCCAGTGACCATAGGCGCCGATTTATGTTTTCCCCCGTGGGTGCTCAGTCAGCCGGTACTGTCATGTGACGCACACCGCCTCACATTTACCTAAACAGAAATGCAAGCTACTTGGCAATGTCTACTATCATCTTATACACTGAGGCTATTTTTTGAGAAAGCAATAAACATGCATTGGTGCGCTGCGCGCAACTCACCATTGTTGGCACTAGAAGTAGTTGTAGAGGCCGTCTCATAATGAATGGAGACAGTCTCCTCGCTGGTGGAATCTTCTGATAAATGCAATTTCTTTCTAATTACAAATCTGTCCATTGTTATCTTAGTGCGTTTTATTAGCTTCTTGGTCATTAGCCCATTGGCGGCAAACGAGCTTTGTTTTTGGCCGAAGTTACGTACACGGCGTCGGAGCATCATGTTGATAATGAGATCAAGGATTTGATTGACAGTGAGGATTTTTACCTAGCAACACACTGCCCGCGTGCCCAAATTATATTTTCCCTAGACGTATGAATTGGAATTATAGAAAAACAATATGCCCGATTGAATTCTATTTCTATAAAGTATTAGCAATATAATTTGTAAGAAAGTAAAATTGTCACAGGGGTGTCTCGATCCAGGGACCTTTGGCATGAAAGTCAGGCGAGGTTACCGTTCGACCACGCTACAGATACATAGTGCTTAGTGTCACATTCACATTTGTATATGATGGTAGGACCCGCGCCTGACTGTTGTGAGAGAGAGGTACAGTTTTAATTATTCGCTTGTTTTATTCAATTGGACATTTTGTGAATTCAAGGTAAATTCGCCTGGGTGCTCACAGATTTGGCTGGGTGCTCGAGCACCGGAGCACCCACGGGATCGGCGCCTATGCCAGTGACGAGTTACTTAGAAACACATTACTCTAATGTAGTGTCTGCGTACATTAGTGAGTGAATGAGAGTGTGAATGGGTGACTGGTTCCTTGCTGTAAAGTGCTTTGAGTGCTGTTGAAAGCGCATTCTTTACTATATGGACAAAAGGATGGAGACTCGGTCTATTAAAATCAAAAATCATTGTTTTATTCCCTATATTACAACTGTAGCCCAGTCTAAAAATGCAATTTTAGACTAAGCTGACTATGTGCATAAATTAAGTTGGATAACAATATAAATAATATTCAATGTGATTAAAATGCATACAAATCTACCTAAATAAATAACCCATTTCATTAATGTATAAATAGTTAAAAACCTAATACTATGTTAAAAGTTCATTTTCATAAGTAATGTTGTTTTTATGATTTTGTTGGACGATGTACCTGTGGCATCCAATCGGAGATGGGTGGGCGTGGCATGACACCGCAAGTGCGAGGAAAGTCTAGCTCTCGAGTCACTCGGCTTTTAGCAGCGAACTGAACAGTTGTAATTAAACCAGTCCAGTAAACACGATCTATCCAGGTGGATGCAGAGTCTACAAGCTCTGGGTGGATTTGTTGTTACCAGTAAACGATGTGAGTACATGCTGTATGTATTGTATTTCATTTGTGTATGCACAGACGGAAAGTGTGGGCAGAATTTTGATGCTGACCGCGCGCGGTTTAGCATGCTAATCGCGGCTAACGCTAATGCTAGTAGTTTCTTTCTCCGTCTACATGAAGAGTGTGGACGTGTCAAATTTGTTTAAGACTAAATATAGATTTCTTGATACGCAGTGGACCAGAGATGCCCTCTTGGGACCCTACTGTGGGATTTAAAGTAGTTTTGGCTGTTCATCGTCGGATCTGCTCGGGTGAGGACTAGAGAAGCCGATCCCCGCCATTTTAAAGTTCGATGTCTCGTCTCGTCTGCCGCCTAGCCCGGTCACTACCATCTACCATCTACACGAAGGTCGTGAGTACTCCAAAAACACCAGGTGCACGTGCTATATTTTTTTTTCAGCTTGCATGGCAAGTGAAGAGGCCATTTTTTTATAGTTTGTAAGGCCACAACGATCACAAGCATCATCAGGCCTGCAACAAAACCAAAGAGAACTGAACTGAGAACTTTTGGGTAACAAGAGAAGGAAAAGGGGGTATTCAAAAAGTGATTGTACCAACCACTATTTTGTTTTATTTTTGTCAATTACATATTTTCTTTATTTACTAAATTTCTACCTTTTTGCATTTCACTTGTGTGTGTGTGTGTTGTATTTTACGAGGTTACAAACAGATATTTAAAAGGTTTATAGATTTATTATTATTTTCTTAGTCGAAGTAAGAATACATACCTGTATTTCTTCCGCTAAGTGGAGGCACCGTCATTTATAACTTAGTTAGTAGCTCTAGGAGTAATTATTTTCTTGTATCTCCTGTTTATCAGTTTTATTATTTTAAAGTAAACGTACCCAGGACACCGCGAACAGATAGACTCTTCTAAAGTTCCCTTAGTTTTTGAAAATGAAGAAGGCGATGAATGGACACTAGTTATTGCTGAAATTGAAAACAGTTCGGACCTATTCTCAGAGAAACTGGACAAATTTCTCGAAGAGGAAGGAAAGACTCGTGAGGATATCAAAGTACTATGTGGTCCTTCCCCTTCATGGAACCAAAACCCGGAGTCAATCATTCGTGCGGTAAGTGATGCACTGCAACCAACAAGGACTCATGAAAACAGTTCATCCAAGCGCCTAAGGACTTTCTCTGGAGTAAACCCTACTCCAACTGGAGAGGATAACTTGGATAGCTGGATGGAACAAGCAAAGTTCATGATCGAGGAGTATGAGTATACAGACAAGGAGAAAAAACGGAGAGTTATCGAAAGTCTCAAAGGACCAGCCTTGGAAATCATTCAGGCTGTACGCATGTCAAATCCGAACGCAAGTCCTATGGATTTCTTACAAGCTCTGGAGAGTACTTTCGGAACAACCGAATCTGGAGAAGACCTGTATCTCACATTCAGAGCACTTCACCAAAGATCAGGTGAGTGCTTGTCGGACTTTTTGCTCAGATTGGAAAGAACGCTGAACAAGGTCGTGCAAAAAGGAGGCCTGCAAGTCAGTGAAGTCAATAAAGCCAGACTAGAGCAACTCATCAAAGGTTCGACTGAGTCAGATCTCATGCTACTTCAGCTCAATCTCAGAGAAAGGCGAGGCAATCCCCCACCATTCCTAAGTTTGCTCAAAGAGATCCGTGAAGAGGAAGAGCTGGAGGCAGCGAGACAAAAACTGAAAAGGCCCGCAAAGCAGTATGTGCGCGCAGTGCAGACAACTGAAAGAGAGTCAGAAAAGAGTCACCCCAATGAGTCAAATGATCTTCAGACAGAAGTTCAAGAACTCAAAGCAAAGATAAAGGCACTAAACAAGCAGTCTACAGATCAGAAAAAAGGGTCCCAAGAGAGGAAACAAGTGAAAGATTCAAGCGATGAAGCAAAGCAGCTGAGAAAAGAGATCAAAGCGCTTCAAAATCAAGTAAATGTAATGTCAGTCAAGTCAAAAGCTTCAAGAAACACTGGTCATTACCCTAGAAACAAAACTGAGTACAGTCCCAAACCCGCTCAGTCAAAGTCAAAGAACTCCAAAGAGTATTTCTGCTACAGATGCGGAGAGAATGGACATATTGCTCCAAAATGTACAGCCCCAGAAAACTCGCAAAAGGTGATCCAAAAGCTCATAAAACAAGTGCGAGGGGGTACTGAAGTGCACAAAGAGAGCACAAAAGATCAAGAAGAGTGCATTGCCTATGTCAATACAGCCAGTGTACCCAGTCAAAGTTCAGATATCCCTGAAGGTTTGATCGGTCCATCCTCCATAGCTCAAATCAAAGTCAATGACATTTCATGCAATGGTCTCATGGATTCAGGATCCACAGTAACAATCGTCTTTGAGGATTGGTACAAGGCAAACATTCCAAATGTTCCCATTCACCCCATTTCCAGTCTCGCAATATGGGGTTTATCTGCTGAGTCCTATCCCTACTGTGGCTACGTCGTAGTCGAGATGGAGTTCCCTGAGGATGTTACTGGTGTGAAAGGCCCTGTCACTGTCCTCGCTCTAATCTGTCCTGAACCACCGCAAGCTCATGAAACCCCTGTTGTGGTTGGCACAAATGCGTTCCTGTTTCGCAGATTGTTGCAAATTTGCAAAGAGAACGGCAGTGAACGCAAAGTAAGCTCCATGAGAATCCAAGCAGTCTATGACCAAATACAAGCTCGGCCGTTACTGTCACAGGCGGAAGAAAAAACTATAGGACAAGTAAAATGGCAAGGTCCTGGTCCTCTTACAATAGCTCCCGGTGGAAAGTTCTATGCTACCTGTAAAGTAGAGCATAAACTTGCTATGTCCCAAGATGTAGTCTTAGTTGAGGCGCCCGCCGTGTCTCAGCTTCCTTCGGGTGTATTAGTACAGCCAGGTGTTCTCCCTGAAAGCGATATAGATGAGAACAGTTTCCCAGTACTTTTGCATAATGAATCAGAGAAACCCACCTGTATCCAGGTAGGGACTGTCATAGCCGAGATGCATGCCGTTGATGTAGTTACAACCCCACACGCATTAGAATCTCAGGCTACTACCATAGATCCCAACCTGTTTGATTTTGCCGATTCCCCTGTCCCGGTAGAATGGAAGAATAGGCTAAGGCAAAAGCTAGCTGAAAGACGCAATGTATTCTCGCTCGATGAATGGGATGTAGGATTAGCCAAAGGTGTAGAACACAAGATCAGGCTTAGTGACTCTACTCCATTCAGAGAAAGATCACGTCGTTTAGCCCCAGCTGATATTGACGATGTAAGGCGACATTTGCAACAGCTGTTAGAGGCAGGCATTGTCAAAGAATCACGCAGCCCATACGCCTCACCAATAGTAGTCGTGCGCAAAAAGAATGGTTCTATAAGAATCTGCATTGACTACAGAACCCTAAACAGTCGCACCATACCGGACCAATACACGATCCCGCGTATCGATGACGCTTTGGATTGTCTCACAGGCAGTAAATGGTTCTCAGTTCTGGATCTTCGAAGTGGATATTATCAAATAGAAATGTCTGAGGAAGATAAAGAAAAAACTGCATTTATTTGCCCACTCGGATTCTACCAGTTTGAGCGCATGCCTCAAGGTATAACAGGAGCCCCTGCAACCTTTCAACGGCTCATGGAGAAGGCCGTTGGCGATATGCATCTACTCCAAGTCATCGTGTACCTTGATGACATAATCGTCTTTGGCAAAACGCTCGAGGAACATGAGCAACGTCTCCTGAAAGTGTTGGATCGACTCGAAGAGTATGGCCTCAAAGTGTCCATTGACAAATGCCAGTTCTGTCAAGCTCAAGTAAAGTACGTAGGCCATATAGTGTCAGAAGCAGGCATTGCAACAGATCCTGAAAAAGTCGCTGTTGTCAAAAACTGGTCCAAGCCAACAGACCTCAAGTCACTTAGGTCATTCCTAGGTTTCTGTGGCTACTATCGCCGATTCATAGCCAACTACTCCAGCATAGTACGCCCATTAACCGAGCTCACAAAAGGCTATCCACCAACTCAAAAAAATAAGAAGAACCAAGTCAAAAGTTCTGCCAAGACTTACCTCAAACCTTCAGAACCCTTCAAAGAACGATGGGACGAGTCTTGTCACAGAGCTTTCAAAACCATCATCGACTGTTTGACTAATGCACCTGTTTTGGCTTTCGCAGACCCCACTAAACCGTACGTACTTCATGTAGATGCGAGCATGCATGGTTTAGGTGCTGTTCTAAATCAAGAATACCCCGAAGGTCTCAAGCCCGTTGCATTTGCAAGTCGAAAACTCAGTGAGTCAGAGCGCAACTACCCAGTGCATCAACTTGAATTCTTAGCACTGAAATGGGCCGTTGTGGACAAGTTTCATGACTACCTTTACGGTGCAAGGTTCACAATAAGAACAGACAACAATCCGTTAACATACGTGTTAACAACCGCCAAACTAAATGCTGTCGGACATCGCTGGCTTGCAGCTTTAGCCACGTATGATTTCAATATCCAATATCGTCCAGGTCGTCACAACATCGACGCCGACCTCTTATCACGACAGTACACTGACTTTGAGCAATGGGCAGATGTTCCCCAATCAGCCATAAAAGCAATCTGTAAAAACGAATCCCCAAGCAGTCCAGTGAGATTCGTCGATCAGCTTGGCGTTCCCCCTACAGCTATCCCAGAAGCTTACGTTTTTCCAGTGAACCTAAAAGCCCATGCTCATGACCAACTGACAACCAAAGAGCTTCAAATAGCTCAAGATCTTGATCCAGTTGTTGGTCCTGTAAAACAAGCCATCCTAACAGGCAAACGGCCAGTCTCATCCCAAACAGATTCACCTGACATAACTCTGCTTTATCGTGAAAGCACAAAACTTGAAGTGAAAGATGGATTACTATACAGAAAGAGAAAAGTACCCAACAGCACAGAAAACAAACAACTTGTCTTGCCAGAAAGATACAGAACCAGTGTTATGAAATCACTGCACGATGAATGTGGTCATCTCGGAGTAGAGAAAACCTCAGAGCAACTGAAAGACCGATTTTATTGGCCACGCATGAACTCTGATGTGGAACAGTATGTAAAGACATGCGGACGCTGTGTCTCACGTAAAACTCTCCCACAACGTTCATCGCCGCTCAACCAAATCACCAGCAATGGCCCATTAGATCTTGTATGCATCGATTTCCTGCAGATTGAGCCAGACAAGAAAGGTATCGCCAACGTACTTGTCGTAACTGATCACTTTACGCGTTACGCACAAGCGTTTCCCACCAAAGATCAAAAGTCAATCACCGTTGCGAAAGTGCTCTGGGAAAAGTACTTTGTCCATTACGGACTACCCGCCAGAATACACTCAGATCAGGGTAGAGACTTTGAAAGTCGGCTCATTAAAGATCTACTGTCAATGCTTGGTGTCAGAAAGTCCCGGACATCACCTTATCACCCTCAAGGGGATGCACAACCTGAACGTTTCAATAGAACGCTTCTGTCGATGCTCGGAACACTCGAGAACATAAAGAAACAGAACTGGAGTCAACATACAAGTCAGCTGGTACACGCGTACAACTGCTCTAAAAATGAATCTACCGGATATTCTCCTTACTACTTAATGTTCGGTCGAAATGCCAGATTGCCTGTTGACATTTGTTTTGGCGCAGCTTTCAACGAAAACGCTGAAACTTCCCACCTGCAGTATGTTGACAAAATGAGAAGAGAACTAAAGCATGCGTACCATCTTGCTACAGAAAGTGCAACAAAGAACCATCTCCGAAACAAGTCACGCTATGACCAAAGAGTGAGGGACCAACCATTACAGGAAGGTGACCGAATCCTGATAAGAAACCTTGGCCTCACAGGCAAGCACAAACTTCAAGACCGATGGAAACCAATTCCCTACATTGTACTCAAAAAACTACCAAATTTACCAGTGTACAAAGTCAAACCTGAACAAGGACCAGGAAGTGTAAAAACTTTGCACAGAGATCATCTCCTTCCCATTGGTTATCTTGTCCGAATGCCTGAAAATACACAACTAACCGAACGAGTCAAACCACCAGTCACAAGACAACGACAAAGACGTCGTCAAAGTGAAGATGATGCAAAATCTGAAAACAGCAACTCTGATTCAGATTCTGATCATGAGTATGCCTACGAGTACCCAAACTATGATAATGACCAAGTCCGTAGACTAGTCAACAGACATGAACAACCGATTTCAGACGCCACAAATTCTGAGCATTCCTCCACATCTGAGAGTGAACCAGGACATGAACAAAATGACAATGATCAAAATGAAAATCAAAGTGAAAACTCAACTTGTGAAGAAGAGACCAATGACGAAGAAACCGATATTGAGACAAAAGAACAAAGTCCAAAATTCAGAAAGTCATTACGTGAAGTGAAACCAGTCATTCGCTTAACCTATGACAAGCCTGGAACACAAACTGAGGAACCTGTAACCATTGTGCATCAAGGCATGGTTATTCAGTTGAATCTTAGTTCCCAACAAAGACTTTTGAAACCGTCTAAGTCCAAGAAACGTACTTGTAAGTCCAAGTACAAACTCTAAAGTTAGATGAGGACATCTAAACTCTTTAGAAGGGGGAGGATGTAGCCCAGTCTAAAAATGCAATTTTAGACTAAGCTGACTATGTGCATAAATTAAGTTGGATAACAATATAAATAATATTCAATGTGATTAAAATGCATACAAATCTACCTAAATAAATAACCCATTTCATTAATGTATAAATAGTTAAAAACCTAATACTATGTTAAAAGTTCATTTTCATAAGTAATGTTGTTTTTATGATTTTGTTGGACGATGTACCTGTGGCATCCAATCGGAGATGGGTGGGCGTGGCATGACACCGCAAGTGCGAGGAAAGTCTAGCTCTCGAGTCACTCGGCTTTTAGCAGCGAACTGAACAGTTGTAATTAAACCAGTCCAGTAAACACGATCTATCCAGGTGGATGCAGAGTCTACAAGCTCTGGGTGGATTTGTTGTTACCAGTAAACGATGTGAGTACATGCTGTATGTATTGTATTTCATTTGTGTATGCACAGACGGAAAGTGTGGGCAGAATTTTGATGCTGACCGCGCGCGGTTTAGCATGCTAATCGCGGCTAACGCTAATGCTAGTAGTTTCTTTCTCCGTCTACATGAAGAGTGTGGACGTGTCAAATTTGTTTAAGACTAAATATAGATTTCTTGATACGCAGTGGACCAGAGATGCCCTCTTGGGACCCTACTGTGGGATTTAAAGTAGTTTTGGCTGTTCATCGTCGGATCTGCTCGGGTGAGGACTAGAGAAGCCGATCCCCGCCATTTTAAAGTTCGATGTCTCGTCTCGTCTGCCGCCTAGCCCGGTCACTACCATCTACCATCTACACGAAGGTCGTGAGTACTCCAAAAACACCAGGTGCACGTGCTATATTTTTTTTTCAGCTTGCATGGCAAGTGAAGAGGCCATTTTTTTATAGTTTGTAAGGCCACAACGATCACAAGCATCATCAGGCCTGCAACAAAACCAAAGAGAACTGAACTGAGAACTTTTGGGTAACAAGAGAAGGAAAAGGGGGTATTCAAAAAGTGATTGTACCAACCACTATTTTGTTTTATTTTTGTCAATTACATATTTTCTTTATTTACTAAATTTCTACCTTTTTGCATTTCACTTGTGTGTGTGTGTGTTGTATTTTACGAGGTTACAAACAGATATTTAAAAGGTTTATAGATTTATTATTATTTTCTTAGTCGAAGTAAGAATACATACCTGTATTTCTTCCGCTAAGTGGAGGCACCGTCATTTATAACTTAGTTAGTAGCTCTAGGAGTAATTATTTTCTTGTATCTCCTGTTTATCAGTTTTATTATTTTAAAGTAAACGTACCCAGGACACCGCCCATAGTTTACCACCACAGTTGATTAGTTTGAAACCCTTGGTCACATGGGACAGGTGTTACACAACCAAAGAAAACACGTACTGTTAAGCTACATCTTGACCGGTCGGTGGGAGACGAGAAGCGATGTCTTATCGTCACTTCTTCTGCGCAATCTGACTCCTCGTTTCAACACACTGCCCCCCAGTGGATCAGCCGTAAATACAACAATGGGGCAGCAACAAAACGTCCGCCAAATTCAAATGAACCTCAAAGCACAGATTACATCAACACAGTTTTATATATAATCACTAAAGCCTAATATGACACTTATGTATATTAATAATTCAACAGTGCCTAATGTAGGTGGGAAAGCGCTTTATAAGTTGAGACCATTTACTTTTTTCAGTAACGAGTAATCTCAAGCTTGCCCTCCATGACGAAGGCCCAATAGGGCTGAAACGCGTAGGTAATGTTTTAATCAAATGCTGCAATAAAGGCCTTTGACCATTGGTTTTCTTTGAGTGCCTTAGTTTTGTATCTTGTTAAAGTCATACGCTGATCCCTGAAGAGCACCAAAGTGAGATCTTTTGAAAGAACCAGTTTATCCAATTAACACTCGAGGGAACAACGTTAAGAACGCAAGAACCTTAGTTAAAAGCTCAAAAAGTAATTCTGAATGATATTTCCACATTAAATCATGAACATTCAGAGAACTGAACTGGCCAGTTACTGAAAGTAAGTCAGAGTCGCTGGAATCAACTTCCTAGGAGATAAATAAAGCCGCTTCGCTCACTTCTATTGGCCCAACTAGTGTCCAGGTCTGACTGCCCTCTGCTGGACAACATGAGATAGTGTTAATCAGTGTTTGGTCGATGTAGCGCAGTGTTCTGGTTAGCTTTAGCGCACAGCAGAGAAAACAACAGGTGAGCACCGCGCGGGAACCGGGAGGTTTGCCCATTTGCGTTGTTTGTGTATAGTAAGTTCCAGCTCTGAGTAACTGTCTCTGTCCTGTCCCAGCTGTGTGGAGGGGTTCTACGGGAGCCCGGTGTCCCGAGTGCCCTGTGAGCCCTGCCTGTGCCCGGACCTGTTACAGAGCGGCCGCTTCTTCGCCTCGAGCTGCCAACAAGACCCGGAGACTCACAGTCTGAGCTGCCTCTGCCGAGAGGGACACAGCGGTGAGAGGGTTACTAAGAGTCTGAGGAAAATCAACATTTAGGGTTCAAGCTCAAATCAGGCTTAGGAAAAAATCTTTAAAGAGGGGGTATTATGCTTTTTTCAAACACATAGCACCAGTCTATAGCACTACAATGATGACGTAACCTTCTGTTGGTCTGTATATGCAGTAAATTAAAATAACTGCCTTGAATAAAATTGCTCTCTCAAAATGGCTGAACTGAACGTCTTGAAATAGGCCTCTGTCTCTTTAAGAAGCTTTCCGACACGCCCCCTTCAGCACACTACTGTGGCATTGAAACAACAACACTGTGTGGGGAGGGGGCTCTGCTGAGCTGAGGAGCAGTGGTTGGGGGCTTGGCTGGTGACGAAAGGTCCAGAGGCGTCTCCAGGAGGTGGGGGCGTTCCTAGGAGGACTGAGGCATAGCTACACCTAAAATGGCTGCCGTCTAAGTTTTTACTGATTACTCAAAAATATGTGAATGAGCCGAGGCAACACTCCAGGCACGTGTTTAATGAGGGAATGACATAATAACATGATATAAAGCTTGAAAAAGTCGATTTTACATAATACCCCCCCCTTTAACATGTGGTGTCTGTAGGTGCTACTTTAAGCTACACATTTGGAAAAAATAACCTTTAAACCTTTGAACTCTTTTGCCTGCAGTATCTCTCCTTAAATCCCTCCTCTATGTCTAAACTACCTTGGACACCTCAGTGGCTTTTACAGCTCCTCGTCTGTCCCAGGTCCTCAGTGCGAGCGGTGCGGCCCTGGTTACTACGGCGACCTGCTGCTGTCGGGCGCTCGGTGCGAAAAGTGCGACTGCAACGGTAACGTCGACCCGGGCGACGGAGAGGCGTGCGACAGGGTGACCGGAGAGTGTCTGCGCTGCCTCCACAACACTGGGGGGCGCCACTGCGAAGACTGTAAGCCCGGATACTACGGCCGGGCAGTGGACCAGGACTGCAAAGGTGAGGAAAACATGCAAAACAGCATCCAAAACGCCACAGTGTGAAGGGATCAAACCCAACACCTTCTTGTTGTGAGGTAAGGTGAGGGCTAACCCAAACATCTTCAATAAAACTCTAAACAGGACATGGTAATGCGTTGGAACGAACGGCAGTTCTGGCGGCCATCTTGTGACCCAGTGCAACGTAATCACATGGAAACGCCACTTCCTTCCTTGATACTGTTCCCATCTATTTTTTTTTTAGATGTTTCGTGACTCTCTTTGATCGTTTGCCATTGGTGCGTTTCCCCCAGAGTGCTCGTGTGACCGGCGCGGGACCGAGGTGACGCAGTGCCCGCTGCAGAGCCCCTGCTTCTGCGACGCTCGGACGGGACAGTGCCCCTGCAGGGCGGGGGTGAGAGGTGCGCTCTGTGACGAGTGCGAGGACGGCTACTGGAACATGGAGCAGGGCTGCGTGCCGTGCTCCTGCAACTCGGGCAACGCTCGCTCCAACGTCTGCCACAAGGTGAGGGCCAGGTGACGGGAAGATTACCAGTGTCCCAATTAAACAATGATGGTCCTTTATTACTGGAGAAAGGTTGTCCCAGATGATATAATGAAGGTGTTTTTTCCCCATCTACTTTCCTTCCTTGACATTTACGAACATGTTTTGAGCACATTTTCTGATGTCTTCTAGAAACGTATTATTGAGACCGCTTTTAAAAACTTGCCTGACGTTAAAGAACATGCACGGACGACTGAGAGCTCACACGGGCACCCCCTGGTGTTTTGCAGGAGACCGGCCAGTGTCCGTGTCTGCCGGAGTACGGAGGCAGGAAGTGCGACGAGTGCGGAGAAAACCACTTTGGAAATCCAGACCTGCAGTGCGTCTGTGAGTGAGCTTTAAATATTCAGAAAGTTCATAGGTTTTTAAACACCGAGTGATTCACGTATTAGGGCTGCACAGTTAAATCATATCCATCATTTGAAAGTAACAACGTCTGTAATGGTTCCTGCAGCCTTTGTAAGTAAATGATGGAATCTCCAGTTCAATGTTGGGCTAAAGTTAAATGTCATTAAAGGCATTTCCTTTGTTCAAACTAAGATGTATACGGACATAGTGACCAGTGTTGGGCAAGTTACTTTGGAATTGTAATAGTAGTTACAGCTTTAAAAATGTAATCTTTGTATTGCATATTACTATTTTTACTATAAAATTGTGGCTGAGTTTCACTACTTGAGTTACTTTTGACAAAATTGTAATGACAAATATATTTCCTTATTTCGTCTAAGTATTATATTATATTCTGTTACTGAAAGACGTAATATATGTTTGTAACTCACTAATGTTGTTACCCCCAACAATGATAGTGACATTGCTTGGATGAAATAAGTGACATTTTCTTGAAAGAAGAACTTTTGACTTTAATTTGAGAGTCTAATTTCAAGAATTCTTTGGTTTATTTGGTTGGGACAGTGCATGGACACATGCATGTAAACACACCAGATTGTAGCCATGGGCTAATTTCCATCCATAGTTTTTGGGCATTAAAAAGCATTACATTTGGCTTGCTTCCTGTATAAACCCTGATAATGCACGTGTACCTTAGGCTGTCTACAATAAAAGGCCACTCTGAAATGTTCAGTTTTACACACGTCCCACACTCGCCCTCTCTCGCTCTCCTGGGCTATTGTACATGTTCTTGTGGTCGGGGAAACCGGACAACCCGGAGGAAATCGACGCAGACAAGTCTTAGGAGAACTGAGCCGCTCACAGCAAAAGACAATATAATATATAAAATATTTCAATATTATTTATTGGATCAAATATTACGCGGTGTGGCTTTAAATATCCAAATTTGTCATAATTCTTCTGTTCACAGTAATGGATACAAATCTACTGAAATGATAAATGCATAATTTTTTTCATTTCGTTTATGGAATGAAAAATAAAAATAAATAAAATGATGGGAAAGCATTCGATTTGCTGCCGCCTGTATAAGCTGTATTAATGAAACATTCATCTTGATCTTCAGCGTGCGACTGTAACCTGGACGGGACGCTCCGGCCCTCGTGCGACTCCGAGACCGGGGAGTGTAACTGTCGCCCCGGAGTCACCGGGATTTTCTGCGACGAATGCGCCCCCGGCTTCGACTCCGAGTTCCCGGCCTGTCAGGAGTGCCATGCCTGCGCCAAACACTGGAGGCTCCACGTTTCAGACGTGGAGAGGGCCACGCAGACCATGAGGACCTTCATCCCGCACCCGTCCAGCCAGCTCCACCCCGGGGCGCCGCAGCACCAGCTGATGCTGCGCCGCCTCTTTCAGGAACTGGACCAAGTGAAGAAGAACATGACCAAACCAGCCACGGCCGGAGTCGGCAAGATGGAGGCGCTGTTCCAGAAGCTTCTGTGAGCAGCGTTCATTCAACAACCCCGCCTTAACTGAGCACACGTTCTCCAGTTTGGCTTTACCCAAATCTAAATCGACTGGAGCGAACCGGTGTGAGGCCTCATTTGAAAGCTAAGACCGACAAAACTGATCGTCATTGTTTTTATCATGTTTTTTAAGCATTTTTGTGATGTTTTTGTCACTTTTTTCGTTGCTTTTTGCTGCTCTTTTTTTTTTAAAGCTTTTAGATTTGGGTAATGCCAAACTGGAGAAAATGTGCTCGGTTCAGGTGGGAGTTAAGGGGTTAATTACGTTTTAGTCTTTAGTCAGATTTCATTTAGTTTTATGAAAGATTTAGCCAAACAAAATGAATAAATCGAGTTGTTTAAATGTGGAATTAATGAGTCAACTTTGCGTTTATATTATTGTATTCAAACATATTTAGTCTTATTTACAGCTTCCTTTGGCAGTGAATTTTACACTCAACCAAAATATAAACGTAACACTTTTGTTTTAGCTAGCCATTTTTCATGCGCCATATAAACACAAAACACTCATCACAAATCTGCGAGCACTTCTCCTTTGCCGAGAATGTGAGTTAATATTTTATTCAACAAAATTAACACTGATTATGTTAAAGTGGACATGTCATGCATATGGAGCCTTTAAATAGACTTGAAAACCTTATTTTGGGAACCTCAGCTTTGATATTTTACGTTTTATCATTTGAAAATGTCTCAACCTGACTGTGGCGCCTCCTGCTGGCACCTATAGGAATCATTTTCTTAAAGGGGGGGGGGGGGTATTATGTCAAATCGACTTTTTCAAGCTTTATATCATGTTATTATGTCATCCCCTCATTAAACACGTGCCTGGAGTGTTGCCTCGGCTCATTCACATATTTTTGAGTAATCAGTAAAAACTTAGACGGCGGCCATTTTAGGTGTAGCTATGCCTCAGTCCTCCTAGGAACGCCCCCACCTCCTGGAGACGCCTCTGGACCTTTCGTCACCAGCCAAGCCACCAACCACTGCTCCTCAGCTCAGCAGAGCCCCCTCCCCGCACAGTGTTGTTGTTTAAATGCCACAGTAGTGTGCTGAAGGGGGCGTGTCGGAAAGCTTCTTAAAGAGACAGAGGCCTATTTCAAGACGTTCAGTACAGCCATTTTGAGAGGGCAATTTTATTCAAGGCAGTTATTTTAATTTACTGCATATACAGACCAACAGAAGGTTACGTCTAAGGCTGAAACGACGCGTCGACGTAGTCGACGTCATCGATTACGTAAATACGTCGACGCAGTTTTTGTGCGTCGACGCGTTGCTTGTTTACATCATGGCGGCGCGCGATGCTGGCGATGCGAGCGAGGGGAAAAAGGCACGCCAAAAGTAATCAAAAGTGTGGGAGTATTTCCAGAAACGGCCAAATAATGTTGTTTTATGCACACTGTGTCGAGCGGAAATGGCCTACCACAGCAGCACAACGGCTATGAACGAACATTTAAAACGAAAACACCCGACAGCGTTCATGCCATCAACCAGTCAATCGGCCGCGTAAGTAATTTTCATTACACAAAAACATTAATGTATTATTTGTATCTGCGTTGTAAATTCATAAACTAAAGCACTGTTCCGCTCTGAGAGGAGTCAAAAACGCGCGTGTCTAACGCTACATAACGTTACGTTAGTTGTGTAACTAACTAAACTACCTTTGTACAACATTAACAGTTATGTACAAACGAACAATTAACTTTAATCATACAATCATTGTTGTGTGCTGGTTATTTATTTTTTATTTTGCGCATTTTAAAGCAAATAAGCAATACTTTTACTTTTATTCAAATGTTTACAGTGAGTGTTCCAGAAATTGCACATTTTATAGGCTACTGAGTTGCACATTGAGCCATAATTTTATTTGGTTAAATAAAAGCCATGCCATTTGAAAATACTGGCCTACGTCAATTTTTTCCCCTTCATTTTAAATGAAAAAATAATCGGTAAAAGGAAAAATAATCTATAGATTAATCGAAAAAATAATCTATAGATTAATCGATTAATCGAAAAAATAATCTATAGATTAATCGATAGAATAATCGTTAGCTGCAGCCTTAGTTACGTCATCATTGTAGTGCTATAGACTGGTGCTATGTGATTGAAAAAAGCATAATATAAAGTCAAATATTACCACAAAATACACAAAATCCAATCACGGTTAATTTTAAGAAACATCCAATGGGGTATTTTTCTTCTCTCTGACGTGTCGACTGTGCTTTAATATTTGTCCCGTCAGGAAGCTCAAAAACAGCATCGACCCGAACCTGATCCTGCTGGACCCCACTCCCCTGTTGAACACCGAGATCGAGAACCTCGACCTCCAGTTCAAGAACCTGCTCTCCCACCTCCGGCACAAAGTGGAGAGCCCCGATGATGAGGACGACGAAGACACAGAAGGTGAAATACTGACACATAAAACTCAGCTCGTCTTTCCCACCCTTATCCTTTCATAAATTTGTCAACGAAATGTAAAAGAAATCTTGCTCGATCCATTATTTCGATTTTGTCACAGAGAATATGAGCGTTTTTGGCCCTTTTTTTTTATGCATAAAAGGAAAACACAGAAAACTCGCGATAGATTTCCCCCTAATTTTTACGTCAGTGATTTACAGCAAAAAAAAAAAACCCTGTTCACCTACTGTGCATTAAAGAAGGATCAAGTAACTTGTTTGCCTTAATAAATCCTTTCCGTAGTCCCTCTGGGGGTAATACAAGTGTTAATGGGATGATTGGGGGGGTCTTTCATCTCCCCCTGGTGTCTCTGGCCAGAAAACAACAATTGCAACTTCGCTGCCACCGGGTCGGAGTCACCAATACACACTAATGGAATCACAAAGAAGAAGCTAACAGGCTAACGGGCAAAGCTAACTGCGGGCTAGCGCCACTTAAACAGTATTTACAGCCAAGTTTGAGTGAAAAAAATGATTTCCATTGTGTAATTGGATGAACAATATCCCTCTGTCCCTTTGTCTTTTCTGTCAGCGTAGTATTTACTCTCACGGACAATTAATGAGTAAAAAAACGCAACCTGCTACGACACCTGCAGTGGCGCTTATGGCCTCTAGGGGCATGAGTTACTTAGTTCTGCTTAAAAGTGCATATGACAAGTTATGTTTACAATTATCACTACAAAAAGCGAATATCAAGCATGGGTTTAAATAACTTTTTTTGAGCAGTTTTCTTTCCGTTTTTCTTGATCACTTTGCTTGTTTGAGGACATGTCAGACGGGCTCTAATGTAATCCAGCTTGAAATAAGAAAGTAAAACGGCCAATGGGACAAGAGCAATTTTCATACCCCATTGGCCAATAAAAATTAATCTCAAATAAAAGCAAAATGTACTGAAACGAATCAGAAACCTCTCCGAACAAGTGAAATAATCTTAGTAACCTAGTTTTTCATAGTTTATTGTTCCACTTTCTTCCTCTTTCCAAGTCACTAAAGCTTCATCTCAACTTTTCCTCCTAAATGCACTTGAATGTCCCATGGCCGTTTCCATTTTCTGCCATGGCCCGACACAGATCTGCTGGAGGACATACAGAAGAGTTTTAACTCGTTCCGAACGTGGGAGAAAAGGGTTAAAACCGCGACCGACGCCGTGGAGGATTCGATCGACACGAGGCAGGAGGCGAAGCGCAAACTGAGCGCGTGCAGCGGAGAGCGGCCGCTGGCGCCGCTGGAGAAGAAGGTCCAAGCTCTCGCCGTCGATGACCTCAACAAGCAGGTGTGTGGGAGAGTTTAGAATATAATAATCCAGTCTGACCCGAGGCCGTCCATGAAGCAAGTTTTTAGCACTTAAATAGAGAAGAAATATCCAATTGCCCTGAAAATTAGAGTTCAGCTTCCTTGCAGCCTGGTGAATGAAGCTTCCGCTCTTTCCCCGCTCTTTTCGTCTCCATTTTTGATGACAGTCCGCATTAGGGGTGGGAACCTCACGATTCCATACGCGATACATGGCTCACGATAACGATAATCTCACGATACGCCGATACTGTGATAATCGATATATTATTGCACAAAAACATGATTTTGTTTTACTCTTTTTTTTAACATACTGCATTATTATTCATCTACATGTGCTTTGTACCCCCTTTTTCTTGAATAAATAAGAAGTTAATAAATATGTGTTATATTCTTTATGCCCTAAGAGCCTGATAGTTTTAACGTTTGTATAGCTTATTTTTATCTAAATTCTGTGTTATATATTTTATGTTGCACGATTGTACCGAGAAAAATTTCTAACGATTCTGATTCTGATCCCTGACTTAAACACTGAACATGGGTCATTGATCCGTCAGTGGCATCATTTCATTTACATTTAAATAAACAAGAAACCACTGTCCTATTTCAAAAGGAATAAATCGACTCCAAATGTATCTTATTTATAATCATAAAAACTATCATTAAAAGTAAAATGTTTGTTTGACAGTGTTTGGTCCAAGGTGGTGCTGCGTCCTACTGTTCTGACCCAATTCTTGATGATTATTAGCCTCTATTGACTGTGAAAGCAGTAGAGCACTGCTACCTCATTAATATGCAGGACGTCGGTCATTAATATGCACGATGTTATCAAAAGTATCGATATCTGAGAAAAAAGTATTGTATCGTACCGCAAAATATCGTGATGTATAGAAAAATCGATATATTGTCACATCCCTAATCGGCATCAAAACTTGGATTTAAAGATTTCATATTTTATTCAGTACCTGCTTTCGATACTTTTACCATACTGGTATCGTTTAACGGTGCCCAGCCCGACTCACACCACAGTTTGAGAACCACCAGTGTAGAGAACATTTGAAATATTGCGCGGTTTCATCTCTCTCTTGCAGATCTGCGGTGGATCCGGCTCCGACTGCTCGGACTGTGGGGGCGCTCTGTGTCTCACCTGGTTATTAGGGAGAAAGTGCGGCGGCCCGAACTGCGACGGCATCGTTCCTCTGAGCGAAAAGGCCCTCGAGACGGCGCAAAAGACTCAGGACGCCATCGGCTCTTGGCCTTCGAGCCCACCCAAAGACAAGGCAGGTTTACAACAACGAGTCATTCACGGACATTTGTTTTCAGAATTACACAGGACATTGCAGTAGAAATGTTGTGAAGTGATTTACAAACGAACCCCCATTAAATTATGGACAGGACTTGCACTAGATCTCGACTTATAACCAGGCCAGGTGACAGGGAAGGAAGTGTGGTAAGTGTTATTTTTCCACTCTCTTTTAAGTCTTCTTCTGGCTGACTATAAGCATAATCATCACAGACAAATAAAGTCAAGTCCAAATCGGGTCGTAATGAATGTTTTTACAGCATTTTGTCCAGTAGAAGCAAAAAACATTACTCGAAGTTAGGAGTTAGCATGTAGCATGTAGCTATAGTAGTTGTGGAGTAGTTGTGACCAGGTTTATTAGTCGTCTGTATCAAGCATAGATATAATAATTAGAGATAGATTAATAACATATCTAGCCCCATTCATAGAAAAGGTCCCGAGTCGTGTGTGAAACTTACATGGCCGCTCAGACTCCTGTTCCTTAAAAGGGCAAAAAGGCGGGAAGCCTCGTGGGGTGGGCGGAGCCTCCACAGAGCTCCAGACAGAGCTTGATTGACAGGGCTCTGGAGCCAGCCAATGCACTGAAAAGGCTTCCTCTTTTTCGGGCTGATAAACGAAAACCAGCGTGGTTAAAAATATTTCACCTACCCCAGCATTGTCACATGGGTCGTGGTGATTTTTAGAAAAAGAAAAACTCTTTGGGGCCAGGCTTTTAAGCTGTTCTTTGGGGGGTCGGAAGTCTCATTAGAATCAATGCTCCCTAGTATCTCTTGGAGTCGCCCCTGGCCACAAGGGGGTGGTATTACAGCAATGTCAGCTCCCCGCCATGAGGACCATAGAGAAGCACGTTCCTATGAGGCTATGAAGACGAAATGAATTTGATTGTCTTCCCAAGGCCCATAGTCACTCAAGTCTTGACGCCTGAGTGGCTTTTTGCCATTTCTATTTCGTAAATGCTCATGGAGAATAACAAGTTGGAGACCCCTGTGTACATTCTTCTGTCTGGTTACAGCGAGTTTCCCTCATGTTTTTAAACTCTTATCACTGTTTTGTTTTTTAACAGGTTGTGTCTGATGATTACCAGATGGAGAGAGTGAACCAAACGGCTCAGGCGACAAAGGACCGGGCCAAAGACCTCCAGGCCCGGATCAGCTCCACCAAAGAGTCTTTAGAGAAGGACAAGGAGAAAACCAAAGAACTCCTCAAGAGGGTCAAGGACTATCTCCTGGGTCAGCGACAGTAACGCCTTCTCCACCCATGAATCCATTTAAACAATCTGTCCTTCAAATATCAAAGTGTCAGGAAGTTCAGTAGTTGTTCTGGAGTAAAGGTGTTTAAGAGCAGAAACTTGCATCAAAATATAAAAAAAAAAAAACTTGAATTTGAAGGGGCCATTTACTTGAACATGATAATACAGAATTGTGATGCTTTTGACTGAATAGAATAGAATCACAAAAACAGCCTGTAATTTCATATTGAGTTGGACAAGCTAATATTGTGGTAACTATAGTAACCGTAAAGGTGCTGAATTTCCAACCGGGTTTATGGTTAATATCTCTGTAACGGCTGGACCTGTCCACGGGAAACAAAAACGGTCACAAATGTAATACATACATACATAACATACTCAGTTCTCCTGGGCAAGATGTACGTTCTCAATTTCTCCCAGATTTGGTCACACTTGTCCATTTGAAGTCTTTTATGAAATACTGAGTAACAAGTTTAGTTTATTTGTTTATTTGAGCAGTAAACATTCTGCTCAAAAGGAGTGGGCTGAAGCAAAAAGCTTATGAGCTTATGAGCGCCCCTACCCCCCCCCCAATAAATAAAAAAGTACATTTCACACAATGGAACCGAAGTAACAAAACATCAACGAGACCTCGTCCAAAGAGAATTTGAAACATTTCAAGCAGCTACATTAGCACAGACCAACTTATAAACTTACAATAAAATATATAAACTGTTTATATAATTAATTAAAACAAAGCACAACTACAACAACGATCTCGTTTCATGTACGATGTCTAGCACAAAGCAAGTAAAAAAATGTGATCCTTAATATATTTCTTTCAGATTGTGATTACCTTTATGTTATAAAGGTACATTAATAGATATTATACTCCGAGATCTCGCTACTTCCCAGTTGTCATTACCATCCTCAGTATAATTTTAATTTGGGTTTAATTATCATCATCATTATTATTACTATATATTTATTTAATTGAGTTATATGTTAAGTATGATGTATCCCTGCATACTGTGGTGCATTAAAAAGCCAGAGTGTGGAGCGGGCCAGTTGAAGAGGGCAGTAGCTCCCCATCAACAAACCCCCACACAGCTGCCCTAACAGCTGATTTTGTAGATGATGTTCCTATAGATTATACCATATATAATAGTTTTTGCTGCTAAACTCAGACATTTTCGCCTCTTTACCTGCGTCGACAGAACGGGCAGCACACTTTCGCCAACAAATGCCTGAATAATGCGAACTCTGAGCTGGAGTAAGTATCTCCATGAGTTTGAACTAGTGATTTTTTCCACAAAGCTCAATATTTCAATAACTGTTAAGAAATATGCACAGGTTTTTTTTTTGCGTTCAAAAACGGGAAAAATAGTATTACGAAGTCCGCTGCTGGTGCATTTAAGTGCTTCATGGCTATAGTAATTTAGTGCGTCCATGTTTCCTTATGTGGCCCCTTTTACAATAGTTTTTTTTGTTTCAGTTTTTGTTTCTCCTCTCCTCTCGCTGCAGACGAACTGCTGCCCGCGGAGGACGTGGAGAAAATGGCGCGAGCGGTTCTGAACATAAACCTGCCGCGGACGCCGGAGCAGATCCGGGACATGATCCGGGAGCTGACGGAGCTGATCCGCAACGCCGCCAACCCAGACGGCGGCCTGGAGGAGCTGGAGGAGAAGGCGAACGCGGCGGAGGAGCTGAAGGAGCGGGCGCTGGAGCTCAAGTCAGTGTCTGTGATGTCAAAAAAAATAAATAAGAGACAAATACTGGGAAATACTCACACTCTGGATTAGAATGACTGTCGCTCTAAAGTATCACCCAAGTCAAGGATAGATAAAAGAAAGAACTGAACTTTTGCCTTGGGTGGAATTATGAAACCTTCCTGTGTGGAGTTTGTATAGTTATCTGATTGGTTACGTCATTAAACTATTCATTTGCTTTTGTTGTTCCAGGAATCGGCTCAAGGACATCGACGTGAGGAACATCACGCGGGACATTTACGACGCAGAGAAAGCTCAGGACAAAGCCAACGACGATCTGGACCGGGCCAGTCAGGACCGAGACATGGTCCGGGACCGTCTGCAGGAGGTGAACACCAGCGCCGGACTGATACAAGAGCCACACGCTTAAGGACCTTATGCAAACGAACCCGACGCACAGAATCCCACCGACAACACTCTGCAATCTAAATATGGTCCTTTACTTCGTGAAGTTCATGCACATACATTACAAAACTTAAGGGCCCGTCTTCTCAAAATGAGGTTTTCATTCCACTTTTGCAAGAACATCTCCACTTCAGTAGCTTCTTCTACAGAAACTCTGAACTTTACAGTATTTTACTTGCCGGTAATCTTATTTTCTTTACAGGGGATTATTCAATGTCTAATTCCTAGCATATTGAGTTTTGAACCCCAAAAAAGAAAGCTAGAGTTTTTACAGATTTTTTTCACTTTAATAAACAGCTTATTAAAAAACTGGATATCAACCAATATGTCAACAAAATATCCATTATTTACATTTTGTTGCAGAAAATATATGCATTTTTGACCTTTTTTTACGCATAAAAGGCTTTGCAAACATAAAATCACAGAAAATGTGCATTTATTTGTTATATTGCTGTAGTAATCTACAACAAATGTTTCAAATTGATATCTACATGTTATTACGTTACAATATGTAAAAATCAGAACCCTAACCCTCAGTTGTCGCCTGTACGTGAACCCGCCGCCGTGTGTTTTCAGACGAACGACAAACTGAGCGAGGTGGAAGCGAAGCTCATGGACCGGCGTCTGGAGGATTTACAGGACGAGATCGACGCCGTGAAGAAGAAGACGGAGCAGAACCGAGACCAGGCGGCTCGAGCCCGAGACCTGGCGGCTCGAGTCCTAGACGAGGCTGAAGCCGAACCCAGTAGAGGAGACGGGGATTCGTCACACGGGGTAATTTGTCACATGTTTTTTTATAGCCACACTAGAGGGCGCTGTACGCTGGTACTGATATATGATATGTGTATTGGTATTCCTTATTCCCTCCTGGAACCTACACCTTAACGTGGTGGAGGGGTTTGAGCGCCCGAATGATCCTGGAGCTCTGTTGTCGGGGGCTTCGTGCCCCTGGTAGGGTCTCCCAGGGCAAACAGGTCCTCGGTGACGGGTCAGACAAAGAGCGGTTCAGAAGCCCCTTATGAGAGATCAACAGGCCCGGTTAGAACCATGAGGCCGTCCTTCTGTGGACCCACCACCTGCAGGAGGAGCCATAGGGGCTGGTGCAATGTGATTTCACGACCCGGCAACGGACAAGTGGAAGAAAATGGATGGATGGTATTCCTCATCTCTTCCTATAATAATGTTCTCATTTGGACAGAAGACACGAGGACAGGACTCTTTTGAATTGTTTTTATGCCTTTTCTCAAACGTTAATGTCTGGGTTATTTCTGTAATGAGCGCTTTCCTTCAGTTAGTGCCATAAACAAAAGACACTGATCTGAAAGACACAGACGTTAGCTTTGATTTGAGCCGTTTTAGAGCTAACATGCTAAAGCCGTTGGTTAGCTAGCTTACATTGTTGGTAAAGTGGACACTTGGGGTTATTTGTCACATGGGGTATAAATGGTGGGACATTTTTTTTCTTTTGTGTCTAATATGTTTTTCTGATCACTTATCACTTGGGTCAATTTAGTGAATTTCAAAATGTTTCACCTCATGGGGCATTTTGCAAAAAAACAATAAAACAATGGTGACAAATAACCCCCCCCCCACCTTGTGACAACTCGCCCCACATATGGCTCACATTGTCACAGTCGATCTTGTTGTGTTTGACGGTTAATAACTATGTATTTCAGTGGGATAGAAACATGAGAGCGAGGTCAGGGCTGTCAGTTAGGAAGGAGGTAGGGAAAGGAGCCTGTGTGCTAACTATCATACCTTCTTTAGCATAGGGACCTCTGGTGGTTCCTCGCCAGCGATTAGGAGCTATGTGCCATCGCATGAACCAATTTGCCAATCCCAGCACCCTCAAGTGATCCATGCGCAGCCACTGTTGATTGACAAGCCAAAGGTCTGACCATGAACCACAGGACATGAAACAGCTTTTTATCATTGTCTGTTTTCTGTGTGGCTTCATATCGTTATTGTGGTTCATGTTTGAGTCATTAAAGTCCGTGGCTGCAGGAGGAGTGTTTTTGTAGTCCAATACTCTATGAGGGATGTAGTTTTTATGAAACAGCTGTTGGTGATGTCACTCCCCCTGTGTTTCCCGCCCTGGGTAAGGACGGTGCTGCTGAAGCCCTTGTTCACTAACTGCATAGGGATCTAACAGTTGACCCCATGAAAGGTTAAGGATTAGGAACTAGGATCAGGACATAGGAGATATTATTTGAGGGATTCAGACGCAGCCTCAGTCTGCACTAGACAACACCGCAAGACACTGAGGATTTGTGAGGACGCGTTCACATGCATCAAAAATCTCTATTTATACGGTCTGAAAATCCTTTATTTGATTGATTTAAAAAACAAAACGTTACCTGTAGTTCATACTTCACCACTAGGGGGAGCTGTTGCTATGCTAATGCCATTTAGAAAGTTTACATTGCGCATTTTATTTAGTTTTGTTGTTTGTTTGTTTATATACATACTTTATTGTCACCGTAGGGAAATTTGTCCTCAGCATTTTTCAGAGGAAGAACTCCCTGAAGAATTGCGTTTCTTCTTCACAGGGCCTGAAGGAAGTGCAGGAAAAGTTTGACCTCCTGAAACGGAAAAAGTCGACCCAGACGGAGGACAGTGAAGCGGCGAAACGTCTGGAGGAGATAAAGAAAGAGGCGGAGGAACTGAAGAGAGAGGTGGAGGACAAGCAGCAGCAGATAGAAGGTAACGCACATAAACTCAGACTCGGGATGAGAAGGTTGAGATTTAAAGCAAGTTTTGTCGCTTAACATCTTTTTCATGTCAGAGTAAAAAATAGACTGCGAGTGAGCCGGAGACTTCCCGGAAACAACCACCAGCCGGTTTTCCACTCTTACTCATTCACAAATGGTTTTAGTTTAACAGGCGTATGCGCAAACGCTGCAAACCTTTAGGGCCGTTTTTCTCAAAATTAAGTTTTCCTTCCACTCATGCCAAAACATCTCCACTTCAGTAGCTTGTACCGACTCCAAACTTTCCAGTCTTGGACTCACTTGGGGCAGATCTTCCGCCTGGCGCAAGGACAGCTCTGCTCCAAACGCGACGATAGACAGGCGTTATCTTGCGCTGTAATTGCTTTAAAGCAGTTCTAAGTAACTCATGCCCCTAGAGGCCATAAGCGCCACTGCACGTGTCGTAGCATGTTGCGTTTTTTTACTTATTAATTGTCCGTGAGAGTAAATACTACGCAATTAGCGTTGCCCGTTAGCCTGTTAGCTTCTTCTTCGTGATTCCATTACGGGTGTATTGGTGCTCTGGGTCGGAGCAGGGAAAGTTGCAAGGGTGGTTTTCTGGCCAGAGACACCAGGGGGCGATGAATGACATTATCCCCCAGAGGGACTACGAAAAGGAATTATTAAGGTAAACAAGTTACTTAGTACTGCTTTAACGCGACCCAAACAAAAGCACGTGTTCACCCCCACCACACCTCTCCCTCTCCCCTTCCCGGCCGCGGAGTCTGGTTGGAGGAAAAGGGTTGTTCAACATAACGTCGCCATTGACCATGAGTGTTTGTCTTTTTAACCACAAAAAACAGGGTGAAATTTAAATTTAACAGATTTCTCACTTATAAATTGCTCATTCAAAAACTAAAGAAGATCCATGAGATCCAACAAAACTAATCCAGTATTTAATTAATTGTCCATTTTAAATACAATACCGTTTTTCCCTCATTTATGCCTTAAATGTTTATCTCGAAACGTATAGATTTTTTGCGCCTCTGTGTTTCAGACCTGGAGCGGTGGATCGAGGAGCTGAACAAAAACGGCCAGGACAAAGCGGCAGAAGTGGAGGAGCTGCTGAAAATGGCGGCTTCTCTGAGGGACGACATCAGCCGGCGAGCGGAGGAGTACGTGAAGTGCACATGAGACGATACTTCAGTCGTCTCTTTACGGTGGACTGACCTCGAACTACGAACCAGAAACAGTATATTCCTCAGCGATTAAGTGTTTCAGAAGGCCTTTAAGGAGAGACAGTGTAGGCAAACAACAATTTAGCAAACAACAAATGAATGAGCTAATCTTCACTACAGGGTGGGAATGGCTGCACTGATTCAATGTTTCTCCGTAGATTTATTTTGGAGATGGTAAATTCAAGCGCCATTTTCGCAGAACCATCTCTCTATAAGTAGGACTGGAACTTTAACCTCTTAACCCCCAAAATGCCGAACTGCGTTTCCTCTAGTCTGGCTTTACCCGAATCTAAAAGCTTCTAAGACCTGCCCAACTGGGTAACACTTTACAAGACGACCCGGTAACTTCTAGGTAATTGCCTAGTAATACAGTAGTAATTACTAGTAATAAATATCAATAAACGTGGTAGTTCTTGGGTAGTTGAAGTAGTAGTTAATAGTAACTCTGCCCAATAACTGCCAGGTAATTGTCTCGTAATTACTAGTAATAAATGTTACAATTAAAGTGTAGGGTTAGGGTTACGCAATTACCTAGCAGTTATTGTAATGAATTACTATGAACTGCTACTTTATTTACCCAAGAACTACCACTTTTATTTTACAGGCCGCAGTAACACATGGTTGTAGGTAGAGGGCAGTAAAGCACAAGAAAAAACTTACAACCAAAACCTCATTTAAGCTTTATTTTCATTATGCCAAGGCTGAAAAGTGACTAAGTTCTTCTCTCTCAGTTATGTGTATTTTCAAAACTGTTTTATTAAATATTGTTCAGGAGTTCTTGCTGTCTTTTGAGGAACTCCCGGAGCTCTTATGTGCTACTCACCTGTAAACTGGAGCTAAAGGATTTATTCAACAGTGTTTTATTTCCTATTCACACATGTTTGATTTTTTCATTAGCTACATAATCCTGGTGCTATTATGACTCGTGGTTTCAGCTAAAAGTACTTTAACTGTTGGCGGCATTAAAGGGATATTTCTGGATTTTTGACATTGGGCCTCATTTCCTCGTTATCCAGAGTGTTGTTGATGTCTGGAGATATTTGTTTCTTAAATTCATGCAGTTCTTATATTTGAAGAGTCTAGTGGCGCTAGGCTAGGGCAAGGCTAAAGCATTTCTATGGTATCAGCTAGCCTGCATTAAAAACAGCATTACTCCACAGCGCACCTGAGGCAAATCACTTATAACGACAGACTAACGATATAAATGTCTGTGTCGATAGATAATTTTAACCATTTTGCATTTAAAATAACTCAGCATTAGCTTCGTGGCTGTAAGCTGACGTAGCGGCGGAGTGATCTGCGAGAAAATAGTCCCTCAAAATGTGGTAATTCATGCGATACAAGGTCAGTTATATTTCAAAAATTATTCTATTAACACAGACATTTATATCGTTAGTCTGGTGTTATACGTGATTTGCCTCAGGTGCACAGTGGAGCGGCTCAGACTGTTTTTAATGCAGGCTAGCTGATACCATAGAAATGCTTTAGCCTTGCCCTAGCCTAGCGCCACTAGACTCTTCAAATATAAGAACTGCATGAATTTAAGAAACAAATATCTCCAGACATCAACAACACTCTGGATAACAAGGAAAAGAGGCCCAATGTCAAAAATCCTGAAATATCCCTTTAATGTGTTAAAGTTGCTCTTCTCCAAATGAAATAAAGTTTTCTATATATTTTCTATATGTTGTCCTGTTCTGTTAATAAATCATGATACATTTCAAACACATGTTCACTGCGCCTTTCTGCGTCAACAAATGCTCAACACGCCTCTATATTTACCTAAAACAAAGAATAGTTTTCCTTTGAGGCGTTGAAATCCGCACTTGTACATTTCAATTTCAGTGACTTCCTTTTGTCAGCTGCTAATGTTTACCTTTCCTCACGGGTTCTGTGTTTTGATTGTCTCAGTATCCTTTCACAAACCAATTTTCAAGCTTTGGGCCTAGATGTGAACTTATGAACTTCCACCTGGTAACAAAATAAAACAAAACGCATTTTCACAATAACATGTTTAATGATTGCACTGATTCAATGTTTTTTCCATATTTGGAAAACTGAAATCTCAAGGACCATTTTCTCAAAATGCATTTTTCTCACATTGTGGCAACAACATCTCCAACATCTACAACAGGGGTAGGCAACGTAAGGTCCGGGAGCCAAATCCGGCCCTCCAGCAAAGAACCTCTGTGACCTCAAGATGATTTTGAGAAAGATCATCACACAAATCAGAGATCAATACCTGTTAACCTCTAAAAGGAACAGGCCACCGTTTTTCCATACTGAGATATGTTCTTACCTGAGCTTAGAGGAGTTGATGCGTACCTGTCTGGTCTTTACGCGTGCGCTCAGTAATGCAAAAAGACTAAAGATATTGTTAGCATTTAGCCTCTCCTCCTCTCCTCTATGGGGCCAAACGGGGGTGAAGTTAGAAGCGACCAAGCTCTTCCACGTTTCCACCATTTAAATACTGTGACATGATCCAAGTCTAGTCTCACAAAATTAAACATGTCGATTTTCTAAGCGGATAAAAAGGGGAACTATATTGTAAGGCGTAATAACACCTTAGGAGCACTTCGACGTCTGCGCAGTAAAGTGAAGATATTACTGCGCACGCACAAAGACCAGACAGGTACGCATCAACTCGTCTAAGCTCAGGTAAGAACATGGACTATTCCTTTAACTCCCACCTGAACCGAGTACATTTGACCCAAATCTAAAAGCTTCTCGAAACAAGCGTCGATACAGCAACGAAAATGGGGATGAAAACGCAACAAAAAAGTGACAAAAGAAACAAAGAAGCAACAAAAGAGTGACAAAAACATGCCAGAAAAGCAGCAATAATTCAACAAAACTGTGACAAACGGTAAGAGTGCTCCTAAAATGCAGAATTTTTTTTAATATTACCATAAAAACTTAGATTATCACGAAGAATTAATTAACACAACAAGAAATACATCTTTTTTAAGTATCGTATTTAATCTTATATAATTAAAAGCTATAGGTCTGAAAATAATCTGAGAGTGTAAATTTCATCTATCCTTCTTTAGTAACCCTTGTCTTACTTGCAAAACAAAAAAAAAGTGTTTTCTGTAGGGTCTGCGTTCAGGGAAAATCTGCCTAAAAGACACAATTTTGTGAGTGACGTCACAAAAGAGATGATTGACTTGACTGCACTATTTCTTCCCCCCAGTTTAAGGCTTTGTCCTCTCGAGTCCACACCTAAAGCCTTCTTTGTAGCCGCAGGTGAGAGGTTTTATCTGAGGGGGGTCGGGGGGACGGTGGGGGAGAGGAATGCCTTTGTCTGGGTAAAGCCTTAAGGCCGAGGTGGAGCGCCGGGTGCCTGTCTTTTAATTCAGGTTCCCACAAAATGGACGGGTCCTGGCGTGGATTAGCCGGATTGGAGGAACGGGGAAAAGCTTTGGGACACTTTTCGACTTCACAACTTTGTGTCACTTTACAGAGACACCGGTCACCCCAAAAACAATTCATCTAAGAGCTAAGATAGTTGTGGAAAGTGTGGCCAAGTCTTTCAGCCTCAGGGTCTGTTTTTAATCCATGTTTTACACCTTGCTTAGCCTTTGTAAGTGCTGTTTACTCTTGGTTTAGAAATTGCAGGCTTTCGTTTAGGTTTAGGGGAGGGATGATTTACTTTCGAGGCTCAGGTTTGTTTGGGAAGTTATCTTTTCATTTAATCTCTTTTCATTCACAACATGTTTATCTTTTACTCTCTTTTCATTCACAACATGTTTATCTTTTACTCTCTTTTCATTCACAACATTTGGAATTCCCTTGATTCATTCCACGCCGTAAAAACAAGCTCCATTTTCTTGCAGCCTCGCTTCCGTTTCAATAAAGTCATGGACCCGACTGGACATTTCTTCGCTAAAATCCTGTCCAGAATTCTCATTTTCAGCGGCATTGCTTTCAACTTTCATTTGGGAATTGCCAAAATGCATGACCGTGTGTCAGTTCATCAATCGAGAACAAGCATCTTCTCCCCCCCCCACACTCTCCCAAAGTTTGCAGTTTACGCCTCGTAAATCTGACTTCAGACTCAAAACAAACAAACGGGTTTCACCTCCGCAAAGGCCCCCCGACCGGCTACACTGCAGTGGCTTCAAAAACAGCTTTGAATTGAATCTGGGTGGGATTACTGTAGTGGTTTAGAGAGAAAAAAAATCATCCCAAATGTTTAGGGAAGAGCTGGATGAGTCAATAGCTTCTCAAAGTGTAGAACTTGGGTTTAGTCGTCCGCTATTCAAGATATTCTTCATTTTTGTTAGAGTTTACCTGTATTTCCCCATTTTGGACACAATTTAGGCTTATTTGAGATCATTTTTGGACCAAGTTTCCAAGATCCTGATTTGATCGTAATCGGGGCAAAGCTGTAGCGTGGCCAGTCTGAGCTTTTTGCCAAGACTTCCATTGTATTGCCCAAATTTCCCCTTCATTTACATTGTTCGGCTGTGGTTTCGCCGTAATGGGTTGCGACATTATAAACAACATATTATTTAAAATTGACTCTGTGCCTAACAACGCCGCCCAAGAAGTGACTTCCTGTTTCGATCCAGCACGCCAAAATAAAAGCACCATCTTATTCATTAGTTCAGCAGTTCATTAGTTCAACTTTCTTCCTGCCTAACGATTAACAGACAAAACACTTAAAATGTGTCCATTTAATTATATTCTTGTAATGTTGCAAGTACCTGCTGAACTGACCAACGAGACGAGCTGTGTGCTTTTATTTTGGCGTGCTGGATCGAAACAGGAAGTCACTTCTTGGGCGGCGCTGTTACGATTTGAAGTTGTGCACAGTCAGTTGAGTTGGTGCGGCAAAAAATCATATTGTGGTAACTATGGTAACGGTCAAAATGCTGAATTTTCGACTTGGTTTATGGTTAATATCAGTGTTAATTTCGTCGACTATAATATTTCGTCATAATTTTAGTGTAAGTCATTTTTTTGCCGACTATAATGAGACTTAAACTAAATTAAAAGCTGTTTATGACTTAACTATGACTTAAATATGACTAAATAAAAATGAAAAGAAGAAACTAAAATCATCATGTAGCCTCATATCATTTAAAGGAACAGCTCTGAGCTTTGTCCAATGTGTGGAGAACAAACATGAAGCAGAGGACCTGGATTTGGGGAATTTGGGGCAAACATTGGGCAAAAAAACAAAAAAATAGGGAAATTTATTTGAGCTGAATCAACCAAGTCACTTGTTTTAACCTCTTGACCCGAACCGAGCACAAAACTTGGATCTAAAGATTAAAATAAAGAATGTGGTACTTCATTTCCATAAAAATGTTTCGATATCATTGAAGGAATAGGCCACCGTTTTTCCATACTGAGATATGTTCTTGCGTAACTGTCTGGTCTTTACGCGTGCTCTCAGTCACACAAAAAGACCAAAGATGTTGTTAGCATTTAGCCGCCACTCCTCCTCTCCTCTATGAGGCCAAACGGGGGTGAAGTTAGAGTTATCCAGTCACTTCCAAATATTGATCACCAGATTTCTTTCCAAAACGGTCTCTCTCCCATTGAGTTGTGTCGGCCTCAGCTCCAACTGGGAATGACGATCTAGAATGTCAAGAACGCAACCTGTTCGTTCATTGATTTGACTTTCCTTTCGTATTCCTGGTTCTTGGTCTAAAGCTTGTGCTCGTGGGGGAATCTCCCGGTCGTCTTCAATTCAACGGGATGACGTGGACCCTCATAACCCTCAGGATGTTTGTGAAGGCTCCCGTGTTGTGGTCGTGGATGTTGTGTCTTTCTGAGTTTTTTTCTGAATGAGCCCGTCTTCCTCTTCATCTCATTGTACCGTCTCTCACTTTAAGGGAATAGGCCACCGTTTTTCCATACTGAGATATGTTCTTACCTGAGCTTAGACGAGTTCTTCTGTACCTGTCTGGTCTCCACGTGTGCCTTCCGTGACGTAAACACAGCACAGATGTTAGCATTTAGCCGTTAGCATTTAGCCTCTCTCTTCTCCTCTATTGCTCCAAACGAAGTGAAGATAGAAGCTGCCAAACTCTTCCACGTTTTCCCTATTTAAATATGGTTACGTGAAGTGTTACACTATAAAGTATAATTACACAAAATTAAACAATGTGGATTTTCTAAGCGGATAAAAAGGGGAACTATATTGTGAGGCGTAATAATACCAGGAGTAGTTCGACATCCGCACAGTAAAGTAAAGATATCCCTGCGCAGATGTCGAATTACTCCTGGTATTATTACGCCTCACAATATAGTCCCCCTTTTTATCCGCTTAGAAAATCCACATTGTTTAATTTTGTGTAATTATACTTTATAATGTAACACTTCACGTAACCATATTTAAATAGGGAAAACGTGGAAGAGTTTGGCAGCTTCTATCTTCACCTCGTTTGGAGCTATAGAGGAGAAGAGAGAGGCTAAATGCTAACGGCTAAATGCTAACGCTGTCTGTGCTGTGTTTACGTTATGGAAGGCACATGTGGAGACCAGACAGGTACAAATGAACTCGTCTAAGCTAAGGTAAGAACATATCTCAATGTGTAAAAACGGTGGCCTATTCCTTTATGTATTACAGTCTAGTGGTGTCTTGTCACGGAATAGAAAAGGCTATTTTGATGATCGCATTTAGCAAAGGCTGCAATTTTTTGTTATTTCTAAATATTCCATCTATATTATTCCATATATTGAGTGAAACGTTACCGGGTGTTGCTTTAAGATTTGCAAACTAATTGAAATTGCAAATGAAAAGTCTTGTCCGGTCTAAAGGCTGGACTGTGTTACACATTCACTGACGCTCCGTTAATGAGAAACTGAAGGAGGTTTTTCGACAAAGGCAGCGAAGGGTTTGATGTTTGACTTGAAGAGAGACAGAGAGAGATGCGAGTCCAGGCAGGTGGGATGAGGCAGACCTTCAAAATAAAAGCTCATGATGTCATCCAGGGTTTAACTCCGTAGAGGGCTGATCCAGGGTCAGTGCTCGGGAAAATGGTCTGCTGTGATTTTGGGTAGATCTATAAGTCGGTCTGAAAATACAACCTTAACCATAACCCACATATATAGTGATAAACAATAATATTGACTCTAGAGATAAATAATAATAAATAATAAAAACGTTCAACTCTAAAGCATAAAAATTACTCAAACCTTTATTCTAAAAGTGAACAATTATATCATAAAATACCGCACAAGCAGCAATAAATATGAAAAAAGTAATTCAATTTACTTTACTTTAAAATCAAAGATTATAAAGGAATGAAATTGATGTACAGCAGTGGCACGGTGGCGCAGGGGTTAGAGCTTGTTCTTCACAGCAAGAAGATCCCGGGTTTCCTTATGTACTTATCTGTACTTTTGTTTGATTAAAAACAATAGCACATTTTTCCACCGTGAATAAATATTTAAGTGGGAAATGCGTCATTTGATCTGTAAAATAGATGTAGATCATCGAGTGCTCCTTGAATTATTTCGTTTTTCTGTATTTTCAGATCGCGAATACAAGCGGCCGAAATGGGTTTCCTACGCAGGGTGGCTGGGCGCACCCTCCGAGATCGGGTGAGGAGCTCAGTTACCCGGGAGGAGCTCGGACTCGAGTCGCTGCTCCTTCACATGGAAAGGAGCAGCTGAGGTGGCTAGGGCATCTGTTCCGGATGCCTCCTGGTCGCCTCCCTCGGGAGGTGTTCCAGGCATGTCCTATTGGGAGGAGGCCTCGTGGAAGGCCCAGGACACGCTGGTGGGACTATGTCTCCGAGCTGGCCTGGTGTCGCCACGGAGTCCCCCCCCTGCCCCCGCGACCCGGCCCCGGATAAAGCGGAGGAAAATGGATGGATGGATGTATTTTCATGCCATTTTCTGGGAATTTTCATAGTAAATAGGTCTATCACGATTTCCGCATGATTTTATGTTTTGTTAAACACAATTTATGGCTTGGAAATAAATCAAAATAAATCATTTATTATTGAAAATAAATCAGACATTTTTGCTAAAACAGTTACTCACTTAGTCACATTTTCTCCAAGTACTTTTTAACTTTTACTCCAAGAAAACGATTTAAAAGTAACATTACTCTTACCTGAGTAAATATTTTGGCTTCACTGCCCACCTCTGGTTATTACTCACACCATTTGTTACAATAATGTGTACTTTTTACTCTGGATTTTGAAGTATTTTCTACAGCAAGTACTTTCACTTTGGCCTGATATTATTTTTTACAAAGCTTTTACTTTTACTCAAGTCACAAAACAAGTACTTTGATAATAAAAATGTGACTCTACAACCAGCTCCGGTCTTTTATTGTGAAGGTCCGCCCAGATGTGCTCTCTTTTGTTGTGAAAGGGGCGGGTCTGGTTGTTTTGGGGCCTCGGGGGTCCTCGCAGGTCCCTCACACCGAGCGCAGAGTGGCTCAAGGCGGATACCGGAGCAGCCGTGCGCCCCGGAAGGACGAGCACATCTTCGGCTTAGTTTGAAAGCGTTTCCCCCCTGAAGACCCAGACGAAGCATCATGTTCAGGCAGCTGCGACTCGCTTTGCTGCTCGGTAAGTCTCACCTTTTTCACACAATTAACCACGCGCAAATTGACTTTAACACGCGCACAATTCCTCTGTTTTTTGTCGCGGTAATTTGCAGCAAAGTGTTACAAACTGCAAATACTCGTGCTAAAGGTTTTTAAAGTTCGCTTTATTTTCATTGTGAACTTCCATTGTAGAATCCGCTGAGCAAACACACAAAAGGTGAGATTAGATTTAAGGAGTCTCAAGTTGCGGACCGCGGCCGAAATGAGGCTCGGGATGAACAGAAAAGGCTTTCACTCCCTATTAAAGGGGAAACAAAACCCGGGGCTTCCAGTACCGACAAGAATGAAAGCAAAAAAAATAAAATAAAAATACTTATGTTAATTCAGAGTTTCCGCAGGGCATTAAAAAGAATTAAAAGTCACAAAATGAATGATGCCAAAAGTAAAAAAAAAGCATTAAATCGCTTTCAAACTGGCATCAAATCTAGGAAGTGGACATTTAGTCGGGACCAGCTTTTAGTTTTAGTTTTTGTCACTTGCTCCTAATTCGTCAATTCATATCACGTGATAAAATCTCCCTGTTTTCTGTCTCTTCCTGGAGAGCTTGTAGCCTATAGGCCTGTGTAACACCTCATTTGAAAGCTAAGGCTGCGTCTGAAACAATCAAATAATAGCCTATATGTCCTAACCCTAGCTCCTGATCCGTAACCTTTCATGGGGTCAGCTGTTGGATCCCTATGCAGTTAATGAACTAGAGTAGGGCTGAAACAATGAATCGATTATTGAAATAGTCGATTTTTAGTAATCGATTAATCGTTTTCTGGTTCACACAGACTCAAATAGAGCAAAAATGTTTGCTTTTATAGTTTGTATGTAGTGTTCTGTACATTGTAAATTTCATGAATATCTGTCTGTTTCTCATCAGAAAGCAGAATGGGCAATAAGAGCCTCCAACAAACATTTACTCAAAGTTTACATCAATATATCCTCAAGCGGGGCCACTTTAGCGTTATGTGATAAAAAAACAACAACAATGACTCAACTATTTTACTGCATGCATTCAAAAGTCAAAAACACTGAAATTTCACACAATCTTGTATCGAATTTAGTTTTTGGATATAAAGATTTCCCCTCATTCCCCTGTTGGTTTGAATGTTTGCTAGTATTCAGGCCAATACATTGGACTTGCTGTAGTGGGGGCGGAAAAGGCCCAGTTCAAAAGATGATGTATATTTTGCATTGTGCTGCAATCCATAAGGAGGTTCCTACTTTTATAAAGGTCATATTTGGTCATTTGATCGGATTAGAGTTTCAAATCTACTGGGAATGTGCCCCAGTTGTAACTAAAATGCCGTTATCTCTGCAGTTTGTGTGTGAAAAATGCCCACGGAGCCAAACTGCTACAATCTGTGTCATGGGAAAGCGAAAACAGAGAGAAGTGCAGACTCTCGTTTCCAGACTTCTCCTCCTGCTGTGTATAAAGATCTGGAGACGGGTCCCAGTTCGCCCCGAGGCACTGGTTCACTTCAGACGACAAATGTCCCTACGCTACAGTGACAAAATCTACAAAAACAAAAGCCTAGTACTAGGTTTTTAATCATCCAGGAAATACCCATTGGAAATATCGTTGACCGGACAAGAGCGATAGATTTGCGGATCTCCAGAAGCTTCTTGTTGCAGTTCAGAGCGTTGTTATAGGGGATTGATATTGAACGTGTACCGTTTATACATTTCTGTAATGGATGCAAACTAGCTATTTATTTATTTATTTATTTATTTATTTATTTATTTATTTATCTGGTGCAGCACATCTCTAATGAGCTTAAAGGAACAGGCCACCGTTTTTCCATACTGAGATATGTTCTTACCTGAGCTTAGACGGAGTTGATACGTACCTGTCTGGTCCTTGTGCGTGCGCTTAGTCACGCAAAACGACCAAAGATGTTGTTAGCATTTGGCCTCTCACAGTATGTTCCTATGGCTCCAAACGGGGGTGAAGTTGGAAGCGGCCAAGCTCTTCCACGGGCACAAAGACGGGTACGTATCAACTCGTCTAAGCTCAGGTGAGAACATATCTCAGTTTGGAAAAATGGTGGCCTTTAATGTTTTTGTACATATAAAGTAGAGGCCGCTGCCGATATGCTCGGCCGATATTTTTGACAGATTATTTTTTGCAGAATTTTCCAAATGCCTCGTCTATAATCCTGTAAAAACAAATACTTGGTCGCTCCAGCACGTGCCGATTTTATTATTTTAGGTGATCCAATCATAGTTTCTGTCCCAGCTTTGATTAGATGTCGTTAGCATTAGCATGTTGTTACTAGCCGCGGCATTTTGCATGGCGATAAATTCATTAGTGGGGGTTTAAACTAACTCAGCGATCGAATTCTCCAGATTCTGCACTTCAAAATGACCTGCAGCACGTCCATATTGACGGAGGTTTAGCGAAACTTGTATTTAACAAACTAACCAGTTTTCTTTGCGATGTTGCTCACCTCCCCTGAGGCCGAGGGAGTTGTGGGAGGACTCGTTTTAAAGCGCTGAGTCTGCTCTTTCCAATGCAAACAACTCTGGAAGTCTCTATCGATTCGGTCCCATAAATATCGGGATATTTCTGCGCTATATCGGCCGATAGCCGATATAGTAAAATCCCCAAATATCGGCCGATATATCGGTCGGCCTCTAATATAAAGATTAACCTCTTACCGCTCGCCCATTTTCTCAAGTTCGGCTTTACCCAAACAGACCTACAAAAACTAATTTAAACCGATTTTTTTTCCTTTCATTGTTGCTGTGTTGTTTCCACTTTTTTGTTGCTCTTTTGTTGCTTTGTTTTGACTTTTTATTGCGTTTTTCTCACTTTTTTTGTGTCAATTTTTGCTGCACTTTTTCTCACCTTTTCATCCTTGTTTTCTTCTCGCTTTTAGATTTGGGTAAAGCCAAAGTGGAGAAAATGTGCTCGGTTCAGGGCGGGGTTAAGAGGTTAAAGGGCAAACCTCTTCTAGCTTTTTACCGAGTTGCAATGCTATTCTCTCATCAAAAAGCAGACCTGGAGCTGTGTTTTGAGTCCCACTCGCGCATCTTAAAGTAATCTCTGAATCTTCTCCAGTGGCTTTTCTTCGATAGCTCCTATAAAAGCTCCCCCTGAAAGCCTGACGTTTCATGACTCCTCGGTCTCTTGCAAAGCTTAATACTTTCATCGAGAAGTCAAATCACTCGCCATAGCTTCACTGCATATATAAGCTAAGACCTGCAAAGCTCATCTAAACTGATCTTTTTCCTCACGTTGTCACTTAAAAAAAAAAAAAAAATCTATTTTTCTGTTACACTTTTGTTGCTCTTTTGTGGCTTTTTTGTAATGTTTTCATCACATTTCTGTCACATTTTCATCCTCGTTTTCGTCTCATTTATGTCGCTATTTTGACACTTTTTTTCAAGAAGCTTTTAGATTTGGGTAAAGCCAAACTGGGGGGGAAAGGGCTCGGTTCAGGTGGGGTTTAAGAGGTTAACGGTACCCAGCCCTATACAATAAAGTAATGCTCTTGTAGTCAAAATGTAATACTGTATACAAGACCCCCACTTGAGCGAGAGGAACGTCCTCAAATCTATCAACCCGGTCCAGTCGACAATCCTGCCAATCTCTAGTACAATTTTTACCTCTTCAGTCTAGTTACATTTTTGTGTGAACAGACCCAAACCGTGAGCCAAAGTGAGTCCAAGGTTCAAAGGCAGCGTCTTCTGTGTTGCCTTAACCCGGGAGCCTGTGGTCGGATCAAAGTGAAATCTGATCTGGAGTCAGTTCTGTATAAACACACACGGGCTTTAATTAAGTCACTGCAGGATTTCAACACCTCGGCATTAAAGCTCTCCGCGCCGGACCAAAGGGGGGGTCTCCACATGTGGGGCCCGGGACTGGGACGCTGGCTTGTTGATGTGATGATGATAAGATGAGCCTCGTTTCTACTTTTTTAGATGGTGGTAAATATGTGCTTGAGATCAATACCCAATACCTGCAAAAAGCACAATACTCCTTAAAGCCTTATATGTCACTGTTTCCGTAGGCATTAAATCTAAAGGTTTTTGATCTTTTACACCATAAATCAGTATTTAGCCTCTGAGATCTGACGGGATCAGACAGAGCCAAGCACTGAAAAAGCACTAAATCATGACCAAGATGAGGCTAAAATTAAATTAAATTATATAATAAAGCTGAACTTTAGCACATTTATAAGTTCCAAACATTTGATTGTTTTAGGCTGAGTTTGTAAAAAATATGTCGATCTCAGTCAGATGAAGACTTTAGTGATTTTTGTGCTGTGGCATCGCCTAATACCACGATACAATATATTTGTCACGATAAATTATGCACCTCTCATGGAGGGGTTTGAGCCCGAATGATCCTGGAGCTCTGTTGTCGGGGGCTTAGGGTCTCCCAGGGCAAACGGGTCCTATAGGTGACGGGTCAGACAAAGAGCGGTTCAGAAGCCCCTTATGAGAGACCAACAGGCCCGGTTAGAACCATGAGGCCGTCCTTCTGTGGACCCACCACCTGCAGGAGGCGCCATAGGGGCTGGTGTGGCTCCAACAGCTGCTCCCACGACCCGGCAACGGACACGTGGAAGAAAATGGATGGATGGACATTACGCATCACTTTTAGACATAGAATATTAGAGAGCAATTATTCCAGATTGATTTGCCATCTGCGTCCATTCGAGCTGCATTTTCGATCTTGTAACTCCATCCTCTCTCTTTCTCTCTCTCTCAGCCCTGCAGGTGTGTGTGGGGGCGCAGTTGGATGCGGGACAGTCCCAGACGGAGTTCCTGTTCCCAGAGCTGAGCGACATGTGCACGGAGGGCAGCTGTTACCCGGCGACGGGAGACCTCCTGATCGGCCGCGCCCATCAGCTCTCCTCCACCTCCACCTGCGGACTGCACCGGCCCGAGCCCTTCTGCATCGTCAGCCACCTGCAGGTCAGACACGATGTCATTAAAACCCTAAATGTCACTAAGAAGCACTTTTTCACACCAGATTTGTCAATAAATATAAAAAAAAAAAGGTCAAATACATTCAGTTGCAGGTTTTCTCACAAATTCTTGATCCAAAGTATCACATTGCGTCCAATTTCCTTTTAACTATTAACATTTTAATTTCTCTTCTTACTGGGATGGGTACAAATGCTTGGTGCGGACATTCTTTGTGCTTGTGGCATCAAAAAATATTGTGCTTAGGCGTTAAAATGTCATTTATGCATTCAATCTGACCTGCTGCTCCCTATAAACCCTGCTAGAGTGGTAACACCACGCATGATTGATGCTTAAGACAGTCCTTTTGGTGCCTAAGCATAGCTGTTGTATGTTGTAGAGGTTTTAGTGAGATTATGGGCCATTTAGGATTTTAAATTGGGCCGGAGCTCCCTCTGCAGGCAGTTGTAGGAATGACACGTTACGAAAAGTCCTCAGTTTGTAGGTCCGTGTCAGTAGTTACTTTATTTACATATCGTTCAATAACTGGCAGAAAACAGTTTTAAAAGTTTTTTTTAAAGTTTTGGCGGCATAAAACATCGCATTATATTCTTACCTAGAAGTGGGCAATATATCTTCAAGATCATATCAAAATGAAAGCTATGCAAATTTACAATATCGAGTTTATTTTTAATGTGAAGAAAAGGGAAAACGTTGGGGAAAAAAAAGGGAAAAAAAAAATGTTGATAAAAATGGGAGATTTAAAAAAATATATAATATGAAATTTGAGGGGGAAAAATTTGATAAAGTGGGAAAAAAAATTGGAAAAATGGGCAAAATTGGGAATAGTAGCGAAAAAGTGGAAGAAAAAAAAATCTGCCGTCTGTTCAGGACAATTATCGTTTTGAGTAATGTCAATGCTTGTGTGAATGCATATTTCTGATGATTTGCAAAAATATCGCTTCATCGTTGAGATATTAATTTTTTTCAGCCTTTTTCTAGCCTCTAATATATTGGACTTAAAATGTGTTTTTGTGCCTTGAAGAAGCTACTTGTTTGTTTGGCTGCATCGTCTTGATTTAAAGCCTATGTGGTTCGAGTGTTTGTGCTCACGGTATAAGAACGGTGTTTAAAAATGCCCCGCAGGAAATTAACATGTGTCGCCTACGGCCGTTTTTCGATAAGTAACGCCCGTGGGCCTCTTGTAGAAAGCCCTGAGTCTGATCTCACGTCTGGTCCCGGCTCCACATCTGTTCTCCATTGTTTACAGAAAAGGCTGAATCACGGCTCAGACCCCGGCTCCAGCTGTTTTCTTTTATTTGCATGAGACCCGTCACACAAACAGACTAATAAACAGCCCCTCTCTCCGCACCCCGCGCCCGCGATGGGGCCCCGCTGGTATTTGAGGTGGGGGGAGGAGGGGGTTTGGTCAGGGACAAGGAGGGTAGTTTGTGTCTGGGACATTTCCTGTGAAGATCTACCCCCTAAAAGGAAACGCACTGAAGGCTCAGATGTTTCTCTTTGGGAAATGAGAACGCGGCGGCAAGAGGGAGACGGAGAAACGTTTTAACCTGAAATCAAGAAATAAACACAAATAAGAACTCCTCTGCACCTGATGCTGCAGAGGAGTTCTTCTGAAGCCTGACCTTGTTCCTGACTCAAGATCTGTAGATGATCCTACACACATTAAAGGGACTATACGGAGTTTAAAAATGTAAAAATAAAGTATTTTCCTCGGGTCCAAAGTGCCGTCACGCACGAGCTTAACATAGAGACTGCAGTTGCGCGTAAGACCTGAGGGGGCAGTAGTGAGTATAAAAATAACCAACTTGCATCTAGTCTCTTTTAAATGCAAAAGGCTTCACTGTTGCACGAACTTACAAGAGGGCAGATAAGATCAGTCCATCAGACGTCAATACAAACAGTCATTGATCACATTAAAGCGAGGAGTCCAGATTAAATACTTTCACCGTCCTTTGCACGGCTAAAAAGAACTGTTTTCAGCCTGGATTTTTGTCAGAGCTGAGGCCTGTTTCACATCTTCAAGACGTCTGTTCATGATTTTAGCTGCTTAAAACCGAAAAACCCAGCCTCACAGCAGGAGGACCACTCCCTGAGGTTCTCGGAGCTGAGATGGTTCCTGTACTAGGAATGATTTTGGATTTAAAAAGGTGAAACTGGGCAGTATTTCAATTTTACTTTCAAAGGAAAAGTTATTAGTTCAGTTTGGACACAACAGTCATCTCAATAGTGAATAATCTGAGTTTTGTTGATCACTATGTAAATATAAGGGCAGGATCCTCCAGGTAGTACTTGGCGTACGAATGATTGACTCAAGTGGTACGTGAGAACCAGGTATTTGAGCCCTGATTTTGTGTAATGTGATTTAGCCCCCGGACCTGATGCCGACCCCTGTGCTCGACCATGAAGAGACACAGAGCTGTTAAAGTCTATTCTCTGAGTTACTTGTGTGTGAGAGATTAGGGGTGTTCAGAGAATCTGTGAAAGGCTCTTTACAAAGAGAGGCCATTATGTTCCTTTCCATGACCGAGCCTGGAGTAAATCAGAAATTGTCCCGCGTGAAGCACTTTGAGTGACTTGTGTCTTTTAAAAAGCACTTTTCAATTACCCTGTCGGTCGGCTGCACTGTGGTTTTCCTTTGCTCCAGACAGTTTGCCCTG
Source organism: Proterorhinus semilunaris (assembly GCA_021464625.1). Taxonomy (NCBI): domain Eukaryota; kingdom Metazoa; phylum Chordata; class Actinopteri; order Gobiiformes; family Gobiidae; genus Proterorhinus; species Proterorhinus semilunaris. Next base: position 4,491,976 of record CM038356.1, on the reverse strand, counting down.
AGGTGCTAGAACAAAGATGGGTCAAATTATATACCTGGAGTTGAAAGTGCAGTTTGAATGGTCACAACTTGCAAATAGCAGAGCTTTGCAATCCACAAAATATTTAGTCTCCCTACGTGGAGCTACAACACCTACAGTGACTTTACCTCATTCATTTGTTAACTCAAAGAAAATGCCACATTAGATCATTTTAAAAGTATCAGTTCAGCATCAATTCTTTATAAGTCTATTTGTAACACGTACCTTTGTTGACGTCAACAAACTTTGCCATAAAAGTGGGAAAACTGAGAAAGTTGATTCTATAACGCTTTGTGATTGATAAACACCACAACAATGTTTCCTTTGCGAAAGGAGTTAAACAGCGCCCCCAATTTAACGCTGGTGGCCAAACGGTGTACTGCATCCATATTTACTATTGAGAATGAATAAGAGAGTTGGTATTAAACAGTCGGTCACTCTCTGGCACTTTGGGCACCCCTGCCCTAGAGTCTTACTAAAGCATAAAACCTGCTAGCCCTATAGTTGGAGCGCTGCAAACATGTTTAGGAGGTAATATTTCAGTCTTCTCTCAAATCTTCCTGAAAGTGTTTACAACGACGCTGTCAGAGTGTGCTCCTAATTCACAGACTAAACGCATCTTGTTACTTTCCAAATCTGGAAGTTTATGTTATGATCAGTAATTAATGTTTTGCTGTATATGAGATGTTTTATTGCGCTCAGCTGGCCTCCATCGTGGTTAAAAAGTATTTTGTCCGCCCTGTTAGAGGAAGTAATAGGAAATCCACGTTAATCTGCTCCACTCCTCTGGCTAGTGAATGCTTCCTCCCTCTCCTCTGCATCATCAAACCTTCCTCTTTTTCATCCGTAAATCTCTCCTTTTTAATTGCAGTTGGCTGTAATCATGAAAACACATTGAGGTCTGTGTGAAATGTGGTGCGTTCAAGGCCACGCTCAAAGCTAAGAGTCAGGAAAGGAAATCAAAGGCTTTGGCCACCATTGTGAATGTGACTCAGTCCTGTCATTTGAGTTCGACTTCTTAAAACCAATGAGATAAAGGTGGAAACTCCCGGTGAATATGAGCATTTGATGAAAGTCTTCGTTGACCTTCGTAAAGCGGTCCCTGAAGTCGTCTCCTGATAATCGGCTCGTCCCTTGACCCTAAAGTCTCTTATCTTGACACTGGAATCTGAGGAATCCGCCGCCCCCGGAATCCGCCCCGGGTCTTATCTCGACCCCCTGCGTCTGTGTGGGCTCCTCGAGTGTTTTCTGAACAAATAAAGGAACTTAATGTTACGCTTTAGATTCGTCTCATGAAAACGATGTGGCGTTTGATCGATTTTTTGCGTTTCGTGTCGTTGTTTTTCCAGGAGGAGAAGAAGTGTTTTGTCTGCGACTCGTCCAACGCCTACAGTGAGCTGCGCAATCAGACGACCAACCACCGGATCGAAAACGTGGTCACGACCTTCGCCCCGAACCGACTCAAGACGTGGTGGCAATCGGAGAACGGTGAGAGAAAAGCATCTACTGTTTCCTGTTTAGGACTTCAAGGTCAAACTTTGTGACGGGCTTCAGGTTTGTATCTCGAAATGGAACAGAATTCACCTAAACTTAAAAATGAGAGTAGATTTTTCTCCCATTTCAAGTTGAGATTAATGTATACACGTTTATACTGTACCACTGAAAAGTTTGGAAACACTTTATGTATTGGTTTATAGACTAGTTACTTAGAAACGAGTTACTCTAATCGGACTACTTTTTTCAGTAACGAGTTTAGTTCAGTTTAGTTATTTATTTAAAAGGACAACGGACAGGTACATTAAAAAGATGGCTGCCCCAGATTTAGCACAATGCTAATTTCCATCTGCAGTCCTTATACAGCGATCTGAAGCATTTGTAACACGGGTGGGAAATGTCCCCTCATGTCTTCCCCTGTTTTCCAGAACAGTAATCAGATTGATTTGATTTGTTTGAGTGATTATTCACATTAGCATTGTCGCAGAAAATAGAATAAATAAAGTAACAAAAACTCAAAAGGAGTAGGCCGAAGCCAGAAGGCGTATAGTAACTTTTCACTGTGAGTTACTAGTCTGTCATTATATACTTCTTTTTTCTCATGGAGCGACGGTTTGCAGCCAGTCACTTTTCAGCCTGAAACAAAAGAGGAGACCGATGGAAATGTGTCACTTTTCTAAATCTGTTTCAGCTTTGTCGAGGATTCTGTTAAAATGCACTTCAATAACCAGGCAGAGGTGATGTCGTCAGCTGATTTAATGTAACAACAAAGTAACTTGTAATCTAATTTAGTTACCTTTTCAAGGAGTAATCTGTAATCGGATTTACTTTTTCAAGTAACCACTGGCAACACTGTTTATGAATAAACACACGTGGAATTAGTGTGTTTTAAAAAATAAAAAAAATAAAGTGAAATGGTTTCTTCCATTTAGTCGCCTTTAATTTCTATATTTGACATTTTTCTCAATGAGCTTCACGGCGTCAGACGTGTTTTTCACCTCACAGGCCGTTAAACCATGTCAGGGACGACTTTATGAAGCTCCCTGAGAAAATGTTGACGGATTTAAAATATAAAACAGATTTCGAGTTATTTCAGCCTTTTTTTTTTTCCCCAACATAATCCCACATGTTCATTAATCGAATGTGTTCATTTCGTTGCCTTCAAAGAGAATCACACAAAGCAAACACTAGAGTTGAAAATGAAGAAATGCCGAAACATAAAAAGTGTTTCTAAACCGGTAGAGCTAAATATATCACAATATAACGTGGACAATGGACATGTGCATAATTATGGATAGTAAACTTGATTTTGAGCGCTGCAGAATTTGCATTTTATATTAAAAGTAATGTGTCTCGTGTGTAAATCAGAGTAAACACAAATTTCAAGCCACGATTTTTATCAAACGGCATGCCAACAAATCAATGGCAGTGCGGTGAATGTAGGTAGAGTGCAGAATGGCTTCGAGCAGGTCCGGTGAGGATTGGAAAATGCAGAGCAACAAAATCCAATGAGCTTTTTTGTAGTAGAAGAAACAAACAAAACTGCGAGGAGACGTCATTATAACGTTTCCTTGTTTTTTTTTAGGTTGAAAAGCTCAAAAGCGGCTTCGAACAAACTCTCAAATGACTCCCCTCGGTACACGGCGATGATGGAGTGCGTTTTTTAAAAAGCTTCTAGTTTCCTGTCCTTGCTCCCTCTAATTAAACCCGCCTCGACAACGTCTTGTTCCGAGTTGTCTTTGAGCGATGTTTTCCCGCCGCAGAGGTCAGCGCCGCAGAGGTCAGAGGGGTCAAGGATCAGAGATTAGGGGTCGGGGTCAGAACGTGTCACATGACTGAAGTAAAGGGGGTTTAATTCAGTGATTACACGGCAAAACAAAAGGCATTTAAAGGGAATGATGCCAAAAGGTCTTAGATGGTTTTGTAAAGCCGAAAAGCATTAAATCTATATTTCTTTGGATCATTGCTTCATCTTTTAAGCCAAAGGTTAAAAAAATGAAGGAAAGGACTTTAGTTTATGTGAAAGATCGCACAACGAGGAGATCTCTGCATCTCTGCACAAACCCACGCCCGTGCATGTCATACATTTGCGAAGATACTGTCTTGGAATCATCTCACGACCCACAATCCAGTGTACCGCGACCCCCACTCTGGGAACCACTGTTTTTAAGCCATAAATCAATGGATATGACAGAAGATATAGATATATAGAAAAAACAACTGCTTGGTCAAATTATACTTTGCCCATTCTTCACACATTTTTCGCATATACTTTTAAAATATCAAATTTGCACACACAACGCTTCTTTGACCTGGTTATCATCCCTGTAATTACTGGCCCTGTCCACGGTTTATTTTCTTGTCTAAACACAAAGGCGCTGTCTCGTCCTCAGCAGGTACAAAACTCTGCGGCGACAAAGCACAAACAGAAGGGCTCATGTCACTCCCGTTCTAAAAGCCCTTCATTGGCTCCCGGTCACTTTTCCATTTTCAAATCCTGGCGTTGACCTTCAGTGCCTTGCAGGGTCAGGCTCCCTCCTACATTAGAGACTTGTCGTGTCCGTATACCCCCTCTCGGAGGCAGAGGTCTCAGCATCTGAACCTTCTCATGGTCCCTCGTACCCATTACAAGACGAGGGGAGATCGCTCCTTCCAGGTGTTCGCCCCGACGCTCTGGAACGATCTTCCGCTTTCCCTGCGCTTACTTGATTGTGTTGATGTTTTTAAGAGTAAACTGAAAACTTACTTGTTTGAGAAGGCGTTTTAATTCCAGTGGGAAAAGGGTTGTTTTATGACCACCGTGTTTTGTGATTGTAAATGTGTTTGTATTTCAATTTTTTTTTTTTTTTTTTGTGAAGCACTTTGTGACCTCTGTCTGTGAAAGGTGCTATATAAATAAACTAGGGCCGGGACTCGATTAAAAAAATTAATCTAATTAATTGGAGGCTTTTTAATTAATTAATCGCATATAAATATTTGACCTGAGAACAGTGAGAAGTAAGTTTTTTCATAAGGATTTTTAGTATACCATTGAATAATGACTGAATACATGAGCTTAAGCAACAAAATATTGTTTATTTTTGTTCAACCAAGTCCAACAGACCAGTGCAATATTGCCATTAATTGTGCGTCTGCAGGAAAAAAGGAAACTGAAGTGTGGAAAGCAAAGTGTGATTAATTTCGATTAATATTTTTAATCGCACTAAACCTCATGTAATTAATTAATCGCAATTGATCGAAAGAAGTCCCGGCCCTAAAATAAACATTTCTTACTTGCATGAGAAAAGCGTGTGTGCGCTCCAATCCTTTCAAACTTCACAGCAGCCTGAGGACCATGGACGAAATCTAAACATGGGTTTGGGACCGATCACGGCAGAACGATGACGCGCTATTCCACATACGGAAGCTTTTAGTTCGTTTACGGATTAAAAAAAAAAACGACTTTGGACAATCGTCAGCCACGCCTCTCCTACCAGAAAATGAATGGCTGATCCCGATAACCAGGCTGGACAAGTGTAGGGCATGAACTGTGTTGTGTCTTAGGGCCGCACAATATGAGGACATTTTCAAACTTTGTCGTAAAAGCGAGATTATTGCGTTATTTTACTACTTTAGATTTGGAAAATACTAAATCGGGGCCGAAACGAGACTAAAATTGAAGTCAGGGCCTAAACTGAACCTTTTACATGTTTTTTTTTTAAGTTGCCATTGTGTTTTGTTTCAGCAAAAGTTATCAGTGATTTTCTGATTTCTTGTGATGTCGATATTGCAGGGCCGGCCCTAGCCAATGTGGCGCCCTAGGCAAGATTGAACTTTGCCCCCCCCCCCCTTTTTTCTTCTTTTTCTTCTTCTACATTTCTGCGTATTTCTTGATCCAAATAGCATGCTATAGTTGTTTTGTCTTTTGTTTTTACAATCCTCTGGGACACTTTTTGGATATGGTTGAGGCTTGTTTTTATTTTATTATGATTATCATTGTTATATCACAACTTGCGCATCATAAAACGCACAACAGTTCTTTCTGAAGTAAATTTCCCGAATTGTCATTGCGATGTTACACGGGCTCCCCGGGGGCGTAGAAGGACCAACGAAGGCTCGTTTGAAATCTGGAAATCTCTCCAATGCCGAGGTCCGGCCCTGCGATATTGCCTTATTTGATATTGCGTCGTTAATCATTTGGCGATTTATTTTGTCCAGCTTTGGCCACACCGTAATTTGATCTTGAAACATTTGTAATCCCGTTCATTTGCCTTTAGGTATGGAGAACGTGACCATCCAGCTGAACCTGGAGGCAGAGTTTCACTTCACTCACCTCATCATGACTTTCAAGGTAATCCATCATTGACAATAATTAAGAAACGAGGGGAAACAAAGCAAAACTCTCTTCTCTGTGACAGACCTTCCGACCGGCGGCGATGGTGATCGAGCGGTCGTCGGATTTCAGCCGGTCGTGGCAGGTTTACCGGTACTTCGCGTACGACTGCGAGAGCGCGTTCCCGCACGTGACCCACGGGCCCATGAGGAAAGTGGACGACGTCATCTGCGACTCCAGATACTCCGACATCGAGCCGTCCACGGAGGGAGAGGTGCGGCCCGCTTGAAGACGCAAAGAAATGATGTTGCCCGCGAATCCGCTTCTAAACGGTACAGTTTTAATCGACGCTTTACTAGTGAAATGGTGTTTGATCGTTTTCCAGGTCATCTTCAGAGTTTTGGATCCAGTCTTTAGGATTGACGACCCATACAGCCCCAGAATACAGAGTAAGTACACCACTTTCATATGTATTTTTATTTAAAGGGACTAAATGCAAGTTGACCATTTTCATACTCACTACTGCCACCTCAGGTCTAACGCGTAACTGCAGCTTCTATATTAAAGATCTAAAATTCATTCCAGATGCACAACATTACCATTTCTCTCAAACATTGTTCACAAATCAGTCTAAATGTGTGATAGTGAGCACTTAATCCATCCCACCTCACAGGTGTGCCACATCAAGATGCTGATCTGACATCATGACTAGCGCACAGGTGTACCTTATACTGCCCACAATAAAAGGCCACCCTGAAATGTGCAGTTTTGTCTCAGCAAAATGCCACAGATGCCACAAGCATTGAGGGAGCGTGCACTTGGCAGTTTTTGAGTGCAGGATTTTAGAGGCAGTTGAGGTGAGCAGGTCTGGGCTCATTCTATCAGTGTTAATTTCGTCGACTAAAATATTTAGTCTTAATTTTAGTCAAAGGGATTTTTTTGATGACTAAAATTGGACTAAAACTAAATTAAAAGTTTTTCATGAGACTAAAACTATGACTAGAATGTCCAGATATTTTAGTCGACTAAAATAAGACTAAATGAAAATGAAAAGGAGAGACTAATATCATCCAAACTTCTATTGACAGTCTGAAAGAGCCTCATATCATGTAAATTCACTGCCAAAGGAACAGCTCTGAGCTTTGTTCATGAGGGAGCAGCTCCATGAAGCAGGACCTCGATTAAATATGATTATAATGAATATTATTAATACAAAGTCGATTAAATTTGTCCTAAATTTAGTCGACTAAATTGACTTGCAATTTTAGTCGACTAAAACTCGACTAAAATTGAATTACATTTTCGTCAAAAGACTAAGACTAAAACTAAATCAAAATATGTTGTCAAAATTAACACTGCATTCTATACATTAGGACATGGCGGGAACATGTAAGGGGAGGAAAAAACATATTTTTAAACTCTGTATTGTCCTTTTATAGCCACAACACACTACATTTCGCCAAAAAAATAAAATTAAATACAAGCATTTATTTTATTACTTTTAGAAAGATTGAACAAGGTGCACAGAGAAGCTCAAAAGGAGTAAGCTGAAGTATGAAACGTATAAACCCTCACAAGTTACGAGGTGTTGACTTGACTACTGTAAAGGCAGCCAAATATAAGATTTAAATATGTTTGGTCCTCATCCAAAAATATTCTTTGTTCACCCACTGTGTCTGGCTGGTCTTTAGGAGCATGTTTTATATTGGAAATCAACAATGCCTTTAAAATTGTTGAAATTTGTATTTGTATTTTTATTCTTTTTTTTTTTTTTTTATGCAGATTATATTGTTTTATTTTTATGTTCATTTTGTTTTTATTTCATTTAGATTTGTCTAATTTAGATTTTTTAATATAAATTACATTTTTATAATATTTTTTTTCATGTTTTATTTTTTTTTAAATATTTTTATTCAATTTTTGTTTTTCATAATTTTTTTTATATTTAATTCAATTTAATGAAAATTACATTTGAGTTTACTTTAGTTTATTTGAGCACCTTACATTTTCCTAATTTACAAAATACACATGAAACAGTCACAGCCCACTCCTTCTGAGCAGAATTGTAACTGCTCAAATAAACTAATAAACTAAACTAATTGATGCTCAAAAGGCGTAGAATGAAGCAAGAAGCTTCTGAGCGCCTACTTTTATTCCATTTGTTTATTATCCATTAATCTCCACAGTTTTCAAATTAAATGGGCAAAAATACTGTGTTCTGTTGACATGACTAATGTGCTGCTTCTAAGAGACGGCTTGACTAGCTAAATAAATTGCATTAATGGGAAAAGGGCACTCTCACTTTTACACTTTTAGCGCTAGATTTCCTGAGGACTAATCTTAATAACGTTTCATAATGGTTTACAGCTATTTCTGAAACCTTCATCCTAAAACCCTTTTCTATATGCTTATCGCAGACATGTTGAAGATCACCAACCTCAGAGTAAAGTTCACGAGGCTGCACACGCTCGGAGACAACCTGCTGGACTCTCGGATGGAGATCAAGGAGAAGTATTACTACTCCATCTACGACATGGTGGTGAGGGGCAACTGCTTCTGCTACGGACACGCCTCCGAATGTGCCCCCGTCGAGGGAGTGGGACGGGCGTGGGAGGGCATGGTGAGTCTCGACTGGTGCAGCTTCGAATCCACGGCCCAGATTAAATATTTTAACGTAACATTTTTGGAGTTTGACCCAGTAAGACACTTGCAAAAACCGAGTGAACGGAATTTATGACCCACATTTGGGAATCACTGGTGTATAGTGTAGTTTGTGTGAACATTAAATCAGAAATTGCAACAGATTCAGCTCTGTGATCTCGTCGGTGTCCCATAGTAACAAAGGTTTAAAAGTTATCTGGAGGAGTCTTCTAAAGGTCTGCATTCTTAAAGGTGTGTTCGTTCAATCAATCAATCAATCAATCAATCAATCAATCAATCAATGGTTTTGTATAGCCCAATATCACAACAGGAGTTGCCTCATAGGGCTGCAACAAACATTAAGGCAATAAAACAGAGCAGTAAATAAGACAATGTAAAGTTCCGGTGAATCAAATATCCAGGCAAACATAAAGTCCAAATAAGCGTCAGCAGTGGGTGGTGACGAGCAGCTCGGGCGTCCCCTGTCCTTAGACTCTCCAGCACAGCAAGGAAAAACTCAAAAACCCAGTGGGAGAAACGAGAAACCTTGAGGAGAACCACAGAAGGAGAGATCCACTGCCATGGACGGACGGGCTATAGAGACCCAGGGCCGAAGGAGTCCCTCAGCAGACGGGCCAAGATCACAGACCGTCCAGTCCTTGTTGTCAGTAGATAGGGTTCCTTCGTTCAGCCGGGTTCACCATGTGAATAGTAATGAACAGACTACAGATAAATTAAATATTGTATCATAATAAGACAAAGTTTGCAGTAAGAAGAAGAAGAGGATAGCGCTCAGTGTACCGTACTTCCCACAGCAGTGTTCTCCTAAGGCAGCTTTACTTCCGGCTGACAGGTGTTGACAGCCTCCTCCAGCCTAAGATAAAGCTTTCTATAAACTCAGACTCCTACTCAGCCTCGTGTAAACATCTGCGAGTTCCCAGTCTAATCCAATGAGGCTTGTTTCCAGCTGTAAAAACAAACCCTTCGCCCCGTGTCACTTCTGCAGCCGCCTGTGCATTTGAAGCAGACTTTACCTCTTTAAGCATATTAGGCTGTGACATTTAACGCGGATTACAAACGACGTGGTAAGTGTTTTGGGAGTTTTAGCAGAAGAAGAGGTTGTGGGTTCATTTCCTGGTTGCTCCGGTGTCCTCTCCTTGTTGCTGTGGGTTTCCAAAGACGTGAATAGAGACGGATAAAGTGTTGTTTTGCTTTAGGTCCACGGTCACTGCATGTGCAACCACAACACCAAGGGGCTGAACTGCGAACTCTGTCAGGACTTTTACCACGACCTGCCCTGGAGACCGGCCGAGGGACGCAACACCAACGCCTGCAAGAGTGAGTCTGCACTTCCCCTCATGCTTGAGTTTGAGGAAAAAGTATGCAGTGAATGCGTAATGACTACGGTGTAGAGCTTTGAGAAGCTTGTCAAATCAGGCTTGTAAGGAGCAACCGTTGGAGCTGCCCAAATCACATTGCACCAGCCCCTATGGCGCCTCCTGCAGGTGGGGGGTCCACAGAAGGACGGCCTCATGGTTCTAACCGGGCCTGTTGGTCTCTCATAAGGGGCTCCTGAACCGCTCTTTGTCTGACCCGTCACCTAGGACCTGTTTGCCCTGGGAGACCCTCCATCACGTGAAGGTGGCGGTTCGTCTTATTCCAACTGTACATTGATCGAAACCGCTGTTGTGCATTCGTGTTGAATTCTATTACGTTTAAAATCTGAACAGTTGCTTACGACTCCTTGTATCCTTCAGTTTTTGTGGCAAAAACGACGTAGATCGTTCCCATTTGTCTGCACTCTCCTGGCCAATGCATCATAAATCCATTAATTTCCTTGTCTACAAAGTCTTTCCTTCAATTGGTTAATACGCTTGTCACTCACGCCCATCAGGAATTTGATTAAAGCGGCACAAAGTAACTCCTGCCCCTAGAGGCCATAAGCACCACTGCAGGTGTCGTAGCATGTTGCGCTTTTTTACTCATTAATTGTCCGTGAGAGTAAATACTGAGAGAAATGACAAAGGGACAGAGGGATATTGTTCATCCAATTACACAATGGAGATCATTTTCTTCACTCAAACTTGGCTGTAAATACTGTTTAAGTGGCGCTAGCCCGCAGTTAGCTTTGCCCGTTAGCCTGTTAGCTTCTTCTTTATGATTCCATTAGTGTGTATTGGTGACTACAATCCGGAGGCAGGAACGTTGCAATTGTAGATTTCTAACCAGAGACACCAGGGGGAGATAAAAGACCCCCCAATCATCCCATTAACACTTTATTATAACACTTTTATTACCCCCAGAGGGACTACGGAAAGGATTTATTAAGGCACACAAGTTACTTAGTACTGCTTTAAATCAGCCCTGATCCCAGATACACGTCTTTCTAAAGTAGTGGAAAAGCGTGTATTCTGGCTAGATTTAATTTAAAAAGGATACAATATACTACAGATAACATACTGAACCTAGAAAACAGCCCTGTACTTCTTCAGGAGAGGCTGTGAACCTTTTTCACCCAAGGACATTCTCAAAAGGCTGCCCAATTAGACGAGGACACCATGGACTTCACATCCCTAAAAGGAGTAGCTCACTGAACAAAAGTCTCCCAGTCGAGGTCAAGTTTATAGCCATTCCCCGGATCTGGACAAACGCCACAATAAAGTCCTTACCTAAACTGACACGAAGATCGTAAACTGTAATCTCTTAACTTCTTCTCTTTTTCTTGGTTGTACAAATGTGAACCTTTGCGCCTCTTTCCCTCAGGGTGTAACTGTAACCAGCACTCGGAGTCCTGCCACTTCGACATGGCGGTGTTTCTGGCGTCCGGAAACGTGAGCGGGGGAGTCTGTGACGAGTGTGGGCACAACACCACGGGGCACCAGTGCGAGCGCTGCCGGCCCTTCTTCTACCAGCACCCGGAGAGGGACATCCGCGACCCCAACATCTGCCAGCGTGAGTGGGGTTCCTACTGCGGCTTCAGGAAGTTCTTCTTTAGCTTCAAAGACCAAGGTGTGGACTTTAATCTAACCACTTGTGCTCCTCGTCCTCTCTCTCTCAGCCTGTGACTGTGACCCGGTGGGCTCTCTGAACGGGGGCATCTGTGACGGTCTGACGGATGTCCGGGCCGGTCTCATTGCGGGACAGTGCCGCTGTAAGGTCCACGTGGAGGGGGAGCGGTGCGAGCGCTGCAAGCAGGCGCACTACGGGCTCAGCGACGAACCCGAGGGATGCAAACGTAAGACTCCTAAGGTTTTTGTAAGACTCCTGGTTTGGTCCGAGTTTGGATCAGCCCTGTTGTGATTTAGGGCTTTACAAAAACAACTTGATTTGATTTCGTCCAGCTCTGGGTCCTGGTCTGCAGTAGTCCGCTTGTATAGCCCTTTCACAAACAATGCATATGGATAGACTGTGAATGCGGCATGTGGTACTCCTGTATTTAACATATGAACAAATGAAGAGTGCCTAAATAAATGACTTGAATTCTGAATTAATTAAGGTTCTTAATGTTGAGTTTGCGTTGATATGGACTAATCTGAGATGAGATGAAAATGTGAATGCCAATGGAACAAGCATGAAACCCACTATGTCTTTTTAACTTGAAATGATACAAAATAATCTGAATTAAGAAGAAATTTGTTGGTTCCCTTTGCGATGAGAGGTTTTATCTTATCCAAGACCAGCCCAATCTACTCAAACTTTAGATTTAATCCCTTAATTATGTAGGTTTGTGTCATTTCTTCCTTAAGATGGTGTACTCAGAGTTAACTCACCACCAAACCCAAACCGAGCAAAGTGTGGAAGTGTCTCCTTTGGCCTGTGTTCAAATAAACTGCTTGACTCGAATGAGCCGCCTGAAATCCTTCTGAATGTGCATGTTAGTATTAGGCTCATCAGAGCAGATGCTTAGGACTTGGTTTAGTCTTGGATCAGGTCTGAATTAGTCCTGGTTTAAGATCTGTTCAGTCTTTTGTGAGGCGTGCAATGAGAGGTTCTTCCGTCCTGGTTTTGACCTGGTTAAGTGATGTCCTAGTTTGGACTCTTATGTTCCCATTCACTGAAGTGACTGGATTAAAATACTAAAGAAAGTTTAAGTTTGGAGACTCTTTTGTTTTGGAGAGGTTTTGTTTTACACCAATATTGGAACATGTATTTCAAACATTATCATTGGCCTCTGAATAAGTGTTTTACTTAAGAGTGTTATATGTGTGTGTTTTTCTTTAGCGTGCACGTGCAGCCCTCTGGGGACTCTTCCTGGAATGAACCCCTGCGACAGTGAGACGGGAAACTGCTTCTGCAAACGTCTGGTGACCGGACGAGACTGTGACCAGTGTGTGGTGAGTGTAAACTGTTTCAGATCCGATTTGCCTTTGAACAGAAAGAACCAGTTCGTCTTGAAAAGGGCGAAGATTCAACCATTTGAAGAACTCTCTCCTCTATGGTTCTGTTGATAATGGTGCCCGGTGCTTAAATCGGGACAATGTTCCGAATGTAAATAAAGTTATCTCTCCTGCCTTTCTCACTTTTGATACCGTCACACAGAGGCAACAGGAATCACTGCCGACTGTTCCTGTAAACGCAGTGATTGTGATTCCTTCCACTGTCCGGGCCTATTGTTTCCCCTGTTTAAACAGCCCCCCCCCCCCCCCCCCCCCCCTCAATCACACACTTGAATGCAGAGTTTGCACTGCTCTGCGATGGGATGTCCCGAACTTCAAAGCAATGACTTCCCCCTCGCGCCGTAAAACAGACAGTAACAGTGTGGGTGGTCTGAAGATTCACACACGGCCTTAAACTCCTGGGAAAAAAACTTCGATTCATACGTGAAGCATGGACGTGGCCATTTCAGACCCTGCAGAACGTGATCTAGAAAGAAGTAGATGTGGCCTTGATTTGAGCAAATCATTTAAAGAAATTAAGAACTATTATAAATTCTAATATTTACACGGGAAAAAACAATTTTGCTTTACGTGAAAAAAGAAAGTTTAATACGATTTCAAGTGCGATTTAAATCCTTTTCAAGTTTAAAAGTCTCGCCTCGTGGGCAGATTTCTAGTAATTAGTTTCTCAAATCTAGGGCAGATTCTCTGATTTCAAGAAAATTTTATTATCTTATTTCTACGCTACAAAAAGTGAAACACAGGCATTGGCTTAAATGTTTTGAGTTTAGGAAATGTATCTTGTTTTGAGCTTTTTACACTTTTTTTCCTAATATGGCCAAGTTTACTTTGCCAGTTTTTCTTTGCAAAGGGTCTTCTTACTAAAAGAACACATTTTAATAGTTCTAAGGTAATCTCACTTGAAATAAGAAAGTAAAACTGCCAATGGGATAATTTTTTTTTTTTACCCCATTAGCGAAGACTGACTAAATCTTAACTAGTCAAAATAACTCAAATCTGGATTATTATGCTCGAATTGAGGTATTTAAACTAATCTAGTTTTCACACTCTGATACAGTGGGTCTCAACCTTTTGGAGCCGCGACCCCCATTATAACAGTTAAAGGGGTTCGTGACCCCCCGCCCGGGTCACACCGTTAGAAATTGGAACATTAGCCTACATCATTTTTTAAGAAACAAAAAAAACAATTGGCTATAATAAAATTAATCAAATAATGGCACTCTGGTAAAATGGCACGCACGCTACAATATAATATCTTGCTATTAAAAATATGTATATTTCTTCCCACAAATTTGTCTCGCAACCCCCTTGAGGGTCCCGAATCCCCAGGTTGAGAACCACTGCTCCAATATGTGGCCACATCGCCTTTGCTCGGCCCGATCCCGTCAGACCTCAGAAGCTGAGCAGGAAGGGCTCGATCGGTATTTGGATGGGAGACCAGTGACTGTAGTGAGTGAGTGGTCGATGGTGCAGACTGGCAGCCTCGCTTCCGTCAGTCTACCCCAGGGCAGCTACCTCACCACCAAGTATGGAGTGAATGAATAATGCAATGTAAATAATCACAAAGAGAGAATTTCCAGGATTCACTTTTGTTATTTGAGCTGCTGAGTTTGAGCCTTTGTGTTGAAATACATTTGGATCATTGCTAATTTCCCGCTGTTGTGTTCCAGGCCCAACACTGGGGTCTGAGTAACGACATGGACGGATGCAGAGCGTGCGACTGCGACCTCGGAGGAGCCCTCAACAACCAGTCAGTGCTTTTCTATTCAACTGTACTTTTCCCCCCTCTCAGTGGTCAAGCTGTTGTTATGGTTCCTGACAGAGGTGTGGCTGTTGACACGTCCATAGTAATTGAGAGTCGCCATAGAAATAAACAGCTAATGCACAGCCCTAGGTTTAGCTTCAGGTTTTTGCTGATAATGGAGCCGTGGAATTCCTCTTTCAAACTTGTGAAAGGCACCGGAGGCGTCCCATTCACTCGATATTCGCTTCACACCACACGGGACAAACCTCGACAGATTTACGGATTCAAACAGAGGCCAAACAAACTGGGAGGATAAAGGAGGAATGGCATGTGGCTTTTATGACCCAAAGAAAGACCTGCCACACGAGGGACACCGAGAAGCAGCTGGAAGAGCGGACACAAAGGGACAATGTGAAAACTATAAACTGATATTTATGTTGCCGGGTAAATTTAACTTCTTCTTTTGTGACCCCCTGGTTTGGTGTGTGACCTCTGTCCCGGTTCCCGTCAGGTGTGACCAGGTGACCGGGCAGTGCGAGTGCAGGCATCACATGTTCGGCCGCCGCTGTGACCAGGTCGAGTCGGGCTTTTACTTCGTCGCTCTCGACCACTACACCTACGAGGCCGAGAACGCCAAGTTCGGACCCGTGAGTCAACGTTTACTTTTTAAAGGGGGGGGATTATGTAAAATCGACTTTGTCAAGCTTTATATCATGTTATTATGTCATTCCCTCATTAAACACATGCCTGGAGTGTTGCCTTGGCTCATTCACATATTTTTGAGTAATCAGTAAAAACTTAGACGGCGGCCATTTTAGGTGTAGCTATGCCTCAGTCCTCCTAGGAACGCCCCCACCTCCAGGAGACGCCTCTGGACCTTTCGTCACCAGCCAAGCCACCAACCACTGCTCCTCAGCTCAGCAGAGCCCCCTCCCCGCACAGTGTTGTTGTTTAAATGCCACAGTAGTGTGCTGAAGGGGGCGTGTCGGAAAGCTTCTTAAAGAGACAGAGGCCTATTTCAAGACGTTCAGTACAGCCATTTTGAGAGAGCAATTTTATTCAAGGCAGTTATTTTAATTTACTGCATATACAGACCAACAGAAGGTTACGTCATCATTGTAGTGTGCTATAGACTGGTGCTATGTGATTGAAAAAAGCATAATACCCCCTCTTTAAATTGAAGCCATTCAAGCCGATCTACCTCATCGTTCTCATCTGTCCATATTAGGGGTATCGATTCGATACGATACCCGATACATGGCTTACGATAACGATGGTCTCACGATACGCCGATACTGCGATAATCGATATATTGTCACACTCCTAGTCCATATACATGTCTGGCTCTAACATGTTTCAGGTGTAGCTTTTAGTTGCTGGTTTTGTTGATTCCTGAAGCTTCTGCATTAAATCCAGATTAGTTTGAATTTCTCACAAATTTTTTTTGCATTAGATTGTCAAAAATACAAATAATAACGGTCACTTTCTGTCCCATTTACTTTTGAATGTTGAAAGTTCCCCCCATTCCCCTGGTTGGTGCAATGATTTGAGTATTGCATCTGTTTAATACTCACTTGTTTGACTCCTGAAGCCTAAACGTCCTGTATGTTCGTGTTCAGGGCGTGACGGTGGTGCCGAGGCCTCACCCGCTGGACAGAAGCCCCACCTGGACCGGGACGGGGCTCGTGAACGTGCCTGAGGGGGCCTTTCTGGAGTTCACCGTCGACAACATCCCCCACTCCATGGAGTACGACATCGTGATCCGCTACGAGCCGCAGGTGAGGAGCGAGCGCGACGAAAAGTCACGGAATTGATTGTAGTTGCTTTATCAAAAACAGATTTAGAGATGCTTTTGCTTTAAAGTTTTCCCTTGTGTCTAATCTTGTAGATATCCATATTTTCTTGTATCTCTCAGTTTAGTAGAGTGCATAGTAGGGATGCAACGATTTTCGATATTATATAGAATCATTCGATACGCCCTTCTCGATCCAATATGCAAAAGTGTGCGCTAAGAATCGAAGAAATATTGTAGATGTGCCGCCGCGGCCCGCTAGCTACTCTCAGCTACTCTCAGCTACTCTCAGCTACTCTCAGCTACTCTCAGCTACTCTCAGCTACTCTCCGCTACTGTCGGCTACTGTCGGCTACTCTCGGCTACTAGAGGGTTCTCACTGAGGAACACAGCAGCCCCTCCGCCCAGAGGGAAACTCCTCCCCGTGAGCAGCCCCTCCCTCCTGTGTTTCTGCCCGGGAGGCGGAGCCACACGTGTGTTAGCCTGCTGGTGTTTGTAGCATTATTAGCTTCGCGCACCACCTCCGCACAGATCAGCTGTGGCAGGGGTGTTGCTGTGGATTATAACGACCAGGGGAAGATAATGGTGTCTGGAAACAAACAACATGAGCTCCATCTACGGCGCCTCTCGTGCAGATGTCAGCGAGGACTGAAAAGGTAAAAAAAATAATAATAATTTGCCTCCGATGAACATAAGACAAATCCCTCCTGCTGTTGTCACATAAAAGTATAGTTTTGAACACTTTATCTGGTGAACTCGGGAGGGATTAATCTGTATCAAATGAGTCGAGTAGAAGCCAAAAAATGTGGAGTCAGCGCACATTGGCTTTCTTCCCTTAGCCTAGTCCTTTTGAGCTTTCATAGTGTGTAATGATGTAATTTTTTAAAGAAAATAAACATTTAAGCAGCTCATTTAAGCACTATGTGTACTGCTCAAATAAACAAATAAACTAAACTAAACTAAACATAGTAACCAAAAAACTAAGCTTTAATACGGTATTTAGCATTTGCATACTTTTCACTAGAACCTATTTTGATACAATACAGCGCATAAGTGTAATTCGGTTTTGAGGGATTTTTGCTGTCAGCATAATCTTATTTGAAAAAAAATAAGACTTGCATTACTTTTTCAGCGCATTAAATGAGTCTAATCGCAATCGTGACCTTCATATCGCGATACGTATCAAATCGTGACAAAAGTGAATCGTCGCATCCCTAGTGCGTTCAAATCTTTAAAGAATAAGGATTTCCACAGGACATTACAAAGCATGAAGTTTGTTTGATGTGTGACTTTGTGGGAAACGCATCAGTTCTGATCCGGAACACACTGGTCGGCTGCCATGTCGTTACCCGCTGTGGTTTAACCCCTCAGTTGCCGGAGCAGTGGGAGGAGGTGATTATGACGGTGATGAGGCCCGGCCCGATCAGAGCCAACAGTCGATGTGTCAACACGGTCCCCGATGACGACAACCAGATGGTGTCCCTGCACCCCGGCTCACGGTAGGACGTCCCACGCGGGGATTCAGCGTAGGAATTAGAGTTACAGCAGCGGTTTATAGAGCACAGGAGGGCGGAGTTGAAAACGGCTGCTTCCGGACATTTTCCTAGACAGTACATTTCAGTTATGGTTTCTAAATATTTCTGACTAGATCTATGGGAAAAGCATCATTATTTGGACTTTTGAAGTCAATTGAGTAAACCGTCTATGCCTGATCAACAAATAATAGTATTTTTTTACATTCTTATTATGTAAACCTCCTGAACCAAGCACATTTTGGTTCAGGAGCACAGCATTTAGGGCTCGTGCTTCACAGCGAGAAGGTCCGGGTTGGAGTCCCACCTGGACGGGGGCTTTCTGTGTGGAGTTTGCATGTTCTTCCCATTTATTTATTCATCCATGTTCATATTTTTCATTGCAAGGTCATACATTAATATGAACAGTACCTGGTGAAAAGGAGCACGATGAAGACATTGTCCATGCCCCTTCGTAATAGTCACAGGAAAATCAATGACCAAAGCGACGGTGATCCGTTCAACAAATTTGTGACACACTTTTTGGTGTTTTCAAAATCAATCATTTAAACAATTTTATAAAACAAAAAATAATGTTTCCCATTTCAACATACAGGTTATATATATGTTATATTTCTGCATCTCCTTGAACATATGTTTAAATGTATCTATTGTTTGAGAACATTTTAATGTGTCCTTTTAATCTTACCCCAGCAACAAGAAACCCGTCTGTCTTAGTGAGATTCGGGAGAAAGTTACATAAAAGCTTCTTGTAAATATGTTCTGGTACCAACTTGTGCTTAATTTTCCACATGGTCAGTAAAATCTTTAAATTAACAAGATCTTTACATTTTAATAGTTTCAGCTTCACAAAATGGCAGTTGGTATGTTCTCTAGAGTCTTTATGACATTCGATCTATTACACTTTTGCAATGCATTTCCCCAGACCTCGATACAATATGTAAAACTCTCACTTGCATTTCAGCCTGGGCCCATAATGCTGTCCTGGGCCCATGCTGTCCTGGACGCCCTGGGTGTGATGTAACCGTCCTAACCTGAGCTCTGTCTTCTCTCAGACACGTGGTGCTGCCCAGACCGGTGTGCTTCGAGACGGGCCTGAACTACACGATCCGCCTCAGTCTGCCGCTGTACTCCGCCCTCAGCGACGTGCAGTCCCCGTACACGCTCATCGACTCCGTAAGCTCTTTCAAAACCACACGTATTTATACTTAACATCCATATAGTCCGGTTCACGATGTAATTTCGCCGGATTTTTGTGGAGAGTATCGAAATTCTACATGTTTGCTTGTTTCATAAAGTTTTCAATCAGAAAAAACAATGTTTCCATTTGCTCTGATATGTAAAATAAAAAGTGTGACAATAGCGATAATAACATTTATATGAGTAAAAATGCAGAAAATTTCATTTGGTCGTTCCAATCAAAAAAGTCAGTGAAACCCTTGTCATATGTTTAATGGAGTTACCATAGCGATGACCAGAACTCCCCATTTACTCTAATGGGAAAATGTTATAATTGCACAATTTTACTAAATGATGAGGGCAAATGGAAACGTTGTTTTTCTCATCGCTTAGAGTTTCTAAAAATATATCGTTTTCATACTAAATCCCACAACAAAGGAAATCTAAACATAGTGAACCGGACTAATACAACCGAGCCAGTCGATATTCTTAAGTAAAAGTGCAGACACGGGACCAAAAATGTACGTTAACTCAAAGTAAAAGTATCTGATACCATTTTTACTTAAGTAAAAGTACAAAAGCATGCATTATAAAATTTACTTTATAAGTAAAAAGTAAAAGTATTTAAGAGTTTAATGTGCAGGATTTTTCAAAATGAGTAAACTACCAAACCAGGTCAAAAACAGGAAGTAAACCAGGTCTGAACCCCGACTAAACTAGGTCAGGTCTAAACCAGATCTATACAAGATCTAACGGAGTAAACCACTAACGATGGGGATTACTGAATCGATATACTCCGGGCAGAACACTGAGGTCTTCTGACCAGTTGCTCTTAGACTGCCCACGGTCCAACCGGAAAACCAGAGGTGATCGAGCCTTTGCTGTTGCCGGTCCTAAACTCTGGAACTCTCCGCCCTTGGAAATCAGGGCGGCCTCCTCTATTGTCAATTTCAAGTCGCTGTTGAAAACAAATCTTTTTGCACTGGCATTTTAATTCAAGCTGAGCTAGACATTTTGATTATACTGCAGTTTTATTTTTAATCTTCTGTTTATCATTTGCAGTACCTAGTATGTTGTTTATATGTTTGCTCTGAATATGGAAATCACTTTGGGGCAGTATTCTGTTTTTAAATGTGCTATACAAATAAACCTTGACTAAACCAAGTCTAAACTAGGACTAAACCAGGTCATCGTAGAGGTCACTTTGAAAATAAAATACTTTTAACACAATTAAAAAATGTAGGGGAGTAGAAAGTACAGATAAAATGCTGTAAAATGTAATGAAGTAAAACTGTACTTTTTACTTGTACTTGTACTTTTTACTTTGTTAATCACTGAATCGAGCACTTCTTACAAAGTTTTCAAGGATCAAATAGTAAATTAGCATATTAAAATGTTTTAGAGATTTGAATCAATTTGTAAAAATGCACGGTCAACGGAAAAGGAGAAGGCAGGAAACATAAGGCGGGGGTAAGAAGAGCTTAATTGTCGTCGTCCCCCCCCCCCCCCCCCCCCCCGTCTCTCTCAGATTGTGTTGATGCCCAACTGTAAGAACCTGGAGATCTTCACGGGGTCCGAGGGGGCGGAGTCCAGCGACTGGGACATGTTCCAGAGGTACCGGTGTCTGGAGAGCAGCCTCAGCGTCGTCAAAACGCCCATGACCGAGATCTGCCAGAAGTACATCTTCAGCATCTCCGCCATGCTGCACCAGGGCGCCAAAGGTACGCAGGGCACCTGAACGCCACACGAGAGGACATTGGAACTGCCGCTGGGAAGATGTCGAGTTCACCGTCAATCTCGAGAAATGTGGGAAAAAACTGTGAAAAAGAGTAGGAAACGAATGAAGAAAAAAATGGGGAATATGGAATAAAACAAGGTGGGACAAAGTGGTTAAAGTGGGGGAAAAGTGAGAAAGAAATATGACAAATTATGGAGAAAAATTGGGAAAAAATAAAATTGGGGGAAATATGGGATACATTTTTTCTATTATTGTTAAAAAAAATTGAGGCAAGTGGGGAAAATTATTTTTAAATAATGAAAGAAAATGGGAGAAAAAATGGAGAAGCAAAAAGTGGTTAAAATGTGAAAAGAAAAGTGTGATTTAAGAAAAAAAAAATTATTATAGAAAAAATTTAGAACAAAATTGGTGGGAAAAAAGGCAAAGTACGAGGGGAAAATATGGGGAAACTATTTAAAATAATGGGGAGGGGGGGGACAAAACAGTTTTGCATATTTCTGCTCCTGGTCCGTTTGTGACCAGGGAACCACAAAGTGCATTTAGCTCGATTTGTCTCCTTTAACTTTAAAGACGACTCGATATTTGCCCTGGTATTTCCTGCCCCCCTCCGTTCTTGGTTAAATTTTCCGTAAATGCTGGACGCCCTCTGACCTTTTGTCCTTTGACCCCTGTGGAATGAGAACAGGAGGCAGGAGTTCACCCCCGAGCTTTTAATGAACAGACTCCACAACATGAGCTTCAGTCACAATGAACTGGGCTTTATTCGGTCTCAAGGGGTTTAAGGAGGAAACTAATTATAGAGCTCCATGCTATTGGAATAAATGGACGGTATTTGAGAACTGTCCTGAATATAAATGATTCAAGCCATAAAATCACAGTTTTCGTTGCAATTTTTATGCTTTTTTTTTTCAAGCTTTAAGATTTGGGTAAAGCCAAACTGGATGTTTCAGGTGGGGGTTAAGAGGTTAATAAATTGCTTGAATTGAGAGAGTTTTTGCTGATTTTGAGCAGGGCTGGGTACCGTTAAATGATACCAGTTTGGTGTCGGGGAAAAAAGGTTTAGGTTCTTCTGATACTGAAAAATGAAAGTATCATCAATCTGTAGATCCAAGTTTTGATGCTGTTGGTCTCTCGGGACAGCATTCGTCTTATATAACTCTTTTCCAGATGCTCAAAGTCGCTTTACAATTTCGTCCATTAGTCATTCACTCTGTGGTGATAAGCTACTGTTGAAGCCACTGCAGCCCTGGGGTAGACTGACGGAAGCGAGGCAACTAGTCTGCGCCATCAGCCCAACAGACCAACCACTCACACTCTACATTCACACAGGGTTCCTGGTGTTTCCCCAAACTGTTTCCCATCCAAATACCGACCAGGCCCTTCCTGCTTAGCCTCCGAGGTCTGACGGGATCGGGCAGAGCAAAGGCGGCATTAAAGGAAGTGACTTGGTTGTTTCTGCTCCCATGAATGATGCAAATTTAAAAGATTATTAATTTTATTAAATAAGTTCACATTATTGTTTTGTTTTCTGGTTCTAGGTGACAGATATTTTTTGTAGAATACAATCAAAAAAGTATTGTCAGATATTGGTAAAGTATTAATACAATTTAATGGTACCAAGCTCTATTTTTTTTGTAGTTTTCGACTGAAATAAAGTTGCCAATGGAACAAGTGATATTTTGAGAGAATACTGTAAAAAAAATAATTAAATGGGGGGGAAAAGTCAAAAGCCAGAAAAAAATGTATTCTTGTGCCAAAAAAGGCGTCTTTATCATGGATTCATTGCTTAAAAAGTGCTTGAAACACTTAATACTTATTTTTAGTAGGTGTGAAAATGTTATTTGACAAAAACACTTGAAATAAGACAATATTGCCATTGACGATAATCAGCACAAAACCAAATATTTCAAGCACTTTTCATCTTTCAACACAGAACGTTCCATTAAATCAATGTAAAAATCAGCTTTTTCCAACATTTATTGTCAAAACATGACCAAACACCTGATCCTTTGTTCTCGCGCCTCTGTCCCGCTGAGCCCCGTCTCACTTCCTTCGCTGTGTTGTGTCATCCTTTAATTACAGCTGAGGTCCGTTTGAACAAGTCCCGGCTGGAGCGGGACGTGGTTTCCAAAGCCTCGTTCATAAATCTCTCACCACCTCCATCAAACGGCAGCATCTCGGCCTCAGACGCTGCTTATTTTGTGCTGTTGGGACTTGTTCAAAGTCCTGGTTCAGTGGCGGTGAATTAATCCTGGTTTAGTCTCATCTCGGTCGGTTCAGACCTAGTTCATTGGGAATTGTGTCCAGGTTTAGTTCCGTTTTAGTCCTGGTTCACACCCATGTACCTGTAAATGTCGGCTTCCGACGCAGTGTAAGAAAGTTGCAAAATGACCTGAGGCTGATCCAGTCTCTCCACAATCGACCCCATGGATTAAATTAAATCAAAACTGAGGAAAATAAAAAAGAAAATCGCACTATTCGACAGACGGAAGCTCGTAGTTTGTTTACGGATAAAACAATAAACGTTTATTTACGGATCCAACATGACGGCAGCAGACGCCATCTTTCGATGAAGCTTTTGGCCGTGTTCAAAATAGTTTAGCTCTTAAGTTTACAGCGGGTTCGTCATCTGATACGATGATGCGATTGGCTATGGCTACGTGCAGACGCATGAGAGACATTCAGCACAATAAACGGACAATAGTGAACCACACCTCTCCTACCAGGAAATGAATTGGTGATCCAATTGGTGGTAAAATCACTTGTGATGTTAGTCTGGCGTTAGCCAGGCTAACAAAGTGCGGCCTTTAGACCATTTTTTTCTGTCTTCTTGTGGAATTGGCACAAATCCTCACCAGAGATGATACTAAGGATAGGTACCAAAACCCAGTATCATAACAGCCCTTTTGTATTATTACCAATGCCCAAACTAAAACATTTTCAGGGCAAGTCTCGCCAAATGGCCTGCACAGTTACGAGCACGCGCTCAAATGTGGAGCCCGTTGGTCTGGACACGAGCTGCCGCTAACAACGGGGAGAAAGTGGCTCTTAAGTTTGTTTACAGCACCAAGTTTTCATTTAGACTCAGTCCCCACAGCAACAGCCAAAATAAACAGTCTCAACATGAAACATATGAAATGTTAAACGGTAATCCTAGTATGTGTTACACAGTTTGGTTTATATTTGTATTTAAGAAGCCACATAATGATTATATATGCCGACTGAATTTAGGCATTTCACTCCGGAGGCGATGAGTACAGAGCTCGGCATGTTTTCTCACACACACACACACACACACACACGTTAAGTCAATATATATTTCTCTGATTTGACACAAGTAGTCCGCCTATAGTGTTGTCGTGCTAATGTGTGTTGTTCGAACTTCCCCAGAGTGCCAGTGCGACCCCCAGGGCTCCCTCAGCACCGTGTGTGACCCCAGCGGAGGCCAGTGTCAGTGCAAACCCAACGTCGTGGGGCAAAACTGCGACACCTGTGCCCCGGCCACGTTCCAGTTCGGACCCAACGGCTGCAGAGGTGAGCGCCACAAAAACTAAACATGACCCAAATGTATATTACTCCTCCAGGTACCACTATGTTCATTTTCCTGTTCATAAATGATGAAAAATAAGTGCTTTTAAAGTCTCCCTAAATCTCTCGCCCTGTCCCAGCATGTGAGTGTGACCCGCAGGGCTCGTTCAGCCCCATGTGCGACCTGTTCTCGGGGCAGTGCGGGTGCGTGCCGGGGGCCGCTGGGCGCCAGTGCGAGCGCTGTCTGCCCGGGCACTGGGGCTTCCCGTCCTGCCGCCTCTGCAGCTGCAACGGGCACAGCCAGGAGTGCCATCCGCAGACGGGACAGTGCCAGGAGTGCAGGGACCACACGACCGGACACGGCTGCGAGAGGTGAGACTCTGCTTTGGGTCTGGACTAACGCCAGAATCGGACAATGACATTGTTGGTGGTGTTTAATTTACCAAGAGGTACAGGTACGGTACTTCATCAAATTACAAACAACATTCATGCAATTTCAATGTTTTGGAAAATATTTTTAAATATCCAGGCAAACATAAAGTCCAAATAGGCATTAGACTCTCCAGCACGGCGAGGAAAAACTCAAAAACCCAGTGGGAGAAACGAGAAACCTTGAGGAGAACCACAGAAGGAGAGATCCACTCCCATGGACGGGCGGGCTATAGCAGGGGTAGGCAAGTGGCACTGTAAACAGACCAAGACCTGCCAATCTTGAAGTGAAGCACCATTTTCAAATGCCAGTGTTGTATGTGCATGATTAGGGCTGAGTACAGCTAAATGTACCAGTCTGGGATAAAACAAAAACAATTTATTATGATTATTATTATTATTTTGTATTTTATTATAAAAGATGCCAAACTGTGGGTCAGGAACCAGAGGTGAGAGAATGGGGCCATTTAACATTTAAAAAGTGGGGAAAATAGACGTAGTCCTCCTAAACCCCAGTCTGACCGTGGCCAAGTGGTTAGTGGTTCTCACACAGAGGGGCAGGGCCTGAATTGAGGTCATTATGTTCCACTTCTACCCTGGACTACTGCAGTGGAACTGTTTTTGACCGTAAACGGGTTCGCTCTTCGTTGAATAGCCATGGGATGCGAACTGTAGGGCCCCCGTGTGGATTTTTGCTTAGGGCCCCAGAAGGGCCAGCACCGGCTCTGTCTGTAATCCTGTCAAGCTAGTTTTCCTTTAGAACGCATTGCTGTAAGGCCTGGTTTCTAATCTTTTTAAACTTTCTACAGCTAGATATTGCTCCTGTGATGACGCTGGGTTAGTTGCAATCAAAGGAACCAGGCTGGTTTTCGTAAGGAACGTTTTAGAAATCTCGAGCCGGACTTTGATTGACAGGCCGTTAGCATTAGAGCTAATGGCGCGGCTACAAAAGTTACCATTTGTCGACTGACTTAACACCCCGTCCCTCAGGTGCCTGGACGGTTACTACGGCGACCCCGTGTTGGGCTCCGGGGACCACTGCCGCCCCTGCCTCTGCCCCGACGGCCCGGGCAGCTCCCGACAGTTCGCCGGGACGTGCTACAGAGGGGACGGCTCAGTGCAGGCCGTGTGCGTGTGCGAGCAGGGATACAGAGGTCAGTTTTCAAGTAGACGTTGCCTTTTGCTGAAAATGGATATATTTGATTTAACCTGGCATTTAAAGAGTGGGTTTATGCTTTTTGTATATTTGGCATTATAAACACATATTTATCACTGTCTTATACTTTGTTGGTCAGATAATGCAATATTGATCTAAAACTGCTAACAGAATTTCTGATTTTCACACAATCTCACCATAAGCCCCTTCCACCCACCCTTTGTTACTCCCCTTTGCTGTGCAGCTGTTTGAATAAAGATGGGGGGGGGCAAAAAGACCAAATTGGTCAGTGTGGCTGTAGTGGAGCTTATGACAAGAGATCGAGAGGTGCGGAGAGCGTTTCCTAGATACGTAGGACCTAGGGAGGAGCTTTTTGGGTGCAGATTCAAAGATTACTCAAAGTTGCGGGGTCAAAACATGGCTTCCGGTTTAGTACCCGTCCAAGGTTTTGAAACACTTTTTATGTATCGGCTTCGCTTTATTTTCCACACTTTGCATTCTGTGATTCTCATTGAAGGGATTAAACTATGACTGAACTCTTCAGAAGCAAAAGGGAAACAAAATGGGGGGAAATAACTCAAAATATGTTTTATGTTGAGATAACCTTTTGCTGAAAGGAGAACAGCTGTTTAGAAGCCTCTGTATCCTTTGCCCAGGAGCTGGTTGTGTAGAAGAGTCGAGATCTGCTCCTGAAGAAGAGTTTTAAACGGAGCTCAAAGCAAACTCGTATTATTTTATGCCGCTGTGACGATTGTTTCTGTTTCCTTCACATTTCACGAGCTACGGGCACATGCTTTGGTCCGACAAACAAACGGCGCTGTGTGACGATGTCATCAGCCCACCCAGATCGGTTTGCTTGGGCAGGTGTGAGGTCTGGCTAGCAGTAGCCTGGAAAAATCCAGACTCGCCACTGTACCAGCGGGTGAGTCTGGTCACCGCTGCGTCGATTCCATTTCCCACAGCGGTTCATACGCAAGCAAACAGGAAGCGGAGTCAACCAATCAGAAAACCGCGTTATTTGCGGTTTTGTGCTAATATTTGCGCAGGATTATGAATCACGAAACTCGCCTACTGTCGATGTGTTTTTGGTCATTTATCGTCGACTGGCTCTTTCTCTCTCTCACGGGGCGTTCGTAGATTGTTATTGAACAACTCGTGACACAAATAAACTAATCTAAATGCACGGGAACGATTTGATTTTGCGGATACCGCCACCCGGGGCGGAGGGTCCAGACTGATTCCCCGATGTAGGTCTCACCGGGCTAGGCCAGCAGGGGGCAGGCGTGACCGGAATCTCTCAATAGAGAATCAGTTTAGAAACGTGAGCATATTAATTATAATGTGGCCCTTTTAATTGTCCAAAAACTATTTTAAATAAATAAATTAAAGATTTGTTTTTTTTAAAGGCAACAGATAATAGTTTGAATCATCGTGATTTCAATTATTACTCAAAATAATTGTGATTATTATTTTTTGTTTTTGCCCGATTTGGTTTTAAGACACAAAATACGCACAGATGTATTGCATTGTGCTGTGTGTGCCCTCTTTTCCAGTTCAGACACAGCATAAACTTTTCCTTTATGCCGTATCCTTAGAAAGCCCATAACTTCTTACTGTACTCCATACTTTACCCCTCGAGTCACATCCTCGGCTGATTGCACGGCACTTTTCCCCGTCCCATTGACATTGGGCGAATGAGGCGAAATCGGGCGACGGGACAATGGAAACTCCGAGGATTACAGCGGGGACATAAACAAGCCCCCGGGGGCAGGAAGCGCCGCTCTCTCGCCGCTCCTGTCTGGATACGCTTTTTAATTTGAGACGCTCTGTGACTCGAGAGGGGACAGGAATGCGCGACGTCGGGGAAATGTGTTATTACACCGGCGAAAATATTGAGTGAATCACACACTTTCTCCTTTGTTTAAACCGGGGGGGGGGTTTAGAAGCCGCAGCTGCAACACGAGGCTCGAGGAAAACTGCTGATAATGTTTGGAAAAGTACGAAATATGAGACAAGACGGGAAAAGCTGCGATATCCAAAGGGCCTGGCTCACCGGCCTGGAGACTAGTGGGAGACTCGAGTTGCCGCTGGTCACGGAGAGGTCTACGTGGTCTCGAGCAATCACTATTTGTTGTCCTCAACCCTTGAGACGTTCCTGTGACGTTCCTGCAGTGTCTCCCACACCTGTCAGACCGAGGAGATCTCAAAGAGTCGTGTGGAGTCTCTTTAAGATCTCCGTGTTATCCGACAGGAGACACTGCAGGAATGTCACAACCATGCGGAAATGTAAGCTGTTCGTTTTTACCGAAACCGTCTCCATGACCAGCAGCAACTCTAGTCTCAAACTAGTCTCCAGGCCCTTAATGAATGAAAAACAGAGCTAATAGATAAAACTAACTGATGATAATACATTAATAAAGGATTATAGTCTACCTTTTGCAC
This sequence comes from Proterorhinus semilunaris, assembly GCA_021464625.1. Lineage (NCBI taxonomy): Eukaryota > Metazoa > Chordata > Actinopteri > Gobiiformes > Gobiidae > Proterorhinus > Proterorhinus semilunaris. The sequence goes on along the minus strand of CM038356.1, from coordinate 4,463,575 downwards.
ACAGTTTACCTCAGACTTCTTTCTTCCCTGTGGCCACAGTTATGACATGGGTTTAGCTCGTTTCTACTCGAGTATCTCTCCTTTCTGAGGCTAATGTATATTGTACACTGTCCCTGTTCAAATAAATATATACAGTATACAGTATTGGCCGGTTCCTTAAAGGGGGGGTATTATGTAAAATCGACTTTTTCAAGCTTTATATCCTGTTATTATGTCATTCCCTCATTAAACACGTGCCTGGAGTGTTGCCTCGGCTCATTCACATATTTTTGAGTAATCAGTAAAAACTTAGACGGCGGCCATTTTAGGTGTAGCTATGCCTCAGTCCTCCTAGGAACGCCCCCACCTCCTGGAGACGCCTCTGGACCTTTCGTCACCAGCCGAGCCACCAACCACTGCTCCTCAGCTCAGCAGAGCCCCCTCCCCGCACAGTGTTGTTGTTTCAATGCCACAGTAGTGTGCTGAAGGGGGCGTGTCGGAAAGCTTCTTAAAGAGACAGAGGCCCATTTCAAGACAGCAATTTTATTCAAGGCAGTTATTTTAATTTACTGCATATACAGACCAACAGAAGGTTACGTCATCATTGTAGTGCTATAGACTGGTGCTATGTGATTGAAAAAAGCATAATACCCCCTCTTTAAGAACATCTGTATTTTTCCTTTTTTTTTGTTCTACACTTTGATTGTTTATTCCAAGTTCAACGGACATTACACATACACGTGACTGTTTTTTTTTTTACATCAACATGTGCAGCTTTTACGACATTTTAACACACTTTCACATAACACATAAACTCATGAAGGAGTGGGAGGCGGTAAACGTATAAGTTCCCACCATCATCATTTCATTAATGTGGTTGGAGCGGGGAATGTACAACAACCTGATGGCAACAATCAGCACCGTGAGCATTTGTTATTGTTTGAGCTGAGGTTTGTGTAAAAGATATGTCTGAGTTCACGAATCAGCGATGTGTATTTATTTTTTATCATGAAAAAGTAAAATCTAATTGAAGCTCGATCAAAGAAGGGGGGAAAAAAATCGATGATTGAATGATTTTTTTATTTATTTTTTTATCACATCATCCAGCCCTACACTGCAAAAAGTAATTAACTAGATTAGTATAAATGTTTCAATTTGAGCATAATAATCAAAAGATGTATTTGGCCATTTGACCTGGATTATTTCACTTGTTTTGAGATGTTTCTGACTCGTTTCAATACATTTTGTCTCTTATTTCAAGTAATTTTCTTTGCCAATGGGGCGAGAAAATCGGTCTTATCTCATTGGCAATTTTACTTTCTTATTTAGAGCGAGATTTAACTTCAGTCTGAAATGTCCTCAAACTAGCAAAGGAAACTTGGTCAGACCAGGAACAAAGTCTAAATGAGTGAAAACCGCTCAAAACTAGATACATTTCCTCAATTCAAGACATTTAAGCCAAATGCTTGATATTTACTTTTTGCAGTGTAACAACACACAGGCCATTGTTTTCCTTTTTGTCTCTTTACTGAAACAGCGAATAGGAGCAAGAGAAGGGGGCAAGGGGAGGGGCTTACGATAAAATGACTTGAAAACCAGGAAGTGAAAATACCGGATATTTGGTTTCAGCCATTTTGGATGAACGTTACATTTTCTCACCAACAAAGTGTTAGCTCATAATAAAGATGAGTTTGACGTTAAATAAAAAGCATAAAACCCGCTCTTTAAAAGCGTTATGTTTAACTTGTATCTGTATGAACGCTGCACCACAGTTTGAAAACCACTGAAGTAGAGCATTGATTCTCTGAAAAAGGCCTCTCATCACGTCCCCATATCGCTCCATACTGTGTCTGTCCGTCCGTTCCTTTAATCCCGTCGACAATCCCCGCTCTGTCCGTGCAGGTGCGCGGTGCGACAAGTGCTCCCCCGGTTACTACGGTAACCCCGGCGAGGCGGGGGGCCAGTGCCGACCCTGCGAGTGCCACGACAACATCGACATGCAGGACCCGGAGTCGTGCGACGCGGCGACGGGCGAGTGCCAGCGCTGCCTGTACCACACCGAGGGGCGCGGCTGCGAGCTCTGCCGGGCCGGTTACTACGGCGACGCGCTGCGGCGGGACTGCAGGAGTGAGTTACACTTTAGGCAATACCGACGCATCCCTTTGGAACCTGTACTGTATTTGTCCTGTGTGCTTACATGTAACACAGTACATGAACTCAAGTGCTTTTTGACTCAACTTGTGCAGTATTTTTATTAAGAACTTTTTAAACCTGGGTCTGACTGTCTGCGCGGTCTCTCCCCCCTCTCCCCTCACTCACTCACTCACTCACTCTCTCACCCTCCGTCTCTCACTCACTCACTCACCCACTCACTCACTCTCTCTCCCCCTCTCTCTCACTCACTCACTCACTCTCCCCCTCTCTCTCTCCCTCTCTCTCTCCCTCTCATTCACCCTCCTCTCTCTCACTCACTCACTCACTCACTCACTCACTCACTCACTCTCTCACTCACTCACTCACTCACTCACTCACTCACTCACTCACTCACTCACTCACTCACTCACTCACTCACTCACTCACTCACCCACTCACCCACTCGCCCTACACGAGCTGAGAGCTGCTCGTGTTGGTCAGTGTTTTCTCTCTGCAGCATCAGGCTGAGGTCCAGAGTCTGTATCTGAGAGCTGCAGGGGCGGAGCTGAGAGAAGAATCAAGGGCCTGCGCCCCCTGAAAGAAAACTGATCCATTACATTATAAAAAGAAAATGGCTGTACCCTTTGTAAATTAACTACAAAAAATGAGTCTTTTCGCAGCAGTTAAATATTGCTTAAAATGCACCAGAATGCAGGAAAACGCAGCAAACCTTTTTACATAGGCCTGATTTCAGTCGTATGTTTAATCATCGAAAGAATATTCTTATTATTATACTATTTTAGAATTGGTCACAGTTCGACCCATAACGCCCTCCCTTTACGCCTCTTCCCCCCCAGAGTGCGTGTGTAACCGCCTGGGCAGCGTCCCGTCGAGCTGCAGTGCCCCGGGAGAGTGCGAGTGTGACCGGGTCAGCGGGCAGTGCCAATGCCTGCCCAATGTGGAGGGGCAGGACTGCGACCGCTGCGCCCTCGACCACTGGAACATGGGGAGCGGCGCCGGCTGCGAACGCTGCGACTGCCACCCCCTGCACGCCACCGGGACCGACTGCAACGAGGTACGGGACACTCAGGGGGAAATAGTTCAGTCAGTTTTTCTATTTATTCCACCGTCAGTCTGGCCAAATTAAAACGGCTAATGACACAGACTTTGTCCTAAATGCTGATGTGAAGGTTCTGTAGTTCAAAAATGAATAAAAATAGTTCCCTTTTCTTATATAAAAACATACATATTAGGGATGCACAATTAACCTCTTAACCCCCACCTGAACCGAGCATATTCTCTCCAGTTTGGCTTTACCCAAATCTAAAAGCTTCTTGAACAAAACGTCAAAATAGAAACGAAAACGAGGATGAAAAAGCAGCGGAAAAAAAGCCGTCTTAAAGTGACAAAAAAAACTACGAAAACACAACAAAAAAAGAGACAAAGACCCTGTCCATACGAAGTCAAGCTGAGGACCAAACGCAAAGATATTTTATCAATCCAGTGTATCGTCCATACGAGTCCGGCGTTTTGGGGGTCTGTAAACGAACTTTTTCCAAACTAGGTCCCAGAGAAAGATCTCAAAACGCCGTTTACGTGGCGCCGTTGTTACGACGTCTCTGCAACTTTTACTAAAACGATGACATCACACACCAGAGTAGAGTCTGTTATCCATAATCTACTGACCTTAGAATGAGTTTTACTATGATGATTTTGCTCCGCTCCTCTTTGCTCCACTGCAGTCCGTGAGCCACATGTGACAAGTAGAAAAACGGTCTGTGTTTTTGGACTGAGTCAAAGTCACTGACAGGTTTTTCTGCTTCAGTCCCGTTACGTCTGAAGAATAAACTCGCCTCCTCGTCTCTTCTGTAAATCATAATCCTCAAATCTGTTTCATTTTCACTGTTTACGTTCCACAGAAGTTGCCTGCGCCTCTACATCTTGTTCTATTATCTGTGTTAGCGTCACAGCGCCACCCACAGGCCTGGCAGATTAATCACGCCGTTTTCACAGACCTGAGTCGACCCATGTGGACGCACACATTTACTCAGCTCGTGCTTACAAAGAAAGTTTCTGAAAATATAAGTGTTTTGTCTTCGTGTGAATATAGCCAAAAACGCTTCAAAAACTGTGCCAACGTGACAAAAAAGTTAAAGCCAAACTGGAGAAAATGCACTCAGGTACGGCGGGGGTTAAGAGGTTAACCTTTATCTAATTAAATTGAGGTCAAGTTAACCTAACCTCAAGGGGCTGAGGTTTTGTTTGTTTTTCCTGCCTTTCGCCTCCGCCTTTGGAGTGAAAGACACGTTCGCCAATCAGCCAATGCCAATGTTCTTCTCACAACTCCATAAGACGCCTCTTTGCCTCTTTCAGATTTGTATCGTGTCGCTGCATGAAGCTGAAATGTAATAACTGAGTACCATGATGTATAACAGCTGTTTCAGAAGAATATGTGCAGCTCAATTGTCAAAATCAAAATTCGCAATATCTGTACCTGAAGACTGTAATACAATGTAAAAAAGATGTGTGTGTGGTTCAGATCAGTGGCCAGTGTCTGTGTAATCCTGGCTTCGGAGGCCGGACGTGCAGCGAGTGTCGGGAGCTGTTCTGGGGAGATCCAGAGGTCAAATGTCACGGTAAGATCTTCTCCCCCCCCCTCAGCCCTCGGGAGAATGTCCTGGACTGAAAAGGCCGAATCACTCGGTTATCAAGGCGTTATGCATTTTCTCGGGTCTCTCTCTTTCTTCCGTTCTTGGGGTTTCCCTATTGTTTCCAGATGTGCTTCAGAGGACAGTCCTGTGGCCGCGGCTTCCTGCTGTGAACGAGTCGAGTGAGAGAAAGAGAGAGGGAGAGGAAATTAAGTTTTGAAAGAAAAAGACTCGACGTGAACGTTGGAGTCGCTTTCTTGGTCGACTGAGTATTTGTTGAAGCAGTAAATCTGTAACGTTAACAGAACATGTTTTAGAGGACGTCCCGTGAGCTCGCGGTCCGTAAATGGGCGTCCACGTGCTTTTCTCAGCTTGTGCGGGAGTTGGTAGTTTGTTTTATTCGTGCTTGTTTTGACTTATCCTGCAAATTCAGTCTTGGATAGTGTCAAGATTTCAAAGTTACAAGGTTGTGCTCCTCTAATGTCTGACTTGTTCTTAGACCCGTCACCATAATTACTAGATTGAGGCTCAATATTAACTGAAAGTACATGTAGTTGCATTTTTGATTCTATGTTTTGTGATAGTTTTTTACCCAAGTAAATTGTGTTCAGTGTTTAGCGATTATTGCAATTTATGTGTTATTGAAGATATGTTAATACATACTTTTAAAACAAGAGATTGCTGAGATTTTAAATTTTCTTAGTTTTGGTAGCATAAAACGATCTTCAATGATCATGTTTGTCACATATCACATACTGTATATAATTGTATTTATTAATAGACAGTGCAACTGTATAATATTGCTGAATTAGCCCGAAGGCTAGTTTATATTGTAGTATATACTATACTAGTCGATGCCGATATGCACCGCCAATATTTTTTGGCTGATGTTTTTGACCTATTTTTCAAAAATGTCTATAATCCTGTGTTTGACGCTTTTAAACTGTGAAATGTGTCAGTGTTGAACTGTGACAGCAGGGGGAGCTTTATTTAACATTCATGTTTAGTAGATTCTTCAGAGGGAGCTCGTTTGAAAAGACAGAAATCGGTAGATTCAAAACCAAAAAACATTAAGTCTCAATCTCTTATGGGTCTGAAATTATAAGCAAAAGACTAAATGTTTAGAAGATCTACAAACTTGTGACCGATTTTCACTGCGATGTTTCTCAGCTCTTTCAAAGGACCTAGGAAGTTGTGGGACTGAGCCATTTCCAAAGCAAAATTAAGTCTTTATCACTTTTAGCGGCATGATATCAGCCGCTCGCCGGCGAAATATCGGCCAGCGATATATGTTGGTCGACCTCTAGTGATAAGGCTACTTGTTCTGATATTCTAAATAGCTTTCCTGTAGCTCTTGTTTTAGTCTGTTTTCAACTGGTTCACTTCACTCCCTTCCCTATTTCTTGTACTATACTTTACTTTACTATACTGGACTGTACTATACTTTATATTTATTTATTTATTTGAACAGGGACAGTGTACAATATACATTAGCCTCAGAAAGGAGAGATGCATTGTACCAGGTTATAGCACTTGTGCTAATTTCCACCTGCAGTCCCTGGGCCTATTGTACATGTTTTTAGTGGTAGGGGAAACCGGAGTACCCGGAGGAAACCTACGCAGACACGTAGACTGCAGACTTTACTGTACTGTACTATACTTTACTGTACTGTACTATACTTTACTTTGCTATACTGTACTATACTATATCGATAAAATGTTTGAGTGAGAACAGTGGTGGTTATTCTCATTACAAATCTATGCCGTTGTTCAGGCTAAATGCTTTGTTTATTTATTCATTTATTTGTTTGTTTGGTCCGGACCGTGCCTGAACATACATGGATACATGCATGTAAACACGCCACACCAGTGCCTGAACATACATGGGTACATGCATGTAAACACGCCACACTGAACCTCTTTCTGGTTCTGTTCCTTAAAGGTCCTTCACATCATTTCCTGCCCGTCTCTCGTGTATTCCCTCTTCGTCTGACCCGGTTAAACCCTCGCGCTACTTTGAACTTTTCATTTTGACGACCTCCGCCTCCTTTACCTCCGCGGGCCGCTGCTTCTGCGTTTCCACATCTGGGACGAGCTCCAAACTCTCAACTCGGTCCAGATGTTTTACGCTCGCTCTGCTCTCCCGCGGTGAAACTGTAGCTGCTCTGATGTTCGGCCGCTTGGCTCAGAACTCATCCGTAAATGCTTTCAATGTAAAGTCGAACCACGAAATCTATTAAAGCTTTCGACATGGCTGCAGCTGCAGGTTCCACGGGTCGGAGACGGTGTTTGTTTAAAAGAGCAGGTCACTTTATCACTGCTGAGACGACGCCTCGTGATGGACTATGACGAGCTGCGGTGACTTGAGTCGTTGTAAAGCCCATCGGCCACAGGAGAGACGCGGTGGTAGATCGAGCTCAGGGGGGGCTGCTGTGGGGGGGGGCTGCTGTGGGGGGGCCGTGGATGTTGTGAAAGTTTCTGTGTTGAATAGTTGGCCTGTGGGTGGTCCCTGAAACTCGAGACCCATCGCCTTCAAATGTGGGAAAAAGCACTACACTTGTTCAGAGACTGTTTAGGGACAAATATAGAAACTAAGCTGACATTTCTCACAGTGTCAAATAAGGCTGGCACCAATCAACCAATCACTCAACCAATCAACCAATCAATCAATCAATCAATCAATCAATCAATCAATCAATCAATCACTCAGGCATGATTGTTGTTAAATGACGATAAAGGAGACATATGTAAAATGTTCTTTTTTGATGCAATTTTTGATGAACATCTGAAAAACTATCTTTGTATTTTCAATGACTATATAGTGTATAACAGTGGTTCACAAAGTGGGATCCGGGGCCCCCTGGGAGGCCACAGAGACACTACAGGGGGCACCTAAAACTTGAAATAAATGTATTTGGTCAAATGTACTATTTTAAACCAGTATTTAGCCTAAAATCATTGCACGCTGTTGCTTATATAATTATAGCAGTAAAATAATGTCATTCATCTGAATAGAGTGAATTATTATTATTGAGGGGCCCTGTGAGAAGTTCCGTTGATAAGGGGGCGCGATGTCCCGGACTTTAGGGCTGTCTCTGGTGTAGATTTGTCTGCTGGAAACAAGTTAAATGCTTTTCAACTAAATACACTGCCTGGACGTTCTTCTGCGGGCGTGGCCCATCGGCCCTGGGTCTACAGCCTGTCCGTCCATGGGAGTGGATCTCTCCTCCGGTGGTTCTCCACGAGATTTCTTTTTTCTCCCTTTGGGTTTTTGAGTTTTTCCTCTCCGTAGGACGGGCTCACGCGGCTCGTCACCACCTGCTGCCGACGTTTGCCTGGACACTTCACATGCCTCGAACTTTACATTGTCCTGTTTATTGTTTTGTTTCATTGCTTTCATGAAACCAAAAAAAAAGTCACCACAAAAAAGAAAGGTCATGCACTAATATTTGCTGTGGCGTCGTTCAAATGGCCGCTGCAAAGCCAAAAGATCCAGTTTTGCATTGATTTTTCTCCAAGATCTTGTATTGATGATGGGAGAATGCGACCACTGCGCAAAGACTCTCAGCGGGGTTAAGATCTGGACTCTGTGGCGGCCGATCCATCTCGTGCTCCCTGACCCGCTCTTTCACAATGTGAGCCCCATGAATCCTGGCAGTGTCATCTTGGAATATGCTCATCAGGGAAGAACCTGGTTATTCAGGATGTTCATCTGACCTCATGCGTGTAGGACATGGTGTTGCTGATCAACAGCAGCAGTTTGTTAAATATTTCCCTCCCCCCCTGCAGCGTGTGACTGTGACCCTCGCGGGACGTCCCAGCTCCAGTGCGATAAATCCTCGGGTCACTGCGTCTGCGTGGAGGGCGTGGCCGGCCCGCGCTGCGACGTCTGCGCCCGCGGCTACTCCGGCGCCTTCCCCGACTGCCAGCGCTGCCACCAGTGCTTCAGCGATTGGGACGCCATCGTGGGGCAGCTGGCCAATCAGACGCACCGGCTCGTCAACAAGGTGAAGGCGGTGAAGCAGAGGGGCGCGGCGAGCGGGCCGTCCCGCAGCAGCATGGACAGTATGGAGCGCAGCGCGGAGGACATCAGGGCCTTGCTCAACAGCAACCCGGCAGCACAGCCTCTGAGCGAGGTACAGGAGCTGCTGCAACAGGCCAGGTACTGCTGCTACTGCTACTGCTAGTGCTGCTGCTACTGCTACTGCTGCTACTGCTAGTGCTAGTGCTGCTACTGCTACTTCTGCTACTACTACTGCTACTACTGTTGCTGCTACTGCTGCTACTTTTACTAATGCTGCTACTGCTACCTTTACTACTACTGCTACTTTTTCTAATGCTGCTACTGCTACTATTACTACTGCTGCTACTTTTGCTACTGCTACTATTACTACTGCTACTATTACTATTGCTACTGCTACTATTAATACTGCTACTGCTACTACAACTACTGCTACTGCTACTGCTGCTACTTTTGCTACTGCTACTATTACTACTATTACTACTGCTATTATTAATACTGCTACTACTGCTACTGCTACTATTACTACTGTTGGCTACTTTGGCAAAAACGTCTTCATCGTTATTGAGAAAGTCCTCTCAACAATAAATATTGTTTCTAGTGTCACCCCTGACTTACCTTTACTTTAAATATATATAAGGAGTCTCCCTGTGTTTAATTATACCGAGAGCTGCTCCTGCTCTGGTGTGTTTTCTAATGTCCCCCTCTGTCCACAGTGAGCTGATGGGGGCCCTGACTGAGTCCCTGAACTCCACAGAGCAGGCCCTGGCTCAGACCTCAGACCAGGATCAGGAGGTCCAGACCAGACTGGACTCTCTGAGCTCAGACTCCCACAAACTGGAGCGGACCGTCCAGAAGCTGATCGACCAGGTGGAGTTCATCAAGAACTCGGACGTCAGAGGTGAGAGAGCGGGACAAAGGGGCATCAACAAGAAACGCTTTTTCAGGGGTGAACACAAAGCTTTGTTTTAATTCTAGATTAGTTCCCATTAATGTCATTTTTCTTATAAGCCACTATAAATTGCATTAGACAAACTACTTTTTTTTTTATGGAGAAAGTATGTAAAAAAGACTCCACCACTTCATAGCTGAGGCTTTGTCTCCCTCTTCAGACCAAAATATGGCACTACACAAGTAGTCGAGGCATTTATACTGCGCATTTTGTACACAAAGCAACTCAATGTACTTCAGTTGTCCTCCTCATCTGTGTAAAGTACAGTACCCATCACGTTTGGAAATGCTTTTAAATCAGCTTTTTTTTATTTTCAACACTATTTACATTGTGTGATTCTCACTGAAGTCATTAAACTATGAATGAACTCATAGGATTATGTAGGAAATGGAAAAGGGTAAAAACAAAACAAAAAAAACTCAAAATATGTTTTATATTTTAGATTCTTCTAAATTTCCACCCTTTATTATTGGCATTTTCTCAATGAGCTCATTGATGAGTCATCACTTTCACCATCACTGACACAAATAGTTAAGAAATGCTAGAAGTCCTCGAAATCCACTATTCACCTTTATTTCTGTTGTTGTTCCTTTGTGTGCTCGCATAGTTGCATTCACAACTTTACAATTAGTCGCATAATGCATACATTCTCCAACCTTTTCCGCCCACACATTATATGCCAACACCTGGTAGATAAGCCCCCTTGGCTTATCTACCAGGTGTTGACAGGAAGGAAAAAATATATAAAAAATACCTGCAAAAATCATACTATCCCCACTTGAAATGTCTTTGCATATACTGAACTTATAATCTTCTCATTTTCAGGAGCGACGGCGAGCGTGAACAAATACTACCTCCAGTCTCAGGCGGCGGAGGCTCGAGTGAACGCCTCCACGGTGGATCCCAACAGCACCGTCGAGGCCTCGGCCAAACTACGGCAGCTCACGGAGGACAAGCTGAACCAGACCTCCGCGGGCTTCCTCAAGAACCACACGGAGCACGCGCAGAGGCTGGACGATCTGGCCGGGGAGCTGCAGAGCCTGGACCTGTCGGAGCTCAGTCAGAAGGTACCAGGAACTAAACCGGGACTAAACCACGTGCGTCGTGTTTCCGTGACCCACTCTGTGCCTCTCTGCTGCAGACCTGCGGCAGCGGCGTGTCCCAGGACGCCTGCTCTTCGTCCCCCTGCGGAGGCCTGGGCTGCGTGGATTCAGAGGGACGTCCCAAATGCGGAGGGCAGGACTGTGGAGGTCTGCTGAGCTCAGCCAAGAACACCTGGACCAGAGCGCGAGACTCTGAGCAGGAACTCATCAACGCCATCGAGGAGGTGGAGCGGCTGTCCAAGATGGTGAGGCGTAAAGATTGTTTATATCATGTAGAGTCTTTTTCTCCCTGTGTATTTGTCATTCTGAAACAATCCACTAGTCACGACACCCCAAATCACCGAACCAACAGGGACCCCCACTGTAAAACGTAATTCGCGAGTACAATCATTTTGTAAACATTTACGATTTTGGTTTGGATACTTTTTTTTAATATTTGACTTAAATTTTCACTTATATATGCTGTTTTCAGTCAATAATACAAATTGAAGTTAAAGCAGTACTAAGTAACTCTTGCCCCTAGAGGCCATAAGCACAACTGCAGGTGTCGTAGCAAGTTATGATTTTCTAACTTATTAAATGTCTTGAAGAGTAAATACTACGCTGACAGAAAAGGCGAAGGGAGAGAGGGATGTTGTACATCCAGTTATACAATGGAAATCATTTTTTTTCTCTCAAACTTGGCTGTAAATAATGTTTAAAGTGGCGCTAGCCCGCAGTTAGAGGGGCGACGGTGGCACAGATGGTAGAGCGGGTCGTCCCATGATCGGAAGGTCGGGGGTTCGAATCCCGCCTCCTGAAGGTGCACATTGCCGTTGTGTCCTTGGGCAAGACACTTCACCCTCCTTGCCTCCAGTGTCTGCATACACTGGTGTGTGAATGAGAGTGTGAATGGGTGAAGCCCCCTATGAGAGACCAACAGGCCCGTTTGGGACCATGAGGCCGTCCTTCTGTGGACCCACCACCTGCAGGAGGAGCCATAGGGGCTGGTGCAGCTCCAACACGACCCGGCAACGGACAAGTGGAAGAAAATGGATGGATGGATAGCCCGCAGTTAGCTTTGCCCGTTAGCCTGTTAGCTTCTTCTTTGTGATTCCATTGTGCCTCCGACCCGGTGGCAGTCAAGTTGCAAATGTGGTTTTCTGGCCAGAGACACCAGGGGGAGATGAAAGACCCTCCAATTGTCCCATTAACACTTGGATTTATTAAGGTAAACGCGTTACTTAGTACTGCTTTAATAGATTTAATGGATACTATCAGGAAATCATTTTGCGATCCCCACCTCAGTTCCCTGCGGCCCCCACTGCTCTACTCAGGTTCTTCTGTCTGCCTTAGGTTAGAAATGTCAGTCTCCTCAACTCTGAGGTTCAAATAGTTAGTTCAAAATATTTGACACGTCTCATGATTAGCGCCACCTGGGCGGCACGATGGCACAGCGGTTAGGGCTTCACAAGAAGGCCCCGGGTTCTGGGCCGAACGGGGCCTTTCTGTGCGGGGTTTGCATGTTGTCTCCATGCCTGTGTAGATGTCCTCCCCCACCACTAAAACATGCATAATAGGGTGGATGACGTGTGCGTGAAAGAATGGTGTTGGTCGGTGATGGGCTTCATACATAGTGTGTTGAGTGACTGCGCCACTGTGATAGAGTGGGTCGCCTTGTGATCGGAAGGTCGGGGGTTTGAATCCCGGCTCCTGAAGCTGCACAGTGCTGTTGTGTCCTTGGGCAAGACACGTCACCCACCTTGCCTCGAGTGTCTGCGTACATTGGTGTGTGAATGTGAGTCGATGAAAAGCGCTATACAAGTTGAGATCATTTACCATTCCTTGTGTGAAGTTTCCAATCAACTTTTCTCCCCCACTTTTCTACAGCGCATGTGTGTGAGGCTGTTTGGCCTTTTCACCCCAAAAAATATACAATACACAGTAACGAGCTTTTCTCTACAATTATAAAGCTGTTTTCTCACACTCACACTAAAATTAGCCCTTAAAGACGCCAGTCTTCGTTTTCAGTCTCGTAATTAACCAATTTTTGAAACAAAAAAGGCAAAAACATATTTCATCTAGAACTATTATTATTATTATGTGTGTTGGATGCGGACGTTGATGTTTTGTGCTGCAGGTGTCTGAGGCCAAGGTGAAGGCGGACGAGGCCAAACTGAGCGCGCAGGACGTCCTTCTGAAAACCAACCGCACCAAACACCGAGTGGAGCAGAGCAACCAGGAGCTCCGAGCGCTCATCAAACAGATCCGAGACTTCCTCACGCGTCAGTATTCACTACGAGGCCTACTTTCGAAACGAGGCCACACTTTGTTTTGTAAAAAGTAAAACCGCTTCTTTTGAAATCCTCCAGAGGATTCGGCCGACCTGGAGAGCATCGAGCTGGTCGCCAACGAGGTGCTGGCGATGCAGATGCCCACGAGCCCCGAGCAGCTGCAGAACCTGACGGAGGAGATTCGCCAGAGGGTGCAGGAGCTGGGCAGCATCGAGGACATCCTGGAGCAGAGCAGCCAGGACATCCAGAGGGCAGAGGGGCTGCTGGGACAGGCGCGACAGGCCAGGTACAGAGCAGTGTGTTTTTATTCAGACTTATTTAATCCAGTTGCACCGTTTCATGGACTTTCTCCCACATGGACAAAGCACTATGTTCGTTTGGTGTTAAGGGAATAGGCCACCGTTTTTACACACTGAGATATGTTCTAACCTGAGCTTTGACGAGTTCATCTGTACCTGTCTGGTCTCCACGCGTGCCTTCCGTAACGTAAACACAGCACAGATGTTAGCATTTAGCCGTTAGCATTTAGCCTCTCTCTTCTCCTCTATAGCTCCAAACGAGGTGAAGATAGAAGCTACCAAACTCTTCCACGTTTCCCCTATTTAAATATGGTTACGTGAAGTGTTACACTATAAGGTATAATGACACAAAATTAAACAATGTGGATTTTCTAAGCGGATTAAAAAGGGGAACTATATTGTAAGGCATAATAATAGTAATTCGGATTACTGTGCGGATGCCAAATTACTCCTGGTATTATTACGCCTTACAATATAGTTCCCCTTTTTATCCGCTTAGAAAATCCACATTGTTTAATTTTGTGTAATTATACTTTATAGTGTAACACTTCACGTAACCATATTTAAAAAGGGAAACCGTGGAAGAGTTTGGCAGCTTCTATCTTCACCTCGTTTGGAGCTATAGAGGAGAAGAGAGAGGCTAAATGCTAACGGCTAAATGCTAACATCTGTGCTGTGTTTACGTGACTGAAGGCGCACGTGGAGACCAGACGGGTACAAATGAACTTGTCAAAGCTAAGCTAAGAACATGTCTCAGTATGTAAAAACAGTGGCCTACTCCTTTAATACAAATGGTATTCTCTAGTCTTTTAAACTGACATGTTTTAGTTACTCCTTTCACTTATATTCAGTTTTCAGAATTGGTTTTAGTGCCATGGTTGAGGAGGAGCTCAGGACCGCAGCGAACGTTCATGTTTTTAAGACAAGGCTCAAGACCCACCTTTTTAGCTTGGCTTTTAACTAATATTTACTTATATTAACTTTTAATGTATCTCTTATTTATTTATTTTTTGTGTGTGTGTGTGTGTGTGTGTGTGTGTGTGTGTGTGTGTATGTATGTATGTATATATATATATATATATATATATTAAAAAAAAAATATTTATGTATTTATTTTTTTTAATTAATTTTTTTATGTTCTCCTAGTGCAGTGGTCAGCAACGTCCGGCCCGGGGGACAATTTTGGCCCGTTGCCAATATTTTTTGGCCCGCCAGAGGATATAAAAAGGTTCTCTCATACTTTCTGTTTCAGTGCTGAAGCGGCGGACGTGAAGGAGTCTGCGGAGAAGGTGAAGCAGGCTCTGGAGGAGGCTCAGAAAGCTCGGACCTCGGCCTCAAATGCCGTGAAACAGGCCAAGCAGGACATCCAGACGACCAACCAACTCCTGTCCACGGTCAGTCCTGGTTTAGTCCTGGCTCAGCACCTTACTACGCATAAATTCACTATCCTCCATTCCTAATCCTCTCCATCCTCCCCACTAAATCTGTACCGTTGTTTGCGTTGCGTTCAGGTGGAGTCTGAAACGGCAGACGCGGAGCGGAAGCTGACCCAGGCCGCGGAGAGAGTCCAGAACCTCGAACACAACGTGACCTTGCTGCGAGACAAGGCCCTGAACGTCTCGCTGAGCTCCGAGCGAACCAAAGAGGACGCCGCCGCCATCGAGAAGATCGCGGACCAAGTCAAAAAGGTGAAGGCTGAAGTTCAGAGTTTCTCACTGAACGATCTGTGGCGGGTCCAAGTTCTAACCAGTGTCAATAATCTCCTCAGGACCTGGACTCTCAGATTAAGGATAAATACTCCACGGTGGAGAAGTTGGTGGATGAAAAAGCCGGAGGTTTGGCCGACGCAAAGAAACGAGCCAAGTCTCTGCAGAAAGAGGCCAAAGATCTGCTGCTACAGGCCAGCAACAAGCTCCAGCTGCTCAAAGGTCAGGCGTTCATCAAATCATGGTTTTATTCATTCGAGACACGGCAGGTGGAACATGGAGTTCACACCCAGTGGCCAGTTTTCTCCCTTTATGCAACTTTTTAATGCGAAAAAACAATCTTGATATTTGTAATTGACCTTTCGAGTGACACAATCGCTGTACGAGTGGTCAGCATGGCGTCTTTACTTTCGGTGGTGGTCACTACAACGCTCCGGGCTCATTGTTTTGTCGGGTTTTCTGGTGAGGGTGTCTGTCAGCAGTGAAACCCTTCCAGAAACTTTAAAAGAACTTGTATTTGAGCAGAATCAGCTACGTGGCTGTAAGCTAACGCAGCGGCGGAGTGATCTGCGAGAAAATAGTCCCTAAAATTCATGGTTAGTTATATTTCCAAAAATTATTCTATCGACACAGACATTTATATCGTTAGTCTATCGTTATAAGTGATTTGCCTCAGGTGCACTGTGGAGCGGGTCAGACTGTTGTTGATGCAGGCTAGCTGTTGCCGTAGAAATGCACTAGCCTAGCATTAGCCTAGCGCCACTAAACTCTTCAAATATAAGAACTGCATGAATAAAAAAATATATATCTCCAGAAATCAACAACACTCTGGATAACTAGAAAATGAGGCCCAATGTCAAAAATCCTGAAATATTCCTTTAATATAGTGACTGCAGTTACACGTAAGACCTGAGGTGGCAGTAGTGAGTATAACAATGACCACAGCTAGAAGGTCCGGGTTCGATTCCCACCTGGACGGGGCCTTTCTGTGTGGAGTTTGCATGTTCTCCCCGTGTCTGCGTAGGTTTCCTCCGGGTACTCCGGTTTCCCCTACCACTAAAAACATGTACAATAGGCCCAGGGACTGCAGGTGGAAATTAGCACAAGTGCTATAACCTGGTACAACGCATCTCTCCTTTCTGAGGCTAATGTATATCGTACACTGTCCCTGTTCAAATAAATAAATAATAAAAATAGTCCCTTTTAATATTTGTTGTGATGAAATCTAAATAATAGACAGGGTCACATTTTAATGTATGTTTTTTTTTTAGATATGGGATCATTTGGATATCTAGTTTTTGAATAAGCTCAGACAGTATTAAGTCTGCTGTCAGAGTGTGGAGAAGTTGCCATTTGTTCCCAAAGACGGCCAGCAGGTGTCTCTCCACTCAATGCTTCATCGTCCCTCACTAATAATGATCAGCTTGACTATTTGTATATTTTTTTTTGTTTGGACTTTTCTTTCTCCCGCTGCAGAGTTGTATTAACATCTGACCTCCACCTTACATTATGACGGTCGCCTTTTTACTGCAGGTTTAAGAATTCCTCACAGTTAAAACCTCCAAAAATGTGCATGTTATTGCAGAACAAAGCATTATATTTCTAGACCTCAATAAATAAAGCTGGGGGACGGTTTAGACCTCTCTTAAAAGCACCGTCTGTGGCCCTGCATGTATGGACCTATGTGACATCATCAAATCCAAGAATGTGAAAAAGGTTATATTTTGGCTAATTATGCCACTTGCATTTCAGACCTGGAGAAGTCGTACGAGGACAATCAGATGACCCTGGAGCAGAAGGCGGAGCAGCTGGTGGAGCTGGAGGCTGCCGTGAAGGAGCTGCTGCAGGAGATTAGCCGGAAGGTCACAGTGTACAGCACCTGCCTGCTCTAACAGAGGGTCACACCTGCTGGAACCTTTGCTTTCACAAAGAGCTCCCCTGAGAAAAGTCCAAACGAGAACAATTAATCACTTTTTATCAAATGCTACAATCACAAAGATATCAATGAAACAAAATGTGCCTGCAGATAGTTTTACAATGAGATTAAAGTGTGTTTTTAAAACATAGTGACTGTAATAAGTCTTTGGTCCCTTTTTTTTTTATTGAATGTGTAAACCATGTGCCTTAATACTGTGCCCCGTTTTTATACCGTCCAACCTTTATAATGATCTAATAAATGTTTTAAAATTACTTTATTTGTTTTGTGATTCTTAAAAAAAACCATCCATCCATTTTCTTCCGCTTTATCCGGGGCCGGGTCGCGGGGGCAGCAGTCTCAGCAGAGATGCCCAGACTTCCCGATCCACGCACACCTCCTCCAGCTGTTCTGGGGGGACCCCGAGGCGACACCAGGCCAGCTCGGAGACATAATCCCACCAGCGTGTCCTGGGCCTTCCACGAGGCCTCCTCCCAATAGGACATGCCTGGAGCACCTCCCGAGGGAGGCGACCAGGAGGCATCCGGAACAGATGCCCTAGCCACCTCAGCTGGCTCCTTTCGACGTGAAGGAGCAGCGACTCGAGTCCGAGCTCCTCCCGGGTAACTGAGCTCCTCACCCGATCTCGGAGGGTGCGCCCAGACACCCTGCGAAGGAAACTCATTTCGGCCGCTTGTATTCGCGATCTTGTCCTTTCGGTCATTACCCAGATCTCATGACCATAGGTGAGGGTGGGAACGTAGATCGATCGGTAAATCGAAAAAAAAGAACCCAATAATCCAAATGGTCAATCACGCCTTCACTGAACAGTAAATAGCCTAAGTTTGACACTTTTTAATACAATAAATGGATTGGCATAAAAATGGCTCAAAGGTTAAAGGGTGCGCCACTCTAGCGCCAGGTGTTGGTTTTGAACGCGCTCACTCCTTGTTTAAACAATAACTATTTGCCTCCAACACCACACCTGGCAGCAGATTGGCGCACCCTTTAACCTTTTAGCGGGGCCACTCCCAGAGCGCCCTTTACCCGAATTGGCTCCGCAAAAACGCAAAACATAAAAGAGCGTTTCCAAACTCTTGACCAGTACTGTACATTCTTTTATATACGTAGTTGGGAAAGTACTTTTTTAGAGGCAGAAAAAAGTCTAATGCTTTTTAATGCAATTTTTAATGCACAAATACTATATTTTAATGCCACAAATGCAGAAAAAATATCGGCACATATTTCATTTAAGATTTGCAAACAGTTCAAACGGAGGAAATGGAATTGGACCAAATGGGCAACTTATGAAATAAAATATAAGCCAGCCAAAGCTGCAGCTGAACATGTTTTAAATCATAATTTTGATATTTTAGATGAACTTATACAGTAAAACTTGAGTAATGTCACAATTTTCCAAAAGATTTATTTCATTCCAGTTTGAATCTAATTTAAGGCCTTGATTTTGGCACAATTGATTCAATGACTTTCAACGCCCTGCGGAAAACCCTGCTATAAAACACTGCTCAACTTATTTGACTTTTTCCAAAAATAGCATTTTTAATTAGATGAAATGAAGAAGGAAAATGGACACGGTTTGCTTGTTCACATTTTAATGTTAATCGTAGAAACTACTGTATTTAAAAAGTGCACATCAAAAGAAAAAAGGCAAATGGTAACACTTTCGTCTAGAACAGCTCTTTGGTTCAGCTCAAACTCGTGGCCACACATTTATAGGAGAATAAACATTAACAATAAAATGTCAGTTGTAAAATGCAGAAATCCAGTGATAACCCACTCTAAAGAGGAAGTCTCACTTATGACTTCAGTAAATACGAGTTATAAAATGCACAATAGAGTAATCCGATAAGTGAATAATGGTTCTTGACCTTTTGAAGGCAACACACAGATCGAGCACATCATTATGACCACCGGCTCAAATACAAATCTTAACTTTTACAGTAACTTAAGCTTCAGTACCCGATACACCCCACGCTAAACCAGACACATCTGGAGAAACAGTTCGTCAAATCCTCACCCGTGTTTCCCGTTTCTAACTTGTGTCGTTGAGTGGTCATAATGTTATGGCCGACGGGAGCGTAAAGAGTTGAATAAGCATCTAAAGTGTTGGTCTCAGCTGAGGATGCTACAAAACTAAACAGTCCTTTCGAAAGGCTGGGCTCCGAAGCGTGTTGTAGTTTTCAGCATTAAAGCAAAGGTGGGGTGGGGTCTCTGAAGCTCACTTTGACCTCTCGGGTGTAAAATCCCTGGAGAACGCCGTCCGTGACCACGTCGGGGAGCTCTGAGGGGAATGCAGTACAAATAAATTAGAAAGCTGGCTCTTTGAACGGCAAATACAAGCTCTTATATTATTATCATTATTACAATTGCGTAAACTGGGGATGAGTTTTGTTTCCTTTATATATTGTATGTTAGAATAAGCCTGCACATGATCGGTTTCCTTCTTCAAAGCGTAAAACACCTGATGATGTCATAAATAAGCTATAGTTTTTATGAGCTTTAAACTTGGCTGACCTCGAATAGTAGTGAAAGTGGAACAAATTATGTGACGTGGAGAGACAGACTTGAGAAATCACTGAAGTGGTTCATTTGCCATTTTAGCCCAAAAGCACGAGGGGAAAGCAATAGGTCACAAAATATTCACACACGTATTTTAATTTAAGTTTTTGTCTTTTGTCTGAGAGAAATAATTCTCTTAAATTTTAGTCTCGTTTTAGTCAACTCAAACTACATGTAAACGGCTCTTTTAAACTGAAAAGTTTGGATGATTTCAGTCTCTTCTTTTCATGTTTAATTAGTCATATTTTAGTCGACAAAAATATATGGACATTTTAGTCATAGGTTTATCCATCCATCCATTTTCTTCCACTTGTCCGTTGCCGGGTCGTGGGGGCAGATGTTGGAGCTGCACCAGCCCCTATAGCGCCCCCTGCAGGTGGTGGGTCCACAGAAGGACGGCCTCATGGTTCTAACCGGGCCTGTTGGTCTCTCATAAGGGGCTTCTGAACCGCTCTTTGTCTGACCCGTCACCCAGGACCAGTTTGCCCTGGGAGACCCTACCAGGGACACGAAGCCCCCGACAACAGAGCACCAGAATCATTCGGGCTCAAACCCCTCCACCACGTTAAGGCTCCAGGAGGGGAGTCTTAGTTTTAGTGTTGTTTAAAAAAAAAAAAAAATTTTTAATCAAATTTTAGTCCAAAAAATATATATATTTTAGTCGACAAAATGAACACGGTCAGTAACATTAGATGCAGTGAGTGTGGATAATGTCATTCTCTACAATTCAGGGCAACATTGAAAAAGTGGGGCATCGTCTAAATTGCTGGTTCAGGTCTCAGTATATTTTAAACAGCTTTACTCCTTTCTGTGCCAGCGGACGGTGAGCCCAGGCCCCACACAAACAATAAGAAGAGGAACATGTACATTTTAAACAGTTAGTCGTGGTCCTAACCATAGAAATCACAGAAATGCCTTTAGTTATCAGAGCCTGTTCCTACAAATGCGTACATTTTGTTCCATCCCCATACACATAAATAGTGAAGCCGGGCGCATTACTAACGCATGGGGAGGCATGTTTCGTCCTTTTCATGGCATTTAAATGATTTCTTTATCATTAACTTCTTACAAGATGACGTTTAGAGGCCATTGGAGGCGTTTCCGACTCACAAAAAGCAGAAACGACTGAGGTAGATTCAGCATTTAGCTCAGAGGACACGTTTAGCCGCTGCTTTGTAACTAAATCTCAAAAGGTCTCTTCAAGCGGCGCAGTTGGTAGAGCAAGTCATCACATGATCAGAGGGTCAGGGGTTCGAATCCTAGCTCCTGAAGTGAAGATGCACAGTGTCATTGTGTCCTTCGGCAAGACACTTCACCCTCTTGCCTCCAGTGTCTGCGTACACTGGTGTATGAATGGGTGACTGGGTCCTTGCTATAAAGCGCTTTGGGCCTGATGAAGGTACAAAAGCGCTTTATAAGTTGAGACTATTTACCTAAATGTCGACGACAGCTGAAAACACTTGGACGGTTCATGATTTGCGATGTTTGCTATAAGAAAGGTTCATTAAAGAGGCTAACGGACGCTGTAAAGTCTCCCGGACTAGCCGACTTGCTGACATCTCCCCATACGTTCTCATTCCTTACTTTCAGAACGCTCTTCTAACGTCCCAGTTCTCCACACAAACGAGGACGGGGTATTTCAAAGTGTCCGGAATAACCCCACGATTGGCTCGTTGCCTTTTGCTGTGATGTTGCAAAGAAGAAAAGGCCTTTGTTTCTGTACCTGAGGAGTAATCCGAGAGGTACGGGTCACAGAAGAATCCCACGACGCGCTGCTGCGGTAAGTGATAACTGTGGGAGAAAACAGGGGAGAGAGGGCTGAGTATTTCGGCTGGAGAACGTCTGCGGGACGACTTCTACGGGGCATAGTTTTTTAGAAATTACTTTCATTTATTTTGAATGTTTTTTACTTAAAGTTCACACACAAGTAACAGACAACTGTGAAGTGAAAGCAAAATGATACATGATTCTGTTTTTTTTTTTTTTTTTAAATAGAAAAGTGAAAAGTGGGGCGTGCATAAGTATTCACACAGCATTTTCCGAGTGCATTAAATTGCCTTTATAACATTCCTAATGACGATGATGCAGAAAGTTCACACCTTAACCATTAAATAGAGGCCACCTGTGTGTAATCTACTCTCAGTATAATTCCAGCTGTTCTGTGAGGGCCTCAGAGCTATGGTCAGAGTGTGTTGGTCACTAAACAACATCATGAAGGCCAAGGAGCTCACCAGAGAGGTCAGGGATAAAGCTGTGGAGAAGTTTAAAGCAGCGTTAAGTTATACAAAGATTTCCCAAGATTTGAACATCTCACGGAGCACTGTTCAATCCATCATTCGGAAATGGAAAGAGTATAGCACCACTGAGAACTTACCAAGACACGGCCGTCCACCTAAACTAACAGACCGAACAAGGAGAGCACTGGTCAGAAATGCAACCAAGCGCCCCAAGATAACTCTGGAGGAGCTGGGACGTCCTGCCGCTGAGCTGGGGGAATCTGTACATGGGACAACTATAAGTCTTACTCTACACAAATCTGGCCTTCATGGACGAGTGGCAAGAAGGAAGCCATTATTGAACGGAGGCCATAATAAATCCCGTTTGACGTTTGCTACAAGTCATATGGAGGACACAGTTACCATGTGGAAGAAGGTGCTTTGGTCAGATGAGACAAAAATTGAACTTTTTGGCCCAAGTGCAAAACGTTATGTATGGAGCAAACCTAACACTGCTCATCGTCCTGAGTGCACCATCCCCAGGGTCAAATATGGTGGGGGGGCATCATGCTATGGGGCTGCTTTTCCTCAGCGGGGACTGGGAAGATTGTAAGAATAGTTAGGAAGATGGACGGAGCCAAATACAGAGACATTTTGGAGGAAAACCTGCTGGAGTCAGCAAGAGAATTGAGGCTGTGGCGGAGATTCACCTTCCAGCAGGACAATGACCCTAAACACAAAGCTACATCTACAATGGAATGGTTTAAAAACAAACATATTAATGTGTTAGAATGGCCCAGTCAAAGTCCTGACCTAAATCCTATTGAAATCTGTGGAAAGACCTGAAAACTGCTGTTCACAAATGCTCTCCTTCTGAAGTTGTTTTGTAAAGAGGAATGAGCCAAAATGTCAGTCTCTACATGTGCAAACCTTGTAGAGTCAAACTCCAGAAGACTTGCTGCTGTTATTGCAGAAAAAGGGGGTTCCACAAAGTATTAAGTCATGCTGTATGAATACTTGTGCACGTCCGACTTTTTGGTTTTCAATTTTTTTTTTTTAAATAACAGAATCATGTATCATGTTGCTTTCACAAGTTCAAGGTGTATTAGCACTTTTGCAAGGCACTGTACCATTTCCATTCACACTTACACTTCCTATTTACTTGAAATGAGACATGAAACATAAAATACCGCTTGATAGATAGATGACAAAGTAAATTAGTCAACATGATTAACAATGCTGCCTTTACAAGAATAAGCATTTGCTCCACAATTCCAGCCCTTTTTTCCATCTTCCACATTGCCACTCGCTCTCACTCATTTTCGCAGTTTCTTTCACCTCTGTGGACGCTTCGGACGAACCCCAACACCCCGGTAAGTGTTTGCTTGTAAGTATAAAACGTCTTACCCGTCGTTGTCCTGACCGTCGAGGTCATCGAGGAACCTGCAAGGAAACAGAAACTTTAGAGAATGGGTTCGAATTACAAAATGTGGACAGAACATTTTGCTTCTAGTAAAACATTCCCAAAGTTACGACTGTTTAACTGGAAGACGAATTGAATCAAAAGTTCAAATTGTGCAAACACGGTCCTCGCTCCAGGACTGTTTTGTTCCCACCAAATAATATCAAATTACAATATTACAGAATAGGAATTAGATTTCAAATATTAGGTTTTATATCAAGAGCCCTGTTATAAACATGTCCGGGAGCATTAGAATCTAAGAGAACAGTAAATATGAACCACTAAACTATTCCAAGACTATATTTGTAAATCACTAAACTACAGGTTTTACACTTGCTGGAATCTGGAAACAGGATATGAATTATTATTTTGTTGCGTGGGTGATATATTGTGATACTGACTCCATGCTGTAGGCCTTGGTCCCGGAGTGAAAGTGTCTCAGTTTAAGGAAGTCCAACAACACCTGCGGCACGTCTTCGTTCTGATAAATTATGTCCTAAAAAAAAAAAGGGAGAAAACAGGGAGAGGAAAGACATTTTTTAAAACTAAATATTCACAATTGCTTCGGTGAATTCTTTTCCTGTGGTTTTACACTTAGCTGTGATGGGCTAATACGACTCAATCAGCAGGAAATATCCCCCCCCATAAAAGCCCGTCTTCTTCACAAACAATTCAAACCAGAGCCTTTCCAGATCGATATGACTGTACTAATGAAATTTGTCATAACAATCTGTATTGCAATTTTTCTTACACATTTTCATACTGCAATTAAGACTTGCAATGTAGGTACAATTCACAAAAGCAACAATTTTAAAGCAGTATTTGGAAGAATTATACGATAATAAAATAGCAGCAGCATCTGTGATTTACCTGGATATAATCCTCCAGCTCCTGGAGTCTCTGCTCCAGAGGTTTGGCTCTCAGATGTTGGTTTCTTTTACTCGGGAAATCTGGCGTCTGGATCACCTTTCTGAGCTGTGCACAAGACAAAAGCCTGTTTAAAGAAACATTACAGGTCTATCAGTGTCCTCATATTTGAGGTTATTATATTCAAATCATTGTGCGTAATGGGGAGTTATTCATAAAAGCGGGAAATCTTTGGGTTGGCAGAATCTGTGGCTAAAACCAGTTTGCAATGAACTTAAAAAAGACTGACAGACTAAATGGCAGAGAAAAGGATGTTCATTATCGTAGACTTACTTTTCTGTGCAGAGCCTGGAACTCTCTGCTCCTTCTCAGAACAAAATGTTTTCTCTCATTAAACAAGACCTCCACCCTGAAAAGCTGCAAAACAAACACATGTTCAACTATGTCGGTCACTAGGGGGCAATGTTGCAATATATTTGTAGTCATTTGGAGTAGTTTCAACAGATTACTGCTTTCATACTACATTATACATGAAAAAAAAAAGAAGAGGAAATTGTACACAAATTGATATTATACTGGGGATGGTAATGACCACTGGGAAGTAGCAGGATCACGAAGTATAATATAAACTGCTGCATAGTAACGTGCCTTTATAACATTAAAATTGTGACTTCCGGTAATGTTACACTAGGGATTTTAGTAATGTACTAATGTTTGGCATTGGTAACAATTTGCAAGAAATATATTAATGATCATTTGTTACTCGCTCTGTACTAGACATCGTACAAGAAATGAAACAGCTGCTGTTGTGTTTTGTTTGCTTTGATTGTTAAATGAAAATGTTATTGTTTATATTTTGGGGGTGGGCGTTTATAAGCCTTTTGCTTCGGCCCATTCCTTTTGAGCGGACGAACTGCTCAAATAAACAAAGGAACTAAACTAAACAGTCACAATGTTTGCAGCCTATGCCTTTTTAAATAGACTAAATAAGCAACTGATTATATGAACTTTAAGTCATCTCTTCCTGATTTCAAAAACATAAAATTGAGGCTCTCCAAAGCTGACAAAAGCTTAGATATATAGATAATTAATTACAACATGGCCTAGCATGCACATATTAGCTACACAAGACAACACATGTCTCTATTACTGTTGGAGTCATTTCAGCAAAAGTAAGTTTAATATATTTGATTGATTGATTGATTGATTGATGATTTTATTTCAGGCAGGCAGGCAATGGGCAACAAAGAAAGAATATATACAGTACAGTATGAAAACAGATGATCCATTTCTACCTGAAAGGGAGTGGGAAGAAGATAACTTATTTAATCCCACCCCCAGTTCCCCATTCAGAGCTTAATACATTCAGCTTCACTGTCACTATATATATTTGACTCAAAACATTGTATTTATTCCATTGAGAAGGGCCATTTCTTTTTCAAGGGAGTCCCAAGTCATTAGAGTCGAATGCCAGCAAACTTGAAATCAGAATCATTCACTGCTATTGCCAGGAAAGGGTTCACAAAGAGCTGTGTGAAATGTAGATTAACCATAAAGAAAATAATACAAAGGCTACTATCAAATATGTATAAGTCAAAACAAAATGCAAGTATACAATCCCATCAAAAATATATATGATGGACAGAGGCAAGCTGCAGTAATGGATAACTGTAAAAGTAGTAGCAGTACAAATAGAATAGCGTCCCACAAAATTGCTTATGGGACATGTGTTGTGCGTAAAAGCTGTCCTAAATGCTGTGCTATTGTTTACATGGGTGAATTGTGTTTGCTTTGGCAGATCGTAAAAGGCTTAAAACAAATATTATGCATTTGGGAAAACCGGAAGTGAGCGCCCAGGTAAACAGTAACCGCTCACCTGGTCACGCTTTCGTCAATACAAAATGTTTAAAAAAAAAAAAAAAAAAAAGGAGAGAGAGAGCGTTTGTCACACGCTAGCAAAGGCAAGCAAAAAAAAAAAATGCTTACAAAAACATCAATCACATGTTGTATCATCACATGTTAGAACTACTTTCAGGACTGTCCTTACCTTTTTGGTCTTGCCCGCCTCGTCGTCCTCCCGCTCCATGGAAGGAATAGAAACTTCAATCATTGTCAGGCAGAAACGGAGCAGTGTCGTGTTCGTGGAGCGGTCACTGCACTGAAAAAGTGAAATAAAAGGCACGTTCAGTCGCGTTTGGGTTCATTCTGGTACCGCTGCCAGACTGACGCTCCTGTGGCGTGCTCCGAAACCACCCCCACAACATAACGGACACGCCCACAAGCGTACTCGAGTACTTTCAAAATGTAATGTGTAATAAAACTGATTTCACAGCAGTTCTATTCCACTATCACAGCAATTATTTTCTATTTATACATTTCTATGTTATTATCTAGCAGCCTGAAGCTAATACAACCGATGATGTTCTGTTGGTTAACCTCTTAACCCCCGACCCAACCGAGCATATTTTCTCTCCAGTTCGACTTTACCCAACTCTAAAGGCTTCTTGAGAAAAGCGTGAAAATGGCGACAAATACAAGACGCAAATGAAAACAAAAACAGCATGAAGAAAGCGCAGGAAAAAGCCACAAAAAAGTAAAAAAAAAAAAAAAAACAGGTGAGAAAAGTGACGAAGAAGCAACAGAATCATGACAAAAAAGTGACGACATAGTATTGCAAGGAAAAAGTTTAGATTAATTGTGTAGGTCTTAGCTTTCAAATGAGGTGTTGCTCTGGCCTATAAGCTGCTAAAAAAAATGGCATTAATTATAATAAAACAATATATTCCAATCCAAAAATTTGTTTAAGAATTGAAAAAAAAAGTATTCAGTTTCAACATAATAGCCATACGATACGATCTAAAAATCGTCGTCAATCCACTGAATAGACCTTTTATACTGCCATTACTATTTAAGTTAACCAGCCTATTACAAGTACCTCTCATCAAAGTAGACAGATCCTAATTAGTAGTTAATTAATAGAAGGCATTTGTTGTAGAAAAAGTTACCTTCAGTATTTATCACTTCTTTTAAAACGATGGGACCTATTAAAATACATCTGAATCCCCCTCCATCTGAGTTTTACAACATGGACGCAAACAACGGAGCTGCCGGTGCGTCACGTGACTCTCACAGCCTGATAACGAGACAATGGGTGAGTTATTGTGGTTAAAGGCTGGATTTTACTGAATTGTCTCGCATGAAAATGGCATTGACCTGTGGGGTTCCCCAGGGGTCAATTCTGGGGCCCCTCTTGTTCAATTTGTATATGCTTCCGTTAGGTCAATTAATATCCAGTAACAATGTGTCTTATCACAATTACGCAGACGACACTCAGATCTATGTTTCACTGACAGCGGGTGAACATGGGCCTGTAGATACTCTGTGTCACTGTATGAAACAGATCAGTGTGTGGATGCAAAATAACTTCCTCCAGTTAAATACAGATAAAACTGAGATCATTGTCTTTGGCCAACAAAAACACAGAGAGGTTGTTATTGGTCATCTTGAAGCTCTTTCACTGGAACCTAAATATCAAGTTAGAAATCTAGGGGTAATCATGGACTCTGACTTGAATTTTAACCGTCATATTAAGTCCATTACATCAGTGGCCTATTACCACCTAAAAAACTCTCTCTCACTTCATATAAGGAGCCGCAGCAGAAGTGCGGCGTTTTCAAATCCCTGTTCACTTCCCGCTGAAACGAAAACTAAAACAGACACTTCCACACGGTCTAAAAATAAATGAGAGCGGTAGAAGTGCACAGAATCTTTTATACGTCTGCGCCGGTCAGTTGTCGGGATGGGAATTGATAAGATTTTATGGATATCAATGCCATCAATAATTTTTCCTATCGATTCAATTCTTTATCGATTCTCTTATCGATGCCTGACCTTTCTCTGTGTTGGGGAAAAGCAAGGAATGAATGTGCTTTCCAAATATACTGTGGCTCCTGCTTCCACTCAGCCTGCCTGGCATCCTCAAAATATAATGGTAACATTTGTACTTTTTTTCACCATGATGTAACTTGTAACAGACTGATGCTGTTTTGTAACACCTAAACATCTCGATAAGCAAAGTCGTAATCTCGTAGTGCTACGGGTCAAAGGTCAATCGGGAGAAAAGCGTTGTCTCCCAGTAAACCCAATGTAAAATATATGCATGAATAGGCAAGTTTATTTGTAGAGCACATTTCATACACAAGGCCATTCAAAGTTTTCAGCCTGGATTTGAACATTGTCAGAGTTGAGGCCTGTCTCACATCCTCATGAAGACTGTTCCAGATTTTAGCTGCATGAAACTGAAACGCAGCCTCACCGTGTTTAGTCCTGACTCTGGGAACCACCAGGAGACCCCTCCCTGAAGTTCTCAGGGCCCGAGATGGTTCATACGGCTCTAACATGTCAGAGATGGACTTTGGTGCTAAACCATGAAAAGACTTGTCCACAAGCAGAGCTGTTTTAAAGTCTATTCTCTGAGTGACAGGAAGCCAGTGCAGAGACCGGAGCACTGGACTAATATGGTCGTATTTCCTGGTTCTTGTCAGGACTCGAGCAGCACAGTTACACGTTACAGTCGTCTAACCTGCTGGAGACAAATGCATAGATGAATAAAGATTGTTTTACAGGCATAAAAACTGTGGTACATTAACAGATTATTAAAAATATATCGAGTGTGAGTTCAGTGCCTCGCTGCTGCGCCCGCTGTCGCCCCGCGCCGCTCTGAGCCCGGGTCCCAGGCTGTCTGTGCCCGGTCTGAACGCACTTCGGCAGACTCCACTCAGGCCCGGGGCTCAGAGCGGTTCTACCTCAGCCTGTCCCCGCTATGAGTGCACTGTATGAGCGGATCGGCTGATCTCTCGCAGCTCTGGCTAACGGGCTGCAGCCACAGCGACCCGGTGGAAAAGCAGCAACACACGGACGGGGGAAGGAGAACGTAGCGCCGGATGAAGCAGAAATAGATGAAAATCTGTAGGGGTTTGGGCTGAGACCGAGTCCTGTTGTTTAGGTGTTACAAAACAGCAGAGACAGCGAGAGAGGGCAGCCCGCCAGGTTTCTTCCGAGTGCTACAGTTTCCCCGACCTCCAAGGTCATGCGGGTCAGGTTGACACACAGTGGCAGTGCGGCTCAGTCGCAGCAGCTCAGGACTAACACCTGAACACTCTTTCGTTGTACAATGACAATAAAGCACTTACTTACCTTAATCATCTGTGTTAGTTGTAAAATGCAGTCAAATGGAGGGCTGTCCCATTTCTTAGGGCAGTCTTTTCAACCCTTTTCCTTAGCCCTCTGTTTCAAGGTGTAGGGAAAGGGCGAGGGCAAGGGGTAGAAAAGAGAATTGAGATTGGTCCCAAACCCCATCCATCCATTTTCTTCCGCTTTATCCGGGGCCGGGTCGCGGGGGCAGCAGTCTCAGTAGAGATGCCCAGACTTCCCGATCCACGCACACCTCCTCCAGCTGTTCTGGGGGGACCCCGAGGCGACACCAGGCCAGCTCGGAGACATAGTCCCACCAGCGTGTCCTGGGCCTTCCACGAGGCCTCCTCCCAATAGGACATGCCTGGAGCACCTCCCGAGGGAGGCGACCAGGAGGCATCCGGAACAGATGCCCTAGCCACCTCAGCTGGCTCCTTTCGACGTGAGGGAGCAGCGGCTCGAGTCCGAGCTCCTCCCGGGTAACTGAGCTCGTCTCCCGATCTCGGGGGCTGCTGAGGTGCGTTCAGACCGGGGACAGACAGTCTCGGACCCGGGCTCAGAGCACAGCAGCATGGGGAGACAGCGGGCGCAGCAGCGAGGCACTGAACCCCGTGTGTCATGTGACGTATCGACAGTTTGGAAAGAAACTCCAGGCCAAAACAGCGCAAATAAACAGAGCGTTCACAGGAAATAGATGTACTCTTTATAAACACTTTATAGAATGTACAATATTTCCATGATCCTTTTCCTCCAAAAAACTGAGGGAAAAGGGACTGCCTTCCCTCAAACGCATTATCAGATACCCTGTATGTTGTTATTATACGTAAGCGCTACAAAAACAGCATTCGAGGCAAAAGAGTGAGTAATAGTATCCAGAGACAGGTCAGCACTGTGTAAAAATAAAACTACAATATGCTGCTGTGTCATACATTTTGCTGTGGCCTCACTCACATGACCTCAGGCCCGGTCGTCTGAATCACTGTCTCTGCAAAGACACAAATACACATTAACCAGGGGAAGTGCGAGTGCAAAGGTGGAGGAAGAGCTTAAATAGCAAAAGTATGATTACTTCACAATGGGTACTCAATTAAGTTGGAGTTAAAGTACAGGGTTAGTACAATAAAATGCCCATGTCTCATGCTACCAGCTGCTATAAGGTCTGCAAATCAGCTGCAGATCCTGTTTTCAGACGTGAGGAGTTAGGGCTTTTAGAATGGCTGCTCCCCCAAAACATTAGAGCTTAGAAACTTTTAAAACTGCCCTTTAAACACATTTTGCTCTCCATATTCATATTGTTTATATTGTGTCTTTTTGCTTATCCTTGTATGTGAAGCACTTTGTATAGCACTGTTGTAAATGTGCTATACAAATAAAGTTGACATTGACATAACCTCACAATGTAATGTCGAGTTACTGCAGTTCAGCAGTTCTGAGCGGCTCTTTGAAATGAACAAGTCCCAAAGATTCGGCTCCCGTTGAAGAGTCGTGAATCTCATCTCTGGCCGCGTGCCGTCGTTCATTAGATCAGTTTGAGGAATGCGGGGCTTGTCCGGGCAGATCTGTGTCTGCCTGAACGCTCCACTTCTGCAGCTGAACAGCAGGAAACTGCCCTCTGTCAAAGGGAGCTCTGTTTTGGGCAATACTGGAGTCCATAGTCTGCGTTCATGTGACTTAATGACATTCCTACGAGCTCACAGATAATGCTGAGGTGGAGGACGGGTCCGAATTCTATGGTAGAATTTGCCTTGAAACTGTCATGTTGCAGAAATGTGACTTGATATCTATGACTGAAGAAATGAAAACTAGCGTGAAGTTAAACGTCTTCTCCGCGTTAACATTTCACACAAAAAACAAAAACAAAATTACGCATTTGAAAAGTTTAATTTCAGAAAATAGCTCAAAAGGATAAGAAATGTACGGCCCCGACTTAGAGAATGATACATTATTCACACTCATTGCATTAAACCTACAATATTGAATGTACCAACTTCCTGGGTTAGAATATTTTGTGGCCTAAAATAGCAAATTTAACGCTTCACCGCTGCTTTTTCTCAAGTCTGTCCCTCCATGTCCCACCACATCACACAACTTGTCTCACTTTGACTACATTTGAGGCGGCCACCCTGCATACTTTTCCTCATCCATCTCAATTAAAAAACTGACACAAAGTTTAGCGTCTTTATAACATAATTTTAATATTACATTTAGGGAAATAGGCGAGCAGAGAAGACTCAACAGTGCTTTTAAATCAAACGTGAAACTTTGACAAAATGGAGAAATGGCTCCCTCTAGTGGTCATTAAACACAGCAACATTTTAAAATAAGGACTTGTTTAAAACATGTTAAATTACATCCTCAAGTCGGACCACCTATAAGGCAAAGCAGCGTTACTAGTCTCACTCAACTCCGCCCGTAAATATCGGTGTTAAAAGCCTGATTGTTACCTGTCCTTTGTGGCTAAGGCCGAGGTTTTGGAGTTGATGGACCGTCACCTCTCCGTGCGAGTCTCCCAGGACCACAGCATCGGTGTCGGGACAGAACTGAACGGAGGTCAGCTCCGCGGACTCAGGAGCGACGAGCACCACGGTCGGGTCCAGCCTGCAGAGGTTTGACAGGGAAACAGATTTCAACATTTGGAAAAACCTTCAAGAAATACACTCACAATATACCTGTACACTTGTTACATGTTGTGAAATACGCTACGAGAAATCAGATACAGTTCAAAAACATGTATAATGAAATTCTAAGATTTAAATGTCAGACAAAATAATATTTGGTCGGATCACAACAATGTAAAAGTCCAACAACATTATTCCACGGTCTTGGCCCATCTGTAGAGGGACTCCCATCGGCCCCAGGTCTGTCCATGGGAGTGGATCTCTCCTTCTGTGGTTCTCCCCGAGGTTTCTTTTTTCTTCCACTGGGTTTTTGAGTTTGTTCTTGCCGTGTGGGAGAGTCTAAGGACAGAATGCTGCCGACGCTAACGTTTGCCTGGATACTTTATTTGCCTGAACTTGTTTATTGTTTTGTTTCATTGCAGAAAAATCTAATTCAAGTATATCTTCTGGATTCCGCTGTTACTCACGTGCTCGTTTTGAGGTCCCATATCTCCAGCTGCTCGGCCTTCATAGCGGCGAACACAGTCGGCCATTTTGGGGACCAGTGGACCGTGAAGACTGGAGTCTCAGAGGAGCTGAACCCCAGGACCGGCCCGGGACTGTCCCGCCTCCACAGCTGAACCGTACCGTCAGACGAGCCGCTCAGGAACAGGTCCGGAGAGAAGGGCGACCACGCGACACTGTTGACAGGACACTACAGACAACAGGCGACATCAGGGGTGAGATCCTGTGGGCCTGGCTGTTCTTTGGAAAGGATGAAAGTCTACAGTGGTTGGACCATTATACTTACCAAGTGTTTTTGAAATATTTCCAGAGAACTGTCTCTGTTGGTATAGGAGCACATGTGGATGAGGCCATGTGCAGTCCCAGCTAAATAGACGCCCAAAGCCTGCAGGAAATGAAGAAATCCAACATAGATCATTCACATTTACCTCAGAAAGTAGCATTAAAACATAAAAACATTCAAACTGAAATTAATAACATCAAAATAAGTAAATCACGATTTATTTGGCTCTTTGTATTTGAATATAATCTATTCCCAGATAAAAGGTAAATATGTTTTAATCTGATCCATATTACTACTGGACCTTTTTATACGTTTATCCCCAATTACACAATGAAAATGCTACTAATTTTGTTTTTTTGTAGTGATTTACGGCGCTTTACAGGGAGCCGAGTCTTTGGGATCCATTCTCTTCAAAGAGCCGTTCAAAAGACTGGCTCTTTGTAATATAACTTTTTAATAACGGCAGCCAGATAACTCACAATATCTAAGACACATACATAATCTAAAATTAAAATATACCTAAAAAATCTACAAAAAAAGAGGCGTAAGCTAATTTTTAATGCATTTAGCCTAACTTTTCTGTTCATTCGGGAGAGTTCTGGGTAAAAATTGACTGAATAAAACATCCAGCTCTTTTCACAATTGAGATCCAGTTTGAACCGTTCACCTTAGAACCTCTTTAACAACAGTAAGTGCTTATTGTGTGCAGTAATATTGAATTTACCTGCGGGTGGAAGTGGAAGCAGAGTCCAGCAGACACGCCTCCAATGTCAAAACTCTTTTTGTTCACGGCCAGTTCCTTAATGTCCTTCATAGTTGTGAGGTTAAATAGTTCTGGGACAGAAAAGGAAAAGGCAGATCATATAAACGTCTGGTACACTTCATTATGCCAGTTATCCCTGTGCATATATATACACTGTTTACTGGTACCTTTGCATTCGAAGATTTCGGAGCCCATTAGCCAGGATTGAATGAGTCCGTCCACAGAAGTAGAAACTAGAACCCGTTTTCTCCAGCCCACCAGGCACACGCGGGCATGGTGTTTGATCAAATTCTGACTACGGAAACGAGAACAAAGCAAATCAACGCAACTCTGTACTGCTTCAGATAAACACATTTTTCATCAATCTCTCCAATGCTGTGGCTGACATCGAGGTCCACCATGCAGATACTGCATATAATGGCCTGCTCTGCTGTGTGTCTTTCTTTCAAGTGTTTGACATGTAGCCTGAAAAGGGAATAAATAGTGTAGGTATAGCAATACTCATTTGAACCTTATTATTTACTACGTTTTATGGAGTAAAATGTCACTCGTATGTAGGGCTGGGTACTATTAAACGATACCAGTCTGGTATTGGGAAAAAAAAGTTCAAAAGCAGGTACCAACAAAATAAAATCTTATATCTTTAGATCCTAGTTTTGATGCTGTTGGTCCAGGGAAAGTATTATGGGTAATCTGTTTCAGCTCAAATAAATGTTTTTTCCCCCAATTTGTCCTTCCAATGTGTTTCCTCCTAATATTTTCCCTACTCCCCTCCAATTTTTTTTCTAATTTTTGCCCCAATTTCTTCCAACTTTCCACAATTTTTTCCCAAATTACTCCCCATATTTCACACATTTCTTGACATTGGAGATGAACCCGATATTGTAAATGTGCAGATCTTCTACACATGATTGTTCTGTTTTCTGGTTCTAGATGACAAATATTTTAGCATAGGTATCGGAAAAAGTATCATTCGGGTATCAGTATCGACAACCAGTATTGAAAACAAATTTCACAGTACCCAGCCCTACTCATGTGCCTCTATATAATCTTAAACCTGTCAGTTTACAATAGAAATACCTTTTTTTGCTGTTTACGAGAAACAAGTAACAAAAAGTATAATGTGTAATACCATCGTCGACTCTGTTAATGTAAAAAAAATGAATCCCTTTTCCCGCTGCTGAATCCCCGGTCGTTTTACTCACGAGCTGCTCGCCACACAGCGCCTCTTCGCCACGTTGTAGATGGCCACGGTGCCGTCCATCATCCCCACTCCGAGATGAGCCGGGACGTTCGGGGAGAAGTCCACCGAGGTCACTGCGCTGTGGCTGTAGATGACACGCTCCGGCCACTAGAGGGAAGCACACGAGAGGTTGGTACCACTATGTACTTTAAAAAATGTCTGATGTTCATCCGACCTTGATATTTTTGAGAGACCAGACGCAGATGAGTCCCGGCGTGTCGCTGCTGTGGGCAGAGTTGTTGTAGCCCACAGCCAAAATGTCCTGAAAGTTTAAAACACACGACAACATAAAGATATACACTATGCCGGATTTTTTCCCGATGACCTTTGCATTTCCAATTAGAATTGAGATTTATGTTTAAATATAAAGCTTCAGTTCACAATGCCTATTTTAAACTCATATAAGAGCATTTATATCTGGGAGAAGACATACATAATATGAAAGAATAAAGTAAGAATCACATGCTTGTAGAAGTATAAACTGCAGGTTTATCCCGTTGTATATGTCAGTACTAGTTCCTAAAGTGGTCGGGAACATCCAAGAGTGGGGGTCCCAAGATGAGTTCAAGATACAAAAAGGAACTTGGAAAAATAAGGTACTGACACTAAATTTAATATAATGCATTATCAAAAACATAATATATTTATTATTTATTTGGGAATAAAGGTTGAATTACAAAGTCCTTTTTTTTTCTTTCTTTTTTCCCTTTTCCTGCTTAATGTTACAATGAATACCAATACATTTTTACAATGAGGGTCCCAAATTGCTTGCATGGCAATTTTGGGGGTCGTAACCTGAAATGTTTGGGAACATCTGGTAAATGAAATAGTTTCTATAAAGACAGACTTAACTGATCTATTTTAAGTAAAACGGGCCCTGGGGATAAAGTTTTTTCAGGGCCCCCCATACTGTATGTCTGTGTCGGATTTCTCGCTCTACAATGAAAAGATAAATGAATGATTTTGAACATGCAAAAGTAACTTCTTAAACATAGTACAAGTTTTAAAAATGTGTGCAAAAACATTTTAACATAATGACCCCAATTTGAGCTCATTGGCCCTCGCAGAGGAACCTTTGCTACTGCCCGACTGGTGAGGAGACACATTTAAAAGGGAGGTCTGGGGATCCGCCCACAGAGATTTTTTTATTTGAATAGTGCAATTTGGTGCATTCACATGCATTTTAACAGACCGATAGGTACATATTTTTTCCCAGTGTCAACTCAATGAAAATGGCTTAGAACTGGTTTAGACCCTGTTTAGACCTGGTTTAGTCCTGGTTTAGTCTCGGGTACAAAGTCATCTGATTAAGCCTTACATGTGAGGGAGTCTGCAAAGAGAGAGGGAACTCCTTTTCACCTTATGCCCATGGCCCTTTCAACCTGTTGGGCCCCTGGGCTTAGCTCCTGTAAGCCCCTGCATAAATCCGGCCTTGTCTATCAGTCTTACAGTGTTCTGCTTGTGCCAGGAGATGCTGGTGGCCTCACAGCCTGCGGTGAGTTCACAACTGAACGACCAGAGCCGGTTGAGAGCAGGCCTCAGCCGAGACCCCTCGTCCTGCAGCTCTGGGACACTCGCCTCTGTGCAGCTGGGATCTGACCCAGGTCTCAGGTGGGTTTGTTCATCTGTATATGACCAAACAAATACAGATTTATATTTCATGCAGTGCTTTTCCACTATCAATGTTGTTGTACTTCAGTTGTCTGCACAACAGATTTCCAAGGAATAGGTACACTACTAATAAACATACATATAAGGACCACAACCATCAAAAACATGTACTATAGGGTTCCCTCCGGGGCCAGAACAACCCTGAAAAGGAGATTCTGAATTTCAGCAGGGCTTTCCTGCTTAATTAATAGGGGAGAAAATGGCTGTCTCACTATAACACTCATGTTTAAATCATCATTGGTTTTGTTAAATGCCATGTGCCCTTCTTGCAATTCGTGTTTTTATACATCCAGAAGAGAGCACACGAACTGAATTGATGGCTATTTGACATTTTTGTGAATGAAAGATCAGTGAGAAAGTAAATATTTCTGTATTACTACATTGTACCATATAATATACACATCATATTAAATCATATTAACATCACATTAAATGCCCAACATTACCTGGCAGTATGGCCAGCCCTTTATAGATGGCCAGTTTGTTCATGTAGAGGTTTGCCACAACGTTCCGCTCTGTGATCTGTAGAGAGTGAGGGAGCTGCTTCGAGTTCAACACAGTCTGAGGTTCTGGTCCAAGCACAGTACACTGACGGTCCGGCAGTGAGCTGTAATCTGTGCTGTCTGTAGACGCTGCACACACAATGATAATCACTAGGACTCCTCCAATAAAACACTAACAGAGGAACATGTTTTTGGATAGGGTTTGAAAATAAATAGTACAGCAACATAGTAAACAACAAATAAAGCACGTACTTACTTACTGACACTGGCTTGTGTATCCACTTACCAGAACCAGTCGGTCTGTTACTTTCGAGGCTCCCTTTTGTGTTGCTCAGAGTTCTGACCATTTTCTCCGCACTGCCCGTCGTCTCCTTTTCCAGCACAGCCGTGGAGTTAGTCAACTCATTCATTGAGTCATAGATGTCCCAGCCTGTTGCCACTGAGCCTGAAAAAATTAGACAACGAGACAAAATATACTTTTTTTTCAAATCTTTTTGAGGAATTCTCCTGATCTGAAGCATAAAATCTTCTTACTGAACTTTCACTTGTTATTAGTTTGTGAGGGAAGAAAAGAGAGACATTTTTGTTTGATGTCATCTTAATCTGACAGCGTACGTATGTGATTTAGCACATTAAAAACAGTTTCCCCATCATCATGTGGAGTCATCATTACTCCAAAACAGCACTACAGATTGCCGGGCCTTGGCTGAGTCAAACCTGTATCTGCAGTGACCAGCGGGTCTGTCTGGGTGCCTGTAGTTTTGAGGGCGTTGTCCAGGGTCTGCGTCTCTCGCTCCAAATATCTTTCATTTCCGGGTTTGCCTTTGCACAACTCAATGTAGCGCCGGTTACTCTCTCTGAAACAACAGGACAGGAGCAGAGCTTATCGGACGTCACGTTTCTGCTCTCGATTTCCAGGCCACGTTGATGATGGAAGGAATTAAGAATGAGAGGGGCAGAACATGTGACATTTTGGACATGGAAAAGGAGGCTTACACTAAGAGCTTCGAGTTCTTAGATCTACGGATGTGGACTTGGAGCCACCTACTTAACAGGTACCTTACTTTTCCACATCGCACACTCCGAAAACTTCCAAGCACACCATCTAGTATTTTCTCACTTCAGCTCCTCAGCGCCCTCGGCGTCGTGGGGCAGCACACGTGGGGGGATGTCCAACAGGGAGATGGTTTCTGTCTCTGTCAGGCAAATGTGCACCCACTCATCCAGCATTTCCTCAGTCGCCTCTGCCACGCTCTCGGCTTCCTCTGTCAAATAAATAGGACCCCGTCAGCACTCCGTGTCTGGTCCCAGCAGATGTGGTTTCAATAATACGGCACACGCACCAGGTTGAAACTTCGGGGGCTTTTGCAGTTCAAAAACTGATAGACTTTCCTCTGGCGCCAAACTAAAGGAGCCAGTGGTGCCTTGGGCTGTAGCTGAATCCACAAACAAAGAGCTGCAAAACAAATGTGACTGAAAAAGTGTATTAAAATATTATGTGATTTGTTGTACAGTCCGAAAATTCAATAACGGGCAATATATTAATATAATTTTAATTTTTATGTGTCCTTTTGTGTTCAAGATTAGATCCATGGAGGCTTCCTAAGGTTGGTGGAGGAAGAATTACGCAAATTAGGTACATTGAATCAATGTTTCAGAAGAAGGAACAACTTCACAACATGGTCATATAATCTTTGCATAATATCGCCGCCTTAAAGTCACATCAGGGGGTAAAACTGAGTACGTGTTGGGCTATACTTTGTGACAGAATGCCGAGAGGGGACGTCTGGTCCGCCGAAGTCTGTGTCGAATGTGGAGCGGCTGCCTTGGTACTGTTCTTTCAGTTCCTCCAAGAAGAAAAGGGAAGAGTCGGCGTCTCGGGCTGAGTGAGTGAGCGGCCGAGGAGTCACGTCTTCCCTGTTAGCATCCAATACCTGCAGGAGAGACACCGAAATATCAAGGCAGCGTGTAGTTTGTAAGAATTCTGCATTGCCTGAATACAATGATACTTTAAGCAGGAGGACAGATTGTATTGTTTACGTATTAAGTGGTACTAAATTACAGAATCTGAAAAGCTGGTTGGTTACTCGCCCTGACCTTTCTCCCTTTGCTCAGACTGTGGTTGGTCTGTTTGCTCTTGGAACTAATGTTAGGAGATCCAACACTCGTCTCTGGAACATAACTGTAACTCCCACTGCCCAAAGAAGAACGCCTGGACTCCCTACAACATAGAAAAAAAAAGGAAACTTAGGAAACATTGTTGACATAGCGAGGAGGGCGGTAACCACAGCATAACACTGTAAAATAGCCACACAACTTTGAGCGGATTAGTTTTTAGATGCTTGACAACTCCAGAAACAAAAATACAAAATGGAATAATCTACAAATTTTGTGGGAAAAGTGGGGCTGTATCGATTTATATTTCGATGAATTTGCTTGTTATTTTTACGATGAATAAAAATAACCTGTGGGTTATTATGCTTGGTGTTGAAAGGTGTATTTTTTTTTTTTTTTTACTCTTAACCACATAAAGCTAAAGCAGGGGTGTCCAAACTTTTTTCACCAAGGGCCATATATGGACATGTATAAGGCATGGAGGGCCACAGATCAGTGGTCAATGCATTCAAACATTCAACTGCGTGTATTTCCCAGACATATAGTCTCACAATAAATGTTAATTTTTGAGGTTTTAATTGTGTGGAATTATACCAAAAAATGGTCTGAGAGCCGCACTTGGCCCTTGGGCCGCACTTTGGACACCCCGGAGCTAAAGTGACGCCACTTGAGGACATGTTAGAGTAAAGTTAAAGTTAATGTTTGTTCAAACCTGCGCATGAACACAAGCACACATTCTGTGAACAGGCTGTTCCTAATTTGAAAGCTAAGAACCATCAGAGTAGTGGCTACAATGGCTCAAATTGGGACTTTATTGAGGACATGAATTGAGATTGAAGACGTGATAGTCCTTTTATGTTTATTTCCAGACTGCTTTAACCTCTTAACCTTAACCGAGCACATTTTCTCCAGTTTGACTTAACCCAAATCCAAAAGCTTATTGAAAGCAGCATCAAAAGCTCCAGTCGAGAAGCTTTTAGATGTGGGTAAGAACTGAGCTGGAGAAAATGTGATCGGTTAAAACCATAGAAATACAATATGGTTGGATCTGGCATATTATACCTATGGGCATAATGCATGGAGCTAATTCTGTTTTCCGCTAACAGATAATATTTAAGAAATGTACAATGTACAAAACACTCTACATTCTCTTTACAAAAAAAGTACCTTCAAGAATATGTCCAAGAATGTCACATAAAGTAAGCTAACTAGAATAGCCTATCGTTAACAGTTAATTAGCTAGCTACACATTGAGCCGCCGTGAAAATATCGTTTCACTTTTTTCATGGTTTGATGATAAAACTTAAAATTCTTACGTTTTTAAGAGGCTTAGAGTCTTGTGTTGTTCTACAGGGTTCGTCATTTTGTCAGCGTTGTTATTTTATACGACATAAAAAAGGAAATGAACCTTTCCCCGTTTTTTATTAAAACCGCCTAACGGCTGGACGATTTTGTTGCCATGGCTGCAGATGAAGAAGGGACAAATGGATGGGACACTTCGGTGGAAATAGGATTTTTATTTTTTTTTTTTTTATGTATTTCGTTATTGTCGACACTTTATCCACGTTTTCCATGCGATAAATAAAAAACGTTTAAAATATAGCAGCAGTTGTAGCTCCAAATATGTATCTATCTACGTGGGGCACTATGTTGTTTTGAGACGAAGTAGTCAAACAAGGGATGTGAAATTACCAAGTACTATAGCCTAATGTAAAAAGCGAATTCTAACTGTGACTGTAGGCAGCTTTAAGTGCGATTTAACACCGCATACAAGTGAAAATATTCGAAAACCGAGAACACTTTGACTTAAATTGTTTTGCACTGAAAACCTGCTTCGTGTATCTGGCAACCCCGCTTTGGGCTGTTTGGATTACGTACATGCGGCCAATGTTTGGGTGGGAAGAAGACGTTCAAATCACAGAGCTGTCTTTCACGTTTTGCATTGGTCTTTTTTTTTTTTTTTTTTGCGTAAACCCGTGACCAAGTTGATTTCGCTCGCTAAAGCACGCTAATCTAGTTGCTGAATCTTTTGTCCGGTCTACTACTACGCTGCAGTTGTTTATGATTTCCCCCATCGCCTCGCGTTGTGCAGATAAGGATAATCCGTGGCTAGATAGTGATTTATTATGTGCTCCTCGCTGTTTCTGCTGTCCATAGTCCACCACGGGAGGTGCTAGTCTGGTAGCGGCTGGTTCGTGCGGTCCCACGCCGAATGGAAGTGATCTGTCCCCGGGCACTCTGCTGTTCTCCTCCCGCGGTCTGATCGTGCACCCCCTTTGCTTTTTCTTTCTTTCTTTCTTTCTTTCTTTTTTTTTCCGGGATAGAAATCATGTCGGTGTCCGGGGTGAAGAAGCAGTTCCACAAAGCCAGTCAGGTGGGTGCAGAGATGCTCCTTTTTCGCGTTGTTTTGACATCAAACTATCTGGGTTGTTGAAGGTGATTTCCTCTAGTCGTGTTTGCGGTTTGACTGCGACACTTGGCCTGTGTTTGTGGCTTCTCACTATCATTCCTTCACCTCTTCAAAGCAGCCAACATTATTACTTATGTTTATGTTGTTGGATTTTTTTTTCAAGTAATACATTAAATCCTCTGAGACCATTAACCTAATATTTTACTTTGTTGCTTGTTTCACTATTGTTATGTCATGTCGAAATTACCCAATATGTTTGGCAAACCTATTATTTTGGAAGGATCTTTCCATGCATTATTGCTATCTGAAACCATGCTCTGTGTTGCCAAGAAATATCAAGTTAAACATCCAAATGTAATGTATAAATTGGCTTATCATTCAGGCAGTGTTAATTTCGTCGACTAAAATATTTAGTCTTAATTTGTGATTAAAAAGTGATTTTTTTTTTGACGACTAAAATTGGACTAAAACTAAATTTAAAGTTTTTCATGCGACTAAAACTATGACTAAAATGTCCAGATATTTTAGTCGACTAAAATAAGACTAAATAAAAATGGAAAGGAGAGACTAAAATCATCCAAACTTCTATTGACCGTCTGAAAGAGCCTCATATCATGTAAATTCACTGCCAAAGGAACAGCTCTGAGCTTTGTTCATGAGGAGCAGCTCCATGAAGCAGGACCTCGATTAAATATGATTATAATGAATATTATTAATACAAAGTCGACTAAATTTGTCTTAAATTTAGTCGACTAAATTGACTTGCAATTTTAGTCGACTAAATTGAAGATATTTTTTTGACTAAAACTCGACTAAAATTGAATTACATTTTCGTCAAAAGACTAAGACTAAAACTAAATTAAAATATGTTGTCAAAATTAGCACTGCATTCAGGTTTTATTATGAATTCTTTGCCGCTGAGTAAGTAATGATTGTTGTAAAGAGGCTTCTGCTTTACGGGTGATGGTTTTCACAGACGGTCTGCCTCTCCAAATTGGGTTAAAGAATTTGACCATAAGGTGTTCAGATGTTGTCCAGAGTACAGTACAGGGATGCAGTGTTTACTTAACGCTTTTACAGCTACACAACTCTCTTCTCTTCCCAAATGTAAAGTTGCAAACGAATACTTTGATTTGGGGACGTTCATCATATTCGATATTCTTGCCTTCACTGACTATACTATAGATTCATAACGGAGTAATAACTAGTCGTGGTGGTGTGTTGAAGATAACACATAGAGCATGATCTGAGAAACTGCAGGATTATTATGGGCAAATGAACATCAAATAAAGCAACTGTCGGCTGTAATGTATGATTAATAAGCCAATAATGACGCTATTGTTTCTGCTTCTTTCTCTGTAGATGCTGAATGAGCGTGTATTGGGAGCTGAAGGGACTAAGCTGGACCAGGACTTCCTGCACATGAAAAGGGTAACTCATGAAATCGAGATTAAGGGGAATACGTGATTCCCAAGTGGGTCTCAAACTTTTCACTCTTAATTACCACGTCATAGAATATTTTAGTTCCTCCAAGCAAGCACTAAACCAGGTCTAAAAATGGAATGGCTCTGGCTCTTTTA
Source organism: Proterorhinus semilunaris (assembly GCA_021464625.1). Classification (NCBI taxonomy): domain Eukaryota; kingdom Metazoa; phylum Chordata; class Actinopteri; order Gobiiformes; family Gobiidae; genus Proterorhinus; species Proterorhinus semilunaris. The sequence continues at coordinate 4,420,538 of CM038356.1, read as the reverse complement.
TTTAAAGACTACTTCTCCTATTAAGATTGCATTAAGGCAAGGCAAGTTTATTTGTAGAGCGCAATTCAAAGTGCTTCACAGTTGCATAAAATTACAAGAAAACAGATCAAATCAATCATTAAAACATCAACATAAAAATTAATCAATGACAGTAAAAGGCAAGAGTGCAGATAAACTACTTTCAGTTTTCATCTGCTCGGGTAAAAAGAGCTGTTTTCAGCCTGGATTTGAACATTGTCAGAGTTGAGGCCTGTCTCACATCCTCATGAAGACTGTTCCAGATTTTAGCTGCATGAAACTGAAACGCAGCCTCAGCGTGTTTAGTCCTGACTCTGGGAACCACCAGGAGACCCCTCCCTGAAGTTCTCAGGGCCCGAGATGGTTCATACGGCTCTAACATGTCAGAGATGGACTTTGGTGCTAAACCATGAAACGACTTGTACACAAGCAGAGCTGTTTTAAATTCTATTCTCTGAGTGACAGGAAGCCTGTGCAGAGACCGGAGCACTGGACTAATATGGTCAAATTTCCTGGTTCTTGTCAGGACTCGAGCAGCAGCGTTCTGGATGTTCTGCAGCTCTAACAGCTCGTTTAACCTCTTACCCCCCGCTTTGCGTTTTCTCCTGTTCGGCTTCACCCACATTTAAAAGCTTCTCGACTGGAGCTTACAGACTATAGGCCAGTGTAACGCCTCATTTGAAAGCTAAGACCGACAACACTGATCCTTGTGTTGTTGTCACTTTTTTCACGTTCTTTTTCATTGCATTTCTGCCACTTCTTTGTTGCACTTTTGTCACTTTTTTGATTGCGTATTTTTTCAAGAAGCTTTATACATTTGTTATCAAGTGTGAAACCTGCAAAAAAAAACACAAGAAAGAATCAAACCTTCTCTTTCTCTGCCTCAGAACGTTGCCCTGATTCACCACATGCTTCACGAGCTGCTGTCAAAAACCACAGACTTCCTCCAGCCGAACCCAGGTAAACCTCGTCTTCGTTTCTCGAGTTTATCCGGACACACACATTTTAATCAAGTATAAATGTCAGAACAGAACGCACAAAGGACCGTCGGGTGTTGGAGTTTTTCTGCTGCGAGGCTCTTGGCTTGAAAAGAAAGAGATCCAGTTCAGACCGTCTCGACAGCTTGGATCTCGTTCCCATCGCTCCCTTCTGTTCCTCCTTTTATTTAGACTTAATATTTTTTATTTTTTTCCCCCCAGCGTATCGAGCCCGACTGAGCATGCTGAAAACCGTGTCCCGGATCCGGGGCGAGGGCTCCACAGACAGGGGGTACCCGCAGGCAGAGGGCGTGCTGGGGGACTCCATGGTGCGCTACGGCCACGAGCTCGGACCTTCCTCTGAATTTGGTAATTTATTTTTTCCCCTCAGGATTATTGTGGGTTAATGGGGCAGCGATTGGTTTAGTTTATTTAATTTATCTGTCAGGGACCATGTACAGGAGCTTTAATCAGCATATGAAAAAACGCTTTGTACCAGACTTTATCTCTAGGAGCTGATTTCCATCTGCAGTCCCCAAGACAGACAATTACACAACACTGTACAAAAAGATACAGACACAATACAGTTTATACCATTTACAGACAGTGCTATTACACATTTTATAAAAAAAGAAAAAAAAAAGAAAGGTACATTTCATCAACGGGTGAACTTTTTTTTTTTTTTTTTTTTACAGCAGTACTAAGTAACTCGTGCCCCTAGAGGCCATAAGCGCCACTGCAGGTGTCGTAGCATGTTGCGTTTTTTTACTCATTAATTGTCCATGAGAGTAAATACTACGCTGACAGAAAAGACAAAGGGACAGAGGGATATTGTTCATCCAATTACACAATGGAGATAATTTTTTTCACTCAAACTTGGCTGTAAATACTGTTTAAGTGGCGCTAGCCCGCAGTTAGCTTTGCCCGTTAGCCTGTTAGCTTCTTCTTCATGATTCCATTAGTGTGTATTGCTGCTCCCCCCCCCCCCCAATCATCCCATTTAACACTTCTTTTACCGCTAGAGAGACTACGGAAAGGATTTGTTTTACGGTAAACGAGTTACTTAGCACTGCTTTAATGCTGACATGTCTGAGTTCCCAAAACATTTTGTTTCACATCCAGGCAAAATTGTTTTAAGTCTTTGCATAGTTTTAGTGCATTCTGAGATGGTTTTAAAGGAAAATGCCAATTGTCATTATGCTGTTTTTCGTTTTGGTACATTGGCCGTTGACCTTGTTGCCCTGACCATCTGATCAGAGGTTAATTGGACAAACCTTTTCAGTGGTGGAGGTGCCATATTCTTAATAATCTTGAATAGTGACTTTAGATTGGCTGGCTTAACTATATATTCAAAGTTAAACATTTTATATTTGGTTGATATTTGACAGTGATGATACTGTCGTTAATTCCTGAATCCCAAGAGATTCTAAAGGTTTTATTGTGGATTTTTTTTGGCTTGTCACCAGCATGATACACCATAGAGGAACTGAGGTAATATCATTGCACTGAAGTAGGTTTGGGCTCCTTCTACTGTATGGTCAATGATCGATGAAAGAGTGTCCTGCACGTGTTACTGTGGGTTCAAAAAAGCAATGTTGCCAAGCCCGTCCAGATGACTACTTTGTTGAAATCTTGACGACAAAACAACAATGCAATCAATAGTTTGCCTTTTGTATTGTCATACCATGCAAATAATGCACATCTGTTCACTCCTTAAGGCGAGACAGTGCAGGTAAATAGGGAAACCTTTTAAATATAGAGCATAAATATGAGGGAAAAAAACATATTGCATGTTTTCTGTCATTTTATGTTTTCATATGGAAAATAAGGCCTTTTATGCTGAAAAATGCCCAAAATGTTCTGAATAATTGATCGAGCCAGGTTGAAATGTATAATGTTATGTTGTTGACATACAGGTATTGGTTACAAATACAGTGGAAAAATCTGTAAAAAATGTATTTTTTTATTATTATTCAAAACTCAATAAATGAGGTTAGGAATTAGATATAAAAAAAAATCGCACTGAAAAAAACTTCTAAATACTGTTCAGTCTAAGGCTGCAAAATTTGAAGTCTGTAGATGCTGCTGATGTGGAGATATTATATGGGAGTTGATTTAGTTTATTAGTTTATTTGAGCAGCAAACAAGGGTAACAGACAACAGATGTTATCACAGGAAAAAGAGATAATTTGCATACTCAGAAAGACCTTATGTAAAACCTACCCCTGACTGACAAAAGTTGTTTACTGTTAACTCTTGATAGACACCGGATAAAAGTTGAAAGGAATACAAAAACATTTACCGAGCATTTTCTCAGTCCTATTTATCGTTTATGATCGTACAAATTATAAAAAAGCAAAAAAGAAATAAAAAATGCATTGTGAGGAAATTCCCTTTGAATTGACAATCACAAAGCATTGAATCAGTGCAACAAAAAATGTTTATTGTGAAGATTTGTTTTTTTTCTTTCTTCTGCTTCCAGGTGAAAGTTTATATGTTACGATTCGGCCCAAAACCTTTTGCCTGTAATCTGAAAATATCGTGTACAGCATTGAAAGAATTAACAACAGATGCTCTAATGATTTAAATTCAGGAAGGGAAAACGACAACAAAATTGACCTCAGCAATAAAATGAGCATCACATGTCCATTGTTGTGTTACTGGAAGACTTTGAGTTTTAAAAATAGCAGGAGGAAGGAAATCTATTGAGACGCTGTGCAGGACAGGAACCTGCCGACACGGAGCGAGAACGGGGCCGAGGGAGAGCGAAAGATCCCGTCTCAGTAAGGGTGTCGTGTGTCTCCGCCTGCAGGGGGCGCTCTGACGGGCGTCGGCGAGGCTCTGCAGCAGATCGGAAAAGCCAAAGGTGACCTGGACACGAACGTCAAATGCACTTTCATCGAGCCACTGCAGCATCTCCACAACACGGAGATTAAAGGGATCAAGGTAAAGGCGTCGCACTGTCCCGCCAAAGGTTAAAGCGACGACAAGCGGGCTCTAATTCTCCAGTTTGCCCCCCCCCCCTGCTCCTTTAGTACCAGTTGAAGAAAGTGAGCGGGCGGCGGCTGGACTTCGACTACAGGAGGAGGCGACGAGGGAAGAGCAGCTCGGAGAAACTGCAGACGGCCTGGGACAAGTTCCAGTCATCCAAAGAGCTGGCGGAGAGGAGCATGTTCCTGCTGCTGCAGAACGACGTGAGTGAAGAGTAGGGTGACCAGATGTCCCAGTTTACCCGGGACAGTCCCAGTTGTGAGTCCTCTGTCCCATGTCCCCGCACATTCCTCCAAAACCATTCATTTGTCCCAGTTTCACACAGGATCTGTCCCAAGTGTCCCAGTTTTTGGCCAATATCATCCACAAAGTAACAAACTTCACTGGAAAATTCATGTCTTTGGGCCAATGCAAATTTCTATTACCAGGTAGAAACCAATACAAAAGATCAACCCTATCATATTAATGCTGATTGGTGCATGTTGTAAGATATTAACAAGCAGATTTACCATTTAGCGTGGGAAAAACAGTCAATAAATGGCCCCTGGTTGACCATGCAACTAAATATCAAATAGTGTCCCAGTTTTTCAGTCAGAAAATCTGGTCACCCTAGTGAAGACACAAAATATTTGACCTTCCAAGAACCACCAGGTCTAGAGTAAGATCAAATCAGCGCTGAAGTAGGCTTGAAATGTAATGTAACTCATTGAGGTTAAGAATTACAGACACAAGTTACATTCACATAAAGTCTCACTTTGAAATACCGTTTTACACTTACCTGATTTTACTTCTAGAAATGGAGTGGAATTTATTTTGTCCTCCTTTTGTATATTGTAAACTCAAAGGTTTGTGGGAAAAACAGTGTGCATCAAATTATTAAACGTTTGTATCAATTTTATGAACTTTCCGGCTATTTTTCTAGCATTTTTGTGCGAGTCACCCTGAAAAGTAACCCTGGAAAGTTGTAAAATGTGCTTATAAACTTGAATTTGGATGCTACAAATATATTAGGAAAGTTACGAATGAGTTTGGACTACGGCTAACATTTTAATTTAGTGGCTTCCTCTTTCATTGATTGCAATCAAAAAATCAGGATTCAGGACAGGGCGTCATTTCCTAGTTATCCGGAGTGTTGTTGATGTCTGGAGATCTTTTTTTCATGCAGTTCTTATATTTGAAGAGCTTAGTGGCGCTAGGCTAATGCTAGGCTAACGCATTTCTACGGTATCGGCAACCCTGCATTGGGCTCGGGTCGGGCTTGATTTTAAAAAAATTTTTTGGGCCCAATCTAACCTCTACCAGAGCTACACGTACCGCAGTTTGAGATCCACTGCTCTAGACGGAGCATTAGAAACTTTTCAGAGCAATTTCGAATTACTACTTCATCACAGTAGTCACAGTGGTCTCTGGCTCCAGGATCAATTGTTACGAAGGTTTTCACCGCCCATTAAAAGTTGCATAATGCACCTTTTAAGGCTTTTGCTGAATCAACCCACATTGTCAGAAATTATGCTTTTTTTAATATATATATATACAAGTTTTAATAATTCTATTCAACAACCTCGATGACTGACATTTTAGTGTGAGACAGAGCTGGCATTAAGGTTCCAAACCAATAAAGGTGTGGTTACAGACTGACAAGGAAATGGTGCAGCTCCTATACAAGCGTCTGACTGATAACTTTCAGAATAAAGCACTTTGAAGGTATCAGACTTCAACCCCTTTAGCCTCTGTTTCCTACACATATAGTATTACTTGGAGACGTTGCCTAATAACTATGGCCGTGTTGTGTAACATTGTTCCCTAAGTCAGTGCTGCGTTCCGCTTTGCAGGTGGACCACTTGAATAACCTGTCAGCGCTGGTCACGTCGCTGTTGGACTTTCACAGAAACTCTCAGCGCATCCTCCAAGATCTGCAGGGAAATCTACAGTCCAGGTGACGAGGACGATGAAAATGTTTCGCCTGAGGTGAAGTTGCTCACGTTTATGACTCTGTCGTAGATTGACCGCGGCCAGTAACCAAACGGAGAGGAGGTACCGCCCCCGAAAGCCCAGAGGCCACTCGGAGAACAGCTTCAGGTTTTACCACCAGCCGTCCATCACTTCCACCGCGTCCTCAGGTGAAACCTATTAACTATACAGGATACAATATAAAATAACTGGGACTTTTATTCATTCGTGTTCTTTAATGCAGGAGATCAGGTGACGGAGATCCCTTCCAGACCTGGCAGCCCCATCACCTGCTACGGTGAGAATGACCTTTGCGTCTGTTCAACTCAAGTTTAAGTCATGTTTACATTAAAAGCAGAGTATTAGAGACTGTCTATGTTATGAACACAGAGGCCACACGCACTCTCCATTCTGACACTGACAACGTGAGAAGGACATGCTCTATTTGTAAAACTGGAAATGCTTTGGGTTTTTACCAAACAAACTTATTGACAAATTAACTAAAAAAGAAAGAATACTACATTTGTTGGTGTTAGTTACCGTAATTTCCAGCCTACAAGCCGCTACCTTTTTCCCACGCTTCGAACCCTGTGGCCGATGTAGAGCCGCCACCAGGCACCAGAGGCGCTGTCGAGCAGTAAATGCAAAAGTGAGACGGGCTTGGCGAAGGATTATGGCTGAACTTCTAATCCACGCTGCTCTTGGCTGAGGAACGGTAGATCATAGACGACGGAACTAGGGGGGCGGGGATGGCGGCCGCACCCCCTCCCTTTCCCCTGACCCCTCCAGAGCGCGCGTGTGGCTCAGGGAGTTGGGCCGTTATGGAAAACTCTGGATCTCTAGATCAAACTTCGAGTAACCAGCGTAGTGTAGGCCTAACCAGGGCGAGAGGTGTCTTTCTTTTTCGAGGGACAGCGCTGGAAATGTTACGTAATGTTCGTGGACGCGCACGGCTGGCACTTCCCAGAACCGGGCGTAAAGTTTCCTCATCCTGTTTGTCAAACTGTAGCTATTGTGAAACGCGCAGGATTTCACACATGGGCATTGACACACCTGATGCGCGGATTACGGGTTTCCCCGCGGCCCCCGCAGGCTGCCCGGACCGTCAGAAAATTCTCCTTTGATCGCGGGTCGGGTTGGGGCGCTCGCCGCCACTCATTGCCGCCGTGCGGGCATTCATTGTTCAGCCACGATTCACTCTATCATCTCTATCATTACGGGGTTTGACGTAAATATGCAGCGGATTTTCATAAAATAAGCAGCGTTGTGCGGCTTGTGATCCAGTGAACGCTTTTGTGGAGCTTAACGTCTCCTATTTCCCACGGCATGTGCGTCTGTGTGCGACTGCACTGCCCTTCTCCTCCAGCGCTCTGCACCGAGGGAGGGTGCGAGGGGAGACACGCCAGTCCCGTTCATTTCAAGCTCATTTTTGTATGTGTGCAAAAGAGATTTAGCTGATCATAAAGTCAATCAGGATACATATCACAGTTCCCTGTGCATAAGATTCATTGATCACAAATGACACAAGCAGTCGCCTTATAGGCTACACTTAAAAAGTCCATGAAGAATCCGCCCCCCCTCCCACAATAGTTCCCACGTCCCTGCGGTAGATGAGTAACTTTGAAAATGATAAAGGCTCCCTTTAGCCTAAATGTGGAAGGGCTTTGCTGAGGTCTGAGCTGGAGATGTGGCTACACTGGCCATTAATGCTTTATCACTCCCGTCCCTCCCTCTGCCCGAAACTGCACCTTTCTCTGGTATGAGGTGTCTCTTCCTCCTCATCTGCGCCATGTGCCGTCTGAGCGGATCCACGGTGCTATGAAAACCAGTGGCTTATATTTGAGTGCGGCCTGTATGTGAACAAGGACGCAAATTTAGCTGGCGCGGCTTATAGTAAGGTTGCGCTTAATTGGCCGAAACTTACGGTAATTTACACCTTTCTATTCTCTTACCAGCCTGAGAATCCAGATTCAAAGGCTTATTCTATATATAACTAACAGTAATAAACAATTGTTGTTTAATCAAGAGTAATGTCTGGAGAAATACTGTATTTCAGGTCAAAGTTAATAGATTATAATGGCAAAGTGTTGTGGGTTAGTATAAATCCTTTTATTTGGGTTGTGGCTTGTGGTGATGTTGTGTCCCAAAGCCATTCTGTACATGTCAAAACCATCTCAGTCTGGAAACTTTGCCTCTAATGGCCGTTGTACACACTGCACGATTTTTTTTGTCTTACAAGATTTGTAGATGTAGAGAGAGTATGGGCTAAGACCGAAGTTTATCACTTATTATTTTATTTCTTTGACAAGGACATTGCAAAAAGAGTTTATAGCTAGTGCTAGTATTCAACTCCCGTCCCTGGTTGGGCCTTTCTACACTACATTAAAATTACATTTGTTGAAAACTACCTATATACCCAGTACAAATCATTCATTCACTCACACGATGTCGGTGTTGTGACTTAAGTCGACTCTGGGATTTAATCCTGTAAAAACATAAATACTTGGCCACTCCTGCAGTGGGTGATTTTATTGTATTAGTTTAGGTGATTCAATCAAAGTTTCTGTCCCAGCTTTGATTAGCTGTCGTTAGCATTAGCATACTGTTGCTAGCCGCGGCATTTTGTGCAGCGTTCAAACATACAGCGGTTCAAACGAGCTTAGCGATTTAATTATCCAGGTTCTGTGCTACAAAATGACATGCAGTATGTCCATATTCACTCAGGTTTAGTGAAACTTGTATTTACTTGTAACTAACCGATTTTCTTTGCAATGTCTCTCAGTTCCCCTGAGGCCTAGAAGTTGTTGGAGGACTCGTTTTAAAGCCCTGACTTCACTCTTTCCAACGCAAACTCTATCACATTCGGTCCCAGAGATATCGGCTTTTATCAGCCGATATTGTAAAATCCCCAAATCCTTTTCCCTGAAAAACTGAAAGCTGGGAGAATACTAGCAGTGTCTAGCATGTTGGAACATGTTTTTCTGGAGTCCAATTTCTGTAACCGCTCATCTTGAACAAACTCAGCACAAACCTGTTCTGCTCCTCTAAACCAGGCCTTCTTAAACTCCGGACTCCGGTCCCATTAGTGCAGTTGCAGCTTTGGCCTGTAGGGGCAGTGTACATAGTGCCGCACAATCTGCTGGAATGGCGCTCCCTTTAGACACAGCAGCTAATAATCAGCTCTTGTGGTCCAGTCGAGATTAATGGCTTGTATGAAAATCATTGAATCATTTAGTAAAGATAGTAGTATAACACTCCTGTTGAGAAAGCACATTCACTATGATAAAGTTGTTCTTAAAGTATGTTTAGATTTGTCCCACGTTTTAGGAGTTTAGATGGCAGTGCTAACTCGCTCAGAACTCTTGAGTCATAGGATGCATGTTTTGCTCATGTTACAATGCACTCTGATGAATAAATTATTATATTTATGAATGCATTTTACATTTTTACAATTTAAATGTTTACAGTCTTAGTGCAATGACAGAAGACATTTTGCAGACCTTTGGCGTCAGTGTATTTAATTTTTCGGACCTTTTGGTTTAAAGTTTGAGAAGCCCTGCTCTAAACCGTTCTCGTTCTGCCTTCAGCCGACAGCGTTGTGCCCATGGACCAGCCGTGTTGCCGGGCGCTGTACTCCTTCAAATCCGTGCGCGACGGGGAGCTGAACTTCGACCCCGACGACGTCATCATCCTCACCAATCGCATCGACGACAACTGGCTCGAAGGGTCCATCGGGAGCCGGTCGGGACTGTTCCCCGCAAACTACGTGGACGTCCTGGTGCCGCTGCCCTAACCGTAAAAAAGTGCAAAGGGGAAAAAAAAGGATTGGCACCAAGTTTGTAGACAGATATGCAAAGATTTAGCTTCTCGTTTGCACTTTTCAAAACGGAGGAGGGTAGAGCAGCCACAGTATTTCCTCAAGTAAGAGCAGTGTTACTTTAAAATAACTTTACTCGAGTAGAAGTAAAAAAAATAGTCAAGAAGTGGTGAAAATACTACTTTAACGTGACATATTATGCAAAATCCCATTCAAACATTCCCTTACAAGTTGTATTTTGCTTCCTTGATGACATTTTGAGTTGTTGAAGTGCTGTTTTTTAACCTGTCATTCCCATAGCTGCCTGCAGAGGGCACTCCAGGGCAATTTGAGATTCTGACCTGCCCTTTCTCCCATCCCTTGCTGTCTTTTGTAGCTTAAGAATGTTTTGCATGATATGTCCACTTTAAAATAGTATTACTCACGCAGAAGTAAAAAAGCACTGATAAAACCACAATTTGAAGTACAATCGCTTCAAAAACCTTGCTGAATAAATGTTCTCAAGTGCCGCTGATTACGACCCACCTCTGTTTTCGACTCAAATCGCAGTAAAAGGGGAGACAGGCCATAGTTTGAGTGACTTTCGAGCACTTTAGTCGCTGGACAAAACGCGAGAATGTAAATAATGTTCATTTGGAAAAAAAACAAAAAACGTTTTCATGTAAAGCACATACTTAAACGTAAGATGTCAAACTTTTCACGCCAAGTAGCACTGGACCAAACTAAACCGGGTCCACAATAGAGCTAGAATACGTCTAAACCTTTGACTAAATCATCGCTTGGTTAAGTGCACAAATGCATCGGGACGACTGCATGGTCCGTATTGTTACCGTAGACACATAAGCTTTAAGAGACTCAGGTTAGAACTTTAGTGATTTTACACCGTGATTGTACTCTGCCTCCGAGCTGCATGAAACAAATCCAATGTGAAGTCATTTCAAAGCACTTGTGAAGCTGTAACATACAAACTGTACCTTAGAAATATATATTATACAGCGCAGTGGTTCTCAAACGTCTCTGTTTGCTGCAAAATGGCAACAAAACGGAGACTAGTACTGGAATAAATGTGGAGCTGATTCCTTTTCCGTTCAGGGTGCTGGTTCTGGGCCGGTTCCAGTTTCTACTGAAAAAATGCAGGATCCTGGTTCCACAATCTAGTGCAGAATCGGGACCAGTTACAGCAGGACCAAGAAACGAGCCAGGTGGCATTTATTTATTTTTTCTAGGAAAACGACAAAAGACTGTAGGTTCAGTTCGCACTAACTTCAGTAAAAGACAGAGAAATGCCAAATCCCAAACCGCGCCAAGACAGTCTTGCTTTGTGCTCAATGCCGGAGATACTAGCTGTGCAGCACAAGCGCTAACCGCTGTGGCACCGTGCTGAATGATTGTTTAATCCATGTTCAGTGTACATTACAAATACATATGACTTTTTCCCGCATTATTATATGCAGTTTTTACAACATTTGAACATGCTTAAATATATACTGTAAATGTACATCCATCATACTGTACATAATTCAACTCAAAAAGGAGTGGGTACATAAGTATAAGTATCAAAATTATAATAATTACAACTTGTAAACTGATCAGAGGAGTCCAAGTTGAGATGAAGAAGGCAATAGCACCCCCCAGTGGAGAAATGCTAAGACTTTCACAAAACCATTGTATTCGTGAAACGTTTTTAAGGGGTTTGATTGTGCTTGATTGTTGCAAGATCTGATTTTTTTTTCTCGAAACTCTCCAACTGATGCTTTCGGGCTCAGTTTTACATTTGCCGACATCAACAAGCACTTTTATCAAAACTTATTTACAGAACAAGGCGAGTCATGTTAATTTATACCATGCATTTCTTACACAAGGCGACTCGGTGTGACCACAGAAAAACTCGAGGTGCTGCTACAGACCTACAAACGCAAAGCTCCAGTTTGAGACGTGGCTGTGACTGGCTAAAGCGAGGTGCATTTGATCCTGAAACGTCCTCGCGATTTAAGCCAGAGCCTTTCCAGAATGGCATGTGGCTTTAAATGACTCCTGAGGTCCACCAGTGGGACGCGGGCCACAGTTTGAGAACCACCGCCCTGTAGTACAAGACGCCTATGTGACTGTTAGTGACTGCTGTTCTTCTGAATGTGACGTGTCCCTTTAAGAAACTATGAACCGACGCCTTGCTTTTGTGAATATTTAGCCAAATCATGTGACTTACAGCTTTCCTTTTCTCACAGATGTAAACGAATGTAATGCATTTTTGTATTATGTTTCACAGTATGTACTTTTATTTCTGAGCTCACTGGACCTAAAAGCACTGGCACGTCTTACTTGTTGATACAAATGGGAATATGGCGCCAACAACTGTCTTTTAGTGACTCTTTTACTCTCACTAGTTTATTATGTTTATCTAAAAGCACCAGATGTTCTTCAGGGCCCAGTTTTACCAGGTTTCTGTTGTCATTTAGGAACTTTCTGGTAAAACAATATCCTAACTTTACTGTGCTCCTTTATTTTGGGCAAACACTCAAGAGAAACTCTGTTATAGTTGTTTAAGGCCGTGTCCACACGAAGTTAAGCTCAGGACTAATCACACATTTTTACCAATCCAGCGCATCACCCAGACCGTAATGCACTGAACCAGCGTGGTTAAAAATATGTCACCTAGCCCAGCGTTGTCACATGGGTCATAGTGATTTTTAGAAATAATTAAACTCTTTGGAGCCAGGCTTTTAAGCCATGCTACGGAAGGTCAAAGTACTAATTGAAACGCTGTTGAAGTGTCTTTTGGAGTCGCCCGTGGCCACCAGGGGGTGGTACTACAGCAATGTCAGCTCCCCGCCATGAGGACCATAGAGAAGCGCGTTCCTCACCCATTGGCAGATACGGCAAAATTAGCCTCCATTCAGTGTTTTTGGACTGACGGTTAAAGTCCGGTCGCGGATTGTATTCCTGCCCCTCGAGTCTGAAGAATAATCTCTTCTCCTCGTCTCTTCTGTAGATCGTAAATCCATGGAAGAGTGTCATATATCCAGTGTTGGGAATAACGCCGTTTAAAATAACGGTGTTAGGTAACGCCGTTATTTTTTCAGTAACGGAGTAATCTAATTCATTACTCTCCCCGTCGTTACAACGCCGTTATCGTTACTGGGTCAACAAAGTGGCTCGTTACAATTGGACTGAATGAGCGCCGCGGTGTCAGCTCATGCAGCAGGAGCAGGGGAGAGGGTGGGCGGAGTCTCACGGAGACTCGCGCTGCCTGTGTGCGCAGAGCTCGTGCTCTCTGCTCCAAAAACTACGTGTGTCCCGGACCCGCGGCTCGTCATCCCCACAGAGCCGCGGTGCGGCCGCGGGGGAGAATCGAGTTGGTGATCATTGATCTGTCGTGTTGGAACTTATTTTTAACCCAAAGATGCAGAATCGGTGGAGACGCGTCTTCCACCCTCTCCCTCTCCCTCTCAGCGCATTTTCTTCTTCGTCTCTCCCTCTCTCCACTCCAGAGAGACAGTAGGCCGCTAAGTTTCTGTTAGGGCATTTAGCCTTATATTTGCTGATGATTGTTTTACGTTTTGCCTGATGAATGAACCGAGAGACTTTATGCACAATGCCTGTGCGCAAAGTCTGCCCTGATCGTTGGCACATGTTTCACTCATTCTCTTTGAATACGGCCGTATTCCTACATTAATAAAACAGCAGCGCAAATACTGGTCAATACCGTTCAAAACCTACTTGTTTGAGAAAGCGTTTTAATTCCAGTGGGGAAAAGGGTTGTTTTATGACCACCATCTTTTGTGATTGTAAATGTAAATGTGTTATATTTCATATATATATATATATATATATATATATATATATATATATATATATATATTTGATATATATCGCAATTTTTTTTAACAGTAACGCAAATAGTTACTTTCCCTGGTAACGAGTTACTTTCATTGTAGAGTAACTCAGTTACTTTTTGGAACAAGTAGTGAGTAACTATAACTAATTACTTTTAAGTAATGTTCCCAACACTGCATATATCACACGCTGTAATTGTTTTGATTCCTGAAAGTTTACTGCAACATATGCTATCTACTTGTTCCATTTCCTTTGGTAGTGCCACAGCGCCTCACACAGGCCTGGCAGAGGTATCGCAGCGTTTTCATAGAGTCAATCCATGTGGACGCAGACACTCACTGAGCGAGCTCCGTGAGAACGTTTCTATAATGATACGCGTTTTGTCTTCGTGTGGATATGGCCTCGACATGGCATCGACAGCACTTTGACTCCAAGTTTAAATATGGAGGCACAATCATTTTCCGTTCAGCAGGTTGGCCTGACTGAAGGTAGGGGCGGGGAGATATTTCAGTTGCTCTAAAAATCCAAATCTGCACTGGCTCATGTAGAACCCGGAGGATTCTCTGATTTCTGTAAACGCATCAGATCTGATTATTGGATTTTTAAGACCATGTAAAAGTAGCCACTGTTATTGAGAAAAGCTTTTAAAAGTCATCCTACTGCACACTCCTCACATAAGAGAGTCCTGTTCAAGAAAATGCAAGAATTAGGGCTGGGCGATAAATCAAATTAATTCAATTACTTCATGCTTTTAAACACAGACGATGTGGAAAAATGGCTAAATCGTAAAATCGTGTCCGCCGCTCCATGTCCCCCCAGCAGCGTGTTCAACCGCTCCGCAGCGACTGTTTTTGGAAATGTCACCCGAAGAGAACGCAGAGACTTTGTTGTCAGGGTAATACGCAGTAGCCTTGCATGATTCCCCATGAGCAAACCGGAATATTTGTCTATTATCACGGAGGAAAGAACTACGTGGGACGTCGGTCTCGTTGCATGACTGGAACTCTTTTATTAACAGGCGCAGTGATACTTTTACAACATCAAGTGCGTACAAACAGGAAGTACTGCCTTTCAAAGTAAAAGACGCACATAATTGAGAGCATATATAAAACTATAAATATTAACAGACGATCTCTGCTGATCATTTCTTCTCTGTGATCTTTTGGATGTTTTGCCATGATGTTGGCTGTGTTTGGACTCACAAAACTCTGCTGAATCCCTGGAGGCACTCGTACAGCCACCGTGTCTGTTTTTTTTTGTGGGCTTTTTTCCATATTCCCCATTATCAAAGTGGGAACATTCAAAACGACCTCCAAGTGTTTCCTCGTGTTTGGACAGGGTGAGGGCTTTTTCCTGCCCTGCGGAACATCATCATCATCGTCTGAAGAAAGTGTTTTGGATGGTGAGGCAAGAGAAAGCATTTCTTCTGGCAATTCATCTTCAGTATCAGTATTGGAGATTTGCACATCTTCTGGAGCCTCCTCAGAGAAATGCACATTTACACGGCCTTGTTTTTTAGCTGTTGCAATAGACTCCCAAAATCTCTGCATGACATTTCCGTTGGGCACCTTCTTCTCATGTTCGTCGACTTCTGAAGAGCTGTCAGACTCCAGTAAACTGTTGAGATGTTGTTTGGCCTTTTTGGGAGGCTGCCAACTGTCTGACCCTGAATCACCAGAACTGAAAGAGTCCAATGTTTGTGTGTATAAAGGGGGAGGTGCTCTCTTAGGCAAAACCCTTTTTTTCGGCATGACCACTTCTGATGAGTCGTCATCTTCTTCAGAGGATGAACAGTCCGTCACTTCATCTTCATCTCTCTGCCTTCCTGCTCGCCTTTTCTTGGGTGGGTGGTCGTCTTCAGAAGGTAAAGGGCCCTCTCCATCACTGTCCACACACTGTCTAACCCTAACCAGACGTGCCTTCCTTTTAACGGGCGAGGACTGGTCGTCGTCGGCAGATAAAGGGCCCTCTCCATCACTGTCCACAACTGGCTTCCTTTTAACGAGTGAGGGATGGTCGTCTTCAGAAGATGAAGGGCCTCCTCCCTTGTCTCTTTGTTTTCTTGGAGGATATTTCTGTCTCGTCTTCTAAAGATTCCACCTCATCCCCACCTCTTTTCTTCCTCTCGCTGGCCTTTTGTTTATTCTTTTTTTTTGTGGCATATGTTGTAACAGCCATGATGGTCAACAGTCTGCTTCGGAAGGTTTCATCAGCTGGATCATCAGCTTGGTAATACTTTTTTGCCGTGTTTGGGTCGTGACACATGAAGGCTGCCACTTTATTATAACACTTGCGTCCCAGCTGCCTCCTGGACCTCTCTGACGGTCATGTTCACCAAAACCCCCTTGCTATGACCTGTGGTTGCAATCAGGTATCCTCCGAGCAGGCCGAAAAAGCTGAAAAGCGATGTTGTAGAACTGGGGTTCCTCTCCAGTTTATCGAGTGCCTCAGTAATGAGGACAGGACCGTTTTTCAATGAACCAGGCATGCTTTGCAGAATCGACCAGATTTCCGGACTTCCTTCGCCTGACTTGGAGCACGTGTGGGACCACATCTCTTCCTATATCCCTCAGCCGGGCTGTTATTTCCACTCTCAGAGCATTGATTGTTGAGACAGTTTTACCCCTGATGGTCTCGTATCACTGAGGTATTTTAAAAAAACCATTACATCCTGCAGGTAGCTTTTCTGGGATGTCGGGGCAAATCCTCGTTTTTGAAGGTCTCCTACAAATTCTCTCACTCTGGGCATGTTTTTAAGGAACTTTAAAGCAATTTGTGGAATACATGGTGAGGCCATACATTCTACAAAAGTAAGTACATGGCCAGACCTTTGTTTTGCATTTTCCCCGTGTTTTCTTGAAGGATTTGTTCCATCTAAAAAGCCACGGTATTCATCGATGAGTTTGACGTAAGCAGGGGCTTTAGAAGGTGAATATGCCGGTCTTCTCCTGTATTTCACTGCCTCTTTTTGAATCTCCAAAGAGTGAATTTCTTTTAATTGTCTGTTTTCCTCCACTTGGCATTCCAAACATTTCTTAGTGATTGTAAGCTCTTCCCTCAGTCATTGGCAATTGGCACATCCACGATTGGGAAGGGGGGCAGCAGCAGCAGATGTTTGTTCTGTAATTGTTGTGTCAACAGCGGGGCTCAAAGTAGGCTTTTCTTGCAGGTCTTCATTTTTTTGAGACGTTTGTCGTCGCACCGCCTCTTCAATAACATCGCCAGTCATCTCATCGAGGTGGGAAACCACGGGTGGTTGGGGGTTGGTGGCCCTGAGAATTGCCAGTTCCCTCCCTATGTGCCTCCTTTTTGCAATAGCCATATATCGCTGAACAGCTGGTTTTTGTAAGTTGTGGATTTTTAATAGATGTTTGTCCAGACTATTGATGCGTTTTGATGAGCATTCACTGACTGGACAATCAAGATTTTGCTTAAAGTGTCCATTTGCAAGTTTGGTAAGAAGATCCAACTCGTTTTTGTTTGTGATCTGCTCCGTGTTGCGCAGAGGCTGTTTGACATCTGCATACTTTAACCTACAGCTGGGGCATGGCCTTCGGACCTCATGCTCTCAGGTGGGCTTTCTGGCTTCTGCTGTCGACATCCGCTTCCACGTGCTACAATATGGCGTCCTTATATTTGTCTATTATCACGGAGGAAAGAACTACGTGGGACGTCGGTCTCGTTGCATGACTGGAACTCTTTTATTAACAGGCGCAGTGACTTTTACAACATCAAGTGCGTACAAACAGGAAGTACTGCAATTCAAAGTAAAAGACGCACATAATTGAGAGCATATATAAAACTATAAATATTAACAGACTTTCTGACGATCTCTGCTGCTTTACAAAGGAGCGCATTGTGTTTTTGGAGCGCGCAATAGAGTTTTTCCCCGCTAAAACGTAGTTTTCCCCAGTCTGATCCTCTTCTTCTCTCACCCTGATGCTCTGAGCGGAGGCACAGCAGCAGCTTAACTCCGCCCCTTTCCCCTCGAGTCTCCATGGAGACGGTTGTCAATCACAGCAGAGGCGTGAGGATGAGAAAACTAAAATGCTTTATTTAGAAGTTTTACTTTTGAGAGCAGACAAGGAATATTTCATAAAGAAATAAAAAAAAATAATGGGCTATATTATGAATCTAAATATTAATGGTCTGGACTCTGAGCAGTTGTCTTATTATGAAAGATCAAGAGACCTTTGAAAAAAAAAATTTAAATTCGTAATTGTCCAAACTGAGTAACAAAATCGAGATTTTCATTTGTGGCCATATCGCCCAGCCCTAGCAAGAATATTATGTTGTGCTGAAGGTGAAAAGTGATATTTCCAAGACCTTTCTTTACCTTACACTGAAGTGTTATATCTGAGCAGAATTTGGGAGTGACAAAAAATCATGTGAGAAATGATTGGGAATAATAATGTGATTATTTTTTTATCGTGTTTTATATTCTGTATCATTATTATTTAGTCCTGTATATGTATATATTTTGTGTACCCAACCTATGACGCACTGTTTTCACACTTGGAAATTGAATGTCAACTTTAACAACAAATGTAAACTGTTTTGTTTTTTTTAGAGTATATAAGAGGTGGACATTTGCAAAAGCTTTGTAATTTACTTAAATAGTATTTTTAATAACTTGTTTTGGGTATTGCAGAAAAGTAAAGTATTTTTGGAGTATTACTTTGACCTCTCAGACAAAGTGCTTGTAGTTTTAATGTTGAATACTGTAGGCGACATGATGAGCATTGGGACTGTTGTTTTCAATGATTGTAGTTTTCATGTTGAATCAGCTGTTTCCAAAACCTCTTTATTGTTCTTTTGAAAATGAGCCCACTGTTAAAGCAGGACGTGTTTGTGCAAAGATTCCATCAGCAATAAACGTCTGAAGAGTTACAGGTTTTGTTTGCGTTTTATATATTTCTTATTGGGATGTGACATCACGACAGAGAGAAACTTGGGCAATACAAGTGTGTAAACTACAGGGTTGTCATGTCACACAAAAAGCTAAATAAATGGTAAATGATCTCAACTTGTATAGCGCTTATTCTTCAAAAAATAAATTTGCAGCTTTGTGAAACCCCCCTCGGTCGGGTTGCCCTGGAGCCGGCGCTGACAACATCACACTAAGACTAAAGCTAAATTTAAAGATGTGATCAGTAACACGGCTGTGCACAATCTTAAAAGTGCAAAAAGGAAGGAAGTACGTATACCGCACAGAAATAGCAGTAGGGTGCTTTATTTGTCATTAAAGTAAGGTATATTTCTAAAAGTGCTTTTCGCAGGTAAAAATCAAGTGCTGCACAAACGAATTGGTAAAATAGAAAACATGAATAAAATCACAAGTGAAATCCCATCAACCAAAGGCTTTCCTGATTTTTTTTTCTTTTTGGTGTGATGTCGGAGTTCATGTGGTCTATTGAGGGCACAAATAAGAAATGTCTCCTTAAATGGGCTGGACTTGTCACTTGGACTTCGAAGCAAACTCGGACTCGCACTTTCAGAACTTGTAAATTGACCTGAATTTAACCTGGACTCTGACAATCTTGGACTTGGACATTGACGGCTAATGGAAACCGTTTTTCCTAAAATAACCTGCCAGTTTGGGGTTTCCGTTAATTTCAGAGGCTTGTCGTCAGTTAACCATTTATGTGTTTTACTCACACAGATCTTAAACGACAAGGTCTTAGCGTTCAAATGGGGCATTGCACTGGCCTATAGGCTGGAAACAAAAAAAACATAATGGGGATGAAAGAGCGACAACAAATCGACGGAGGGTATAGTCCACCCATTTACTGACAGAAACAGTTTTACAGATGGTTTAAATCGGTGGAATAAACAACACGGCCATTTGACTGAGATAGGGGTCCTGAGGCTGTGGGGGCCCTAAGCATATATTTTTTGTTTAACATCTCAGACACAACACCATCGTGATTAATGGTCTTTATACAGCGCTTTTCCACCTACTGAGGCACTCACCTACTCGCTCATTCAAGTATCAAGGTTGGTGAAGTGTCTTGCCCGTGTGCACGTGGGTCATGTAAATGAGACGGATTCCGACAGCAACTTTAGCTTTTAAACTCTCTCCAAAGTAACTGAACTTCCTGTATTTGATCTTTCTCTGAAGCTGTGTCAGTGCTATAGTGTAGAGCAGTGGTTCTCAAGTGGTTTTGGGACCACCGTTACCCTAGGACAGGGGGCCAAACCCGGCCCTCCGGCACAGAACCAAGATGAATTTTAGAAATATTACTGTGACAGCCCCTAGCTTGGGACCGTGTCGTGAAACTATTTACTAATCATGTTGTATGACCTGCTCCGGATGTGACAGGGCTCGGTGCATCCTGTAGGCCGCCCACGGAAGGACCGTCCCTTCCCCACTCCTGTGCTGCTCCTCTCTGGCTCTGATCCACCTGGCCTCGGTGATGCCACACCGCGCCCGGCCACTGCTCATTAACTTGATTGTTAATTTTTTACAATAAATGTTCACCTGTGAGCTTTAAACCCTTTTTGCCGCGTCTGCTCCACTCTTTTTGCTGCGGCTCTTGAGCCAGAGTCGTAACATTACACTGAAATATCCAGAGGTCTCGTTTAAAAAATTGTGCGTGAGACTTTGAAAGTGCATAGGAAAGTAACGCAAAATTCTGTACGCAGGGTTTTTTTTCGATTTAATGAATGAGGAGAACATTCGGCCCATAAACATGGAGGGAGAGAGCTCGACAGGTTATGGGCCCAGGAGGAGCGCAGGAGCATGGCAGAGACTGGCTTTTGATGGCGACGAACAAAAGTACGAACTGTGGGAAGTAACATTTTTGGGCCACATGAGAATGCTTGGCCTAAAGGAAACAATACTATCCACTGACGACAATGTCGACCGAGAGAAGAATGAAGAATGCTACGCAGAGCTAATTCAGTTCCTCGACGTCATGAGCCTGCCGTTAGTAATGAGAGAAGCAACCGACAACGGAAGGAAAGCATGATCATAGTCATCATGTGGGTAGATGACCTGATAATTACAGCAAGGAGTAACGAAGACCTAAACAGATTCAAGAACAGCATGAAAAATGAATTCAATATGAAAGATCTGGGGAGGATTTCACATTTCTTAGGTATTGAATTTGAACAAACAAAAGGGAAAATCAAAATGAGCCAAAAGGGATATGTCATGAAAATGCTTGAACGCTTTGGAACTCCATGCGGGTTAAAGGTAGAGAGTGGTGAGAATGATCAAGACAGCAGCAGGGAGGTTCCAAATCCCCGTGAATATCGAGAGATAGTGGGTAGTCTTATCTATGCAATGACATGTACCAGGCCAGATATTAGTTGGATAGTAAGCAAACTATCACAACCCCTATCAAGTCCTAAAGCACTGTCCAGCATTGTCCACATGTGAGGCCGAATATATAGAATCAGAATCAGAATAGGTTTGTGAACAAGGTTTACAAACTAGGAATTTGTCTTGGTGCAAACGTGCGACATAAAACATATAACACAGAATTAAGATAAAAAATAAGCTAAGAACGTTAAACTATAAGGCTATAAGGGCATGCATAAAAAATATTAAATAAATAAGATAAAATAAAGTGACATATGGTAAGACAACAACAATTTGACAATGAACAACAGTGGGATTGTATTTACAGATGTGTTGGCATATAAGTGATATTAAGTGTTATAAAGTGATAGCAGTGGGTCTAAGTGTGGACACACCACACACTGCAAGTGCAGATACATCCATGAGTCTGTGACTGAGCTACAGAGACTTGTTTTTGTTCATGAGTCTGATGGCGGAGGGGAAAAAACTGTTCAAGTGGCGGGAGGTCTGGGTCTGGATAGACCGTAGCCTCCTGCCTGAGGGGAGAGGGGTGAATAGTCCGTGTCCAGGGTGAGAAGGGTCAGCTGTGATCCGACCCACACGCCTCCGGGTCTAGCAAATGCCACCCAAGAAAGCATGTATCTGAGACAATTGCTGAGTGGTATGGATACCAAGATGTGCACCTGTACTAAAATGTATGGTGACAATCAGGGAGCAATGGCACTAACAAGGAATCCTGTAAACAGAAAGCGGTCAAAGCATATCGACGTTAAATATCATTTCATTCGCGATGCAGTAAATGAAAGCAAAATAAGTATTGAATATTGTTCATCAGAAGAGATGGTCGCCGACATGTTGACAACACCTGTGTCAAAAGTAAGAATGTTGAAGTTCAAATGTTTTCTATTTGGAAATGAATAGAGATGTATAATGCCACTCACTCTGACTTCATATGATGAGAACAAGTGGGGGTGTTAGATTATGTGTTCTCATCTCATGTTTGCATGTAAAGTTATGGTTTAGCTTCCTCTTTTATTTTGATTGTAAATTGGAAATCATTTGTTTTTGTTGTAACGCTGTTGATGAGTGGTCTATTTCCTTTTTAATGCGCATGTATAGTGTTTGACGCAATGTGTGCTGCGCGCGGAGTGATCCACTCTCTCTGAACTTTCTCATGACGGTGAACTGTATGCCATGGCGTGTTCTTTCGAAAAAACCTCCCTCTCTCTTGGTACAGCTGAATTTTTTTGCCTTTTTCTGCGACCTGCATTTGTGGTTTCTGTGTTCCACATTGTTTTTCTGGATACTTTTGTACGTCTTTGCTGTGTTTTTGTGGAGGTTTGGTGGATTTGTTTACTTTGAGAGTCCAAAATGGTAAGTGCAGCTTATCAAACCTATTTGAGATCTACGAATTTCTTCTTCTGAGACACTGAAGAGGCATCAAGAGCCCCCACAGCCACAGCACAGAGGAGTCCAAGAGGTGCTACAGGAAACAAGGAAGGGACAAACGAGGAGATGGTGAAAGACTGTGGAGCGGGGGGAGCTGCAGGAGGAAGAGGAAGGAGGAGGTGGGGAAGCTGACCAGTGCAGGACACCACGCTCTGAAACATGAACAAACCCAGGAGGCGCTGCATCGTTTTAGGGGATCAGAATAGACAGAGGGCAGCCAGCCAGGTTTCCCTGACCTCCGGCTGTTACGAACTTATTTACCGCTAATTTGGAAACGCACAGAGCTGAACTTTTCCCCCGCTGTTTTGATCCTTGTTTTGTTCTTCGACCCTCAAATGAAAGAGTACCTGAATACAGTTACCCAAAATGAGTAAATACATGTACTCAGTTACTACCCAAACTGTCTATAATACTGCATTAAATGAAACCCCTCGACACGGGATCGTCATACTGAAACAGAAAAGTGTTTTATCTTGGACTCAAACAAAACCAGGAGTCATAGAAACTGGGGATAAACAAATGTACGTGAACGCGCTCAGAAGTGATGTTGCGTCACTGCTCAGGAAACCAGAATAAGTCGTGAATCCAGACCGCGGGTGCGACAGTAACAGATACTGTGCAGCGGCAAACTGTTCACAACGCTCAAGGAAACGTAAGTTCTTTGGAATTCCCAACTTTATTATTATCATTTTTTTCAAACAAGAGAATCATTGAACGGTGAAAGTATTTGTTTGTAGTTTCATTATAGAGCACATGAGCATTTACAATAATAGTAATAGCAGGATTCTAGCAAACATGCGGAACGTTTAGATGTATAACTTGTGGAAACTGTAAAAACATCCGCAGTCAATCAATTATTAAACGTGAAATAAAAAGGACCATGTCTGGTGATGTGTGCCGATTCAACAAGGAGGCAGAGGGCCACCAAGAATGTGTCCGAGGGCTGCATTTGGCCCCCGTGCCGCACTTTAGACACCCCTGATCTCATCGGAGTGATAGACGTATGACAGAAGTTGATTATGTATAATTATTAGGGCCGGGACTCGATTAAAAAAATTAATCTAATTAATTAGAGGCTTTGTAATTAATTAATCGAAATTAATCGCATATAAATATTTGACCTGAGAACAGTGAGAGGTAAGTTTTTTCATAAGGATTTTTAGTATACCATTGAATAATGACTGAATACATGAGCTTGAGCAACAAAATATTGTTTATTTTTGTTCAACCAAGTCCAACAGACCAGTGCAATATTGCCATTAATTGTGCGTCTGCAGGAAAAAAGGAAACTGAAGTGTGGAAAGCAAAGTGTGATTAATTTCGATTAATATTTTTAATCGCACTAAACCTCATGTAGTTAATTAATCGCAATTAATCGAAAAAAGTCCCGGCCCTAATAAAATTATAAATGAATGATTATATTGAACTTTACAATCATGTGAAGTCCATTGCTGTGCTTTTATGTTTTGCTGATGGAAATATTCACGTGTTTTTTTGTGACTTTTCAGGAAAATTAAACATAATGGGTTTCGAATCTGAGGATGACGACTATGTAGACTATGATTACTATACATACACTGAGCCCAACATAACCGACTATGGCTCACACAGGGATGGGCACTCTGTGTTCAATAACCCCGAGGCATCACCTGTGACTACGGCGTTGGCTGTGGTCAACATCATGACGTGTGTGCTCGGCCTGGCAGGAAACTCTTTGGTCATCTGGATCTGCGGATGGAAAATGAAGAGGACAAAGGTGAATAAGAAGGTGATTGCGACCTGGAACATCAGCCTGGCCGTCTCCAACCTGCTGTTCTGCGCCTTCCTGCCCATTATTGTCTACTACTCTCTGACGCAGCACTGGCCTTTCGGGTCGCTCCTCTGCAAGCTGACCTCCTTCGTGTTGACCTTCAACAAGTACAGCAGCGTGTTCCTCCTGGTCCTGATCAGCGTCGATAGATTTGCATTGGTTTGGTTTCCTGTGTGGTCGCATAACCACCGCTCTCCCTGGAGGGCGTCCGTAATGGTGGCCGCGATGTGGGCACTTTCCGCCCTGTTGAGTTCCCCTTCTGTGATTTACTGGAGCGCCATAAATCACAACTCCACCGCCCGGTGTCAACCACATTACAGCCCGTACGAGCTCAGAGTGATCGCGTTGACCGGATTTGTCTGTGGCTTCGTTTTCCCCTTCCTGATCACCGCCGCGTGCGGGGTCGGGCTTGTCGTGAAGCTCAAAAACCAGAAGCTCAAATCTGCAAAGCCGTACAAAATCATATCAGCTCTGATTGGTTCGTTTTTTGTCTGCTGGGTCCCGTTCCACATCTTCGTCCTTATGGAGGTGGACTACACGAAGCACGGCATCAACGTCGTCATAACCGGATTGGAAGTCGGGCAGACCCTGGCAGCCGCGAACTGCTTCATCTCGACCGTTCTTTACGTCTTTGTCGGCAATGAATTTAGGGCCACGCTAAAGCGGTCACTGGCTTCAAGAACAAATCTACAGTGAGGTTACTTGCTTCATCTTCTGTACTCAGTAGTTGAAGTCTTCGAACGTTTCGCCTCTCAGCCAAAAGGCTTCGTCAGCGACAAAAGTCCCACTCAGCCCGCAGCTGAAGATATAGACCAACGGGGAGGAGTTAGGGTTGGCCCGGCTCCTCCCCTCTAATCACAGCTACTCTCACCTGTGGGTAAACACCTTTGAAGTAGAGCGTCTCTAACGATCTGCTCACCTCAGTATCGGTCAGTCATGTCCTATTCATGGCTGATCACTGCCCATTATCTGTCCTATTCATGGCTGATCACTGATAATTACCTGCCTATTGTTCTTTTGTTGGCTGAGGTGCCGTCTCCTTGGACTGGCCGTGCCCTGTCGGTTTCCCCCGAAGGAGATTGGAGTAAAGTGACGGGAGATTAAATCTGAGGCCACCATTCCGGTTCATGGAGGGATTTTCTTTCATGACAAAAATAGCTTCTTTGACTCCTCTTTCAAACCAACGTTCTTCTTTAGCTAAAATGTTGACCTCCCCGTCCTCTAAGGAGTGGTTGGAGGCTTTGAGGTGGAGGTGCACCGCCGACTGAGGGCCACTTGTGCTTTCTCTTCGGTGTTGATAAAGTCTCTTCTGTAAAACTTGTTTCGTTTCTCCGATACAATGTTATTGAAGGTCAAATATTTTAAGAAGCGAAACTAAAAAGTTTGAGAAGAACTTTGTGTGTTAACATTTGGCTTGCTTATGCTATAAATAAATCTTTGTTTGCATTATTGTGTGAATGTCATTTAAAAAATAAACTAACCACTTTTTTTGATTGGGTCAGACTAAAGTCGACTGTAAACAAACTAAATAAGCAAACAAGACGGAGAGTGTTAGATCGATCAGTGCTAATTTAAATCCAATGAGACGAAGCAGGGAACGAGGGAGGAGAGATTGAAACATGAGAGGAGGCAGCCTGAAAATGATTAGATGGACAAGTTAATTTCCCCCCCAAACAGACATGTTTCTCAACTGGTATGGTGTTGAGATCACCCTAGGATAGCAAATATGACTTAAAGCTAAATATTGTCTTTTCCTCAAAACATTTTGTTGAATTAGCGTTAAATAGGCCCCCCCAAAAAAAGCTTGCAACCCACTGAAAAACGGTTCCACGACCCAATTTGGGCCCCGACCCACCAGTTGAGAACCACTGGTGCCACTGCATAAAACAAAGTCTGGTTTATGAATTGGTCTCAATGTATTTTGATGGACAGAACATACACTGCTGCAAAAATTCGGAAAAAAGACAACAACATGTCAATGTGTGAATTTCTCTAATGTGAGATTTTAGTTCAGTTTATTTGTTAGTCTGCTCAAAAGGAGTGGGCCGAAGCAAAAGGCTTATAAGCGCCCACCCCCAAAATAAAAATAATAACATTTTCATTTAACAATCAAAGCATACAAAACACAACAACAGCTGTTTCATTTCTTGTACAATGTCTAGTACAGAGCGAGTAACAAATGATCATTAATATATTTCTTACAAATTATTACCAATGCCAGATCAATATCTTATCTTCTCTTATAGGCTACGAGGCGATTATAAACAAACAAACAAACAAACATTAGCCTAGTCTTGAAATAAAACACACAAACTACACATTTTACAGCAACACTCTGCTATTGTCATTTATATATTGACTCACTGTGGGATGAGTAGCTTTTTTCATTAGGACCTATTAAAAATATATTTAAAGAAGAATTATAAATAGGCTGTGATAAAACCATAGGTCCCTTTTCTTCCTACTCGATATACATTTTTCTGAATAAATGTAGGACAGTTATTAGTGACTGAAGAGAGAGAGAAAAAAAAATAGTATAAATCAACACCATGTTCTGGTCAAAAGGCGGCGCTGTGAGTTTTCTTCCCTCTTCGTTCTGCGCTTTAGGCCGTACCGGAAGTCTCCACGTCCTCTTCTACCAGGCCGATCCAACATGGTGGGTATTCATTTCTATCAAACTGAGCAATCTGCTTTAATCCTCCGATTTACGAAACCGCTTACTCTTTTTTCGCGCTAATATGACAACCGGATTACTTAAACCTTCCGTACACCCCGGTATCTACCGTAGATTTGCCCGATGAAGAGTTTTATTCATGTTTTTTAGCCCACGGTTGCGGCTAGCCGTGGAAGCCAAGCGATACACCGGTTTAGGTGAACGAGCTGTTGTTTTTTTTGTATTCGTAATTTGATTATCGAAAGACAATGTGTGAATTGACTTCGAGAGTATGTTTGGTTAAACAGAGCAATTCGAATGAGATTTGTCGTGAGAATTTTCAGTAACGTTGGAGCATGTGTGGCTAATGCATGCTAATGCTAGGTACCTTAAGTGCCGAAGATCAGCCGTGTAAACTGTACCGATGGACCATTGTCTCAAATTATTGCATGACCGCCTACATTATATCTTCTTAATTTACAATGGACAGTTGCACGTGTCGTTTTTTGCGATTATATGCAATTACGGTCCATGGTTGCATCAGATTAGCATCTTATTTAGTCGGATATGTGTTCTTCTGACACGAAAAGTATCCTCCTCCTAAAGCATAGTGCTACCAGAGTGGACCTAGACAACCAACACACGTGGTAGTATATTTGTATCAATATAGTTAGGGTTGTGCATTAGCAATGAGAATACAATGTAAATAGTGAATTGTTTTGAAATGCAGTTCGTTTTATCACATTTATAAAACGTGTAAGTCTGTTTGGTTGGTGGACATACAAGACTGAAATGGAACTAAAATTGGCAAATGACTCATTGAATATTTTACACGGCTTATAAGTTCCCAAGCACCTGGCATGTAGGAAGGTCTGATTCAACCGGAAACTAGACCTTTGTGGTGCAAGAAATTAGATTACACGTCATGTGCTCATCTCATCCTTGTTGCAGTCAAATCCTGCACACTTTGTAGATCACGTTTGCTTTTATGTTAAGATATTAAGTTTCAGGTTGTTTTGTATATCAGCCAAATGGAAGAATATGTCGCTAAATTGTGTCACCAATTTGGCCACACTTTGTGCAGATCGTTTGACATGTGTTGATGGTTTGCGAGTGCAGTGAGGTGTGTAATTTCCCTGACATGAATTGGTTTGGATCTGATTCCAGGGGCGAGTCCGGACCAAGACGGTGAAGAAGGCCGCGCGGGTCATCATCGAGAAGTACTACACGCGGCTGGGAAATGACTTCCACACCAACAAGCGCGTGTGCGAGGAGATCGCCATCATCCCCAGCAAGAAACTCCGCAACAAGATCGCTGGGTGAGAGTCGGGATGGGGGGCGGGGACGGCCTGTATCGAAAGTGACCGTGGATCTTTGTGGCCAGGTCATTGATAATGCAGGCACAGCAAACGGAGAGCCTTTCCCTGTGTTTGAGGGAGGTGCAGTTCCTATCAAACCCTGGCGCTCTCGTACACTCCCAATACTACTATCTCTTTCCCAGTCATTATGCAAAACACTTCACCTCCAGAGTTTTACTGTATAATCGATGCCCTTTTGGTCATAAACAGCCGCACCTAGATGTAACAAAATTGGGAAAACCATAGTTGCCAATTGTAAGAGCAATTTCAAAGTCAATAGTTCTTAGTTGTTCATCCCCGACGCCTGTAACGTCCGGCGTTTATTTTTCCGAATTGTAACGATGAAGCGGTCAGATTTTTGGGTGAACTTGGTAAATCTTTGAGTCTTTTCTCGCAGGTATGTGACGCACCTGATGAAGAGGATCCAGAGGGGTCCCGTCAGAGGCATCTCCATCAAGCTGCAGGAGGAGGAGCGCGAGAGGAGGGACAACTACGTCCCAGAGGTCAGTGCGGGGCGGTGTGCGGGGTGAACGGGGCGCACGGTTTGGATGGGAATCTTGGCGACTTCCACTAGGGTTTAAACGTTGCAGCAACATTTCAGTGTCATGTTTTAAGGTGAGACGCTGCAGGTGAAGAAAGTTTCTTATTGTCAGGTTAAAGAAAAATACACTTGCCCTTTTTTACAATCATTTTTATTTTACTGGAGATTTTCTTTACTTTCCGGTCTGAAGGTGTTCTTTTTAATATCTAATTCCTGCCTGATTTATTGAGCTTTGAACTGCAAAAAAACATGTTGGAATTAAACTTTTACATAATGGCCTATTCCTAAACTAAACCAGAGCCAAAATAACTCCTATTTTTATATGAAGACTTTCACATTTATCAGTAACCTACAGCAGATGTTTCAACTTGATTATTAATGGCATTTGCAGTTGTTAAACCGGTGTCTAACCCAAGCCGTGTTCCTTCTACTCTTAAAACTGTCAGACAAAATGAAAACTGTGTCAGAAGCTGAAAAAGTCTGAGTTTGATTTAATGGATCGAAACAGTTGTTCGGCCGCTTTGGTGTTTAGAGTTTTCTGAAGATTGAAGCTCTTTGTGTGCGCTTGTTTGCTTTTGGTCGCAGCTTGTGACTCACCGTGTTGAACAAAAACTTGAGGGGAAGTTGTTTGGATTCACAGAAGCCTGAATGTTTCTGTACAAATGACCCTGAAGTGTGTGTGACGTTTGCTTTTGATTCTCACCAGTGAAGCATCGCTGACGTCAGACTTCCGACAGCCTCCTGTAGCGATAATTACTGTAGATGTCGATGCCGTTTCTGATGGCCGTCATTCAGGATGGTGTATGGAGTCAGCGGGGGACTTTACACTGGGAGTTACTGCTAGCTTCGGTTTTTTTCTTTTCTTTTTTTTACCCTGTATCGAAAGTGACTGTGGGGTCATGTGTCTCCAGGTCATTGATAATGCAGGAACATGAGTCTGAGAGCCTTTCCCTGTGTGTGAGGGATCTGTGCCTTTTCACCCTGGCGCTCTCAAACATTTACTTATTATAAACCCGGCGTAGGCTTTATCATAAAGAGGGTGACAAACTGGGGAGAGCATTAAGCACGTTTTCTGAGGTGGGAGCCAAACTCATGACAGTGGCGTCGGTGAAGAGTCCGGTGACTCGTACTTAATGCTACTTTTCAAGTACTTCTCCAATATCAGTGAAAGTTGCTCTGTCCAATTTCACTTAAACAGGGTTTCCGCAGGGCATGGGTGGGCCATATCGTATCGCATATCGTTATTGCAATATAATTATTCGATATCCTTGTAAACATTTTTTTATCATTGTGGACACGATATAGTTCATGTTACGCTCAGCTCTATCAGAGCAGCATAAACACTGACTGTAGAACACGGGGACAGGTGCTTAAAAAGTCAAATGAGATTAAGGATGCTTGAGTATCTGCGAGGAAATTAGGATGCATATCACTGAATCTTCCCCATAGGCGTAAGGCTGGTATTTTGAAGTACAATTTGTCAATGATATCGTCAAATATATCGGGATTTTTTTTATATCGTGATATATATTTTAGGCCATATCGCCCTGCCCTAGCTGGGACAGAAGGATCGGATCACCTGAAGTAATAAAATAAAATGAACCACTGCTTAGAGGTCAAGTGTTTTCGTTTATGAAATAACTGATCCAACATATTTGTAATCGGATAACTTTATGCGAGTAATCGAAGCTGCATGTCATATTAAGGATATTTGGTGTAGAATAGTCCAGTAATTCTTGTCTAATGTTGAGTTGGTATTTCACACTAAGACACATAAAAACAGGCAATGCAATAAACAATCGCACAACAGACAACAAAACATGAAATAATTTCTCAATCCATTTTAAAAGATATTGTTACACACATCACTTTTGTCTCAGAGCAATTTTTAGGTAGATCCAAATGTTTAGCAGGTTTTATAGAAGGCTGAAGAATATTATGTTTGCAGAGGATGTGACGGGGGCCTAATCTTTGCCATTTGCTCATTGTGGACATAATGTTTTTGACTATTTAAATTACATTTGTAGGCATTTATTTGAAATTATGATTAAAGTCTTTTATTTTTTGTCCCATCGTCATGTCCAGTTCCCATTAATTCAATTTGACGTTTCCCCCAAATCTTTGCTTTAGATGAACAAATATAGGTGTAGGTCGACCAAAGGTCATTAAACGTTGGTTTTTCTCTTTCTCCAGGTTTCCGCTCTGGACCAGGAGCTGATTGAGGTTGACCCCGACACTAAAGAGATGCTCAAGCTGCTGGTGAGTCTGTGATTAAACCTAAAAGAACCGTTTGCGACTTGAAATCACGTACTTGGCTACTACAAAAACGGTTCCGTGTATATCGGTACAGTTGATGGTTTGTTGGGAGTTCTCGGTAATAATTATGGGAAAAGCTTCGGTTCTATTTCTGAACCAATGCTGTAATTTGTGACACATGTCTAGAGAGTGTGCGGGAGTTTCCTCATTTCGGTGATTCATACTTAAAATATAGAAGTTAAATGTAGTTTTGTGAGAAAAGCAGCTGCCGACCCTGTATCGAAAGTGACTGTGGGGTCCTGTGTCTCCAGGTCATTGATAATGCAGGAACATGAGTCTGAGAGCCTTTCCCTGTGTGTGAGGGATCTGTGCCTTTTCACCCTGGCGCTCTCAAACATTTATAACTAATCATCATTTAGTCCTTGATGTATTTTTATTCTGTCGCAGTTTGAGTATTGTTTCACCTTCACAATAACAAAATTTGAAGTTCGATTTATATTGAGGCAGGAACATAAATGTATAAATATGATGAATTATATTACTGTAAACCAATTGATGCCACTGAAACTTAAAACTTACAAAATGGAAATCGCAGTAATTGATCTAAAAGTACGTAGTAACATGTCCTTTTTAACACATGCAATTAAACTCGATGAAAGGAAAAAATATATATAGTTTTGAAAGAAATGGGATAAAAAAAAAATGGGGTAAGCAAAATGTACTGACTATTATTGAGCCAAAATATTTGTCATTTATTGGACGATGTGATGATTAACGCGACCGGCCGAGACCTCACGCTTTATGGTTCTAAAACATATTGTATAACTAATGTGGAGTCCATGAAACATTTAGAAAAATGTTAAAGCAGCACTAAGTAACTTGTTTACCCTAATTAATCCTTTCCGTCGTTCCTCTGGGGGTAATACAAGTGTTAATGGGATGATTGGGGGGTCTTTCATCTCCCCCTGGTGGCTTTGGCCAGAAAACCACAATTGCAACTTGACTGCCACCGGGTCAGAGGCGCAATACACACTAATGGAATCATGAAGAAGCTAACGGGCAAAGCTAACCGTGGGCTAGCGCCACTTAAACAGTATTTACAGCCAAGTTTGAGTGAAAAGAATGATCTCCATTGTGTAATTGGATGAACAATATCCCTCTGTCCCTTTGTCTTTTCTGTCAGCGTAGTATTTTCTCTCACGGGCAATTAATGAGTAAAAAAAAAGCAAAATCCTACGACGCCTGCAGTGGCGCTTATGGCCTCTAGGGGCACGAGTTACTTAGTGCTGCTTTAGAAACATTTGTGTCTGATTCTTTTGCTCTCGTGACTGTGAATTGAGTAGTGATACTGAGCAGCTGCCCTGTTCCCAAACAGATTCCTCCCTCTGATTAATAAATTAGACTCTTAAACATTTGACACTAGCCTTACACGTTAATCTTTCTAGTAAAGTGCAAGTTTGTCCCAAATCGCTCCGTACAGACGATCGAGCTAAAAACTATGTCCCCTTCTGTCTCTCGCAGGACTTCGGCAGCCTGTCGAATCTGCAGGTCACACAGCCGACGGTCGGGATGAACTTCAAACAGCCGCGAGGAGTCTAGACGCCATCTTTGTTCTTAATAAAATGCTACAAAAACTACTGCTACTCTTTTTCCCTGTTTTTTTTAATTTATCCATTTGTTTCCTGTCACTCCGGACGACGACAGTGTGGGCCGTTTCCAAATAAAGTGGAGCGAAGTGAATCATTTTGAGCATTCGAGTTCAGTTTGTCAGTGCCATGTTTGTCCAGAAGAGGGCGCTCCTGGGACAGATTGGCTTCGTGGATTAAGTATAATCAAACCTTATATTGGTAATGGATAAAGTGGAAGATGAGCTTCTCTTTTTAGAATGGGCAGAATTCTAAACGCATTCAAGTTCTAATTAAGCATTTAGTCAAATAAATGCCTTAAATGTGATTAAAAGGCATTGAATCTGGTTAAATGAAATCCTTATTTCCAAATTGGTTACAGGCATTTGAGGGGGGGGGGGGGGAAATGCATTTATCTTTTGAAACATGTAGTATTCAGGCATTGATTAAAAAAAAGTTGCATTTAAAAGCATTCAGTGGAGTGAGAAGCCAAACTATTAACTCAGGAGTAACGTTGCATTATTTTTCCCAAATGGAGAAAATAAAATCATTACTGAACAGGAAACGAGAACATCCAGGGCCAAAAAAATCAGATTTATGCTTTAGTAATGGAAGAAATTATGAGGAATAACCTAAAATCCTATTTATTTTAGAAAATATGTATAAAATGATCTAATGGTTTTTTTTCTTGATTTGACAAACTTTGCCTCGGTGTCTTAGTTTTGGCTCAAAGCCCATTCACAATGAATGCATTTAAAGAAAGTAATAATTTCTTGTGGCTTATATCAGTGGTCCCGTTCATTTATACTCCCCTGACTGGAGGATTCTGCCAACATTTTAACAAAATGAGCAACTAAACACAGGTTATTCAGTATTAAGTAGCGGTATGTTAGAAATGTAGCTAAAACACTCTCCAAGCTGAACCTTTTATTTTATTATTAAATCTGAAGTAATTCCAAGTACCCTCAGGGGTCCCCGTACCCAAGGTTGGGAAACACTGGCGAAATTCAATGTTATGGATTAAGGCGTCTCCCATATTTTCAAAGCCACATTTCATGAATAAAAACTAATTCCTCCACAGCTCATCTTAAGCTATGATATGGAAATGTTGAGAAACTTGTCGAGGCCAGAATGCGCTGATCACAAAAGCTTTATTTACCACTCCATGACATAATTTACACTTTACAGTTTGTACAGGTGAGAAAATAGACTCTTCTGTCGGGGCCAAAGGTTCATAGACACTTGAGGAGGAAGAAGTTGCAGAACGCTCCTGGTGGACAGTCGCACATTCGTCCGATCCGAGAGCCTTTCCTCACGGCGCAGTGCTCGCCCAGGTCACACTGAAACACAAACACATTTTCACTACGGAAGCTCAGAGGGACATAGAGGCGGCCAAAATCCTCCCGTCTGGTTTACACTGATTTGAGACGTCACATGAACGCGAGTTATTGCGGCGACGATATCTCCACTTTAAAGCTCCCACAGACTTCGAACTTTCCTCCTTGGACTTAAAGGTGCACTGCGTAACTTTTCCGACCAAACTGTGGCACAAAATATGCTCCTAATGACCAGCTCAACACAGGAAATGCAGTGGGCAATCAAAGAATTGATTTGGATGAGAATCAAACCTGTTAAATCTCTATTTACTTTGGGCACATCTCCATGGAAACGAGCTGGAGACGTACCCACTCCCGGTAACGTTAGTCATGTGTGAGGAGGGCTGACACACGTTTGTGCATTTATGAGGTATTTTTCAATTATAAAAATATCCGACATAAAATAAATGCTTGTATTTCCATATGTTTTATTGGGTAAAATGTTACGCAGTGTGGCTTTAACAATATTTAGATTTTTTTTTTTTTCAAAGAGATTTTTTGATGTCTAATTCCAAGCATTTTTCAGATTTTGTTGCTGAAAATATAGGCAATTTCAGGCATTTAAATAAATTAAATAAAACTTGTAATACATTTTATTCACATTCATGTCACTAATCCCGAGCAATTGTTTTATTTAACATTTCTAAAGTTTCCATATTCACATGTAGTCTCTGTCGTGATACACACATTTGAACAGTCGACCCTCACCTGCTGATGTCATGAGGTGGCGCTCGTCTGAATCCAGACAGTTTCACTCACACTGATCATTTCAGCACTCAAACTGCCTCTGCTACAAAGGATGTCTTGTTAATCGCTGGCAGCTAAGGATGAGTCCAGGAATTTTGTTCAGTCGTCGTTTTAAGCGACTGTTTTTTATATTCTGCAAATTTGAACCAACTTCTTAAAGGCTCTTCTCCACACCAACTCTCCTCATAATAGTATAAATAAAACATCAATTGTAACCTTAAAATAAAGTTAAGAATATGAGTCTGAATAAGAGACGCCACTCCAAAAAAAAAAAAAAAATCCGAGTTTAAAATGTGTCCTATTTCCCCCACTGTGCGCTGATGTAATTTCCACAACAGTAACAGAGTAAAGGAAAGCTGTTTGTGGTGAGATGTAAATGACACTCACTGAAGGGACCTGTCCGTATTTCTTCTCCCAGGGGCCGATCTTCCGCGTCTGCAGCTTCTCCAGAACATCCTGCAGGTCTCCCAGCTGAAACACGCCCCAAAAGACAAAACTCTTAAATGAGTTGCCCTGTGTACGAAACACGCCTTGCCTTAAACGTAGCACTAACAAACACGTTTAAAACGAGGCCTGAGGAAAGTGTAAACCTAACAATGTTATGACCAGAGGATCGTCTAGTTTTGGACCCATTTGGACGAACTAAATCATAAAAGATCCTCCTCGCTCACCAGTCTGTTACTGTGGCGCAGGTCCAGTGCGTCTCTCTCGCGCCTCTCGGTCTCCGTGTGTCCCGTGCGCCACAGCGCGCACAGCAGCCCCGCGCACAGCACGGCTCGCGCCCACATCTGGCAGCAGGAGGAACAGGGGACTCTGTGGAGAGACAGGTGCAGGCACGTGCAGAGGCAGGAGCGGTTTGACCCGTGCGCTGTGCTCCGCGCGGAGCTTTGAAGGGCCCCGCCTCTCCGCGCCACGAGAGCGACATCACCGCTATGACGCAAATTTATTTTTTGCCTCTTCTGTGTGTTTTTTCATGGCTTTGACGTAAACTGGCGCGAGGCCGTGACGTCAGTCCCTAATTGCTGGGACAGGATTTTGTAAACAACTCTTCAGGTCTAGTGCCAAGTCATTCACTCTCAGCTGTCAGACGCGGGGCCACGTTTGTGTGAGATTTTTTAGAGACTTGACGGTGAATGACTATTAGTCAATTTCACACACAGATGTCCTGCTCAAGGGCACAACAGCAGTAGGCAGAGGTCACACTGAGAGTCTTGATCATAATGAGCTCAGTACAGCACAGGAGCACGCCAACTAACGCCCAGTGTGTTTATATCTGCTCTGAGTTTGGATCATAATGAAACGCCTCGTTTCTGTGATTGCGGTTCAAACCTGAACATCTAACGCTCTGAGGAGGGGAGAGTGTGGTCATTATCGCTGAGAGTTTGTGGATAATTCAAAGATGCAGACGGCTTCATTTGGATTTGAGCCACTTCAAAAAGCGCTGGAGTCAAAACTGCTGAGCTGAGTTTGCGCCGTTTACGCCTGTCAGGACGCATCAGGAGGAGAGTGCTTTTACAGAGACACTTCCAAAACAGAAAACGTTTGGCTTCGGAAACACCAGAAGCTTTCAACATAAAAGAAAGACATGAAACCATAACATTTGTGCCAAAATGATTTATGAGAACAATGGTTATCCTCAATTCCTCAATCCTCCTATCTCCTTTTATTTTTGGCTATTATGATAAAAGTAAAAAACTCCCAGACCATTGGCACAGAACCACAGTCACGTTTACTGTGTCCCACGGCGGCTGTGGCTAATACAGATGTTAGTCGATAGCGCTGTCTTTCTCCCTGGGTTTAGTGCGAGGGTTTATGTGTGTGTCTTGGTGATGTTTAAAGTCGTATTTCGCCGCGGGCCCTGGCTCAGCTTCTGTCGCGGAGCTAAGCCGGACACGTTGCATCTTTGTGTGAATCATGACACAAATCCTTTAAGAGTTTAGCCGCTTTGAGGTTTAGAGGAGGGAACGTAAACTGAAGTGAAGTTGGAGCGAGGGACCAAAACGTGATGAAAGCGAAGCGGGTGGGGCCTGTTCGTTATACAAGAGGGAGAAGTTAGTTACTTAGGGAACCAGTTATGTAACGACTGCAGAGAGACGACTCTGCACATTTTCCCTCTGAAGTTCCATCTATTTTTTCTTCCGCTTTAATCCAGGTCCGGAAGTCTGAGCAGAGATGCCCAGACGTCCCTCTCCAAGCACACCCCTTCAGCTGTTCTGGGAGGGTCCCGAGACAAAATCCCTCCAGGCCTCTGTCTGGAACATCTCCTGAGGCGACCAGGAGGCTCTGAAACAGATGCTCGAGCCACCTCAGCTGCTCCTCTCGACGTGAAGGAGCAGCGGCTCTACTACGAGCTCCTCCCAGGTGATTGAGCTCCTCGCCCCATCTCTTAGGCTGCCACCCTGTGAGGGAAACCTCATTTCGGCCGCCTGTATCTGCGATCTTGTCCTTTCGGTCATTACCCAGATCTCATGACCATAGGTGAGGGTGGGAACGTAGATCGATCGGTAAATCGAGAGCTTTGCCTCAGACTCAGCTCCCTCTTCACCACAACAGTCCGATACAGCGACCGCATCACTCACTCGTGAACATGATCCCGAGATACTTGAACTCCTCCACTTGGGGCAAGGACTCCCCACCGACCTGAAGCGGGGAAGCCACTTGTTTCCGGTGGAGAACCATGGCCTCAGATCTGCAATTTCTTCCTTGAAGTTTTAGTTTTAGTTTTGTTTTGCACCAGTTCACACACAAATCTTTCTTAAAACGCAGTTCATGTCTTTGGTCAGTCCGGCTTTATGCCAGGCTAGTCTTTTTGAGGCAGCAGATGGCTTTACTCCCCCCTTAAAGACCACATTAAGATACTAAATCCACATGAATTGTGATAAAATCAACATTAATAATCTCAACTTTATAAAATACACTGCCTGACCAAAAAAAAAGTCACCGCTTGGATTCAACTAACTGTTCTGACCCGGGGTTGCTTTTTAAAACCATACATTTGCTGTAATCTAAGCTAAAGGCATCCAACCAAACATTAGAGTGTGTGACCTTTTATTTTTGAGACAACTTACTTTTTGATCCGACAGTGTAGATTATAGCTAATTGTGAGCATGATTCTGATACATGAGCAAACTCTTGATAAAAGACACGCTGCAGATCAGATACATCCGACAAGAGTTGCAGTAAACCAGGGCTTCAGTTCACAAAGTAAAAGCAACGAAGCAAAGTTTGGTCAGATGTTTAATACAGCGTTATGTAATAAAAGCCAATTTAGCCTCAATTAGCGCTAGGTTTCCCAGTATTTTCTGGTTTCACATCAGTGGATTTCGGACTCATTAGGAAAAGCCCATTAAAAAGATGTCCAAAGAGATGTCTGCAGTCATTTCCAACAGCGAGGGATAAAAGGGGAGGATTCGTTTCTCTAAAGATACTGAATATTGTTGGTTCCTTGTAGATAGTGGGGCTTAAGTTTGGGACTCGACTTGACATCTTTTTACTGGAGGAAAATCTACATTAAATGTCCTCCAACGATGCTATAAATGTGCTACACTGCGGACCATGCCAGGTCATATGTTGCTATGTCACAAGATCATTGAACTGTCATAAAACAAAAACAAAAAAAGAAGCCTTTAGAAGAAGACGTTTTAGAGGCAGGGTATTATCAACCATTACAATGTATTTTTCTTGCATCTTACCTTGAGAATTAACATTTTTTATAGCTTTTATTTGTCATTTTACATCTACAGAAATTAAAATGTCATGCTCAAACTTTTACATGGTACCAACTACATTTTTGGACAGATGGATGGATGGATGGAGATGGTTGGATGGATATGGTTGGATGGTTGGACGGATGGATGGATATGGTTGGATGGATGGATGGATGGATATGGATGGATGGATATGGTTGGATGGATGGAGATGGATGGATGGATATGGTTGGATGGTTGGACGGATGGATGGATATGGTTGGATGGTTGGACGGATGGATGGATATGGTTGGATGGATGGAGATGGATGGATGGATATGGTTGGATGGTTGGACGGATGGATGGATATGGTTGGATGGATGGAAATGGATGGATGGATATGGTTGGAGGGATGGTTTGTTGGATGGTTGGATGGATGGTTGGTTGGATGGATTGATGGTTTGTTAATTAGTTGGTTGGTTGGTTGGTTGGTTGGTTGGTTGGTTGGGTGGATGGATTGATGGTTTGTTAATTAGTTGGTTGGATGGATGGTTGGGTGGATGGATTGATGGTTTGTTAATTAGTTGGTTTGTTAGTTAGTTGGTTGGTTGGGTGGATGGTTGGTTGGAATAACCTGGTCATTCAGGATATTCAGCTGATCTCATTCTTTGGGCACATACTGTTGCTGAACCTCGACCTGACCAACTACAGCATCCCCAGATCAGAACAGTTGGTTACATCCAAGTGGTGACTGTTTTTTTTTTTTTTGATCAGGCAGTGCATTTTGGCTTCTTTATTCCCACTTCAGTTTGAAAGGAAAGAAACTGGATATCCATTCCACCACTTTCCTTTCTATGTATGCACTTGCACAACCACAAACAAAACATCTCTGCTATAGCAAAAAAAAAAAAATCCCTGCGTTTTATAACCTTTGTAAATTTTGTTATTTCTCTTGAGACACGCTGCACTGTTGAGTCACGTAATCCTGTCGGCTCTGAGAGACGCTCGCCTTGCAACAAATGTCCTTAAAGCTTGTATTATCCGGCTCCGGAGGGACATGAGCCTCTATTCGACTGAGCTGTAAATAAAACTAACAAAGTAAATAGCTTTAGATACTTATTTTGCTCCGGGACATGACTGAGAGGCACAAACTTCAAAAGAGTCAGAAATGCGCCGTCCAAATAGAACAGACTGACGAGATGTTAAATGTGTGCCCATGTTAGCAGGTCCCATCCAGAGGAAACATACACGGGGAATTGAACACAGGACCTTGTTTTGTGAGGCTAGAGCCTTAACTACTGTGCCATCGTGTTTGTTTTGACCACATGTAGCCAAACATTGGGTTTAAAGAGCGAGGCTTGTCTGCTTTTTGAAGTTTTTTTTTAATAATAATGTCAAATGTGATATAATGCCATATTAATCTAAAAAGGCTGTAACAAAATATCCAGCAGTCTCACTTCCTGATATCCAAGCGATCTCCCCGGAAACTCCTCCCACTCTTCTCCTCATGCAGCTGTTTCAATAAAGAGAAAAGAAAAGAAAACAGTCCGTGTGGCCGTAGTGAAGCTATGTCGAGTGTTTTCACTGATGAACAAATGTGCAGACCGTGCTGTTAATGAAAAGTCTTCGACACAATGGTGAGATTATGAGACGAGCGGCTGCTTTGTCCAAATCTGTTTGTCAAAAGCCTAGTTCAGGCCGTCAACCTTCATCCCAATCTCCAGTAATTATCTTCAATAGCCAATGTATCGAAATTAATTAGTTGAAATACTAATAGCCCACTGAATTACTGTCTTAAATGGAACTGACTGAAAGCTATTGAAAAATAAGTCTCAAGGTAGGATGCAAGAAAAATACTTGTTGAAATGAGTTGAAATGAACTGAAACGTAATCTTTAATGCCCCTGGACATGTTTTACTGGGAACTGAATCAGAATAACAATAATGCAATATTTGTGATAAAAATAGAAGTCATTGATTCAGTTAGAGTCCCATTTTCAGAGTAATTGGACGCAGCTGAGGCCTGATCCATCGCCGTTGTTATTTGATCTGGTATTAGTTCAGTTTCCATGTGTCGTATCGCGTGTTTATCTGTGTGGACAGCTGCTCAGATCATGCCGTGGACAAAGATGACATGATTTAGTTTGAGAGGGACAGTAAACATCTGTCCGAGGACTTAATTCCGAACGGTTTTCTACCTGCGACCTTATATCTGTGCGCCTTGATTACTATCGACGCGTGCAGGAAGTGACTAAATGCATTTACTCTGCTTCCATTTGAGGAGATCATGAGTGACAAACGCTTCATGTGCCGTAAAGGAATCAAACTTTCTAGAACTTTTACTTATTTGTTTTATTGAAGTTGACACAAAGCAGACTTTTACGCTCAAACACTTTCTCAAGTAGTATTTTAACTTCTATTTGAGTAATTACTTTGGCTACTCGCCCTTTGTCTGTGTATCTCTCCAGTGCTGAATATTCACAAATATTTCATTTCATTATAAAGCCAATTCCAAAATCATCTACACTTGACCCGAGAGTTCCACTGAATTATAGAGGTATCCGTCTAATTAGCATAGTGTACAAACTCTATTCTGCAATCCTTAATAACAGGCTGAATGATTATGTGGAAACATATCATATTCTGGCTGATTTGACCATATTTATGTTCTATCGTCTGTGGTGAGGGCTCGGCTTTAACAGGACAGTCCATGTTTGTCTGCTTTATGGATGTTCAGAAGACAGTTGACCGGGTGAACAGGGATCTCTTACAGTACAAATTATTGAGGTATGGTATAAATGGCAGATTTTATAATGCATTTAAGTCACTGTATGAACACCCTGTTGCGTGTGTGCAGATTAATAGTTTAAAAACCGGCTGGTTCCCTACTCCTCTTGGGGTAAAGCAGGGTGATATATTGTCACCCACCCTTTTCTCTATATATTAATGACCTGGGAGACAAAATGAATGAAGGAAACCTTGGTATTCATATTAATGATATAAATTTAAGCCTCTTGATGTATGCTGATGACATTATTTTGTTAGCAGAGACTGAATCTAATTTACAACAAATGATAAATCCTTTGTGCATGGTGTGAAAAATGGTGTTTGGCGATAAATGATACAACACAGATCATGCACTTTAGAAAAAGCAATGAATTGAGAAGTATAAAACTGAATCATATATTCTCTTAAATCTAAGTAGAAAACAAAGGTCCCTCTGTGCCCAACTGAGAACTGGCACTTTGCCTCTGGCAGTGGAGGTGGGCAGGTTCAAAGGTCTTCCTGAGGAGGAGAGGTTTTTTACTTTGTGTGATTTAAAAGTGGTGGAAGAAGAGTTTCATTTTGTTGTGTATTGTCCGCTTTACTCTGATTTGCGTGAAATTTTGTTCCGACACGTGCAACATGAGAGCCCAGATGTGTTCTGGTTTCCACATAATACAATTGTAAGGCAGCTTTTTGAAAAGCAAGTTTTTGCTTTAGGGCATTATATCTCCAAAGCTTGGGACCAAAGACAAATGGATTTGTATCCTTGATGTGGATGTTGTTCTGTTATGAATGATTGTACAGTTTCTGTGAATTTATTGTGGCAGTCATCTGAATTCTGTTTTGAAATGTGTCTTGTAAGCCCATGTGCAAGAAAAAAAATCAATCAATCAAATCAATCAATCAATCAATTACTTAGCTCAAACGCTGATGGCCTGTCAATCAAAGTCCAGCCCTCATTAATATACGAGATTTCTGAAACGAAAACCAGCCTGGTCTCTGTAATTGTGCCTAACCCAGCGTTATCACAGGAGCAATATCTACTGTAGAAAGTTTAGGAAAATTAGGCACCATTCTTTAAAGTTGTTTTTAACATGTCTAAAGTGCAATGGTAGCTTATGGAAAACTAGCTTGTTTTGCCTGTGTGGGAGTACTACAGCAATGGAGGCCCAAGGCATCGTCGACTTGAAACTCTACTACAAGCGGCCATAGGTATGAACTTCAAAAGATTAGGAAATTAAAGCGCAATTTGGTCCGCTCTCCAGCAGATGGCGCCCTAGGTACTCATGCCCACGGTCGGCCCTGTAAAACAATGGTGCGTCGAATTATTGCACGTTATCAATTTCCGAAAGGCTACTTTTCGAGAATTTTTATTAAAGTGACCCTGAAAGTTGTAAAACATGCCGATAAACTCTTGGGATGCTACAAATGTGTCAGAAAAGTTTTTTTGTAATAAAGAAAAATCAGGTATAGGGCCTTTAATTTTCAAATGTCTGAAGCTTTTGTGACTTACAGATTTACTCAGTGTGACTTCGTACAGTGTGATGATAAAACTACTCCAATAAGTGCGGTTATTTCACAACGTTACACAAATGAATAGGTTACATGTGCTTGTGTGAATGCGGAGGAAGAGGAAGAGGAGTTTTATTTTCATGACGAGGAAGTGCTGTTCCAGAACGTGCTCGATCGAGGCCTGTTTTTGGAAGCATCTGGACACTTATCTGTGATTCAGCCCATTATCCGAGCGCGCAGACCTCCAGTAAACAACACAGCTGCGGCGGCCCGGGCCATTCCAGGCGGAAACCAAAAATCACCCATTAATAACTGCGGGAGTATAAGAGCGACTGGAGCGTTACATAAGTGTCCGCCGGTGTTTTATTTGGCGGAATATGCTTTTAAGAGTAAGCAATTACGGCTTGAACTTTTAAAGGCTGCTACGGACCGCCGCGCATCAATAAATGATTGTGGAAAAAGTTCATTTGAGCAAAGTGGGCAGTTTTCAGGTTGTAGACATGGGCGGATGAAGGAGTAGCAGCCAGTACTGTGTATATATATATATATAACACAAAAAATATGGTATGATAAAATATCTTTATGACAAGATTACGAAAGTCTTTCATCTTACTGAGATCGACACATTTATTTCAAACTCAAACCCTAAAACAATAAATGCATAAACTTATGAATGAGCAAAAGTTCAGTTTTAGTTGTAGTTTTCCTAATTTAGTTCAATTTTAGCCTTGTTTCGGGCCTAATTTGGTTGTTTTTACAATATAGTTCCCCTTTTAGAGGCTAAATTCTAACAACATCTTTGGTCTTTTTGCGTGACTGAGCGCACGCGTGAAGACCAGACGGGTACGCGTCAACTCGTCTAAGCTCAGGTAAGAACATAATCTCAGTGTGGAAAAACGGTGGCCTGTTCCTTTAAATAATATTTTATCATATCATACCACTAAAACATGTACAATAGGATGTGTGATGACAGTTTGTTTGCCCGTGTGAGAGAATAGTCGGTGGTCGGCAGTGTTCATTTTTATTATTTTTATTTAGTTTTAGTCTTCTGACGAAAATTCCATTTAATTTTAGTCAAGATTTAGTCAAATAATTGTCTTAAATTTTAATCTAGTTTTAGTTGATTAAAATTGCACGTACGTTGAATTGACTGACTCTAAAATTAATTTAGTAAAGTTGGCAAAATTAATCAATTTAATTATAATATTTAGTATAATCATATTTAATCAAGGTTCTCTGCTTCATGATCTTGCTACTTCCCAGTTGTCATAATAACTTTGGATACATTTGGAGAGATTTATGTTGCGTTTACACATAAGCACGATGCGTTACGAATGCCACAAATGCACATTCGTGGCCAAGGATCACGAATTTGATGATTCGGGGTCGAGGTTTCACGCGCCGCCACTAACTGTTGCGACCTGTTACTACGCGTTACGATTAATGGCACGAATTATTACGCACGGTCACGAATATGCGTCCCGCGCTGCTGCGTGGTGTTGCGCGCTGCTGCGTGGTGATGCGCGCTGCCACGGGATGTTACGGGTCACTAGGAATATTCGCGTTCTGTCCGAAATCTGTCAAGAATTGGGCGAATGTGGAGTGATCTTCTGCCACCGGGTTGGA
The DNA here is from genome assembly GCA_021464625.1 of Proterorhinus semilunaris. Lineage (NCBI taxonomy): Eukaryota > Metazoa > Chordata > Actinopteri > Gobiiformes > Gobiidae > Proterorhinus > Proterorhinus semilunaris. Next base: position 4,376,241 of record CM038356.1, on the reverse strand, counting down.
GGCGGAGCAGAGGCCGTGCTCTCCCCTGAGTCATTGGGCTCGTCTGGCTCCAACTCCCGAACACCAGGTACGACCCAGGAGGAAGAAACACTTTCAGCACCCCGAGGAGCGGCAGTGGCTCGGGGTGCTGAAAGTGTTTCTTCAGGTGCTGTCCGTGGCTTGGAGCGCGGCTTGGCCGACTTTGTGACACTTTTCCACTGCAGGTACGAACATTTACTTGGGCGTAGCGTGTGTTTCTGTCCATTTTGAGCGTGAAAACGGTGATTCTGCTCTACGAATGCTCTACGAATGCTCTACGAATGTTGTACGAATGCTCTCACGCTGAATTACGAAGCGCCACTCCTCCTTACGAAAGGACACGCTCCGCTGCGAACTCCACGAACAGAGGGTGATTCGTGACATTCGTGGAAGATTTTTTGACAGACAAAAACTTTCTCCACGAACGTCACGAATGTCACGAACTGATGCGTTCTGTTAAGAATCCCATTGAGATGCGTTAAGTCACGTCACGAACGTCACGAATGACGGAAAAATGACATTCGTAACGCATCGGGTTTATGTGTAAACGCAGCATAGTTGGCTGCGCAGATACTATAGAGAAAAGACACAGCACCACCTAGTGGCCAGGCTGAGTACTGCAATATCTTCATAAAACGCTCATAAAAAAAAATCCTTGACAAGAAAATAATGGCCTCCAGAGTTTTGTAATCTGACACTTTCACAGAGGAAGAGTTTTGTTTTTCTTTTCTTTCAGTAATCTGGGTTGAGAGGAGCAGCGACTCTTCTCCGAGCTCCCGTGTGTGGATTTGCAAAGAGCCGACGTTGTAACATTCATCGTGACATTTATAAGTGTATTTACTGCTCTTACTGCAAACGTTTCTGTTCTGGGGTTGCACGGTGGTCACACTCTCCCATCGTCAGTATGAGAGCTTGGTGGAAAACATGAACGCAACACTAGGGCGTGGTACCGTTAAACAATACCAGTGTGGTGTTAAAAACATACATACATTTTCTCCAGTTTGGCGTTTTCCAAATTGAAAAGCATCAAAATAGCATTAGACGAAAACAACGCGAGGAAAAAAATTAGTTTTGTAGGCCTTAGCTTTCAAATGAGACGTTATACTGTCTTATAGGCTTTAGATGTGGGTAAAAAAAAAAAGTAAAAGGTACCTAGTCCTAGATCTTAACCTCTTAACCCCCACCAGAACTGAGCCCCGTTTTCTCCAGTTTGGCTCACGAAAATAAGAGGAAAATGCGACAACAAAAACTAGGAAAGAGCTTAGGCCTTAGCTTTCAAATGAGGACCAGGCCCTATAGGCATCGGGTGCCATCTGCCTTCATTTACAAACCCCGTACCCCGGCCATCAACAACATCGCCGACTTTCGGGCTGAACTTTGGAACAGAAAGCGACGCAGTCTTTTGTGTAGAGAAATAGAGATTCCAAGCTTTCAAATTAGCCCTCTGCGGTCCTCCTACGCCATTTCATGAATTTACTTTGGAGGAGTACGTGAGTATGTGGAGGAACCGTTGTGCGTTTCATGATGCACATGTTCAGATTTTTTTTTTAATGAATAGATAATCATAATATAATATAATATAGTCATAGTCAAATAAAATAAAACAAGCCTTTTCCAAAACGTGTCTAAAAACAAACAACTATAGCCTGCTACTTGGATCAAGAAACACGCAGAAATATACATTAAAGAATACAAAACATAATAAGAGAATTCACTTGGTAAAGGCGGGGGTTAAGAGGTTAAACCCAATGGCCGCTGACTGCTCTGCTTTTTAACTACGACACTGGAGGCCGCCATTGCTCTACCTTTGCTGTAGTACCTCCATATGACCACTAGTCCCCCATTGGAATGCATTGGACTTTGGACGCGTTAAAAACAACTTTAATGCCTGGTGCCTAATGGTTTAGAAGTGGTTAGAGCTAGATATTCCTCCTGTGATTACGCTGGGTTAAAAACAATCTGGGGCACCGGGCTGAAATCTTGCATAATTAATGAGGGCCTGGCTTTGATTGACAGGCCGTTTATGTCGCTGCCTGGCCATGGGCGCGATTACAACAGAAATACACGCCCATTACACGCCCCGCGAGGGCCAAGCAGGGCCGGGTCTACAGTCAAGATCCCGCCCTTATGCCCTTTTTAGGAACATGAGAGGAGGAGCCTGTAAATCCGCCATGATTTCCCCCTCGATCGTGGTCATTGTGGTTAACGGGGAGGAGTGAGGAGGAGCGGTCTATTCTTTTTTACAGTCTATGGTTAAACCCCATTGAGAATCTTTGGACTATCCTGGAGAAGGCAAGTCTGCTTTCATACATTAATGTAGTTTTCATAACGAACTGGCCTATGTGCGAATAGACCTCACAATGCAATGAAAAAACATGAACCTTAAATAAAAATGTTTATTTTAAACTAACATTCACAAAACATCGAACAGACAGAACAGTCATAACGGATAAAATCATCAATTGAACAGTTTGGGGTTAAAGTGAAACTACCTGTGGAACACGCTCGAACTGCTGACCATTTTTCAGTCCAAGACATTTATAAAAAAATTACTTAAATTATAAAAATTACCGACTTCCTATCGCTACGGACTCTTTGGTTTTGAAACGTTGAAACATACGAGAACAAATGTGAGATTTTACGCCAAGCTTCGGTCGAGCTTAAAAAACATCGATATCGAATACATTTGGACTAGATTCAGCTAAAGAAAAGTCAAGACAAAAAGTAACACGTTTACAGATGAACGTTTAAGAGCGGGTTTTATGCTTCGATTATTGATACACTTTAAATTCAGTACAATGTAGTTTTATTTCTTGCACGACGCGATGTTACGCTTTTTAATAGACTCAGACCTGAACTTAAACAGCCACATCAAAGCAATGACATCATCAGCTTTTTACCATCTGGAAAACATTAAGATCAGAGGAATAGTGTCAAAACCAGACTTGGAGACACTCATCCATGCGTTTGTCTCCAGCAGGTTAGACGACTGTAACGGCTGCTCACTGGCCTTTCTAAACGAGCTGTTAGAGCTGCAGAACATCCAGAACGCTGCTGCTCCAGTCCTGACAAGAACCAGGAAATACGACCACATTAGTCCAGTGCTCCGGTCTCTACACTGGCTTCCTGTCACTCAGAGAATAGAATTTAAAACAGCTCTGCTCGTGTACAAGTCTTTTCATGGTTTAGCACCAAAGTCCATCTCTGACATGTTAGAGCCGTATGAACCATCTCGGGCCCTGAGAACTTCAGGGAGGGGTCTCCTGGTGGTTCCCAGAGTCAGGACTAAACACGGTGAAGCTGCGTTTCAGTTTCATGCAGCTAAAATCTGGAACAGTCTTCATGAGGATGTGAGACAGGCCTCAACTCTGACAATGTTCAAATCCAGGCTGAAAACAGCTCTTTTTACCCGAGCAGATGAAAACTGAAAGTATTTTATCTGCACTCTTGCCTTTTACTGTCATTGTCACTTTGAATCGCCTTGTGTATGAATTGTGCTCTACAAATAAACTTGCCTTGCCTTAATGCCATTTTTAATGCCACAAAATGCAGGAAAAAATTGCAGCATATTTAATTTCTTTGCATTTCTTCAGAATTTCTTAGGGTTTGCGAAACATCTCATCAAACAGAGGAACGATAATTGGACAAAATGGGAAAAACCTTCAGCCAAAACTGCAGCTAAACACGTTTTACGCCATCAGTTCGACATTGCCAATGCACGTATACAGTAAGCGATGAGCGATGTCATAATTTTCCATTGAATTTGGATTTAGTGCCAGTTTTAATTAAATTTAATGCTTTTTAATGACATTTAAGGCCTTGATTTTGACCCCGCGGGAACCCTGTAATAAAACATAACACCCTTAAGAACAGTTTCGTACACAGGGCCATCGGGAAGCTGAACTCCCTGCCCTCCCTCCCACCCCTCTTCCCCCACCCCCCGCTCCACAATCAAGGATGAGAGAAATATAATTTCAAATCAGTCACATGGTTTGACAAATAAAACAATCTTGAATCTTGAATTAAGGTTAATGTTAGGATCTTATGTCTCTCTGTTAACACATTGCACTAAATCTGGCCGGTGTATCGAGGGTAAAATAAAGTGTTTCCCAAAATGCAATATTGATCTAAAGCAGCCGTTTCACTTCCTGATATTCACACAAAATCACCATAAGCTCCTCCCACCCCCCGTCCATTGCTCCCCTTTCACTGCGCAGCGGGTTCCCTAAAGCCTTTTTCCTTTTTGTGGCTGTCGTGTTTTCACTTCCAGATCGTGAGGTAAGATGCGCGGGACCTCACATGCCACTGGGGGAAGAGTCAAAGATCACTCAAAGATGCGGTAGCGGCTCGAAACACAGCACCCGGCGTGTCTTTGACGAGAGAACAACATTATAACATGGTAAACAACTCTAAATAGTCGATTTTTGCATAATACCCCCCCTTTAATCTTGCCTTTTTGAGCCGTTCATCAGATTTTGTTAGTTTTAGTGTCAGTTTTGAACGTTTTCAGGTCCAGGTCAAACTTTCAAATCTCGCTTATTGGCAAGTCCTGGTTTAGTCCAAGGTCAGATCTCGCCTTGGTTTATCTCAGTCTAATTACGACACAATGCTAGTCCTAGTTTGGACCTGGTGCAGTCCCAGTATAGTCTTTTGATTGTCCTTATCGAGCCGACTGTCCCGCGGCCTCACAGCGAGGCCTCCAGGCTGTCCCGCGGCCTCACAGCGAGGCCTCCAGGCTGTCCCGCGGCCTCACAGCGAGGTCTCCAGGCTGTGCAGCGGGCTCCCGGGGCAGCGCGTCAGGGTGGAGTTCCTGGAGTCGGGGTGTAGCTGCGGCGCGATGCGTTCGGGGCCCGCGTTGTTGTTGACGTTGGCGTGCGGGGCGGGCGGGGGCTGCGGCGTGGGGTTGTTGCGGTTGGTGGGCGGCTCGTCCTCGTCGCCCTCGTCGATCAGCGGGATGTGCAGGGCGGACTCGTCGATGCGGAACTCCGGGTGGGTCATGAAGTTGTGGATGGAGCTGCGCGACTCGGCCGTCTCCAGCCCCTCGTACGGAGACACGCTGTCCCGGAAGGCGTTCACCACTCGGATCTGACACGGGACAAACCGGTTTAGAAACACGAAGGTCATCGGTACACGGCGGGACAACTTACGTCCGCTAAAAAAAATTATTAAACAAAATGTCAACTGCAAACCTGAATGATGTAATGGTGTGTGGAACAGTGCTAAAATCTGAGCGATTTACACATGGATTTTTAAGGTAATTTTTGTATTGTATGTTTTTAGCGCCCCCTCCTGGAGCCGCCACCTTAACGTGGTGGAGGGTTTGAGCCTGAATGATCCTGGAGCTCTGTTGTCGGGGGCTTCGTGCCCCTGGTAGGGTCTCCCAGGGCAAATAGGTCCTAGGTGACGGGTCAGACAAAGAGCGGTTCAGAAGCCCCTTATGAGAGACCAACAGATTGTAATTTACATTTTATAATAAAAAAAAACAAGTCTGTGTAAAAATTAACAAGTAATAATGAAATACTGGCGCTAGAGCTGGTCAAGACTTGGACTGGGGCTCCTCCTGCTGGCAGCTGAAGGAATAACCTATACAAATATAAAAGTAACTTCCGGTTTTGATTTACGGTGTGGTTTACAGCTTCATGGCCTGATAAACAGAACGGCTCAGAATCGATAGAATGTTGGATATATCTCTAGTGAGGACCATTTTATTTCTTCTTCAGTAAAAATGTAAGTATTACAGTTTGCCTTACAAATAAAATTCCCTTCCTTTTCCTTATTCAGGCTGTTTTGTTTGATTGCCTTTTATATCGCTACAAGATTAAGTGTTTTGTCTTCAAATCCTTTTGCTTTAAAATGTGCTTCAGACTGTAAATAAAGAATATTTAGATGAACATAACGTGTTGTGCAGTACAGTGTCGAATGTTTTCACAGTGCTGTCGTCCGGACCTGGGTCTGGATGCGGTTCAGGCCTCGGCACCACAGCACGCGGCTGTTCTTCAGCTCCATCTCGGCGTGGTCGATCTCGAAGTCGTCCTTCTGCGGCTCGCGCTCCTCCTCCGGGATCTCGTCTCTTTGGGTGTTGTGTCCCGCGGGCTTCAGGCACGTCAGCATCCGGGTCGGCACGCTGGTCACCACCTGGGGGCGCCACCGAGCACAGGCAGGTTTATTTCTCATACATACGACTTTTGACACGAAAAAAATAAACATCAATTCCAATACATAACATAAATAGCCTTGGAAGGGAATAACACAAACATGTATTAAATACAGTAAATGTTCATGTCGTGGGATGAAGTCAGACTTGCCAACATTGGGTTGTGAAAAATAGGGAGATTTTTTTTACATTGTTGTATCGGCCCCAGAAACAAGATTCCTTTGCAAAGTGTGAGAACAATTGTAATTTCTTATCTTGTTGTATTTACGTGATAAAGGAAACTTATCCTGAAACTGAAGGCCTCGGTCCACGCAGTGTTACATTTTGAAGCATATTCATTTTGTTCCTTTTCTTCGGAGGAGTATCTGAACGCTGAACCGAGGGCGCGAAGTCGGAAACCCCGCGAGTGAGTGGCTTTTTCTTCTTCTCCGCCTTCTTTTCCGGTAGGAAAACGCTACTTGACGTATCGCTGCCTCCAGTGAGTGACTGAGTCACGTCACCCGCTCGCCTCATACGCGCAGGCAGCTGTTGTTGCCAGATACTGCGCCCAACAATCTTATTTATGGTCCTCACTGTGAAATCTGAGATTAGCGGCAGAAATGACTGACTGGGAGCATCGCAGGAGATGGGGTTAAAAATCTCCAGCGTGAATCGGGAGAGTTGGCAAGTGTGATAAAGTGTACCCTTATTTATGCCCCACCCCTTTTACTAACTACACTACAAAAAGGAATCGTGAAAATAGTTAAATTGTCTTTAAAAAAGTAATTTTGTCCTTGTGTCTAATTTCAACAAATCTGTCCTTTTATTTACACATTTCATTTCATTTTATTTATTCTTTTTTCCATGGTAATGCAACACAACATGTGTACAATAATCCAAAAAACACAACAATAATACATTTCATGAAAAGAAGAACAGGAGTAGGATGAAGAAAAAATCTTATAAGCTCCTACCCCATTCTAAATAAAAAAAACTTTACAAATTAGATGGCCTCACCGATGCCAAAAAAGTAACAATAGCCCAAACCAGATGTTATCAACTTTTCTTTTACTATATATATTTGTTCAATTATTAATAATTGTGCTAAAACAACAGTGATGCAATGGGGACTACAGCGGCGACGGAAACAATGACGAGGCCATCAAACTACACAACGCACACCCACACATACATACAGGCACACACAGGCACACCCACAGCACACACACAAAAAGACGAAGAGGATCTATTGATGTATTTGTGATGAGCCCTATGCTGTGTGTTGCATTAAAAAAAAAAAAAAAGGTTTGAGTGGGTAGCTGTCGAAAGATGTTTGACCTCCCACAGCTGCCCCGGCACCTGCTTACCCTACATCAGTGATTGACAGAGTTATGCCCTAAGATAGGTGTTGTGTTTAAAAAGACAGGAGTTAGTGGAAGTGGACACTTAAATGAAGATACAATAAATCACTGCACTCAAAACTAGATTAAAAATCTTTATTTATTTGAAATAAAACTGCTGTAGTTGTTTTATCTTAATCTAACTATACATATCGTGCCCCATGGACAGATTTATTGAAATTAGACAAATCAAGGACAAAAGTACTTTTTTATTTACATTAAATTGCCGCTAATATTAGCTTTAATATTGATTTTGGCCGTTGGGTAATTTACAACTTAGACAAGTTGACATTGAAGTATTTTAGGCATTTTTTAGAAGAATTAATACTGACTTGACAAGAAATTGACTTTGATCACAGATGACACGAGAAGGATTTACTGCTACCCCAAGATTCAATTCAACAGTGAAATTTGGCAGAACTAACGAACAGTACGTGGAGGGCCAGTTAATCCAAGATCAGCAGTGCTTCTTACAATCTATTTTGAACATGATTAATATGTGTTTTTAATGTGTGCATTATGAGAGAGCTGTTTGAGTCTGACCTGTCCCCAGAGCAGGCTGCTGAGGCCGAAGAACACACACCAGAGCCACTGGTCGGGGGTGAGGGGGACGCAGCTGAACGGCTTCCCCCCAAACTGAATGATAAGGACCTGCAGAACAAAACAGTCAACATATTAAAGAGAGATTAAAGAAGAAGCACTTGTTTTTGTGTCCGCCACCTGCACGACGAGCGTTCCCAGGACGATTCCACAGAAAATGGGGTTCCTGTGGACGCCCTCGAACACGTTCCTCTCGCCGTGGATCTTTCGGGCGTTGAGTTCGTTGAAGATTTGCATCAGGACGAAAGTGTTGAAGACGATGGTGTAGTGTTCGGACGGCGGCGCGTGGAGAGGAGCGTTCCTGCCGCAGTCGATGTCGAACATGAGCTCACCTGGAGCGAGAGACAAGTCGGGTTTTGAGGCACAGAAACGGCTTCGTATTTAGCGACTCATTTCCCACTGACCCGCGAAGAGCAGCGTGAAGATGAGGCAGAGCTGGTAGACGGCATGTCCCAGGATGTTCTTCATCATGGTGCGGGAGATGAGCGGCTTCTTGCGTCCGTACGGTTTCCGCCGCAGCAGGGACTCGGTGGGCGGCTCCGTGGCCAGAGCCAGAGACGCAAACGTGTCCATGATCAGGTTCACCCACAGCATCTGCACGGCCTTCAGCGGAGAGTCCTGAGGAGAGGCCGAGGAGAACACACGACTGACTGCGAGGAAACAACTGCACGACACAAGAAAGCTATCAGGGTCCATGAGGCTATCAGGGTCCATGAGGCTATAAGGGTCCATGAGGCTATAAGGGTCCATGAGGCTATAAGGAACAGGAAAATGTATTTTAAAATTACTAACTTTACGGACTCTACTCTGTATAGTCTGTAAATCGAGACCTGGTGGATTTACAGACTGATTCCATTTAGGGAAAAAAGTTGTATATATTTTTTTATAAATGTACAAAATGATTTACTGTGAGAGACGGTGGCTATAGAGAGGAGAAGGAGAAGGAGAAGAAGGAGAAGAAGAAGAAGAAGAAGAAGAAGGAGAAGGAGGAGGAGGATTGTCGTGAGTAACTCTACCCCAGTGATGCCATGGAGGTGATCAGCACCATCAGACAGAGACTGAAGGCACCAGAGGGCCATTCTGAGCGGTGCAGAAAGACCTTTATTTCTACAGCCTTTCGACTCTTCAATAGAGTTAATGATGTCCACTGCTGTATTTGTTTATAATGTGTGTGATAGATTCATCAATTATTGAATGTGATGTTGTATGAGCTGCTGCAATAGCGGAGTTTCCTGAAAAGGATCAATAAAGTATCGATCTAACCTTGCGAAAATAGTTTATTTGGATAAAATCAACATCTTAATCCCACTCCTTTTCGAGCAGCTGTGAGTCGTCTGTGTTGGATGATCATTGTGTTTTAAAACCTTGTTGTAAATATTGTACGCCTTTTTTATCACGTGCTCAAAATAAAACGAAATAAACCAGACGACTTCAATCTTCTTCCTTCCTGGCTGTGTCGTGAACCAGTGTTAATTTCGTCGACTAAAATATTTAGTCTTAATTTTAGTCAAAGTGATTTTTTTGACGACTAAAATTGGACTAAAACTAAATTAAAAGTTTTTCATGCGACTAAAACTATGACTAAAATGTCCAGATATTTTAGTCGACTAAAATGAGACTAAATAAAAATGAAAAGGAGAGACTAAAATCATCCAAACTTCTATTGACCGTCTGAAAGAGCCTCATATCATGTAAATTCACTGCCAAAGGAACAGCTCTGAGCTTTGTTCATGAGGGAGCAGCTCCATGAAGCAGGACCTCCATTAAATATGATTATAATGAATATTATAAATGCAAAGTCGATTAAATTTGTCCTAAATTTAGTCGACTAAATCTCGACTAAAATTCAATTACATTTTCGTCAAAAGACTAAGACTAAAACTAAATTAAAATATGTTGTCAAAATTAACACTGTTGTGAACATCCATCCATCCATTTTCTTCCACTTGTCCGTTGCCGGGTCGTCGGGGCAGCTGTTGGAGCTGCACCAGCCCCTATGGCGCCCCCTGCAGGTGGTGGGTCCACAGAAGGACGGCCTCATGGTTCTAACCGGGCCTCTCTCATAAGGGGCTTCTGAACCGCTCTTTGCCCCCGACAACTTGGCTCCTAGGATCATTCGAGCGCTCAAACCCTCCACCACGTTAAGGTGGCAGTTCCAGGAGGGGTTGTTGTGAACAATAAAATTAAAATCACAAACATTTCTATTACTGTAGATACTTCATGTATTCAGTGGTTGTTGCATTTCCTGGACGATAAGCCTCTGGTGATGACTGAGCTGTACCTGGGTGATGCAGGCTCCAGTGAAGGCCACGATCACTGCCACCACGTTGACCGTCAGCTGGAACTGGAGGAACTTGGAGATGGAGTCGTACACGTTCCTGCCCCACATCACGGCTTTGACGATGCTGCTGAAGTTGTCGTCCGTCAGGATGATGTCGGACGCCTCCTTCGCCACGTCGGTGCCCGCGATGCCCTGAAACACCACGAGGTCGGAGGGAATGTGGAGATTAACTCGTGCCACCGCTCTCTCGCCAGTTTCTCATGTTTGTCTCCAACTCTACGCATAATAACTCTTGAACGGTCGAAAGCCGTTACCATGGCGAAGCCCACGTCCGCCTTCTTGAGCGCAGGGCCGTCGTTGGTGCCGTCTCCGGTCACAGCCACGACCTGTCGCTGCTCCAGGACCGTGCTGTCGATGATCCCTGTCCACAACAACAAAAACATATTCCTGTCAATAAAAATGTTTACCAAAGAAGTGCTGATGTGAACGAGAAAACCAGTCTGGGATCGTAAAGCAGACACCTAAAATCCTGCATCTTTAGATCTAAGTTTTGATGCTGTGGGTCCAGGGACAGTGTTGTTTTAATGACGATAACGTAAAAAATTGCTGTTTGGGACTAAAACATGATGAGACGAGAAAATGGGAGAAAGTGGTTAGCATAAAGAGCTTATGCGCGGAGCGGGACTCGCATGCGGCAGGCTGCACCCCTCTCTCCCTCTTCCCCTCTTTCCCCACGCACCGCGACCATCAGCGTACGTCCTCCATGGTCAGTTTTAAATACCGTAGTATTTACGAGGAGTCCTGTTCCCAATGACAAGTCTGCCAGTGCCTATTGTGGAGTAATCTGTTTGACAAAAACTATATAAAGTCAAGAGATTATTATTATTTATCCCAATTTTGACTAAAACTTCACTAAAATCTTTAGTCAAGTTTTTGTCAGACTAAAATGTCACTAAAACTAAAAGGGCTTTTTCAATTTTCCCCAATTTTATTTTTAATTCTCCTTCCCCCCTCTAATTCATGCTTATTTTTCCCCAAATTTTCCCCAAATTATTCACCATTTTCCACACATTTATTGACATTGGAGATGAACCTGATATTGTAAATGTGCAGATCTTCCATATTATCAGCCACATCAAAGCAATTACATCATCAGCTTTTTACCAAAACATGGCTAAGATCAGAGGAATCGTGTCAAAACCAGACTTAGAGACACTCATCCATGCATTTGTCTCCAGCAGGTTAGACTACTGTAACGGCTGCTCACTGGCCTTTCTAAACGAGCTGTTAGAGCTGCAGAACATCCAGAACGCTGCTGCTCGAGTCCTGACAAGAATCAGGAAATACGACCATATTAGTCCAGTGCTCCGGTCCCTGCACTGGCTTCCTGTCACTCAGAGAATAGAATTTAAAACAGCTCTGCTTGTGCACAAGTCTTTTCATGGTTTAGCACCAAAGTCCATCTCTGACATGTTAGAGCCGTATGAACCATCTCGGGCCCTGAGAACTTCAGGGAGGGGTCTCCTGGTGGTTCCCAGAGTCAGGACTAAACACGCTGAGGCTAAAGCTAAAATCTGGAACAGTCTTCATGAGGATGTGAGACAGGCCTCAACTCTGACAATGTTCAAATCCAGGCTGAAAACAGCTCTTTTTACCCGAGCAGATGAAAACTGAAAGTATTTTATCTGGGAGGAGTCTCACCTTTGACCAGGGTGTGTTTGTCTGTGGGCGAGGACCGAGCCAGGACTCGCAGTTTGGGCCAAATCTTGTCGATTCGCTCCTGTTCGATCTGTGGGGAAACAAGAGGCAGTCGTGAAAGGGACAATATCTCCCAGAGCGGCGTCATCACCGTATTATTCTGCATCCCATAACAAAACACTCGCTTTTGTGGTTCAAAAACAATCAGGAAATGCCAGATTGTGAAGGTCTCTCTCCTCCTGCACTGACCTCGCCGATATCGCTCCTGATCCGCCGGTTGAACTCTTTTCCCTCCATACACAGGAAGTCTTCTCCTGGGTGTAGGATTCCACATTTGGTGGCGATGGCTCGAGCCGTGTTAATGTTATCGCCGGTGACCATCCGCACCGTGATCCCGGCCTGTTGGCACTTCCTGATGGCATCGGGGACCTGAGGAGACGAGTGTGAAGCTGTGAAGCTGTGATCATTATCACGTCTGGGAGAAAGCACCGTGTTTGACCTTGAAGAGTTTCTCAGAGATTAGATTAGATTGTTTTATTTATTCATATAACACATGAACAAACATCGTGATGCACATAGGTTTAGGGGTTGAGGTTTCTCCTTTACTTTCCATCCTGGTGACCCATTATCAGAACGAAATGTAAATGAGACAGTTCAATCAGCAGCGAAAACCAACCAGAAATCCTACAAACAACTGATCCAGGAGGTTCTTAGGGGCCACGGGGATGCTAAGTGAAGGCGCTAGGCTAACCACACACACAGCCACTGGGTCACTGAAAGGTCAAATAGACACTAATAGCAACTTTTTATTTTTACATATAAAGCAGCATATTGCACCTTTAAACAAAGCATGTAAGAGTTTAAGAGTAAGAGCCTCAGACCTGGCTCTCTAAGGTAAAGACTGAACTGATGCAGTTTATGATTAGTACATTTCACCAAACAAATCCATAATTACTGTTGGCATTAAGTATTGCACTGAATTCAATTACATTATAGCATAGTCCAATGCATCCTCACATTATGTACAGTAATATGGTTTGGGGTGCAACATGCCAAACATATAAGATTACATCAACACAACATAAATTGATTTCCTTCATCTGCTCCTCTTTTCCAAAAACATTTTGACTAGATTTAATGTTAACATCTATTGCATAAATATTTTGTTGTATAAGTATGTGAATAAGCCAAATGTTTTGCCCAGAGCTTAACTTTTTATATTTATTCTTCAGAAGTTTATGCCTACTCCTCCAGGCGCAGCAAAGACTTGTAGACCCCTTTTTGTAGAAAGGAGAAACTACACTCAAATACAGAGGGCCTTCCCTCTGGAATCATTCAGCCCCTGCTCTAAAGACTACACCTACTATAAACTCTTTCAAAAATGAGCTGAAAATAATATAAATACGTTTATGCTGTTAATTTGGTACATTTAAATTGTCATCGTCTCGCTTGTTCATGCAAATTTCATCCCCGTTTGATGTGATTTTGGGGAGGTGGTTTTATAAGATCTCATGGTCTTCTCTCTCTCTCTCGCACAGCATTTTCATTCTCTCTTTATGGATTTGTAAACTTGTATTTTAAAATGTTATATGAGCAAATACAATCTACTCTAATCTAATTACCAGTAATGCCTACTCTACACATACGGTACATATACATTACAAAAACATTGTTAATTCAAGGAGATTATCCTCAATGGTCAATTTGAAAAGCTACTACATATGCTCCTGTACATGTCCCTGTCAAATAAATAAATAAAATAAACTACCCGGGCTTTGTATCCTTCTACACTACGCTGACGTTAGACTGTGATGTGAATCATGGAGGCAGTGGCCGTACCTCCGGTCGCACCGGGTCCTCGATGCCCACCACACAGATGCAGGTGAGGCCGGTCAGGATCTGGTTCTCGTCGTCCCAGTCCGGCTCGCCCTCGGAGACCGGGAACTCCCTGTAGGCCAGACAGATGGTCCTGAGCCCCTCGGACGCCATGGGCTCGATCACGCTGTTCACCACGGAGTCTCTTTCCATCCGACGGAAGGCTTTGACGTCTCCGCCGGACGACACGATCCTGCAGCACCTGCACGAGTCGAAGCATGAGGTCGAAAATAAACAAATACATCAACGTTTCGTCTTTATTCTACAACTACGGTATCTCCTCAGGTCGATCCCTCGGGCTGGGTGCTGTTACATTTCTTTCAATATCGGTACTTTGACGATACTTTTTCCGATACCTATACTAAAATATTTGTCATATAGAACCATAAAACGGATTAATAATGTTTATTTATTCCTTTTCCTTCCATTTAATTTATTTTGCATTTGTATCATTTGTTTGAGGTGAAACAACTAAGAACAAAAGGGCAGAAAAAACACTTTCCAAGTTTTCCTTATTTTTCCTCCCCATTTTTAACTAATTGTTTAGACATTCTTTTTCTAATTTTTTTCCCCAATTTTTTTTCGTGTTTTCCCCCCCAATATCCCCAAAATGTTCAAATTTCCCCCCATTTTTCCGCCAAATTGTTCCCAGTTTTTTGTTGTTTCAATATTTTTCCCGATTTTTTTCCATACATTTTGTTTCTTTTTTTAAAACATTTTTATGAACAACAGCAACTTGAATATAAAGATTTTCGGTACCTGCTTTCGATACTTTGGTACAATTTCTTTTGCATTTGTATCATTTGTTTGAGGTGAAACAACCAACACTTTTCAAGTTTTCCTTATTTTTCCCTCCATTTTTGACCAATTGTTTCCACATATTTTCCCTACATTTTTTTTGTGTTTTTTCCCCAATTTTCCCAAAATGTTCAAATTTTCCCCCCAAATTGTTTTCAACTTCTTTTTCTCATCTTTTTACTCACTTCTTTAATAAGATTTCCGACGCCCCTTTGCTGAACATGGTGTAGCTGCCGTCGTAGTTTCGCAGGACGGTGCTCATGGACTTTCTGACAGAGTTGAACGTGTAGACTTTGTGGAGCGATTCCTCGGGGAACTGGTTGCGGATGGCCTGGTAATCGCGGCGCAGGTCGGTGGCGAATCCTAAAAGAGCGCACTCCGTTTTGTTCCCGACTTGTCGAGGCAGCCCTCCCTCTTTCTCTGCCGGCTGTGGAGACATCAGGGAGTTTGCATGTTAAGTTTTCCTTTTTAAAAGAGACTCGATGCAAGTTGGTGATTTGATGCTCACTACTGCCGCCTCAGGTCTTATGTGTAACTGCAGCTTCTATATTAAGCTCGTGCATTACGGAACCTCTGAGTAACAACTTTCTGAGCGACAGTGCAGGAGTTTAGAGGCAGGTCAGGAATCATTCTACACATTAGGACATGACTGGAACGTGTAGGGGGAGGAAAATACCTAGTTTTAACATATTTAAACTCTGTATAGTCTCTTTAATGTTTCATCTGCATTCAGCACATCCTACAAGGCAAGAGATCCACAAGATTTAAGCGGCGTCTTTTCAGTCAATGTCAGACGCATTGTTTCTGCTTTGTCTGTAGCGAACACAATCAGGGTCGACGGCACAGTTTAAGAGCAGCAGTCCGGATGAATGTGCCGATGTTCGCTCACACTTCACCAGATGGAAGGAAGAGATGGAGCTCAAGAAGAGATAAAGTTCCTCCTGCCTGTTTAACCTGTTTCTGTTCTTCAAAAAGTTAGATGCTACTTATTTGAGCAATAATTGTTTTCGGAAAAACCTCTTTTGGGCTAAAGACATTGACAGTCGGTCCTACACAGAGGTGGGTAGAGTAGCCAGTATATTTACTCAAGTAGGAGAAAGGTTACTTTGACATAACTTTACTCAAGTAAAAAGTAGTGGCCAAAATAATGGGCTATATGCACAGTGTCCACACGTGATTTCTTCCTGTACAATAAGATCTGTACTTTATGTCATTTACATTCACGATTAGCAGATTCCCAAACAAATCAAGAGGAGGCTCAGGATTTAATAAAGGACAGAGAGTCACTGATGGACAGTCACTGTGTTACAAACATCATGTTCGCCGTGAATCCTGCCCCACAGGAGCTTTTGTCTTAGAGCTAAAGGTGTTAAATAATTATAAGATGTAAACAACTACAGACAGGCCGATTCTTTTTTGAACACAAAGGGTTTTCTCCAGTGAAGTCGTGATGTTTTTAACCTGCTCCAGTTTATTTTATTTATTTATTTATATCCAGTCACATCCGAATTGCTGTCCTTTACAATACCTTGAGCTATCGCTTCATTGCTGTGGGACCCTGGCTAATCGTGAATGTAAAACAAAGGGGAGAGGAAGGACAGCGCCGGTGTTACTGTCCAGGCTGAGATCACGTGGGGTCACTGTCCATTTAACCCATTACTCAAGTAAAAGTAAAAAAGTACTTGGAGAAAATGTTACTTGTGTACTGTGAGGTACTCAGTAACTATTTGAGCAAAAAGGTCTGATTTATTTTCATTGACGCCATAGATTGTGTGAAACAAAACACAAAATCCTGTGGTAATTGTGATATTTACAACACACTTCCAAGAAAATGGCAAGAAAATACAGAAAAACTAAAAAATTCTACAGAACAAACTACATAGACTTTATCAATCAAAATGAACAGTTTTCCGCTTAAATATTTACTCACAGCAGAAAAAGTAACAATAAATTTTGCTCAAGTAAGAGTACAGATACTTCATTCTAATGTGACTCAAGTAGAAGTAAAAAGTACCGTATGATAGAACTACTCTAAGAAGTACAGTTTCCTCATAATGTTACTCCATAGAAACCCAGTGCATCAGAGGCGTACCATGATCTTGGTGGTGTAGGCACAGTTGAGGGCAATGCCCTTGATGAGCAGGTCCACCGTGTTTTTGGGGAAGGCGTCTGGAGACGAGATCCTCTTGTGGAAATGCCCCGCCATGTAGCACTGCACCACCGTCATTCGGTTCATCGTGAGCGTTCCGGTTTTGTCCGAGCAAATGGCCGTGGCGTTTCCCATCGTTTCACAGGCGTCCAAGTGTCTGACCAGGTTATTGTCCTTCATCATTTTCTGGAATCAAATCAAGAAAACATTCGCTCAGAAACTCTAAAACAGCCGGACATTTGAGTAGGGCTGGGTACCGTTATTCTTTTGGATACCAGTACTTTAACAATACTTGATTTTTGATACCGATAAGAGACACTAAAATATTTATGTGTCATCTAGAACCAGAAACACAACAATAATGTTTGAAAGATCTGAATAAATTCGGGGGAATAGAGAAAATATTAGTAATAACAAATTAGCAAAATGGGGGGAAAAAATTGGGAAAACAAGAAAAAAATATATATAAAAAAGGTAGAAATGGGGCAAACATTGGGCAAAACAATTTAAAAAAAGGAAAAAAACAGGGAAAGAAAATAATAAAAAATTGTGCTAAAACATCCAAGTCTGTCCCTGAACCGACAGCATCAAAACTTGGATCTGAAGATATACGTTTTTTTCCCGGTACCTCCTTTCAATACTTTCATTGTGTCAATACCGGTAGTGCCTAAACTGTTAACAGCCCTACATCTGAGTGGGAAAACAATGGGACTAATGAACACGTGGACTCAGGTTTGGACTCAGGTTTGGACCGTTATATAGATAAATGTCTAGTGTGGCTAAAGCACAGACCTTGACGGAGTAGGCCAGGGAGATGGTCACGGCCAGAGGCAGCCCCTCCGGCACAGCCACCACCAGCACGGTCACGCCGATGATAAAGAACTTGACCAGGAACTGGATGTAGATGGGAACGCAGTCCGGGTTCCAGGTAACTTGCTGAACGGCAAACGTGTCGATGAGGAACCGAACGATGAGGATGATCACCGTGAGAACCGACATGAACAGACCTGAAACACACGGGGAATACAGCTCGTTAGGGAGGTGTATAATGTCAATCTAAACATAAAGATTATTGTTGGGGGGGGGGGGGGGGGAATTGGAGGAAAAAAATAGTAATAAAACGAGCAAAAATAAGGTAACAAAATGTGTCAAGATAATGGGAAAAAAATACTGCATATTTTCTATTCTCCTATGTAGGCTGGGTACCGTTAAACGATACAAGTCTGGTATCGAAAAGCAGGTAAAGAAAAAAAAAAAACATCTATCTTTACATCCAAGTTCTGATGCCGTTGGTCCAGGGACAGCATTAAGGGAGTGACTTGGTTGTTTCAGCACAATTAAATATAAATTTTCAAAATTTTTGCCTAATTCTTTTTTTTCTCAGTTTTTTCCCCAATTTTTCCAAATTCTTTACTCAATTTAATACAAACATTTCCACTGTTTTTGGCCAAATTTTCCCTTATTTTTGTCACAAAAAATGCCCAGTTTTTTTTCCCTCATTTTTGATTTTTCTTTATTCCAAATATGTTGCCTATTTCCCATGATCTTTTTAACATTTTTCCCAATTCATTACCAATTTCTTTCCTAGCTTTGCCCAATTTCCCCCAAATTTGTACTCAATGTATTTATTTATATTGTCCAATTTTCCCTTATTTTTACCCCAAATTTTTTCCTAATTTTTGCTGTTTTTCCCAAATAATTTCCCCATTTCCGGATTTATTCCCTCTATTTTTCACACATTTCTTGACATTGGAGATGAACCCGATATTGTAAATTTGCAGATCTCCAACACATCATTTTCTGCTTCTAGACGACAAATATTTCTGTATCGGTATCGAAAAAGGTATCGTTAAAGGCACACTGCGTAACATTTGGGACTATACTGTTGCCATCGATACAAAACATGCTCCCAATGACCAGCTCAACACAGAAAATGCGATTTCAAAGAATGGATCTGGGTGAGGACATAACCTGTTTAAATCTTTAGTCCACATCTCCGTGTTGTTGTTATTACTAAAATCCCGCCGTTTGAGAAAGTGAGTGCTTAGAGTCTCGTACCGGCTTTCCCGATCTGCACAGCCAGCCGGGTCAGCTTCCCCTGCAGCACGGACTTCTCCTTTTTGTGGGGGTTGGTTTTCTTCTCGGGTTCTCCATCTTTGAGCGGCTGCATCTCCACAGTAGCGCCGTCCTTCTGTAGATCTGCACATCGCACAGGTCAAGTAGAACGATCACATATCATCGGCTCTTCATCAGTACACAAAGTACACTTTCTGGGACATGGAGAATATTGTAACCAGACCGGAATGTAGCCCCCGTCACACGGTTAATCGAGTTCATTATGGCTTTGGAATTAACCTCTTAACCCCCGCCTTAACCAAGCACATTTTCTCCAATTCAGCTTTACCCAAACCTAAAAGCTTGCGGTTTTGTCAATTAAAAAAATTAATCTAATTAATTGGAGGCTTTGTAATTAATTAATCGAAATTAATCGCATATAAATATTTGACCTGAGAACGGTGAGAAGTAAGTTTTTTTCATAAGGATTTTTAGTATAGCATTGAATAATGACTGAACACATGAGCTTAAGCAACAAAATATTGTTTATTTTTGTCCAACCAAGTCCAACAGACCAGTGCAATATTGCCATTAATTGTGCGTCTGCAGGAAAAAAGGAAACTGAAGTGTGGAAAGCAAAGTGTGATTAATTTCGATTCATATTGTTTATCGGACTAAACCTCATGTAATTAATTAATCGCAATTAATCGAAAAAAGTCCCGGCCCTAGTTTTTATTGCTTTATTTCATGTTTTTGTCACTTTTTTTTTTTGGCATGTTTACATCTCGTTTTCATCGGTATTTTGGCGCTTATTTTCAAGAAACGCAACTCGCGAAAATGTGCTCGATTCAGGTGGGAGTCGAGAGTTTAATGGATCGCAATAAATTGCATTTTAGCATAATTTATTTTGTATTTATTTTTGGAGATATATTGCAGATGCTTCTTCGTATTGGATGAGGCCTGTTGGATCATTCCAAACACTCTTAAGACGAGAGCAGTTTGGTTTATTTTGGAGAATTATCTTTTTAAATAAGTTCATGTGGCTTAACTGTGTAAATAAGTTTGGCTTATGTGGTGTAAGCAACATTTGCAGAACAAGGAAACTGAAAAATGGTCTATGCCACTACAGTAAATTGTGATTAATTGTGATTAATTTGAATGTTTGAATGTTTTAATATTTTAATTAATCAGAATTAATCGTAAAAAGTCCCGGTCTCGTCTATAGTCTGATTAGATCTGGTCAATTGATCGCAATCGCAATCCCTACTTTAGTCAATCTCAAATATCGTCACTGGACTTTATAATCAATTTGGAGTTTGGATAATGGAAGATTTTTGCGTTTTAACCTTTTAACCCCCGCCTTAACCGAGGCCATTTCCTCCAGTTTGGCTTTACCCAAATCTAAAAGCTTCTTTAAAAAAAGCGTCAAAAGAGAAACAAAAAACGTGATATAAAAAAAATAAACACAAATTTTACAAAAATAGCGACAAAAAACGCAGCACAAAAGCACCAAAACAACATCGTAGGTCTTAGCTTTCAAATAAGGCGTTACATTGGCCTATAGGCTGTAAATTCCACTCAAGAAGCTTTTAGATTTGGGTAAAGCTGAACTGGAGGAAATGGCTGGGGGTGAAATGAAACTGGAGGAAAACATTTGTTACATTTGTTCTGCTGCATGTACCTGCTTTGAATATGAATAAATGAAGGCGAATCGGAAAAACCATATCGTCTCCATGTGTTGTTTTCTTACAGTATGAAGCGGCTTGTTTCCTACATCGTCCCCGGACTAACGTGTGTGTGTGTGTGTGTGTGTGTGTGCGTGTGTGTGTGGACGAATGGTTAAACGTGACAGTGGTGCGAGACGCTGATCCGAGGTTAGCAGTGCTCGGTCAGTGAAGTGGAAGAGGAGGCAGCTGTGAAGCTTAGGTCCTGCAGATAATCTTCTTGTTCCTAATCACCATCACAGAGTCAGGAGCACCTGCTGCTCTCACACACGCACACACATGCACACCACCTCCAGCACCTAACCAACAGCTCCAGCCCGGTTATGACAGCTCCAGGCCTTGTCTAAGACCTACAGCCCGGTCATGACAGCTCCAAGCCGGGTCCACCACCTCCAGCACCTAACCAACAGCTCCAGCCCGGTCAGTACAGCTCCAGGCCTTGTCTAAGACCTACAGCCCAGTCAGGGCAGCTCCAAGCCGGGTCTACCACCTCCAGCACCTAACCAACAGCTCCAGCCCGGTCATGACAGCTCCAGGCCTTGTCTAAGACCTACAGCCCGGTCATGACAGCTCCAAGCCGGGTCCACCACCTCCAGCACCTAACCAACAGCTCCAGCCCGGTCAGTACAGCTCCAGGCCTTGTCTAAGACCTACAGCCCAGTCAGGGCAGCTCCAAGCCGGGTCTACCACCTCCAGCACCTAACCAACAGCTCCAGCCCGGTCATGACAGCTCCAGGCCTTGTCTAAGACCTACAGCCCAGTCAGGGCAGCTCCAAGCCGGGTCCACCACCTCCAGCACCTAACCAACAGCTCCAGCCCGGTCAGTACAGCTCCAGGCCTTGTCTAAGACCTACAGCCCGGTCATGACAGCTCCAAGCCGGGTCTACCACCTCCAGCACCTAACCAACAGCTCCAGCCCGGTTATGACAGCTCCAGGCCTTGTCTAAGACCTACAGCCCAGTCAGGGAAGCTCCAAGCCGGGTCCACCACCTCCAGCACCTAACCAACAGCTCCAGCCCGGTCATGACAGCTCCAGGCCTTGTCTAAGACCTACAGCCCAGTCAGGGCAGCTCCAAGCCGGGTCCACCACCTCCAGCACCTAACCAACAGCTCCAGCCCGGTCAGTACAGCTCCAGGCCTTGTCTAAGACCTACAGCCCAGTCAGGGCAGCTCCAAGCCGGGTCTACCACCTCCAGCACCTAACCAACAGCTCCAGCCCGGTCATGACAGCTCCAGGCCTTGTCTAAGACCTACAGCCCAGTCAGGGCAGCTCCAAGCCGGGTCCACCACCTCCAGCACCTAACCAACAGCTCCAGCCCGGTCAGTACAGCTCCAGGCCTTGTCTAAGACCTACAGCCCGGTCATGACAGCTCCAAGCCGGGTCTACCACCTCCAGCACCTAACCAACAGCTCCAGCCCGGTTATGACAGCTCCAGGCCTTGTCTAAGACCTACAGCCCAGTCAGGGAAGCTCCAAGCCGGGTCCACCACCTCCAGCACCTAACCAACAGCTCCAGCCCGGTCATGACAGCTCCAGGCCTTGTCTAAGACCTACAGCCCAGTCAGGGAAGCTCCAAGCCGGGTCCACCACCTCCAGCACCTAACCAACAGCTCCAGCCCGGTCAGTACAGCTCCAGGCCTTGTCTAAGACCTACAGCCCAGTCAGGGCAGCTCCAAGCCGGGTCTACCACCTCCAGCACCTAACCAACAGCTCCAGCCCGGTCATGACAGCTCCAGGCCTTGTCTAAGACCTACAGCCCAGTCAGGGCAGCTCCAAGCCGGGTCCACCACCTCCAGCACCTAACCAACAGCTCCAGCCCGGTCAGTACAGCTCCAGGCCTTGTCTAAGACCTACAGCCCGGTCATGACAGCTCCAAGCCGGGTCTACCACCTCCAGCACCTAACCAACAGCTCCAGCCCGGTTATGACAGCTCCAGGCCTTGTCTAAGACCTACAGCCCAGTCAGGGAAGCTCCAAGCCGGGTCCACCACCTCCAGCACCTAACCAACAGCTCCAGCCCGGTCATGACAGCTCCAGGCCTTGTCTAAGACCTACAGCCCAGTCAGGGAAGCTCCAAGCCGGGTCCACCACCTCCAGCACCTAACCAACAGCTCCAGCCCGGTCAGTACAGCTCCAGGCCTTGTCTAAGACCTGCAGCCCGGTCATGACAGCTCCAAGCCGGGTCTACCACCTCCAGCACCTAACCAACAGCTCCAGCCCGGTCATGACAGCTCCAGGCCGGGTCCACCACCTCCAGCACCTAACCAACAGCTCCAGCCCGGTTATGACAGCTCCAGGCCTTGTCTAAGACCTGCAGCCCGGTCATGACAGCTCCAAGCCGGGTCTACCACCTCCAGCACCTAACCAACAGCTCCAGCCCGGTCAGTACAGCTCCAGGCCTTGTCTAAGACCTACAGCCCGGTCATGACAGCTCCAAGCCGGGTCTACCACCTCCAGCACCTAACCAACAGCTCCAGCCCGGTCAGTACAGCTCCAGGCCTTGTCTAAGACCTACAGCCCGGTCATGACAGCTCCAAGCCGGGTCTACCACCTCCAGCACCTAACCAACAGCTCCAGCCCGGTCATGACAGCTCCAGGCCGGGTCCACCACCTCCAGCACCTAACCAACAGCTCCAGCCCGGTCAGTACAGCTCCAGGCCTTGTCTAAGACCTACAGCCCGGTCATGACAGCTCCAAGCCGGGTCTACCACCTCCAGCACCTAACCAACAGCTCCAGCCCGGTCATGACAGCTCCAGGCCGGGTCCACCACCTCCAGCACCTAACCAACAGCTCCAGCCCGGTCAGTACAGCTCCAGGCCTTGTCTAAGACCTACAGCCCAGTCAGGGCAGCTCCAAGCCGGGTCTACCACCTCCAGCACCTAACCAACAGCTCCAGCCCGGTCATGACAGCTCCAGGCCTTGTCTAAGACCTACAGCCCAGTCAGGGCAGCTCCAAGCCGGGTCCACCACCTCCAGCACCTAACCAACAGCTCCAGCCCGGTCAGTACAGCTCCAGGCCTTGTCTAAGACCTACAGCCCGGTCATGACAGCTCCAAGCCGGGTCTACCACCTCCAGCACCTAACCAACAGCTCCAGCCCGGTTATGACAGCTCCAGGCCTTGTCTAAGACCTACAGCCCAGTCAGGGAAGCTCCAAGCCGGGTCCACCACCTCCAGCACCTAACCAACAGCTCCAGCCCGGTCATGACAGCTCCAGGCCTTGTCTAAGACCTACAGCCCAGTCAGGGAAGCTCCAAGCCGGGTCCACCACCTCCAGCACCTAACCAACAGCTCCAGCCCGGTCAGTACAGCTCCAGGCCTTGTCTAAGACCTACAGCCCAGTCAGGGCAGCTCCAAGCCGGGTCTACCACCTCCAGCACCTAACCAACAGCTCCAGCCCGGTCATGACAGCTCCAGGCCTTGTCTAAGACCTACAGCCCAGTCAGGGAAGCTCCAAGCCGGGTCTACAACCTCCAGCACCTAACCAAAAGCTCCAGGCAGCTGGGTCTGAGACCTACAGCCCAGTCAGGGCAGCTCCAAGCTGGGTCTACCACCTCCAGCACCTAACCAACAGCTCCAGGCAGCTGGGTCTGAGACCTACAGCCCAGTCAGGGATGGGATCCCGACCTGCAATGCAACCATGAGCGAGATAGGCCAGAGGCCAGTGGTTGAAATCAGGAATTAAACCTGAAAATGCATCACCTAACCAACAGCTCCAGCCCAGCCCCCAGTCATGACAGCTCCAGGCCTGGTCTAACACCTCCAGCCTGCTTCCATGACGCCTTCGTCCGGGTCTAACACCTCCAGCCAGGCCCCCCAAAAACTTCAACCCAGTCCCAACACCTACAGGCCCATACACACAACCACAGCACCGGAACAACACCCACCACCGCTCTCATCCACTAACCCTACCCCGCTAAGGGCTCCCCCAACACCGCCTACCTGCACAACCTCGGCCGCATGGCTCCTATGGACCTCCGGGGACACCCGGCGCACCTTTCGGACCCGGGTACCCACTCTTAAGCACCCCTCCTCGGACTACACCCCAAGACCCGGCCCGGAGGAAGTCCGTGACCCTGATACTCTGAGCCACTTTGGACATTTTTTCTAAGTGCTGAGCCACTTAGAAAAAATGTCCAAAGAGTATCAGGGTCACTTGGAAAAATTTCTAAGTGCTGAGCCACTTAGAAACTTTTCCATGTTACCCTGATACTCTTTGGACATTTTTTCTAAGTGGCTCAGCACTTAGAAACTTTTCCAAGTGACCCTGATACTCTGTCATACACATAACACATAGAAACCTGGGTAAAACCAACTCCCACACCTCCCCTGGTACTCTCTACCCAGGGGAGGAGGGAGGGACCCGGAGGCCGGCCGACAAAAGCTTGGATCAAGGGCCTGACTTTCAATAGAGCGCAGCGACGGAGCTGCTCTGCTACGTACGAAACAACTTTAATATACGCTATTGTAGTTTGAATTACCGCTTCAATTACAGGCCCTCAATATTCCTTCCTTGGATGTGGTCGCCAGTTGCCTTCCTTGGATGTAGTTGCCATTTCTCATGTTCCCTCTCCGGAATCGAACCCTGATTCCCTGTTACCCGTGGTCACCATGGTAGGCACAGAAAGTACCATCGAAAGTTGATAGGGCAGAGTTGTCTCCGCCACGAGGGCCAGTGATGGGCTCGAGGTTATCTAGAGTCACCAAAGCGCGCGGGGAGCCCCGAGGGGCGACCCCGCATGGGTTTTGGGTCTGATAAATGCACGCATCCCCGGAGGTCAGCGCTCGTTGGCATGTATTAGCTCTAGAATTGCCACAGTTATCCAAGTAACGGTAGAGCGATCAAAGGAACCATAACTGATTTAATGAGCCATTCGCAGTTTCACTGTACCGGCCGTGTGTACTTAGACTTGCATGGCTTAATCTTTGAGACAAGCATATGTTACTGGCAGGATCAACCAGGTAGCCCAGAGTGGCTGCGGTTCGGGAAGAACCGCGTCGGCCGTGGCCAGGGCTGGCCGTGGGCCGAAAACGGGGCCCCGCGCCCCGTGGTTGGGCACGCGGGGCCGTGGAGGCGAAGCGTACGCTCTCCTGGAGGCGAGCTCCCCGGGCGTGGGAGTCTCTGTGCGGAGGTTTCGAGAAAATGCGTTAAACGGCCGCAAATACCCCCGCTCTGGAACGGAGAGGGCCCGCGGGCCGGCTCTACCGTGGCGGGGGGCGGCCGTCGTAAGGCCCCTGGGTCAGACGGGTCGTCTCGGTCTCGCTTCCGAAAGGACCGGGCGGCGGGGCTCCGTTCAGCCCCGGCCCGAGTGCGCTCATGTCCGCAGTGCTCCGGAGCCGACCGCGCTGGAATAGAATCAGCCAGAGGCCCGGAGGTGGCGGATTTTGCATGCCCACAGGTCGAGCTGGGATCCCGGATCAAAAAGAACCAGGATTCTGACCATTTTCGATTTTGAAAAACGTCATTCCCAAAAACCGCCCGACTGTCCCTTGGCTCTGGGGGTGTATAGCCAATCCGCCCGGAGCAGCGTCAAATGCCCGGAGATCGTCCCGGGCTTCCGCGCTGAAAACACTTAGTGCAAAAACCAGATTTGCACATCCACGGGTCCGGGCGGTCACCCTCTACCCGCCGGTACCACTCTTTCCGGGATTAAAAGCGTTTTTCTATTTTTTGGCATTTTTTTTCTCCGCGGGTGTTGTACGCCTATAACTCCGCGGGGGTGCGAGCCACCGCGCGGACACGCACATCAGCGTGACCGGGGGACTCTCCCGGACCGGCCCGTGTCCACCTTTTGAAAGAATAACCCAGGACTCGGCGTCTGCTGCCGCGGGAAGGGCGAGAACCTAGCGCTACGGAACTTTGAACCGTTAAAAGGGGCCTTTAACGGTGTCCCACCGGCCCAATTCCAGCACAGGCGTGTTCGGGAGGCTCGGCTCTATAACCCTGGATACTTTTAGTGTGGATTGAAAGTCGTTTTTTGGGGGGGGGGGGTTGGTTTGTTCCTGGGCTGTCCGAGGTGCTGAAGCCGAGCGCCTGTCTTAACCTCTTAACCCCCGCCTCCGCCGAGCGCTATTATACACGGTTTTACCCCGAAATAAAGCTCCAGGAAGCTCCAGGAAGCTCCAGGAAGCCCCGCCACTGGACACCGAATACAGGACAGTGTTACAGGCCGGGTTGGACAACTCCAGCCCGGTCCCCAACTCAGTCAGGCCGGGGAGAACTCATCCACGCCGGGGATAAGTCCTCCGGACTGGGGACTCCGGAGCTAATAACTCCGCGGGGAAATGAGCCACCGCGCGGACACGCACATCTACGTGTCCGGGAGACTCTCCCGGACCGGACCGTGTCCACCTTTCGAAAGAATAACCCAGGACTAGGCGTCTGCTGCCGCGGGAAGGGCGAGAACCGTTAAACGGGGCCGTTAACGGGCTCGCATCGGCCCGGTTCCGGTACCAGCGTGTGCGCAAGGGTCGACTCTATAACCCTGGATACTTTTGGTGTGGATTTAAGGGCGTTTTGGGGTGTGCTTTTGCCTCGCTCCGGCTGGCGCTTAGTCCTGGCGACGGTCCTAACCGCTTAACCCCCGCCTCCGCCGAGCGCTATTATACACGGTTTTACCCCGAAATAAAGCTCCAGGAAGCTCCAGGAAGCTCCAGGAAGCCCCGCCACTGGACACCGAATACAGGACAGTGTTACAGGCCGGGTTGGACAACTCCAGCCCGGTCCCCAACTCAGTCAGGCCGGGGAGAACTCATCCACGCCGGGGATAAGTCCTCCGGACTGGGGACTCCGGAGCTAATAACTCCGCGGGGAAATGAGCCACCGCGCGGACACGCACATCTACGTGTCCGGGAGACTCTCCCGGACCGGACCGTGTCCACCTTTCGAAAGAATAACCCAGGACTAGGCGTCTGCTGCCGCGGGAAGGGCGAGAACCGCTTAACCCCCGCGAGCTGTCCGAGGTGCTGATGCCGAGCGCCTGCCTTAACCGCCTAACCCCCGCGGCCCCCGAGCGCATTTATCCACAGTTTAAGCCCGAAATAAAGCTCTATGGAGCTCCACGGAGCTCCACGAAGCTCCAAGAAGCTCCACCACTGGTCTAACACCTCCAGCCCACTTCCCAGACGCCTTCGTCCGGGTCTAACAACTCCAGCCGGGCCCCCAAAACCTTCAACACAGTCCCAACACCTACATGCACCCACACATACGTGGTTTTATGGTTTATGTTGACCTTTTGGAAAAACCAACCCTGGTGTGGTTTAAGAGGACTATGGTTTCCCAAGGTCCTAGAGAGATAAGCTCTGGATAGACTAACTGTAAAAAATCTGAAAAAAATTTAGGTCTATTTAACATCCTTGTATCAGCTACGGTTGTCTATACACAGCCACCGACCAGAAGGTGGTTCATGAGGACCAAAGATGAATTATGAGGACTTTAAACATAACTGAACCACAATTCCCCTATGAGAGACCAACAGGCCCGTTTGGAACCATGAGGCCGTCCTTCCGTGGACCCACCACCTGCAGGAGGAGCCATAGGGGACTGGTGCTATGTGATTTGGGCAGCTCCAACGGCTGCCTCCACGACCCGGCAACGGACAAGTGGGAGAAAATGGATGGATGGATGAACCACAATTAGAGGCTGGAAAAGTTTTAATGTTCTTCATACATACACTCCATGCTTATCCATCTTTTACCTTTAGTTGTCTTTTATGTGCTAGTCCACGATTTCTCACAAAGTCTCTTATATTCTGCAGTGTTCTCTGACTTAAGGCCATTTCTGCTTGCTTACACTGAGTTACTTCATTTTTTGTGGCCAGTTTTCCTCTCTTGATGTGTTTTTTAAAATGCCGCATTACAGCTGCTTCTTCAGTCTTTGACCATGCTCTTTTTGTCACTCTGCGTTTTGGTCCAGGTTGCTTTGCAGGCCTCTGTGCTGCCTCTGAAAAGGAAAATTAGGAATTAATTTAAACAAAACAATGTGAATAAGTCAGAGCAAGACTACTACAAGAGTAAACAGAAGAACTTGCCTTCAAAATCAGAGGTATCTCCATCAGCTATGTCGATCGGGTCATCATCTATAACCACAGTTGCCGCTTGTTTCTCAGCAGAGTCCCCCGAGTCACTGTGACTCTCCTCTTCGGCCTCATCTGCACTGATGGGAATTTCATCTAAAAACAAAAGGGGGATTCAATTCAATCAGCCCGCTCCTAAAGCCACCAGGCCTGGGAAAACTCACCAAGGCTGGGGCTAAGATCCCCAGCCGGCTCCTAAAGCTACCAGCCCCGCACCGACATCCACCACAATGACCCACCCTCTACTCCACTTACACTACCCGGCTCAGGGCACTCCTACCCCGGCCTACGTGCACACACTCGCCCCCCTGGCTCCTCTGGACCTCCTCTGACCAGCCTGCTCCTAAAGCTACCAGCTCCGCACCGACATCCACCACAATGACCCACCCTCTACTCCACTTACACTACCCGGCTCAGGGCACTCCCACCCCGGCCTACATGCACACCCAGATAAGAGATACATTTAACAAACCTTCAAGTTCAATCTCCTCCAGCGTCTTTCCTTTTAGCGAGGAAATGGATCCCTTCTCCATTAAAAGCAATACTTTGGATATCTTTGCAAGTTGTGTTGTTGGAACAGGCAGTCTGTAGAATTCCCTGTGTACGCGGATATCATGTCCAAGGAAGTCTGCCACCTGATCCAGCTCATTCTCCTGGAGGTTTAAGACTTGAGATAGCGTGGCCACATGTTTCCTGAGACCCGTCGACCGGAGGTGCTCGGGGTACTTTGTGTCGCACTGTGTGGAGAAACGTCTCAGGCAGTCACTTCCTCTATAATGGGTTGGTGCTTTGGGTCGTGCAAATAAGAATGGGTTTGAGGGAGACACACCACATTCTTTCCTCTTATTTGTGAGTAGTGTAAGACCATTGACAACAGGTCGGGGGAGAAGAACTGCAACTTTTCTCCCTCTTTTACCCATAATTTCCACGCGACTTAGATACCGGCAGAGCTTCTTTTCTGTGTCCGATAAACCAAGGCTTACATCCGCATGAAGTTGTTGATTATCCCTCTCCAGAAAATGTTTCAGAGGCATTTTGGAAACCTCTCCAGCTCGCCGACGGTTGAACACAATGATTTGTGTGAGCAACACCATGGCAAGACGGGCATAAGTTTGAGCATCATCTGTTTCTTGCAGTTTGCTTGTGGCCTCTTCTGCTGCCTTTTCCAAAAACTTGTGAAGTTTCACAACATCTTCAGTGAATGGTAAGGTTAACGGTTTATTAAACTTGGCATCACTCAGTGTGTTAAGGGCATTGTGAGATACATATTCTTTCCACTTGGTACTGAGCAACTTCTTAAATGTTTCAGTATACTTCACCAGCTTCTCATCTTCTGCCATCAAGCCCCGGCAGTGGATGATGTCGCAGATCTTATTCAGTGTGTGGCCGAGTTTAAGAGCAAGGCTCGGGGTTTTGTACGAAAGATTGTCATCATTAAAACCTGCTACCTTTTTGACCGCTTGTACCACTTTCTCAAAGTTTGCAGGCCTAACAGCATCTTCCAGGGTCGGCACAGAGAAATCTGTCCGCAAGCACAGCAGCAGACGTCCCACTTCTCTCAGTTTTTGTCTTATGTATTCATACTTTGTTGTATCCTGTCCATGAATGTTGTAAAGTGACTGGGCAAACTGGAGAATACAGAAGTCATTTCGCACAACTGATCCAACTTCATCCACGTTCATAACACTGAGAAGCTTCCAAACCCCACCCGAGATTTGCGCACATAAGGCGGCATCCTGAGCTGATGCAGAGCCGAGGATCCTTCTCCTTCCAGACGTCTCTTCTTGGTTTGCATCTTCGGGTTTGTGAGGGCACCTGCGAGTATGCCTCCATAGTTCTTTGCGGAGAAACATGCCTTGACAATACATGCAGTGAATAAACTTTCCATCCAAAGCTTTTTTTTTGCATCGTCGCTTCACTTTCAATTGCCCTTTCCCACTTTGTAATACTGCTTGATTATGTAAAAAGTTCCCTTTATTCCTAATTTTTTCAATCCGTTTGTTGCGCTCCTTGACATCAGTAAGGGAAAAGACTTGTACAATCTCTGCATTGGTCTTGTGTGTTTTAAGATGTCTCGATATTTTCTTCTGGGGCTTACCGCAGACAAAGCAGTAATTTATGGAACTTGTCCGCTGTGGGTCTCCTCTTTGTGGACCATTCTCTGAATGCAACTCTGAGGTGTATGAAGAACTACCTTGCTGGCTGGTTCCCGGTGCACTAGAAGCAGGAGCAAGACTTGTATCCGACTTTTGTGTCAGCCATATATTTGGATGGGGGAGCTCATCTAAATCTTCATCACCCACATAGTCTGGGTCTGAGTCTGGGTTGTTTTTTTCTTGTGCCATCTCCTGCCTTTGGTCCTTCCCAGTGTCACTCTGAAAGATAAACAGACAATACTTGAACCTACAAAGAACCACCCAGGCTGGGGCTAAGTTCCACAGCCAGCTCCTAAACCCAATACCCCGGTCCCCAACTCATCAGGGCCGGGGAAAACTCACCAAGGCTGGGGCTAAGTTCCACAGCCTGCTCCTAAAGCTACCAGCCCCGCACCGACATCCACCACAATGACCCACCCTCTACTCCACTTACACTACCCGGCTCAGGGCACTCCTACCCCGGCCTACGTGCACACACTCGCCCCCCTGGCTCCTCTGGACCTCCTCTGACCAGCCTGCTCCTAAAGCTACCAGCTCCGCACCGACATCCACCACAATGACCCACCCTCTACTCCACTTACACTACCCGGCTCAGGGCACTCCTACCCCGGCCTACGTGCACACACTCGCCCCCCTGGCTCCTCTGGACCTCCTCTGACCAGCCTGCTCCTAAAGCTACCAGCTCCGCACCGACATCCACCACAATGACCCACCCTCTACTCCACTTACACTACCCGGCTCAGGGCACTCCTACCCCGGCCTACGTGCACACACTCGCCCCCCTGGCTCCTCTGGACCTCCTCTGACCAGCCTGCTCCTAAAGCTACCAGCTCCGCACCGACATCCACCACAATGACCCACCCTCTACTCCACTTACACTACCCGGCTCAGGGCACTCCTACCCCGGCCTACGTGCACACACTCGCCCCCCTGGCTCCTCTGGACCTCCTCTGACCAGCCTGCTCCTAAAGCTACCAGCTCCGCACCGACATCCACCACAATGACCCACCCTCTACTCCACTTACACTACCCGGCTCAGGGCACTCCTACCCCGGCCCTACTTGCACACACTCGCCCCCCTGACTCCTCTGGACCTCCGGGGACACACAGCCCACATCTCGGACCCACTCTTAAGCACCCCTCCTCGGACTACACCCCCCAACTCATCCAGGCCGGGGAAAACTCACCAAGGCTGGGGCTAAGTTCCACAGCCAGCTCCAAAACCCAATAGCCCGGTCCCCATATCATCCAGCCCGGGGATAAATCCTCCAGGCCGGGGCTAAGTTCCATTCAGAAAATACTTGATAACGTATATTTAACAAGGACTAGATACTTACCAATATATTTTCTTGTCTTCTTTGGAGTGAACTTTCTCTTGGTCCTTCTTCTTCGCATTACCATTAGATGTCTTCCGAAATCACTCAACATGCCCGGACACATATCCCGCACGTGTCCCCATAAAGAACCAATCACAATGGAGCCTTCAATACCGCCAGAGTAGGGTAGGGGGAGCACATCATACACTCCATACACAAGAAGTCAGGTTGGGGTATTATATGGACGTCAAATAAACTTTCAATTTATGGTCTTTAAAAGCTAAGAATTTAAAAAAACTTGATATGTGCATGATATATTATCATTGAGCATTAAAAGGACTTCAGAAAAACAATGAAATTATGCTCTTTATATGCTAAAAATTAAAATACAAAATCTTGGTTTATGAGGACCGTAGCATAGTCCTGCTAATCCCCTTAGGTTCTCGTAGTGCTGGTGAGTAGTCAGGTCAATTGGCTCCATAAACCATATATACAGACACACACACACGCACGCACACACACGCACACACACGCACACACACGCACGCACACACACACACACACGCACACACGTGAAGGGACAGGGTTTCTGATCAGAGGCTCCTCGGCAAAAGGCTGCTCCATCTTTCTTTGTTCAGAAAGTGAGAGAGAGTGCAGGTGATACTGTGGGTAAAATGTCCTTTAAATTTGACCTCACGAGACACCGAGAAGACTCACTGTTAACAGGGGTGTCCAAACTTTACTCATATTGAAGCGTACAGGCTGAAGGGCCACCGATCGATGGTCAGAGGTTCAAATTGTGCAAATTATGCTTAAAACCTTAAAGCAGTACTAAGTAACTCCTGCCCCTAGAGGCCATAAGCGCCACTGCAGGTGTCGTAGCAAGTTGCGTTTTTTTCCTCATTAATCGTCCGTGAGGGTAAATACTACGCCGACAGAAAAGGCGAAGGGCGAGAGGGATATTGTTCATCCAATTACACAACGGAAATAATTTTTTTCACTCAAACTTGGCTGTAAATACTGTTTTAAGTGGCGCTAGACCGCAGTTAGCTTTGCCCGTTAGCCTGTTAGCTTCTTGTTCGTGATTCTAATAGTGTGTATTGGTGACACCGGGGGGGAGATGAAAGACCCCCCCAATCATCCCATTAACACTTGTATTACCCCCAGAGGGACGACGACAAGGATAAACTAGTTACTTAGTGCTGCTTTAATGACCGCTGTGTCTCACAATAAAATGTTAGTCTTTGAGGTTAGCATTGTGTAGAATTATGAAACTCGAAATGAACGGGACCATCTTTGGAGGGCCACTAAAAATCGGTCTGAGGGCCTCATTTGGCCCAAGGGCCTGTTTTAAAACTAAAAGCAATATGCATAGTGTAAAAACAGGTTAAAGTAACTCATCCCTAATTTCTCAAACAAAACAAGTGGGTCTTCTCCTGACACAGAGGTGAGTGAAAACAACAACCAGCAGCCATGACATGATTTGTGCTGAAGGCAATTCAAGCTCTGAAATGATCAAATAAAGTCTGGACTGCAAATACACATAAGAGCAGCGCCTCATAACGTCCGCAGGTAGGGAAGCGTTTGAGTGATGGGGTTTACGGCTCCTTTCTGGGATCCGAGTCTTTGGGATCGGTTCGTTTCAAAGAGCCGTTCCGCAAAATGTGGGAAAAACATGTCGCTTACCTTTTTTAGACTTGTCCTCCTTTTTAGCTGCGGATAAAGAGACACATTTATTAAAATCATTTTTATGGAAGTGCATATTATTGTAGCTTTCCGGAGACACGTATTTGCCAAACTTGGTTAAACAACAATAAATAAACAGGGAGTTACTCTTCGTGTAAAATTATATGGATATTGAGGAAAAAACACGTAATTTCTATGTTACTTATTAAATCCACCCATAAAAAATAAAATATATTCATGTTCCTTCATTTGCTTTATTTGGACACAGAGCAAAATGCATCTTTCTCTGCCTTGTAGCTGATCGTTTTAGTTTAGTTGGTATTGTGACCAGGGGCAGGTACGTTTACTTATGTATTTGAGTAACTTTTTGAAGTAAATGTACAGAGACGTTTATCATACAGTACTCTTTTCTTCTACTTGAGTAATATTATAACTATGTATCTGTATTTTGTACAAGGAGTGAAAAATAAGTAGCTTTTTCCACAATGAGTAAATCTGTATGTGGCAAAACGTCCCGGGTTCGATCCCTGACCGGAGGAGGCCTTTCTGTGTGGAGTTTGTGTAGGTGTCCTCCGGTTTTCTCTACCACTAAAAACATGTACAACAGGCCAGAATGAATGTAGTGAATCAATTGTTCGTTATTACTAAACAGCTGCAGCTAACAGGGTCAGCCCTATGTTCCCCCACTTCTACTGATTAAGATTAGGTTAGTGGCCGGGGCAGGGTCAGGGTTAAGCTGATTGATATATGTATGACGTTTCAGAGCTCGGTGACAAGCGTCAGTCTTCAACAAGCACGAGCGTCGAACGAGGGGCTTTGGGCGCGATTTTGAAGCCCGAAAAGCGTGCGGTCTGAACGCAGCATTAATCAGACTCACGAAAGTTACTCAGTACGAGAATAGAATTTAAAACAGCTCTGCTTGTGTACAAGTCGCTTCATGGTTTAGCACCAAAGTCCATCTCTGACATGTTAGAGCCGTATGAACCATCTCGGGCCCTGAGAACTTCAGGGAGGGGTCTCCTGGTGGTTCCCAGAGTCAGGACTAAACACGGTGAGGCTGCGTTTCAGTTTCATGCAGCTACAATCTGGAACAGTCTTCATGAGGATGTGAGACAGGCCTCAACTCTGACAATGTTCAAATCCAGGCTGAAAACAGCTCTTTTTACCCGAGCAGATGAAAACTGAAAGTATTTTATCTGCACTCTTGCCTTTTACTGTAATTGATTAACTTTATGTTGATGTTTTAATGATTGATTTGATCTGTTTTCTTGTAATTTTATGCAACTGTGAAGCACTTTGAATCGCACTCACACTTCTTGTCCTTCTTGCTCTTCTTCTTCTTGTCGTCTTTGCTCTTGTTGGTGCCGTTCTTCTCCTCCTCGTGTATGTCGGCCTCCTCTTCGGCTCCGAGCAGCATGAAGATCCTCCCGGTCTGAGAGTTCACGCCCACCGCAGTCACCACCATCTTCCCCGAACCCTCCATCACGTGAGTGCCTGAGGGGAACGATCCAACGGCAGAGGCGCCTTTACTCACCGCGTTCAGAACAGGGGTTAGTTAGGAACGTTTTCAAAAGCCCCTGGAGTCTATGCTGTCTCTCTCTTACTACACTTACTCAGTCGGGCTGCAGTGATCAAGTATAAATGAACTTCTCCTCAAAATGGCATCTCTTTTCTAGGGCTGGGTACCGTTAAACAAGACCACAATGGTATTAATATATACCTTTAGAGATCAAGTTTTAAAGCCTGTTGGGTCAAGATACAGCAAGTTACTTGGTTCTGTCAGATCAAATAAATGACACAAATTTGAAAGAACTGGGGCACGGTCTTGTGCTTCTAAACACAGACTATACCCTAACTTGTTGCGCTTTGTAGGAGGACATTACGAGATCTTCCCACTCCAGACTTGGCACATTTAAGTGGAAAACGTGGGGTGGAGGCACATAGCGAAACAGCAGCGCCACATGGAAGATAACCATCACGTTTGGAGCAGCGCTGTCCTTACGCCAGGCACAAGATCTGGCTCATGGTCCTTTATGGGATAAATTAACATTATTGTTCTGTTTTCCGGTTCTATCGCTCAGGTAAAGTACTGGTATCGAAAAATATTTAACAGTGCCCAACCCTAGTTTCTGACTAAACTGATCCGTCCTGCTGTTTTAAATCAACTTCTATTACCACTGCACACGCCAACGCTATTTTCAGTGTCAGTCACAAGAGCAAAAGAAGAGGGTAAGGAGAGCATCCAGAGTAAAACCTAAAATCGAGCTCAACACCCACTCCCGGTCACGTGTCTGGATCCGACGTATTTAAAAAAAAAAAATTGAAATATTAAGAGTTTAAAAGCACAACGCCGGCAAATCGGCTATGTTTTCTGAGCTCTATATGGCAGATATCAAAAGAAAGAAAAGGCAAAAACATGGACATAAAACACTCGAGGTTACATTTTGGATTTGTCTAAAACGTTGTAAAATAATATCGCTGTGTTTTCAAGTATTGAGTGAGGGAGGTGGGAGGGACAGTTGAGCTCTATATGGCAAATATCAACGGAAGAAAAAGCAAAAACATAAGAGAAAATGTGCAGCAGGCGCTCGTTCAATTAAGATGTTTCAGACTAAACTATTGGCCAGTAAGCTGAAAACCCGATATCTGAGTGTCTTCCACGTCGAAGATCTTGCGGTAGGAATGAGCTCCCAGATGCTCAGGCTTTGGAGCGCAGAGGAGGCGTGACTAACACGGCCTGGCTGACATTTGAAAGACTCCCGGCCGGTGACGACTCATCCACAGTGACAGTGCGCTCCGGTTGATAAATGGGACTGACCTGACAGGATCATGAGGTCTTTTTCCGCCGTCTTCTTCACATGGTCCGACTCTCCGGTCAGAGAGCTCTCATCGATTTTCAGGTCATTCCCCTGAATCAGGACCCCGTCGGCCGGGAGCAGGTCCCCTACAGACAGAGAGCAACCGAATCATGCATTCACTGTCAACGTCTCCAGCTGCTGCTACACAAGGTATTATCGTTTGGAGGTATTTGGTAAACATCTCCAACGCACCTTCATCACAGTCTTACGCTGTGTTAGAAAAGGCGATATTAAAACAGCTGTAACAAAACAGTTTCACTTCCTGATTGTCCAAGCGATCTCACTCTAATCCCCTCCCACTGCCGTCCCCCTTCGCAGCGGTTCTAATGTACTGAAAGGGAAATACAAATTAGAATGGTGGCGTTTTGAAGCTATGGCGAGTGTTTTTACTTAGCG
Source organism: Proterorhinus semilunaris (assembly GCA_021464625.1). Classification (NCBI taxonomy): domain Eukaryota; kingdom Metazoa; phylum Chordata; class Actinopteri; order Gobiiformes; family Gobiidae; genus Proterorhinus; species Proterorhinus semilunaris. The sequence continues at coordinate 4,339,024 of CM038356.1, read as the reverse complement.
ATCAAGCTTGGCAAGAGATCGAGGGGTGAGGAAAGCAAGTATAGCCTCGAGGGAATATTCATAGATTACTCAAAGATGCGCTAGAGGCTCCATACATTACTCCAGGTCTGTTTTTGATGAGAGAACAACAATAATAAGATTGAAGAAGAAGTCCTTTAACACGCATACAAACCCCAAACTGAGACCGACACTGGGTTGATCTGGGAAACCTGTGTCTGGCTTATCTTAGAATAACCTTTAAGTTAAAGGTGCATTATGGAATGTTTTATAAATATATATATATATATAAAAAGCTTTATTTTTGCATACTTGACCTTTCAGTGTATGAGTGATTATGGCGCTTTTACTTTCCATCACAGTGGCCTCTATGATGCTCCAGGATCAAGGTTAGGTTTTCACTGCTAACGGACTCTCTCACCAGAAAACCTACCAAACAATTGATGCCGGAGCGTTGTAGAGGCACCGTAATCGAAAGTAAAAGGCGCCATGCTGACCTGGAAACTTTAGATTGGACATTTTGGGACAATAAAAAATAAAAACCTTTTATATTTTTTGCATTTTTTGGTTTGTTGAATAAACAATTGGGGGAACTATCAGCTACCCATTAATGATGTAGGCACGGTAGCACAGCGGTTAGCGCTCGTGCTTCACAGCTAGAAGGTCCCGGGTTCGATTCCCACCTGGACGGGGCCTTTCTGTGTGGAGTTTGCATGTTCTCCCCGTGTCTGCGTAGGTTTCCTCCGGGTACTCCGGTTTCCCCTACCACTAAAAACATGTACAATAGGCCCAGGGACTGCAGGTGGAAATTAGCACAAGTGCTATAACCTGGTACAATGCATCTCTCCTTTCTGAGGCTAATGTATATTGTACACTGTCCCTGTTCAAATAAATAAAAAATGTGCAAAAAAATGTTTCTGCACCATAAAACATGCATTTGAGTGAAGTCATATCCAACACCTGAAGTGTGAGGACTATATCGTCAAAACACAACTTTCCTAAACCTACATTGCTTTGGGACAGAGGGCAAAGTTTCATGATTTTGTTTCATCAAACTGTGACTGCTTAAAGTGCATATGACAGGTTTCAATGCTTTTGATAATATGACTTATTTAGATGGATAACATAAGTTGTAAGTAACAATCATGGTAAAGTGGCGACAGTGACACAATAGGTAGAGCGGGTCGTCTCATGATTGGAAGGTCGGGGGTTTGAATCAAAGCACTTTGAATGGCCTTGTGTATGAATTGTGCTCTACAAATAAACTTGCCTTGCCTCTCACTCCTGAATCTAAGCTGCCCCAGTAAAATGCCCTGTTCACCTGGCCTCACAGACACATCGATAAAGATGGGAGTCTCACCGTATTTTATCTGTAAAATGTCTCCCACCACGATCTCGGACGTCTTGATCTGCGTGACTTGTCCCGCCCGGACCACGGTGAACTTCTGCTCCTGCTCGATGCGGCTCTGGAGGCCCCGGAACTGCTTCTCTTTGCTCCAGTCGTTGAAGGCCGTCACCAGCACCACGCAGACCACAGACAGAAGGATGGCCGCGCCCTCGATCCAGCCGGCCTCGGATTCAGTCTCGTCCTCCACGCCGCCCGCCGCTCGGCCACAGCCTGCACACGACAGAGGATCACAAATGCTTTTTATCATGCAAGTCTATAAAATAATGACTGAGGACATGCATTAGCTCCAGATTATGTGAGAAGCAGCCATAGACTGTAAATTAAGAATGGACTTAGCGTTCAGTGCGGGCTACCTGAAGCTCGTTCATGCTAGCAGTTTGGTTGTGCTTTTGTGGCTAAACAATAAAAATAGTCAGAGGAAAAACGTAGATCAGTGTTGCGGAACCTGGGGGTAAGAATGTGTTTAATAACGACTTAGGGGCAAAAAAATGTCAATAGAAAGTCCATAGGAGCCAGAAACCTTCAGAACTAGCCCTAATTTCTTTAGGGTTTCAGGAAGATGTAGGCCATAATTAGTCCATTCTTAATTTACAATCTAGGGTCATGGCCCATATATAAAGAGAAATTGTCACCAACCGGGACTGATCCTACAACCTCTTACCTCATGCCTTACAGGATTTATTTATTTGAGCAGTAAGTCGGCTCAAAGAGAGTCGGCTGAAGCTTATAAGCGCCCACCCCAAAATTAAAAACACTAATATTTACATAGGCCCCCTATGAGAGACCAACAGGCCCGTTTGGAACTATGAGGCCGTCCTTCCGTGGACCCACCACCTGCAGGAGGAGCCATAGGGGACTGGTGCTATGTGACTTGGGCAGCTCCAACAGCTGCCCCCACGACCTGGCAACGGACAAGTGGGAGAAAATGGATGGATGGATAATATTTACATCAAAGCAAGGAACGTAATGCACGATAACAAATCATAAACAAGTAAACATAAGGCCAGGTAACAACAAATAATAAGGAACAATAATTTAAAAAAAAAACAACAGCAGCAAAATAAAGAAACAACAACAAAAGAATATACCACAACACTCACAATAATTGTTCGTATTTAATAAATAATAATTCTTTGTAAACCTTTTTAAAATGTACCAGGTTTTCACATATTTTAATGCTTTCTGGAGTATTGTTTATTGAAACTCAAGTTGTATTTAACTTCTCGTTTGCAGAACATATTATGTGTACTCTCAGGAAGTGACTTGGATTAACTAAACCTCTGGGTACAAATGGGCTAAATGATAAAACTGCCAAATGAGGTCCCAGCCCATCAATGAACAAGGTGCACATGAATCATGGTAACACAAAAGTATTACCCTGGAGGCTCCATCACATTTCTATTTAGTAACACCAGAAAACCTTTACACAGCTATTGTTCATGTTTGTAATGATATGTATTGTTGTTGTGGATAAGAGCTGGGTTTAAAAGAGTTAAATTAGTCACAAACAACAAACTTTTTGAAGAAACTGCACTTCCGTTAAAACAAGCACCGATGTTGGACAGTGTGTATAAACGTACTTGGTCGATCGGCTCCCGCCGGCTGATAAAACGAAAGGCCTAAAGATATGACGGCCGCCACCTCCAGGATAATGAGTGTGACGTCCTGCAGAGCCTCGAACACCAGCTCCAGAAACGTTTTGGGCTTCTTCGGAGGAATCGTGTTGGAACCGTACTCCTGTTTTCTCCTCTCGACGTCGTCTGCTTTTCCATCTAGACCTGTGGCACAAAACGAAACGGCGTCAGAGCTGGATTCACAAGGACATGCACTGATGTGGGAAAATACAGTGCCTTGCGAAAGTATTCGGCCCCCTTGAACTTTGACCTTTTGCCACATTTCAGGCTTCAAACATAAAGATATAAAACTGTAATTTTTTGTGAAGAACCAACAACAAGTGGGACACAATCATGAAGTGAAACGAAATTTATTGGATATTTCAAACATTTTTAACAAATAAACATCTGAAAAATTGGGCGTGCAAAATGATTCAGCCCCTTTACTTTCAGTGCAGCAAACTCTCTCCAGAAGTTCAGTGAGGATCTCTGAATGATCCAATGTTGATCTAAATGACTAATGATGATAAATAGAATCCACCTGTGTGTGAACAAGTCTCCGTATAAATGCACCTGCTCTGTGATCGTCTCAGAGGTCAGTTTAAAGCGCAGAGAGCATCATGAAGAACAAGGAACACACCAGGCAGGTCCGAGATACTGTTGTGGAGAAGTTTAAAGCCGGATTTGGATACAAAAAGATTTCCCAAGCTTTAAACATCCCAAGGAGCACTGTGCAAGCGATATTGAAATGGAAGGAGTATCAGACCATTGCAAATCTACAAAGACCCGGCCGTCCCTCTAAACTTTCAGCTCATACAAGGAGAAAACTGATCAGAGATGCTGCCAAGAGGCCCATGATCACTCTGGAGGAACTGCAGAAATGTACAGCTGAGGTGGGAGACTCTGTCCATAGGACAACAATCAGTCGTATACTGCACAACTCTGGCCTTTTGGAAGAGTGCATAAAGGCCACCAGCAAAAGGTGGCGCTACAAAGTATTAACTTAAGGGGCTGAATAATTTTGCACGCCCAATTTTTCAGTTGTTTATTTGTTAAAAATGTTTGAAATATCCAATAAATTTCGTTTCACTTCATGATTGTGTCCCACTTGTTGTTGGTTCTTCACAAAAAATTACAGTTTTATATCTTTATGTTTGAAGCCTGAAATGTGGCAAAAGGTCGAAAAGTTCAAAGGGGCCGAATACTTTCGCAAGGCACTGTATGCAAATAAAATGTTATTATTTGTTTCAGCACTCGGTCTCAAAGGTTCTTATGCGAGTGATGTATTCCGTTAAGTATCAGTGAACACGCAGCCATCTGTAAAGGTAAATTGTGAATACACGCTTTCCCTATTCTTTCACAGACGTGTATCTGGGATCAGGGGGGATTTCTTTGAATTCCCAATGGGCGTGATTGACAAGCTTTTTACCCATCAGAGAAAAGCCGGATATGACACAAGCAGCATTTTGTAAACGAGGAAGTCAGTGGTTTTCCGACGCATCGGCCAGAAGGGCGGAGACAAAATGTGAACGATATGTCGTTTTTGCCACAAAAACAGAAGGATACAAGGTGTCATTAGCAACTCGGTTCAGATTTTAAACGTAGGAGAATCCAACACGAATTTTTCAATCAACGTATGTTTGTCCAGTCTATTTGACAGACGCAACGAGAAGAAAATCCTCATAGAGAAGATGAAGCATCAACATCTACGCAGGTACATTCTTGTTAAGTAGGGCTACCCTTAAATAATACCAGTATGGTATCGAAAAAACAACAGTATCGAAAGCAGGTATCAAAAAATATATCTGTAGAGACCACGTTTTGGGTCCAGGGATCCAGTTACCTTGGGGCACTTGGTTGCATTTCTGACCAGTGCTCTCCTTGTTCGGTATGTTAGTTTAGGTGGACGCCCGTGTCTTGGTAAGTTCGCAGTGGTGCTATACTCTTTCCATTTCCGAATGATGGATTGAACAGTGCTCCGTGAGATGTTCAAATCTTGGGAAATCTTTGTATAACTTAACGCTGCTTTAAACTTCTCCACAGCTTTATCCCTGACCTCTCTGGTGAGCTCCTTGGCCTTCATGATGTTGTTTAGTGACCAATACACTCTGACCATAGCTCTGAGGCCCTCACAGAACAGCTGGAATTATACTGAGAGTAGATTACACACAGGTGGCCTCTATTTAATGGTTAGGGCAAGGTGTGAACTTTCTGCAGTCATTAGGAATGTTATAAAGGCAATTTAATGCACTCCGAAAATGCTGTATGAATACTTATGCATGCCCCACTTTTCACTTTTCTATGGGGAGGATGGGGAGGATGAGGTGGATAGGGAGGATGGGGAGGCTGGGGTGGATGGGGGGGATGGGTCTGCCTTGAGGCGGCCACATGCGGCGCCACCTCGGTGTGATAGATTTTCAGCTGATTTCAAGCTGCTGCTGACATTTTGCCGCTCTGTGACCGCGGGGTGCGATAAACTGAAGAAGGTGTTTACTGAGCGCATCACGAAGATGGACAGACATGAATTAATGATAAGGAGCAAATGTCAAAGACCTGAGGCCACGTCCAGTCAGGCCAGACTTCAGGTCACGGGACTTTCAAAAGGTCCAATACGCTTTTTGGACACTGGTATTTTTACCTCTTAATTTCCAAGCAAAAACACGAAATATTTTGTTTTACCTCAACTATATGAAAACTATTTGTAGGAGAAGCAATTTGAGCACGTAAAATGATGAGCATTAGTCAATCTGGAAAATAAAAACACAGAGAAGCACCACCTCATGACATCAGCGTTATGGGCTCTTGCAGAGACGGGCACAGGAATATTCAAAGATACAGGAATGAATGAACGAAGCTCAACTCCAGAAAGTTATTTCATAAAACTAACTCAGAAAAGCGAGACTCACAGCCCGACTTCTCTCTAGACCAGGGGTGTCCAAAGTGCGGCCCGGGGGCCAAATGTGTCCCTCAGATCAATTTTTGGTGGCCCTCGGCCTTCTTGCTGAATCGGTACACATCATCAGAGATGGACTTTTAACCTAACAGCTCACATTTATTGTGAGACAGAGTTAGCATGAAGGTTTTAAGCATAAATAAAGGTGTGGGGCACAATTTAAATCTATGCCCTTTGCCCCGTGTACGCTTCAATATGCGGCCGGCCCCCCATGCAAAGAGGTGGACACCCCTGCTTTAAACACAGGAGCTGAGATACAATCGATAACTCTACGGAGAGGAAGTGTCCTCTTCCACCAAGACGATAGCGAACATGCGCCGCCTTCATCTGCCTTTTTGGAATAAGACGAGCAATCGCCATCACTCGAAGCTCACCATGCACAGGTGTTTTATCAATCTGACTTTGTGCTTAAAGGTGCATTATGCGACTTTTTATGTGGAAAACAAAGTTGTTATTTGTGCATTTGACCTTGTAGTGACCCGGCGGCTGTATGTGTGGTCAGCATGGCACCTTTGTTTTCGATCACGGTGGTCACGAGGATCAGTTGTTTGGAGAGTTTTCACCGCTGACGGACCATCCCGCCAGAAAACCAAAACAATTGATCCTGGAGCGTTGTAGAGACCACAGTGATCAAAAGTAAAGGCGCCATGCGGACCACACATACAGCCACTGGGTCACTACAAGGCCAAATACGCACAAATATCTACGTTTTTTTCTTGCATAAAAAGTTGCATAATGCACCTTTAACAGATAAACATCCATTAAATATGGGTTCGGGGAAAAAAGATACTAACAAACAACGCGGCGATGACAAAAACATCAGGTGCTGCAACGCGTAACACAAACACACACAACCTTTTTCAAAACCAAACACTGAATGGATTTGATCGAGTAAGCCTAGTTTACAGAGCAAAGTCTGTTTTTCAAGATTTATGTTTAATTTAAAAATGGTTCAGTGAGACAGAGCAGAATAAAAAGAGCGAGGTCAAGGTTTTGAGAGAATAAGAGTGATTTACTTTAAATCTCAATTTAAAATCAACTCTTTTTTTTATGTCGTTCCCGACAAATTAGTAGCACATATATTATGTTTCCCATTTACAGGCTGCTTCCTGTGCCTTTTCATTGTTTTCCTCTGTCATCAAATGCAAAAAATGGCAATGGCAATAGAAACAATAAGAATTGTGGAAATTGTGACTTCTTACAAATATCTTGGTACGATCTTTGATCATCAGCATGGAGTGAATGAACCCCCCTCCCTTTCATGTGTGAAGCGCTTTGGGTGTGACTTGTGTCATATGAAAAGCGCTATATAAATAAGATTCCTTTCCTTTGACGATAAGTTAAAATGTGATGTGAACACGGCTGCTCTTGTGAAGCGCGTTCAGCAAAGAATTTACCTTCCACGTAAACTGAGTTCTTTCTCTGCCAGTCCCACAACTCCTGTGCGGTTCTGTGAAGTATTTATCAAGAGCCTTTTGTGCTTTTCTTGTATTGCTGGGTTTCAGGTCACATCACAGCGTTCTAAAGGCCTATAATATTACATAGAGGTAAAATTATTTTGTTTTTGAGGACATGTTTGGTCTTGTACAGAGAGATCATGGACCCAGTGACTGATATTAATGATCATTTTTTGTCATTTGTACATTTTCATTTCAGATACGACTTGTGAAAGTGTAATGCAGTTGATGGGGAAAACTGGCTTTCACTTAGAGACAAAAACAGTCGGAGATCATTGGAGTTCAATTACGGGACCGGTCTGCTTTCTGTGACCCAGCAGATCTCTAGGAGCCGAGACCATTCAAGCTTCACCAGAGCATGTCCTTAATAGTGAACTTTCCTTGTTGCCTTCAGGACGTCGTTATGCCTTGCCATGCGGTAAGAGGAACCGCTACATGAAATATTCTTCTCCTGAGGCCACACGACTCCTGAACGCTCTTTAATTTGAGGTCGTCTCTTGCCTGTTACTCAGGTCTCAGCTCTCCCTTCTGTGGACGGTGTGATAAAACGGTCTGCGGACAGTCTTGCGAGCTTGACAGCGTTCCCGTTCATTTGCATAGACTCAACCTCTAAGCTTCCGATAAAAGAGCCAGAGTGGCCCCAGTGCACTCCAGGACGGCCACAAACTGGAACCTCCGACTTATAGCGACATTCAAGGGCGAACACGGAGAACAAAAGCGGGGACGTAGAGTGTATTTTCCGCAGGTTTGTGATTCACGGAGGCCTCGGGTCACAGGTGCCTTTGGACCGGGACCGCAGCCTGGAGAGATCACGCCGCACCCTCACACAGACGAACCATCACCAGCAGCGTCTGACTCAATGCAACCAACTATATATAGAGCGGCGTCCTCTCCACGAGGAAACGTTAACCTTATCAAGTCGCACATCAGACTTAAGTGACAGAGACACAACGCTCCAATAATGTGAAACAACCAGGGGCTGCTCACACACGGAGCCTTAACGATGAATCGAGTCCGTGTAGTTCTGTGATCACGACACGGGGGGATTGGAGGAACAGGGCTCATTTGTTTAATTCCCCCGGGGGGCGGCAGATTGTTTACTGCAGGCGCTCCCATTGTGTTCGGAATCACTGCTGTAAAACTGAGATCCAAACCTCACAGACTCGAGCCGCACGATCTGAGGAAAAAGGTGATATTCAGTAACTGCCTTAAATGTGGCGATAACGATATAACTAAACCGTTTTACATTCCTTCATAATTAACCTCTTAACCTCCACCTACACCGACCACATTTTCTCCAGTTAGGCTTTGCCAAGATCTAAAAGCTTCCAAGGAAAAAACGTGAAAATAGTGACGGAAAAGTGTTGGAAAAGCCACAAAAAACAGGACAAAAAAGCGACAAGAACGAGCCAGAAAAGCAACAATGACACAATAATAAAGTAACGAGAAAGCCACAAAGAGCGATGAAAAAGTGGAAACACGACAAAAACACTTTAAACATGTCTGTTTTGTAGGTCTTAGCTTTCAAATGAGGCTGGCCTGGCGGTTGTGAGCTACCGTCGAGAAGCTTCGAGATTTAGGTAAAGGCCAGAGTGGAGAATATTTTATTTATTTGAACAGGGACAGTGTACAATATACATTAGCCTCAGAAAGGAGAGATGCATTGTACCAGGTTATAGCACTTGTGCTTATTTCCACCTGCAGTCCCTGGGCCTATTGTACATGTTTTTAGTGGTAGGGGAAACCGGAGTACCCGGAGGAAACCTACGCAGACACGGGGAGAACATGCAAACTCCACACAGAAAGGCCCCGTCCAGGTGGGAATCGAACCCGGACCTTCTAGCTGTGAAGCACGAGCGCTAACCGCTGTGCTACCGCGCCGTACCGTATTCGCTCAGTTAAGGCGGGGGTTAAGAGGTTAAACAAAAATAAGAAAATATGTTTCCCAACCACCTGTGTCAAAGGCAAAATATAGAATAATAAGAAAACAAGGTCAAAATTAAAACTAAATTAGGAAAATTGTGACTAAAACTGTGCCGCCAAAAATGTGTATATATATATCAGTGATTTTGTGATGCATCTCTATTCTTTGAAATAATAATTCCTATAACAAACCCATGAACCTTCCTAGAATAAGACTACACCGGTTTTTGTGTAGTTTTTGTGTAGTTTTTGTGTGTTTTTGTGTGTTTTTGTGTAGTTTTTGTGTAGTTTTTGTGTGTTTTTGTGTGTTTTTGTGTAGTTTGTGTGTGTTTTTGTGTGGTTTTTGTGTGTTTTTGTGTAGTTTTTGTGTGTTTTTGTGTAGTTTTTGTGTGTTTTTGTGTGGTTTTTGTGTGTTTTTGTGTAGTTTTTGTGTGTTTTTGTGTAGTTTTTGTGTGTTTTTGTGTGTTTGTGTGTAGTTTTAGTGTGTTTTTGTGTGTTTTTGTGTAGTTTTTGTGTGTTTTTGTGTGGTTTTGTGTAGTTTTTGTGTGGTTTTGTGTGTTTTTGTGTAGTTTTAGTGTGTTTTAGTGTGTTTTTGTGTAGTGTTTGTGTGGTTTTGTGTGGTTTTTGTGTGGTTTTGTATGTTTTTTGTGTGTTTTTGTGTAGCTTTTGTGTGGTTTTGTGTGGTTTTTGTGTGTTTTTGTGTAGTTTTTGTGTGTTTTTGTGTAGTTTTAGTGTGTTTTTGTGTGTTTGTGTGTAGTTTTAGTGTGTTTTTGTGTGTTTTTGTGTAGCTTTTGTGTGGTTTTGTGTGGTTTTTGTGTGTTTTTGTGTGGTTTTTGTGTGTTTTTGTGTAGTTTTTGTGTGTTTTTGTGTAGTTTTTGTGTGGTTTTGTGTGTTTTTGTGTAGTTTTAGTGTGTTTTTGTGTGTTTTTGTGTAGTTTTTGTGTGGTTTTGTGTGTTTTTGTGTAGTTTTAGTGTGTTTTTGTGTGGTTTTGTGTAGTTTTTGTGTGGTTTTGTGTAGTTTTTGTGTGGTTTTGTGTGTTTTTGTGTAGTTTTAGTGTGTTTAAGTGTGTTTTTGTGTAGTGTTTGTGTGGTTTTGTGTGGTTTTTGTGTGGTTTTGTATGTTTTTTGTGTGTTTTTGTGTAGCTTTTGTGTGGTTTTGTGTGGTTTTTGTGTGTTTTTGTGTAGTTTTTGTGTGTTTTTGTGTAGTTTTTGTGTGTTTTTGTGTAGTTTTAGTGTGTTTTTGTGTGTTTGTGTGTAGTTTTAGTGTGTTTTTGTGTGTTTTTGTGTAGCTTTTGTGTGGTTTTGTGTGGTTTTTGTGTGTTTTTGTGTGGTTTTTGTGTGTTTTTGTGTAGTTTTTGTGTGTTTTTGTGTAGTTTTTGTGTGGTTTTGTGTGTTTTTGTGTAGTTTTAGTGTGTTTTTGTGTGTTTTTGTGTAGTTTTTGTGTGGTTTTGTGTGTTTTTGTGTAGTTTTAGTGTGTTTTTGTGTGGTTTTGTGTAGTTTTTGTGTGGTTTTGTGTAGTTTTTGTGTGGTTTTGTGTGTTTTTGTGTAGTTTTAGTGTGTTTAAGTGTGTTTTTGTGTAGTGTTTGTGTGGTTTTGTGTGGTTTTTGTGTGGTTTTGTATGTTTTTTGTGTGTTTTTGTGTAGCTTTTGTGTGGTTTTGTGTGGTTTTTGTGTGTTTTTGTGTAGTTTTTGTGTGTTTTTGTGTAGTTTTAGTGTGTTTTTGTGTGTTTTTGTGTAGTTTTTCTGTGGTTTTGTGTGTTTTTGTGTAGTTTTAGTGTGTTTTAGTGTGTTTTGTGTAGTTTTTGTGTGTTTTTGTGTGTTTTTGTGTAGTTTTGTGTGTGTATTTGTGTGTTTTTGTGTAGTTTTTGTGTGTTTTTGTGTGTTTTTGTGTGGTTTTTGTGTGGTTTTGTGTGGTTTTTGTGTGTTTTTGTGTAGTTTTTGTGTGTTTTTGTGTGGTTTTTGTGTGGTTTTGTGTGGTTTGTGTGTGTATTTGTGTGTTTTTGTGTAGTTTTTGTGTGTTTTTGTGTGCTTTCGTGTGGGTACCTTCTATGGGGGACGTGCGCAGCCGGCAGCACAGCCCGTTCACGTCTCCGTACAGCTCTTGGATCTTCTCTTTGCCCTCGATGCCCCGGAGCTCCATGAGGGAGCTCAGCTCGCTCGCGCCGCAGGAGCCGGGCCCCGCCGTGTCCTGTGTGGCCTCGTGGTAGCTCTTCCCTCGCCCGCCGCCTTTGGTCCCACGGAACGAGTTCGCCATTTTTACCCCCGGCCTTTTCCCAGTCGTCAACTCAGTGGCCGCTCGTCGAAGCCGCTCTGCAGAGAATCTGTGGCTGAAGGCAGAGGAGAGGGACTGGAGGTCAGCGCAGAACCCGATATCCCATTCTCTCAACAGACACAGCGTATTTAAGCTTATTGTTTTTGGATCCTGGATTTGTTCGGGATTGGATAGTGACACACGTATTTTTCATTCCCTCCAACATTTCAAACAACAATGATCCGGTCAGTGCCACATACATCGCCCTCCGCCATAGAACCGCATGAAGCCATTTAACTTCTAATTAAGGAAACGGAGTAAAAGCACCAGGAATAGCCCTTGGCCTCTTTCCAAAGCGGTGTCACAGAATGTTTGCAATCGGAGCCGTGATAAAAAGGGGTTCTGATGCTCCTCACGCGCGCCCTGACGCCCCTCGTGGGTTTCGCCCTGAAAGGCTGTGACCTGTGCGCCTTCAGCCATAATCTAATGTCAATCAGTCACGGGCCTAATCTGAGAGAGCAGCGGCAGCCGGTGCGGGGAACAAAACGAGACGGGGAAGAGTCCCGGCATCTTCCACACTCAAGCACCATGGGGTCACCCGCACGTTCTCGTTTTGTCGTTGCCGGTGATAATGAACGGCACACGCGCACGAGCCGCGCATCCTCCTCCTTGAACGCACTTGTTGCACGTCCCATACGGCCCTGTTCCGTTCTGTTTCTAAGATATAAAAACATACCTGTGGAGACAGCCAGAAAGGGTGCGCGCGCGTGGAAGACCGTCACAGAAAGAAAAAAAAACCGTATTAAATCAAGAGGAGGGGGCAACTTACACAAACTCCCCCCATGGCTCCGTTAGCAGCGGGTATTAGCGGCGGTCCGATTACAGCGAGCGGCGTCGGGCTGAGCTCCGCGGAAACAGCCCATAACAACCGGTGCAGCAAGTCCGCGCGCGCGCCCCACACCCCAGACCCGATCCAACTCTCTTGACGGCAGACCCCCAGGTGCCGCGGCCGTCTCATTCAGCGTGACCTTCAGGGAGCGGGGAGTCGGCCATCGGAGGAACCGACAGGAGCCGCCTCAATGATTATCTGAGGAAAGCCTGCCTTAATCTAATTAGACAATCTGTGGTTGAGCGCGCGCGCCCGGGGACGGCTCCTCCCGCTGCTCCGCGCGGCTCCAGTGTGTGCGCCCAGCCCGGGCTATACGGCGCGGCAGGTCAAAGCTCGCGAGACCCAGACCCAAACTCTTTGTCATTGGGTTATTTGGGTTGAAGATGACTTTTTTTTTACGTCGGTCTAAATCGCATCTGTGTTTGTTGCGTAAACCGAACCAAGCAACCGGCCCCGGCAACCGTGGGACAACTCGGACTGCCTCGGCGACCGGGCGGGCATCCATGTGTGAAATATAACAACTGATGGGGCTGCACTGTCTGCACTTTATATAGGCAAGGCAAGTTTATTTGTAGAGCTCAATTCATACACAAGGCAATTCAAAGTGCTTCACAGTTGCAGAAAATTACAAGAAAACAGATCAAATCAATCATTAAAACATCAACATAAACATGTATCAACTACAGTAAAAGGCAAGAGTGCAGATAAAACACTTTCAGTTTTCATCTGCTCGGGTAAAAAGAGCTGTTTTCAGCCTGGATTTGAACATTGTCAGAGTTGAGGCCTGTCTCACATCCTCATGAAGACTGTTCCAGATTTTAGCTGCATGAAACTGAAACGCAGCCTCACCGTGTTTAGTCCTGACTCTGGGAACCACCAGGAGACCCCTCCCTGAAGTTCTCAGGGCCCGAGATGGTTCATACGGCTCTAACATGTCAGAGATGGACTTTGGTGCTAAACCATGAAAAGACTTGTACACAAGCAGAGCTGTTTTAAATTCTATTCTCTGAGTGACAGGAAGCCAGTGCAGGGACCGGAGCACTGGACTAATATGGTGGCATTTCCTGGTTCTTGTCAGGACTCGAGCAGCAGCGTTCTGGATGTTCTGCAGCTCTAACAGCTCGTTTAGAAAGGCCAGTGAGCAGCCGTTACAGTCGTCTAACCTGCTGGAGACAAACGCATGGATGAGTGTCTCCAAGTCTGGTTTTGACACTATTCCTCTGATCTTAATGTTTTTCAGATGGTAAAAAGCTGATGATGTCATTGCTTTGATGTGGCTGTTTAAGTTCAGGTCTGAGTCCAGGATTACTCCGAGATTTCTAACCTGATTTCTTGGTTTTAGAGAGAGAGACTCAAGGTGACTGATAACACTTTGTCTTTGTTGGGCAAAAACAAACAATCTTTTGTTGCTTAAGCTCATGTATTCAGTCATTCAATGGTATACTAAAAATCCTTATCAAAAAACTTCTCACTGTTCTCAGGTCAAATATTTATATGCGATTAATTTCGATTAATTTCGATTAATTAATCACAAAGCCTTTTTTTTTTATCGCGTCCCGGCCCTAATTTTTTAATTTTAATCAAATTGATTAGCTTGTTGTTTGGATATGATTCCAAATCTTTGGCTGAGACCACTTCTACTTGACTGAGGGTTGGTTCGCGTCACAAACACCACCAGGTTTACTTCTTCAGTGCACAATTCTGCACGGCGGCGTCCATAATCTAAAGCCAATTGCACTTCACACATCAGCGTCAAAGTCACAGACGAGTCAGTTCGTAAAATCAGCTGCTCTGAGTGATGATGGAAACCGACCTGTTTGACGAGGGTTTAGAGCGATCAAATCCCTAATCGATTAAAGGTGCTTTATGGAACTTTTAAAGTGAAAAACATGTTTCTTTATTATTCAGTATTTGACCTTTAAGTGGTTAGCTTGGTGGCGCCTTCACTTTCCATCGCGGTCGCCTCGATGCAGCTCCAGGAGCAGTTGTTTTCAGAGTTCCTGGTGGGTTTTCACTGCCCACGGACCATTTCACCAGGAAAACCTACAGAGCAATGAATCCTGGATCGTTCTAGAGGCCATCGGGATTTAAACGAGAGGCGCCATGCGGACCACCCATACAGCGTCACAAAAACGGTCACACATATCGAGTTGGTTTTTTCAAATTAAAAGTTCCATAATGCACCTATAAAGACTGGAATTATTTAAACAACCAAATAATCACCATGGACCCGCGCTAACCCTGTAGTTCAGACCTCTACACACAAATGCATGATTACATCAAATAGGGTTGGGCCATATCGTATCGCATATCGTTATCGTGATATAATGTTTTGATATCGTTGTAATTTTTTATATCGTTGTGGACACAATATAATTTATGTTACGCTCCATCAGAGCAGCATAAACGGTGACTGTAGAACACGGGGACACGAGCTGAAATGAAATGAAGGATGTAAACTGCTCGAGTAGATCATATTTGCGAGACAATTATGCCGTAAAAAAAAAAAAATTAAGAATAAAATATCACTGAATGAATCTTCCCAAGAGGCGTAAGGCTGGGATTTTGAAGTAATTCGTCCATTGTCAATTATATCGTCAAATATATCGTTATCGTGATATTTATTTTTTCATATCATGATATAGAGTTTAGGCCATATCGCCCAGCCCTATTATCAAATCATACCAAGTTATTGCCGGTTGTTTTGGGGAATGTGTAACTGCAAACATAATCAGCTTCTTCTCCTCTTGCCCAAGTTTTAATCAAATGAATGACTGAAGCAGCTACCCCCTGCATTGCCCCATTGCCCCTGAGACCCACAGCAGCGTCTCCTGGGTGTGACGCCGGCCCCGTTTAACCCCTGCCATTGGCGTGTGCTGGTTGTGCGTACTCCGTTAGGCCCGTGTCCCAGCAGAGGAGCGACAGAGGCTCTCGCGGTGTGACGGGAGAGGATTAAGACGAGCAGAGCAGTGGGATTAAACTCGCGCGCACGTGCACACAGGCACTCATATCATTGTCTCCATGTTTTCAAACACAGTGACCTTTGAACTGCCGCCAAATTAGGGCAGATCCCAGGCTTTGTTTGGGTGTCTCAATGGGCTCAAGAGACAATTTTGTGTTACGACTGCATTTGTTACGGTAAAGCGCAAAACTGAGTAAAGTGGTGTCGGAATGAAAATAGTAATAAGAGAATAAATATACATACATACATACATATATTTATATATATGTGTGTGTGTGGTGTAGTAAGGGACAAATTACACTTATATTCACAAAATCATAACTAACCAATCCTTGTTATAACCTTTCTTGGGAAGTGAGACATAATTCTAATTAAGGAGGCAGTATTAAAGGTATCGAAAAATAAAGTTTAGGTACTACTGGTATTGAAAAGTATCGAAAACAGGTACCGAAAAGAAACAGAAAATCTTTATATTAAAAAGTTTTGACGCCATGGTCATCAAAATTTAAAAGAAAAAAATTGAAGCACAAGTTGAATAAAGGGGAAATATTTGTGAAAAACAACTGGAAAAATTGGGGTATATTGGGGGGGAAATAAATAAATAAATAAAAAATGTAAGTGGAAAAATGTGGTCCCTCCTGGAGCCGCCACCTTAACGTGGTGGAGGGGTTTGAGCGCCCGAATTATCCTGGGAGCTCTGTTGTCGGGGGCTTCGTGCCCCTGGTCGGGTCTCCCATGCAAACAGGTCCTAGGTGACGGGTCAGAAGCCCCTTATGAGAGACCAACAGGCCCGGTTAATCATGAGGCCGTCCTTCTGCAGACCCACCACCTGCAGGAGGAGCCATAGGGGCTGGTGCAATGTGATTTGGGAAGCTCCAACAGTTGCCCCCACGACCCGGCAATGTAAATCTTGGGAAGTGTTTCTTTCTGCCCTTTTGGAGTTAAAGGACGTTTCTTGGTTGTTTCACCTCAAATAAATGCAAAAGCAATTAAGTGGAAGGAAACGGAATAACTTAACATTATTAATCTGTTGTCTGGTTCTATATGACAAATAATTTAGCGTAGGTATCAAAAATAGTATCGTTCAGGTATCAGTATCGAAAAAGATCTTTTATTATATTTTATATCCAATTACTTATTTACATGTGTATTTACTGCACATAATACATTTAAGATATCTCTGTACTTGTGCAATACTTCAAGTTGACCTTTTTTGATCGCTTTCATGTGATTCTAATCTAGCTGTTCTCTCATTTCAAACGTATTGACGCTGCTGTAATTTTCCCGTCCAGCAGGTGGCAGTAGAGGGCCAAATTTAAAAAAGAAAGAAAATACGTGCTCTCGCTTCCGCAAACAAAGGTCACGTGACCAGGATCTGCGCGTCACTCGTCAACATGGCGGACTGGAACAGAGGTAAGTTTATTTGTGACACGTATTCACTTTGATAAAACGAACATTAACCGCATTCAGTGAAACGCTGTGTGTCTTAATAATGACGACGGGATGCGGTTGTGAATGTGAGACTCTCTGTCCGCTGTAGCGACCTTTGAAAGAGATTATAAAGCTACGGGGCAAAAAACACAACAAGAGACCGATGGGATATTACTAACTTCATAACTTGAGAATATCACTTGTTATACTAGCTATTAATGTGAGGCCAACGAGTTTATGTCAAGGAAGGAACGAATGAAAATGATTACAACTAAAACTCCGACCTCCATTGGTTATGGTTAAAACACTGTCGACACTGTGGGTTCATCTCGAATGCACTTGGTATCGCTTTTAGAAAATAAAAATAGGTTTCGTTAAAATATCTCATTATTTAGTAGGATTTAGCAAGTTGACTAAAATTCATTAATATACTTCTACACCATATTTATAATGTAAATTCCATCCATCTATTTTCTTCCACTTGTCCGTTGCAGCCCCTATGGCGCCCCCTGCAGGTGGTGGGTCCACAGAAGGACGGCCTCATGGTTCAAACGGGCCTGTTGGTCTCTCATAAGGGGCTTCACCCATTCACACTCTCATTCACACACCAGTGTACGTAGACACTGGAGGCAAGGGTGAAGTGTCTTGCCCAAGGACACAACGACAATGTGCACCTTCAGGAGGCGGGATTCTACCATCTGCGTCATCGTCGCCCCTTATAATGTAAATTGATTTTAAAGCGCACAGCTGAGCATTTACTGCGGGGATAAAACTCTAATACGCACGTTAGCTGCTGTCCGTTTTTCCCCAGAATTACTTGTTCTTGTAGTAATTGTGGAATTTGTTAATGTATCTAATTATAACTTACTCACCTACGTGAAATGAATCATCACTTACCTGCATTACTAGAATGACCTGAACATTGATACATTTCTAAAATGTAAAAGGTGTGGTCGAGGAAAACAGGAGCAGTGTCGCCCAGCGACATCGAGGATGGGTCAAATGCAGAGAACACATTTCTCTACCGAGATTAATAAAGTATAACTTAACTAAAGTCAGACACAGCTCCAGGTAAACCACTCTGGGTACTTGGAATGATTTCAGATCAATAAAAGAAGGTGTAAGAAATGTAATAAGTCGATAACATAATAACAGGCCAACAACGTAATAACTGAGCCAATAATGTAATAACAACATACCGGTAATAATTATTACATTATTGGCCTGATGAAAATTGTTCACAACGATAACAAATGTTATCGACTTATTACATTATATATATTATATATATATATAATATATTACATTATCGGTAGCTATTAAGTTGTGGGTTCCTACAGTAGGTGAAACTGCATTGTATGCCCACATTACTTCAAAGAAAGTTTACTTTAATGACACAATTAAAAAAAAATTCCAATTGTAAAATGATTTTCTCTTTCTGTAAGGTCAAGGCTCTGTGGAGGACATGCTGGATGCGGAGAACAAGCGGATGACTGAAAACCTGGCCGCTAAAGTGTCCAGGTTGAAATCGGTGAGCCATTGTCTATTTGCTAAGTTCTGTCCTAACAAATGTATTTTCTTGTAACTTCACTGATGTCTGTGGCTCGCAGTTGGCGTACGACATTGATCAAGATGCAGAGGATCAGAATGAATATTTGGATGGCATGGTGAGACGTCCTTTTGCTAAACATCCTGTTAAAGATCACAGTAGCTCCTTTTCCGGCTAAATGTTTTTTCTTTCTTTCCAGGACTCAAACTTCATGAGCGCCACTGGTCTGCTGACCGGGAGCGTGAAGCGTTTTTCCACCATGGTCCGCTCGGGTCGGGACAATCGCCGCCTCCTCTGCTACATCTCTATAGGACTGGTGCTGGTTTTCTTCATATTGTACTACATCGTCATCAGGATTCAGCGCTGACAGTAACGGGACACTGAAGAAATACGGTTTACTTTTTATTGTATTTATTGAAAGTGTAAAGACGAAGAGGACATTGGGCTGATGGAACCTTTTTGGTGGGTGTAGTTGGGAGTAGGGGCTTGGATCTGTCGGGGTCTATAGTTTGCGAGAGGGGGAATGGAAATGGATGCAAATATGCAGATGATGCAGTTTTCTTGAGGCCGTGTGAAGCTCCTGGTGGACCAACTGAGGACTAATACAGGACAGTCCTGGACCAAGCGGCGGGCGGGTGATGTGGCCAAAAACAAAAACTATTTTCTCACTATGCGTGCAGTTAGTAGTTGCCTTATTGCCAACAGAGGTAACTAAAGCTACTTGGGTAGAAAGAAATGTATGTGTTGGTGCTTTAATACAGAACTACCTCTTAACTCCCACCGGAACTGAGCACATTTTCTC
This sequence comes from Proterorhinus semilunaris, assembly GCA_021464625.1. NCBI lineage: Eukaryota > Metazoa > Chordata > Actinopteri > Gobiiformes > Gobiidae > Proterorhinus > Proterorhinus semilunaris. Next base: position 4,319,791 of record CM038356.1, on the reverse strand, counting down.
CAGTTTGGCTTCACCGAAATGTGAAAGAATGACACAAAAGCAGCAAAAGGGCGAGGATGAAAACGCAACAAAAATGTGACAAAAAAGCAACAAAAACACGGGGGGAAAAACAGTGAAAAAGCAACAAAAACATGTGACAAAATTTAAAAAAAAAGTCAAATTCTATTTCGTAGGACTTGGCTTTCAAATGAGACATTACGCTGTTGGCTCTCCAGTCAAGAAGCTTTTAGATTCGGGTGAAGCGGAACAGGAGAAAAGGCACTCGGTTCAGGCCGGGGGTAGGAGGTTAATCAGGAAAGGCCATCTTAGAAAGGTGAGGAGGAGATGATGCGAGTGCCTCAGTGGTGCTGTTAGTGGAATTAATCCATAAACTTAAGAAGAAAAGGAGGCGATCCGAGGCACCCTGCGTAAAAAAATTCAAGTCCTTTATTAGAAGGGACTTGTCAACGCAGTTCGGTCGCGGTGAAAACCTTCTTCAGGATCCTCTCCTGGGTTGTCCCGGGGAGCAGGAGACATCGGAAACAGATGCCAGAGCCTCAGCTGCTCCTCTCAACGTCAAGGAGATAAATAAGGAATAAAATCTATTTGCAATATATATGCGATAGTGGCAAATACATTTTATTTATTTCCATGTCACCCTTCCACCCCCCGCCCTGGACCTATACGCCAGAACTAGGATTAATCCAACTCCATAACAACCAAGTGACGTATTGAGCCCAAAATAATCCCAAATGTGAACTTTTACGTTTTGTGTGTTGCTGACAATAACAAGTTCATAAAGGGTCTTACAACAAACGTTTGCAGTATTAATGCACTTTATATTCTCACGCATTAGAAGTCAAAGATTTTGGGATTGTTGTGAAATAATGAAGTAAATTTGTCGCACGATTTTAACACCGAAAACAGTGAGGCCCTTGTACAGAACCTGGAGTTTACTTGGAAAATATTATACTCTTCAAAGTGTAACAGTTATTAACAGAATATGTACGTAACATGAAACTGATGTTAATTATCGGGATGTCAATATTTTAATAAATGAGATACCCAAGCCGTTCCACTTCTTTGTATTTCATATACAGGTTAGAATTAGAATATCATGAAAAAGTTATTAAATTCTGTAATTCATCTTAAAATGTGAAACTAATATATGATATAGACTCATTACATGCAAAGTGACAAATGTCGAGCCTTCGTTATAATTTTGATGATTACGGCTCACAGTCCATTTTCAAAATATTCAAATTTTACTAGATTTTACATTTGGGCTTTTTACAAACTGAGCCATAACACTGGGTAACAAAACAATATTTTTTGAAAATAGTCCAGGGTTTTCCAGCTGAATTAGACTGATTTTGATGCTCTGAGTCCGAAAATGACCTTGGTTTTGCTCAATCAGGTCAGGATTTTTTGCTACAGAAATGCTTTAAAAATCGATTTTGCGTCAAAAACAAATTTCTGCGGATCATCAGCTGAGAAACCCTTGACGTTTTTTCCGTTTTCCTCAAGAAATAAAAGTCAACGTATCCAAAGTCATTCAGTTTTTATTTACTCCATCAAATTTGATAAGCAGAATTCATAATAAGGTAGTCGTACGTAATCCGTAACACTATGGCTGTATCTCAAAAAGTTGACCTGATAGAGCAAAATGCATGTGATATTCGGACTCAGAACACCAACATTAGTCTAAATCAGTTGAGAAACCCCTGACCATTTTTTGGCTGTCAACTTGTGTAATCAATCAATCAAACTTTATTTATAAAGTGCTTTTCATACGCCTCGCCGTGAGTCTTTCTGTTGACTTTAGGAATAACCAGGAGACCCCTGCCAGAGGAGCGCAGGGGCCGTGAAGGTTCATAAGGTAAAAGCAGTTCTGAAAGATAAGAAGGACCAAGACCATTAAGACATTTAAAAACCATTAAAATAACTTTAAAATCGATCCTGAAACACACGGGGAGCCAATGCAGCGACTCTAAAACCGGTGTGATGTGGTCCCGCCTCCTGGTCTTCGTCAGGACACGAGCTGCTGAATTTTGTAAAAGTTGTAAACCTGAGATACTCTTTTTGGGAAGACCAGAAAGCAGGGCATTACAGTAGTCGATACGACTGGTGATAAAAGCATGCATTAGCGTCTCCGTGTTGGCCCGAGAGAGAATGGGGCGGGGCTATGTTCTTTAGATGTAAAAACCTATCTTTGTGATATTCTTAATGTGTGGAACTAAAGTCAGCTCAGAGTCAAACATCACACCCAGGTTCTTCACCTGTGAGGAAGGATTAAAAGACAATGACTGTAGTTTGGGTAAAAGTTTCTCTCTCTGGGCCTCAGGACCGATGACTAAAACTTAATCATCCCAATTATAACAAAGAAAGGCTATACATATCTCACTTTGCATGTAATGAGTCTATATCATATATTACTTTCACATTTTAAGTTGAACAACAGAAGTGAACGCACGTTTTCACGATATTCTAATTATATGACGAACACCTGTAGAAGTAAATGACCATGCAACAAACAGGCCATTTTACTCAGAAAGTGATTATTTACATCTTCCTTTCTTTTCTTTTCACTTTTTTCTCTCTTTTAAAGGCCGTCTTAAAAAGTTTACATTTCTCCATTTCAATGCAAAATGATATAGCTAAAAATAATTTCATTAAAATATCACAAATCCCAAAATATAATCATAAAACTAATAAAAATGTAAAGCCTATATATTGTAGCTGTGGAAGTTTAATAGTACTTTTTTTTTTTAAACTCCCGGAGAGGAGCGGATCGTGTCCAGAGCAGATTTATTGACAACCAGAAGTTCACAAAGCTGTAGACAAAGTTACACTGAGTCCTTCAGCTCGTATCTAACAACGTTTACAGTGTCGAGGTCAAACAGCATTCTTAATCTCTCAACCTCATTTACTCCAGTTTGGCTTGAGGAAAAACATCAAAATAGCTAAACCGAGAAGAAAATGAGGGTAAAAAAGTGACCTCAAAAACTCAACAAAATGTGACAAAAAACACAATAAAAACGATGGAAAAAGAACCCTTAAGATCAGATTTGTAGGCCTTAGCTTTCAAATGAGGCGTTACTCTGATTTGATTTGTTTGAGCAATTACTTACAATATTTACCTCATTACATTTACATTTCCACACAAAACCAAGAAAAGTCAAAATAAATAATAACTCAAAAGGAGTGGGCCAAAGCAAGAAAGCTTATGAGCGCCCACCCCGTATTCAAAATACAGTTATTGATCAGCAGCATTGATAATCCGAAGCTTTTTATGTCGTGTCATAGGTTGAAAATCTGATGAGACTTGCAAGTATTTTAGATTCGGGTAAATAAATATAAAAAGGTTATACACAAAATAACTGAAATACCTCCACATAGCCCGCTACAAACGCGTGCCTGTAATACCATCATCGCCATCATCATCTATGGCGTCGGGCTCGACCTGGAGAATCCCACTGAAGAATGAAGTCAGTCTGTCCTTGAAGCCCGACATAGCTCTGGTCCAGGCCTCGAAGCCCACTCTCTGGGCCCGGGTCCTGGGCTCCGGCTCCTCTGGGCCAGCAGACAGCATTAGAAAGTTCTCTTGGTCCGCTGTGAGTAACAGTGCGTCCACCTGAGCGACGCTCCTCTTCAGCTCAGGCACGTCCCGCCGCAGCTGCTCGAGTCGCCTTTGCACTATTCGAAGCTGCATCTCCTCGAGGCGTCTCTCCTGATTCACAAGGGCGGCCTCTGTGAGGGAGCCCACGTAGCGCGGCCCGAGAGCCTGGACAGAGCGGGCGAGGTCCTCTTCCCTCCGTCTGAGCCCGGTCAGCTCCATCTCTTTGTTATTGAGGTCAATCCGCAGCTGAGCCCTCTTGGCCACCAGTCGCGCCTTTCTCTGCGCCCTCTCCGCCGCGGAGGTCACCGTGTCATGGCCCTTGTGCCGGCCCACGGAGCAGAGGGGGCAGATGATCTCCAGGTCGGTGCGGCAGAAGAACCTCTTCACCTCGTTGTGCTCAGGGCAGAGGTTCTCCCGGAGGCTGTGCGAGGGCGCGGCCAGGTGGTGCCGCGTCAGCACCGCCGCATCACGGTGAGGCTGGAGGTGGCTCTCGCAGTAAGAGACCAGACACTGCAGGCACGATTTGACGGCCCTCAGCTTCCTCCCGGTGCACACGTCGCAGCTCACGTCCCCGGGACCGGCGTGGCAGAGGCCGGCGGGGGGCGCTGTGAGCCCCGACGTGATCAGCTCCTCCGCCAGATTGGCCAGCACTGAGCTTCTGGCCAGGGTCGGCCTCTCGGCGTACGCGCGAAGACACTGAGGACATCTAAATCTGCTGGAGTGGTCCCAGACGGTCTTTATGCAGTCCATGCAGTAGCTATGGCCGCACTGGAGGGTGCTTGGATCCGTGAAGGTCTCCAAACAGACTGGACAGGTCAAGGCGTGCCAACTCAAAGCTCTCTCTGCCATCTCTGCTCTCTGTGTCAAAGACTGCCTTACCTCTGCGGTCAAACTTATAGGGGGGACAGACAGACACCCCCCCCCCGCTCAACCCCCCCTGGTCAAACAGGTCTGAGCAGGAACCGAGTATTTAAATGATAATGTGTTGTGATGTAGCTGGGGTTTGTTCTTCCAGAGCATAGTTTCATGTCGTCTGAAGGAGGTTCTCCATCTTTGCAATTGCAGTGTCATATGGAACAAAAACGCTTATGTTGTTGTTGCAGTCAGTCCAAGTCACGATATCCACCCCACCTGAACTGAGCACATTTTTCTCTAGTTTGGCTTCACCCAAATCTAAAAGCTTCTTGAACAAAGCCTAAAAAAAAAAAAAAGTGACAAAAAGCTTCACTGCTGCCGTCTAGGACATTAGAGGCCTCTGCGTTGCTACCATGCACAGCAAACTCAAAACCAACCAGAGGTCCACAGAGGGAGTGTGTTCTTCTGAAACTATTAGTACTGTCAAACAACATAGATTAGATAAGAGAGGAACAGTCAGTCCGTCCAATCAAAGAACTCTAATCTTGCAAAAAGATTCCATCCACTCAAACACAACATGCTGTACTCAATGTCAGATCATTAAAAAAAACACGTCCTTTTTAATAGTTTTATTTCCTCTTATAATCTAGACTTTATGTTTTTGAACTGAAACATGGCTCGACAAAAACACTGGAAACGCAGTTCTGATTGAGTGTCGTCCATCAAATGTCAATGTTGTGTCTGAAACACGCCAAAACCAAAGGGGCGGGGGTGTCTGTGCCATATTCAGGGACAATATAGTCATTGTCATTTGGGGTTTTTCAATCACTTGAGTATGTGTCTTTCAAAATGGAGATAAAACAATCTTCCATGCTTTATATGACTATTTACAAACCACCACAGAATTGTTTTATCGAAGATTTTATTGAATTACTTTCATTCATATTGACTGATTTTGATTGTTTAGTCATTTCAGATAGATCTGTTAATATATCAAATGTGGATGTTGTTGATGTTGCTTCTTTGACCTGTCTGTTAAACTGTTGGATAAATATATCTATTCTCTATATTTTGCTTTGTTTTAGACGTTATAACCTGCTGACTGAAAAGATATTATTAATGTTTGTGTTTTGAGTTACAGATTCTTTGATTTATAAAACTGAATGAATCTTATCTGCCTGGGTTACTCCCTTTGCCTGGGTTTCTGGGAGAGCTGCACTGTGTGACCGACTGTCTCAAGGATGAAAATAATGAGAACATTGTATGCTTTCAACATTGTTATCTCACGGCTCTGGTATCATTTATGTTTTTTCCCCCTTTTCCCTTAGACCAGAGTCGTGCTATGTATGTTAGGGGCGTGGACATTAATAAAAAGTCAGAAGATTCACTCAGGGAGCCCAGAGATAGTGAGCGGAAGATTTGTATTCAGCTCCTTTTTTTGGAACTGGGTCTTTATCTCTGTTTTGTCCCTCCTGGCCAGTAAAAGGTATTCTGTCTTGTCTCGCTTTCTTATTATAATAATTGTTTGTGTTGGTTCACCAGCTCCAACATACACCCAAACCAAAGGCTGGGCCTGGAGTTATTCTAAATGCCAACCACTGAGCGCACGCACAAAGACCAGACGGGTACGCATCAACTCATCTAAGCTAAAGTAAGAACATATCTCAGTATGGGAAAAACTGTGACCTGTTCCTTTAAGAACCACAGTTACTTTATATTTTAATGGCCCTGAAATAGACCTAATTTCACAAATGTCCTTTATTCTTAAAGAGAATCGAATAAAGGACATTTAACAGAGATGAGACTGGTCGGACGAGTTTTATCAGAAAAAGCAGATTAGAGTCTTTAGCCTGTAGCCGTCACTTCACACGGGATGAAACTAAGGCCACGCTGTGATGAGGAGTTTTAATTCACTCAGCAGGCCTGCGAACACAATGCATTTCCGTCGGGGGTCGTAAATCATTCAGAACACATTAAGGCCTGCGTGGATAAGTGCATGCAAGAATGGGGCATTTCAAATGACAAGATTGTGACTGTAATCACGGACAATGGTAGCAAGAAGAAGACGAGGCTAGCTCAGATGATCAAGAAGAGTCCCCCCGAGGTGAAAATGATTCAGAGGAGGAGATTGAGGACCATCGGTAAGCCATTTTTATCCATAATTTCATTTGACAGCAAGTTAATATTACCTCCTTTACCTGATATGTATTTACTTTCTTTTTGGTAGCTATCAAGACATGGATATGGAGCGGACGCCATGTGTGGTTCACACACTGCAGCTTGTGGTCCACATGCTAAACAAGGAGGCAAGTGTGAAGCGAATCCTTGACAAAGCACGATCAGTTGTGAAGCTTTTTCGCAAGTCGTCTGTTGCAACAAATAGTGAATGAGATGGGGTGGGACAACTTACTCTCTAGTGAATGGCAGAAGCTCAGCTCATTGCATGAACTCCTGTTGCCTTTTGCCGAACACACACAGACTCTTCAGAGTGACACGATGTCCATGTCACTGATCGTCCCTGCCCTCTTAGATTTGCATAGCCACCTTACTGATTTTGAAGAAAACACAAATCATAATTTAGCCACTCTGAACCAGCGCTTTGCCTGGGTATTGGATCCATCAGATGAAAGGTTCTCTCCACTTGTTGCAGCTGCTTTTTTTCTAAATCCTACTGTGTGTGATCAGGGCCGTTTCAAGATATTTGGGGACCCTAGGCAAAACAGTGAAGTGAGGCCCCAAGCCCTCCCTCGGGAAATTGTTTTAAATTCAGATGGGATTCCTTGTATTCTGGTGCATTTTAATAGTCATGAATTACTCTGTAGTACGCCACACAAAGTGGCCACTACAGCATAGTAAAGGACACAGTGTCTTCAATGGCATCGTTATTGTTGTCGACAAGGCAGAAATAAGGTAAACACGTATAATTATTCATATTATTATCACTGGGTAACAAAAAAATATTTTTTGAAAATAGTCCAGGGTTTTCCAGCTGAATTAGACTAATGTTGATGCTCTGAGTCCGAAAATGACCTTGGTTTTGCTCAATCAGGTCAGGATTTTTTGCTACAGAAATGCTTTAAAAATCGATTTTGCGTCAAAAACAAATTTCTGCGGATCCTCAGCTGAGAAACCCTTGACGTTTTTTCCGTTTTCCTCATGAAATAAAAGTCAACGTATCCAAAGTCATTCAGTTTTTATTTACTCCATCAAATTTGATAAGCAGAATTCATAATAACGTAGTCGTACGTAATCCGTAACACTATGGCTGTATCTCAAAAATTTGACCTGATAGAGCAAAATGCATGTGATATTCGGACTCAGAACACCAACATTAGTCTAAATCAGTTGAGAAACCCCTGACCATTTTTTGGCTGTCAATCATTCTTAAGAACTGTCTTCTCTTATTTGCAGAGTAGTGTTTTTTCTTTAACTATACAATTTATGTAGAATTAAAAAAGGTATTAAAATGGTGTACAACACAAACTATTTTAAAAACATTGTACAACAAGGATTTTTGTTTGAGGTTTAGCAACGCTTGCGGACTTTAACTCGCACAAAAGCAGTGACCAAATCTTCCCTGTTCTATAATCTCCTAATGTTTCGCTCTATTGATATAAGGGCCAGTCCCGTCAGTCTTTCTCGGCTCATGGATGATCTTATCAGTTTCAAAGCTGAAAAGCTTCTCTCTGCCGAAGCTACAGTGACAGGAAGTGTCAGAAGGAAAGAACTTCACGTCCCATAATGCCACAGACATCGGGGGCCCCCTCCAGCTGGGGCCCCAGGCAGCTGCCTACCTTGCCTACCCCATTGCGACAGCTCTGTGTGTGATGCTCTCCTTGATGTGCATGAGAATGCACCAAATTGCACCTTTAAAATAAAAAAAATATTTTTTTAGGGCCAGAAATATTGACGAAGGTGCAAGCCAACACACGCTGCTCTGTGTTTTAATGTTGTTGACCCTTTTCTATTTCTGCAAATGAGTACCTGGACCTAATCTATTTATGCCCAATATTTGATTGCCTCTTTACTGTTTGCTAGCTCCCTGTTTTAATCGCTGTCAAGTTACTCATCCAAATGGATTTCTACTTTGAATACTTAAAGCTCATACCAAAAACCATCATTATTAAAATTAACTTTTCTTTTCTTTGAAAGTGATATTGAAATTCTACTCAGTTTCACCTTGTTTTGTTGTTGTTTTTTTATGTGAAACACTGCTCTAAAAATGCGGTCCACCTGCCTGCTGATTCCCACTCTGTCCGCCGGGGGTCTCTTTAGTTCTCATCGGCTCAGCTCGTGTTTTTCCGGCGGTGCTCGGTTCATCACCCACAAATTGTCCGTGTGATGTGCGCCAGTTTTTGTGCTCAGATCTGGGATTTCCAGGACACGCATTCGCGGATTTGAACGCGGTTTGCTGACACGAACATTATTTCTGTGTGTGTTTTCCGAAGTTTCCCCCCCGCTCGCCGCCCGCGCCCGGTTCGTGCAGCCTCGGCAGATTTCGGGCTCCGTGTTTCGGCGGCGCTCGGCTGTTGTCGGGCCCCGGCGGAGAATGGAGGAAGCGGACTCGGCCACGAAGGCGCTCGGGCTGGAGGAACAAGCGCCCCTCGGCGACCCGGGCTCGGACACGGAGTCGGAGGCCGAGGTCCGGGCCATGGCGGTGATCGCGGAGTCGGGAAACCTCGACATGCAGAACCCAGACGAGGCCGAGGCAGAGGCGGCGTTTGCAGGCGAGGCCCAGGGACCGCCGGGGCTAGTTAGCATTAGCCACCATCCGTTCAACTGTCAGTTTACAGCACACTGACGGCAGGGGGCGCTGCAGCATCAAAACAAATGTAGAAGCATGGTCGCCACCTGTCCCTCATCTAGGCTTTTGTCCTCCTGTCCAGTGTTAATTTCGTCGACTAAAATATTTAGTCTTAATTTTAGTCAAAGTGATTTTTTTGACGACTAAAATTGGACTAAAACTAAATTAAAAGTTTTTCATGCGACTAAAACTATGACTAAAATGTCCAGATATTTTAGTCGACTAAAATGAGACTAAATAAAAATGGAAAGGAGAGACTAAAATCATCCAAACTTCCATTGATCGTCTGAAAGAGCCTCATATCATGTAAATTCACTGCCAAAGGAACAGCTCTGAGCTTTGTTCATGAGGGAGCAGCTCCATGAAGCAGAGGAGCTGATTAAATATGATTATAATGAATATTATTAAATTTAGTCGACTAAATTGACTTGCAATTTTAGTCGACTAAATCTCGACTAAAATTGAAGATATTTTTTTGACTAAAACTCGACTAAAATTGAATTACATTTTCGTCAAAAGACTAAAACTAAATTAAAATATGTTGTCAAAATTAACACTGCTCCTGTCCCACCATTTAGATATCCACAGGAGTTTAATCGTTTAAATAAAAAAGTTAGCTTTATTGTCACACAGAGAAAGGCGTGATATACGTTCCTGCAATACTTTATGTACAATATCGGATGTCAAACCTTCTGGGTTGGTTTCTATTTTCAGACAGAAAAGGTTAATTCATGAGAGTCTGATGCGCTGGATTCTTCTTCAGTTGTTTAATTCTGCTCGTAGTCCATTAAGTTGGAATGATAAATTATTGTCATTCATATAGAATAGTTTCTAATGCCCACATAAATAATTTGGATAAAAAATGCAAATTAGTGCAAACTTTAAAAGAAAATGCCTCCTAAATTATGTACAGTAATTGTTACAAATAAAATGTTATTTGTTTTGAGCCAGCCAGTTGTAAACTAATGGAGATTTTAAAAGTTTAAATACTGGAGTGTTCACATTAAAACACTTGGACCCCACAGTGAGTTAGATTATTTACCAGCGGTAACTCAGCATCTTGCAGAGTTGTTCCACCGCTTTTTTCTCCACTTTTTATACTGTTTTTAGTTAATGTTAGTCATGCTGCAAACCAGTGTTAATTTCGTCGACTAAAATATTTAGTCTTAAATTTTAGTCAAAGTGATATTTTTGACGACTAAAATTGGACTAAAACTAAATTAAAAGTGTTTCATGCGACTAAAACTATGACTAAAATGTCCAGATATTTTAGTCGACTAAAATAAGACTAAATAAAAATGGAAAGGAGAGACTAAAATCATCCAAACTTCTATTCCATTGACCGTCTGAAAGAGCCTCATATCATGTAAATCCACTGCCAAAGGAGCAGCTCTGAGCTTTGTTCATGAGGAGCAGCTCCATGAAGCAGGACCTCCATTAAATATGATTATAATGAATATTAATAATACAAAGTCGATAAAATTTTTCCTAAATTTAGTCGACTAAATTGAAGATATTTTTTTGACTAAATCTTGACTAAAATGTAATTACATTTTCGTCAAAAGACTAAAACTAAATTAAAATATGTTGTCAAAATTAACACTGCTGCAAACATGGCGGATCTCCATGGTAATTTTCCCGAATTCTATTATTTGACTTAATTACGCAACTTTTGATCTGAAAAAAAAAAAGCTGATATTTATGTGTATTTGACCTTGTAGTGACCAGGCGGCTGTATGAGTGGTCAGCACGGCGCCTTCACTTTCCATCACGAGCTATGTGGCGACCACTGTGATCGAGTCAATTGTTTTGTAGGTTTCCTGGCGAGAGGATCCGTCAGCAGAGAAAACCTTCCAAACAATTCATCCTGGAGCATCGAAGAGGCCACCGTGATGGAAAGTAAAGGCTGACCACTCATACAGCCGCTTGGTCACTACAAGGTTAAATACGGACAAATATCAACTTTTTAGATTTACGTACCATGCAAGTCACCTTTAGGTTCCTGTGGTCTTAAATGTTGTAATTCTAGGTCTTTAAGGTCTCTTTGCAATCTGGGCAGGACCCCTGAAAACCGCACACGAAATGGACATCACGGCTTTTATCTAATTACCTATGAAACTGGATGGCACGTAAACATTTTTATTTTTTTTTCTAGTATTTTGTAAACTCCGATATTTTTTGGGAAAAACACTGTGCGACGTGCGTCTAATTAAAGCATGTGTATAGATGTCATGAACTGGCAAGTTGTGACATGTGCCCATTTGAACTGGCCCCTGTTAAGAATTGGGATGCCACACATATGTTAGCAAAGTTTAGAATTGAGTAGCTTCCTCTTTCACCAAAAATCCTTAAACTCAAGTCCATCACATCATGTCCCGTCCTCACATCTCACAAATTATCCCACATTTACCACTTTTTGTGTTGGTCAGTCACCCTAAGAGAATCACTGGTTCTAATGTATTCGCTTTGACAACGCTAATGATGTATTTACACATGTCCTCTATTGCTTTCGACAATTTGACATGATCCGAATATATGTTTATGTTTTGTTGCTTGCTTTGCTTCGTGTTGTTGACATTGGACAGAGGTGACGCGTGTGACTGCAGTGTCGGTGTCCAGCGTCCACGGGGTCGATGACAGTGTCTTCACCACGGCCGGGGCCACTTCAGGGGGTCTTCCTGAACATGTGCTGGTGGGTTATTGCCTTTTACAGCCGCGGTGGGGGATTTCAACGCCTCGCCATCGCCTTAATCCCTCGACTATTGACTAAGGACTCCACCGAGCAAGTCTGTGCTGATACTGGAGGTGTATAGTTACTTTATGACCCCAAGACCCAACTTTGAGGGTCTAAGACTTGAGATTTGTGCTGGCTTAGACAAATAACCACCCACAGAGCGGCTATCCTCCTAACCGAGGGTCCAGTTCGGCTTTACCCAAATGGAAAAGCTTCTCGAATGGAGAGCAACAGTGTCACGCCTCATTTAAAAAACTAAGGCCTACGATCGTGACTTTTTCATCGCGTTGTCGCCGCATTTATGTCACTTTTGTGTTTTTGTTTTGGTATTTGTTGTGTCACATTTTTGCCATTTTTTTAATTGCGTTATCGTTGCTTCACCAGCACGTTTTTTGTGGGGGTTTTCGTCACTCTTTCATCGTGTTTTTTGTCATGTTTTTGTCACTCTTTAGATAGATGGATAGAACCTTTATTGATCCCGAAGGAAATTACGCATTAGCCTCTTGCTCACATTCACACAAACAGAGCAGGATCTACAACATTAAAGTTAAAAATAATACAATTAAAATAAACACATTTAAAAGAGAGCAATAAATACAAGAAAAGTTAATTTAAGGCACTGCTAGATAATGCTCAAGACATTCCCCTCTCTCCTCCTCTGCTCCTCCTTGATGTGGCCCTGTTATGAAGCCTGAGGGACAAAAGAGTTCTTCAATCTGTCCTTGGAGCATCTCAGGGAGCGGAGTCTGGAGCTCACGGCGCTCCTCTGGCGGGAGAAGAGCGAGTTAAGGGGGTGGCTCTGATTGAACAGGATCGACCTGATCTTAGAGAGCGTCCTCTGCTCCACCACCTTCTCCACTGAGTCCAGGCCCAGTCCAACCACTGAACCCGCCTTCCTAATGAGCCGGTCCAGCCTCAGAGTGTCCCTTTCCGTGTTTGCCGCTTCTTTATTGTGTTATTGCTGCGTTTCCGGGCACCGTTTTTTGTCACCATTTGGACGCTTTTTTTCAATAAGCTTTTAGATTTGGGTAAAGCCAAACTGCAGAAAATGTGCTCAGTTCAGCTGGTGGTCAAGAGGTTAAAATGTAAATCCGTTGTTTACGTTGAGCCTCTGTGCTGCAGAGTGGTCGCACGCTGCAGCTCAGCGAGGGCCTGAATCAGAAGGCCACCCTGATCGTGGTCCACACCGACACTGGCATCGTGGAGGCGGCCGGGCTCAAGTCCCCCGCTACCATCGCCCCAGGTACTACGTCTGCTGTTACCCCAACTGCTACACTACTACTACTACTACTACTACAGCCACTACTACATACTATCACCACTCCTCCTCCTGCTGATCCGCTCCTGGCCTTTACTCTTTCTCTCCCACCAAAAATATCCCTCTCTACACCAGTGTTAATTTCGTCGTCTAAAATATTTAGTCTTAATTTTAGTCAAAGTGATTTTTTTGACGACGACAATTGGACTAAAACTAAATTAAAAGTTTTTCATGCGACTAAAACTATGACTAAAATGTCCAGATATTTTAGTCGACTAAAATGAGACTAAATAAAAATGAAAAGGAGAGACTAATATCATCCAAACTTCTATTGATAGTCTGAAAGAGCCTCATATCATGTAAATTAGGGAGCAGCTCCATGACTCAGAGGACCTTGATTAAATATGATTATAATTAATATTATTACATTTGTCTTAAATTTAGTCGACTAAATTGACTTGCAATTTTAGTCGACTAAATCTCGACTAAAATTTAAGATATTTTTTTGACTAAAACTCGACTAAAATTGAATTACATTTTCGTCAAAAGACTAAGACTAAAACTAAATTAAAATATGTTGTCAAAATTAACACTGCTCTACACAACGCACATTTATATAATGGCTGTTCTTCTGTGTGTTGAATAAATTATCTTTGATGATAATGTTGCTGTAGTGGTAGTGGTAGTCATAGTAGTCACTTTTTCGTCACTTTTCTGTTACTCTTTTGTGTCTTTTTTATTTACCCATCTTTTTTTGCATTTTCATCACTTTTTTTGTCACTTACTTGTGGCTTTTTTGTTGTTTTTTCATCACATATTTGTCGCATTTTCAGCCCCGTTTTAGTCTTATATTCGTTGCTAATATGACTCTTTTTTTTTTTTTTCAAGAAGCTTTTAGATTTGGGTAAATCGGATTCAAACTGACATTAAATCTAAATTTCTCCTCAGAGACAGAACCGACATCATAGACATTGCTCAACTATTTTTTACTTTTTAAGAAAAAAAAAACATAAAGTAACCATCATCTACCAGTGCTGTCATTTTCAGCAGCTGTAACTGTCCTGAAGAGTTCACTGCTTGGAGATATCGCCAGTGTGAGAAAAGTATAAACACAACCACTATTGATCAAGACAGTTAAAGAGGGGGTATTATGCTTTTTTCAATCACATAGCACCAGTCTATAGCACTACAATCAATCAATCAATCAATCAATGGTTTTGTATAGCCCAATATCACAACAGGAGTTGCCTCATAGGGCTGTAACAAACATTAAGGCAATAAAACAGAACAGTAAATAAGACAATGTAAAGTTCCGGTGAATCAAATATCCAGGCAAACATAATGTCCAAATAAGCGTCAGCAGTGGGTGGCGACGAGCAGTGGGTGGCGACGAGCAGCTCGGGTGTCCCCTGTCCTTAGACTCTCCAGCCCGGCAAGGAAAAACTCAAAAACCCAGTGGGAGAAACGAGAAACCTTGAGGAGAACCACAGAAGGAGAGATCCACTCCCATGGGCGGACAGGCTATAGAGACCCAGGGCCGAAGGAGTCCCTCAGTAGACGGGCCAAGATCACAGACCGTCCAGTCCTTGTTGTACAATGATGACGTAACCTTCTGTTGGGCTGTATATGCAGTAAATTAAAATAACTGCCTTGAATAAAATTGCTCTCTCAAAATGGCCGTACTGAACGTCTTGAAATAGGCCTCTGTCTCTTTAAGAAGCTTTCCGACACGCCCCCTTCAGCACACTACTGTGGCATTGAAACAACAACCCTGTGCGGGGAGGGGACTCTGCTGAGCTGAGGAGCAGTGGTTGGTGGCTTGGCTGGTGACGAAAGGTCCAGAGGCGTCTCCAGGAGGTGGGGGCGTTCCTAGGAGGACTGAGGCATAGCTACACCTAAAATGGCCGCCGTCTAAGTTTTTACTGATGACTCAAAAATATGTGAATGAGCCGAGGCAACACTCCAGGCATGTGTTTAATGAGGGAATGACATAATAACATGATATAAAGCTTGAAAAAGTTGATTTCACATAATACGCCCCCTTTAAAGGAACAGGCCACCGTTTTTCGACACTGAGATTTGTTCTTAACTGAGCTCAGACGAGTTGATGCGTAGCTGTCTGGTCTTTCCGCGTGTGCTCAGTTACGCAAAAAGACTGAACATGTTGTTATCTTTTAGCCTCTCCCCCTCTCCTCTATGGGGCCAAACTTGGGCGAAGTTAGAAGCGACTGAGCTCTTCCACGTTTTCTCTATTTAAATACGGTTACGTGAGCCTTTACACGATCCAAGTCTAGTCACACAAAATGAAACATGTCGATTTTCTAAGCGGATAAAAAGGGGAACTATATTGTGAGGCGTAATGACACCATAGGAGCACTTCGACTTTACTGCGCGGACGTCGAAAGTGCTCCTATGGTGTCACAATATAGTTCCCCTTTTTATCCGCTTAGAAAATCGACATGTTTGATTTTGTGTGACTAGACTTGGATCGTGTAAAGGCCCACGTAACCGTATTTAAATAAAGGAAACGTGGAAGAGCTCGGTCGCTTCTAACTTCACCCGCGTTTGGCCCCATAGAGGAGAGGAGGAGAGGCTAAATGCTAACAACATCTTTGGTCTTTTTGCGTGACTGAGCGAGCGCGTCAAGACCAGACAGGTACGCGTCAACTCGTCTAAGCTCAGGTAAGAACATGTCTCAGTATGGAAAAACGGTGGCAAGTTTAAGCTAAAATATTAGACTGGGTCAGGAATGGTTTTATGCATTGATGAGATCAGAGTGACTCTCAGACATTTAACCTGCTTTATCTCCCTCTCTTTCTCTCTTTAAAGTTTGCTCGTCCGGTCCGCACACGCCCACCACGCCCCTCTCTCCTTCTCAGGACAAACCCTCTGGATCCAAGTACAACTGGGACCCTTCAGTCTACAACAATGAGCTGCCGGTGCGATGCCGAGAGAGCAGCGGCATCCTCTACAAGAACCGGCTCGGCTCAGGTACAAACCCGTGCGGTACTTGAGCAAGACACTTCCCCCGACCTGCCTGTGTGGCTCAGTACCATTACACAAGTCTGGTATCAGAAAAAAGTATCGAAAGCAGGAACCGAAAAGAAATATAGAATCTATATATTCAAGAAGGAGAAGAACTTTATTTATAAAGCGCCTTTCACAGACATGGTCACAAAGCACATGAGACACATTCACCCCACACTCGGTGGTGTTCAGTTTCCCCTGACGGAAATGCTGTCGCGACTGCACACATCTGGGACAGCGGTCTCTATGACCACCACCATGCATTCACACACACACACATCCATCATCCTGGCCTATTGTACATGTTTTGGTGGTAGGGGGAAACCGGAGTACCCGGAGGAAAGCTACTCAGACACGGGGAGAACATGCACAGAATGGCCCCGTTCCAGGTGGGAATCGAACCCAGGACCTTCTAGCTGTGAAGCACGAGCGCTAACAGCTGTAGTACCAATTTTTTATCCCGTTTAAAAGAAGAAAAAAAGTGAAAGACAACTTGGGAAAAAAAAATGCAAAAAAGAGGAAACATTTTGAAAAAAGTGGAAAAATGTGGGTAAATTTTGGGGGAAAATTAGAGAAAAAATTAAAATTTGGGGGGAAACGGGAACAAATTGGGACTTTCTATTTGAAAAAAAATAATAATAATAATAATTGGGGGAAATGTAGAAAAATTTGGGGAAATTAGGGAGAAAACCCATAGAAAAATTTGGGAACAAACATGAAAAAAATGGTCATGTATTTTTTCTGGCCTTTTGTAGTTCAGGGAAGTTTCTTTGTTGCTTCATACAAAGTAAAACTAATTAAATGGAAGGAAAATGAAAAAATTACTATTTGTTTTATGGTTCTATATGACAAATGTTTTAGTATTGCTGGGTTGCAGATGACGTCACAGCGTTCCAAAGGCCAATACTAGTATATGGAGGAAAAACTATTTTGTTTTTGAGGACATTTTTGGTCTTGTGCAGAGAGATCATGGACCCAGTGACTGATATTAATGATCATTTTTGTAATTCATACTCTTTCTTTTGAGCTACGACTTGTTAAAGTGTAATGTTAGGTATCAAAAAAGTATCGTTAAAGCACCGGTACCTGAAACAAATTCACGGTACCCAGCCCTACCTGCCTGTGACAATGTGCCTCATGAATCCCGTTTTTGAAATGTTTTCAGAGCCAGAAAACTGTAATATTGTGTGCGTCTTTGTGGCGTCCATAGTCGGGGCATTTCTGTCATACATCGACCCAAGATACCAGTCTGTCTCTCTGCGCTGCCGCCACAGAACCTTAAACCCCTGATCCGCGCTTTCTAGCGGTCACCCGAGAAGTCTGATGTGTCGGTCGTTTTGTTGTTTTGAAAGGTCTGCGATCCGCCCACTGCACTTGGCCGTAACTCTGAGCAGTCGTTGTAAACAGTTTTGATGGATTGCTTGTGCTCAGGAGGCAAAGGGCGCTGCGTCAAACACAATCAGCAGTGGTACACTCCCACCGAGTTCGAGGGTTTGGCCGGACGCGCCAGCAGCAAGGACTGGAAGAGGAGCATTCGATACGCTGGGAGACCGCTGCTCTGCCTCATCCAGGTGACGCACCAGAGATTATTACTGGAGTCGGGGATTAGCTTTTTAACTGTGGAAATGAACCTTGAACTGGTTTGTTGCTCGCATGAAACAAAAAAATGCTGGCACACAGTTCAGTCTCTTCTCTTCCAGCAAAACATGAGAAAAGAGATGATCACATAGACACAATATACATACAAATCATCATTATAGCAATATTAGTTGACAAAAAATATTGCAGTACCACAGAACAGAAGTCTTCCCTCTGCATTTTCTGTCTAAAACAAGAATGTGTGGCTACTTTTTAGAAAACCTGTTGTAGTTCTGATCTTTCCAATGAAGTTATAATTTAGTTTAGTTCAGGTCAATGTGAAGTGCAGACACAGTTTGTAGAGAGAGGAATGAAAAACTGTTTTAATTTCATGGAGTTCACATGGTCATTCTGGTTCATTTAAACTTTTATTGCTGTTATTCAGGGTCGTAATTAATTATGGCTCTGTCTCTGTTATAATCTTGTAGAATGATTAAACTTGCAGTAAAAGCTGCATCCCAATGCGTGACAGCTCTGTATGAAGCGTCTGAGGGACAAACATTTGTCCGAACGCAGCAACACCCTTGGACTTGGCAGTATAGAATATCACAATTTTCTTATATCATGCAGCTCGGCCTGTCACGTTAATAATGTCCAGAAAGTGATATAAAAAATCTTTTTTTAGGCTTAATATTTATTTTCAGTACACTTATTTAAAATGTTCTTATCTTTTATCCTATTTTTGTTAATACTTGAACAATTTTACTGAAGTAAATTGTGTTTCATTCAGTTTACCCATAATCTGAGCTACGTATTTTGACAAATAAAGCACTTTAAAGTAAGTGAAGTACTTTACTTTAGTTTCTACAAAATCTTTACTTTAGTTTCTACAAAATCAGCTGTTAGGGCAGCCATGTGGGGGTTTGTTGATTGGGAGTTACTGCCCTCTTCATCTGGCCCGCTCTACACTTTGGCTTTTTAATGCACCACACTATGCAGGGCTTGCAGCATACTTCACATATAACTCAATTAAATAAATATATAATAATAATGATTATGGAAATTACACCCAAATTAAAATTATACTGAGAATGGTAATGACAACTGGAAAGTATCAAGATCTCAGATTATAATATCTATTAATGTACCTTCATAACATAAAAGTAACTCTCGGTTATCAAGGGTAAAAATCTGGAAGAAATATATTAAGGATCACATTTTTTTTTTTTTTTGACTGCTTTGTTCTAGACATCGTACATGAAACGGGATTGTTGTTGTAGCTGTGCGTTGCTTCAATTAATTGTATAAACAGTTCATATATTATTATTCTTTTTGGTAAGTTTGTAAGTTGGTCTGTATGAATGTAGCTGCTTGAAATGTTCTTTTTTTATTTATTTTATTGCACTTGGGGGTGGGCAATCATAAGCTTTTGCTTCAGCCCACTCCTTTTGAGCACTATGTGTACTGCTCAAATAAACAAATAAACATAAGTTTACTTACTTTGATTTTGATTGCAGCTTTTATTAAGTATATGTTACAACATACTTTTAGAACAAGGGGTTTACTGATATTTCCATTAAAAAAAAAAGTATTTTCAGTGGCATCAAGAGGTCCTCAGTATAATCATTTATCAGGATATTTTTCGGCTTCAATATATATCGTAATATCGTGACAGGCCTACGTGCAGCGCCTGTTGGCCTTATTGTGGTCAGTTTGAACAGACTTTCAACCATTGAATAAATGTGGGTGAAACACAGAGGAAATGACCTAATACCTGCTTCTGTTTAGGACGGCATCCTGGTTCCTCACGCCGCCTCCTGCACTTGTGCTTCGTGCTGCGACGACATCGTTCTGGTGAGTCTTCCACCAAGAAAAAGCTCCGTCAGCGGTTTTCCATTGATAGGCCACTTAAATATAACATTTTCAAAGGCCTATACTTTGAAAAATAAAACGTGTTTTTAACGGTGAGTGCGTTTACAAGGGCTCGAAATTCCCGGTTATTCGCTATATTCCGGTTATGGCAGTTTTCGGGATATGGTGTTTATATGACACTGAGAAATCGGGGAAACTCAAATTCCTTGTTTACGTGATCAAATAAGGAAACCCGGCTTTTAGAATTTAAGCTCTGTCCGCGCAGGCGCAAACATGACATTTTTGAGCAAAATACGGTGAAAATATTAAAAGCATAAATGTGGCTTATTGTGAGGCTTGTTCTTTTGAGTCACTTTGGGCTCAATGTTTTGCTCGTCCTCGACGTCCTGAGCTACGGCACTGACGGCAGATTGTGGATAATTCCAGACCTTTACCCGTCCTGGGTCTTTATCACCGAGTGGACCAGGGAGCTCTGGGAGAAGGTTTGAAGCCGGGGCCGATGTGAGAGAGCGGAGCTGATGGAGTTCACCGATAGTTAGTGGAAGAAAAACTTCTGTGATGTGGTCGACTCGTCTCTGCGTCTGGAGGAAAACCAGCCGCCTTGAAACGGTCGCCGACAGTTTCACATAAATCCACATTACGATGGTTCTTTCCATCTTAAATATTCACTACTTTTAGTTCTTTCATGGTTAACTTATCAAACTCCGTCTCCTCTTGACTCCAGAAACAGGAGCTCTTCGGACTCACCGCCGCCATGTTTGTTTACGATTAACTGCACAAGAAATGGGAAGTTTCTTAAAACCGGAAAATAGCGTTTACATGAAGTTATATCCCGGTTACTGACGAAAAATCCCAGCCAGAAAATCCGGGTTTTTAAACGGGAAACTGCGTTTATATGATCAAAGACAAAACCGGAATATTAAAAACTCCCGATAATAACCGGGATTTTCGAGCCCTTGTAAACGCACTCAGCGTTGTAATGTCGTTTCCTCATCAGAAACATGCAGTAGTTGTATTTCTGCCCTATTAGTCAAAACACGAAGGCTTATCCATGTTTGGCTCCCTGTTGTCAAAACAAAGCAGTGACATCTCCGTGTGCTCCCAGAAAAGTCACAAATTAGGCTATAGCCCTATTCGCTTGAAACTAGAATTACCGGGGGAAATTGGTGAAACTGACCCCAGGCCGGTAATGTTGTTGCCAGGACAACGGGGCCCCGCTTTCAGGCCACGTCTTGTTTGTTTCCTATTTTACGCCTGGTGGATGGAACATCATTAATAGGACTTTAATGCGGACCTAACTGAGCGGTTAAAGCAACGTTTTCAATCCACGTTTCCTTTCATTTAACTTTATTACACGGGTTTAAAAGGTTTTTGGTAAAAAATAAATAAATAACTTGCAGAAATGTTTTAGGTAATTGATAATAACGGCTGTGGTTTCTTCGCAGTGTTCGAAGGACGGGGAGTCGCTTCAGTCGGAGCAAATCATTTTGGTGAGTTTGGTTTTCACATCGCCAACGTTTTTGACACTTTCTGCTTTCTTAAAGGGCAAAACTTAAAGGCAGTTTAGGCACTAGAAATGAAAGTATCAAAAAATACCGGGAAAAAACGTTTATCTTTGGATCCAAGTTTTGTTGCCGTTGGTCCAGGGACAGCATTAAAGGAAGTGACTTGGTTGTTTCAGTTCAGAAAAATAAATGTTTTCCCCCAAATTTATTTCCCCAAGTCGCAATATTTCTTTTTTCATAATTTTATTTTTTGCCCAATGTTTGCCTCATTTTTTTTAAAGGGGGGGTATTGTGTAAAATTGACTTTTTCAAGCTTTATATCATGTTATTATGTCATTCCCTCATTAAACACATGCCTGGAGTGTTGCCTAGGCTCATTCACATATTTTTGAGTAATCAGTAAAAACTTAGACGGCAGCCATTTTAGGTGTAGCTATGCCTCAGTCCTCCTAGGAACGCCCCCACCTCCTGGAGACGCCTCTGGACCTTTCGTCACCAGCCAAGCCACCAACCACTGCTCCTCAGCTCAGCAGAGCCCCCTCCCCGCACAGTGTTGTTGTTTCAATGCCACAGTAGTGTGCTGAAGGGGGCGTGTCGGAAAGCTTCTTAAAGAGACAGAGGCCTATTTCAAGACGTTCAGTACAGCCATTTTGAGAGAGCAATTTTATTCAAGGCAGTTATTTTAATTTACTGCATATTCAGACCAACAGAAGGTTACGTCATAATTGTAGTGCTATAGACTGGTGCTATGTGATTGAAAAAAAGCATAATACCCCCTCTTTAACACTTTTTTTCAGATTTTTTTTACCCAATTTATTCCCAGTTCTTTCCCCTATTTTTGCTCCATTTTCCCCCAAATCATTCCCTATTTTTCACACATTTCTTGACATTGGAGATTATGAACCCAATATTGTAAAATTGCAGATCTTTCACACACTTCTGTTCTGTTTTCTGGTCGTAGATGACAAATACTTTAGTATCGTTAAAATACCAGTATTGGAAAAAAATCCCGCCTCCTGAAGGTGCACATTGTCGTTGTGTCCTTGGGCAAGACACTTCACCCTCCTTGCCTCCAGTGTCTGCGTACACTGGCGTATGAATGAGAGAGTGATTGGGCCCCCTATGAGAGACCAACAGGCCCGTTTGGAACCATGAGGCCGTCCTTCCGTGGACCCACCACCTGCACAAGGAGCCATAGGGGACTGGTGCAATGTGACTTGGGCAGCTCCAATAGCTGCCCCCACGACCCGGCAACGGACAAGTGGAAGAAAATGGATGGATGGATGGATGGAAAAAAATGTATCGCTTCACAACTCGAGGCCAAACCAACTTCTTTCTGCTGATATCTGATGATTTTACAGTGTTATCTGCTGTCCCCACTTCATTTTTTTGTCATTTTAGCGCAAAAAGTGTATTTATAGGCTAAAACAGTGTGTGTACCGCCTCCTCATGGCTAAAAAGTAAATAATATACTTTTATGGAAATTTGATTTATTTTGATTAAAAGTAGAACGCCACGTCATGAGCTCACAGCGATCTGATCAACGGCTCCTTCCCCGATCGCGCCAAGAGAAAGAGGAAGTGTAGGTTTTCCGTATTGCATCCATAAAGCATTAGGCGCGTGTGTCAGTCGTACTAAGCGTTACCGTGGAGACGCCACTAACTCGGCCGCACGGCGTGAGAATTTTCGGTGTAGATTTGACGCTGTTCGTGGCGGTTTCCCGTTGCCTCCCTGGGTGGAGTTTGGTCTTTAGTTGCTCTTTAACCTCTTAACCCCCACCTTAACCAAGCACTTTTTCTCCAGTTCAGCTTTACCCAAATCCAAAAGGTTACAGCCTATAAACTCATCTAAACGTATCTTTTTCCTTGCGTTGTCGTAGGGGTGGGCCATATCGTTATCGCGATATAATTTTCGCGAAATATATCGTTATCGTGATATTTCTTTTTATATCGTATATCATATCGTGATATAGATTTTAGGCCATATCGCCCTGCCCTCCGTTGTCGTCACTTTTTTGCCACTTTTCTCTTACTCTTATTTGGGTTTTTTGTCAATTTTTTTTTGTCAAACTTGTGTTACTTTTTCGTCCATATTATTTTGTCGCTTTTTTGTCACTCGTTTTTTTTTCAAGAAGCTTTTAGATTTGGGTTTTGTGCTCGGTGCAAGTGGGGGTTAAGGGGTTGAAACTATTGAAACGGATTCAAATTTTCCTAAACCGGTGTATGTTTGCGTCGTGTCCAGGGCGGGCCGGTGCGTCTGTTTGTCCCGTACAAACGGAGGAAGAAAGATGGGGATCCTCCAGTCGTTCCCACAAAGAAAGAGCTGCCGGTCACGAAGAGCCTCACTCTCACTCCAGGCACCACGTGTAAGACACGAGACGTCCACGCACTGACACAGCATTAAAACAACACTTCAAATCCTACAGTTTGTATTTAGCTCACACATCCATACTGAGTGCGTTTACAAGGGCTTGAATATTCCAGTTTTGTCTTTGATCATATAAGCGCAGTTTCCCGATTTTGAGAAACCCGGATTTTCTGGCTGGGATTTTCCGTCAGTATCCGGGATATAACTTCATGTAAACACTATTTTCCGGTTTTAAGAAACTTTCCATTTCTTGCGCCGTTAATCGTAAACAAACACGGTGGCGGTGAGTCTGAAGAGCTCCTGTTCCTGGAGTCAAGAGGAGACGGAGTTTTATATTTTAACCATGAAAGAACTAAAAGTAGTGAATATTTAAGATGGAAAGAAGCCTCGTAATGTGGATTTATGCTAAACTGTCGGCGACCGTTTCAAGGCGGCTGGTTTTTCCTCCGGACACAGAGACGAGTCGACCACAACACAGAGCCGGATTAAGTTTTTCATCCACAAACTATCGATGAACTCCATCAGCTCCGCTCTCTCACACCGGCCCCGGCTTCAAACCTTCTCCCAGAGCTCCCTGGTCCACGTCAGTGATGAAGACAGACCCAGGACGGGTAAAGGTCTGGAATGATCCAAGAAACAGCAAAATATTCAGCCCAAAGTGACTCAAAAGAACAAGCCTCACATTTATTCTTTTAATATTTTCACCGTATTGTGCTCAAACATGTAATGTATGCGCCTGCGCGGACAGAGCTTAAATTCGAAAAGCCGGGTTTCCTTATTCGATCACGTAAACAAGGAATTTGAGTTTCCCGATTTCTCAGTTTCGAGCCCTTGTAAACGCACTCACTGTAACTCGCCTTGTATAAATTCCAACATGAAGCGGGTAAAGATCAAAGCGAAGTTAGCTTTACTCGCACTATGACATATGGATGCATCAGAGCTCTCTCTTGTGCTCTCAGTCACGGTGACGCCCTCCGGACAGATCGCCACGACAACGGGTACCCTGAGTTTCGAGCGTGCGGCGTCGGTGGAAACCTCTGCTCTGGATACTTCGCCCGAGGTGTTCACCAGCGCTACAGGTACAGAGGTTATCCACAAACTAATATGTGCACAGAGCTGTAGGAGGTGAACTAAACGTGTGCTGTAAAGGTGAGTTAGTGCTGCGGCTTGGTTCTTCTGACGAGAGGTCGATGTTTGGTCAAATGTGTCGGTGTTTAACTGTGACAGCAGGCGGCGCTTTATCAGAGGCATACGGCCGATTCATTCAGGACATTCATGTTTAGTAGAGGGAGCTTCTTTAAGATGGGACGTCTCTGGCTGTTTCCGAATGTCCACCCTCGTCCCTGACCCCTCATTCACTAATGTAGGCCGGCACTATAAAGTAGACCAGGGGTTCCTAAACTTTTCAGCCCGCGATCTCCAAAATCCCTCAACCAGCAACTCGGGACCCCCTTCTGTAAAATGTAATTAGCATTTATAATAATTTAAGATACAAAACATTCAAAATCTGTTTAAAGGAAAATTTACCCTCAAAACCAGGTGTTGGGTTAGTCCTGAGCTGCTCCGACTCTGTGCACCGCCAACCTGACCAGCATGTCTCATCCAAAGATAGAAGAGATAACCGGAGTTCCATTCAGCCCCGTTCATAGTAATGACCTCGTGGCGAGGGCAGACCGGCTAAGATGTGTAGTCTTTGGGCAGACTCGTTTATAAACCCAAATGTTGTTTAATAATGGGCCTAAAACAGCATGTTCTCTGAGCTCCTCGAGGACAAATGTCTGCCTGCTGCCCTTTTCTAATAATAATAATAATAATAATGTTTTATATAGCGCTTTTCTGGACACTCAAAGATGCTTTACATTGCATTATTCATTCACTCCACATTCGGTGGTGGTAAGCTACTATTGTAGCCACAGCTGCCCTTAGGCAGGCTGACGGAAGCGAGGCTGACGGAAGCGAGGCTACCAGTCTGCGCCATCGGCTCCCGAGCACATAAGCTTCCTGATGTTTCCAAACTGTCTCCCATCCAAGTACAGGCCCTGTAGATCTGACGGGTCGGGCAGAGTAAAGGAGGTGTGGTGCCTCCTTGAAACTCCCCCTGCTCCTCCAGAGAGAGACAGGCCGGGCCCCCCAGTCCAAAGCCGCAGCCCCCACAAACGCATAAATTCTTAAAATCCATAAATTATAGCCAATAATCATTTATATTAAACAAGTAAATGTATTATCTTCACTCTGTCTCCTTTTCCAATCATCTGTGGTTTTGTTTAATTTGCTCAAATAAGGAAATCCATGGCCTGACCCTCCGGCCAGACCAGACTCTGGGGGCCCTGGTTTATCTCTGACGCACCACTGTGGCCATTACACTTTCCCCACTCTTAAAATATTACTGCTGTCTGCCTCAAAGTGGGTCAGGAAATACATATGTGCAGATAATGAGCTCTTAAAAAGGCACAGACCTCTTGTGCTCTGATACAAGTATGTATTTTCTGTACAATAGAAAGAGTCATTCTGACACAGATATCGCCCCCTGCTGTCCAAACCTCCGGTCAAAGTCATTAATGCGTTGATCAATCGTCGGGCCTGTCCCATATACAAGACAATACGTCAATCTGTTTTTAATGAGATGTCGTGGGGATTTCCCATGATCCCCTGCAGCTCTGGTTTCCACCGAACCATCCGTCATCTTTGCCTCCTCAGAACCTCAGTCCCCGATCGGATCGTTTCACTTCAGCCGATATATACGCAGCGTCTCTGGGTGTTGGAGGAAGTAGATTTAAATTCTTTCCTTGTATTCAGCTTGGAAATAAGTCTTCCGCTGGACATAAAAAAACTTTCCCACAATGACTGCCTTAAAAGACATTTAAAAACATTAAATTGGATTCATACTTGGAGAATAATGACATTGCTGCAGGTATTTTGGTAATAAACTATCTAAGAAAATGCAATATTGATCTAAAAAAGACAAACAGTCAGCTCAGCTCGTGTAGTGAAGATATGGTGAGTGTTTTTGCGATGAGAGAATTAATCTTGGCAAGAGATCGAGAAGTGAAGAAAGCATTTCATTAGGATTTTCTTTATGTATTTGTTTATTTGGTCGGAACAGTGCATGTTTAATGAATATACTGTATGTAAACATGCCACGTTGTCACCTTGGGCTAATTTCCATCCGTTGTCCCCCACCCACTCTCTCACTCACTCAAACACACTCTTTCATCCACATTGTCTGTTTTAAATGAGAAACGGCGTTGTATTGGCAGACATTAGTGTTCACTGAAAACGTACTTATATGACGCTTGTTCCTGCGTCTTATCCGGCGTTTCTCTCATTGGTTGATGTCCGCTGTCAAATCTGTCAAATCCGGGAAATCGCTGAGATCACGCTCGCTCCCAGACTACATATCTTTGAAAAGTACCTTTTAAAAAGCATGTCGTTTGGGCTGGCCAGGCGAGGCCTACTGTGCGTGTTTTTTAGTGATAGGGGAAACCAGAGTACCTGGAAGAAACCTACACAGACACGGGGAGAACATGGAAACTCCACACTGAAAGGCCTCCTCTGGCCGGGGATCGAACCCGGGACCGTCTAGCTGTGAAGCACGAGGTTCGCCACTGTGCTGAAGGGCTCAAAGATCACTCAAAGATGCGCTAGTGGCCGGAAACACAGCTCCAGGTCTGTTTTTGATGAGCGAGCAACATTGTAACATGGTACAAGGCGCTAAGAAGTCCTAAAACCCCGTCTTTAACGAGTAAAATATGCACAGATTTAGTTTATTTTAGTTTTGTTTATTTGAGCAGTTATTCTGCTCAAAAGCAGTGGGCCGAAGCAAAAGGCTTATAAGCTCCACCCCAAAATAAAAACAATAACATTTTCATTTAACAATCAAAGCACAAAACACAACAACAGCCGTTTCATTTCTTGTACAATGTCTAGTACAGAGCAAGTAACAAATTATCATTAATATATTTCTTACAAATTGTTACCAAAGCCAAACATTGGTAAATTACTAAAATCACTAGTGTAACATTACCGGAGTCACTATTGTAATGTTATAAAGGCACGTTACTATGCAGCAGTTTATATTATACTTCATGATCTTGCTACTTCCCAGTTGTCATTACCATCCCCAGTATAATATCAATGTGTGTTCAATTTCCTCTTTTTTATTTATTATAATTTTTCATGTATAATGTATTATGAAAGCCCTACATAGTGTAATGCATTAAAAAGCATTAATACTTATTATTCTCCAAGATCTTCCTACTTAGAGCCCGTTGGGAGGTTCATCTATTTATACTTGTATGAACATTAAGAGTAATTCTAGAGAGATTCCTCCTGACATGTTTTTAGCAGTAAGGAAACCTATACTGTATATGAACGCATTAATAAGTGGAAAAAAAGAGTTGTCTGTGCCGCCCTTCAGCCAATTTACTGTAAAAGGTGTCCAAAAGTCCCATCTGAGAGTTGATGATTGCTTTGTGTCCGGGACGCTTCATAGAGAAAAAGAAAAGTCTTGTATTAATGATGTAACCGTATAACACGCCACCTGCTGCGTTACTAATTGACCCTCCATCGTACACAATGAACCGATCAGGCGGCCCGTGGAGCGTGATGTCACCCACATACACCGCCTCCCTCGCCGCTTCTGCTCTTCGAACGGAGAAAAAGTGTGACGGAAAACCTAAAAATATCCGGCCATCGATCAGACGGCGCGATCGGCGTGAGCCGCAGGGGACGCGGCGCTTCATTCATCATTTTAACGGCGTTCGGGGAGAAATGGCCCTAATCCTCGGACATGAGTCTTTCTGTTCGGGCCAGTTTGTGCGGGGAATGTGGCAACATATTTAAGCTACGTGAGCCTCTCCCACAGGAACAGAACAAAGGCAGTGAATTTAATGACACAAGGCTCTTTCAAACTGTCATTCTTATTTAGTTAAACTACTCGACATATTAATCTGGAGATTTTAGTCATAGTTTTAGTGTCAACAACCACTTTTTAATTTAGTTTTAGTCTTAATTTTACCCAGCAATAATAATGCTTTGATTCAAATTTGGCATAAATACAGTCAACAACAAATACTGTTTCCTGGCAGAGCAGTGGGTCCCAACATTTTCCTACTCAATTTAATCAATCACTCAAACCATCTAGTTTTGACCCTAAAAAGTGACCGTTGAGGTGAAATCTGCCAATAAACTTGTCCCTGGGAAGAATTGGGAGGCTACAAATATGTTAGGAAGTGGGTTTCGTTGTTTGTAAGGTAAGGTCTATTTTCAGCAACAACCCTCTATTTAGCATTTCTTACCTGAGCTTAGACGAGCTGATGCGTACCCGTCTGGTCTTTACGCGTGCGCTCAGTCACGCACAAAGACCAAAGATGTTGTTAGCATTTAGCCTCTCCTCTATGGGGCCAAAGGGGGATGAAGTTGGAAGCGACAAAGCTCTTCCACGTTTTCCCCTCATTTAAATACAGTTACACGATCCAGGTCTAGTCACACAAAATTAAACATGTCGATTTTCTATTGTGTAACTGCTCACGAAACATCTGACTTCACCCCCGTTTGGCCCCATAGAGGAGAGGAGGACAAGCTAAATGCTAACAACAGCTTTGGTCTTTTTGCGTGACTGAGCGCACGCGTGAAGACCAGACAGGTACGCATCAGCTCGTCTAAGCTCAGGTAAGAACATATCTCAGTGTGGAAAAACGTGTTACTTTTTAGAAGATAAAAATAATGATTCACAGGCGGATCAATGAATGAATCGGAGAAACATTGAGGGTTATCAAGAGTACAAAGATAAATAAAATAACTAGGGCCGGGACTTTTTTTGATTAATTGCGATTAATTAACTACATGAGGTTTAGTTTAAAAATATTAATCGAAATTAATCACACTTTGCTTTCCACACTTCAGTTTCCTCTTTTCCTGCAGACGCACAATTAATGGCAACATTGCACTGGTCTGTTGGACTTGGTTGAACAAAAATAAACAATATTTTGTTGCTTAAGCTCATGTATTCAGTCATTATTCAATGTATACTAAAAATCCTTATGAAAAAACTTACTTCCCACTGTTCTCAGGTCAAATATTTATATGCGATTAATTTCGATTAATTAATTACAAAGCCTCTAATTAATTAGATTAATTTTTTGAATCGAGTCCCAGCCCTAAAAATAACTAATAAAAGCCACACAGAAGGCTTAAGTAATTGCAGGTGAGAGAAGTTCTTGAGTTTGTGCTGGATGATGCAGGATTTGAAAGTCTTAACAGAAAGTAGGAATGGCTGGAACATTTTGGAGAGAGCGAATTCTTTTTTTGTGCTCGACTGTTGCGACAAGTGGTAAAAAAATATGAGAAATATGAGAAAAGGCAGAATATGTTTGCTTTAATATGTTTACTTTAATTGTATTTTCCCCTCTCTCCCCCTCAGTGCTGACGGCGTTGCCCGCGTTGGCCGTGGCCCCGCAGCCCGTCCAGACCAAGGTCCCTCTGGGGGCGGAGCTGTCACACCAGGGGGCGGGGCTGACGCTGGAGGTGGGCTCGGAGGGCGGCGTCAGTCCCCCGGCTCACCAGCAGGTGGACAAGAACACCTGGGTTTACCTGGAGGAGGTGGCCAACACGTTACTGAGCAACGCGCAGCAGCTGAAGAGCCTGATCGAGCAGGCCCGACACGGCGTCGCCATCGGGAAGGAGCTGCGGAAAGAGGTGAGCGCCGCTGGGCTTACGGGCGACGAGCGTCTGTCAGCTCAAGTCTGTAAGTTGTAAACCTCTTAACCCCCACCTGGCTTTACCCAAATCTAAAAGATTCTTGGAAAAAAAGAGCGTCAAAATAGCAAAAAAAATGTGGCGAAAAAAGCCACAAAAGTGCAAGAAAAAAGGGCCAAAAAAGACGACATGAAAAAATTGCTATCAGTTTTCTTTTCAATGAGGCATTACACTGTAAGTAAGTACGCTTTATTTATATTGCACCTTTCACAGACAAAGAGCCACAAAGTCCTTCACAACACAAAGCAAAAACATCATCAAATACACACAATATAAAAGGCCTGTTACGAAACCCGGGTAGAACTCTAGAGCAGAACCAAAAGGTTTTAAGAAGATTTATTTTAATCAGCAAGCGGGGGGAGCAGGTAGGTATCAGGCCCGAGGTCCAGCTGGGGGCTGGTGGAGCAGAGGGGTCTGGCTGGGCTGGAGCCTTGGCTGAAATCTTCTGAAAAAGGAACAGGACAATGGAACTGACTGAATATAGTCTCTGGAGCCGTACTCTAATTACCGCAGTTGTAGTATGACGAACTGGCGAGGAGTGGAAGTAGAACCGGGGTATATGAAGACGGTCTGGATTGTAGATGGCTTGCAGGTGATCAGCCAGCAACTGGGAGAGAAGGACATACAATACAATAGAAATACAAAATCATAGCAGCCCAAAGGTAGCTAATTAAAAGCCTGAACAAATAAATGGGTGTTAAGTTTGCCCTTGAAGGCGTCTACGGAGTCAATTGAGCGCAAAGAGGGAGGAAGATCATCCCAGAGCCTGGAAGGATTGGTCACCTCTAGTGAGAAAACAAGTGTGTGGAACCTTCAGCAGATTCTGACCCACAGACCTCGGAGCCCGCGCAGGGGTGTAAGGCTGGATCACTGATGTACGAAGGAGCCTGACCATGCCGGGCTCTGAAAGCTTTTAGAGTAGGGGATATGTGAGTCCTCCTATTAGTACGGGTCAGAATTCTCGCTGCAGAGTTTTGCACCAACTGCAGTCGAGAGAGCTCCTTCTTGTTCAGACGTGAAAACAAACATATTTGGCTGCCTTTAGTTGCCATGGAGACAAGCTGGTGAGGTCAGATCTCATTGAAATCACAGAAATGCCTTAAAGGAACAGGCCACCGTTTTTCCATACTGAGATATGTTCTTACCTCGGGGTGGGAACCTCTGGGTACCTCATGATTCGATACGATGCATAGCTCACGATAACGATTATCTCACGATACGCCGATACTGCGATAATTGATATGTTGCATAAAAATAATCTACGATACATCACGATAAAAAAAAACTTTATTTTAACATACTACATATTATTCCTCATTTACATTTCTTTTCATGTGCTTTGTACAACTTTTATAAATGATCCCACACTATAGCTCTGTAAGTGACTTCATTTACAATTAAATAAACAAGAAACCACAGTCCTATTTAAAAAGTAATAAATCAACCCCAAATTTATAATTATAAAAACTATAATTAAAAGTAATTTATTTGTGTGACAGTGTTTGGTCCAAGTGCTTAAAACTGTAGTGCTGCCCCCTGCTGGTCTGACTGAATTCTTGATCATTGTTGGCCTCTATTGACTGTGACAACAGTGGAGCGCTGCTGCCTCATTAGTATGCATGACGTTGCTCATTAATATGCATGACGTCATCAAAGTATCGATATCGGAATAAAAAGTATCGGTATCGTATCGTCCCGCAAAATATCACGATATATCGGAAAACCGATATATTGTCACACTCACTAACTGTCTGGTCTTTGTGCGTGCGCTGAGTCACGCACAAAGACCAAAGTTGTTGTTAGCATTTGGCCTCTCCCTGCATATTCCTTGGGTTAGGGTTGGAAGCGACCACGCTCTTCCACGGACACAAAGACCAGACAGGTGCACATCAACTCGTCTAAGCTCAGGTAAGAACATATCTCCGTGTGGAAGAACAGTGGCCTGTTCCTTTAAGCGAATGGCGAGGTATGTTTTGTCCTTTTCATGACATTTAAATCATTTCTGTGGTTTCTTTCTGGCATTAAATCGATTTATTGGAAGATTTGGAAGTTTTATTGATAATCCCACCTCTGGAATCTGGTAAACTTCTAACCGTGTAAACCCTGAATGAATTTCTTTG
The DNA here is from genome assembly GCA_021464625.1 of Proterorhinus semilunaris. Taxonomy (NCBI): domain Eukaryota; kingdom Metazoa; phylum Chordata; class Actinopteri; order Gobiiformes; family Gobiidae; genus Proterorhinus; species Proterorhinus semilunaris. The sequence continues at coordinate 4,287,317 of CM038356.1, read as the reverse complement.
ACTTGTTTTACATTGCATTAAGTTATAAAAAGTGCCAAGGCGTCCAAAAGTTTAAATAGTCTGAAGAAACAATAATGCAGGACACTTAACAATGCTCATAACTTCTTCTTCGTCTTATTTCTCTCGCAGTGCTCAGTCCTGAACCAGTCGTTTCAGTCTCAGATGGGGTTCCCTCATCCGGACGACTCGGACGCACGGAGCAGCTCTGACATCAACGAGATCATCATGAATGTAAGACGAACACTACATAGAAGAACAAAAAATTAGTAAGCGCCATTTTTCCGACACATGGGGAGATTGATTGGACCAAAACTTTCTCCATCTCGCTCTGACGGTCACTCAGGACATCTGGAGTTTGAAATTATTAAAAAGGTGTAAATTATTAAAAAGGCGCATGTCCGTGTAGGGAAACGGCACTGTTTTAACTTGAATTTAACTTGGATTGAATTATAATTCTAGTATTTTGTGTGATTTCTCTCTCGCAGCAGATGTGCGTGAACTGTGGGCGAGTGGCTATGACTGAGTGCAACGTCTGCCACAAAGTCAACTACTGCTCCAACTTCTGCCAAAGGAAGGTCAGTGCTGTGTTTGGGCAGAACAATAACAGTGTGTCCCTAAAAATAGATTTATATGACAATTTATTGAGTATAGGGTATTACGAATACTGCAATATTACACAAAGAGTTCAGCTTCAATGATTCAGCAACTATTCAAAATTATGATTGGAAAAACTTATATTGGAAAAAACTTAGTAATTTCCCTTTGGAGAGTATTGTATGTGTTTTATATGAGTTATGTATTATATATTATGTATTATATATTTCTGCACTTACAATTATCATAAAGTATGTGTTTTATTTGACTGCCGCTGTAAGGTCATTGTCAATTTCTTTACCTGGACTCGAGGTAAATGGTTAATCTCAAGGGGTTATTCCTCTTCAATAAATAAATGAAATAAATAAAATTAGGCTGAGCAGTGAAGTAATTGGACAGGAACAGGAATCACTAATGGAAATTTACAATAACAGAGTCAGATCTAAAGAACAACGGATCGCCACCATCACACACCCACTGCACAGTCCGTACAGCCCCCTCTGGTCGCCGGTTCAGGTCACTGCCTTTACAAAAACAAAGAGCCTCTATTAGGCGCCTGAACTCAAGTGATTTTTAATGATTCAGTGATTAATAATGCCCCCTGCTGGCTGTTTGTTTGTCGTGTCTTTCATGTGTATGACTGACTGTTCATTGCTGTCTTTTTTAATTTTTTTCCACAAATAAAGTTAGCTGCACGTAACACTCTGAGCTCGAGGCTTTATCACATGTAAAAAGTGAGTGGGCTCATTCTGGGTTGGGCTCATTATGCCGTAAAAAAAAAAAAAGAAGAAAATATCACTGAATGAATCTTCCCAATAGGCGTAAGGCTGGGATTTTGAAGTCATTCGTCCATTGTCAATTATATCGTGAAATATATAGTTATTGTGATATTTATTTTTTCTTATCATGATATAGATTTTAGGCCATATCGCCCAGCCCTACTGCGTCCTTACCTCTGACCTTCTGCCCCCTCCCGAGACCTGTCCTCCACCGACGGCTGATGTCTAACCCAACTCAGGGACAGTTTGGGAGTTGGGCAATCCAAAGTACGACCATATAATAAATATAATAAATGTTTAATCATTTCCTGGGGAGGGGCAGGTGGACAATGAAGTAAAAAGTGCTGTTGCTGGGCAACAATAGCCCGAACGTTTGCACGTCCCTGTATTACGTTGTACCATAAATAATACATACTGTAGATACAAATACATACAGATGCTGGGCCGCTGCTAGACTTTGGTTCCCAAAGGCAGAAACGTTTGGCGTGAGGGGGAAAGTAAAGCTTCATAGACATTCTCAAAACGTCACCAAAAGTAACTTTAGAAATGAGGTGATTTAGTTCAGATGTTATTGATTAATTGTTAGTGATTCACTGAGTTTCTCGTGCAGCCGAGCACCAGCTCAAGACGCATCTTAAGTCTTTGCTTCTGCACTTTCGCTCCACTTCAACTTCTATTTTGGTGTGTTTGTTTTCTGATTAATTTATTAAGTTTTGTCTGCTGTAGGAACAGGGAGACTGTGCTCGGCATTGCTCTGTTGGCTCTTGTTTCCTGTAGCTCTTCTTCCTCATCGCTCTCATTAAATATGAAGCTGTTTTGTGTCAAATAGACTGCTGGAGGAGTCCAAACTCTGCACCTGATCTGTCCGTGTGGTTCACCTGTGGCTGTGCTTCCTGCTTCTACACCTCACACCTCTGGAACACGCTCTGTCCCGAGAGAGAACAGACACAGAGTCCAGTTCCAATTAGTTTAGGAACGATGAAATAAAGATGGCTGAGGGGCCTTAAAAAGTGATAGTCTGTAAGTTAAGGAGAGATTTCAAAGTAAACAATCAAATTCCTCCCCTCTTTAGCCAGAAAGCCCTTCTTAGTTTGCAAAATAGATACAGATGGCATCTCTAGAATCGCCCATATACGTATGGTCATGTTTGAAGTAGCTGAGAGGAAAACAAAGAGGAGAAAAATCTAAACTTTCTATAATTACTTCAAAACTACTTTAACAAATGCTCAATTATGAATACTGTTTTCGACCCAAATAAATGTTGCTTCTCAAGAGGAGCAAAATGGTTCAACAGCCCATAATTACATAAATAACATAGAATGTTAACATTATACTACATGTTAACGCTAGCTATGACTGCTGTTTTTCCCACCCGCTTCTACTGAACAATCTGCATGAAAAAACATCCATATGGGCCTGATTTAGACGTAACTTTATGTGTGTGTGATAAAGAAGTTTATATTCCGCCAGGAAACGGCTAAAAATTGTTTGTTATTGTGTTTCCCAAAACATACTTCCTTCCCCCTTGATTCTGGCTTTTTTCTCGGCCGCTCCCTTGTCTCTTCTGGCGTATGCCCCCCCTCCCTGCCGTATGCCCCCCCTCCCTGCCGTATGCCCCCCTCCCTCGTGCGCACGCTGCCCTGTCGTGGGTTTGTTGACATCGTGAGCGCACTATTCGGACTGTACTTCTAGCGATCACGGCGAAATACAACAGTTTCTCTCATTATTAATCTAAAGCCTTCATTGGTGCTTAATACTAGCATTAGCGCCACAGCGAGAGTGAAGGTAAGAGGAGTTTGAGCGGCTGCATAAGTTGTAACTTAAAGCCACTCAGTAAAGTGATTAGTGATCAAATCATTACCATTACGAGGCTACCGTTTATTTAGGGAATATTTTGTCAAAGACCAAAAGCTGGCAGTGGATATAGCAGGTCCTGTAGCTACAGTGGATATAGCAGGTCCTGTAGCTCCAGGCTGAAGATAGGTCACTCATGTCAACAGTCTGTAAACCTTCAAGGTAAGACTGGAAGTATTATTATCCACAGTGGAGTTTTACTGTATGATAAAGGGCACTTCAGTAACATTCTGAAGCTTCTGCAGACATGTTTGTGACAGAGTACAGCTGTGATAACTGTACTGTACTTTTACAAAACTGAACTAAGTAATGTAGTGGTGTGGGAGGGCCAGTGGAAGGAATGACACAGGCTCTGCCTTTGGCCACAGCTGTAGACAGTGGTAAATAGTTCATATTATTTTTGTGTTTTCCTAACTTACCATTACATTGGGATTGACTGTGAATGGCCTAATGCTTCATAGAAATATTGAGATGTTGATTATTTGTGTGTGGAAGGCCTGGGCTCGTATTTGTCTGATAGTTGTTTTTAATTTACAGATGTTTATTGATTTTAAAATAGTTTTATTGTACTGTGATTTGTTTTACACAGTACACAGTGCAGTACACAGTTTTACACAGTACTGTAGTTTTACACAGTACAATCACAGTGTAAAACATGGAAAGGATGGGACTTGGACTTGACTGGGACTTGTGGGTCAGGGACTTGGACTTGCAGGTGAGGGACTTATGTGCATCTCTGGTACAGCGGTCTGCGCTCCTGCTTTCACAGCTAGAAGGTCAGGGGTTCGATTCCCACCTGGGCGGGGCCTTTCTGTTTTTGTAGGTTTCCTCCGGGTACTCCGGTTTCCCTCACCACTAAAAACATGTACAATGAGAGTGTGTTTGCTCATGGGGGACGATGGATAGAAATTAACCCAAGGCTATAATCATGTGTGGCGTGTTTACATGCATGAGACCCACGTATGTTCGTTAACATGCACTGTCCCGACCAAATAAACCAATAAATAAATGAAAAAAATAAATACAAGAAACAATATAATTACTTGAGTAAATGTAATTGAGACCCGCCTCTTGTTAGTTCAGATTAAAAGAGAACTTGAATGCTATTTGAACATAATTTTGAAACTCAAATGACATTTTGCCGTAAAATGTGTGAATTTAAGCTTTTGTTATTTATTGCACCAAACATTGTTTTTTTTACTAATAAATAATATTTTTAGTCGACCACTTCATGAATAATCATAAACACTGTCGAGCAAGTGATGAACATGGCACAGCACACACACGACATTTCTACCACAGCTCGAGACTCAAATGGAGATTTTGACGGTTTGTTTTGTTTTTGTCCCAAAGGACTGGAAGGACCATCAGCTCACCTGCGCTGGAGCCGTTCAGGACGAAGACCAACTCCCGACTTTGAGCATGGACAAAATCAAGTGAAGGACAATCATATCCCTGCGCGTGGACAATTTACAAAGTGTCAAAGAAATGAGTCAGTGCTGCGAGTTTCACTATTAGGATGGAATTTGAAAACCACTCTGCCACAGTAACGTTCTTATTTTGTTGTATTTATTTTTTTTACTGAATACCTCAAGTGGCTGAGCTGTTTCACTCAATGTAAAATATGTACAGTAATACTTTTTGTAATAAAAAAATGTAAAAAAGTGCAAATATTCTGCTTTTGACTAAACCTTTCCAATGTTACTGTAGCATTAGAAAGTCTCCACTAGAGCCTTTAGATATTTTTGCTTTACACAGGGTTTCTGCGAGGCATTAAAACTCAATTGTGCCAAAATGAAGCCCTTAAAAGTAATTGAAAACAACAAATTCAACTCAAAATATTAAATATGCAAGGATTGTGGTATTAAATTATTGTATTTGGGCATTAAAATGGCATTGAAAAGCATTACGTTTGACGTGCTGCTGCCTGTGGAAACCCTGCACTCACAGATCTTACACCTCTTTTCAGAAACTTCAAGGTCTTCGCTTTCAAATACGGCATTGCGACAAATCAGTTTTATAGGTCTTTCAAACAAGGCGGAACCCTGGTTTATAGGCTGTAAACTCTCCAGTCAAGAAGTTATTAGATTTGGGTGATGCCGAACTGAAGAAAAGACGCTCAGTTAAGGCGGGGATATTTCAGGATTTTTGACATAGGGCCTCATGTCCTAGTTATCCAGAGTGTTGTTGATTTCTGGAGATTTATATATTTTTTGTAATTCATGCAGTCCTTATATTTGAAGAGTTTAGTGGCGCTAGGCTAATGCTAGGCTAGCGCATTTCTAGGGTAACCGCAACCCTGCATTAAAAACCCGCTCCACAGAGCACCTGAGGTAAATCACTTATAACACCAGACTAACGATATAAATGTCTGTCGATAGAATATTTCTCGAAATATAACTGACCTTGTATCACATGAATTACCGCATTTTGAGGGACTATTTTCTAGCAGATCACTCCGCCGCCGCGTCGCTTACAACCACGAAGCTGATTCTGCCCAAATATAAGTTATTTTAAAAGCAAAATGGTTCAACTTACTCTATCGACACAGACATTTATATCGTTAGTCTGGTGTTATAAGTGATTTGCCTCAGGTGGAGCGGGTCAGACTGTTTTTAATGCGGGCTAGCTGGTACCGTAGAAATGCGCTAGCCTAGCATTAGCCTCTTCAAATATAAGGACTGCATGAATTACAAAAAATATATATCTCACTCTGGATAACTAGGAAATGAGGCCCTATGTCAAAAATCCTGAAATATCCCTGTAAAGTAGGGCTGGATAACTTGGAAATATATCTAACTTTGTGTAGAGAACTTGCCGAAATATGTTTGAATAAAATATCATATACATTATTTTAGATTTAGTCGACTCAAACTACATAACAGTCTTCCCTCATCTTGAAGAACCAAAAGATGGTTTGGATATGAAAACTTTTATTTGCAAAGTATTAGTGATATTATACAAAATGCATTTATGTCCAAACGGATCAAACTTCGCCGTTGTCCTCGAAAACAAGAGTCCGTCCACGGCATCCCGTCGGCGTCTTCAGGAGCAGCATCGGCCCAGAAACTTTTTGAAGAAGTTCCTGAACTCGGTGTTGAAAATGGTGTAGATGATCGGGTTGAGCGCGCTGTTGACGTAGCCGAGCCACGTGACCACGCTCATGAGCATGGGCGGGATGTGGCAGCCCTGGCACCGCGCCCGCATCGTGTGGAGGACGAAGAACGGCGTCCAGCAGAACAGGAAGCAGCCTGCAGGAGACACAGAGGGGCAGGGGCAGTCTTTAACGTTTTCAAGAAGTCGCCGACAGGACTTTGGTTGTTTCAAAGCCACACTGCGTAACATTTTGGATTCCACTGTTATACTGAAATACAGAACCTAAATCTCATTTTAGGCGACCTCTCCATGGAGACGAGCTGGAGTCAGGTCTGAAGAGCCACTCGCATAGTTGTTTTGTCCATTTTCTGTTCACTTTTCAATTATAAAAATATCTTTAACCAAATCTAAAAGCTTCTTGAAATAAAGTATTAAAGTAGCAACAAAAAATGAGGATAAAAAAGTCCTACAAAAGCAACTAAAAAGTGATGAAAAAAGTGACAAATCCTCCTGCCAGGTGTACAATAAAGTATACAAACAAACACAAATTTTACAAAACTAGGTCACAAAAAAGTGAAAACTAGGTGACAAAATGTGACAAAAATTGACAAAAAAAGTGAGGAAAAAGTGACCAAAATTATGAAAATGTGACGAAAAAGTCACAAAAAAGTTATGAAAAAGTAAGGAAAGTCACCAAAAAGTGAAAACAAAATTACGAAAAAAGTGACAAAAATGTGTGATGAAAACACAACAAAAAGCAATGAAACAAAATGTCAAAAACAAGTTACAACACAAGAACCAGATCATGAAGAGATTGTTTTTAAATCTCTTCATGATCTGGCACCTTCGTATTTAAAAGACGTGCTGAAACTTGCATAATGCACCTTTAAGTTGAGAATGTTTCACTTCTTTACAATTTCGGCGGTGTATGATCATTTGGGGGGGCCCGGTCTGAAAAGTCTGGAATCTTCTGAAGTAGAAAAGAATGATGGACCATTTTTAAATTTTAATGTGACATGAGTAAAAATAATAATTCCCGCCCACTGCCAACCTTGCAAAAATGGTTTCTCTCCTGAGACCTTTATCGGGCAAATGAGTTCAGTTTTATTTTGTTTTAGCTTAGTTTATTTGAGCCGTTTTCGTTCATATTTTCTTTCAGAATTCACATCATTGCACAGTAATCAACAAACGCTTTGAATTCTTGAATCCACAGACGAGGTGGAACGAGGTGTCTTGCCCAAGGACATGACGGCATAGACCGGAATCAAACCCTCTAAACCCCAGACGTCGTCGCTCTCAGGCGAGCGTGCGCCGCAGAGGCCTCCCCCGTGACGTCGTGATTGGATTGAGATTAGTCGCGTCAGATTAAAGGGAAGCACTTCTGCGCATTAGGGCCGACACGGCGCTAAATATAGGGCCGTGTGCCGCCACTGACCCAAAGACGCAGCGGGGCCTTCTCCTGGACACGCAGCGGGAGCACCTCGGCCCGTCAGGAGCTCGAGGAGGCTGCTCTCGGGGAAATTAGGCCAACGTTAACCAACCATTTATCACAACGTCAATGCTGATTTTAATAAAGTGCCTCACAATATATCGCCACATTATCGTTAGCGCGATATTACGTGTACAGCCATATCGCAAGAAGCCATTAAAAAAAATTATGGAGATCTTCCATCATCCACATGTCTTGCCTCAAACGAAAACATAAGGTAACTTAAAGGGATATTTTTGGATTTTTTGACATTGGGCCTCATTTCCTCGTTATCCAGAGTGTTGTTGATGTCTGGAGATATTTTTTTCTTAACTCCATGCAGTTCTTATATTTGAAGAGTCTAGTGGCGCTAGGCTAATGCTAGGCTAAAGCATTTATATGGTATCAGTTAGCCTGCATTAAAAACAGTCTGACTCCACAGTGCACCTGAGGTAAATCACTTATAACGCCAGACTAACGATGTAAATGTCTGTGTCGATAGAATCATTATAACCTTTTTGCATTTAAAATAACTTATATTTGAGCAGCATCAGCTTCGTGGTTGTAAGCTAAGGCAGCGGCGGAGTGATCTGCTAGAAAAATGCGGTAATTCAGGTGATACAAGGTCAGTTATATTTATATCGTTAGTCTGGTGTTATAAGTGATCTACCTCAGGTGCACTGTGGAGTTGGTCAGACTGTTTTTAATGCAGGCTAACTGATACCATAGAAATGCTTTAGCCTAGCATTAGCCTAGCGCCACTAAGCTAGACTCTTCAAAATACAAGAGCTGCATGGACTTAAGAAAAAAATATCTCCAGAAATCAAAAACATTCTCGATATATAGGAAATGGGGCCCCATGTCAAAAATCCCGAAATACCCCTTTAAAAATCTCTGTTCTAGTCATGATTTTTCTTCCGTTGCTTCCATTTAGCCTTGTTTTCTGTCTGTTTTTGATACAATTTCAAGCAAAAAATGCACTAGCAGACCAAAAAAAAAAAAGCTACAAAAATTTGATCACAGCACTCTTTTGCTGTAGCGTTTCATTAAGCTTCTGCAATGTCAAAAGATCCAGTGTTGCGTTTTTCACCAACATCTTGTATTGATGATGTGAGAGTGTGACCACTGGCAAAAACCTTCTCCAGCACATCCAAAAGATGCTCAATGGGGTTACGATCTGGACTCTGCGGCGGCCAATTAGTCTCCCTGAACCACTTGTTCTCGATAAAAATAATAAGAGACATAGAGATGATGTGGCTGATGTTTTGCGCCAACGGTCTCCCTGACAACCAACACTAACATATTTGCTGTCCAAAGCAAAAGATTATATCTAGCAAACAATATCCAGTCCCTAAAGCATGATTTAACCTCTAACCACCTGCCTTAAAGGAATAGGCCACCGTTTTTAGCATATTGAGATATGTTCTGACCTGAGCTTAGACGAGTTGATGCGTACCTGTCTGGTCTTTACGCGTGCGCTCAGTCACTTCGAGTTTCCTGCGCGGAGGTCGAAGTGCTCCAAAGGTGTTATTACGCCCTACAATATAGTTCCCTTTTTATCTGCTTAGAAAATCATCATGTTGTTTTTGTGTGACTGCTCATGTGACTGTATTTAAATAGGGGAAAACGTGGAAGAGCTCGGTCGCTTCTAACTTCACCCCCGTTTGGCCCCATAGAGGAGAGGAGGAGAGGCTAAAGGCTAACGACATCTTTGGTCTTTTAGCGTGACTGAGCGCACGCGTAAAGACCAGACGGGTACGCGTCAACTCGTCTAAGCTCAGGTAAGAACATAAACAGTGGCCTGTTCCTTTAACCGAACACATTTTCTTTACCCAAATCTAAAAGCTTCGAGACCGGAGAGCTTGTAGTGTAACGCCTTATTTGAAAGCTAAGACCTACAAAACTGATCTAAATGGATTTTTTTCCTCGCGTGGTTGCCTGGTTGTCGTCACTTTTTTGAAGTGTGTTTTCATCTCATTTTTGCCACTTTCTTGCAGCACTTTCATCACTTTTTTTACACTTGTTTTTTGTCTCGTTTTTGTTGACTATTTCGATTTTGGTAAAGTCGAACTGTAGAAAAATGCGCTCGGTTAATGTGTGTTTTTAGAATTTTGATCTGGCTCTATCCATTATTTAGATTTCGTTGCCACAATATCCAGGGGCGACGGTGGCGCAGATGGTAGAGCGGGTCGGCTCATGATCGGAAGGTCGGGGGTTCGAATCCCGCCTCCTGAAGGTGCACATTGTCGTTGTGTCCTTGGGCAAGACACTTCACCCTCCTTGCCTCCAGTGTCTGCGTACACTGGTGTATGAATGAGAGTGTGAATGGGCCCCCTATGAGAGACCAACAGGCCCGTTTGGAACCGTTTGGAACCATGAGGCCGTCCTCCCGTGGACCCACCACCTGCAGGAGGAGCCATAGGGGCATGGTGCTATGTGACTTGGGCAGCTCCAACAGCTGCCCCCACGACCCGGCAACGGACAAGTGGGAGAAAATGGATGGATGGACAATATCCAATTTTGACCATTTTTATGCATAAAATTTATTATTTCTGTATGGAAACGATCACTGAAAGAAAACTGGCAATGCATTTATGTCAGTAATCTACAGCAAACGTTTCAAACTGATATCTGTAAATTTTATATATTCACCTGCAGCGTCTCGCCTCAAATTTCAGCATTCTGTTCCCAAAACATGCACAATAGTCTAACGGATAATCTTGTCCAAACCTGGCTCGAGCTCTCTAAATGAGCTCCTGAAGAACGGGTCAAAAATAAAGGACATGTTTCCCCACAGTGTTTTAAGAAAAACACCGACGAGACAGAAATGAATGTTTTGTTATGGTTCAGTGCGGGGCCTCGGGAGAGCGTGAATGTGGGGCAGAGTTCACACCTGTTCGACATGGATTCGGAACAAAAGGAGGCCGAGGCAGGTTCATGCGACGATCCCAAAGGTCTAAAATCATTCTCAATAATATTTAAGGAAGAAACTATACCTCTCGAGCTTAAAAAGTTCATTTGAAGCAGATACAGAGAAAATACGGATACGGAGAACCTAAAATACCAAAGCTGAGGCTGTTCCAATGGCCGCTGGCTGCTCTGCTTTACGACCGCAACACTGGAGGCCGCCATTGCTGTAGTTCCCCCATATAGCCGCTAGTCTCCCATTGAAAAGCATTGGACTTTAGACACGTTTAAAAACAACTTTAATGCCCGGTTTCTATTTTTTAAAACACTTTCTACGACTACATATTCCTCCTGAGATAACGCCGGGTTAGTCACAATCGTCAGCCTCTCGTTCTCCGGTGCCTCCGGATCAACCGCATTTCCAGAGGGCAAGCAAACAGGAAGCTGAGTAAACAAATCGGCGAAAAGCGGGCGTGTGTTTGTTGTCGCTGTGTTTTTAGCGGGTCTGCGTCAATATTCAAACTTAGCTTAGTCACCTACTGTCTTTGGTCATTTACCGCCGAAAAAAGCTCTTTTGAGTTTGGCAGCAGCGGCGGCAAACGAATGCGCCCTGCCCAGACGGATATCCCTGTGTATAATATATACAGAGGGATATCGTTCAAATGTACCTTTAGAACATGTTACAAAGTTGTTCTCTCATTAGAAACATACAGTATCGTTCCAGAGTTTGGGGTCACCCAGGCCAGTGCTATAGCTTCTCTCATCAGTTTTCAGCAGTGCTAGCATAATTGCATTAGGGTTTTCTAATCATCAATTACCCTCTGACATAATTAGCTAACACTATTTACCATTAGACTCGCTGCCCCCTGCTGGCCTCTTGTCCTTGTCTGTTGTCTCTGTAATTGTTGAGTTTGTAACAGTCTTGTTGTAATGTCTATCGTGTTTGGTTTGTGATATTGAGAGTGCTTTTTTTATTTATATATATATATATATATATTTTATTGTGTTGCATTTTATTAGATTATGTTATATGTATAATTGTACTTTTATTCCCTTCAGGTTGACACATAACCGTCAAGGGACTACAGATGAAAAATAGCCCTTAGGCTAACTCTAGCATATTCACATGTATAATGAATATTAATATGCACTGTCCCTTTAATAAATACAAAATAAAATAGACACTGGTGGCGATGGTTGCTAGGCAGGTCATTAAAAAACACGCGTTTCCAGCTAGAATAGGCATTCACAGCATTAACAATGTCTAGACTGTATTTCTGATCAAACCCCTTACCCCCCGCCTGGACCACATTGTCTCCACTTCGGCTTTACCCAAATCTAAAAGCTTCTTGACAACAACAAAAAAGCGTAAAAAACAGCGGCAAAAGTATGACAAAAAAAAAAAAGGGATGAAACAGTGACAAAAAAAAGAGTGACCAAAATGTGACAAAAAAGGTTGAAAAAGCGACAAATAAAAGCCACAAGCGACAAAAGAGCAACACATGTGGGATAAAAAGCAACAAAAACATGACAAAGGAGCAACACAAATGTGACACACACAAAAAACTGATGAAAAAGTGACAAAAAAGCAACGACACAAGGAAAAAAGATCTGTGTAGACCAATGATCAGTTTTATAGGTCTTTCAAATGAGGCGTTACACTGGCCTATAGGCTATAAGCTTTTAGATTTGGGTAAAGCCAGACTGGGGATAATGTGCTTGGTTAAGAGGGGTGACGTTTAAAGTGACCCCAAACCTTTGAGCGGGAGTGTTTATGGAGCTGTTTTTCCAGCCACTGAAATTCATCTTTGAATCTTCCCTGGCTGTTCTCAGCGCCGCGGCGGCGGATCCTCCTGAGGTCCAACATATCCAGGAGAAGCTTTCCTCACCTCTCGATCTCTTGCTAAGTGTAAAAACACTCATCATAGCTTCTCTACACACACCTTTTTTTTCTTTTCTGTACTGAAATAGCTACGCAGCGTTGGGGAGCAAGAGGTGAAGGGCGGAAGGGGCTTAGAGAGAAAAGAGAAAATCAGGAAGTGAAACTACTCAATATTTATTTAGTTTCAGCTGTTTAAGATAAATATTTCCGTCATCGCCTCGTGATCGGAAGGTCGTGGGTTTGAATCCCAGGTCGTTGTGTCCTTGGGCAAGACACTTCACCTCCAGTGTCTGCGTACATTGGTGTATGAATGAGTGAATGGGTGACTGGTTCCTTACTGTAAAGCGCTTTGGGCCTCATAAAGGTAGAAAAGCGCTGTATACACAGGTGCTCGTATAATCAGAATATCATGAAAAAGTTCATTTATTTCTGTAATTCAATTTAAAATGTGAAACTAATATATGATATAGACTCATGACATGCAAAGTGACATGTTTATTTGTTATAATTTTGATGATTATGGCTTAGTCTATTTTCAAAATATTCTAATTTTATGAGATTTTTATCTTGGGTTTTTTTTTACAAGCTGAGCCATAATCATCATTATAACAAATAAATGGTAAATGGACTCAACTTATAAAGCGCTTTTCGACCTTTATCGGACCCAAAGCGCTTTACAGTAAGAAACCAGTCACCCATTCACTCTCTCATTCATACACCAATGTACGCAGACACTGGAGGCAAGTCGGGTGAAGTGTCTTGCCCAAGGATACATACAGGTGCATTTGCGGGAGCTGGGATTCAAACCCACGACCTTCCGATCACGAGACGACTGGAGTCTACCCCCCCCCCCTCCAATAAAGCTATACATATCTCACTGCATGTAATGAGTCCATCATATATTAGTTTTACAGTTTAAGTTGAACAACAGAAGTGCATGATATTCTAATTATATGACGAGCACCTGTAAGTTGAGTCCATTTACCATTTACCACTCTCCCACTCTCTTTCAGTCTGAACGACCCTATTCTCAGCTGACCACTGCTAATTCCCTGCCTATTGATCTTGATGCCTCATTAGCATGACAGAGCCCTCGAGACATGGGCCGTAAGAGATTCATGTACACTGGAGAAAGATGAAATTGAAGTCCTCCATTCCTATCCATGGTGGAGTTCTAGCTTCTTTTTGTTGCTTCTTCATCATGTTTTTGTCACTATTTTGATACTTTTGGGGATTTTTTAGCTTTTAGATTTGGATAAAGCCAAACCGGAGAAAATGCACTCGGTTCAGGTGGGGGTTAAGAGGTTAAAACAACTTGAATTACTCACCGACCACCACCGGCAGCACCTTCATGGCCTTCCTCTCTCGGCTGTTGATCTTCGCCCCCTTCCTCCTCCTCGGATCGTGGTCGAACTTGATTTCCGCCAGACTCACCGCCCGCATGCGCCCGTCCCTGAACGCCGCGGGGCTCAGCGCCTCCGGCCCCGCGTCCGCCGGCTCCCGCTCGATGATGGGCGGCAGGAGCGGCGGCAGCGAGGCGAGCGGGGGCAGGCCGGCCGCCGCCTCCTGGAGCTTCCTGCACGCCTGGATGCTGTTGCGCAGCTTGGCCTTCCGGGACTCCTCCCAGCGGCGCAGGCCTCGGAACATGGCGCAGTAGAGCAGCAGCATGATGGGGCAGGGGATGAAGAAGGAGCAGACGGAGGAGTACACCACGTAGTCGTTGTTCTCCAGCTTGCACTCGCCCGGGTCGCGGTTGGGGATGTCGTTGAGTCCGAACATGATCGGGGAGGCCACGGCTAAGGCCAGGATCCAGGTGGCGGAGAGGAGCAGGACCTGCCGCGTGTCCACGTGTTTGCGGTTGTAGGTGAGGGGGATGGAGACCGCGATGAATCTGTCGGGGAATAAAAAGAGAAATGTTACTAGAAAAACACATTTCTGCATCCCCTGCTGCAAGTATGTGACCCAAACTAACTGAGAATTTAGTAGTAGAAAGCAGAACAGTGGTTAGAGCTCGTGCTTCACAGCTAGAAGGTCCCGGGTTCGATTCCCACCTGGACGGGGCCTTTTAAAGTGTGTTTGAGAGTGCGCATGGCTACAGTCCGGTGTGGCTTGTTTACATGCATGAGACCCATGTATGTTCAATAACGTGCACTGTCCCAACCAAATAAATAAATTGGTAAGAGGTCTAATATTTAAACAAATTCAGCTCATCAAAACATTTTTCTCGCAGTAAATTAAGTATAGAACGAAAACCAGCTGATCTTTTCATGGCTACACAGAGCATTTCATTGTTTAAGGCAGCACTATATGAACTTCCACTGCAAATGAAGTCCCTAACGGATGAATAAAGTGAATTTGATTTGATTCGATTTGAACGCAAAAGAACCACATTGAAAATTGTGATGTGCGTCAGCGTCCGCCATGATGAGAAGCGTCCGAATAGGGCTGTCAGTTAGGAAGGAGGGAGAGAAAGGAGCCTGTGTGCTAACTATCATACCTTCTTTAGCATAGGGACCTCTGGTGGTTCCTCACCGGCGATTTAGGAGCTATGTGCCATCCCATAAGCCACCGCGCTGCTAATTCCTCCACCCCCTCCACCCCACCCTCGAGTGATTCATGCGCAACCACTGTTTAATGACAGGCGCGCATTTAATTATGATAATAAAAAAAAGAGACAAACTTTATAAAAGTGACAAAACACATGTTGTCGTCACCACAGCACAGTCACAGGTCACTGTGTTAAAGAACCGCCTCAGTAAACGGCCTAAATGAAGACAGTTTGTGCTTCTGCTTCCATTTAGCGGAAACCTAAGTCACATGGATCATTTGCATACATTGTGCAGAGAAGGAGAAGACCTCACTGTGTGTTAATGACCTCACTGTGTGTTAATGACCTCACTGTGTGTTAATGACCTCACTGTGTGTTAATGACCTCACTGTGTGTTAATGACCTCACTTTGTTAATGTGGCATCTTTCTCTGACGATGAACCAAAGGACAGGATTTGGTGGAATAATAATAATGATGTTTTATTTCTGTGATGAAGCTGTAGGTGTGGAAGGTAAATCTGCAACAGCTTTTTATCATTGTCTGTTTTATTTTAAATACAACAGTTGCTATCCCCCTCAGGAGTGTTCCCAGTCTGCAGTCAGTACCTGTCGAAGGTGGACCACTGGAGGAACAGTAAAGAACAGTGCCGGGTTTCATCCAAAAGAGTTACTGGACTTAAGCGAGAGTAACAGTTCTCATTAACTAAGCCATATGGCGTAACATGGACTATACTGCACGTTAGTCCGGGGGATAATACATCAAACTTGTCCGAGTGCGTCCTTAGACTCAGCTGAACCCACCGAGACTCTAAAACCCCCGTGACCCTGGCTTTATCCCCGAATGGGACGTCCCGACAGAGATTGATTACAGTTTGATCTGAGAGAGAGACAGGTGTGATTGAAGAGAGCGGGGCGAGAGGACAGCTGTAAATCCAATATAGGGCCTGACGCCGAGTCAACCGAGTTATCAGGGGGTGCCTTTTCTGTCATTACACCGCGGAGGAACGACCTTTGGAGACGATTACACAGGAAAGTTGTTTGAGGAGGGACGGGTGCCACAGTTTTTAAAGCTCTTTCCTCGCTGCAGAAAGGTCCTAGGTTTGATTCCTGGGCTGGACGGGGAATTTACATGTTCGTTTAGCATTGCCTCACCTCTGGGGGGGGGGGGGGGGTAAACAATAATACGATAAACAATAATAATGCCGCAATTATGCCGCAAGGATTGCTAAAATTTTTAATAATCGTGATCATCGCGCTAGAAGATTATCTCTAAATATACCAGACTTCCACTGCCGGTTTGGCTTTGATTTGTTTTACCATCTGAAAAACATGGCTAAGATCAGAGGAATAGTGTCAAAACCAGACTTGGAGACACTCATCCATGCGTTTGTCTCCAGCAGGTTAGACGACTGTAACGGCTGCTCACTGGCCTTTCTAAACGAGCTGTTAGAGCTGCAGAACATCCAGAACGCTGCTGCTCCAGTCCTGACAAGAACCAGGAAATACCACCATATTAGTCCAGTGCTCCGGTCCCTGCACTGGCTTCCTGTCACTCAGAGAATAGAATTTAAAACAGCTCTGCTTGTGTACAAGTCTTTTCATGGTTTAGCACCAAAGTCCATCTCTGACATGTTAGAGCCGTATGAACCATCTCGGGCCCTGAGAACTTCAGGGAGGGGTCTCCTGGTGGTTCCCAGAGTCAGGACTAAACACGCTGAGGCTAAAGCTAAAATCTGGAACAGTCTTCATGAGGATGTGAGACAGGCCTCAACTCTGACAATGTTCAAATCCAGGCTGAAAACAGCTCTTTTTACCCGAGCAGATGAAAACTGAAAGTATTTTATCTGCACTCTTGCCTTTTACTGTCATTGATTAACTTTATGTTGATGTTTTATTGATTGATTTGATCTGTTTTCTTGTAATTTTATGCAACTGTGAAGCACTTTGAATTGCCTTGTGTATGAATTGTGCTCTACAAATAAACGTGCCTTGCCTGGCTCACAAGGGAGCCCCAACTCCCGTCATCAGCAAAGCTCTCTGCCGCTCTCATGCCAAGTGAACGAGGCGATGAATAACTCCACACTCACACTTTATTCCTCGGCAGAAAGTAAAGTCGGGAGGTGTTGGATTTTTTTGGATTGACAGCAAAAAAAAACTAAAAGGCAGAACAGGTTTAAGAAAATCTTTGCTTACCAGGCAGCAAAGCCAATGGATTCATCAATGCTAGCTTGTAGCACCACATGGCTCTACTGTATTTTTCCTCCTGAAATAAAAAAACAACGAGCTGCCGACACGACCTCAGCCTTGAATTTTCAATGTGGCTCTTTTGCGTTCAAATCGAATCAAATCAAATTCACTTTATGTATCCGTTAGGAACTTCATTTGCAGAGGAAGTTCATATAGCGCTGCCTTAAAAAATCCAGCAATGAAATGCTCTGTGTAGCCATGGTTTTCGTTCTATACTTATAATTTACTGTAAAAAAATGTTTTGATGAGCAGAATTTACTTTATATGACATTTACAGCAGACAATGAAGAGGAATATTTCCTTACTCCCTTCCCATCTGCAAGCTTCAGTGAAATGTTTTAACTATAGGCAAATATCGTGATATTATTTTGTGTCTCCCCTTAGCTGTGGGGTTCCGCAGGGATCAATTTTGGGTCCAATCCTCTTTGCTTTATATTTGCTACCACTGGGCTCTATTTTCCGGGAGCATAACGTTCCTATCACTGCTTTGCAGATGATATTCAAATATATTTACAGTCCACACCACGTCCTTGACAACCTTGACAAACTGCCTGAGTGATGTCCAGTCTTGGCTAAATATACATTTTCTGTCTTTGAACAAAACCTAAACAGAGATAGCCATATTCGGAAGTTGTAATCCCCTGTCAAACTTAAATACCGACAGTGTTGTTTCCTTTATCCGCCCTACTGTTAAAAATCTTGGATTGACTTTTGATCCATCCATCCATTTTCTTCCACTTGTCCGTTGCCGGGTCGTGGGGGCAGCTGATGGAGCTGCACCAGCCCCTATGGCGCCCCCTGCAGGTGGTGGGTCCACAGAAGGACGGCCTCATGGTTCCAAACGGGCCTGTTGGACTCTCATAAGGGGCTTCACCCATTCATACTCTCATTCAGTGTACGCAGACACTGGAGGCAAGGAGGGTGAAGTGTCTTGCTCAAGGACACAACAACAATGTGCACCTTCAGGAGGCGGGATTCGAACCCCCGACCTTCCGATCATGAGACGACCCGCTCTACCATCTGCGCCACCGTCGCCCCTGTGACTTTTGATACTTGTTTTAAATTTAAAAAAACACATTGGATCAGTTGTAAAAGCAAGATACTTCCAACTGAGACTCTTTGCGAAAATAAAGGCCTACTTGCCAGAAAAAGATTTAGAGAAAGCGATTCACGCCTTCATCACTTCAAGCTTGGATTATTGTAACTCCCTTTACACAGGGCTGGACCTGAAGTTTCTCTGGCGCCTGCAAGGCTTGCTGGGAGCACATTACTCCCATTCTGTCCTCTTTACATTGGCTCCCTGTTCCTTTTCGAATAAAATTTAAAATTCTGCTAAAAAACTTTAAAATACCTAAGTATTTGTCAGAGCTGCTGCAGCTCTACTGTCCTTCCAGAGCTCTGAGGTCTGCAGACCAGCTCCTTTTGTCTGTTCCTAAATCAAAGCGTGTGTCCAGAGGTGACCGAGCCTTTGGAACAGCCTTCCCCTACATGAACGCTCGGCTCAGTCTGTAGAGGAGTTTAAAACCAAATTAAAAACTCACCTTTTTGCTTTGGCCTTCGGTTCTATGTAGACCAGACACAGTTTGTGCCTTTTATATTACCTGTGCTTAATTGCACATATTGCTACAGCACTTTGGTCAACTGAGGTTGTTTTTAAATGTGCTTTATAAATAAAATTGACATTGACATTGAATACAGTTATGGTTTAGTGCGCATTTCCGTAGCCCCGGTTTGAATCTGAGTTTGTGTAAAGTCCGACCTGTCGACGCTGATGGCGCAGAGGTTGAAGATGGAGGCCGTGCACAGCATCACGTCCATCGTCATGAGGCAGTCGCACAGGGTGGTGTTGAGGGTCCACACGCCGTCCTCAAACTGCGGGGGGAAACGGGACGAGACGGGATCACGCGTTGGTAAGGAGGAGTAAACGTGGGGTTAGGAAATTAAATTAACATCAACAATTAAAAACAGTTCAAATACAATGTTAAAACAGCATGAATGAAAAAAATGTCTAAACAGATGAGTTGTGAGGATGGATTTGAAGCGTGGGAGTGAGTCGGTGTTACGGAGGTCAGGAAGGGAGAGTGTTCCAGAGCTGGGGAGCAGAGCGACTGACGGCTCCACTCCCCATGGTGACGAGATGGGCCTGAGAGAGCGGGCAGGTGTGGAGACATGGAGCAGGTCAGTCAGGTTTGAGGGGCGAGCTTTGAATGTGAGAAGCATGATTTTGTATTGGATGCGGTGGGTGATGGGGATGTGTCCTAATGTGTAAGGCAATTAAGTCAAAGTGCTCCTAAGGTGTCATTACGCCTCACAATATAGTTCCCTTTTTATCCACTTAGAAAATCGTCATGTTTAATTTTGTGTAACTACTCATGTAACTGTATTTAAATGAGGGGAAAACGTGGAAGAGCTCGGTCGCTTCTAACTTCACCCCCCGTTTGGCCCCATAGAGGAGAGGAGGAGAGGCTAAATGCTAACGACATCTTTCTTTGGTCTTTTCAGGTGACTGAGCGCACGTACAAAGACCAGACAGGTACGCATCAACTCGTCTAAGCTCAGGTAAGAACATATCTCAGTGTGGGAAAACGGTGGTCTGTTCCTTTAACGTGCATGGAAGGCGAATCATGCATATAGGTAGTGATATATTCCACAATGTTGCCTATACTCATTATTTGCTACGATTTAAATGGTAAATGGTCTCAACGTATACACTTTATAACCTGTCGTAAAAAACAACAATATTTACTGGTGTCAAGAAAGAAAAAGTGTCCCTCTGCATATTTTTTACCTAAAGCCCAAAACTTTGACTGAACGTGAATGATCCGTCTGTGATAAAAGCTTAAAGCAGAGGTTTCCAAAGTGGTCTCGAAATCAAGTACACTGGAAAAAAAAAAAAACTTTGTGAGGAAACTTGTGTATGTTTTCAAATGCAGCACTTTAAACCAGTTTTGAGCCGGCAGTAATTGCTAAATCTGTCATCAGAAAAGGTAAACACGACTTTCGCATAACCTCAAGTGTGTTTGTAATAGTGAACGCTGGTTTAGGAAGTAAAAATCTCATTCAGAATCTCCATTGACTACTTGGAAAATGTGTGATATGAAGAGTTTACTTACACTAGGTTTATAAAGTAAAGAACTTGATTTCAATACTTGTGTTTGGGGGCGTTTTAATCCTACACAGCACTTTGTTACATTTTGTGTTAAGGCACTTTTCAATCTTAACATTTGGCATTCGGTTTAAAAACTTTGGACACATGACTGTTTTCTTTTTACACATTTTAATAATGCAAACATATTACTTATCATAATTACTTACTGTGCGAGTATCGTGGTACGTATCGGATCGTTATTATTGAGTAAGTTGGTATTCCAGTCTTAAAATGCACTTTGTGTAGGGCATTTAGCCTATCAATGTGAGCACAAAAAAATAAAAAGGTTTACAAAATCAATTATTGGTTTATAGGTTTGTAAGTTTGACATAAAGCCAACCTAAATGAATAGTGTGGTAAACTTTGACTAAAAAATTAAATTAATAATAATAATCTATGTGCAGATATATTGTACCTGTGTTATGTATATTTGCATAAAACCAATCGGTTTACATGTGTGTATGTATATGTGTATATATACACGTATGTATGTATATATATATGTATGTGATACTTACATATACATGATGTGCAAAATTGACACTGATGACCTAAATGAAGCAGTAGACCTGTAACAATTGTTAGTAATTACTTGCCGTTTTATTTTTTATTAAATTTTTGTTGTAATTTTTTATTTTTTTTATTTGTATTTTATTTATTATTATTATTATTATTATTAGTTTCTTTTTCTGTTTACTGTAAAAAAAAATCAAAATAATTTGACAATAAATAGTATAAATGTTTTCAAAAATGCACTTTGAAATGAATCTCAAATATTACTCATAAAATGCCAAGCTAATCACAATTACTTATCTTCACTTCTTTCTGTAATAACCACAGGCTGTTTTCATTTTCTCTTTTGCTCTTGTTGAATAATGCGATCAAATGCATGGTAACACTTTATGATCATCACTGTTGAAGTGTCTGTAAATACTTAATCACTTTTTAAACATTTACAAAGCTTTCCTCATTATTTATTTATCATTTAGGCTCTAAAGTAGTCATACTTGGGGGTACTCGAGCACTTGGCAGGGGGTGCTTGGATTTATTTCAGATGAATATGAGAAGAAGAAACTGCATCGTATGCCGACATTATTTCGAACAAAAGTTCATTTTCAATTACTTTTTTCTGGTGAAATATTTGAATTTGACAGTATTTAAGCTTCATTTTGAACACGACGCTCCACAAAACACTGAATAATCTGAGAGTAGTTGATCACTTTTAAAAAATATTGGCAGGGTCTTCGAGGTACGGGGTACTCGGGGTGCAAATGAACGACCCAAAGGGTTGAGACAGAACGGGTTGGGAATCACTGCCCTATAAGACAGTCGGTCCCAAGCTTTTTCCCTTGCTGTAGTCGGGCCGCGCCCCCTCCCCACCCCCAGTCCAAAACTGTGGCCCCCACAAATGTATCAAAACATAAAAATTATTGCTAATAAGTATTTTTTTCAAACAAATAAACTGAAATGTGAGTATTTAATGCACCTGTAGTCTTTTCTCTGTCATATCTGATGATTTTAAACCATATCATTTATGACCTGACCCTCTGACCAGGCAAAGCTCCGGGCCCACCCCCCAGGTTGGGAACCACTGCTATAAGACAACGTGCCCAAAGAGTTTTCTAACATGAACCCACACCGTTACTACGGCAACTGTTTACGCACTTATTAATGCTGACCATGTTTAGTAAAACTAAATGTCTAAATACCAACATATTCAAAACGCCCACTTGTCCAAATGACCGCCTCAGTCTGGAGACCATCTGAACATCTCTGGAATCTCAAATAAATACAACGTCTCACCTGAGCAGATAATTCCTTTGGAGCCGATGGGTTTCAAGTGAGATCCATTTCTGTAAGGATTTGGTGAATAAATGGGAGCTTTAACCGAGTGCATTTTCTCCAGTTCAGTTTTGCCAGTGCCTCATTTGAAAGCTAAGACCTACGGAACTGATCTAAGCTGATCTTTTTTCCGTTTCTTGTTGCTCTTTTGATGCCGTTTTATGGCGTTCACAGATTTGCTGCACGTTCACTCTTCTGTGGCCTTCTTGTTATTGGGCGGCACGGTAGCGCTCGTGCTGCACAACAAGAAGGTCCCGGGTTCGATTCCCACCTGGACGGGGCCTTTCTGTGTGAAGTCTGCATGTTCTCCCCGTGTCTGTGTAGGTTTCTCCGGTTTCCCCTACCACTAAAAACATGTACAATGGGCCCGGATGAATGAGAGTGTGTGAGTATGGGACAAGGCTATACAATCCGGCGCGTTGTGTTCATTAACATTTGCTGTTCAGATACTTTTCTGACCTTGAGAGGGACTTTCTAAGAGCATTAGAGCCCAGATCATAAACAGAAAGTTAGTGGTGCTGCAAGTGGTCTACCTCCTAATGCCCTTTCACCTGCGGCTTAAGCGCCTTCACGCGCACCCACCTCCGAATAGACGAACAGCGGCAGCACGAGCACCGCCAGCATCAGGTCCGCCACCGCGAGACTCACGATGAAGTAGTTCGTGGTGGTCTTGAGCGCGCGCTCCATGAACACGCTCAGACACACGAGCAGGTTCCCGCAGGTGATCACGATGATGAGCAGCACCCCGAACACCAGCGCGAGCACGTTATGGCCGCGCTCCGGGTCTCCCGCCTCCGTCCCGTTAACCACCATCTCCGCCGGGGCCCCTCCGCCTGGTCGTCACGGCTCATCAGGTCCGCTCCCGGTCCGCTCCCGGTGCCGCCATGGCATCGGCGCAGGGACCGAGACACCGCTTCGTGCGCGCTTTGGCCGTGCGTAAAAGGACAAACCAAACCAGGCGCACGCTCCAAACTCATGCAGTCGTCGTCAAACCGAAACAATCCGTCATGAAAACGGTGCAAAGCGTCTGAGAAGATGCGCGGACGATGCCTCCAGGTGAAATCCTCCGTCCCAGGGTGGACGAGCCGCGCGCTAAAGGCCACCGCAGCCAAATTAACCGATTAAAGCCGCTTATAGACTGCGCGCCGCGATGTCCTTCAGCTCTTGAGCTCCAGCGCGAGCGGCGTGTGTCCATCTGTCCGCGTGTGTCTGCACCATGGTCACTGCGCGAGCCGCGGGAGAGAGAGGAGGAGACTCGGGACAAAGAATGTTGAACTTTTGAGGATGAATGGATGCGCGACATTAAGTCTAATTGGTTCCCTGTTTGATTCGTTGATTGGGCCCGTTTCACACCGCACGCGGATTCGTCTTCGAGTCCCTCTCCGCGTGCATTCGCAAGGCTCGCGTCAAGTCGCGTCCTGTTGTGCAGATGAGAAAGCTCGCGTGTGTACAGACCGGAGCCGCTCCTGAAACATTTGTGGGATTATTTATGCACGTGCGTTAGTCTTAATTTAGAAGTACTTTTGACCAAGTTTATTCCAGCACTTAGTTCTGTTATATTATTGTGAAACGTTTGCGATAACTGCCCTAACTATTTTAAAGCTGTCTTTTGGATTTTTTATTGTCAATACTCAATAAAAGTGCAGAGTCAAAATGTTGATACTGCCCTGGGGCTGGCTGATAGAGATGTGGCTAAGGCCTAAAAGCTTTATTGTTATTGCGGAGAAATATGCTCTCCAGAATTAACCCTTCTCTGAGTGACAGGAAGCCAGTGCAGAGACCGGAGCACTGGACTAATATGGTGGTATTTCCTGGTTCTTGTCAGGACTCGAGCAGCAGCGTTCTGGATGTTCTGCAGCTCTAACAGCTCGATTAGAAAGGCCAGTGAGCAGCTGTTACAGTCGTGTAACCTGCTGGAGACAAACGCATGGATGAGTGTCCTCCGGTCCCTTCATTGGCTGCCCATCCATTACAGAATCCACTACAAAATCTGCCTCCTCACGTCCCAGTGTGTCCATGGAACGTCCCAGTGTGTCCATGGAACAGCCTCATACCTCACTGAGCTAGTTACCCCACACACCACCACAAGGCGCTTACGGTCCACTTCTCCCCACACTCTTCACCAGCCCGTGACCAAGCTCTCCACAACGGGAGAGAGGGCCTTTAAGGCAGTTGCCCCTAGACTCTGGAGCGCCCTGCCAGAGTCCCTGAGGGCCCCCCAGAGTGTTGAGGCCTTTTAAAAAAGGCCTGAAAACACATTTATTTAAAAAGGCCTTTTTAGTCTGTTAAAGTTTTACTGTGTCAATGTTCATTTTGATTTTATCTGATTTTATTCACCTGTTGTAGCACTTTGAGGTTTCTTTGAAATGTAAAGTGCAATATAAATAAAATGTATTATTATGAGTGTCTCCAAGTCTGGTTTTGACTCTATTCCTCTGATCTTAATGTTTTTTCAGATGGTAAAAAGCTGATGATGTTATTGCGTTGATGTGGCTGTTTAAGTTCAGGTCTGAGTCCAGGATTACTCCGAGATTTCGAACCTGATTTTTCAGTTTGAGAGAGAGAGAGAGACTCAAGGTGACTGGTAACACTTTGTCTTTGTGTCTGTGGGCCAGTTAAGGAAAGTTGTTTGAAAGTATTTGAAGTTTATAAAAAAGTATCGGATCAGTAAAGGATCAGCTGTGTGGCATCGAGTCATTTGCATTTACATCTGCACAGCGCCACCTACTGTTCATAGAGGGTGCATTATTAGGCCACGTTTGCATTGTGGAGTAGAAAGTAATATATTTATCTTTCAAATGTAGTGGAGCAAAAAGTAGAAAGTTCCCAACAAAAATAGTAGGGATCCTCAAAAACTCTACTCTAATACAGTACTGAAGTAAATGTACTTTGTTACTGACCACTTCTGTGCATAATATCGGCGAGTGCGTCTGTATCTTGTTGTGCAGGACGAAAACTGCTGCTCCTCTTCCCTCGCCTCCTGCATTTGGCCCAAAGCGAAACGAATGCACCAACACGCGACGCGAAGTTTATAAATATTTACCCACAAGAGGCTGAGAATTACACAGATATCTGCAAACATAAACATAAAGGAAATGGACTTTGCTGAACCTAAAACCTCTAGCCTAAGAGCACGCACAATTTGGAGACGAATACAGATTATTTGTAGAGCACAATTCATACACAAGGCAATTCAAAGTGCTTTGGTTGCATAAAATTACAAGAAAACAGATCAAATCAATAATTAAAACATCAACATAAAAATGTATCAACTACAGTAAAAGGCAAGAGTGCAGATAAAATACTTTCAGTTTTCATCTGCTCGGGTAAAAAGAGCTGTTTTCAGCCTGGATTTGAACATTGTCAGAGTTGAGGCCTGTCTCACATCCTCATGAAGACTGTTCCAGATTTGAGCTGCATGAAACTGAAACGCAGCCTCACCGTGTTTAGTCCTGACTCTGGGAACCACCAGGAGACCCCTCCCTGAAGTTCTCAGGGCCCGAGATGGTTCATACGGCTCTAACATGTCAGAGATGGACTTTGGTGCTAAACCATGAAAAGACTTGTACACGAGCAGAGCTGTTTTAAATTCTATTCTCTGAGTGACAGGAAGCCAGTGCAGAGACCGGAGCACTGGACTAATATGGTCGTATTTCCTGGTTCTTGTCAGGACTCGAGCAGCAGCGTTCTGGATGTTCTGCAGCTCTAACAGCTCGTTTAGAAAGGCCAGTGAGCAGCCGTTACAGTCGTCTAACCTGCTGGAGACAAACGCATGGATGAGTGTCTCTAAGTCTGGTTTTGACACTATTTCCTCTGATCTTAATGTTTTTCAGATGGTAAAAAGCTGATGATGTCATTGCTTTGATGTGGCTGTTTAAGTTCAGGTCTGAGTCCATGATTACTCCTAGATTTCTAACCTGATTTTTTGTCGGAGACACAGTTGCCAATTTCGACAAAGTACGTCCTATCCTCGAGATAGGACTTGAACCAGTTTAGAGCAGGACCAGAGATTCCCACCCAGTTGACTGTAAAGTTTGGAGTCTGTAGGAGCTCCTAAAGTAGAGATGTTTAGTGGAAGAGTGGAATGGCATGCGCCTGAATACAGTATTTCTCCCGTCTTTAGCCGCTGCCGTCTCCCAGAAAGGAAATGTCCATATTTGGATTACACCTTCATCTCGGTCGCCTTTCCTGCTACACATGGATACCAAACATGTCAACATTCATGAATGGATACGCGTATGAAAGATGAGGTGTATTTCCGGGTTATCTTCGGCTCGCCAGCCTCGCTAAGACTGACTTTGGTTTATTAAAACTGAGATGTTAAAGGAACAGGCCACCGTTTTCCCACACTGAGATGTTCTTACCGGAGCTTAGACGAGTTGATGCGTACCCGTCTGGTCTTTGTGCGTGCGCTCAGTCACACTTCAAACTTCACCCCTGTTTGGCCCCAGAGAGGAGAGGCTAAACGCGAACGACATCTTTGGTCGTTTTGCGTGACTGAGCGCACGCGTGAAGACCAGACAGGTACGCTTGGGATGTCTTATCATCACTTCTTCTGCGCAATCTGACTCCTCGTTTTAACACACTGCCCCCCAGTGGATCAACCACAAACACAACAATAGGGCAGTAATAAAACACAGTTTTATATATAATCACTAAAGCCTAATATGACAAATATGTATATTAATAATTCAACAGAACATCTCAGTATGGAGAAACGGTGGCCTGTTCCTTTAAGGGAAAAGAATTAGCACAATCTCAACACTCAATGTTTTCAGCTGCGTCTCGCCTTTAACAGCAAATAAAACAATTAAAAAAGGGGTTACGTACAAATCAAGTCTACACCAAAACAAGATGAAAACCTCAAAACCAAGACTAAACTTACACTCTGTTACACTGTAACAAGTGCTGCAGACCAAACTTTGATTTAAAATATTTTAAGTAATTACTATATACTTAATTTTGTATTATTTTAAATTTTTGGTTGATAATTAAGTGCTATATATCATTATCATAGCACCATGTACAATACAGATTTTATTGCTTTAAGTGAAAACACTTTAAGTATTTATTTTATCAGAGTGGTGGTCCTGTAATGACAAAACAAACATAATGTGTTGATCGAAAACAAATTTTATTGGGCGGGGTTGTAGGCTGGCTTTCAGACCGGTTCAAGCCAGTCTAGTACTGCGTCTTGGAGCCTGAGCAGAAGTCTGCCTTTGCCGTCGCGGTCGCTCGAAAGATTTTCCAGGTGAACAAGACAAGGTAGGTGTATCCTTTACTGCAAAACGGTGGTTATTATGTTTGTCAAATCTGGCCAAAAATGTGGCACTACTTATGTTCGAAATACATGCTCTCAGCTAGCATTAGCCGATGTTAACATGTTGTTGGTCGTTAAAGAAATGTTTTGGAAAACTTTGTTGCGTTTATGTGTTAAACGTTTTCAATAAAACTGAATCGAAATACCAAAAATAAAAATAATATTGGCAGAGAGTCTGGTTGGCAATTTGGAGAATTAATTTGGTTTAACATTGTAAGTGGCCGTGAAAGCTAGCGTGTTGGGGAGGACTATCTGAACAGAGAGGATCATACTAAAGTCTATACGACACACATTTACGGGTCTGTTCGTCCCGAGAGGTCTTCATAAAAGACGAGAATATTACACATCTCTAAAAAGTCAGAGCACGTGTAGATCAGGCGGAGGCGAAACGAAATTACACTCGGATCTGACGCCACAACAGCGTTAGCTCAACGAGCTCAGAACCGGAGGCCCAAACAGTGTTAAGTGAACACCACAAGGTGAGCCAAAGTGGGCGAACTCATGTCTTGTTCTCCCCTCATCAAACGCACACTTTATCATCTCCAGTTCACGCTGCGTCACCGTAAAGTTGTACAAAAACGTATCGTAAACGTGCTGCGTTATCAGTTCATGTCTGTGCTAACCTCAGGTAGCTTCTCTCCTTTTTGTAAGTTTCTAAGTAAACATTATTCGGTAAGGGTGAACTATGCATCGAGTCTAACATTTAGGGCTGTAATATTTATCATTCGTCAAGACTTATTTTAAGATAAGATCATTCTTTATTGATCTCACATCGGAGAAATTCACTTGTTAAATCAGCTCTCAGAAAAAACTTAAGGTGTGCAATAAAAAGACAAGAATACAGCAGATGATACGTGTTGTAAAGAAAATCCTTGAAAATCAGATTATTTTGACAAACGCCATCCACTGTGATGTTTTCTAGGTAATGCAATAACTTGGGGAGGGAGCGTCTGTGTAGGTTCTCAGTCGTACAGGTGTCGGACGTTTCGCTCTTTATCCCTAGAGCTTCGTTGGCCGTAGTGAGAGCTTAAGTGTGATGAAGAGTGAAATGTCCGACACTCCATTTCTGAGTACAGATGAAAACTGAAGAAACCCTGCGTAAGTTGAGAAGGGAACATTGTACCTCACATTGTATGTCAATACAATGTACACAGTAGTAACAGCTAACATTTGTATTTTGTGGTTTTATAAAAATAAGTCCTTTCAGAAATGTTGATGATCACACAAAATTTTTGTTTCCATCTGAAATATTGCTGTATATTTCTCTATAATATATTTCTGTCTAACAGTTTATATCTTCTGTTAGCAGCCTGGCGACTCACTGATACCTAAAAGATCTGACGGTGGACCAAGATATGATACAGGTAAAATTCATTTTGCTGTGCTTTTAAATATGGATGACTTTTTTTGTTCTTTCTTTTTATTTATATATATATATATATAAATTTTAACAGTTCAAGAGAAGAAAAACAATGGCTAAGTGATAAATTACCGGATGTCCCAAACCTTCGGCCTATGAAAGGCAAGAAGTTTTATCTGATGGATCCAATGTTGCCACTCTTCTTGATCTCAGGTGTGGCTCTAAAATGTTGTTGCATTTAAGTGTATATTTACATAGTTGTTTTTTTTTAAACCACTACTACACACTTGCCGGCAGATTTGTCAAGAATTTCAGCGGCTTATTGGAATATCTCTGGAGCCAACGTTTATTTGAGAACTGGGCAAACACACAGCCAAGATGTTCTCACTATTCAACTCAAAAGGTGGCGCACACGGGGAAAGGATGACACCTTTAATTATCGAGTTCAGGTATATACTTTTACAATGTATGAACATTTTAGACTTACAATGTGAATTATTGTGGGTCCCTGGTTGGTGGTGGGGGATAAAACATGTCTATAATACATTTGAATGAAATCTATGTGTTTTATAGAATCCGTCTTCAACGGTTGAAAAGAGGAGAGAAATTTTGCTGAGATGCCTCATGGCGTACATTGGGGAAAACCAAGCTAACCTTATTTGTGATAACCAGGTACCATGTTTTCCATTTTTTATAGATCATTTAAAGTATTTTTCATTTGAATTGTCAAAATTAAAGTGCGTTGATGTTACTAAAAGTAGGTTTGTGGTAAGTTTGGGTGATATTGGGGGGGAAAAAAGTATATTAATTACCTCCATATTAATATTGAATTTTATGTTTTTAACAAGAAAAGCAAAAGAAAGGCAGCTTAATATTTTGTGATCCGGATCACCCCCAAAATGTTATAATTTCTTCTTTCATCTTAATCCATCGATCAGTTTTTGAGGTATCTTAGTCACAGACAGACAAACAGACCCCGGTGAAAACATGACCTACAGCCAACTTCTTGGTGGAGGTAATTAAGAATAAATGCAGCCTTTATTAATACGATGTAGGGAACTTTTTAAAGAATGTTATTTAATTGTTTTCACGGTACAACATCCAGGAAACGATTGAGCGCTTTACACAGGGTCTGTTTTCACGTCTGTAATGTTTCTCATAAGGCGTCAGTCTTGCGCCTTTTTGATCAGTGACCACCGGACTGAGTCAGCTGTTGAAGGCACCTGTCGATCGCCAACAAGTTAGAGTTAATAAGACCAAGGACTCGCTTCCATCAGCCAAACAACAATGACCACATCCATGCTGCTCCATGCTCTTAAGTGCACAGTGCCTTCTTTAGCTGACGTTTAGGTACGCTAGTAAATAAGGCCATACTGCCTTTGCTCTTTGAAGCCTGGCGAATGTGGTGTGTGAGTGAATGTGAGGTGGCGGTTAGAGGGGCCGATGGCACAGATTGGCAGCCTCGCTTCTGTCAGTCTACCCCAGGGCAGCTGTGGCTACAATAGTAGCTTACCACTACCAAGTATGGGGTGAATGAATAATGAATTTGTAAAGCAACTTTCAGCGTCTTGAAAAGCGGTATATAGACCCTTCTGCTGCTTACATCATCAGTGACATCAGCTGGCTGAGCTCAGACGCTGATTTAAGACTTTGTAAATATACAGAATGTGGTATTTGGAGAACCAAATGTATTTTCCAAGATTGTACTTGGTGTTAAAATAATTAAACCATTGATCTGAAGGTTAAAAAGGTGGTCTTGAAACATTAAACAGACTGTCAAGTTTAAACATTATTTGTCTCCTTAAACAGACTAGCGGTTTCACTGAGGATCTCCACTACCCGGTGATGATCTTCACGTCTCAAGAGACCTATGGGATCGGGACTGATGGCCAGCCAGTCTTGAAAGGTTTGCCCACGTTGGCAAAATCTTGTTGTCTTCTGGTTGGTATCATGTGCTCTTGATTTGAAAAATCCACCCAAAGCCAAGCACACTTTTGAGGTATTCCAGAGACTTTTTATGGGGTAAATCCTCTGCGCCCGAAACCCTCTAATAAATACACCGGTTTAGTCAAAAAATTGACCTAGGTTTACAATGATTGCACCATTAAGCACGTGGTCAATCACTTTACAATTTCTTTCCTGTACTTTTGTTTTAGTTTGAAGTTATGATTTTTTTGTTTTTCTTGGTTTATAGCCTTTCAATTTTCTATTGCTACCAATGTCGATATAACCATACAATCCTTTCAAAAGGATGATACACTATACAAAAATCTAAATAATGCTCAGAAGTCTTTTCTTGCTGTTACTTGCAGAGAATTCCAATCCTAACTGGTGTACATCATTTTGTCTAATGTACATGTAGTCAAAATCACTGTTATATCACTCCGCTATTGTCGCACTGTAAAAGTATTCTTTATGGTAGTAAACAGTCACCTGTTTCCTAATATGGCTTCCTAGCTCAAATCACTGTTGTTCAGTTGGATAGTGTGACATCACAGGTCTACTTCCGAGTCTGTGCCGGTCGGCAAATATGCGAGGAAAAAGCTCAAACCACAATCGGTATATCTGAAACTCAACAGAGTTATTGAACCTACTTATTTATCAGGCCGATTAGCCAAAAATGCCATACCTACTGCTACAAAAGTAATATTTACAAAAGTTGCTGCTTCGCGTTGCTGCTGCGCCGACTCTGACAGGTTTCTCCGCTAAATCCGGATGTAGCAATTTTGGTAAATATGGCTTTTATAGCAGTAGGTACAGGATGTTTGGCTAATGGGCCTGATAAGTATGTTCAGTAACTCTCTGTTGTGTTTCAGAAATATAGATTGTGGTAGTGAAAAGTTTTTTGTAGTTTCACATCTGCCGGTCTATGCGGACCTGGAAGTAGAGCTGTGACGTCAGCACTATCCAACTGAATATCACTCCGCTACTGTCGTAACCATAGCAACGTGTAACAGCTAAAGCGAAAATAAGAAAGACATAGCTTGTGAAGCCAGGTGAATGAGAGAAACACAAGCTTCCTTGGAATATACCTTACGTTTCACGATTGTATTTCATTTTATCGTTGTTATTATTTTTGGTTAAGAAAAGGGCTTCATTGTTACCAAAGAAAATAGGCACTTTGCTGCTGCTTACATGTTCAAATGTGTTTGGCTTTTATTGTTTAAAAACCTGTTTAAACATTTGATGCTGATTAAATGTTGAATATAAATGAAATTTATTGTCATTAAGTTATTGTGCTTAATCAGAATATAAAACCGGCTGGTAAATTATTAATTTTTAAGTTTTGCTTTGTAAGAACACAAATAGTGATAGTTAAATTATTATCTTAAAATAATGTTATTGCTTTATCTTGACATCAAATTGTTTGGAAAAATGATAATCTTAAAGTAATTTCATTGCTTTAAGTTAACATCATTATGTTTGAAAAAATAATTATCTTAAAGTAGCTTTGTTTCATCATTACACATAATTGTTGGGAAAAACGATAATCTTGAAGCAATGTCCATTCTTTCTTTTGAAGTATTTGTTTTGTTTTATCGGTAAGCATAAAATGACAAAAGTTGTTGTAGAGGCCGTGTGGCCCTGTGCCACACGAACCCACTAGGATGCAAAGTTTGAAGGGTTTCAGACGCGTGTTCCAAAAGAATAAGCCCAGTAATCTTCAAAATAGTACTTTATTTACTTGAGCTCAGCACGGTCAAAAGACTGTTCCTCCTCACTTTGCAACACCTGGCACCACTAATTGCCAGGCTTAAATAGGGCCAGGGCAGGTAGCATGAGGAGGAATCAGCCACAGTGACACCCAGAGGCCAGGCAGGCATTCTGGCCGCTACACACCGGCCCCTTAATTGTCTGCTCAAGCCAGAACAATTACAAACAATAATAAATCATTAAAACATTTCAGATTTTTTCTTTTTTTTTAACTATCGAGAACAACAATTTCAAACATGTTAGTGCTTCCGACCAGTGATAGCAATGTAAAATTCAGTCACTTATACATACATTCAAAAAGGTAAAAACATTATGCTTTCCAACGTTTCCTCTTGAATGCCTTTGGTTGTTTTAAATAGAAAAGGCCTTCCACTTTGTCCAGACCTTGCAACAACCAAAAAGTGTCATCCGTGTCAGATAACTCACAAGCAGCTCTCATCATGTCCATGTACAATGGCCCTCCATCAGCCATCGCCAGTCTCTTCCTCTTCCCTCTGTCCACCAAAACTAACACAGGGAGACTTATCCTTCCCTGCTCTTTCCCCAGAGGGCCTCCTAAACCCTTTTCCAATAGGGTTTTAACTGCATTCGGCCCTGTGCCTGCGCTGTTGACCACATCTGGGGAATCCAACAAATCAGAGGATTCAGCTTCACTGGAGATTGAGATGGTCATTTGTTCCTCTTGACATGACGTTACATGAAATGTCTGCTCAGATGTAATTGATGTGTGTAGCATTGTCTCTGCAACAGTAGAGGGGTCACCTGTCCCGGCCCCTGTATCTTCACATACCACAGGGGCGTGTTGATCAGGTAGTTCCACAGTTGGTTTCTTTAATTCCTTTGAACTGGACTTGGGCCTCTTACTCTTTTTTGTAGCATTTAATAAGGCAAGTTTAGCATCTGCTATCTTTATTTCAAGATCCAGTTGTTCCTTTCTTCTTCTGATTTTTGCCAATTGTTCTTCCAATGCATATTTCTCTTCAAACGCAGACTTTCGGACCAAAAGTGCTGCTATTTCACTTTCAACTTTTAATTGAGCAGCGATAGTTGATTTTAAACCACTTTCCCTTTGGAAATTGTTCATCGCAGACATTTGTACATTTAAACTGAAATATACAGCACGCTTTGTGTTTGCAAGAGTTCCTTTGAAAGTCCAACAGTTTTAACATGAACACATTTGCACTTCCTTGCATTTAACCGTGCAATAACAGCTTACAGCAATCAGTGTCCAAATCCAGCGGAGAATGACTCGAAATGGCAATCCTCGTCCCAACCTTCTGCACGGCTTGTCCACTGCAGCAAATCAAAAGATCCAGCGCCGCGCGTGGTCCAAATCAAGGCCACTTTTCCTGTAGCAACCCAAACACTGCGGCGATGGACAGCTCCAGCTCCCCACCTTGTTGTCTGTTGTAACCTAACGAGGAGTCTTTTGACTAATGTAGAGGCCGTGTGGCCCTGTGCCACACGAACCCACTAGGATGCAAAGTTTGAAGGGTTTCAGACGCGTGTTCCAAAAGAATAAGCCCAGTAATCTTCAAAATAGTACTTTATTTACTTGAGCTCAGCACGGTCAAAAGACTGTTCCTCCTCACTTTGCAACACCTGGCACCACTAATTGCCAGGCTTAAATAGGGCCAGGGCAGGTAGCATGAGGAGGAATCAGCCACAGTGACACCCAGAGGCCAGGCAGGCATTCTGGCCGCTACAGTTGTCATAACATAATTGGAGCAATGCAACCACTTACGTCACTTTTTATGCTTTAGATCTAAGCAACACTTTTAACAGTGTAGGAGTTTGAAAAATGGGTACAACCCCTTTAACTGAACAACTAAACCTAAACCAGGCCAAGTAAAACAACGATGACGCCAAACAACAAGGACAACTTCATGTCGGTCAAAAGTCTTTAATAAAGTTTAAACATAATTAAAGTCCTCAGTGGTGTTTGTTCAGCCTCTTTTTAAATCATCTGCAGACACATACTCAAGTATTCCCAAAGGACGCGTTTAAGATTTGCACTGAACTAAATTTAATGTAAAAAGTTTAACATTTAACCACAATTATAATATTTGTCAAAAGAAGTTCTTTCCTATCTCATCTTATTTTGCTAAAAAATGTTGACATCTGAGGTAGGGTATGTGAGATGTTCTCTCTGAGACTGGTTTGGAAGTTTCAGGATTCAGTAAAAAAAAAAAAAAAAAAAATGGGGGAAAAATAGAAAAAAAATAAGTGGATGAAATTGGGGGGAAATGGCGAGACATGGAAAAAGTAGGAAATAAAATAGGTGAAAAATGTGTTCCGGACAATAATCCTTTTTAGATGTTTGTTTAGTGTATGTAGCCTTAACTTAAAAATGTTCTAAATGTTTTTTAATCGTTGGCACAATATTTCCACCTCGCTCAGGGACAACAGCTAAAAAAACAGCTCTGCAAACTTGCTTCTGACACTACTTGTATTTCTGTGTATTTGAACGTGCCGATATTCTGCCCTCTGCTGGACAAAGTCTACCAGCAACCAACGCACTATTAGGACCCAGCATTTAATTCCATTTCTATCCCACGATTAAAGGCGTTTTCTAAATATCATTTTCTAAATATAAATCATTATGTCTCCAGATAAGACGTCAACATGTTTTAAATCAAATATTGCTTTAGTTGCAGAGCGTTTAATAATCCATGAAGAGGGCACCCTACAAACTTCGGCGGTAATCTCAAACACATCTTTATCATTATCTCACAATATGTTGGTTAGAAAATGCAATATTGATCTGAAAACAGCTGCAACAAAATATCCACTTCCTGGTTTTCATTAAATCTCGCCGTAAGCCCCTCCCACGCACCTCCTCTTGCTCCCAATTCAATAAAGAAAAAAAACAAGGGGGGAAATAGTCCGAGCGGCTCGTGTGGCGGTAGTGAAGCTACTTCGCGATGAAAGGATTGAATAGCAAGAGATCGAGAGGTGAGAAACAGCCACCGACGAAGACTCAGAGATTACTCGAAGAGGCGCTAGCGGCTCGAAACACAGCTCCAGGTCTGGTTTTGATGAGAACAACATTTTGAAAGGTAAAAAGCTCTTAAAAGTTGGCATAAATGTTTTGTAGAATTCTTCCACACTCTACTTTTTGGCTCAAAGACATCGGCAGAGTCAAAGACGGCTAAATGTTTCGTTTGACCTTTTAACCTGATGCCGGACCTTATTGGTAATAGAAGCCGGCCGATACATCGGGCCGATATTTGGTTATTTTACAACATCGGCTATCCCGTTATTTTGCATTAGAAAGAGCTTAGTCTTTCAAAACGAGCTCCCTCTGAAGTAGCAACTAAACATGAATGTCCTGAATAAATCAGCCCTATGCTCCTAATAAAGCGCCCCCTGTTGCCACAGTTCAACACCGACACATTTTCCAGTTTAGAAGCTTCATACACAGGATTATAGACGAGACATTTGAAAAATATTGGTGGTGCATATTGGCATAGGCCAATCAAAATACCCATAATATCGGTCTCAGAAAAACCCATATCAGACGACTTCTATTAAAGCAGTACTAAGTAACTCATGCCCCTAGAGGCCATAAGCGCAACTGCAGGTGTCGTAGCAAGTTGCGATTTTTTTTTACTTAATCGTCCGTGAGAGTAAAAACTACGGTGACAGAAAAGGCGAAGGGAGAGAGGGATATTGTTCATCCAATTACACAATAGAAATGACTTTTTTTTCACTCAAACTTGGCTGTAAATACTGTTTAAGTGGTGCTAGCCCAGAGTTAGCTTTGCCCGTTAGCCTGTTAGCTTCTTCGTGATTCCATTAGTGCGTATTGGTGGCTCCGACCCGGTGGCAGTCAAGTTGCAAATGTGGTTTTCTGGCCAGAGACACCGG
The DNA here is from genome assembly GCA_021464625.1 of Proterorhinus semilunaris. Classification (NCBI taxonomy): domain Eukaryota; kingdom Metazoa; phylum Chordata; class Actinopteri; order Gobiiformes; family Gobiidae; genus Proterorhinus; species Proterorhinus semilunaris. Next base: position 4,250,688 of record CM038356.1, on the reverse strand, counting down.
GGGGAGATGAAAGACCCCCCAATCATCCCATTAACACTTGTATTACCCCCAGAGAGACTACGGAAAGGATTTATTAAGGTAAACACGTTACTTAGTACTGCTTTAAATTGCATAAGACAGGTTTTAAAAATATGACTTATTTAGAAGGATAACATCAGTTGTAAGTTCACCAGATGCATAATTATCATTCAGGAAGTGACATAGATAAAGTCCCACAGCAGTTTGACTCATTTCTCATTGACTTAACATGGTTGGCACGGCAACAGTTTCACAATCTTCAGCAAAATCTCAAATCGTGTCAACTAAGTTTTAGCAAAGATCGTGTCGAACGTGTCATATGCATTTTAAACAACCCTAAACCTCATTCCTCCGCCGCGCCGAGCAGGAAGTGAGGTCGTAGCAGTGGCATTATCAGTCCCCGCGGCGTCCCGCCCAGACAGTAGGCCTCGTCCACGTCCACACCGTCGGCCCGCAGCGACTTCAGAGCCGAGCAGCAGCGGTTCACTCCTCCGCGAGACGTGAGCAGGACCAGGCTGAGGGGGCTGTCCAAAACGCCGAACCTCTGCCGCATCTTACCCAGACGAGACCCGAACGCCTGCCCGGAGAGAGGGAGGTTCACTTTACTCTAGATTTGTCCCATGCTTCATTCTTTCATCTGCTGCTTCTTCTAGCTGCCCTGGTTCCTGCAGGGTTTATAGGAGCCACGGGCCAAATTTAATGCGTTTTAAATTCATTAAATCTGTCTTTCATTTCTTAAGATTTGCAAACCTTCCATAATTGAACGAATGAGGGGAAATGTTGATGTTCAAAACAATTTTGGACACGACAGGCAACTTTGAGCAAAACTAATTTCAGCCAAAACTGGAGTTGAATGTGTTTTAGGCCAGTGGTTCTCAACTGATTTGGCGTCAGGACCCACCATACGCTAGGATGATGAGCTGCAACCCAACTAAGAAATGATTTAGTCTCATATAAAGCAAAATATTGTTTTTTTTCCACAAATTATTGTTGACTAAGTGTTAGATAAGACCAAAGAGTTGGCATCATGGTAAAAACAAGCTGATAGCAGTGATTTTAATAGTCTCAGATGGTGTTATTATACTTGAACTGAAATCAAAGCTACGAACTGCTCATCTATCCTGCCTTTCTCACTTTTTTACAAAGTATTTTGCCTAAAATGCCAATGAATGATCTTATCTTACAGGTCTAACTTAATGCAATATAAAAAGTCCTCTGGCGACTGAAAGGTGGCGTGAAAATGTTTGAAACTTGCAGTGTGTGTGGAAGTGCTGCTGGCTAAGAAGGCAATTTAGTTCAATTATGGAACTCTGAACTTTTACAGTAGATATAGATATCGATCAGTTTCAGCCAACTTTAATACTGTATTCATATGAACTGGAGAGGTTGTTTAACCGAGATGTGGCGTCATTGTTAGTCTGTGTTCATCTGTCTTTATTCATTAGCATCTCAAAAGCTTTATTTTACAGTACCCTTGATACATTGTACCCAACTAAATTTAGAACAATGTAATGTGCTCTGTAACAATCTGTAATACCTTGTACCTATGGGTTACATACACAATGGAATAACTTAGTATTAGTACTTTGTAGGTACATAATGTAATAGGACATAACTCTAACCTTAAGCCCTAACCCTAAGGGTCTCGTGTCCTATTACATTATACATATACATGTATACATATATATTTTATAAAATATCACACATATTTTCTCTTTTTACTAGCATTAATGTTGAGCATTACACTCGCAGTTATGTTATTCGTCCTCACGCTTAAGTAAAAAAGCACGACCGCTAACCACTGCGCCACCGTGCCGCCCTCAGATCGGCTGATTTCTGGAGTCAGGGAACTCTAGGTCGTTTTGACCTAGAGTTCCCCCTGTTGTTTTCCCCAGTTCCAGAGGGACCACACGAACGCAGCACAAGTCCACGAAAAGCTGTCCTGCGTTACCATGGAGATAAGCTCCGATACGTCAGTGAACCGACTGTTATGCAGCTATAGCATTTAAGACCACGATTTGATCTTCTGTAAAACCTTTGGACATTTTTCCCTCACAGAAGAAAAATAAAGTTTCACAAATCCATCAGTCGGGCCTCTCTTTTTACACTGTACCCTTGGAAATGGAAGCCCAGAATGACGGGACTTGTACCTGCACGGCCTCGTGGGTCCCCGTCTTCTGTCCTGGGCTGGGATCTAAGATGGCGTCCTCACAGAACAAGACTCTGAGCTGCTCTGACGGGCCAGAGGCTGAGAGAGGGTTGAGGAGCGCGGACAGGACGCCTGCGACGACAGACACATCAAATTAATATGAAAATGTATTCAAATGCAGAGAAACAAGCTCGTTACCGCGTATTTTACTTTATTTAACACTGACGACTATTCTCTTTTGTATTAACACTTAAATATAGATCTTTTTGTTGTTTTCAGAGATTATATGACTTAAACAATTACAGATTCCGCTCTGATTGTGATGGATTGCGCAGCTTGGACGTTTAGCACTAATAATATCGCACAAATGTGGGAATGTTTACGCAGAACAAACATGTCTGACCCGCGTTTGCAGCTCGCGTGGCCTCAGTCGAGTCGGTCGTGAGAAAAAGATGCACTTTACTCTGCCGTAAACTGTCTGTGAAGTCGTCCTCGCACGAAAAACTAAACCGGTGTTTGTGCAGACCTGCAAGAAAAGAATATCAGGTTAAACACAATAATCTACAAAGAAAGAAATTTACAAATGTATTGAATAAAGACTTCCTACAAAAGCTTTCAAGTGCTGTCATGCCGAGACTTAAAGCAGAACCGGATCTAAAAGGGAAATTAACAATGTCTCAAACTAAACTTTAACACCATACTGAAGCATAAATGAATATATGTCTAAGGAAACTTGGTGACATAAGTTGGTCAGGAGGAAAGATGTGGGATTAATAGGTTTAAACTTCCATTCCTATTTGGATGTGTAATTTGTTCAAAAATATAATTGTGAGCATCGTTTGATTTTGGAGAATTGCCCGAGTTGAGTGAAGCAGCTATCATAGCTCTATCATAACTCTATCATAGCTCTATCATAACTCTATCATAGCTCTATCATAACTCTATCATAGCTCCATCATAGCTCCATCATAGCTCCATCATAGCTCCATCATAGCTCCATCATAGATCCATCATAGCTCTATCATAACTATCATAGCTCTATCATAGCTCCATCATAGCTCCATCATAGCTCCATCATAACTATCATAGCTCGATCATAACTATCATAGCTCGATCATAGCTCTATCCTAACTCTATCATAGCTCTATCATAACTCTATCATAGCTCTATCATAGCTCCATCATAGCTCCATCATAGCCCCATCATAGCTCTATCATAACTCTATCATAGCTCTATCATAACTCTATCATAACTCTATCATAGCTCTATCATAGCTCTATCATAACTCTATCATAGCTCTATCATAGCTCTATCATAACTCTATCATAGCTCTATCATAGCTCCATCATAGCTCCATCATAGCTCTATCATAACTCTATCATAGCTCCATCATAGCTCCATCATAGCTCTATCATAGCTCTATCATAACTCTATCATAGCTCTATCATAGCTCTATCATAGCTCTATCATAACTCCATCATAGCTCTATCATAGCTCTATCTATAGCTCTATCATAGCTCTATCATAACTCTATCATAGCTCTATCATAGCTCTATCATAGCTCTATCATAACTCTATCATAGCTCCATCATAGCTCCATCATAGCTCTATCATAGCTCCATCATAGCTCTATCATAACTATCATAACTCTATCATAGCTCCATCATAGCTCCATCATAGCTCTATCATAGCTCCATCATAGCTCTATCATAGCTCCATCATAGCTCTATCATAGCTCTATCATAGCTCTATCATAACTCCATCATAGCTCTATCATAGCTCTATCATAGCTCTATCATAGCTCTATCATAGCTCTATCATAACTCTATCATAGCTCTATCATAGCTCTATCATAGCTCTATCATAACTCTATCATAGCTCCATCATAGCTCCATCATAGCTCTATCATAGCTCCATCATAGCTCTATCATAACTATCATAACTCTATCATAGCTCCATCATAACTCTATCATAGCTCTATCATAGCTCTATCATAGCTCTATCATAGCTCCATCATAGCTCCATCATAGCTCCATCATAGCTCTATCATAGCTCTATCATAGCTCTATCATAGCTCTATCATAGCTCTATCATAGCTATCATAACTCTATCATAACTATCATAACTCCATCATAACTCCATCATAACTCCATCATAACTCCATCATAACTCCATCATAACTCCATCATAACTCCATCATAACTCCATCATAACTCCATCATAACTCCATCATAGCTCCATCATAGCTCCATCATAGCTCCATCATAGCTCCATCATAGCTCCATCATAGCTCCATCATAGCTCTATCATAGCGCCATCATAGCTCCATCATAGCTCCATCATAGCTCCATCATAGCTCCATCATAGCTCCATCATAACTCCATCATAACTCTATCATAACTCTTGGGAGCATTCCTTGCACATTCCAAGGCTTAAATTTTAATTTCTGAATTTTTGGGAGCCGAGCCAGAACGGATTGAAGAGCTTCCATTACTTTCGCCGCCATTACCGAACTACAACCAGCTAATGCGGCGCAAATGCTTAACGTCTCCTATAACCCCCGCCTCCCCCGCTCGCTGAATGGTTGGTTGAAATTCAACTGATGAAACGCAGCCACTGAGATCAAGCCAGACGTACATGTGGGGAAAAGATAATTGACCGGAGTTTACGAATGGCTAAGGCCCGGCTAGGACTGGGCCGCTTTTGGAGGAATTTTTTCGGCTCCTGCCCTGGGGTAGACTGATGGAAGCAAGGCTACAAGTCTGTGCCATTGGCCCCTCCGACAACCACCAACCACTCACTCACGCACTACAGTACATTCACACAGGCCTCCTGTTGTTCCCAAACGGTCTCCCATCCAAGTACCAACCAGGCCCTACCGGCTTAGCCTCCGAGGTCTGCCAGGATCGAGCAGAGCAAAGGAAAAGGAAAGAACATGTGAATCGCTGCATTTGGCAGTTATCATTAAATATTTATTGAAAACTCATAACCTGCTAAATTCAAGCCGATCAGACTCACCCGCTCCAGTCTTGCATGTGCGGAGCTTCTCTTTGTTTTGTTTGCATCATCCTTGTTTTTGTAAACTCTCAAACCCGGCTGCATTTCTTGCTCAATTATGAATGATCCGCGGTGTAAAGTGTGATCTTTCGGACTCATGCTACAAAGTTTGTTTTGCTAACAGGTTAGCGCTAGGGGGACCAGATGAGTTGCCCACATGTTTTTAATTATGCCACATTTTACACTACTGCAAATCAAACTAATGGAATACGTTACAAAAAGAAACATTTGAAGGCAGGCATTAGGCCACCGAGAAATAGGAAATACAGGTGCTCGTCATACAATTAGAATATCCTGAAAGAGTTAATTTATTTATGTAATTCAACTTAAAATGTGAAAGTACTAATATAGACTCATGACATGCAAAGTGACAAATGTCAAGCCTTTTCAAGCCCACTTTTTCATGATATTTTATCCTATTGATCTTTGGCCTGTCCACACGCCAATAAGCTCATCCATAGATATATAATGAAGCTCCTGATAGAAAGTCGCCCTAGATCCTTTAGACTCGAGTTCATCTGGTTTTATTACAGACAGAATCAGCGCAGCCTCAGTGTGTTGCAGCTCTGTCACAACCTTTCACGCTTTCACAGGACAGAGAGTTGCATTTGTCCCGCCTTTAAGTGAACAGTAGAGAGAAAGAGCGAGGAGAGAATGTGCCGCGATCAAAAAGGCTGCACTCCACGCTTTAAAGAGGGGGTATTATGTTTTTTTCAATCACATAGCACCAGTCTATAGCATACTACAATGATGACGTAACCTTCTGTTGGTCTGTATATGCAGTAAATTAAAATAACTGCCTTGAATAAAATTGCTCTCTCAAAATGGCTGCACTGAACGCCTTGAAATAGGCCTCTGTCTCTTTAAGAAGCTTTCCGACACGCCCCCTTCAGCACACTACTGTGGCATTGAAACAACAACACTGTGCGGGGAGGGGGCTCTGCTGAGCTGAGGAGCAGTGGTTGGTGGCTTGGCTGGTGACGAAAGGTCCAGAGGCGTCTCCAGGAGGTGGGGGCGTTCCTAGGAGGACTGAGGCATAGCTACACCTAAAATGGCCGCCGTCTAAGTTTTTACTGATTACTCAAAAATATGTGAATGAGCCGAGGCAATGCTCCAGGCACGTGTTTAATGAGGGAATGACATAATAACAGGATATAACGCTTGAAAAAGTCGATTTTACATAATACCCCCCCTTTAAGAAACGTGAGCCATTTACACACGTGTTTCTACCCGGTCCCGAGCAGGAAAAAGGAAAAAGGTTGGGGACCCCTACTTTAGAACATTCTTCAGAGCACTTTCGACATTCGGGATTTGGGGACGTACGGTCACCCTAGTTAGCGCGTACAGAGGCACTGACTCATGGGTCTGTGTGTCAGTGATGGGCCTGTACCGTGGGCCGAGGCGCTGCTCCGGAGCCGCTCCTTCTGCTGCTGCTGGGCTCTGTTTGTGGAGATCAGAATCACCTCGAACCGCTCCGACTCAGAGGGGTCGACCTGCAGCAGCCGCTCGTTCACCGTCTGCACGGCCTGCGGAGGAGAAAACACCGGCGGGGTAAAGAAGCAGAGACACGAAAGGCAACTGAACTAGAAATACATCAGTTTACAGCGTTTGTGCAGAAAGCAGCAAGTCAAATGTAATGTCTTTTTACAGCTTTTTTAATGCACAATAGCATTTATTATTTCTAAACCATTCTCCTAAAAAGGGTTGAGAGAGAAAACGGACACATTCGATAAAGTATATATGTGCAAAAATGTGTAACCCCAACAGACAACTTAAAAAAAAATAAAAATGGTGACGATTGTTTTTGTATATATGTGGAATTTGTGTGAACTGACAAACAAAAGAGGCTGTTTTTAACTTATATTAATGTTTTGAAGCTTGTTTTCTGTGAAGCATTTTGAGCTACTTCCCGGGCCCGCTACAACAATGACTAAATCGACACAATCGTTCATGAAGAATGGACTACGGTGGCCTCCCCCGTAGAGTTCAGCGCTGGCTAACTTGGTTTCTGGAGCCGGCACCATTATTTAGAACAGTGTTAAAGGACCAGGCCACCAGTTTTCCCACACTGAGATCTGTTCTTACCTGAGCTTAGACGAGTTGATGCGTACCCGTCTGGTCTTTGTGTGTGCGCTCAGTCACGCAAAACGACCAAAGACGTTGTTAGCATTTGGCCACACCCAGCATATTCCTATAGCTCCAAACGGGGGTGAAGTTGGATGAGACCGAGCTCTTCCACGGGCACAAAGACCAGACAGGTGCGCATCAACTCATCTAAGCTCAGGTAAGAACATATCTCAGTGTGGAAAAAAGGTGGCCTGTTCCTTTAAGACAAAAAAAGGGAAATGGAAAGTCTATTAAAGCAAAGGAACTTTCGCAGCTTGAAAGGTAAGGCAAGTTTATTTATACTGTGCATTGCCTTCAGTATGACAGGAAAAAATCCATAAATAAGCCGTAAAGTTCAAAGCTTATCGTCTCAAATGTGAAAACCCTTTTTACGAGCGTCGTGTGGACCTCTGACCTGTAGCAGAGGGAAGGCCACTCCTGCTCCGTAAACCTCTCCCTCCTCAGCTGCAAACACCGCTCCGACGGCGACGGCGACGATCAGGGCATTTTCCGCAACGACCTGAAGAAAAACAAAGAAAGAGCTTCAATCTAACCAGCGGCGAAGAGCCACAACCTCTGCTTAAGTCGGAGCTGTCCAGTTCAGGTGAGTGTAATTACCATTTCTGATTTTTTATCTTGACTATTCGTTTAGTTTTCAAAAAGATCCTGTTTTCTTTGACAACTGTGATTAGAATTACTATTTTTAGCTCAAAGCGCACATTTTAAAACTCTCATATGAACTCAAACTAGTACATAGACCAAACACATTTCACACCACACTGTACATGCACCGTATTTGTAGAGGTTTACCCTACAAGGTTAGCCGTTTTACATAAGACCGGACAGACACAGGGTATTTTGTTGTTTCTAAAGTATACTGTGCTCAATAGTTCCATTAGATTCATTAGGTCTTCTAAGAACTATGCAAGCTTTCTTTCCTACAGGATACTTTCCTGTAAGATACTGATCAAGATTATTACCAAATAGCTGGAAAAAGCATAAAACCCCCTGTTTAATAATTTATTTTATTATATGTGGATTCTTTACCACAGTTGTAGCCGAAACCGTCAGGTACGAAAACTAACACTTGGTCTGTCTATAGGAAAGAAAGCTTGTATACTGTGCTCTTTTGACAGTTGCAGTATCACAGAGGGCCGGGCGATACTGATGAAAATGTATTTCTCAATATGTTTGTGAACTTTCCCGATAACGATGATCAAGCGATATTTTTGCAAAACATCAGAAATGTGCGAAAATGTGCTGCGAACATCTTCCATTTACGTTACTTTGTTGCTCAAAAGGATAATTGTCCTGAACAGACTACAAAAGGGCAAAAAAAAAATAAAAAAAATAAACGTTCTAAATTTTTCCTATTTCCCCCACTGCGGAGAAAAACTCGATATTGTAAATGTGCACATCTTCCAAACAACAATTTCAATATGATCTTGTAGACCAGTGGTTCCCAAAGTGGGGTCCGGGGCCTCAGAGGCACTGCAGGGGGGCCCCCAAAGGTTGTCTACAAAACAAGTACATTGAAAAACAGTATATTTTAAATGGGAAAAAAAAAACACTCATTTGCTAAAATGTACCACTTTAAACCAGTATTTAGCCTAACGTCACAGCTAGATGTCGCTTTTTTACGTAATTTTATCTGGAAAAAATATTTACAAATAACTTTGAATAGAGTCAATTATTATTATTGGGGGCCCCGGGAGAATTTCGGAACTATAATTTTCGTGACAACATTGTGAAGCTCAAAGAGAAAATCTAAAAAGTGCAACGCAAAACAAAAAGCGGCCATTTTGAAGAATCTATCAACTTTTCAGTTTGTTTAAAACATAATTCCATGTGTGTTCACTCATAAATTAATGCCTTGAGTGAGAATCTACAATGTAAATAAATGGTCTTGGGGAAAAAAATAATAATCCAAACGGTATTGTATATTGAGCTGCACAGGTAAAACAACAATCCTGTGAGTTTGTATCATTCTGTTAGGTTACTGTTGTGTCCTTGGGCAAGACATTTCACTCCGCCAGTGTTAACGTGGCGAGTGAGAGATCGGAGAGGCCGTTGGGCGTTACCAAATCTAAAAGCTTCTTGAAAAAAGGGTCAAAATAACGATGAAAATGAGACGCATCAAAAATGTTAGGGAAAACAAAAACAAAAAAGTGACAAAAAGGCAAAGAAAAAAGTGACGACAATACAGTAACAATACAAGGGGAAAACCTTAGATCAGTTTTGTAGGTCTTAGCTTTCAAATCAGGCCTTATACTGGCGTAAACTGTCCAGTCAAAAAGCTTTTAGATTTGGGATTTTTAAGGTGGGGGTTACGAGGTTGGCTGTAGCTGTCAGTAAAACGTGCAGCCTATTTGATTTGACCATGGTTATATTTACTTCAATGGAACAATCGTACAAACCGTACCTTTAGAAGTTTAAGATTTAGTTTCAAAGAGACTAAAGAGATGCACTGAAGTAAGAGCTAAATGGTAGTCTATATTACCCCGTGCACAGCCAGATATACCTGTTCTTAGTACTTTACCTGAGGGATCACATCTGGTTTTTCGACCATTTCCGCCTCCATGTCCACTCTTTGCAGCTTTGGGAACGAGTTTAATAACGATTGTTTTTTTGCAGTACCTACGCCCTGCACTTCAGCTCCTCCGCAATTACCGCACCTGTACGTCAACGCAAAAACAAACTTTTCTGAAATTCGCAAAAGTCACTCGTTCGTCTCGTCTCGTTGTCTGCGCCCTGGAGCTGGGTTGCCAGATCTGAAGGAAAAAAGCGCCATGCTTAGAAATACAAGTCCCGGAGTACATATTAGATTGTACGAGTAAAGCTCATTTTAGATACGATACGAATGATCTCAAATGTGTGATTTTAGTAGCTTTGGTTTAGGCTAAAACTGATTAAAAATAATAATAAAAAATATCAAAAAAAGAAAATCAATTGGTGATTTTACTGTGTATTATTTGTAATTATCAACTCGAAAACAAATTTACAAAAAAAATAAAAATAAAATGAAATAAAAAAGAGACCACTGTGATCGAAAGTAAAGTCGCCATGTTGACCACTCACACAGCCACTGGGTCTGAAATGTCAAATACTCGACTTCTTTTTCCACATAAAAAGTTGCATAATGCACCGTTAAACTAAAGGCTCTTTAAAATGTATACCAGTGAAATAACCCCCCGATATTCGCTATTAAATAAAGAAATACATAAACGAAATAATTAAATAGAAATATGAAGTTATATTATAAATTAATTATTTAAAAAAAAAAGGACAACGGCGTTTGAACAAATAAAATAAAATAAATACAACTTTGCTGGAGATTTTTCAAAAAGAAAAAAACAACAACAAGTCAACAAATAAGCAATTTAAATACATTATCAGTACAATAAAAAAAAATTAAAAAAAATAAAAGAGGAACAAAAAGAGCGGACCTGGCAACCGGAGCAGCGTCTCGAGCGTGACGTCACTTCCGTGTTTACCACGCCTACAGCTAAATCTTGGACAAGAATAAAACAACGCGACCTACAAACCCGCCGCGTTTAAAGCCCTAAACGCCTAGATTAACCTCGCGAATACAGTGACGATTGCACGAGCGGGTCCGGCACAGTTTCGGCCGGAGTCTGGTGCGGGTCGGATCGTTTTGAAGCGGGTTTTTTCGGCCCAAAACGGGGAGAGAAAAGTTGCACTCGTCTTCACGGTGGGTGAGAGCTGCTGCTGCTGCTTCTTCAGGTGTTGAGCTTTGTCCTTCACCGGCTGTCACTTTAATTTATATTCAGTTAAAAATACAACAAGAGCGGTTGAAACGGATCGCAGTTCGGTTTGCGTCACGTTAAATGTGTTTCAGTAACAAACAACACAAGCTAGTGTAAGCAATGTTACTGAGCGTCTTATCTTGATGTAGAACAAGGCTATTAACCCCAATGCCTCCACGACTAGGTGTTTATTGCATATTTTTCATATAATTCATGCATAAGCGAGGCTTTTTTTGTTATGCACTTTTGCACAAAGCCTAAGTTTCGTGCGTTGCTTTGCATGTGTCTAATCCACATATTTTAGATGGTGTGTGGATGATTTTTTTGTCTGTTATTTTTATCATTCAGATAAATCCGGATGTTCTTCAGGGCCAGACTTGTTGCACGCGCTGTGTTTCCTTGTCCTATGTCTAACTAATTCACAGAGTAAAAGCCCTATGATAAATGTATCATAGGGGTAAATTAGGGCTGGGCGATATGGACCAAAATTCATATCCCGATATATTTTGGTGGAATATCGATTTACGATATATATATCCCGATATTTTTTCCGCAAAGTGAGAGCTGTGAAATGATATGTTAAGTCAGAGTCAAATACGAGTAGTTCTATTGAAAACTCACTATAAAATCTAAACATAAACACTCTATAACAAAGCTCCGTAATGTGCACATTTAAATAAAAAAAAAAGTCTTCATAAAAAATAGCCAATAAAATAAAATGGGGCAGCATTTATATCTAAAGAGTTCGCAAAATAAAGTGCTCAGTTTAAGATGACTTTTTTTTAAATCGGCTTGAGATTACCTGTTTCTAAGTTATTGAGTTGTTTGTTTTTTGTTTGAATACTTTATTTCGAGCTAAAGAAATTAAAAACAGAAATATATATATATACATAATAAAAAGGAAAAAAAGACACATTAATCTACATTACAGCTCGAAAAGGAGTGGGAAGAAGACGAGCTTATTGACTCCCACCCCTGTTCGTAAACCCAAATAAAATAAATAATTCATAATTCATAGTTTAACTCAATAACTTATCCGATTTTGAAATATCCCGATATACACGGTCTAATTCCATATCTCATTAAAAAATATATCGATATATCTTAAATATCGATATATCGCCCAGCCCTAGGGTAAGTGCGGTTTTATGAGTAGTACATAGTTGTGTCTAGTCTTGACATCTCCAACATTATGTAATCGAATCTCGTGCATAAAATACTCTATAGTGAGATGTCAATTTTGAAACCAGTTTGTTTGGTGGCTGTTCAGACACATAACACGCCTGCCCAGGACAAAAGACTTGCCGCTGAACAACACGTCAGGCATAGAGTCAACTTGAGCGAAAAGAGAACAACTCGGAATGAACACTGTTGGTTATTAGGGAAGAATCCATTTCTCATTTTAAAACAAATAGTAATCACGGACTCAGACCTGAACTTAAACAGCCACATCAAAGCAACAACATCATCAGCTTTTTACCATCTGAAAAACATTAAGATCAGAGGAATAGTGTCAAAACCAGACTTAGAGACACTCATCCATGCGTTTGTCTCCAGCAGGTTAGACGACTGTAACGGCTGCTCACTGGCCTTTTTAAACGAGCTGTTAGATCTGCAGAACATCCAGAACGCTGCTGCTCGAGACAAGAACCAGGAAATACAACCATATTAGTCCAGTGCTCCGGTCTCTGCACTGGCTTCCTGTCGCTCAAAGAATAGAATTTAAAACAGCTCTGCTTGTGTACAAGTCTTTTCATGGTTTAGCACCAAAGTCCATCTCTGACATGTTAGAGCCGTATGAACCATCTCGGGCCCTGAGAACTTCAGGGAGGGGTCTCCTGGTGGTTCCCAGAGTCAGGACTAAACACGGTGAGGCTGCGTTTCAGTTTCATGCAGCTAAAATCTGGAACAGTCTTCATGAGGATGTGAGACAGGCCTCAACTCTGACAATGTTCAAATCCAGGCTGAAAACAGCTCTTTTTACCCGAGCAGATGTAAACTGAAAGTATTTTATCTGCACTCTTGCCTTTTACTGTCATTGATTAATGTTTATGTTGATGTTTTATTGATTTGATCTGTTTTCTTGTAATTTTATGCAACTGTGAAGCACTTTGAATTGCCTTGTGTATGAATTGTGCTCTACAAATAAACTTGCCTTGCCTTTAGACTCTACAGTGGGTCAGGTCTACAGCCAATTCTTTTCAAAGGTTCACAGAGTCGTTTGGAGGAATGCGGTGTAAGCTTTGTGCGTGTTTCATAATTTCCAGGCCTACTCAGTAAATTCTTTCTCTTTTACCCAATAACGAGATTAACCCCTCCCTCTCCCCTCTCCTCCGCTTCATAGCGCCATGCTGCCTTCCTTGTTGAGGTAGAGCTGCTCCTGGTCAAAGCCGCGGGATGTTGAGGCGTCTGGACAGGATTCGGTTCAGGGGCACGAGGAGAGAGGAGTTCGTGGATCTGAACGATTCGCCGTCCGACAACGAGGGGGTGGAGGAAGCCCCCGTGAAGGCGCAGCGTTCCAGCCGAGAGACGGAGGAGCTGCGATATGCGGACGCGGAGGGAGACCTGTTCTGCGATGCCCAGGTTAACGGCTTCTGAAATGGGCTGAATTAGAATCCACTGGGTAAAAGTTTGTGACTTCACATTCGAGCGCAGGAGTCGCAATGGGACGATGTGGGATCGGTCGTGGGCGTCGATGGACTCACACGTCTCCCTTTGACTGATACATACATAGCAATGTTACAAATACAATTTCAAATGCAGGTAACCAAAAAGCCTCCATGTCTGCGTGGGATTATTGTAGTTTATAATAAAACTAAGCCTTTTACACCATGGCTTTACTGTCTTATCTTGGTGCTTTCCCAAAAAATGTCCACACAAATAATCCGGGTCCCCTACCGTTTAAAGTCATCACCTCTGACTAGGGCTGGGAGATATGGCCTAAAATCTATATCATAATATGAAAAAATAAATATCACGATAACGATATATTTGACGATATAATTGACAATGGACGAATTAATTCAAAATCCCAGCCTTACGCCTATTGGGAAGATTCATTCAGTGATATTTTATTCTTTTTTTTTTTTACGGCATAATTGTCTTCCAAATATGATCTACTCAAGCAGTTTAGATCCTTCATTTCATTTATCGCGATACTTTCCTGCCTCCAATATATCGAACTTCAAATTTGTTATCGTGACAGGGCCTAGTTTGAAGAGTTACTTTTGATATTTGACTGTTTTTCACACACACATATACCAAAAATAGTGGCATTTCATCTTAAAATCATTTAGCCTGGCCCAGAGCTTTGGTGGGGTTTAAACTAGATGTTCTCGCCTTCAGGCTCCCGAACCGCTGCGACCCAAATATAAAATATAAATCTGTTGGTTCATCTGATGAGCAAACACTTTCTTTACACTACCCGTGATACATTGTACTTGCCAAATTTAGTACAATGTAATGTGCTATGTAACAGTGTGTAAAGACCTGGGTTACATACACAATGGAATGATATGTATTTGTAGTTTGGAGGAACATAATGTAATCATTCATAAGACCCTAAACCGAACCTTAAAGGGGGGGTATTATGTAAAATCGACCTTTTCAAGCTTTATATCATGTTATTATGTCATTCCCTCATTAAACACGTGCCTGGAGTGTTGCCTCGGCTCATTCACATATTTTTGAGTAATCAGTAAAAACTTAGACGGCGGCCATTTTAGGTGTAGCTATGCCTCAGTCCTCCTAGGAACGCCCCCACCTCCTGGAGACGCCTCTGGACCTTTCGTCACCAGCCAAGCCCCCAACCACTGCTCCTCAGCTCAGCAGAGCCCCCTCCCCGCACAGTGTTGTTGTTTCAATGCCACAGTAGTGTGCTGAAGGGGGCGTGTCGGAAAGCTTCTTAAAGAGACAGAGGCCTATTTCAAGACGTTCAGTACGGCCATTTTGAGAGAGCCATTTTATTCAAGGCAGTTATTTTAATTTACTTCATATACAGACCAACAGAAGGTTACGTCATCATTGTAGTGCTATAGACTGGTGCTGTGTGATTGAAAAAAGCATAATACCCCCCCTGTTTTTCCAAAGTACTAATACACATTATTGCATTATGTATGTACTACATATAGGTACAAGTCATTACAGATTGTTACAAAAGCAGATTACATTATACTAACTTTTATTAGGTACAATGCATCAAGGGTCGTGTTACCAAACTGTCATGATTTACCAGCAGCTAAGGCGTCATTATTTACAAACGTATACTGTATCCGTTCCAGGCCGGTCCTGGGTTTTCCGCGGCTCTGCTCGACGACAGGACTGACCTGACGGAGGTGAAGGGGCTGCTGGAGATCGCTCTGTTGGAGAAACACTTCCTCCGTGAGTACAAAAATAACCATCCGTCCATTTTCTTCCACCTGTCCGTTGCCGGGTCGTGGGGGCAGCTGTTGGAGTTGCCCAAATCACATTGCACCAGCCCCCTATGGCGCCCCCTGCAGGTGGTGGGTCCACAGGAGGAAATAACCATTATATTATAATACAAACCAAACAATCATTTTAAGTTACTGCATTAGTTCATTAGTGCACAGGAGACTTTATTCACACATGGCTGACTGCTGTGTCCGTCTGTGCGTCTCTCAGAGGAGGAGCTGCAGAAACTCAAAGAGGAGACGAACATCGAGAGTCTGAAGCAGGACTTGGAGCGAGAACGAAGCAAACGCATCAAACTCGAGCAGAAGGTCAACGAGGCGCTCAAGAACAAGTGAGACCTGAAACTGTTCCCTGTTTTGTATCGCTCTCATTGTGGGATTAAACCATATCGGAGCAGAATATCTTTGTATTTGTTTCCTATATCCCCCCCACCCTCACCTACGTGGCTGAAAAAGACATAAAAATGCAGATATTACGTTTTTATTTAAATTATAACATCATTAATTCAGGTGGACTTTCGGGCCAGTGTCCTCTCTCATACTGGACAGCTGCAAGGTCTCTCCTCTGTTGCTTTTGAATAGTTGTGGTCTCTGTCCGTCTCCATCGGTTCAGGCGGACAGCAGAGTGGACGCTGCCAGTCGCCATTATTGCCGGCGTCGGAAAAGCGCTCGGTGTCTCCTGAGAGCTCTGCGTCCGAGCTGATGTCCTCTTCCCGCTGTACCTCCCGGTGCTCCGGTTGTTCAGGCAGTGAGGACTTTTCATCGCCGGACTCGCGGACGGACCTGGAAAATGATTTTAAATTCACTTTTCATGAGATTTTTTTTAGCATTTTACCACTTCATCAAAAACATATCCGGAGTTTTGGTGTTTGGGGGACAGAAACGTATACAAGCACTGTTCACTCATCGAAATTCTCCGTTTACATTATTTTAAAACCTTTTTTAGTTTACTCCGTCTAGCACAAAACAACCAGCAGCTGCCCGTTCTGTTGCGTGCACTGATGTCCGAGAGTTGCTACATCCACGGAGCGGGAGAGCGTGGTGTTTGTTTTTATGGGGTGTAGAGTATTGTTTCAAAATGAAATCTCAAACCGTGGGTCTCAGCTGATACGGTGTTGGAATTCCCTCATGAATCTAAAATACTAGGCCGTGGCCCAATTCAGAATTGCATTTAGGACGTAAATCATTTAAATACTGTACTTTCCTTCGAATTATAGTTGAATACGCTTCAAATGATCCTTCGAAAGCTAAGATTATAATAATAAAAATAACAAATTCAAACAAAGTGGAGTTTTTTTATCGGATAAGTATTTACAAAATGCCTCCTGGAAAGACCCACTAAAAACCATTGCGTGACAAAAATAAAAAAATCTAATGAGACTTACAAGTATGAAAAACACAGCGAAAATAGAAAAGTTTGTGATTTCTGAGTGCGTTTTCCTTAGTTTTATAGTTCATTTTTTTATTGCCATTCTGGTCACCATTCTATTGATTTACTTATTGTTTAAGTAGTCATAATGTTTTAGATATACATACATATATAATATACACATACATTACTAGCGCACATATTTATTATACATGTATTATCATCATTCACCATAATAACAATGACAATAATGGCAACTAAAACGTTAAAACAAAAACGAGGAAGAAGCTCTGATCAGTTCTGTGGATCTTAGCTTTCAAATGAGGCGTCACACTGGGCCTGTAGGCTGTGAGCTCCAGCCGAGAAACTTTTAGATTTGGGTAAAACTGGAGAAAATGTGCTCGATTTGAGGTTGGGGGTTAAGGGGTTATTAAAGGAATGTTTGTTTTCGGAAGTAAAATGTACAGATTGTTTCGTGTTTGTGGCATTGAAAATGTAGGGAAATGGCTTTTGAAACGTATTAAACTTGGCTTCCTTGTGTATAAACCAATGGCCGCTGACTGCTCTGCTTTTTGACTACGACACTGGAGGCCGCCATTGCTCCACCTTTGCTGTAGTACCTCCATATGACCGCTATTCCCCCATTGGAATGCATTGGACTTTAGACACGTTAAAAACAACTTTAATGCCCGGTGCCTAATGGTTTAGAAGTGGCTAGAGCTGGATATTCCTCCTGTGATTACGCCGGGTTAAAAACAATCTGGGGCACCGGGCTGGTTATCGTAGATAAGAATTTTAGAAATCTTGCATAATTAATGAGGGCCTGACTTTGATTGACAGGCCGTTTACGTGGCTGCCTGGCCATGGGTGCGATTACAACAGAAATACACGCCCATCACACGCCCCGCGAGGGCCAAGCAGGGCCGGGTCTACAGTCAAGATCCCGCCCTTATGCCCTTTTTAGGAAGGAGGAGGAGGAGCCTGTAAATCCGCCGTGATTTCCCCCTCGCACGTGGTCATTGTGGTAAACGGGGAGGAGTGAGGAGGAGCGGTCTATTCTTTTTAACAGTCTATGATATAAACCATGGATTTAGCTCAATCTAGCATTTTTTTAACACATGCGTTTGAAATGATCCCCAGTTACTCGTATGTTTATGTTGCGTGTGTGAAAGTGCAGTTCAGACGTGTTGTTGGTTGAACTTACACCGGCGGCTGCTCGTCCAGTCTGTGCAACACGACCACGAGCTTTCGCTTCCCGCAGGTCTCCTCTCTGGTGCGGCGCAGTCGCTCCTCGCTCTTCGCTGTCCTCCTTTCAATCAGCGCGTTTATCCGCCCGGCAGCCGCGGCCAGCCGCTCGCTCACAAAAGCTCGGGACATTTTTTGCCTTTTTTAAGTGTTTCGCAAACGGCCCTAAAAACCGAGAAACAGAAAAGTTGGATCAAATTCTTGCATTCCTGTTCGTCCTCTTGGATTCATGGTTTTTTTCACATAAATCGGTGAAGATTTTAAAATGTGAAATGGATTTGATGGGTATTTTACATTTACAACAGTAGGATTTGTTAAAGGGAACGGTGTCCTAAGCAGTGATGGGGGTAAACGGGTTACTAAGGAATATAACACATTACTTTCACACAATACAGTAATATGTTTGTCATTACAATTTAAAGGATGCAAGAACTTTTGTTTTTGCGCCCTGAGCTGCAAGAACAAAATGATGTCTCTTTTGCCTTGTAGCCATGGAAACGTTTTGTAACATGGCAACAAAGCAAAAGTGACTTAAAAAAAAAAAAAATGCTTCTTGCAGCTCATCTTGTCAAGTGTGAATGAGCCTTCAAAGTGCATAAGACACATTAGTTTTACTCAAACATAGTTAATCAATCAAGGTTTATTTATATAGCACTTTACAACAACACCAGGAGGACCAAAGTGCTTCACAGAAAGATTAAAACAATTTAAAAACACGAAATGATAAAATGATAACACGATTATATTTAAGATTTTGCTAAAGATTGTGCTTTCTTTACTTTGACCATTTTTGTGACGTTTATAGTTTCACTTCCTTATTGGACACCGACAGGAAGTGACATGGAGGAAAGGTAAACAATTTTAAACTGTTGCCGTGCCAACCATGTTAAGCCAATGGGAATGAGTCAAACTATCCGGTCACTTCCTGTCAGCAGCTTAAAAATTCAAATAAAAATAACTTTTCTGCCCAACATTTCTTCATTAAAATTGCAATAAAAATGAAATAAAATGATAATTACGCAACTGATGAACTTGCAACTGATGTTCTCCATCTAAATAAGTCCCATTTTCAAAAGCATTAAAACCTGTCAAATGCACTTTTAAGTAACTCGAGTTACAAGTGCATTTTAACTGTTGATTTGTTGTTGTATGAATTGAAAAATGTCAAACTGCCCCCAAATAAAATGCAGCACCAAATCAAGTTAAACACTGGTGTTTAATGATCTGCAGTTGTGTGCAGGAAAGCAAATTATTATTATTACTATTTTCAGTTTATATTTTGCAAAAAGTAACTCAGAAGTAACTTAAAGGATTACGTATACGGTAATATGTAATCCAAATATATTACATGTATAAAGTAGGGCCGGGACCTTTTTTCGATTAATTGCGATTAATTAACACTACATGAGGTTTAGTGCGATTAAAAATATTAATCGAAATTAATCACACTTTGCTTTCCACACTTTTCCTGCAGACGCACAATTAATGTCAACATTGCGCTGGTCTGTTGGACTTGGTTGAACAAAAATAAACAATATTTTGTTGCTTAAGCTCATGTATTCAGTCATTATTCAATGGGATACTAAAAATCCTTATGAAAAAACTTACTTCTCACTGTTCTCAGGTCAAATATTTATATGCGATTAATTAATTACAAAGCCTCTAATTAATTAGATTATTTTTTTTAATCGAGTTCCGGCCCTAGTATAAAGCTGTAACTACTAACACACTGGTCCTAAGTCAGACACAGCTGGTTCAAACCTTTTTTTTTGGTGCATTTTCAGTATAAAATAAATGGTTAATCTAACGTCTATCATAAAAAGAGAGGACTTTTCGTCATATACGGGTCGACCTCTGTTGTTCAGTATCTATGAATAAAGCCCACACACTTTGTTGTTTCACACGTCAGTTGATCCCCTCTCTGCGAGCGACCCGCAGATCAGCCGCCAATAACTCAATAAAATATCATATAACAAGTGCAACAATATGGAAACAAAACAAACACGTATCAGACGACTTCACATTAAGGGATAAATTAAACACATTTACTCACCCAAGATCCAAAATGAATAGCGTTGACGGTTCGTACGCCCAACAGTTCGCGCGACTGGAGAAGTTGTGATGAAGATGATGCGTTGCCGCGGTAACTCGCCTTTTGAAATGGGGCGCGAAAAGGAGGTTTCTCGTTGTGATGGCGATTTTATTTATTTATTTATTTATTTTTTTTTTTTTAATGTTCACGGTTCACGTCGAAATTTGGCCATGACAACGTTAAGTGATGACGTCGTCGCTCCACTTCCGGGTCCATTGGGACTTCTTCCATATTCGCTATATTGGGATTTTGCTGATTTTAAACCTGCTAAATAAATGTGCCAAAAATATCTTCCTTTTGCCTGGGGAAATGGTGAGATGTATTACTGTAAGTGTAAAACAGTTTTTGGCCTTTTATCTGTTGTTAGTTCAGCAGAGGATTATTTCAGAAGTTTTTTTTGTACTGTGTTTGTCTATGAAACTCTCAACGCTTTGTGTAGATTCTTACTATGTATTTATAATCGACATGTTTACAGCCATTTATTTTGCAGGAACAGCTAGTTTTTAAAAGAGGGGGTATTATGCTTTTTTCAATCACATAGCACCAGTCTATAGCACTACAATGATGACGTAACCTTCTGCTGGTCTGTATATGCAGTAAATTAAAATAACTGCCTTGAATAAAATTGCTCTCTCAAAATGGCCGTACTGAACGTCTTGAAATAGGCCTCTGTCTCTTTAAGAAGCTTTCCGACACGCCCCCTTCAGCACACTACTGTGGCATTGAAACAACAACACTGTGCGGGGAGGGGGCTCTGCTGAGCTGAGGAGCAGTGGTTGGGGGCTTGGCTGGTGACGAAAGGTCCAGAGGCGTCTCCAGGAGGTGGGGGCGTTCCTAGGAGGACTGAGGCATAGCTACACCTAAAATGGCCGCCGTCTAAGTTTTTACTGATTACTCAAAAATATGTGAATGAGCCGAGGCAACACTCCAGGCATGTGTTTAATGAGGGAATGGCATAATAACACGATATAAAGCTTGAAAAAGTCGATTTTACATAATACCCCCCCTTTAAGTTTGAACGAGACGATGGGAGATTTTTGTATTAAACGAAACTAGAGGAAAGCAATTTTATATTTTAATATCGCCCTATTCCACACGGATTGCTGCGTTTCAATCCATCAATCAGGCTGTCGGAAAGCTGAACTCTCTCCCTTTCCGGCATTCCCTATCCCGACCTTTTTAAAACTGTTTCATTTACAGTGTTAAAGGAACAGGCCACCGTTTTCCCACACTGAGATCTGTTCTTACCTGAGCTTAGATGAGTTGACGCGTACCCGTCTGGTCTTTACGCGTGCGCTCAGTCACGCAAAAAGACCAAAGATGTTGTTGGCATTTAGCCTCTCCTCCTCCTCTCCTCTATGGGGCCAAACGAGGGTGAAGTTGGAAGCGACCGAGCTCTTCCACGTTTCCCCTCATTTAAATACGGGTACGTGAGTAGTTACATGATCCAAGTAAAGTAAAGTGACGATATTACTGTGCGGACGTCGAAGCGCTCCTAAGGTGTTATTACGCCTCACAATATAGTCCCCCCCTTTTTTTTTTTAGACCTTGATCGTGTAACTGTATTTAAATGAGGGGAAACGTGGAAGAGCTCGGTCGCTTCTAACTTCACCCCCGTTTGGCCCCATAGAGGAGAGGAGGAGAGGCTAAATGCTAACAACATCTTTAGACGTTTAGCGTGACTTAGGGGACGGAAGTGGGAACCGATGATCTTTACTGCTGCTTTCACTTTTGTCGACTTGGATATTTCCTCGTGATTTTAGTCAATGTAATATTTCTAAGTAATTAATCGGACTAAAACGGAGAGAGTAGCGACACCGATTTCCTCTGTTGAGCTGATCGGGGATGTATAGCGTCTGTGGACCGGGATTTATTTGTCTCTTTTTTTTATACGTTTTCAGATCTGAAGATTCTCCCTCTCACTCTGGGAAACCCCCGCCCCCCCTCACGCCGGTGCTTTCAGTCACAGGTAAAACCTTCCTTCAGTATCACAGATGCTAAAGTACTATTAAATATTATAAAAGCTCATGAGACTAAACCTGTGACTAAAATCTCCAGATATGTTTAATTGATTCATAAAAACGACATGAAAAGGAAAATAAAGAGCTTCATATTATTTGAATGAAATGCCAAAGAAACTCGTTTGTGCTCTGTCCATGCGGCAGAAGCTCCACAAAACAATCAAATACGATTTAATCTGTTTCAATAGATTAATATGAATGTAAAGTCGACTAAATTTATCTGAAACAAAAAACAAGCAGGAAATTATTGCAATAAGAAATATTATTGAAAACCTTTTAATGTCTGTCTGAAGCTAAAAAATAACAGTAAAGCTTTGTTAGAAAAGTACTTCATCTTAAAATACCCCACAATAAAAATGAAACACAACTTTGAGTAAAATGTAGGCAAGGCGACTTTATTTATACTGTGCATTTCGTACACAAGGCAACTCAATGCAAAGTATTAAATGAGAAAAATGTGGTAAAATGAAATGTACAGATGATAAACATTGACATTATTGTGACCGCCCTTTGCTTCAAGTTAAAACTAAATTAAAATGTCGGCAAAATTAACACGGCTTCATCTTTATACATATCCGAAAACAAAATGGCAAAAACGTAACGAATTTCTGAAATGACAAATGTCCTCACAGAGAAACAGAAGGAGTCGCTCTACGACAGTTTCCTGAAATGGATTCACGATCGTTTTGGCGTTTACATCGAAGACTTCAAGCTCCAGCCCGAAGAGGCCGCGGTCGAGGTGGACGAGCCGCTCAGCGCCAAACGGTACAAGAATCAGGGACCGGTGTAGAAATAATCGGGCACTTATTGGATTGTCTTTTTAATCGACATGACCAGGGAGTCTTAAGGCAGTAACCGAACAAGCTTTAATGTGTTAAAGCTACACTACCTGCCCTGATGGTGCGTTCACAGGGGGAAGGGAAATATCAATAATCTTGTGTGCTACTTACATTTATCAGCAGAATAAATACGATTTGTTGCAACGTAAACATTTTGAGACTTATTTGCTAAACTCATGTAAGTCTGTATTTTTTGGCATCAAAACATAATACTTACAATTTGAACAAAATTTACTGTGTAGAGCTTTTATTTCCCACAAACAGTGAAAGCCTCATACACTTCCAATGGTGCTGTGCTTTATTTAAACGATCTGACAGCTCCCTGTAGATATTGGATTATTAAACAATCAACATTTCATGAGGATCTCAGCTGCATCAGAGCAGATCCCTCAGATGTTTGTTTATCTTTTCTAAACTTCTGTCATTATGCCGTGTTAGCCGCTAACTGTTGCGGCGTCTACTGCTTCAAACATTTGCGATCCCTGCACATGCATGTGTTTACATGGGGCGGGGCAGGTGAGGGGTCTGTTGGGGATGTACTGTGAGGCTTTTTCGAAGGTGACTCATTTAGCGATGCAATGTGGGAATACCTGTAATGAAAAAGACATAGTCCTATTAGTTTCATTATGCAACATTTTGCCTAAATGTGCAATTTTCCCTCTTCAGGCTGACGGAGAATATGAGACGCCTCAGTGAGTGCAGAATTTGTCATTTCATTCCATTGGTTTGTGAATAGAGCGTAACGTTTGCCATCCTTTCTTTGTTTTATTTAGAGCGGGGATTCAGGCCTGTGACCAACTTCATGAGGAACCTCTCCGCTCTCTCCAGCTGGTATTCAGTTTACACCACAGCCATTTCTTTTCTGGTAAATAACGACTCCTATTAACTTACTCCACAACAACGTAAAACGCAGGATACATTTATTACTTACCAGTTTGGAGGGGGCAGATGATTTACTGTGACGATTTCAGAGGAGAAACTGTAGAAACTTGCTTTCCCTCCCTCAGATTTACATGTACATGGCGTGGTACGGCTGGACCATCCCCATGTTCCTGTTCCTCGCCATTATTCGCCTCTCGTTGAATTACCTCATCGCCAGGTGGGTCCACGTGAACATCTTCTTTATTAATGAATCTGAAAAGTCTGCATTAGCACATTTTATGACATGAATCTGACCTTTGTGCTGTTGCAGAGGTTGGAGAATCCAGTGGAGCATTGTCCCCGAAATCTATGAACCAGTGGTGAGAAACATGTTCTCTATATTTTCATCACTTTAACCTGACAAGAATGTAAAGTGCAATGAGTGGCTGAATGGATTCACTTTGGTGGAGACAGCGGAGGGAATGATAATTAAAAGTCATTAAAATTGAGGGAAGAAAACAATATGGAATTAGGGCTGCAAGGTTTAGCGATAACGAATCGCAATCGAGGGTTAGACTATTGCCATCCATCCATTTTCTTCCACTTGTCCGTTGCCGGGTCGTGGGGGCAGCTGTTGGAGCTTCCCAAATCACGTAGCACCAGTCCCCTATGGCTCCTCCTGCAGGTGGTGGGTCCACAGAAGGACGGCCTCATGGTTCCAAACGGGCCTGTTGGTCTCTAATAGGGGGACTTAGACTATTGCAATGACCCTAAACACAAAGCTAAATCTACAATGGACTGGTTTCAAAACAAACATATTAATGTGTTAGAACGGCCCAGTCAAAGTCCTGACCTAAATCCTATTGAAAATCTGTGGAAGGCCCTGAAAACTGCTGTTCACAAACGCTCTCCTTCTAATGTGACAGAGCTTGAGTTGTTTTGTAAAGAGGAATGGGCTCAAATGTCAGTCTCTACATGTGCAAACCTTGTAGAGTCAAACCCCAAAAGACTTGCTCCAGTTATTGCAGAAAAAGGGGGTTCCACAAAGTATTGAGTCATGCTGTATGAATACTTATGCACTCCACACTTTTCTACTTTTTGAAAAATAACAGAATCATGTATCATTTTGCTTTCACTTCACAGTTGTCTGTCACTTGTGTGTGAACTTCAGTAAAAAATTTAAAATAAAATCTTTACGTTTAGGGTTGTAAACAGGACAAAATGTGCAAAAGTTCAAGGTGTATTAGTACTTTCGCAAGGCACTGTATTTTTAGTCACGTGGCTGTCCCCCAGAGGTACTCTGCATGTCGGGGAAAGGTGGGAGCTGAAATCCTCCAGAAGAGGGCGCTGTCCACATAAAACCAAGTATTTTATTGTGTATTGTTCTAACGTGGGGCGATTTGAGCAAGAATGTGTTGTTCGACCGTCTAAAAGTAACATGACTTCTTTCACTCATCATTTTACCAGTTTAAATGTATCAAATATAAAATCACAAATCGAATCGCAATATTTGTCAGAAAAATCGCAATTAGGTTTTTTGTCAATCATCGAATCGAAAGTTCTACAAAAATTACATTATCAACTATTGTTTACTGCATATGCGCATATATTTTCTGCCGACATCTTTGGGAACCCGGTCTAAACCAGGGGGAGGCAAGTTTGCGTCATAGAGGGCCAAACATCAAGGGCCGAACCTCACCATTGTAGCCCAGAGACTGTTCTTCTGCAAAGGCCAATGTTTTACATCAGTGGTTCCTAGGTGGTTTGACTTTGGGACCCACCATTACCCTATAGGATCATTTTAACAGACTCCGATGTTTTTTCACGCAGTTTCAGATGGAAAATATTGAAAAAAAAGGTTCCCAAAATGCTCGTGACCCACTGAAAATGGTTCTGTGACCCACTTTTGGGTCCCGATCAACCAGTTGAGAATCACTGTTTTATATGACCAAGTAGGATGTTCTGCCAGGACAGTTAAAGAAATATTGACACCATTTCTCTCATTTTTAGAGTACTTTAACAGGCATTTGATCTCTTATTTCCATAATGATATTTCTCAAATTCATCTTGAGGGCCAGCAGTTCAGTGCTGGAGGGCTGGATTTGGCCCCTGGGCCTGACGTTGCCTACCACAGGTCTAGCTTGATTGAAAGATGGCGTCGCGTCTGCTGCTGTCATGTTGGATCCGTAAATAAAATGTTATTTTTTTATCCGTAAACAAATTACGAGCTTCCGTATGTCGATTAGCGCGTCATCGTCTTGCCCGTCCCTCCTCGTTCTGTGATTGGTCCCAAATCCATGTGAAGTTTTCGGCCATAGTCTGGCGTTAGCCAGGCTACTGATTCACCTTCCCTCCACCACAACTGTAACAAATGCTAAATTATGGATGGATTTTTATACCAAATAAAGATACAGAGACACGCAGAAGGACAAAGTGGTTCAACGGCACAAATGTGTCCACATAACAGGCAATGCTAACCATAAATCTAACGTTAGCTTCATGCTACATGCTAAGAAGCTTCTAGTGTAAAATCTGTTGTCAGAACATTCATGTTGACCTGATTTTGACTTGACTTTATTTGTGTGTGCTAAATATGCTTATAATCCATCAGTAAAAAAAAAAGTTTCATTAACAGACTTCCTTCCCCCTCATAGTAAAACATGTTGCTGTCTGTATCAAAAATGCAAACACATATGGTCCTAAATGCACTTTAATTTAAGTTTGGCTGAAATTGTACAAATTCTAGATAAAAGCAGCAGGTGATTTTGTATGAATCAGTAATTTACATTTTACTGCTTTTATTCTTCACCAGGAGCTGCCCAAAGAGGAGCTGACCGTCTCTGAGAAGTTCCAGTTGGTCCTGCATGTGGCTCAAAGGGCTCAGGTCAGAGAACGCAACAATTGGTTCACAAAAACATCTCAAGCACAGAGATTTGACTTTTTGAAAATACATCATTGTTTTACCTGGTAATTTGGTGTGCTAATGTGTGCTAATAGCTATTGTCTCTGCATTACCTTGAAAATGTTCTCATTGTAAACTTGGCTTTGCAGAATATCTTTGGGAAAATGGCCAACATCCTGGAGAAGATAAAAAAGTGAGTTTTTATGTTTTATGTGGATTACATATAGAGGCAAACGCTACCATAAAGTTCTGACCTGCCCTCTGCCTCAATTTGAAACTTTTATCCCCTGATATTTATCTATTCCCTCGTCCCTGATTTTGCCATGTGACTCTGTCCCTGTAGTCTGTTCATGTGGGTTCAGCCAGAGCTAACGCAGAAGCTGTACGTGGGTCTGTGGATGGCCTTCCTCTCGTCCTGTTTCCTCCCGTTCCAGCTCCTGGGCTTCATCATCGGTGAGTCACTTTACGCAGTGCAAACACACACTTCAGGGTGGGGGTGGGGCTGGGGAGGGCTTAGCCTGGTTTTACCATACCCTCCTACTCAATAGAGCAGCTGTACTTTCATACAGAAGGTCTGGAACTTCACAATGGAGCTCCACTATCAGGTGGGAGGGGTGAACCCCTTTGATTGGATCTGATTTTCGCTAGCGTTTGGTCGTGACGTATGAAATGCGCCCGTGTTGAGTGAAGCAGCTATCATAACTCTATCATGGCTCTATCATGGCTCTATCATGGCTCTATCATAACTCTATCATAACTCTATCATGGCTCTATCATGGCTCTATCATGGCTCTATCATGGCTCTATCATGGCTCTATCATAACTCTATCATGGCTCTATCATGGCTCTATCATAACTCTATCATAACTCTATCATACCTCTATCATAACTCTATCATAGCTCTATCATGGCTCTATCATGGCTCTATCATGGCTCTATCATGGCTCTATCATGGCTCTATCATGGCTCTATCATGGCTCTATCATGGCTCTATCATAACTCTATCATGGCTCTATCATGGCTCTATCATGGCTCTATCATAACTCCACATCGTCCGTTTTTAAAAGCATGAATTAATTGAATTAATTCGATTTATCGCCCAGCCCTAGTGCTGGGTATCGCCAACCACTTCACGATACGTACCGAACGCAGATGAAGAAAAATGACCTTAAAGGGGCACTAAATGAATTATGCTGAACATGCTTTGCAAGTTAAGCCGTGTATTGCAGTAGATAGTTTGTCTGTAGTCGTTTGGAATCTTGGTCTTAAAGTGGACATAGCGACAGTTGGAAGAGCGGGTCGTCTCATGATCAGGATTACCAGCCACTGAAGTTTTCTGAATCTGAACACTGTTGTTGTGTCCTTGTGCAAGACACTTCACCCTCCTTGCCTCCAGTGTACATTGGTGTGTGAAAGAGAGCATGAATGGGTGAGGGGTTCCTGTAAAGCGCTTTGGGCCTCATGAAGGTGAGAAAGCGTTATACAAGGTGAGACCATTTACCATATCATGCAAAATCAACTTTTTCTAGCTTAACCACGTTATAACGTTATCCCTTCAGTAGAAATATACCTGGAGTACTGGTTTACTGCATTACTACATGTTGTCAGCGCTTCGTTCTGTACTGGAGTTAAAAAACCTCCACATTATTTAAGCCCTAGAAGGTCCGATACCTGATTATGAATTTTTTTATTACACACAGAGGAATCCACTAAATAAAAGTGATACTCGTGATCCAAACTCATTCCTAACTTTCCTCGATCTATAGCATCCCAGTGCTCCTTACACGTTGCCCCTGCGGCATCGAAGGATGGGTCAAGTGGAGAGGACAAATTTCACTACAGGGACAATAAATTACACCTCTTCCTCAGGCATGTACGCAGGCATCAAGTTCTTCGTCATCGACTTCTTCTACAAGCGCAGCCCCAAACTCAAGCGGCGGTTCGACACTCCGTACGTGATCTGGACCAGCCTGCCCACAGACCTGCAGCTGAAGGAGCGCAGCGGCAGCAGCGGCAGCACCATCAGCCGACGGGTCAGTCCCACCCACCAGATTTATACTTAATTAAATGAAAGTAGGAAATGGTACTGTATTACAATACTGTACACGTGAATGTTCTTCCGCTGGCATGGACATCGTTAATGCTATTATAGTTAAAACAAACGTGATACTTTATCAAACCAACAGGTAAAGGCTAAATAGTAAAAGACATGCTCATCCAAAATCAAGTGAAGCTGCGTGCTAGGTCCAAAAGTGAAACAATTGCAGAAATGTGAAAAATGGCTCCTTGTCATGTTGGGATATTTGCGTGACCATCAGAATTGAGTAACTCTGTTGAAAAATGAGCTGTTTTTAACGGCCTGGCACTGTCTTTCTCTCTCAGCTGTCTGAATCTGACCAGGTAGGACTGTGTGTGTTCAGGGCGTGTCCCGGACCTTAGATAAGCTCGTTCCTACCGTGTTTGCCCTTTAGACGAGCCTCCGTACCCCTATCACCTTAGAGACCAGTTATCTGTGCCTCTGTCGATCGTTGTTTTGCCCCGCGGCCTTTAGTTTAGGCCCATTGTTTCGACTCCTGTGTTTTGTTTCTGCCCAGGCGACTTCAACCTCCGCTCGGGGCAATAACGGCACAGCGCCCCCTGTGGGAGCGAGCAGAGACGAGGAGACGGGGCGAGCCTACACCACCAAGAGAGGCCCCTTCCACGAGGTGTTCCACCTGCCAGAGACAGAGCGCCCCCTGACAGGTGAGGGGAGGAACTGCGGTTTATAGACACAGTGGCCGTTTCTCAAAGACTGGGCCCCAGTACTGCAAGAAGATGGAAAAGTCCAGATCATCATTTAACCCCGGATAGGTAGTTGCTTTGAGGGTCTCTATCCAGTATGTTTCCTTTTGGGAAAGGGTTTTTAATTTGTCCCCTCCTTATGCCCAGGGAGACGACTTCAATGACCATTATGGCCAGGTGTTTTGAAGTATAATGCCATTGGGTAGTTCGGGTTTTTTGTTCTTGCTGCATTTTTGTGTTAAGATTTTCTGATTGAAAACTGCATATTTAAGGGAAATTAAGCCAAATATCAAAATGCAGTATCCAAACTAATATCATTAAACAGATTTTAAATGTTTTGCACCTTGAATTATTATAAATGTTAATTACAGGGGGTCCCTGGTTCAGCGGGTCACCAGGCATACGTGCTGCTTACCCTGGCTTGATGTTGTTTTTGAATTTTTTTGTAGCTTGTGAGCACGGCTGGCGCTGCTGCCTCATCAACAGAGACAAGAAAACGCCGACAGACTACATCCGCAACGGAGTCCTCTTCATCACAGAGAAGTGAGTGGGAAGTACTTTTGTTTTACGATACTGCTACCTGAACGATGCTTCATTATTCACCATCTTAAATGTTCCTGTGTTCCTGTAGCTTCCTCTGTTTCGAGGCGTCCACTTCTCGCTCGGGGCCCTCCAAAAGGAACAAAGTCATCGGTTTGTGTGAGATCACCGAAGTCCAGAAGGTCGACGGGGTATGTGCTCCTTTACATTTTAAAATCCCTGTTACTTTGTTGATTTGCTTTTGTTTTGATCCAATGCTTCCTCGCTCTCTCAGTACAAAGTGTTGTCGGTGCTTCCTGGTTCTGGGATGGGCATCTCAATAGCCACACCGACCACACAGAAGGTAAGACTAAAGCTTTAATTGATCAAAACCCGAATGTTCAGTCTGCCTCCCTCCTCCGCACTCAAAACGCCAGCCCACACTGCGATATGCCCCACACAGAGATGCACATGATGTTGCTCTGAGTCTTATAGTCTGAACTTGTTCTAACCCTGTTCTTGGGTAAAGACAATAATTTGTGCTGATTTCATTATTTTCCGGTATGAAAGTTGCATTTTTGTGGTGTAGTTGCTTATAATTAAATGTATTGTACCTAGAGTAGTTTTCTAAGTACCTGTATTATTTTATGTTGGACGACTTAAAAAAGACTAAGGTGCGTAACACACACTGCCCGATCGATGAATTGTGCCAAAGGCAAAGCATTAAATTGGATTCAATCGGGTATTTTTGTAAAGTTATGACATTGCTCAACAATGTACAAGTGCATTGAAATGACCAAAACAATGGTCTTAAACAGCGGTTCCTAACATTTATGGCTCATGTGCCCCTTGAGTTGTTCATCTTTACTCCGAGTACCCCCTACTTCAAGGATCCTGCCAATATTATAGTAAAGTGGTCAACTAAACTCGGATTTTTCAGTATTTCAGTAGTGTTTTGTTGGCAAAATAAAGCTAAAATACTCTCAAATCCAAACTGTTTACTCTTAAAGCAGTACTAAGTAACTCATGCCCCTAGAGGCCATAAGCGCCACTGCAGGTGTCGTAGCATGTTGCGTTTTTTTACTCATTAATTGTCCGTGAGAGTAAATACTACGCTGACAGAAAAGACAAAGGGAGAGCGGGATATTGTGCATCCAATTACACAATAGAGATCTTTTTTTTTTTCACTCAAACTTGGCTGTAAATACTGTTTAAGTGGCGCTAGCCCACAGATAGCTTTGCCCGTTAGCCTGTTAGCGTCTTCTTCGTGATTCCATTGTTGTGTATTGGTAACTTTGACCAGAGACACCAGGGGGAGATGAAAGACCCCCCAATCATCCCATTAACACTTGTATAACTCCCAGAGGGACTACGGAAAGGATTTATTAAGGTAAACAAGTTACTTAGTCCTGCTTTAAAATTCAATTAATATTTTCTTTACCTTTTACCTTACATTAATAAAAAAAATATATATATAATTTTAAGTACCCCCTGCTAAGTGCTAAGCTCAAGTGCCCCGAGGGGTCCCTGGAAATGCTGGTCTAAGATATATTGAATTGGAGTTTTGGCTGAAATTCCCAAAATTAGTTTTTTTACTCTAAAGTTTCCTGTTTTGTCCAATGGCCCGTTTCCTCTGTTTGATGAAATGTTTGCTGGTGCTCGAGCTGCTTCTTCTTCTTCTTCAACATAATGATGTGTTTATATATACAGTGTATATATAAATGTGGTAATGATGGTACTACACAAGGCAGTATCAGATGGCAGCAATAATCTTCAGCTTTATATGATATTAAGGATATATAATGTGTTGTTGGACCGTATTCTTGTAAACTTTATGATTCTAGTACATCAGAGGACTATACTGATTTCCACTGTGTGATTACTTGTGTGAGGATAATTTATGTATCTTAAACTATGCCATAATGAGTTGATTTGTATAAACACCGGAATGTAGACTGCAGCTGTAAAGTTTGTAAATAAGTTGGATGGGGGGGTAGGCATAAATAATAAGCATTGTTTGCTTCAGCCGACTCCTTTTGGGCATTACTGTGTTTTTTTCTAATAACTGTTGGCTTGCAATTGCTCAAATATGCAGATTTTTCTGTGACATTAAAGTATTTGGGCATTAAAATGGCATTAAAAAGCATTAGATCTGGTTTGCTTCTGCCTGCATAAACCCCGCACAAGATCTTGGTGAAAAATGGCAACACTGGATATATGGCGTCTGAAAAGGGGGAAAAGAGTGTTTTCAGAGCGGGAGCATCAATAAGAGGGATCGATAATGAAGTAGACGTACGGTTCCGATGCTCTGCTCAAACAGAACCGGGTCTACTTGCAGAACCGGGTCTCGATTCCCATCCCCAGTAATCAAAGCTAAAGGCTGCCAGTTAAATATTCGAGCGTGTGACCTTTTGTGTGGCGACTTTATTTTTGGTTTTCCCTTTCCTTGCTCCTTCTCGTCTCCAGCCGCTGGTCTTCGGGGGGATGACGCACCGGGACGAGGCCTTCGACGCCATTTTGTTTCAGCGAGCGAAGGTTACCGTGACGACAGACGCCGATGAGGACACCTAGCGACCACAATTCATCATCTCGGCAGGAAAAACGCATAACGTCTGCTTATTTATACAGTTACAGGCTTAAATCGTGACTTTTTCGGGGGTAACATTTGTACAAAATTACTCACTGCTAACATCTCAGAGAATCGGCTCAAAAAACAATTCTCCTGTTTGACTTTTATTATTTTATAGATTTTAACCAAATGATCTGTGTACATTGTTTTTAATATGTATTTTCTCATTAAGCGACTCATTTTTTCTTCGCACTTTTTTCTTTGCACTTGAGGAGGAGAAGAGTTCGTTGTCATTGCGATTGGTGGCTTCAGAAAGTTTTCAAGCCTCTTTTAAAGTTCTTTCTGTTTTATTGCGCTGCAGTCTGCTACTAAAAGCACATTTAAGGAATCTAATCTAAGGATTTGTTTGACTTTTCGAGCGCCTCCGGATCTAAACGTGGTAAAAAAAAATTGGACTAAAGTAATTCTCACGAAGGAGCAATACAAAAAGTAGAACTGCAAACCATTTCCATTGCTCTCGATCCAAAGTTTCATTATAGTACAAGTTCAAAGCCGATGTAGAGCGTGAGAAGAGCGTGTTAAAGGTACAGAAAACTTAACTTGGACAAAAACAATAAAACATAATAATTAAAAGTCGAGTCCGTCACTTTCATTAAGGTTTTGGCAGCACAAAACCGAAACGCAGCCAGTGTTTATTTCATCTTCTCAAATATGTTGTCGTAACTCAAAGTAATATTTTTTCCGACTAAATTTAGACTAAAACTTGACTAAAAGTAGTTCATAATGACTTAAACTATGACTAAAATCACTGGATGTTTTTGTCGACTAAGAAAAAGTAAATACAATTTGGGGCTGGTTCTAGAATGTGATGTCACAGGACCCAGTTTTTCCTATTAACTATATTACACTTTCACAAGTCGTATCTAAAAAGGAAATGTCTGAATTACAGAAATGATCAATAATATCAGTCACTGGGTCCAATATAGCCAGGCATAAAGCCAGACTGACTTTATTTATGTATTTATAAATAAAGTCTGGACACGTGCAGGCGAGTAAATGTTCCGGTTAAAGCCCTCGGAGCAGTTCCTTGCTTTAAGGACAAGTCTAGCTAAATGTCCTCGAAAACAGCATAATTAAACCCGAACTACCGTATTTCCCGGACTACAAGTCGCTCCGCAGTATAAGAGACACAAGCCGAAGAAAAAAACAGGCGTACGGTATGCTAACGTAAAACATTGATGGTTCGCTACATGAAGCATAAACAACAAACTAAATATGTGTCTGGTTTATTAACATCACATAAACAGATCATTTAACTATAGCATAAAGAACATACCGAATTCTCCATCTCACTCCAAATCACTAAATCCATTGAAATCTTCATCCTCGGTGCCTTGGCAACGACCAGGGCACGGAGGCGTAACTGCGCCGTTGACGAGCCTCTCCCGGCAGCACGTTTTTCAAGCTCTCATTTGCTAACTCGTTCCTCCAGCTGTGGCCATCGAGCTTTTAGCCCGTGATTAGCTTTGTTTGTGTTCTTTATTGCGGTAAGAGTAACCTCCGCTTTTCGCAAGTTTCTCACTCAATCCAACCTTTCTTTCTGCTGCTCGATTAGCCGACAGCCGTGTACCCCCTGAAGCTCTGGGTGACGAGTCGCGTACCCCCTAGTTTGACACGATTTGAAAACACTGGGAATATCACTTGTAATATTATGTTTATTTCCTCAATTATTACAGTGAACTCGAGCAGGTTTTCCACATTCCGTATTGTTTTGCTCGTCTGGGTGATTAAGGCCATTAAGAAATGGTAAATAAAAAAAAAATGTAAATGCCAGTTTTTTATATTTTTGGAAAACGAGGCTGTTCGTGTGAATGGGTAAAGCTGAGTGTTTTTGTTTTGTCCCAGTGACCAGCTCATCCTGAACATCAGACTCTGGTTTGGACTCAGCGCTCTGGCCCCGCCCCCTCAGTCGTCCTGTCAAACCACCGGTGCAGATTCAAATGCGCTGGTTTAAGCTTTTGTTAAAGCGAAGATAATGTATATGCAGGACATTACTATCTTTGTACGAGCCACCGCACATCAGCTCGTAAATGTAAATATATCTGTCAGATACAAAGCCACAGATTTAGTGGCAGAGGAGACGCTTCTCCTTCTCCCCTCGGATCAGAATGAGTTTGGAAACCCCTGGCCTACAGTGTTCTGCTGTTACCGTAAGTAAGACAAAACGCACAACAGCTTTTCCTGTGCGGTTCACATTACCATGGATCTTGAAAACGCGGACAACATTATTGTGGTTTCTAGCGGCGTGTGAAATTATATATTTGAATACAAAAAAAGAAAAATCGCATATTAGTCTCTCCGGCGTGTAAGACAAAACAATGAAAAAAGTGCGACTTATAGTCCGGAAAATACGGTAATTTAGTAAATGTTAAACTAAAATTGACCTTTAACACATATATAAGTTCAACACATTGTTTTTGGCAGAGTTTGCAAAAAAAAAGTGTCGATCTCAGTCAGATGGAGACTTGAGTGATGTTGCGATATATTGTGGCTTCTTGCGATGCGGATATTGCGTCACCTAATATCGCGATACGATATTTTTTTGCGATATATTGGGCAGCCCTCATAAAAACGAAAAGAAAGGGACTAAAACATCTGAACTTCCAGTGACAGTTTAAAACGGCCTCACAGGAAACAGGAATTTAAAGTATGAACTCGTTGCACAGTTTTCATTATCGGGCTTGAACATAAATCTACAAATCCATAGCGTGAAAACTTTCTGAACCCCATGCGTTTCTGGTCTGAATCCTGGATGATCTGAGCTTTGCTGTGGGTATAATGGTATTATCTTGGGAACACGTGATGATCGAGCTTTGCACAATCATATTCCACAACCAAAACAGCGAACAACTGCCTTAGAAACGTCAGGATGGAGAAACGATGCAAAAGTATTCAGCGGACGATGATGCCCGAACTTCCCAGACTTTTTAAAACCCTTTTCGGCACCTTAGCGTTGATACTTATTTAAGCGTTCAAATATGGCACATTTATGTCTTGAGTAGTTCCTTAGTTAAGCGTCGGCAAGGGATTGTTTATGGTTATGGCAATTTGAGTGCAGAAATGACCCTTAACCAGTCCAGAAAAGGCGGATAGGTCTAGTATAGAAAAAAAGCACTTTCTGGAGATGAAATAGACGGAATAAATCTCAAATTTGAAATGACATAGTTATTGTGACAGGATAATTTCGTTTGCACAGTTCAGTCTAGGGGTGCGACAATATATCGAGTTTGTGATATATCGCGATATTTGCGGGGCGATACGATACCGATACTTTTCATTCCGATATTGATAGTTTTGATTTGATTCATTAATTACATAAGGTGTAGCGCAATTAAAAATATTGAGCGAAATGAATCACACTTCACTTTAGCGGCACTGACACTATTTCACTTTCCCTATTTCCTGCAAGACGTTGCTTAGGGACTAACGCGGCATAACGCCAGAGACTATTCTACTGTCAAACTTGTTTATTCAGACAGTTAAGCTGACATAAACTTATTTAAAAAGATAATTCTCCAAAATAAATAGAACCGCTGTCGTCTTTGTGTGTGACAAATGAGTTCAAATGTAGAAAAATGCAAAGAAGCATCTAAAATATACCTCTAAAAAATAAATACAACCCATGAATAAATTATGCTTTGTTTAATCGAGTCCCACCACTAAACACTTTTAATGTTTTTTTTATAATTATACAGACCAATTACATAAACATCTTCTTCTATATGTGGTTGATATATTCCTAAAGCAGAACTAAGTAACTTGTTTACCTTAATAAATCTTTTCCGTAGTCCCTCTGGGGGTAATACAAGTGGGACGAAGAAGAAGCTAACAGGCTAACGGACAAAGCTAACTGTGGGCTAGCGCCACTTAAACAGTATTTACAGCCAAAAGTATCTCCATTGTGTAATTGGATGTACAATATCCCTCTCTCCCTTTGTCTTTTCTGTCAGTGTAGTATTTACTCTCACGGACAATTAATGAGTAAAAAAACTGCAACATGCTACGACACCTGCAGTGTCGCTCTCGGCCTCTAGGGGCACGAGTTGCATAGTTCTGCTTTAAATGTAAATTAATGCCAACAATTTATTTACTGAATAAATGTAAATCATGAATATTTTGTATTATTTTGTGCGATATATTGATTATCACAGTATCGGCGTATCGTAAGGTTATCGTGATCCATGTATCGTATCGTATCGTGAGGCACCCACAGGTTCCCGCCCCTAGTTCTGTCACTTAATGATTATAAAATTCAAACAACTTTCTGTCGCTCCAAATTCAAAAAGCACATTTTTGCTCTGTATTACGATGATAAAGTAACGTGTTTTTTTTTTTTTTTTCAGTATTTCCGTTCAAGTAATTACACATTATTTAGTTTTGCCAAAATAACAAATTAAACATGGCTGTCTCTATATTCTTTACCAGCCCGAGCACGTCTCTAGTTTCCATCTTTTACTCCTATGCCTTAGATGTCATCAAGAACAGGCTTCAAAATCGAAATTTCTTTGGAAGTAGTGACATTGCCTGACTTTTCTTTTCTTTTCTTTTTTACTCTCGAAGTTGATCAAAAGTACAAAAAAATAACCAGTTAAAGTGGAACAGGAAGTAAATGTTCCAGTTCTGTAAAATCGATTTGTTTTTCGGAAGAATTCATTCTTTTTAAGAGTTTATCAGTGCGATTGACCCCCGCCTTAACCCAAGCACATTTTCTCCAGTTCAGCTTCACCCAAATCTTAAAGCTGCTTGACTGGAGCTTACAGCCTATAGGCCAGTGTAACGCCTCATTTGAAAGCTAAGACCGACAAAAGTGATCGTTTTTGCTGCCTTTGACCGGTATGCCACATTTTTTTTAAA
Organism: Proterorhinus semilunaris; assembly: GCA_021464625.1. NCBI lineage: Eukaryota > Metazoa > Chordata > Actinopteri > Gobiiformes > Gobiidae > Proterorhinus > Proterorhinus semilunaris. The sequence goes on along the minus strand of CM038356.1, from coordinate 4,213,049 downwards.
GCGTTTCTGTCGCGTTTTCGTCTCTTTTGTTGTGTTTTCATCGCTGTTTTTCGTTGCCTTTTGTAGTTTTTTTACTTTCTTCCATGTTTTTGTTATTTGTCGCATATTCATTGCTTTTTTGGCACTTTTGTCGGGTTTTTGTCGCTTTTTTTGTTGTGTTTTCATCCTCGTTTTCGTCTCTATTTTTCCGCTTTTTTCAAGAAGCTTTTAGATTTGGAGAAAATGTGCCCCGGTTCAGGTGGGGGTTAAGAGGTTAATTAAAACTTTTATAACTTTTCTTTCCGATTTAAGTTTCCAGATTAATATTTTGATACAAATTATGAGTTGATAAAACTTCCATCAACCTTTTTAAAACTCCCCAATGATTCACTTTCTTTATGATTGAAACCCAGGGTAACGTGTGGAAAGAGGAGACCACTTGAGACCAGCAGCACTGTCTTTTTCAAGTTGCTTTTATGTTTTTGAATGTGGGTACTTGTCCCATCACTGTGGTATTACTAGGCTTTTGTTTACACAGAAACGAGTTACTGCTGCTATCGTTAACTCTGTGTTTCATGCTCTTGAAAGGACTTTCTGCTCTTTTCTCTGGTCGTGCGGTTTAGTTTTTTTTTTTTTTTTTTTTTAATGTTGTGGGTTTTTCAAATTGACGTATTTATGTTAATGTAATGTTTGTGATGGATTTTTATTTCATTTTATTAAAGCAGTGTTTTATTATAAACCTTTCTCTTCTTGTCAGTCTTTCCTTACGCATGAGAGTCTCATTTAAATGTTCCTCCTTTTATTTAGCCCAGTACTTCGGCCCCAACAGCTCGTAAAACTGATCAGTATTTGGATATTATTCTCAAAGGAGCATTTGAGCGCCTGAATGATCCTGGAGCTCTGTGGTCGGGGGCTTGGTGCCCCTGGTAGGGTCTCCCAGGGCAAACGGGTCCTAGCTGACGGGTCAGACAAAGAGCGGCTCAGAAGCCCCTTATGAGAGACCAAAAGGCCCGGGTAGAACCATGAGGCCGTCCTTCTGTGGACCCACCACCTGCATTCAGTCTAGTATCTTGTTTTAACCTCTTAACCCCCGCCTGAACCAAGTGCATTTTCTCAAATATAAACGTTTCTTACACTGGCCTATAGCTCTCCAGTTAACATCTCATTTAAAAGCCCAACAAAACTGATCGAAACTGACTTTTTTTTAAATAGCATTTTTGGGGCTTTTTATTTAGCTTTTTTTTGCCACATTTTCCATTGCTTTTTATCACTATTTTGTCGCTCTTTTGCCACTTTTCCCCCCCACTTTTTAAGTATTTTTTTTGTTGCGCTTTCATCCTCGTTTTTGTCTCATTTTTTGTTGCTATTTTGTCGCTTTTTTCAAGAAGGTTTTAGATTTGGGTAATGACAAACTGTAGAAAATGTGCTCAGATCAGGTGGGAGTTAAGAGGTTAAATATGTATGTATATATAGGCTTTTACTGCAAAACGTGTGAATCTCACATCAAAGTAATTCCTATTTTATAATAAGGATTTATAAATCTCAATATCAGTTTGACAATCCAACACCTGATGTAATACGCAGCTCTTACCGGTTGGGGGCGGTGGTAATCACGCTGGAATTGTGTGAGTCGCCACTATCAGAGAAGAAGAAAGGCGGAAGTTTACATAAAATTTCGCGGCACATTGGGAGCATTTGAAGGGTTTATAGTTTTACAACTTACCATTGTTTCATGCCATAATCGTATTGAAGCTTTTGCCACGTCCCTCTGCTGTGTTTTGCAAAGCAAGCGTGAGAGTGCGTCGCCTGCGAAGTGGAGAAATGTCGCGTTTGTGTTGCGTGAGGGGCTGCAGCAATGGGAATGAACATCACCACAACCCCCAAGCGAAGTTTTTCCCGTTCCCGGGCGTGAAGGAGACCCAGGGGCCCCGTGTGAAGGAGAAGACCCGCAGACGGCGCATGGCCTGGGTGTCCGCGGTGAACAGACCCGGCATCACCCTCGAGCACGTCTCCCCGCTCTCGTACGTGTGCTCCAGACACTTCCACAAAGGTACAGTCGGGGTCATTACGTGGTGTTTTAAAGACCTGTTCCTCCTTTGGGTTCACGGCACACAGTCTTTTAGGTCTTTGTCCTCATGTCTCACCTGTTAACCACCCCCCCACTTTAACCTGTTAACCCCCACCTGAACCGAGCACATGTTCTCCAGTTTGGCTTCACCCAAAACTAAAAGCTTCTGAAAACGGCAACAAAAATGAGATGAAATTGCAACTAAAAGGCGAAAAAATTATGATAAAAATGTGATTAAAAAGTGACGAAAATATAATAAAAAAAATTACAAAATGTGATGTGAAAAAAAACAACAAAGATTAAAAAGTGACGAAAATATTATAAAAAAAATTACAAAATGTGATGTGAAAAAAAAACAAATATTAAAAGTGACGAAAATATTATAAAACAAATTACAAAATGTGATGTGAAAAAAAACAAAGATTTAAAAGTGATGGAAATGTGACAAAAATGTGCTGGAATTTTATTTTTTTTAATGAAAAAGTGACAACAAAAATGTCAAGGTGATGTAAACACAGCGTCAACGCGATTGATGGTTCAAACCTGAATCTTGGATTTGTAATGCAGATATAATTGCAATCGCATTAACATCAGATAAGATGTAATTAGATCTTTTTTACAATCCTAGGAACAAGCTTCAATGATGGCCTTCCACATCATTCACAACAGAATGACAAAAAAACAGGACCCTGGTAAATGTTAAGTAACTTTTGTGTTGACTAATGTCGATTGTCTGTTTTATTTCAGGTCAACCTGCTTATGAGACGTTCGACACGGACCTGGACTGGGTGCCGTCTTTGTATTTGGGACACCCAGTAGAACCCGCAAACACCAGAAAGAGCAGCAACACCAGCATCAAGAGATCGAGACTCCAAATGGCTCTCGCCAGGGAAAGAAAAAGCATCAAGGCCACGTTTTTAATCCAACACGAGTGCTGCGTGGTGAAATGTGGAGGCAAGTCTCACAACGACAGGGGGCAGAGGATCAGAAACGGCTTGACCTTCTTCCCGTTTCCCGTTTGGAGGAAGAACGATGGGGTTTTTATTTCCGATTTGACCAGAAGACAGAGAGAGGCCTGGGTTAAAGCCGTGGGCAGAGCAGACATCGCCTTCGACGACGTCCCAGAGGAGGCTCGAGTCTGCTCCAGGCATTTCATATCAGGTGAGTACAAGCAGAAAACACACACCTTTATCAAACGTTTTTGTGGAGGTGGACAGTTTCAAGTACCTGGGTGTTCACCTCAACAATAAACTGGACTGGTCCCACAACACCAACAAGAAGGGCCAAAGTCGCCTCCACCTTCTGAGGAGACTGAGGTCTTTCGGAGTGAACAGGCCTCTGCTCAGGACTTTTTATGACTCTGTGGTGGCCTCTGCTCTCCACTACGTGTGCTGGGCCTAGGGGTGAGCGATATGACAAAAGTAGAACATCACGATTTTTTAATTATAAACTCCCGATTTCGATTTTATCACGTTTTTTTTTATAGTAACTAAAATAACTTAAAAAAATCTTCTTCAGTGTGTAATTTATTAATACACTTTGTGATAATCAACACAGCAACAATTTATTTAGAACTTAGACTAGACTGGACTCTGTGGAGGGGGTGAGGGACAGGAGGGTATTAGCCAAGCTCACCTCCATCATGGACAACTCCTCCCACCCACTGCATGGGACTGTAGAGGAGCTGAGCAGCTCTTTCAGAGGAAGACTGAGGCCCCCTCACTGCAAGAAGGAGCAGGTCCTTCATCCCCACTGCTGTCAGACTGTACAACAAGACTGTAAAGTAACACATGCAATAATCCCTGTATCTGCGTCACTTTATCAACCACTTGCACTATGACTGTAAACCTGCACTGTTAATACTGACATTTTTTATTAATCTGTTTATTTTTTACTGTTTATACTTTTTGCCCCCTTAAAGGAACAGGCCACCGTTTTTCCAGACCGAGATATGTTACCTGAGCTTAGACGAGTTGATACGCCCCTGTCTGGTCTTTGTGCCCGTGGAAGAGCTTCGTAGCTTCCAACTTCACCCCCGTCTGGAGCCATAGGAATACACTGGGAGAGGCCAAATGCTAACAACATCTTTGGTCGATCTTCGGTGAGCTCAATAAAGGCTCATCTTATCTTGATCAATATTTTATGTATGAATTCACAGGGAAGCCGGCGTATGAGATGAAGGAACACGATCCAGATTGGGCGCCGACGTTACTTTTGAAAAATGAAGAATCTCAACAGCCTCTGGTCGTCAGGAGTCCGTCCCCAATAAGAAGAAAACCCGTGAAGAAAAAGCCAAATCCACCGGTTTCTCCCGGAGGTAAAGTGAATCATAATTGTTTTGCAGGTGTCAGAATGTGCTGATGCTCCTCTATTTAGACCCGTCATATCAGGAATTTAATAATAATAACAATGAGGAAAACACGGATATAATAAACCGTACGATTCCAAAGACATTTGCAAAATCAACTCTTTAAACTTTGGTTGTTTCTTCTTGTATGTGAAAGTCAGTGTCGCGCTGTCCCCAAAGCAGGTTTTAAAAGCTACAAGTTTGCATGATTTATCCACTTTAAAAGCAGTGGTAATTTCGCTTATTCAAATCTGTCATCATTTTTTTTTAGACAAAAACTAAATTAAAAGTTGTTTGAGACTAAAATTATACTAAAATCATCCAAACTTTAAATCCACTGGAGGAACAGCTCTGTGAACAATTCATGAGGAAGAAGCTCCATGAAGCAGGAAACCTTGATTAAATATGATTTTAATAAATATTAAAGTTAATCTTAGATTTAGTCGACTACATTTACCTAAAAACTAAACTAAAATGGAAGAGAATGATGTCACAAAATCTTGACTAAAACTAAATACAATATTTGTCAAAAGTGTAAAACTAAATTAAAATATGTTGTCAAAATTAACACGGTTTAAAAGAGGGGGTTTTATGCTTTTGCAACTAATCTTTATCAGAATGTTTTTTTATTGGTGCACAAACTAGGATTGTTGCACAAACTAGGATTCGTGCAACATGCAACACAGAATTTAGATAAAAATAAGCTATAAAGACTTTAAAACTATAAGGCTATAGGGGCATGCATAAAGAATATTACACTTTCACAAGTCGTATCGAAAAAGAAAATGTATGAATTACAAAAATGATCATTATTATCAGTGTATTATATATTTTATTTATTTATTTATTTGAACAGGGACCGTGTACAATATACATTAGCCTCAGAAAGGAGAGATGCATTGTACCAGGTTATAGCACTTGTGCTAATTTCCACCTGCAGTCCCTGGGCCTATTGTACATGTTTTTAGTGGTAGGGGAAACCGGAGTACCTGGAGGAAACCTACGCAGACACGGGGAGAACATGCAAACTCCACACAGAAAATCCCCGTCCAGGTGGGAATCGAACCTTCTAGCTGTGAAGCACGAGCGCTAACCGCTGTGCTACCGTGCCGCCCATGTATATGTATATATGGTTAGAAAATGTGAAATGTATCTAAAACGACTCAGTACCCTGTAGTTTCCTGCTTTTCAAGCGATCTCTCCATTAACCCTTCGCTGTGCAGCTGTGTTTATTAGGAGCCAGTTTTGACGTCTGGAGACTCGAGGCCCATTCATTGATCCCTCAGAGGCTCCGCAATAATGATCGTTTGTTCAATTGAAAAGGATTAGTGATGTTTTACAGCTAAACATGATATGAAATGACGAGGGCTAGACGTAAATGCATATCTAATGCAATTAATTTGAACAAAGCATCTTTTTGTCCTTTCAGTAGCCGCGGTATTCACAACAGAGGTTCTTACACAAAAAACTCTAACCATAAAGTAATAAATACAATATATTCTTAGCTAATGCAGAGAAACCCAGCGCCGTCCCCTGGAAGGACATGAAGTCGCGCCTGCAGGGGCTGATGAGGGAAAAGGAGCCGACCATGGAAATGCCTCAAGTCGTCGTGGATGAAAATGTACAGAACTTTGAGGTAATGCGACATTTTTAACATTTGCTCAATGACTCATCGTCCAATATCAACGCGTTATTCTAGTTGTTCCATGTTGTGTTCTATTTCCGTCCTCTGCTGCAGGACTTCATCAGAAACGCCCTGAAGGCCTCGTTGGACGCCTGCTCTGACTCCGGTCCGCAGGCGCACGCCGAGGCCGGCCTCTCGTTGGACCCGAGTTGGTTTTCCACAAATTCGCCTCTGTCCTCGGTCCGTGGGCGGCTGACCTCCCCGAGCGCCTCCCCCGCGTCTGAAGCGCCCTGCGAAAACTGCGTCCGGCTGCGGGAGAGGATCGAGGAGCTGGAGGAGCGGCTCGCGGCCCCGCAGTACATGCAGGGCTGCTCCAAGTGTAAGAGTTTGTTCATCGGCCGTTGTGCTTTTTATCGCTACAACCACAAAACGAACACCTGGAATAAAACCGTTTCGTTGTCCACCTGTTGATTTGGTAGACGATGGAAATTTTCAGTGCAATATTTCCTGTCAAATTTAGTTTTTCCCATAGACTAAGTTAACAATGGTGGCTCACTCAGGCTAACTGAAGCTCATTCATGCTAGCAGTTTGGGTGGGTTTTTGGAGCCAGCGCTATCATTTAAATTTGGGCAAAAATAAAATGTCAAATAGAAAAATAAATTAGAGCAATGTTGCAGGTGTTAAGACAAACACAAAAACACACACAAAACAAACTAACAAAACAAAAAAACGTGTCAGAATGGTGAGCCTGTGTTCGATAATCACTTGAAGAGGGGCAAAAAAGTTTAATGTTGAGTCCATTAGAGCGAGGGACTTCCGGAGTCTACTCACTTTTGCTTACAGTTTCAGGCAAGGCAACTTTATTTATACTCTGCATTTCGTACACAAGGCAACTCAAATACTTCAGGAAGACGACGTAGTAGGGATGGGCACGAGATCTCGCGAGATCAAATTGCCACGAGATTTCTCGTCACAGTGTAAAATGATCTCGTAATATTTTTTTTTCCTCTATTTTTTTTTTATAGGCTGAAAACACCGCCTCAGTGTTCAAACCTGCAGACTGGAGCCGCTGCAGATCCACACTTGCACCTCGTTACTTTCTCTTTCATTTACGAACTAAAAGCTCTGCTGTTAGAAGCTGCTCCCCTCTTTTTCCCTTACGGAGGGAGAGCGAGGGCCAGTGCGCAGAATAGGGAGGGATGTTTACAGCGGACCATTTAAGGAAGCGGTCAGTCTAACTACAGTAGAATCACTCTCTGTTTAATGTTTAAAACCTCCTGTGCGTTAGTGTCTGGCACAGACTGTTTAGATACTAAATCTAAACCTGTCTCTTCCTCATCCACCTGAAATCAACTTTTAAGCTTCAAATTATATTGAATTATTATTTATAATGTGGAAATTTAATCAGAATACACCTGTCAAAAGAGTCAAATGTGCCTTGTCTGTATGCACACGAATAGAGCCTGATGATATTGGTAAAATCCTATCAATTCCCATCCTTATTAGTTTGTTCATATTGTTAAAAAAACAATACAATACAATAGCTCCATACAAAGGAAACATAATTGCAAAATATTATTTATTATTGCACATTATGTCAAAATCTCGTCTCGTTCTCGTGGACTCAATCTCGTGTCTCGTCTCGTGGGATTTGTATCTCGGCCCACCGCTACGACGTAGGCCATAATTTAGGGATGCACGATCATATCAGCCGCCGATAATTATCTGTATTTTGACGCCATCCCCGATTGGCCGATAAATAATTTTTGATGCTCGATAATTATGAGCTCAAATTGGATTGAATCTGCGGCTCCAGCTCGATGCCTTTCTATGACAGCAGCAGATGTACTGTTCGCTCTCCCCGAGTCACTACTGCACTGTTTTAACTGTAAAATACGAAGAGTATTCCAGTTTTTTTTTTTACTTTTTATATCGAAGTCACTTCCACATTTTCACCGTAACAAAATGAGAAAAAGCGAGAGAGTGCGTATCGCGGACCCAATGCTGCTCAAGTAAGTTTAACACTCGAACTGAGCGTGTCCTAAACAGATGTATTATCTGTGTTTCTGAGAAAATAAAGACGAGAGCCCCGCGAATGCAGCGCTGTGAATGAACAGTGTTACATTGATTAAATGAGCTTCGCAGTTAGTGTTTTCTGCCACACGACGCACAAATGCACAAATAAAAATAAAACATGGTATGTCGGATATGAGAAGAAAAGAGAGATAGATTTTGAAATTTTCAGGTTTTACCTATTGATACATTTTTCGTTCAGATTTGGGAACAAGCACGTATGTCTTGGGCTGTTATGTTATTGTGGCTGTTTCAGGAAAATAATACTTGGATAGATGTTAAAAGAATTCTGTATGAAGTTAACATGAGTGTACATTTATCTTGAGTGAAGGCAAGAAAGACGGTTGAAATGTGTGACCGTTAAAACTGAAGTATTCTGTTGTAATCAGGAAAGTTCCTGTGCACTGAAGCTTGAATTAGTGCTAAGGCCAGATGCCCTTCATGGGTAAATGATGTCTTCCCCCCCCCTGACTGAGGGGGAAACTGGTTTTGGTCGCTGTAACACTGTGATGTTGTAAGGAGGTGATGTGGGCGTGCTTATTTTTCAATAAAGCCTTGTGAAAGAACTGAATCGGTGGGATTTGAGCAGGATGACGGGCGAGGCCGCCTGGGAGTCTTTCTCTCATTTCCCCCGGTACCGGGAAAATAAAACCTCATGTCTGAACTTGTGTTTTTAGCGGGTCCAGAAGTTGCCAGAGTCAGAGCAACAGAATAATTTCCTGACAATAGGTTTCTATAGCGTGGTTCGACTGTGGCAGGAATGTGAAGCTCCACTGAAACGACCTGACACATCTCTTTGTGTTTCCTGTTTCCAGGGACGCAGCCGCTCTCTCAAACCGACCTGGGTCCGGCTCCAGGACGTCCCCTGGCGTCGCCGGAGAAGGCGGCGTTGCGCAAAAAAGGAGACAAGTTCCTCCGCGAGTGGCTCTTGCGCTACTGGTTCCTGCGCTACTCGGCGAGGCTGAACGTGATGTGGTGCCACGTGTGCCGCATGTTCGGGCGGGAGGACAACCGCAGCACGTTCGTGAAGGGGACCCGCGTCTTCCAGACCACCACCATCATCCAACACAGCCGCTCCAGCTACCACCAAGAGTGCGTCAAGATATTTAGATCCCACAAAGAGCGAGTGCAGCCAGCGAGGGAAGCCAACGTGACCCTGTGACATCAGAGATTCTGAAGAGCAAGGCCGTGGGAACCCAGGGTGCTGAGGGCGCTGCAGCACCCCCTGGTGGATAGTTTGCAAATTGCAGGCAATATTATTAAATAGGAAATAATGCACAGAAAAAGTGATTTTGGGGTAAACTTTATCCCTCAGCACCCCCTAATTAAAAGTTCTTCCCACGGCTCTGCTAAAGAGCTTTTTATTTAATTTTTTTTAAGAGGAATTTGTCTCTTTTGGGGGGTTTAAATCTCAACATTAAACAAAAACTGGGCCTGAATTAAGCATCCTGTATTGCTCTCTATATGGAAATAATTACAGAAACATGTGTAGTGCTGAATTTAAAGGTTCACTCAGAATTTTGAGCGTTAATAAACAGTTTCTCTTTGTTAACGCAGTTGTTTTGTACTACAAACAATTATTTATTTATTTTTTTACTTGAGCAGATCAACCAGGAGGACACTGAAGAATTCAAAACGTGTGACTAATTATTGCTATTCTTTCTTGACTCGCGTAAGATACTGTATTAGGAGCCGCTCACAACTACTCGTTTGTTCAACAATTAAAGCATCTGTAATCAAATAAATGCTTGTATTTCTTTATTGGGTGAAATGTTACACGGTGTGGCTTTAAGTTCGGTTTGCATGGTTTAAACAAATTCTCTGGTACACTCGCACATCCATACCAACTTTGCAAGTAAAACGATAATAAATCGATAAAAACAATTGTTAGGATTTTCTACTTTGAGGCATCCACCAATAAAATGCTATAGACTTCTTTCTATGCTCTTCACACATTGTATTAAAGCGATAGTCGCCAAGTTTGCAAAAGGAGGAGAGACCAATGGATTTAATAAGTAAAAAGTCCCTCACCAGCCACCCCTAGTTTTCAGTGTGGGGGGAGGGAGGCAATATTTCCAGAGAAAATGATCTAGCTCCGTCTCCCTTAAGCTTATGTGCTCAACATTTCTCATAAGATTTACAACCAAATTTAAATGTGGTTTATTTTGTAGGAACGGCTTTTGTTTTGAAAAGTGGTACCCGGAAGCGGCTCAGACTCCACCTGTCTTTATTTGGCTGGTGATGCTACGGATGGACTGAGCCATGGAGCCTGGATGTAATTTTACATGAAAGTATAAATATTTGTCCCCTCCAAAATACCCCTGAATAAGGTAACGTTTATTTCTAAACCGCGCGGCGTAAAAAAAAAAAAAAAAGACGATTTCAACATCCGCTTCAGGAATCAGGGGAGGGTCGTTAGAAAACATGACCTTTGCATTTGGTTCGGTTTCCAAAGCCATATATCGTTCTATGTCAACATTTTATATTAATTTGTTGTGTGTTGTTTTAATGTAAAGCAAATATAAAAAAAAACGTGGATTGTAACGTTATGTAATTAATGACATCCTAGTCTGCACGTAGGCTTTCCCGTTATTATCAGTTATCAATAACAAAAAGAAATAGTCCGTTTTTGTTTTTTTGTTTTTATTTGCCAAAAATAGAGGTAACCCAGGTTGGATGATCAATGTTTAATAGCAATATTTTTGGCGATTTGGAGGAGAGACAAAAGACCTTTTCGTTCACTGAGGGTCGGATGGAGTTGGGGAATAAATTAAAGCCTAGTATGCAATATCTCTCCCCATCCAATATTAATCACAGTTTTAGTTGTTTTCTTTTTTCCTGTTGGCTTATTTGTTTATTCCACACATTACATTAATCAAATCCCACACGGAAAGCATTGTATTAAAACAGTGCATGTTTAAAGTGAATAAAGCTATAGTGTATAGTGGTCCAACAAACAATGCAATCAAACATTTCCATTTGTCTACGACAGACAGTGGTTCCCAAAGTGGGGTCCGGGGCCCCCTGGTGGGGCTCAGAGGCAACAGAGGGGTCCCCTCCCAAAGCTTGTCTAGTACAATGAGGGAAAAAAAACTAATTTTTAAAGAAAGAAATACAAATATATACTTTAACCCAGTATTGAGCCTACTGTCATAGCTAGATGTTGCTTTTCTGTCATTTTGACTGTAAAATAATATCAAATTCCTTAGAGTAAATTAAATGATAATTATTGGGGGGCCCTGAGAGATTTTCAAATTAATAAAGTGGGGCCGCGATGTCCTGGACTTTGGCAATGGCTGGTCTGCAGTATACGGATACCTTTGCACCTCATTTTGATCCATGCACCGGGAGAGACTAGTAGCTAAGCCGCAGATCCATCAGGTTTATACATCTCTAACGTTGTTGCTTTATTTTGCTTTTAAATATACGTAATATATTGTTTTATGTTGGTAAATGTAACATTACGTATTTGTGGACTTTTTAGTTTCCTCTATTTCCTTTTTTCTACTGTAGTTTTCTAAAGTGTGTGAAATGATCTCCATGGATTCCTGCAAATCTTATAGAATCAGCTTTTTTTTGTTTGTCTTTTTCCGATGATCCCGCCGTGAAGCACGATGTTGGCGCGGAAAGGTCTGCTGCCGGACGGGTTCCTGCTGACCCGTCTGGCGGAGGACCAGAACCAGCCGAAGAGCACACGCACGCGAGCCCAAAGGCCGCGCTTCATCACCAAGAGCGGCTCGTGCAACGTGGCCCACAAGAACATCATGGAGCAGGTTCCACACTGGCCTTCTTTTACTTATGTAGTTTAGTTTATGTGTGCTGCACCTTGGAGACTTTGTGTTGGTTAACCTCTTACCCCCACCTTAACCCAGCACATTCTCTCCAGTTCAGCTTTACCCAAATCTAAAAGCTGCTCGACCAGGAGTGTGACAATATATCGATTTTACGATTTATATTTAGCGGTACGATACGTTACCGATACTTTTGATGACGTCATGTATATTATTGAGCGATGTCATGCATATTAATGGCGGCACGGTAGCACAGTGGTTAGCGCTCGTGCTTCACAGCTAGAAGGTCCGGGGTTCGATTCCCACCTGAACGGGGCCTTTCTGTGTGGAGTTTGCATGTCCGCGTAGGTTTACTCCGGTTTCCCCTACCACTAAAAACATGTACAATAGGCCCAGGGACTGCCGGTGGAAATTAGCACAAGTGCTATAACCTGGTACAATGCATCTCTCCTTTCTGAGGCTAATGTAGAGTGTACACTGTCCCTGTTCAAAAATACAAACAAAAAAATTAATGAGACAGCAGTGCTCCACTGTAGTGCTGCCAATAGGGGGCAGCAATACAACACTTGGACCAAACACTCACACAAATATATTACTTTTAATGATAGTTTTTTATAGTCGTAAATAAGAATAATTTGGGGTTGATTTAATTCTTTTGAAATAGGACTGGGGTTTCTATCGTTTTTTTTATGTAAATGAATGGGGACAATAAAGTAAACAAATAAACAAACAAACAAACAAGTGATGCCTCTTCAGTAAGTCGGGGATCATTTATTCACACAGAAGGAGGTAAAACAAATAAAGGTTAAAATTTGCATGTTTTTTTTTTATTGTGATGTATCTTTTTTGTGCAATATATTGATTATCGCAATATCGGCGTATCGTGAGATTATCGTTATCGTGAGCCATGTATCGCGTATCGTATCGACTCATCAGGTTCCCGCCCCTATTCTCGACTGGAGAGCGACAGTGTAATGCCTCATTTGAAAGCTAAGGCTTACAAAAGTGATGATAACTTTTTTGTTGCGTTTTCATCCTTGTTATGCTTTATTTATTTATTTGTTTAAGCCTTTAGATTTAGGTAAAGCCAAACTGGAGAAAATGTGCTCAGTTAAAGAGATTGAAGTAAATAAAATCGTATTTGGATTAACCTGAAACGTTTATGAAATGGGAAATACTGACAACTTTATTGGAACTTTAGCCTGATTGCAATAAAGGGAAATCCCATAATAGGCCCTAATCACAGTGGAGGAGGAGGTTAGAGGAAGGTTGAGTGGAAGAGCTGAACCAATATCCAAAATATAGATCTGCTGATTTTGTTTTCAGGATGTTTCTAATCAGTTCCAGTTTAGTCTGGGTTCTAATTGAGTCTTGTTTAGTTACATTGATTTGCTACAAAGAAATGCTTTCATTCAGATCTTCTCCATCTCTCCCAGGGCAGGTTTTTGCAGGATGTGTTTACGACGATGGTGGACCTGAAATGGCAGCACTCTTTCCTGATCTTCACCTCGGCGTTCCTCTGCTCCTGGATGCTCTTCGCCATGATCTGGTGGCTGCTGGCGTTCGCTCACGGCGATCTGGAACCGCGGGACCCCAACGGAGAGCCGGGCCCCGTGCCCTGTGTCACCGCCATCCACTCCTTCACCTCCGCCTTCCTCTTCTCCATCGAGGTCCAGGTGAGGGCTTGGTTTTTTAGGGAATCCGTGTTGTACTCATGTTGGAGGCCTGGTTTAAGGAGGAGATCATTTACTGTCATCCAGGTCTTTATGTCTTTTACACCAGCACTAGGCCCGTCTTTCTGATCATTCTGACCAGGTTTCATTGATAAATATAATCCCCTCCTCTCCTGCAGGTGACGATCGGGTTCGGGGGCCGCATGGTCACAGAGGAGTGCCCCGTGGCCATCACGGTCCTGATCATCCAGAACATCCTGGGCCTCATCATCAACGCCGTGATGCTGGGCTGCGTGTTCATGAAGACGGCTCAGGCCAACCGTCGCGCCGAGACGCTGATCTTCTCCAGGAGCGCCGTCATCTCGTCCAGGAACGGACGGCCCACCTTCATGTTCCGAGTGGGAGACCTGAGGAAGAGCATGATCATCTCCGCCACTGTCCAGCTGCAGGTGAGCGCGGCCCGCGAGTTCAGGAAAGTGTCTGCAGTTAAGGTTCATTTCGGACGAATATTTCAGTTTACAAAAACATACCTGGAGTAGTTTTACCAGCACACAGGCTGTAAGTAAGTAAGTGCTTTATTGTCATTATACAACAAAATAGTTTTCAGGTGTTAGTCCTGAGCTGCTGCGGCTGAGCCGCGCTGCCACTGTGTGTCAACCTGACCCGCATGACCTTGGAGGTCGGGGAAACTGTAGCACTTGGAAGAAACCTGGCTGGCTGCCCTCTGTCTCCTCTGATCCTCTGAAATAGTGCCGCGCCTCCTGGGTTTGTCCCTGTTTCAGAGCGTGGTGTCCTGCACTGGTCAGCTCCACCTCCTCCTTCCTCTTCCTCCCTCCACTTCACAACAGTCTTTCATCATCTCTCGTTTTTCCTTTTTGGTTTCCTGTAGCTCCTCTTGTGACGCCTCCTCTGTGCTGCAGCTCTTGGTGCCTCTTCAGTGTCTCAGAAGAATAAATGTGTAGGTCTCAAATGGGTTTAGCTGATAAGCTAGCATTCTGTTTACCTTTAAAAAGCTGCTTTCATCTGGACCATTTTAAACTCTCAAAGTAAACAAATCCACTATACTGGGACTGTTTGATGAAAATGATACTTTTCCTCACTTTTTTGTCTCTTTTTTGTCTCTTTTTCATAATTTTTTGTCACTTTTTTGTTGTGTTTTTATGGGGTTTTTTGTTACACATTTTTTTTATCTATTTTTTCCTCATGTTTTTGTCGATCATTTTCATCCTCATTTTTGTCTAATTTTTGCCACTATTTTGCCACTTTTTTTCCTAGAGGCTTTCAGATTTGGGTAAAATGTACCTGGAGGAGTGAAAATGATCCAGCAGGGGATGAAGAAGCAGGAACTACATCAAATAACAGGGCGAGAGCTTGTTCCTGTAGGGTCAGGACCACTTTTTTACTGTTTACTGTTTTCCAAATTCTTGTCCAGACAGAAAAAGGCGCGCCTGATGTGGCAGACTTTCCATTTCTGCTGCTTTCCTGATCTGCCATTTGTCACTCTGCAGATCATCAGATGTTTGAATGACAGCCAGCTATATGCGGCTCATGCATCGTTCTTTTTAATGTGTGCGAGTTCGGGTCGGGTTTGAAAATTGAAGCCCATTTCTTTCGGGTTGGAAGGGCAGGATCTCTAGTCCCATTAAACTCAATGGACTGAACATGATCCCTTATTCGTGAGTGTTTGTACTGAACAAAGGAACCAATCATCTGTGAAAAAGCTCGAGTAACGGCCATTCATAAAAGCTCTATCACTTTCTATTCATTAGTAAGATTTGCCTTTTATTGGCAGCCATGCACGGTGGCGCAGCGGTTAGCGCTCGTGCTTGAGGCCTTTCTGTGGAATATGCACATTCTCCCTGTGTAGGTTTCCTCCTCCACCGCTAAAACATGTACAATAGGTCAGGATGATTGATGATCCAGGGGAAACTGTAGCAACAAAACCAGGGGTAAAATAAGTAGTAAAACCTGCCTATAATATTTAACTGTGGGCTCAAACGTGTTGAAGTTTAGCCACCTATGATGAATGATGATGTTTTGGACAATAGTGCCCCCTCTGAGCTTTTTCCACCCACATACTAATATTTCTATGGAACGGTGGGGGTGGGAGTGGGTGGGCTGGTGCTGGTGTTTTTGTGTTTTCATACCAGAGCCAGCGGTATGTTCTCTTTCTCTTGGGACATGGCCAGTCCTCACCTCACAGTGGAATAAAGTGTGTAGTTTGTCCTGTAAGGCTTGAAAAACGATGGAGCCAAAAAGCGGATGGAAGTACACGAGGCTGTGCGCGATGAAGATGCGGAGAGAAACATTTGAAATGATGATGACTGAAATCCGCAGGTGATCCGGCGGACAGTGACGGCGGAGGGCGAGGTGATCCCCGTCTGTCAGCTGGACATCCAGGTGGAGAACCCGCTCAGGAGCAACGGCATCTTCCTGGTGTCTCCCCTGATCATCAGCCACACCATCGAGCGCGGCAGCCCCCTGTACGAGCTGTCGGCCCACAGCCTGGCCGCGGAGGACCTGGAGATCATCGTCATACTGGAAGGTACAGACTAGAATATCCAGACTAAGGTCTTTGTGTACGCAGAACATCCAGGAAAGAGCATTGGTTTAGCTTTACTGAACTGGAATTGGCAAGAGTGCTTTGGTTTTTGGTCGCACTTATTTGTCCCTGTTGTGAACATTTTTCTCTGCCACAGGGGTTAACCTCTTTTTCAACACTTTTTTGTCAATTTTTGTCACTTTTTCAACACTTTTTTGTCACTTTTTCAACACTTTTTTGTCACTTTTTCAACACTTTTTTGTCACTTTTTCAACACTTTTTCATCACTTTTTCAACACTTTTTTGTCACTTTTTCAACACTTTTTTGTCACTTTTTCAACACTTTTTTGTCACTTTTTCAACACTTTTTTGTCACTTTTTCAACACTTTTAGTCACTTTTTCAACACTTTTTTGTCACTTTTTCAACACTTTTTTGTCACTTTTTTGTCTCTTTTTCAACACTTTTTTTGTCACTTTTTCAACACTTTTTTTTGGTCACTTTTTCAACACTTTTTTTGTCACTTTTTCAACACTTTTTTTTGGTCACTTTTTCAACACTTTTTTTGTGTCACTTTTTCAACACTTTTTTTTGTCACTTTTTCAACACTTTTTCCATAATCTTTTGTCACATTTTTGTTGGGTTTTTGTCGGGTTTTTTGTTACACATTTTTTAATCTATTTTTTCCTCATGTTTTTGTCGCTCATTTTCATCCTCGTTTTTGTCTAATTTTTGCCACTATTTCAACACTTTTTTTCCTAGAGGCTTTCAGATTTGGGTAAAATGTGCTTGGGGTTCAGGTCGGGGTTCCGGTCGGGGTTCAGAGGTTAATTTCTCGCTCGTTTCGTCTCTTTCAGGAGTGGTGGAGACGACCGGGATCACCATGCAGGCGCGCACCTCCTACACTCCCGAGGAGATCCTGTGGGGGCGCCGCTTCGTGTCGATCATCACAGAAGAAGACGGCCGGTACTGCGTGGATTACTCGAAGTTCGGGAACACGGTGCCGGTGAGAATGTCCTCGCTCAGCGCCAAAGAGCTGGACCAGACCAGAGGGGTGCATGACAACGGCAACGACTTACATCCACAGGTAAATCAACTTGCTTTTTCTAATTTACAATTTATTCAGGCTTTTTACATAGATTGATTAAATATTCAAATGTACAAAGCCATTGAAGGTCGTGAATGCCTTTCTCTTGCATTTTTCCCTTCCCTTCTTTACACACACGGACACTTCTCTGTCTCTGCTGGATTGGACTGCGCCAACTAAAGCAGAGGAGTGTTCCTCTTAAACACCCCTCTGAGTTAGCTCGACATAAAATGGTATCTCCTTGCCACAATTAATGCAAAGTTTGATGTGAAAGTTCTCTGATTTTGAGACATCAGTCATTTTGTAACTTATTTTATCTGGAACAGCAGCCCAGTAGGAAAAAAGTAACTTGTTTACCTAATACAAGTGTAAATGGGATGATTGGGGGGTCTTTCATCTCCCCCTGGCGTCTCTGGCCAGAAAACCACCCTAGCAACTTTTCCTGCCACCGAGGCGCTATACACACGCTAATAGAATCACGATCAGAAAGAGCTAACAGGCTAATGGGCAAAGCTAACTGCGGGCTTGCGCTACTTAAACAGTATTTACAGCCAAGTTTGAGTGTACAATTGGATGTACAAAATCCCTCTCTCCCTTTGTCTTTTCTGTCAGCGTAGTATTTACTCTCACGGACAATTAATGATTAAAAAAACGCAACATGCTACGACACCTGCAGTAGCGCTTATGGCCTCTAGGGGCACGAGTTACTTCTAAGTAATGTGTAATCCAATTACACAATGGAGATAATTTTTTTCACTCAAACTTGGCTGTAAGTACTGTTTAAGTGGGGCTAGCCCGCAGTTAGCTTTGCTCATTAGCCTGTTAGCTTCTTCTTTGTGGTTACATTAGTGTGTATTGGGGCCTCCGACCCGGTGGCAGGGAAGTTGCAATTGTGGTTTTCTGGCCAGAGACACCAGGGGGAGATGAAAGACCCCCCCCAATCATCCCATTAACACTTGTATTACCCCCCAGAGGGACTACGGAAAGGATTTATTCAGGTCCACAAGTTACTTAATACTGCTTTAAAGCCTTCAGGCCTGTAATAGTTAATTAATTGTTTTATTCTGACGCCCCGAAAGCACCGCGGTCCACCGGGAAACCTCCCAACTCTCCTGATTACCCAGCGCACCTGGATGCATATTTGACTAGCACTGTATCGACATTTGAATTACATAGTGGATAAAGTGGGACTGTATTCTGGGCCACGACTGGAAGGTTTAGCCCCTGGACTTTTGACGAGGAGGAAAATCATCTCAAAGGAATCTTCCCGACCCCACTGTGTGTGCAGGATTATCCAGATATGTGTGAATGAACCAAAACATCTCCAAGAAGTGTGTTTTTTATGAGAACCTGTTTAAGAGCTAAATAAAAGTTTAGTAGAATATAAACACTGAGATGCGGCGTTTCTTCTCTGCTCCTCAGGGCTGGGGGTTGGTGCGAGCGGGCAGAGGGGGTTTCCGCAGGGGCAGAGGAGGCGGGCACGGGATGACACAGCCCTGGTACGCGCCGGTGGAACCCGCCCAGACACAGGGCATTCTGAAGGACCACCAGCAGGAGGCGGCGTCCGCACAGAGCGAAGGCGGGGCGGGCGAGCGCCGAGGGCAGAGGAAGACGGTGACGCTGGAGGTGATCGGGCGGCAGATCGAAGAGGACTCGCTCGGAGAAATCAGCGACTGAACCAGGACTGAACCAGGACTAAAGCAGGACTGAACCAGGACTGAACCAGGACTAAAGCAGGACTGAACCAGGACTGAACCAGGACTAAAGCAGGACTGAACCAGGACTGAACCAGGACTGAACCAGGACTTTATCAGCGGAATAGCATCTAAACCAGAACTATAAGTGGTCACTACATTTGTCACCTTTCAAGATCTGTTTAACCTCTTAACCCCCATCTAACCCCCTCACTTTCTCCAGTTTGGCTTTACCTAAATCTAATGGCTTCTTGGAAAAAAAGCGTCAAACCAGAGGCAAAAATGAGACCAAAATGTGCTGAAAAAGTGACGAAAATGGGATTCATGAGATTTAATGTGTTTGGATCCATTTTTCCATCTTTCAAATGAAGCGTTACACTCACAGGCTGTGAACTCTCCAGTCAAGGCGGGGGCTAAGAGGTTAAGCATTTTTTCACAGTGAAACTTAACTAAAACCATGGTCAGATTACACAGCGTTCCGCTTTTGCTGCTGTACTATATTTTACTGGAACATCTGTTGGCTCTCTCTTTGTCCTTTCAGCCATAACATCTTTATTGGATCAATGCTTTTCAGTAGATGAGAATCCCTGCCATAGACAAACTGCACAGAGACTATAAATGTAAACTTGGTCCTAAAGCCATTTATCTCCGGTGTAGTGCGTTCTCTTCTTGCTTTTAAACTTGTCACAGTGTTTATTTGTACTTGTTAAATGTACCTGGCGTCTGTGTCTTAAAATATGGCTAGGTTCGCTGCTTGTTTATGTGGAATGATCAGTTTTATGTCATGTTTTTAATCGTGTGGATGTTTTGTGTCTTGTCTCATGTGTGTGTTTTAATAAGGAGAGACACTGCCGGTGAATAGGGAAACCTTTTAAATTTTGAGATATCAATTTGAGACTGCTGCTGTAGATTGCACGCATACATATGAGAAAAACATGTATTGCAAGTTTTCTGTCATCTTATGTGTTCATATAAAAATATAATGCTTTTTATGTCTAAAATGCCAAAAGGATCCAACATTTTCAGCGGCAAAATCTGAATAATGGATTTTTTGTTGTTGACAGATTAGTTACAAATACTTTTTTCTGAGGGGATTTTGGATATCTTATTTAGTTTTAGAATAAGATGTTAATTAGTGGAAAAATCTGTAGAAAAAAAAATATTCAAAACTCAATAAATCAGGTTAGGAATGAGATATTAAAAAATCCCTCTGAAAGAATCTTAAAGATATTGTTCAGTGTTTAGGTCATACATGTCAAACTCTGGTCCGGGGGCCAAATCCGGCCCGCAAGATGATTTTTGTTGGCCCCCAGAGTGAGCGCATTTTCTCCAGTTTTGAAGTGTTTTTGTGACTTTTTCATTGTTTTTTTTGGCCCTTTTTTTGCTGCGTTTTCATCCTCGTTTTCGTGGCTATTTTTTTTTCTTTTGATGCTTTTAGGTTATGGGTAAAGCCAAAACCTAAAAGAAACCTAAAATGGTTCAGGTGAGGGTTAAGACGTTAAGAGACCAATATGGCCCAAATAAAAACAGTTTTGCCTGTAGTGTCTCCCCTTAATGCGCTGCCCTGACCGAATACACTGAATAATAATAGTAATATAATAATAAAATTGCACAAACGTCGATTAAAACATCAGCAGAGTTTAGCCGGTAATTCTCACTGCCATTTCCCGTCTATGAATGTATATTTAAAGATATTTACCACATGTATTAAATATTTTATAAGAACATTCCCCATTGGAGTGGTGTCTTTCGTGCTGTTATGGAGATATTTAAAGACACGCTCTGTTGCATAGTCATTTATTTTTAGCTTTACAATATCAAACCTGAGAGTCTGGCATCTTTATCCACACGTGTTCAAACGTTATGCAGAGTTCAGGCTTTTTGAAATACTCTCGGACGCTGATGTGAAGGGGTGTGGTCTCCTATTGTTCATGAGCTCTTCTGGTTTCATGTTTGTGCAGAAGAAAACAGCCTGGTTTATATGAATAGTCAAACGTGCAGGAATATGTGGGGCAAAAAGAAAGCGAGTGATCCAAACGTCCACGGAGTCTAAAAGTATCTTAAAAGCCTGAATAATGCATTTAAAATATTGACATTGACTGCGAATAATGACCATCTTCAATGAGATTAATGACTTTAAGTTGATGGAATGAAGAGAATTTGTCTTAATTACGAGTAGATTTGGACTAAACACGCCCTGACTCATCACATAAAAGTCACACGCTTTGATAGTTGGACGAAACGCCTTTAGCAGCAAATCAAAGCTCTTAAACCATGTCCAAAGATCCAGTGTTGCATCAACTTTTCACCAAGAGCTTGTTTTGATGGTGGGAGAGTGTGACCCCTGTGCAAAGCCTTCTGCAGCACATCCCAAAAGGGTTAAGATCTGGACTCTGTGGCGACCCACTCCATCTCCTGCTCCCTGATCCACTCTTTCACAACGTGAGCCCATTGTCATTGTGGAATATGCCGGTGCCATCAGGGAAAGTGTAGCAGCCGATAATGTATTAAGTTTGTCCAGTTTCAAAACGTGATAAGCTTTATAGCCGATAATGTCATAAATATTAATTATTAATTTGTTGTTGGCCTGTCAGAACTGTTCAAATGTAATAAATTCAGCCAATAATGTGATAAAACATCAATCTGACTCTATTTTCAAAAATACATTCAGTATTGTTCGTCTGCAGTTTCTCTAAAATGTTCGATGACCTGATATTTCATTGGTTTTTCAACAACTTTAGTTTTTTACTGTTTTTGTTTGTTTTTATCTCTCTTTTTTATGACGTCATCGGCCGTTATTACGTTATTGGTTTCTACACTCTTTGTTGCACTTTGGTCAACTTTGTTGTTTTTAAAGTGCATTATAAACAAAGCTGCCATTGCTGTTATACAATTTAAAATCAGCTAAATTAAGATGAAAAAATGTATGACCTTAAAATCCCGATTACAATATTCCAAAAGTAACGAGTTACAAAAATATATTCCTTTTTTCTTTTTTTTAGGGAATACAACATATTACTCAAACCATATACAGGAATATATTAGTCATTACAAAGTAGATGTATGAACGAAAATGAAGTTGGACAGGCTACTGGTGATCTGCAGCTGTGAGTATCTAACGTCATCAAAACTATCAAAGGAAAAGGAAATCTTTGACTGCACGTTTGCTCAGTGGCATTAATATTTGTAGTTTACATTTTGTCAGAAGTAACTCAAAGTAGTGTAACTCGGCTACATTTGAAACAGTAATATAAGCTGTAACTACTATATTACAATTTAAAGTAACTTGCTGTAACACTGTCCCAGTGTTAATTTTGACAACATATTTTAATTTAGTTTTAGTCTTTTGACGAAAATGTAATTAAATTTTAGTCGAGTTTTAGTCAAAAAAATATCTTCAATTTTAGTCGAGATTTAGTCGACTAAAATTGCAAGTCAATTTAGTCGACTAAATTTAAGACACATTTAGTCGACTTTGTATTAATAATATTCATTATAATCATATGTAATCGAGGTCCTGCTTCATGGAGCTGCTCCCTCATGAACAAAGCTCAGAGCTGTTCCTTTGGCAGTGAATTTACATGATATGAGGCTCTTTCAGACGGTCAATAGAAGTTTGGATGATTTTAGTCTCTCCTTTCCATTTTTATTTAGTCTTATTTTAGTCGACTAAAATATCTGGACATTTTAGTCATAGTTTTAGTCGCATGAAAAAATTTTAATTTTGTTTTAGTCCAATTTTAGTCGTCAGAAATATCACTTTGACTAAAATTAAGACTAAATATTTTAGTCGACGAAATTAACACTGCACTGTCCAAACCTACTCAATTGCAAAAAATAAATTCTCCCCAAGGCCCTGTTCTAGATCATCTTAATTAAAAAGTTTAAAAAGTTCTTCGTTGTCCAACTTCCTTCCTAATGCATTTCTAATAAACTCTTTCCAGCAGGTTTCACAACTTTTCGTGCAGAACACAACTATATAACAACGCCACGGCGATGCTAACCCAACTGCCCTCGTCCTTTATCTCACTTCAGATGGTCATTTCCCCGTGTTCTGTATGTCCTTTAGAGCCATGCCGAGCGGAGGGCGAGCAGCGCGGGGGCCAGCAGACTGTAGGGGGCGATAGAGGCGGCAGAGGCGCCCGAGTTGTTGCAGAGGTTACTGCTGCAGCAGCGGTACGTGAAGCCGCTGATCGACGGAAACATCTGCGTCAGGCGGGAGTTATCGCAGTCCGTGTAGCGCAGACACTGGCGGATCGTTTTGCCGCCTAAAGAGAAGACACAGAACTTTACTTTACAGCACAGTGAAATGTCCAAAAAGAAACTACTCTTTCACCAATCGCACCAAAACAAATGCTGAATTATTGATGTATTTTCTACCTAATAAAGATGCAGAGACACAGAGAAGGACAAAGTGGTTCAACGTCCCAAAATTGAACATATAACAGTGTATATAACCATAATACTAACTTTAGCTTCATGCTACATGCTAACGGCTAGCTTCGAGTGCCTGTTTGTGTACAATTTGCTGCATCAAAACTGTCATGAGCCCAATTTTGACTTGATTAAATATGCTAAAAGTCCGCAAATAGTGACAAAAAAAAATTATTTCCTTAGACTTTCCTTCCCCTCGATAGCCAACACCCCTTGTATGAAACGGTGCTGTGAATGGCCGCTGGCTGCTCTACTTTATGACGACACTAAGGGCCGCCATTGATCCACCATTACTGTAGTACCTCCATATAGCCGCTTGTCCCCCATTGGAACGCATTGCACTTTAAACACATCAAAAACAACTTTAAAGCCTGGTTTCTAATTTTTTTTTGGAACTTTCTACAGCTAGATATTCCTCCTGTGATAACGCTGAGTTAGTTACAATTAAAGAAACCAGGCTGGTTTTCGTGAAGAACATTTTTAGAAGTCTTGTATACTAATGAGGGCCGGACTGTTAGCATTGGAGCTGTTAGCATTGGACCAGTGAAGATCCCGCCCTTATGCCCTTTATAGGAACATGCTTCATCAGAGCTGGGGAGGGGGAGTCTTTAATCCGCCATGATTTCCCCCTTGAACGTGGTCATTGTGGTAAACGGGGAGGAGTGAGGGATGACGGTCTATTAATAATATGTCTATGGGTGCCGCCTGTATCCATAGCGATCACAGAAATGGCTTTAGCTTTGAGCCTGTTCCTACGAATGCGCACAATTTGTCCAGCGTCAAATCCTGGACCCGATTTAAATCGAACGTTCAATCCCCACACAAGTGAACAGGAATACTGAAGTGTGGCGAGGTATGTTTTGTCTTTTTGTGTCTCTAAAGTCAAATCAAAGCTCTGTGCATTCATTAATGATCTATAACTAGGCTTTGACCTATGTGTGATCGATGGGTTGACAATAGCTGGAAACATCTGGATCGTTCATCATTTGTTTGGTGGCTAATGGGTGGTGGAAGCTTCTATGAAAAAGCTCAAAGTTGCTGTAATGCTGAAGCTAAGGTACACAAGTGCCATCCTACTGTTTTCTCAGGCTCATGTTTGTACTTTTGATGCTGATTTACAGGTTAAATCTCCGAAATGTATACACCAAGTCTCAGAACGTTCTTGTTTGGACTCTGGTGACTCTCAGTGCCGTACGTTACCAGTCAGCTCTGTAGAAGCACTGGCACAGTTGTCTTTTATAATATTATTTTTATCTGTGTTATGGACGTAGAGCCTGACAAATAATGACGACGGTTCCGCTAATGCTAACGGCTATAGGACAAATACATTGAGGAGGCTAACGGACTCTGAAAATTCTCCCAGGCTAGCCGACCCGCTAACAGTCCGCAGCTTCTCCTCGTTATTTTTAATGTTTGTATCTATGATCAGCGCTGACGAAGCTTTTTTTGCTCAATTACAGAGATTAAGGTCAACACACACAAGCACAGAGCAAAACAAAGAAACAATACATTCACAACAAAAAGAGTTGAGATGTTCAAATATTGCCACCTGGACTAGGTTTAAAATGTCCATTCAGCAATATTTTAACATCCCTACTAATATGGATAATCCCTGGACGACAAAAAATAAAAAAAAATAAAGACATTTCTCGAGGCTTTTTCCATGTCATGTCCTTTCTCTACACCCATAAATATCTGCTCCCTCTAAGCCTCCTGTTTCTTTCTCCTGTGTTGCCTCTGTATGAATATTCCATCCTGACACTGTGTAAATGAGATACGTGCGGCGTGTGAGTGACCTCTCTCGCTGATGGAGATGCAGGAGTCTTCGTAGGTGCACTCCTGGACGTTGTGACAGCGGCCCGTGTAGTCGGAGCATTTGTAACAGCGCAGACCGAGCCCTGAGGGAAAACAAAAATCAAAACATCAATTTCCCACCGAGAAAAATATGTATTGTAATCGTAAAATGTGCAATTTAAAGGGCCTGATACCTGATTTGTTTTATTGCAATCAATGGAAGAGGAAGCTACTGAATTAAAATCGTCCTCACTCACTCATTTGGTTTACAGGTGTGTGTCACTTTTCCCACAATGCTAGAAAACCTTCAAGTTCATCAAATTGATACAGATGCTTCATGATGTGTATCTCCCACAAATGAGTTTACAATATACTAAAGGAGGACAAAACAAATTTGCTTCCATTGCCAGGGTTCAGCAGGCAATGAGTGTGGCTATAAACGAGCATCACTTTCAGGCCTAAACCCCGTTAAGAATCTTTGGGATGTGATGGATCAGGCTTTACACAGTGGTCACACTCTCCCATCATCACTACAAGATGGTGTATTGATGGTGGTGAAAAATGAATGCAACACGGGATCTTTGGACATTAAAGTGACTAGATGCAAGTTCGTCGTTTTATACTCACTGCTGCCACCTCAGGTCTTATGCGTAACTGCACCTTCTATATTAAGCCCGTGCATGACGGCACCTCGGACCTGAATTAACAGCTTTTTGAGGATTTTAGTGCAGTTGTGGTGAACAGGTCTGGGCTCATTCTACACATTAGGACATGGCTGGAACATGTAGGAAGAAAAATACATCATTTGATCATTTTTAAACTCCATATAAACTCCAGTCCCTTTAAGCATATTGAAACAATGCCACCTCTGCTGTAATCAAAGCTAAAAGCAGCTATTTTGAAGAATCTATTTACACTTTTTGTTTTGTTTAAAACATAATTCCATGCGTGTTCCTTCATAACTCATGTGCAATAACCTCTGTATCAGAGCCACTTTATCACCATTTAAATTTGAGAAACTTCATGAATTATATTTACCAGAAGTTTAAGTCCTGATTTAGCCCTAATTTGAGTCCAGTTTAGTCCCAGTTTAGTCCAGTTTATCCCCGGTTTAGTCCAGTTTATCCCCGGTTTAGTCCAGTTTATCCCCGGTTTAGTCCAGGTTAGTCCGGGTTTAGTCCACCTGTCATCGCTCACCTGTTTGGACGGTCCCCAGCAGCAGCAGCAGTAAAAGCGTTAGTCCACTCCTCTGGTTCATGTTGGTCCTTCAAAGGTCTAAGCCCGGTCTGAGTCCAGTCCAGACCCTCAGAGCAGGTCTTTGTCCCGGGACCACAAAGATCCACTGTCCGGGCCCCTCCCCCTGAGCATCCCCCCTGCACCAGTGGGACAAGAGACTCTGTCCTTAGTGTACTGTATAAAAACTATGTTTACATTGTTCTACAGACACACGTAGAGCAGAGAAAATGGGACACAATGGAAATTTATGACGGTAAAAAAAAGTGCATTTTTCCCCTCAGGTTTCAACAGTAAAATTGTTTGTTGTTAATTAAATAATTAAATGGCCCATACCCATAGACTTTGGAGCATTTTTCATTGGTTAATTCTAAAGCTTCGTGTTTGATGCACACATGGCCCAAAGGAGGGCACTGGTAACTTGGAGAAACCCCAGGGGACATGGGACAGAGGGTTCAAAACTGGGACTGTCTCGGGTAAAGTTGGACGTCTGGTCACCCTAATTTTGCCTAAAATGCTAACGAATGATAAACAACTGATTAAGCGATATGAAACGTGATATAAAAAGTCTTCATGGCGACTGAAAGATGCCGTATCAATGTGAGTATGGAAGCGCAGTCGGCCAAAAGGCGATTTGGGGTAATTCTGTCATTTCAAACTTTTATGGACAGATATTGATCTGAGCTGACTGTCCTGCTTTACCACGCCATGTTAATGAACCGATAATAAACCCTGAGCTTTAAACTGTTCCAAATGATCAAAGGTGCGAGTGAAGAAGGCCTCTGACCAACGTGTAGCCCACAGAGTCACAACACTCTCACATCTGACGGCCCGAAGCCCACGCTCGGACGTCCTCAATGGAAACTTCAGAAGAAATCGCTCTGCGGCGGCAAAATCAAAGCTAAGCACCGCCTCGACGGCTCCTCTTGATGTGAAACAGGCCCCCGTCGAATTGAACCTTCTTACTGAGCGCTGGCCGCAGCCAAATGAATCAATGATTTCCTAATTCTGAGAGGACTTTTATCGGGCAGCTTCACTCGTTCAGTTCAGGATCTTTTCTCAGGGCGCCGCTCGTTCCTCTCGCTATATGACATTTGGACACTGCTGTTTCTGTTTTTCCCGAGGCCGCGCGGCTCCGTGGGAGGAAGCGTTGGTTTGGCATCAGACTGTTTGTCTAGCTCCAGACACAGATCATCCCATTGATTGTTCAGATTGCTTTGTTTTGTGACTTTGTTTCCCCCCTGCTGTTTGGCTCTTTTTTTGTTTTTAGGAATCTTATGCTTCTAACTTTCTTGATTATGTTTCTCAGACGGTCTAAAAGTGTTCAAGGATAATTGGGCCTCATCCCTGAACGTTTTTCTTAAAGTAAAAGTTTGAAATGACCACTTTAAGGAGTTTCTGGAGAATAGTACAATGGACAAATTTCCAACAATATAAGTAAACCTTAACCTTAACCTAAGTCAGATTCACGAGAAGTTCTTCAGAATTCAAATCCCTTCTTAATAAATGTGAGAGAGAACGTTCCTCCCTCATTATCAAGGCATTTACAGCATATGGACAATAAAAACACACAGACATGCCTCTAAACTTCTACATATGGACAATGGGCTTCATGCACAGTGTCCCCGCGCGATTACTTCCTGGACAATAAGATCGGCGCTGTACTTCCTGTTCCGTATCATTTACATTCACGATCAGCAGGGTCCCAAACAAATGAAGAGATAGCTCAGGATTTGGTAAAGGACAGCGAGTTACTGATGGACAGGAAGTGACTCCTGCCCCAAAGGAAACGCCAGTGTCGCTAAGGAGCTTTCATCTTGGAGCTAAAGGCTAGTGTTAAATAACATAAAAACAACTCAATCAAATTTAAACTATTTACAGGTTGATTATTTTTTTGCGCAGGCTAGTTCAAAACGTTGCTCTAGTTTTGATTTTAATGTTGTGTTAGCCGTTAGCCTCCCCGTAGTATGAACACGGCGGTTTCCTCCAGTGAAGTCGTCATGTCTCTTAAAGAGGGGGTATTATGCTTTTTTCAATCACATAGCACCAGTCTATAGCACTACAATGATGACGTAACCTTCTGTTGGTCTGTGTATGCAGTAAATTAAAAAACCTGCCTTGAATAAAATTGCTCTCTCAAAATGGCTGTACTGAACGTCTTGAAATAGGCCTCTGTCTCTTTAAGAAGCTTTCCGACACGCCCCCTTCAGCACACTACTGTGGCATTTAAACAACAACACTGTGCGGGGAGGGGGCTCTGCTGAGCTGAGGAGCAGTGGTTGGTGGCTCGGCTGGTGACGAAAGGTCCAGAGGCGTCTCCAGGAGGTGGGGGCGTTCCTAGGAGGACTGAGGCATAGCTACACCTAAAATGGCCGCCGTCTAAGTTTTTACTGATTACTCAAAAATATGTGAATGAGCCAAGGCAACACTCCAGGCATGTGTTTAATGAGGGAACGACATAATAACATGATATAAAGCTTGAAAAAGTAGATTTTACATAATACCCCCCCTTTAATAATATGTCTATGGTCTCACGTGATGTTTTTAACCTGCTCCTGTCACGTCCTAACTTTCACTCGCTGACATTTATAAAATCGCTTCTTTTCTGTAGGACCTCGCTAATGGTGAATGTAAGAGATACGGGGAGAGGAAGGACGAGGCTACTGTCCAGTCAGAAATCACGTACGTTGTTGATACTTTTTATAGTAATGTTACTTTTTATAGTAATGTTATTTTGAAATTATTATTATATTATTAAATTAAAATATTCTTACTTTTGAAAACTTTCTCCACAGTGAGAAACTGTGTAAGTATCAAAACCTTCATGTGGAGATATGAAAATGAATGAACGCTCCTCCCCGTTTACATTAAAGGGACTGCACCACTTTTTTTTTTCTTGTATTGTTATAAAATGAATTTAGTCCTCCTTCAGTATATTGTTAACTTAGACAATGTGGGGAAACACTGCACATCTAATTATAAAGCATTTGTATCCGTTTCATGAACTTTCAGGCTAGTTTTCTATAGCAAGTTGTGAAATGTGTCTATAAACTCATCCCTAAGCTCAAAGTCAGGAAAGAGTTGTGACCAAAACTTTTAATGTAGTGTTTTCTCCTTTCATTG
Organism: Proterorhinus semilunaris; assembly: GCA_021464625.1. NCBI lineage: Eukaryota > Metazoa > Chordata > Actinopteri > Gobiiformes > Gobiidae > Proterorhinus > Proterorhinus semilunaris. Next base: position 4,183,587 of record CM038356.1, on the reverse strand, counting down.
TTTGTTATCAAAAACATTTGGTTTAGGGCCTTTAATTACTCCATTCAAGAGAGAATCCATGAAGCGGCTCAGTCTCCTCCTTCAGAGCATGTTCCAAAAATGGACAAACGGGTGGGAGACTGAGCAGCAACAAGCCTCCACAGGACTCCAGGGCCTGTCGATAAAAGCCCAAAGTTCAAAATAAATATAACATCAAACCAGCGTGGTTAAAAATACCTTCTTTGAGTTGTCACGGGAATCAACTGAATCTATAGAGAGAATGAAAGTCTTTGGAGCCTGGCTTTTAAGTTGTTTTTGACACATGTAAAGTCCGCATTGGTTTCCATGTTACTGAATCTTCTGGAGTTTCCCCGAGCCACTAGGGGGAGGTGGATACATGTATGTTTATAGTTTAGAGGCTTAATCTGGCTTTTCTTGTGTCAATAACCAGTAACAGCCTTTCTAAACTCCTGCTTTCTCCTTTTGATCCAAAGCGACCTCGAGTGAACTGCAGTGAATGGACTCAGCTATCGGCCATCTTGCATGAGAAGAAGCCGGTCTTTTGTGCAAAAATTAGACACAGTTTTAGAGAATTTGACCCGGCAAACCTCTCCGACCACGCGGCGACTTTTAAATGCTAAGACGCCGCGCGGGCCTGGTCTAAAAGCACCTCGTCCTCACACTGGACGGGCCTGGTCTCTGGGCCTGAAGCCTGTTGTGGACAGTGACGGTCAGAGACGTCTCCCTCTCACAGTCGGCCGTCTATGGGGCTTCCACAGCTGCTCACGCGCTGCACAAATGCCCCGTGTTACGACTCTCAAAAACCGCCCCAGTGTCACTTCTTCTACGTCTGTGGTGTCAATGAGAGACTGTGGAGACGGGAGAGCATCAGCGCAGAAGGCCATCGTCGTGATATAGACACACATATAGAGAGCGGTACAGACGACTGATGCTTTGGTACATACACGCTACAGAGCTTCGCATTGTGTCAAAAACGCAAAGATTCCTGGGAATAGTTACACTTTTTATACGAGAAAAACTGACAGAGATACTGGAGTCATCACTTACATTAAAGCCACACCGTGTAGAATTGTACACAATAAATCATATTGTAAACTTTATCCCTCAGCACCCCCTAACTAAAATGTCTTCCCACGGCTCTGCTGAGACATGACAGTAACTTTACCAGGGGTGGGTACGTCTCCAGCTCGTCTCCATGGGGATGTGACTGAAGGCTGCAGAATTTTGAGATTTTCATCCAACTCCACTCGTTGATTACCCGCTGCATTTTCTGTGTTGAGCTGGTCTTTAGAAGCATGTTTTGTGTTGATGGCAACAGTATAGTCCAAAATGTTATGCATTATGGTGTGTGTTTTGACGTAGCCTGGTTTTGCCAGACCCTCGTACTCATTTACTTTCGTACAGAGGGTCTGGATCTTCACAATTGAGCTCCGTTAAAAGGTGGGGGGTGAACTCGATTGGATCTGATCTTTGCTAGCGTTTGGTCGTGACGTATGTAATGCGCCCGTGTTGATTGAAGCAGCGAACATACTGTAGCTCTATCATAACTCTATCATAACTCTATCATAGCTCTATCATAACTCTATCATAGCTCTATCATAACTCTATCATAACTCTATCATAACTCTATCATAGCTCTATCATAACTCTATCATAGCTCTATCATAACTCTATCATAGCTCTATCATAACTCTATCATAACTCTATCATAACTCTATCATAGCTCTATCATAACTCTATCATAACTCTATCATAGCTCTATCATAACTCTATCATAGTTTTATCATAACTCTATCATAGCTCTATCATAACTCTATCATAGCTCTATCATAACTCTATCATAACTCTATCATAGCTCTATCATAACTCTATCATAGCTCTATCATAACTCTATCATAACTCTATCATAGCTCTATCATAGCTCTATCATAACTCTATCATAACTCTATCATAGCTCTATCATAGCTCTATCATAGCTCTATCATAGCTCTATCATAACTCTATCATAGCTCTATCATAGCTCTATCATAACTCTATCATAGCTCTATCATAGCTCTATCATAGCTCTATCATAACTCTATCATAACTCTATCATAGCTCTATCATAGCTCTATCATAACTCTATCATAGCTCTATCATAGCTCTATCATAACTCTATCATAGCTCTATCATAACTCTATCATAGCTCTATCATAACTCTATCATAACTCTATCATAGCTCTATCATAGCTCTATCATAACTCTATCATAACTCTATCATAGCTCTATCATAGCTCTATCATAGCTCTATCATAGCTCTATCATAGCTCTATCATAACTCTATCATAGCTCTATCATAGCTCTATCATAGCTCTATCATAGCTCTATCATAACTCTATCCTAACTCTATCATAACTCTATCATAGCTCTATCATAACTCTATCCTAACTCTATCATAACTCTATCATAGCTCTATCATAGCTCTATCCTAACTCTATCATAACTCAATATCTCTATCATTCAAGCGTGTGTCTTAGTTTTCATGTGTTCATCTGTTTTGGTCATTTCTGTGTGTAAATGTCATGGTTCTCTCGGCCCACTCTGGCAGGGGATGGTAATGGTGCCTCTCATACACTGCTCAGCGAGTGCAAATGGCAAAAAAATAAAATAAAAAAGAAGACATAAATAACGGAAAGACTCGAGGACTGGACAAAATTGCATGCGGGCCAGATCCGGACCACCGGCTGCACAACAGTTTTCCCCATGAAATAAACCAAATAAATAAATGTTCTCTCCTTGGTGTTCCTGTTTCATTTCTAAGGCTAATCCAAAAGACGAATCCCCAAATGTTCAGCCGGACCATGTGGATTTTTGCAGTGACATTATAGGCATTTCATAGACTGTTCCACCATTCACTTCCTCTCAGTTTTTCTGAACTCAATCCAACAGCGCCGCGTGAAAACCCCGGCAAGACGCTTTTCAATAAACGTCTGGAGTGACGTGACCGGATGAAAACTGAAAGCAAAGAACATTTCCCCCCGTCTCTATTCTCCGCTGTTGTCGAGCTGTTCGAATGGAGTTTTCAAACGGATCTCAATATCTTCCATATTCCAACAAAAATGCACAGGAACTTGGAGGAAAATGCTAAAAGTGCAAGTTTATTTGGCAAGATATGATCAAACCACATGCTTGAGTTCATAGTATGTTTTGAAATAACATCATATTTAACAGGGATGGTGTCCGTGCAGAAGAGTTCAGTCAGTCTCTTTTGATTGTTTGACATTTTACATTCAGTCTTTCAAACTCCTCCCAGGGTTAAGGCAAAGCTAAGCAATGGTTTTTGGCAAGAATTTGTAATATCCTTAATGTTCCATGCAAAAAAAAAGTCACAGACATGCTTTTATGCAACTGAAGTACATTGTGAAATAGCATGATTTGAAAAAAACGTTACGCATTTACATTTGATTGAGTACAAAAATAAAGCTCGATCTTTCAGAGCCTGGCACAGCAAAGTCTGCCTAGAAACTCTTTTCAGAGTGAAAAACATTTATATAATTTGAAGCTTTTGAAATGTCAGAAGTCTTTTTGTTTGAAGAATAAGACAGTTAGTTTAAATGAAAAGAAACATATGCACAAATATTTTTTTAAAGCAGCTGATAATCTGTATTAACTCACATGATGCAACTTAATCAGAACAGTCTTCAGTCTTTTATCCCTAAGTATCCTTTAAATCAATCATTCCCAAAGTCTGGAGCATCGCGGCCCACATATCAGTCAGACCCTAAATAAAACAAAGGCATATCATGCTATTCAAAAGAAGATGTTTTTTTTTTTTTTTACAACTTACAAATACATATAAAAAATAGGCAAAAAGAATTATATCAAGTTGTCTTTCAGACTCCAATATTTCAAATGTACTTGTTCGTAGACACGCTTTGGGGGTCCCCCTGCAGTGCCTCTAAGGTCCCCCAAGAGGCTCCAGACCCCACTTTGGGAACCACAGATGTACATGATGTGCCCACGTCTTTAAAGCAAAGTACTAAAGCGATCATGTCTCAAAAAAACTTTGATAACAGTTTGTTTTCCCTTTGTAAGACAAAAAAAGCTAAAAAAAAAAACTATAGTGCAAGCCTCCAGGTTAGAAATGTACGGAGCCCCTAAAGTTCCCCAAATGGTGTATGCTCAAAAGATAATTGAAAAAAAATTAAATAAATGAAATGTTTATATTTTATATATTTAAAAAATTGCGAACGAAATTGTGAAAAAATTGGGGCGGCATGGTAGTACAGCTGTTATCGCTCATGCTTCACAGCTAGAAGGTCTGGGTTCGATTCCCACCTGGGACGGGGCCTTTCTGTGTGGAGTTTGCACGTTCTCCCCGTGTCTGTGTAGGTTTCCTCCGGGTACTCCAGTTTCCCTACCTCTAAAAACATGTACAGTAGGTGAATCCTCCAGCCAGGTGTTTCTGACCACCAGCCTGGCTCCACATCATGGAGATGGGTCCTCGAGCGCCGGCCCATGCAGGTCGCCCCAGCAGCATTAAGGATGGGTCAAATGCAGAGAAGGAATTTCCCTACGGTGATTAATAATGTATAACTTAACCTTAACCTTGACACAACATGCGTCAGAACAAGAGCACTGGCTCTCATGGCTGGACCTAGTCAATGAAGGCAGAACAGCTTACTATGTTATACTTTCATCTAGGGCCCAACCGATATATCGACGCCGATATTAGGGTAATTTCGATATTGGCCGATATCTTCAGAACCGACTTCCCCTTTTTTGCGCCGGAAATAAGTTCAGTCAGAGCTTTGAAATGGGCCCTTCCACAAATTCCTGGTTTCAGAATCATAAGAGACCAAGACTTATGTTTTGGAATCTCCCTCTGAAGAACCTACTAATCATGAATATACAGCGCCCCCTGCTGTCACAGTTCAACATGTTCAGAAGCTTCATTGGGCTACGTCCAGCCATGCCATGCCAGTGCTCTTGTTCTGACGCTTGTTGTGTCGTTTGAAAAAAAAATAAACTAATTCATTCAGCCCTGCGGTCCCACATTGTTTTTTCTCTCTTTAGGGAACTTTAGGGGCTCTGTAGTACGTGATAACCTTTAAGAATTAATAAATTAATATTGCTAATTGTTTTTGGACAGCACAGATAAAGGTAGAGAATTTAGTAATCAAGTGTATTATTCTTTAAAAAAACAGAAACATTTTTTTATGGATTTAATGGAGAAATATGGATGGATTTCACTAATGATTGTAATGTTGATTTATTCACAATGAGTCCCGCACTTTGGGTTGCCAGATCCAATGGCTAAATCCAACATGTCGTAAACCTAACAGAACTCGCTCTAATCTAAATACCCTTCACCTGTTTTTATTCAAATCCTACTTAGTGCTGGTTCGCCCTCCATTATCTACTACGTCTCCATGCAAGTTTTATCTATAGACTGAAAGGGCAGATTGCTAAATGTTTGCTTTTTTCCCCCAACTAAATTAACGACTTTGAGCCAGCCTATAGGTCAGGAGTAACTGGAGGAGAAGCCTATTCTGTGCATCTTAAACTGAAGGAGAAACAAAGGGAGAGTATGCAAACACAACAAAGCGAGGCCGCACTGTCCAGGAATCGAACCCATGACCTTGTTGACACAGCAAAGGAACTCTAAATATCTGGATAAAACTCCTCGCTGTTGTGTTTCTGATTGTCCGCCGTCTTCGCCGCTGTTGCATTGGAAACCGTTTCATTCTGCCCGGACTTCTCCTCAAACCAACTGTCCAGCGCTCTTTTGGCGTCGAAGCTCGCGATCGGCGGCCCGTTGACCGCTAGCGTTAGCATGTCGCTCATCTGCTCCAGCGTTAGCCTGGCTCTGTTGTTCCTGCTCGCCTTTCGCATTGCCCCGCGCCCCTTTTCGCAGCAAACGGTCGAACTCGGAAGCACTTTCACCAGTTGAACGATTCGATTGAGGAGCTGAAAACGCTGCTTGTGTGTGCAAATGTGGTTCATGACGTCGGTGAAGCCGATGGTGTCGAACTGGTACTTTAAGCCCTGCCATTCGCAGATCAAAACGTTCCTGGCGTCAGAACACGTTAGCTCATTTCTCACTGAGGGGAACGTCTCCAGATATCCGCAGATGGTCTGGATATCGTCTTCGCCAAAAGCGTGCAGGTCCTCCCTGCTCTCGGGCCACGCGGACAGGTCAAAAACCTTGCACGCTTTGGCGAATGAGGTGCTGTGCGACTCTAAACGTTGGCTTAAGATCCCTTGACTTTTGCTGCAGATCTTCTCTCGAATTGATTGAAATTTCGACTCGGCAACCCGCAGGTTTTTCAGCTCCACGCCGTTGAAGCTCTCGCGGAAACTGTCTTCGAACTCTTGGAGGTATTCGCCCGGGGAGTCGACAAGTTGGCCGATTTCCTGGATGGCTTCCTGAATTCTGTTCTCCACCTTGGACACCAGCAGGTTCTCGCTGTGGAAGGTCAGCGCCAGTCTCGACAGAATTGCGACGATATCTAGCATGAAGTAGATCAGTTTGACGGATTGGTAATCGAGGAGAAACTGGAGGAGCGTTAGGGCGATGGCGGAGGCGTCGGCGCGCTGGGTTTGGCTGCTAATCTCTTTCAAATGCCCCACAACTTCGAAATAGTCCTTGATGAGGGCGTTGAGGACATTTGGTTCGCCGATGATCCAGCGTATGGCGCGGATGTCGCCCAAAAATTCGGTTTCTTCAGACAGCGTCGGCGCTGTGGCTCTCAGCTCGGACATCATTCGAGGGGCGTAGCGATAGAAACTCAGCAGCTGTTTGAGATTGTTTTCCAAATCCTCCAAACAGGAAAGCTCTTTGCCGCCGATCGCATCCAAGATCTCCAGGTGAGGTCGACTTATCATGACGGGAAGACAGAGGATCCACGGGAAGATCTTCCGCAAAGCCACGTACAACGCCGCCCTTGTGGCCAAAGAAATGTTCGCCCCGTCCACTCCGAATCCGACGACGAGCAACTCTTGAAACTGCAACCCCAAAACACTGAAGGCCTGCTCTAACGCTTGGAGATATCCATCGACATTCGCAATTGGCAACCTTTGCAGCGAGAGAAGTTCGGTGTTCGCGGTCCCTTCGTTGGTCAACAGCTGGACGTAAACCGCCACCGAGTCAGAAAACAAGTCGTCATTTTGAGCATCCATTACGACGCTTAAAAATGGCGAAAGGCGCATTTTTTCCACCAGATCTTCCCGCACGGCTCTAGCGATGTGGTGGATGAGAGTCTGGCAGTCACCCTCGTTCATGTACTGGTCGACGAGCTTGAGTTCGCACTTCTTCAGCAGCTCCGCCAGCGACCGGAGCTCCGAGCACGGCCGCCCCGCCAACGCCAAGTGGTACGCGGAGTTGAGCAGCAGCATCATGCTTTTGCACATCTCCTCCGTCTTCTCCGGGTGCATCCTGAGCTTGTAGAGTTGGAGGCATTTCTTGTGCAGGTTGCTCTGGCTGTGCAGTTTGATGGTGTGGATTTTGAACTGCCGCGACCCGATGATGAACGCCGAGGTGCGCGAGGACTGGACGGTGTATTGGCGGCAGACGTGGCACCACATCTCGTTGAGCGTCGGGGAGTAGCGGAGGAACCAGAACTTCTTGAGCCACTCCTGCTTGAAGCGCCTGATGCGTCGCCCGCCCGCCGTGGTCAGCCTGGAGTCGTCCTGGGAAATCACCAGGTCTGTGGACATCGCTTCGTCCGCGGAGTCAAAGTCCGGTTCGTCTTCATCGATAGTGGCCTGGGACGGGGTTAGGGGCTCCATCCCTTGGCACTCTTCCTTAATCGGCCCCTGTTCGGCCTGAGGGGGCGTGGTCTGTTCGTCAGTGGATGTGGCCTGTTTCCGTCGGAGACAATCTAGCTCCGCCTCCAGCTCGGCGACCCTCCGTTTTAACCTCACGCAGTTCGGACAGAAAGACGTCGAAGGCTCTTCTGATTCCTCTGTCTCTTGTTTCACAACCAGCCCGCTCGAGCCACCCGCTGCGTTCAAGGCCTGGCTCTGCTGTGGGATTTTACAAGTGTCTGGTGCATTCAGGGACAGCGTGTGCAGCGTGACTTTACACTTTTCCTCCAGAGACGCCTTCAAAACGTCTTTGAAAATCAGGTCAATTTTCTTTCTCTTTGCAGGAGGCTGGTCTTCCGTGTCCTCCTTAGCTCTGACGTTTGGTGAGACTTCAGGACCTGCGTTAATTTTAGCACGAAAGAAAAAAAAAGATCATTAGAAACCACATACTCCAAGCACCATTAGCTCAGCTCGACTCGCTCACCGGTCCGTAGCGTGCGGTCGATGCGCTCCTGGGACACGCTGTGCAGTCTTTCGATGTACTCAGGGCTGTACCCCACCCGCAGTCTGTCTCCAGCCACCAGGGGGCGACTCACTCTGAAGTAGATCTGTTCACCGCGCTGAAAGGCCGTGAGGTTTCTGTCGCTGTCGTCAGAGGAAGTGTGCACGAACCTATACACACAGAACCAAAACGTGGGACGTAATAACAGGCTTTCCACGGGGCATTAAATCAAAATTCATTTATAACGGCATAAAATGTCATAAATAACGGCGCTGCTCGATAGTTCACGGCATAAATTTCACGGAAAAGATTTTGCCGAATTGACTTTGCTTAGGCTGCCCTCCACTATTCTATTTAATGTTTTTATCAGTAGATGTCAGTTGTGAACCCCCCAGGTGAGAGGCGAGGGAGGTGTTGAGCTTATCTCTGCTTCTGTGGGAAAAAAGTTAACCCACTGTTTTGAAAGTGGCGGATCTAGCGATGCAATGTGGCAATGCAACAATTCCGGGCCGGCACAAATGGAGTAGCTGAGGGCAGCTTTAGTGTTTGCAAATCTTAAACTATAAATGCGCAGATATTTAGCTTTTGTGGCATTAAAAATACCGCTCAAAAGCTGGTTTATAAGTTACAATTGAGCATCTGAATAATAGAGGGTATGTGAGTGATGTCATAGCCCGACAGCAGGATGGAAACAGAAACCAAATGAGTGGCAATTCTGCAAAATAGATAGCGATATCTTTACCTCATCCAGTTGGCTTTGGACTCATCGCTGCCGTCGATCGACTGATAAGTGTTATTCGCGTCGATGATCTGAGAAAACAACACGTTTAGAGCAAGATTTAACATTTTCTGCTCATTTTCTTTGAATCCATGACAATTTAAACGCTCACAATCCAGGAGAAGAAGCCCGAGGACCTGTCTTTTGTCACCAGCTCTCCCTCGTACGGCCCGAACACTGCCCCCAGCGGGAAGCCGGGGCCGGAGCAGCGGACGTCCACCTCCTGCCCCTCGGTGATGACCTCCAGACCAGAGGGGGGCGTCAGAGCGGCCCTGCCCACTGTCCCCACGGCAACCGGAGTATCTGCGATCAACAGAGGAAGGCCGTGGACCGGGCAGCGCTCAGAGAAGGGGAGCCGGCACTTCTCGCAGACTGGGGACAGACAGAGAGTAAAGCACGGCAATGTTCCTTTAATGTCGGATGCCCTTCCCTTCACAACCAGCCACATTAACCGGAGTGGGCGGAGCGTTATGACTTACACCACAGGTCCAGGGGCTGCTCACTCATCATAGAACCATGGTCCAGTCCAGCGCGTCTGTGGAGATACAAAAGACCACGGTAAAGAGATGTATCTGGATGAGATGTACATTTTAAAATATGAGTTATGACAAAAAAACATTCACAACTCTTCACTTCTCAGTAACGGCATTTTGACGTTTCTCAACAAAAACTAAGTCCCACACATGTTTACATTCATTTATTTTGTCGTGTCTGTTTGGTCTGTCCATTAACATGTGGTATAAAGGTTTTATAGTGATGTCTGTCAGGTGAGATTGGGCACTATTTCAAACATGCGCACAAAAGTCTTGTTACATATGAGCACATATATTTATATTCTGGGCTATGTTATGTTTAATTACCTCTAGTTTTGGAAATTATCAACTACACTAAACTAATGATTTTAAGACTCTAGAATAACAGGACTGTATCAGGATTTCCGCAGGGCATTCAACGTCCTTTGTGCCAAAAGTAAGGCCTTACATATAATTAAAAATCATTCAATTTGATTCCAACAGGCATTAGCCTATATAAAATCTTCTTGGAAAATAATGACAATATTTAACTAGTTTTACTGCAAAAGTTTGTCAAAAATAAAAATGTTTGGGCCAAAAAAGTTTCCCATTGTGTCAGATTTGCTTTAGAAGGACACATTTTCTCTCATTCCTCTGTTTGATGGAAATCTTAATACAAAACATGTGCACTAATTCACCCTCCTGTTATGTTACGGGTCAAATTAACCCGTTTTAAAGTTAGAAGATCTAGGGGAAATAGTTTAAAGTATGTTTTCAGTATGAAACTTCTTCTGCTTGCCTTATTTAGTATAATCAACATATAATATATAAATGGTTCATCTCACATATTTGCAACCACCCCCTGCATGTTTATATCACATAGATACTGTTCGGGTCAATTTGTCCCAGCAGTCAAACTGGAGGTAAAAGGGTGTCAAAAATGTCAGTGTATTTCTTTCTGTGCAACTGTGAGACATATTTCACCCCAATCAAACACGCACAGGCACATTTTGAACCAGATGAGGGAATTGGTATTCCTATTCCTCCAAGCAAACAAATACATGGTGAAATACAGTGGTCTTCATCCCCAAATGTGCGTCAGGCATAACTGTCTGCAGAAAACACAAGACAGTACCAGGGCCCACTAGGATGCAGGCCCGGATCTACAGGGGTGCAAAAGGGTGCATTGCAACCTCACTTTGAAATGTTTGCACCCTCAGTTTTAGCGGCATCACAATCATCACAATATAGCATAACAATATATTTGAATGGCATAAATGTTTTTTTTTTTTTTTTACTTTATTTATTTATTTGAACAGGGACAGTGTACAATATACATTAGCCTCAGAAAGGAGAGATGCATTGTACCAGGTTATAGCACTTGTGCTAATTTCCACCTGCAGTCCCTGGGCCTATTGTACATGTTTTTAGTGGTAGGGGAAACCGGAGTACCCGGAGGAAACCTACGCAGACACGGGGAGACCATGCAAACTCCACACAGAAAGGCCCCGTCCAGGTGGGGATCGAACCCGGGACCTTCTAGCTGTGAAGCACGAGCGCTAACCATTAGTAATTGAGTTGGTAATGAAATATTCACACTGCTTGTTAGGATTGTTTTAGTTTCAGACATCTTTTGGATAATTAAACACCATTGATGTTCCTGACAAATGGACATAACAGGAGGGTTACAAATATAGTATATGGGCGTCAAAATGGCTTTACATTTAACTTGCTGCTGCCTGTATAAACCATTGAAGTAAGGTATAAACCCTGTGCATGCTTATTTCAGTCCCAAAGTGTAGAGTGTGGTTAAGTTGGCAATTAGTGGCAGTTGGACAATGACAGCAAAATGATTGTGTCATATCAAGGCCTTATGCAGCGTTGGGCTCCTCAGAGGGTTGCTGCACTACAACCCTTCATGTTTTATTCAATAATGATGCTGAAGCAGCCAGATGATAAACTAACTTCATATGATTGTCTTTTCCCAGGTGAAACTTGCCAAGAGAGCAAGTTTTGCCCGCATTCCACTTTTAGAAAAGCCTATGAGCTGCGGACTGTTCCTTTAATTCACCTACGCATCCGAAACAAGTCTGCAACGCCCTGAACTCTTGTGCAATTTCCCTACAAAACTGCTTTTTTTCAATGCCACCCTCGCAGCAAACTTGTCCTCTTTATAACTTCAGCGCCAGCGTGCGTCATGTGCGTCAGGAGCTGGAGACGCACACTCGGCTCCGCTCGCGCTGCAGTTTTCCTCCCCTGTCCTGTCAGCAGCCCGTGTTTGCAGCTAGTTGGCGAGCTGCAGCCGCTTTCGGAAGCCATGTTCACTTTCACTGTCACTAGCCACGGAAGCAGCGGGCGCTGCGGGCTCCAGCGGGGGGACTCCGTGGCCCGCTGCCGCGCTCCGAGCACAGCCACACGGACTCACCTCCAGCCGCTGCTCTCCCCGCTCACGCTGCAGACTCGGGGCTAAACTTTTCAGCCTTGGAAAAAAGGGAGGAAAAAAAAAAACCTCCTAGCCAAGAGGACTCAGTAGCCTCCCTACCCGAGCACTGGCCACCATTTTTATCACAGGAAATGACATGCCGGAGGACGGAGGGAAGGCGAGTGCGCAGAAATGTATATTAACTGCGATTTTTTTAAGGTGCTCAGTCACGAAGGAAGCGTGACTTTTATCAAGCCCAAGAACATCAGCAGTAACTTTTATCTATTTGTGGTAAAGTTTAGATTACGGTGTGTAATAAAGGAATTATGACAATATGCCTGACATGCGGTGGTATTATGCGGTATTATGTGACAGTGGCGGCTCCAGAGACCTTTTACTGGGCGAGGGGTTGGGGGGGTCCTGATTATTTAAAGGAGGGGGCATGCAACTTTAAGGCTGCACATTTTCAGTCCGTTACACCCTGTCTCTCTAGCCCAGGGGTCTCAAACTTTTACGGTAACTCTAACCCAAAATGACCACACAATTCACCCGGGGACCCCCACTGTTAAGTGTAATTGCGGATTTTTATATTTTCAAGCTGTAAAGCAACCGATCCCAAAGTCACTGGGACATTGCAGCCCCTTGTTAATCCAAAATGTTCTTGGGGTCCCCCATTAATAATAATTTAGACTAGTTTTCATTATTTAACAGCTAAAATTACATTAAACGCAACACCTCACAATGATTGTAGGCTTATAAACTATTTAAAGTCGGATATTTAACAAATATATGTATTTTTCCTTAAAAAAAGAAAGACAAGTTTTTCTTGGCCTGAAGTGCCACTGAGGCCTCCCAGAGGCCAATTTTGGGAACCCCTGTAGCAACAGCCCACTATTTATTGTATTGTATCTCTCTCCTGCTCATTCAAGTGAGGCGTCTGCAGTCGGGACACCCTGAGGGTGTCAAGAGGCTCTGAAATGGGGGTTCCTAAGACATTATGATTTTTTTCTGACACTATTTGATATAAACAATTGTGAATTGAGAACAAATATCAAAATAGATTACTTAAATAGAATAGGTTAAATTAAAAACAGTCAATGCTTTACTGCAGTGGTTCCCAAAGTGGGGGTCCACCTTGACAGGAGGATTATACATATTATATGGAGTAAGTTATTACTATTGGGGCCCCCCGAGTGATCACAAAGCTCCAGACTTTCAAGAGCAGTGATTCTCAACTGGTGGGTCACAAACCTTTCCCTGGTAACATTCCCTTTCAAAATTGATAGACTGATTAAATATGAAAGCACTTGAGTCTATTGAAAATGTCTGATGCAATGACCTCAGATTAAAAAAAAAAAAGGTGGGTCAGGAATTTCAACACTTTAAAAGGAGAGTTAATTTCAATTATGTTTTTCAGTAAAAGGTTTTAATTTTTAGTACTTTGGCTTCATTACCGTAAATGCTTTTCTACCTTCATTTGACCCAAAGCGCTCTACAGCCAGGAACCACTCACCCATTCGCACTCTCATTCAAACACCAATGTATGCAGTCACTGGAGGCAAGGTGGGTGAAGTGTCTGGCCCAAGAACACAACGACACCTTCAAGAGCTGGGATTCAAACCCTGACCGTCCGATCATGAGACGACCCTCTACCAACAGCTCCACCGACATCGTTATGAACCCAGCACTCTACAAAAGGGGTGTGTCAAAAAAGGTTGGGAAACATTATTCTAGAGACCACCAATGCATTGAAATGTCTCCTCTTTGTTATAATTCTATCACTGTTTAGACCTTTTATCAAGAGCTCTGGAGACCCCATGTGTAGCTTTGACCTCTAGGTTGGGAATCTGTGCAGACATTGTTGTGATAATAAGTTTGTGAAGCAAACACATATTTCTACAACTTTAATTTACAATACAATTATGGCAAATGGTCAGTTTTTTTTATTCTTCCCACTTATTTATTATGCTTGTGTTGTCTCTTGCACCAAACACACAGTATGTTACATTTGTTACGTTGTGTTCGTGTATCTCGCCGAACCATGTGGCTGCACGTTGCCCCTCCGTCCACCAGGAGGCGCTGCAGTTTCAAAACTCACCTGTTATTTCTCTCTCCTTCGCTTTTGCCGGATGTTTGGAAAGAGGAGGCAACATGGCGAACGCATACAAAAGTAAAATTTAGCATTTCTTCACTTTTTTATGCATTTGCCGTCTACTCTGTCTAGTTTTATGACATTTACAAACGCGCGTTTTTTTATAAAGGGCTGCTATATTTTGCTGTTTTCTCTGGACCGCGTTTTAGTTTACCTTTTAGCATCGTCACTGCAAATAAAGATACTTTTAACATTATGCCCAGAACAAAATGTGACGTAAATATGCTATATTTGATTTAAGGTCATCACATTTTGATTTACATTAATAAGAAACTAGTCTAAGGATCCGTGTGGATGTCTTGTTATTTCCAGAGGTGGGTAGAGTAGCTAAAATATTTACTCTAGTTACTTTAAACAGTTTTGCGCGAGTAACGTTTAGTTGAGCCAAGTAAATACTCAAGTAAGAAGCTCAGGGAGAAAATGACACTTGAGTTCTGTGATTTCTGAATAACTGTGCGAGTGTGTAAAAGTCTGATTTGTGTTTCAGGAAGATGAGAATCAAAACATAAATAAAATAATGTGAAAATCGTAATTTTCCAAAGAGAATAATTGCGCGCGGAACTCAAACTACATTTAGTTTATGTGTCAATATGAGGCTTTTTACACTTAAAGATTTACTGACAGTGGAACGAGATGATCTTTTACTCAAGTAAGAACACGGATGCTTTACGGTAGTGTTTTTCAGGTAGAAGTAAAAATGCTTTGAGACGCGCTTAGATGAATGAAATGTATGTCAAAATGAAATGCCTTTGCTTCCAGTGACGGAGAGAGACATACAGCAGCTGATCCTTCTGAGGGCGAGCAACGCCGCTATTTTCACCGGGAGGAAGAACTCCGCTATGAGAGGCTGGAGGCGAGTGCTTCTCTCTGAAAAGCGTATAAATGTGTATAATGTTTGATCGTGTGTTATTGCTTCATCCACAGAGCAATAAAACGGGAAATGGGGCTTCAGGGGCTGATGTCCGCACGTCAGCTCAAGAAGAAATGGGACAACCTGAATCAAAAGTACCGGGTAAGCACTTTGACCTGGAGGAAAGACTTAGAGGAGCAGATTAGAGCAGAGTGGAAGATGTTTTTGTTCTCTTTGACCACGATCGACAAGTTTAAACCAAGATTAAAACACAGATCTTTCTTCTATTAGTAAGTACCTAAACTCAAGTTTGGACTACAAATAACAATTACATTTTGACTGTCCCTGTTCCATTGTCAAATCAGGTATAGGGCATTTAACAGGGCTAAATACAGACTAAGACTATAATAAACTTACAAGAAATGTTCAATTGTATAATCCAGGACCCCCTTAATTCTCTATAATTAAGCATATGGAGAATGCTAGCAAAAACACATTTCAGATTTTGGTTTAGTAATTGTAATTTACTTTATTTGACCACAACAAACACAGCCCTAAACAACAAACGCAGACCCATCCCATGGCTTTCAATCATACAAGACCATCATCAGTAACTTTTATCTATTTGTGGTCAAGTTTATTATGGTGTGTAATAAAGGAATTATGACAATATGCTTAACATGTGGCGGTATTATGTGACAGTGGCGGCTCCAGAGACCTTTTATTTTGGGCGGGGGGTTGGGGGGGGGTCCTGATTATTTAAAGGAGAGGCATGCAACTTTAAGGCTGCAAGTTTTTTAGTCCGTTACACCCTCTCTCTCTATCCCAGGAGTCTCAAACTTTTACGGCTAACTCTAACCCAAAATGACCCAGGCCCGGATCTACGGGGGTGCAAGAGGGTGCATTGCAACCTCATTTTGAAATGTTTGCCCCCTCAGTTTGAATGGCATCACAATGTATTTTAATGGCGAGAAACTCTATTTGCACCCTTTTGAAACTCGAACGCACCCTCAGTAGGGCTGGGCGATATGACGATATTAGACCGTCTTACGATCTCCAGAGCTGACGATCTGTCATTTTTGTGGGATCGTTTGATCTCGGTTCTAAGCACTTCTGCACAGTTGCCTCTTTTCACCGTCAGTGACGTAAACCCAACCCGCTAACTTACTGCTACGCTAAAGTCGAACGCTAATGCGAGCGTTTGGCAGCGAGCCGCTCCTCTACAGTCACATACAAGACCAGGATCCTCAATCTGGAGCTTTTAAACCCAGCGTTCTGTCTCTATTTCAGAGGTGTTTATGTCGGTGTCTTTCCCCCGTAACGCTGCTGCTCTGCTCAGCGTGTGTTTATTTATTTACCTGCGACACACGTGTGAAGAAGCGAGTGTGTCCTTCGCCCTCACAGTTCTGTAGGCGCCGCATCTTCTCATTTGTTTAATTTAAATCCTGGACCGTGTTCACAAATGCGCCGTTTATCCACGTCTTTGAAAATATAAAAGTTCCCCAAAAACACCGTCAGTCTGAGTTCATTATTGTAAAAACAGTGACAAACTTCTTCCTGTTTGAGTTTTACACAATAAAGGTCTTTGCATGTTATTGCTTTAGTAAGACTCTTATTATGAAAGGGTCGACAGAGCGTTATATTTACAGCAGCTCGACGTCATGAGAGAGACGTCAAACAGCAACAGACACGAACAAGCTTTTACCAAACTTACTCTTTAACTTACTTCTACTTAATTTTATTATCTGGAGTTTTATTGTGTTTTTCATTTATAAAGTGAGTTTGCTTTAGGTCCAAGTCTATTATTGCTGTGTTGGTTATCACAAAGTTGAATAAATTAGTGTAGTGTTTTTCTTCTTCAGTGTGTAATTTTGTCATTATAAAAAAATCGTGATAAAATTGAAATCGTAAGCTTATAATTCAAAAATCGTGATATTTTATTTTTGCCATCGCCCACCCCTAACCTTCAGTCAGTTTGTTCTGGAGCCGGCGCTGATGGGAACCCAATGTGTCCTATAATGGTATGTGTTCTTTATTTCACAGGGAATCAAAAACCCCCCCGAGGGCGAGACGCCGAAGAACCCCAAGTCATGGCCTTGGTATTTTTTGATGGACGATGCGGCGAGCGGCAGATTGGACAACGCCGCTAAAGTCATCCACCCGTTACCCATCGACGACGAAAAGCTGGAACCCGACCTGCCCATCCGCGCTTCGTCCGACTCGGAGGAAATACTCCCCACTTTAAACGTGATCGAGATGGCGCCCATCGAACACGAGGACGACGTCGAAATGATCGATAAGAGCGGCAACTACGAAGACGCCGGTAAACCCGCCGAACCGCCGCAGCAGGCCCCGAAAATGGCCGCGAAGATGCTCGAAAGCGCGCCGTCCGTGCCGAAAGCGGCGCCCGCGAAAACGCCACCGCCGAATACGCCGCGCCCGGTGCTGTACGCGACGCTTCTGCCGGATTCAACGGCGTCGGTCGCCAACACGCCCAGCCCGGGTATCGTCGTGCAAGCGAAGACGCTCGCCGATGCTGAACACAGTAACACCCGAGCGCCCACGTTGCTGTACGCGACTCTGCTCCCGGATTCCACGGGCACGAGCGCCGCCAAGAGCTGCCTGGCGTCGAGTCAAAACGTGGCGCTGGAACTGGCGGAGGTGCACAAGCAGCTCGCGGCGTTGAAGAAGGAGAGGCGAACGCTGGAGAAGGAGCAGGCGGCGTTCGACAAGGAGCTGATCCATTTGGAGAGCGAGCGGGAGCAGCTGGACAACGAGAGGCGGACCCTGGGTTTGGATAAGATCGAGATCGAACGCGACCGCGCCGTGCTGGACACGCGGCGAGCGGACTTGGAGCGCGAGAAGGCGGGCGCGGAGCGGGACAGGCTTCTGCTGGAGCGCGACAGGGCGTATCTGGAGCGCGACCGGGCCATCTTCGAACGGGATAAGGTCTTTCTGGACAAGGCGAAAGAGGAGGTCGAAAGGCGGAGAGAACGACCGGCGACGCCCGCCGTCGTCGCTGTTGGAGGCGCTGAGGCGGAGAGCGACGCCGGGGCGGTCGCGGAGGGGGAGCGAATGGATGTTTCGGACAAATGCGACGATTTGGCGAACAAAGTTATTCAGATATTGACGACGGACGCGGACCAAGAAGAGTCCAGGCGGAGGTTTGCGACTTTGGTTCAAAAACTGGTGCAGAAACTGTAAAAAAAAAATGGGACATTCGTCAAATTATCGGCCCCGGGACGATGCCGAGGCCTGGACACTGTTGAGTTTCTTAAGTGTTGCCAAAATTTCTTTCAAACTGGAGACAAAAAAAAAAAGTTTGACTACATTCTTTTATGATATAGCCAGTGTTAATTTCGTCGACTAAAATATTTAGTCTTAATTTTAGTCAAAGTGATTTTTCTGACGACTAAAATTGGACTAAAACTAAATTAAAAGTTTTACTAGAATCATCCAAACTTCTATTGACCGTCTGAAAGAGCCTCATATCATGTAACTTCACTGCCAAAGGAACAGCTCTGAGCTTTGTTCATGTGGGAGCAGCTCCATGAAGCAGGACCTCCATTAAATATGATTATAATGAATATTATTAATGCAAAGTCGACTAAATGTGTCTTAAATTTAGTCGACTAAATTGACTTGCAATTTTAGTCGACTAAAACTCGACTAAAATTGAAGATATTTTTTTGACTAAAACTCGACTAAAATTGAATTACATTTTCGTCAAAAGACTAAATTAAAATATGTTGTCGAAATTAACACTGGATATAGCATCAATTTCTTACATAAGAAATTAATTATTTCTTGATTATTGTGCAGCCCCTCTCATTTACGCAAGACATGCCTTATGTCAGTACTTGTTTTAAAAAATATGTAAATACAAATATAACTTTTCTATCTAAGCAAATTTCTTTTCTGCGTCTTTTTGTTCATGTGTTTTCACAAATGAGTTCAAGCGTAGCGATAAGCAACGCCACCGTGTTTGGAATTTATATTCTTTGATTGTATTGAATTGACATATTTAGCCTCTTAATCCCCACTTGGACCGAGCCCATTTTCTCCAGTTTAGCTTTACTCAAATCTAAAAGCTCTTTGAACAAAGCCTCAAAAAAGCAACAAATGAGGCTGAAAATACAAAAAAAAAGTGACAAACAAGAACAAAAGAGCGACAAAAACACAATTAAAAAGTGATGAAAAAGCAAAAAAATTCCAATAAATAAGAGCCACAAAAAAGCAACAGAAGCAACAAAAACGTGCCGAAAAAACAATACCACAATAACAAAGTAGCAAAAACATAACTAAAAAGTGATGAAAATACGGTATCAAAATTCATCAAATACTCACACATAATACATAGGTTTTGAATAATGGAATTTATTGATTAACAAATTAATATATTAAAACAAACGGGCAAAAATTGTTTTTAGTATAACTGAATATCAGCCATTTCATATTTCACTTTTCGACACAATAAAACGGTACAAAATCCAAAGATGCTTTTATTTGTGTGACTTTCCAGTGAGCGCTCGTTCGCGGATCCTTGTGTCACCGCGGGGCGGAGTTTACCCGGAGGTGCCCCGCCCCGCCCCGCGGCTGCAGAGGGTCGCAGGATGTTAGCTTCCTCCGGTGTGACTTCTGTCTTCATTGACGGTGTTATTCGTTACTCGAGAGAGGGCATGTCACGTTTTTAACCCGTCCCCGTGGATGATTATCGGATGTACCGTAAACGAGCGCTGTCGGAAGAATTTAAACGCACATTGCCACGTTGTTTTGTTAGCATCGGTTAGCATTCCGTTACTTTTGCATGGGGGAGTTAGCTTAGCACGTTAAAGTTGTGCCACATCTCCGTCACAATCGTCTTTCACAATGGAAACTGGACCACAATAGCCTCAGTAATGGTCAAATGGCGTAAATGCAGAAATGTAATTGAGTTTAGACGCAAGTGTAAAGACTCCCCTAATCCCTAGTTTCCTTTCCTCGCTCGCTTCCTTCCTCGCACTGGCCCTAAACTCGAGTCATGACCGCTCAGATTCTGTCCATGGATCTTCCGCTGGGTACATTCCCTCAATTCACTGAAAATTCATATAAAAGTAAGTATTTATCTCTAGTT
The DNA here is from genome assembly GCA_021464625.1 of Proterorhinus semilunaris. Taxonomy (NCBI): domain Eukaryota; kingdom Metazoa; phylum Chordata; class Actinopteri; order Gobiiformes; family Gobiidae; genus Proterorhinus; species Proterorhinus semilunaris. Next base: position 4,163,470 of record CM038356.1, on the reverse strand, counting down.
CCATGTTTCTTGTCATAATAGTTGCATCCAAAGACTTGCTAAAGCCACAAAGTTATATTGCTTGGCTTTGACTCAGTGTAATTATGCATTCAAAGTTGAATGCATAAGTGTAGCTATCCAAGTAAACTATTAAAGTTAAGATACAATGCTGCATTGCATGTTGGCGTGGTAAAAGAACGTGTGACTGATGTTTTGATACATTTGCCCGTTAGGGCTGGCCCTGGACAATATCGTTTTGAAATAAATCGCTAAATGTTGTATATGATTTATCGTATCGTCCACCAGTATCAAAAGACTTTCATGATACCAAACCTGTTAATGGGGCTCCAGATCGCCACTGCCCTAAATTCAAATTCTACAGGCCCCTAAGCATCGTGATACGGGCCAGTACGTATTGTCCCAATGCATCTGTCCAATGTAAATAAGATTCAAGACTGTTTTATTTGTCAAACCATGTGACTGATTCGAAATTATATTTCTCTCATCCTTGATTGTGAAGCGGGGGGTGGGGGAAGAGGGGTGGGAGGGAGGGCAGGGAGTTCAGCTTCCCGATGGCCCTGTGTACGAAACTGTTCTTAAGGCGACTCGACCTGGCCCGTAGATTCCGCAGTCTCCTCCCTGAAGGCATTACTCTGAAGAGACTGTGTGATGGGTGCGTAGGGTCCCTGGTGATTCTGAGGGCTTTGCGGGTGAGACGGGTGGAGTACATGTCCTTAATGGAGGGGAGAGGAGCTCCACAGATCTTCTCCGCTGCTCTCACGATGCGCTGGAGGCTCCTTCGGCAGGAGGCAGTGCTGGCGCCGTGCCACACAGTGATGGAGCTGGTCAGGACGCTCTCTATAGTCCCTCTGTAGAAGAGCCACACAGTGATGGAGCTGGTCAGGATGCTCTCTATAGTCCCTCTGTAGAAGAACCACACAGTGATGGAGCTGGTCAGGATGCTCTCTATAGTCCCTCTGTAGAAGAACCACACAGTAATGCAGCTGGTCAGGATGCTCTCTATAGTCCCTCTGTAGAAGAACCACACAGTGATGCAGCTGGTCAGGATGCTCTCTATAGTCCCTCTGTAGAAGTTGCACATAACAGAGGCTAGGACTTTGGCTCTTCTTAACTTGTGGAGAAAGTAGAGACGCTGATTACTTTTCTTGACCAGAGATGTAGTGTGCATGGTCCAGGAAAGGTTCTCTGTGATGTGCACACCCAGGAACTTAGTGCTGGTCACCCTCTCCACTGCAGCACATAGCCTCATTAAAAGCTTTGGTGTCATTAAAGTATTTTGATACTGGTTATCGATACGATACATCGTATACACCATTTTGCGATTTATTTCAAAACGATATTGTCCCAGGCCAGCCCTAATGGACAAATGTACCAAACATTAAGCATTAAGCAAGCATTACATTGGATTCAATCTGACATTAAATTAAAATTTATTGGAAAGTTAATCAAAAATGCCAAAATTAAGGTCTTAAAAATATTATTTTGGTTGAAATTTGCCAAATTGTTTTGTTAAAAGGTGGCCCATTTTGTCCAATTCTTTCTTCTTTAATGACAAATGTTTGCAAATCTTAATTATTTTTTTCTGCGTTTGGGGCGTTAAAATATAGTATTAGGCATTAAAAATGGCAGGAAAGCATCCTTGCTTCTGCCTGTATGAATCCTGTCTTGCAATGAAAAAATGTTCGTCTTGATAAATTTTGCCCCTGTGTTTCTGTGCTGTATTCTGCTGCAGTGACTGAGGACGACGTCAAGCGACTGATCAGGTTCAGAGCGTCCAACGAGGCTCTTTTCACCGGGAAGAGGAACTCGGCTAAGATCGCCTGGAGGTTAGAAGCACTGACTTTAAATGATTCTAGTCTGTATAAATAATGGCTGAAGTATTTATTTTTCTAAGTATTGGAATCATCAGGTTTTGCCGAGTCAATTACTCTGAACATATTATTTGAGACTCTCTGTGATAGATATTGGGCCTTTTTTAAACATTTTTATTCCTGTGAGCAAAAATGACTAACTATGGTGTGTTTGTTTCTAGTATTATTTTGAAAGGTCTTGGGCTTGAGGGGAAGCTGACCCCAGATCAGATTGCGAAGAAATGGGACAATCTTCGAACTAAATATAAGGTAAGACTATATATATATATATATATATATATATATATATATATATATATATATATATATATATATGTATGTATTAATTTAAAAACATTTTTTAAACCCTGGCATAAATATAACATTCCTTCTCCCTCCCTGTGTGTGTGCAGGACCTGAAGCTGCCGTACCAGGGGCAGGACGCCTCTCAGACGGTGGAGTCCTGGCCCTGGTTTCACATGATGGAGGAGGCCATGAACGGACGCCTCTTTAACAGCCACATGGTCCTCAGCCCGGACTCTGAACCCGACCAGAACCACAACCAGATCCAGAACCAGGTCCAAGACCAAAACCAGGATCAAAACCAGAGCCAGAATCAGAGCCAGGAGAACCAGGACATCCTGGAGTTCCTGATAAAGACGGAGATGGACGAGTCTGTGAGCATGAGCCGCAGGAGCAGGAGATCAGCAGTGACCACAGCGGAGGGAGCGACTCTGGGCTGGAGAAGGATCTCGGAATGCTCTTATAAAAGTATGGAACAGACCGTTTTCAATCATTATTGCATCACAGTTTTATTTAGAGCTGCTCCTGATTATTGATATCGACCTTTATTAAAATCGAGATTGAATTATAATTAGATTAATAGCCAACTCTACAGTCGACGTCACAAAGCTAGACAAACAAACTGCGTGTGCGCTCGTGCATGCTGATTCAGGAGACAAGCTCTCATACAGGGTTTTGATGTCCCTTAGCAGAGTTGCAGGATCTTGTAATAATGAGTAGGGCTGGGCGATATCGCAAAAAAAAATCACTATTATTGGTTTCATATTGAACAATCTCGATTGTCAATTCGATTTAATTTCTTTTTGTATAAATGTATGCATTTTTGCTGATTCAAGAACATGAGACGAGACACACCTTTCATATAAACCTCAGATCAAGCAACGTTTTTCCCCCAGTATCAATTATTATACGAAAATCTTCCATTGTTCTCATTCAAACTCTCGAACTATGTGCTTTTACCGTCCAAGAATTAGTAGAAAAATGGACAGACGTTTTCAAAAGCGATTTCAATTACATTTCGATTAATTTACCTTTCGCCGAGCCCCGCCCCCCTTAGTTACTGTTGCTATGCCCGGCAAACAAATGGTCAAACAACAAAAAACAGTTGAATCCATGTTTTCTGAATTTCTTTTTTGTCTTTTCTTTTCCAACAGTGACCGACAACGAAACGGAAAAATTAATCAAACTCCGAGCTGCAAATGAAGCGCTGTTCACCGGACGAAGGAACACCGCCAAACCGGCCTGGAGGTGACGGCTTAATACCGTATATTATATGACTGTTTTGATGTGTTTGAGTGGCGTCATCTTCACGTGTTCGTTTCAGGGCCGTCCTGTTCGAGCTCGGGCTCCAGGGGAAAGTGTCCACGGACCAGCTGGCCAAAAAGTGGGACAATCTCAAGAGGAAATACAAGGCGAGTGCCTGTTGTCATGGAGACGCCCCGTAACACGGTTGTCATGGACGGGAACAACAGCTACGTCACTGAGAAAGTTACTGAAGCCTTTGTGCGTTGAAGTAAATGGGCCGAGTTTGGCTTAGAACCTCTTATTTTACGCCTGAGGATGTTTTATTTGTCAAATATTAAAACAAAGGAAGAGATTTGGACAGTTGACGTCGTAACCCCCCAGTTTGGCTTCTTCGATGGCCAGTGTAACGCCTCATTTGAAAGCTAAGGCCTGCATAACTGATCCAAACTTTTTCTCACGTTGTCGTCCCGTTTTTATCACTTTTTGTCGCTCTTTTTTTGTTGCGTTTTCATCCTCGTTTCCGTCTCTATTTTGCCGCTTTTTTCACGAAGCTTTTAGATTAGAGTAAAGCCGAACTGAAGAAAACGTGCTTCACAAAATTACGATAGAAATACAAAGTTCAGTTACAGTCACACAAAACATGATGATCCACTGGAATTGAAACGCTTTCTGAAACAGGTTTTGAGTTTACTTTTAGATACGTCACCATCGATCTCCTCTGGTTCTGAAACGAGTACAAGGGACCATGAGCAGGTTCTGATATGTTTTATGTGTTTGTGAGTAAGATCTGGCCATTTCCCCCGTGGTTCTAATCACAGAATATTTAAAAAAAAATTCCAGATCAGAGATTTTGTATGTATTGTCTCTCAATGAAATGCGTTTATTTCACCCAGAAGAAGCAAAGACCCCACATAAGCCCAACTGGCCGCTCTGTATTATGCAAGCACATTTCAAGGGACGTAGGGTAGGAGGGGCTTATGTGGAAATCGCTTAAAAATCAGGAAGTGAACCTACTGGATATTTAGTTTCACCTGTTTTAGATCAATATTGCATTTTCTAACCAACAAAGTGTTTCACATTATTACTAAACACCGTCGTCGTCCTCTCTTCAGGAGCTGAAGTTCCCGGCCCCCGGCGTGGACCCGAACCTGAGCTCGTGGCCGTGGTTTTACCGGATGAACGAGGCGATGGAGGGCCGCCTGGCGGGAGTGGCGCCTCTCCTCACGCCCATCGGCGACGAGGAGGACGAGTTCTGCGAAGCCGTGTCTCCGATGCCCAAAAAGCGGCCGAGACGCAGCCGCGGCATGACGGACTTCCTGACGGAGAGCGAGATCGACCTGCTGGTGGAGAACGTGGAGAAGAGCGGGGCGGGGAACCTGGCGGAGGTGCCCCGCGGCAACGAGTACAGCTACAAGTGTGAGTGTGACTTTACTGTAGGAGAATGTTTACGTACAGCAGGACTGCAAATATAATAATTCTGCACAATTATAGCCTCAAAAAATTAAGTTTTTCTGTGAGTCAGAGCTGCCCCCCCCCCCCCCCCCCCCACCATAACCGAGTGCATATTCTCCAGTTCGGCTATACCCAAATTTAAAGGCTTTTCAACTGGAGAGCAACAGTGTAATACGTCATTTGAAAGCATCGATGCAGCAGACGCAGCTAAAGTTAGCAGCTACGACTTTAGCGTTAGCGGCTAACGCAGAGTTTAGCATTAAGACAGAAGTTTACCAAAGATCGTGAACTGACAAACATCATCAAATGTCCGTCTGTCAAATAATCCAATATCTACAGGAGCTGTCATGTCTTTTTCCTCCTCATGATTACAAAGGCTGCACCGGGAGGCTGTGAGGCGTTCGAGGGTTGTGGGGAAAAAAAAACTGCACTGTAAACTTAGTTCTAAATGGTAAATAAGTACAAGTCTCAAAATGTTTGCTTTGCTACATATCTTGATTATTCTGAAAACATTGAAATTAACAAACACACGCGTCAAAATGATTATAGTTCATTTTCATGTCTTGTCACAAGGACAAAAATGCAGATGTTAAAACAAAAGAAACATTGGTATGAATGAGTCGTATTAATTTTCTTCCAAAAAAGCTAAAAACAAAAAATCGAAATCGGGAGCTTAAATTCAGAAATCGAATCGGGGTTTGAGTGAATCGTTACATCCCTACTCTTCAGTCACATTTTGTTGTATTATTGTTGCTTTTCTGACCTTGTTTAGTCACTCTTTTATGCTCCTTTGTTGCTTTTTTTCATGTTTTTGTCGCTTTTGACGCTATTTTCAAGAAGCCATTTAGATTTGGGTAAAGCCACACTTGGAGAAAGTGTGCTCAGTTCAGGTGGGGGTTAAGAGGTTGAGCTTCCAAGTCTAAACAACGATGTGGATGATTTCAGTGACGGAGGAGGACACTCGGAGATTAATCGAGTTACGAGCAGCGAATGAGGTTCTGTTCACAGGAAAGAGGAACACGGTCAAACCGGCCTGGAGGTACGAGTTATACTCATGATGTCCCATCATTACAACGGCTGCTGTTGCCTTGGGCGTGTGATCTGATGATTATTGTTTAACACTGTTGTCTGGTGTTTTTAGGGGAATCGTGAAGGAGCTGGGCCTCACCGGGAAAATCACTCCAGATCAAGTCTCGAAGAAATGGGACAATCTCAAAACCAGGTTCAAGGTCAGCGTTTGGCAGGAACTCTTTTGAATTTGCGTAAGGGCGAAGATGCATTAAAGAACACTGTATTTTCCCAACTTTTTTTGTCTTGCGTACCCCTTGAGTTTATAATTTCTACTCAAAGTGTCCCGAATCTCTAAGATTCAGCCAGTTACTTAGAAAATGATCCTCTAAACTCAGATTTATTGGTATTTAATTGTGTATAGTGTTAAAAAATGAAGACAAATTCAGACCTTTTACAGCATCATCAAAAGGAAGTTTCTTTCAAAAATAATATTTCAGAACTAACTGTCCAGTTTCACCTCCTCGTTAGTTCTGAAATATTTCCCAGTTCCTCCGGCTAAGCGCTCGCTCCCTGGGCTCCACTTTTCCTTGTTTGGGAAACACTGCCTTACAGCACCGAGTCTGGAATGAAGGAATAATGACTACACTGCGGCGCTTGTATTGCACAATACAAGTCTATAATTTAGGGCTGGGTACCATGGTTTTGTTTTTTATACTCGTTCTTTAACGATACTTGGTTTACGATACCTCTACCAGAATGACACTTTTTTTATACCAATACTAAAATATTTGTCATATAGAACCAGAAAACATTCCATAAAATATACAATTTCTTTTAAATTTGTATCATTTATTTGAGCTGAAACAAGAAAGTCACTTCCTTTAATGCTGTCCCTGGACCAAAAGCATCAGAACTTTCTCAAAAAAAAAAAAAATCATAATATTTATTTATTATACAGGTGAAACTCGGAAAATTGTAAATATGGCTAAAAAGTGCATTCACTTCTGTTATTCAACTCAAACTGTGAAACTAATATGTGATCGACTCTTTACATGCACAGTGAGAGATGTTTGTAATCATCAATTATAAATAAAAGCTTGACATGTCGCTTTGCATGTCATGAGTCTATATCATATTAGTGTTGCAAAAAGACACAATCTTACCGAGATCGACAGATTTTTTTTTGCAAACTCTGCCAAAAAATGGAAAATACTTTGTTGAAATAGTTTAGTGAATCACAAAAAATATTGCAATTTTTCACACCCATATGTTTCCAATATCGCGCCTTCCTTCCAGACTGTATATTGTAGCCGTCTCCTCTCCTGCAGGACCTGAAGTTCCCTCCCCAGGGCATGGAGGGCCAGGTGAACCCCGCCTCGTGGCCCTGGTTCCAGCTCATGAGCGAGGCGTTCGAGGGCCGTCTTCTCGGGAAGGCGCCCGCCGTGGAGCCCGTGTGGAGCAACGCGGACGACTCGCTGTTCCTCTCCTCCCCCCCGCCCTCCCTGCCCCCGCCGCCTGCCGAGAGAGACTGCCCCCTGGAGGACCGGAGCTGCGCGCAGGAGCTGGCACACGGCCTGGTGTCGGAGAACGCCGCAGAAAACGCGCAGCACGAGGAGAGTTTGGTGCAAAACTCGGAGGGGAACGTGACGCTGATCGACGAGAACGGAGAGGAGTCGCCACCGCCCACGGAGCATTCGTATAAAAGTGAGTGAGTGAGTTGATTTATGGGAGTACAAAAACTGGTACTACTCAAATCTGATGCCGACAACACGGATTTTCCATGGTATTGATTTTGGTTTTCCATCGTGATTCTTTTCTTCTCAGTGACCGAAGACGACACTCAGAACTTGATCAAGCTCAGAGCTGCAAACGAGGCCTTATTCACCGGACGCAGAAACACCGCCAAAGCTGCCTGGAGGTACTTTTCCTATTTCGAGTATAGATGCCTAAATTACAGATGGTTTTTATGTGGCGTTGACATACGGATTGTTCCCCCCCCCCCCCCTCAGAGCCATCCTGAGAGAGCTGGGTCTACAAGGGAAAATCTCCACGGTTCAACTCGCCAAGAAATGGGACAATCTTAAGAGGAGATACAAGGTACGGAGACTAGTTCTTAACATCAGCACACTATGCGTTTCATGGCCAGCTCCGACATAGTCCCTCCTCCCCAAGGAAGATCGAGGACGCGCTGTCTTCATAAAATCAGGACTGCACATTTCCTTTTACAACAGAGGTCATTGTTAGTGTCGCCAAAAAAGTACTGGTAGAAAAGAAAAGTAACCAATTTATCTGATATTCTCTCCCTTTTCTGTGTTTATTATAACGTGTTATAATTTACCATAACATAAGGATAACTGGTGAGTGGTTAAAACGTAAAACATAAAAATAAAATGCATTTCAAGTTATGTGGCTGATGGGAAGGGGGCCAGCAGCAGCAGTAGCACTTTAGCGACTTTAGCTTTCTGCTAAAAACAAGCTACTCTCCGACTGCGAGGAGAGCAGAGCTAAGCTGTTTTCAGACTTCCCTGTTGTGAACCTGTTCTCAAACAATGGAAATAAAAACTCTTCTGATTCCTGTTCTCTTTGGTCCTCATGGCGGGAGCTGACATTTCTGTAATGCCACCGCCTGGCGACTCGGAAAGACACTTTGTAAAAGCGATTCCAATCTAGACTTTGCACCTCACTGCTTAAATGGCTGGCTAAAAAAAAATAAAAATGCCAATTTTTAACCGCTCTGGTTTTGGGCTGTAAATATAAAAAGTTTAAGTCTTAGTCTGCCCGCCTTGCAAGGGAAAGGATTCCAATATTTCTGTAGGAGACTGGGCAGCCATCATGGATTTTCTAATTATTGCAAATAGGGTGGAGTTTGCTCAAACCAAACACGATCATAAAATGTTATTATGGTGGTAAAAATAAGCCATGGCTCTGCGTACCAACAGGAGGAGGCGGCCATGCACCACAGTTGGAGAAGACTATCCTCCATTATAAAATAGTTACTTTTAAATTGGTGAGTAAAAACGTCCTTGCGTTTTCTCCAGGACCTGCGGTTTCCTCCTGTCGGGATGGAGAGCTCTGTGGACCCCTCGTCCTGGCCTTGGTTCAGTCTGATGCACGACGCCATGGAGGGCCGTCTGTCCCACAGCGCCCCCATGCTGGACCCCGTCACCTGCGACAACGAGCCCGACGACCCGCCGCACAAACCCCCGCGCCCCACGAGACACCAGACCCCGCCCGCCTCCCTGCAGACCCCTCCCGCTCCTCCCCAGGCCCCGCCCCCTGCTCCGCCTCCTCCTCAGATTCATATTCCTCCTAACCCCGCGCCCACGCCGGACTTCACCACCGAGGCGTTTGTGACGGACACGAACGCGGCGCTGCACCGGGAGTGGGGCCTCCTGGAGCGCGAGCGCGTCGTCCTGGAGCGCGACCGGCAGATGGTGGAGCAGGAGCGCGCGGCGGTGCAGAGGGACCGGGCGGCGGCGCAGGCGGAGAGGATGTGGCTGGAGAGGGAGCGGGCCGACCTGCAGCGGGACAGGGCCCTGGTGGAGCAGGAGAGGGCAGCGCTGGTGCGGGACAGGGAGATCCTCGACCAGAGGGCCATCATGCTGAACACTGTGGGGCACGTGCAGCATTTGAACTCGCTCATGTAGAAGATGAGAGGACGGACAATGTGAAGAAATATGCAATGTAGGTTCTTAACCCTCCAGTTAGGCACAGGAACCTGAAGGAACAGGCCACCGTTTTCCCACACTGAGATGTTCTTACCTGAGCTTAGACGAGTTTTTCCCATACTGAGATATTCAATGAAGGTACTTGATTCATCTTCTGTACTGCGTAGTTGAGGTCTTCGAACGTTTCGCCTCTCATCCAAAAGGCTTCGTCAGCGACAAAAGTCCCGCTCAGCCCACAGCTGAAGATATAGACCAACAGGGAGGAGTTAGGGTTCAAAGGTTGTTTACCCACAGGTGAGAGTAGCTGTGATTAGAGGGGAGGAGCCGGGCCAACCCTAACTCCTCCCCGTTGGTCTATATCTTCAGCTGCGGGCTGAGCGGGACTTTTGTCGCTGACAAAGCCTTTTGGATGAGAGGCGAAACGTTCGAAGACCTCAACTACAGAGTACAGAAGATGATTCAAGTACCTTCATTGAAGATGGACAACTCCTGAACCACTGAGAACTTACACAGACATACTGAGATATGTTCTTACCTGAGCTTAGACGAGTTGATGCGTACCTGTCTGGTCTATACGCGTGTGCTCAGTCACGCACAAAGACCAAAGATGTTGTTAGCATTTAGCCTCTCCCCCTCTCCTCTATGGGGCCAAACATGGGTGAAGTTGTTTTCCCCTATTTAAATACGGTTACACGATCCAAGTCTAGTTACACAAAATTAAACATGTCGATTTTCTAAGCGGATAAAGGGGGAACTATATTGTGAGGCGTAATAACACCTTAGGAGCACTTCGACGTGAACATATTACTGCGCCAAATCGACATGTTTGTGTAACTGTATTTAAATAGCGAAAACATGGAACAGCTCGGTCGCTTCTAACTTCACCCTCGTTTGGCCCCATAGAGGAGAGGAGGAGAGGCTAAATGCTCACAACATCTTTGGTCTTTTTTTGCGTGACTGAGCGCACCAATTCGCCTAAGCTCAGGTAAGAACAGATCTCATGGGAAAACGGTGGCCTGCTCCTTTAACTTGAAAATCGGTGCGTGTTGAGCCGCTTTACGTGAAACGGCGAAATGTTATGAATGCAGGGGAGAGATCTTCATACAGGGACAATAACGGACAAAATGGTGTTTCAAAAGTTTATTTCTCAAACTTTTGGCACAAAATATTTGCACCCATTATTTACGTTTGTGTCTTTACCGCATTCTAACAATTCAGCACTAAGATGACGTTACGTTTTTGTCGTCGCATGTACCATAATGTTTGCAGCGCACTCGAATATAAGCGGCAACGGCAAAATTTGAAAAGAAAAATGTTTTTATCCAGGATTTTTTATCGGATTTTCGGCGCACAAACGTGTTTTGTCAGAGTTTTCGGCGTTTAAAACATACCAAAGAACAAAAAAAAAAATCAAGTCCAGGGCCTTTAATATTTCTGAATTGTGCAGACGAAAGATGAAGTGTCCTTGAAGTCGAACAGTTGGCGTTTCCTGGAATTACTTTTGGAAATCTGTCAAAAAACATCATTTATACAGCTCGTATTTTCATCCACAGCCTCTTATATTCAAAGACACAATAGTATTATTGTAACTTATCGAAAATACATGGGGAAAGCTGCTTCTTCATAAACGCACTGAGGCCTAAGGACACGATGAAAGTATGCAACGTTTAAGAGGGAATTGAACCACTCCAGCTGTCAGGAAAACATTATAAAGTTGATTCAGGGTGATTTTGTATTTCCTGTCTGTTTACATTACTCCTCCGTCCAAATCATCAAAATCTGGAAGCTCTAAAACCTCTCGCGTGACCTGTCCCGCTCTCCTCCGTTTGACTTGATAATCACTACATGTCTTATTTATTTCCACCACATCGCTCGACGGTCTTGGGGTTTAGGAAATGCTTTGATTTGGAGTTTTTTCGACGAAGCCTTAAGCACTGAGAACGATGTAAAAAAAAAAAAAAAAAAAGATGCAATAATTACTGTAAAGCCGCGTGGACTGAACCGCTCTGAATGTGTTTGAAACGAGCGTGGACGTTTGTGATAATCTGTTTTGGTTTGGTTTGTAAAGTTTGAAATATATATTTTTAAAAAGTGGTTTGATGGCTTTTTTTCTTCTGTGAGTGAAGGTCTGAGCAGCATTCTCTCCGCTTTGATTACGGGCCTGTATTTAAGGATACCATGAAAACAGTTTTTAAAAGGTCACACGATCTATTATTTTGTTAGAGCCACCAAGATCTTGTATTGATGATCGGAGAGTGTGACCACTGTGCAAAACCTCCTTCAGTACAGCCCAAAGATTCTCAATGGGGTTAAGATCTGAAATCTCATGCTCCCTGATCCACTCCTTCACAACGCGAGTGCGATCAATCTTGTCGTCCATCCGAAACGCGGAAATTGGTGAGCGGTCTGACGCCAAACCGGATGTGCGTCAGCGTCCGCCATGATGAGAAGCGTCCGAATTGGGCTGTCTGTTTGGAAGGAGTTAGGGAAAGGAGCCTGTACGCTAACTAGCATAGCCACTTTAGCATGGGGACCTCTGATGCTACCTCGCCGGCGATTAGGAGCTATATGCCGTCCCATAAACCCAACCCTCGCCCCCACCCTCGAGTGAGTCATGCGCAACCACTGTTGATTGACAGGCGCACATTAAATATATATATATATATAAAAAAGTCTGCACAGGCCAAACTATGAAAGTGACACAATAGCAGACCTCACACTGTGTTAATGTGGAGCCTTTCTCTGAGGATGAACCAAAGGACAGGATTTTGGTGGAATATTTGATCAGAGTATTTTTTTTCTTTTCTGTGATGAAGCTGTAACTAGGGCGACCAGACGTCCCAGTTGTGAGTCCTCTGTCCCATGTCCCCACACATTCCTCCAAAAACCACTCATTTGTCCCAGTTTTACACAGGCTCTGTTCCAAGTGTCCCAGTGTTTTATTACGTTGTGGACCAGATCGGCCAAACTTGGCTTGCAAATTCATGTCTTTGGGCCATGCAAATGTCCGTTACCTAGAAACCAATACGAAATATAAAGTCTCTCATGTTAATGCCGATTGGTGCCTGGTGTAAGACATTAAGAAGCAGATTTACCATTTAGTGCGGGGAAAACGGTCAATAAGTGGCTCCCTGGTTGACCATGCAACTAGATCCCAAATAGTGTCCCAGTTTTTTTTTTTTTTTTTTTTTTTTCAGAAAATCTGGTCACACTATAGCTGTAGGTGTGGAAGGTAAATCTGAAGCAGCTTTTTATCATCGTCTGTTTTCTGTGTGGCTTCATATCGTTATTGTGGTTCATGTTTGAGTCATTGAAGTCTGAATGTTGTTGTAGTCCAATACTATGTGGGTAATGTAGTTTTTTTCTGAAACAGCTGTTGGTGATGTCACTTCCCCTGTGTTTTCCGCCCTGGGTAAGGACGGTCGAATTGGGCAAATGTTGCTGAAGCTCTAGTTCACCAACTGCATAGAGATCTAACAGTTGCCCCATGACAGGTTAAGGATTAGGAGCCAGGGTCAGGACATAGAAGCTACGTATTTGAGGTTTCAGACGCAGATTGGAATATGCCCGACTTGTTCCTATTAACTGCATTACACGTTCACAAGTCATATCTAAAAAGAAAATGTATGAATTACAAAAATCATCAATATCAGTCACTGGGTCCATGATCTCTCTGTACAAGACCAAACATTTCCTCAAAAACTAAATCATTTTACCTCTATGTAATATTATATTATAGGCCTTTAGAACGCTGTGACGTCACCTGCAACCCTGCAACTAAAAACTGGGGTGTGTAAACTTTTGATCAGGGTCATTTTGGTACTTTATTTTTTCATTACGATTTAAAAAATAGCCTGGGCCGTGGGAACCCAGGGTGCTGAGGGCACTGCAGCACCCCTGGTGGATAGTTTGCGAACTGCAGGCAATATTAATAAAGAGTAAATATGCACAGAAAAAGCATTTGTGGGGTACATTTTGTCCCTCGGCACCCCCTAACTAAAATGTCTTCCCACGGCTCAGAAAATAGCAAACTCACACACACACAACCACTAACTATGACTGAAAAAAAATAATAATAATAATTCTGCCAGGGTATGTAAACTTTTGGGCACAACTGTACTACCCCAGGTAAGTTGTTCTTTCCTCTTTGTGCAAAACTACTTATTTCGGGGGCATATATTTTTTTGTTTTTTTTTACATAAATTAAGGTAAACAAAATATACGTTTTCAGTGTAAAACTAAATAAAAGAAGTTGCGTTGTGTAACTCGTGTGGCAAACGTGTGAACCTAATCCCTTTAACAATCGCTGTTGTTTTTCTTTCTCCTGAACCGAATCCCTCTTTGTCATAAACTTCCCTGTCCGCCCACGTGACGAACCTAATAAAGCCGCGTAAACACTTACCCACAGGTAGCAGCCGGACTCTGCCCCGGGCCCGGCGCGTCATTGGTCGATTGTGTCACAGGTGAAACAGGTGAAGCAGGAAGCGTGAGGAAACACAATGGATTTATTACTATGGGAGCCTGGAGAGAGGAAACATGCTGCACGTCAGGATAGGTAAGCGTAACTCTGGTTGCTTCTTCTGTTTTACCTCCAGCCCTTCCACGAGTAACAGGAACCTTACAGAAAGATGTTGATACGGTGCCTTATGTCATTCATTACTGGAGGCTGTTTACCTCGTTTTAACCCCTTAACCCCCACCTGACCCGAGCAGAGTTTCCCCAGTTTGGCATGAACTCGGTGCTTCTCATCCCGTAGTGTTCTCTAGATGCGTCTCATACGTCTGCGTCTTCGGGTTAAACATAAGTTTCCCACCATTGATGAATGATAACTTGGCTCTGATCTGCACCGGTCACAGACTGCGCTGTGTGGGATGAGGCGCGCGGCTCGGAGACGCAGTTTGGAGCAGAGCGCACGCAGGACGCAGCACACTTTGCACAGCCAGGTGTGCGCGCGCGAGGTCCTGCAGCTGCACCCGTCCTGGGAGAGGCACTAATGATGCAGACCGTAGAGTGGGACACGGATAACAGGCCGACCCGTGGAGGCGCGTATGAGCTTTGTTAATAAAGAACTGATATAGGCAACGCATTTGTCATTATTTAATTCACACTACTACACACTAGGGCTGAAAGATGTATCGATATCGAGATATGAACATTCAAGATATCAATATCGCAAAAGAAAAATATATCGGTGGCGACGGTGGCGCAGATGGTAGAGCGGGTCGTCTCATGATCGGAAGGTCCGGGGTTCGAATCCCGCCTCCTGCATGCTGTCGTTGTGTCCTTGGGCAAGACACTTCACTCACCTTGCCTCCAGTGTCTGCGTACACTGGTGTATGAATGGGTGAGCGGTTCCTTGCAGTAAAGCGCTTTGAGTGCCTAATGTAGGTGGAAAAGCGCTATATAAGTTGAGACCATTTACCATCGTTATCGTATTTATATCGAGATATGAACATTCAAAATATTAAAATCGAAAAAGCAAGATATAAACGATGTAGATTTCTTTTGTATTATGATTTTATTTTTCTGAAAAATGCTTAGTTTTCACCTAACCCATAGTTATATCGTATCGTATTGATATCGGGATATGTACTACACACAACACAGCATTATATACCACTGGGAGGCGCTAGTGGTATATTTCACCCGCTAAAATATCAAATATTTTCCTCAAAGAACTAATTAAGCAGCTGCATTTTAACTTCAAATGTGAACGGTCATTAAACAGTTGCTGAGGAAGTTTAGATGTGTGTGCTGTCCGGGAGACCGAGTCGAACGGGCAGGACGCTGAAGTGTTGATCCCGCGCTGGGCCATTAAAGACCCGCCCTGGTTTCCTGGGACACGAGTCGGCAGCCCGTGTCTGGAGAAAAGCGTAAACAAAGTTGCAGTAGGAGCGTGACTTTGTGTGTGTGTATTTACATACTGGGCCGTGTTCCCGTGGGGGTGCGGCTTCATGACTGTCCCGGTTTTACCTGACTGTCCTTTTTAATGGTCTGTCCCGGGGAAATAAAATATTCTCCCGGGACACTACGACAGCGCAGTCCTCCGTCTCTCTCCTCCGCTGATCAGCCCACACACACACAGAGCATTGGACACATACACACATACGTGGTTTTATGGTTTATGTTGACCTTTTGGAAAAACCAACCCTGGTGTGGTTTAAGAGGACTATGGTTTCCCAAGGTCCTAGAGAGATAAGCTCTGGATAGACTAACTGTAAAAAATCTGAAAAAAATGTAGGTCTATTTAACCTCCTTGTATCAGCTACGGTTGTCTATACACAGCCACCGACCAGAAGGTGGTTCATGAGGACCAAAGATGAATTATGAGGACTTTAAACATAACTGAACCACAATTCCCCTTTGAGAGACCAACAGGCCCGTTTGGAACCATGAGGCCGTCCTTCCGTGGACCCACCACCTGCAGGAGGAGCCATAGGGGACTGGTGCTATGTGATTTGGGCAGCTCCAACGGCTGCCTCCACGACCCGGCAACGGACAAGTGGGAGAAAATGGATGGATGGATGAACCACAATTAGAGGCTGGAAAAGTTTTAATGTTCTTCATACATACACTCCATGCTTATCCATCTTTTACCTTTAGTTGTCTTTTACGTGCTAGTCCACGATTTCTCACAAAGTCTCTTATATTCTGCAGTGTTCTCTGACTTAAGGCCATTTCTGCTTGCTTACACTGAGTTACTTCATTTTTTGTGGCCAGTTTTCCTCTCTTGATGTGTTTTTTAAAATGCCGCATTACAGCTGCTTCTTCAGTCTTTGACCATGCTCTTTTTGTCACTCTGCGTTTTGGTCCAGGTTGCTTTGCAGGCCTCTGTGCTGCCTCTGAAAAGGAAAATTAGGAATTAATTTAAACAAAACAATGTGAATAAGTCAGAGCAAGACTACTACAGGAGTAAACAGAAGAACTTGCCTTCAAAATCAGAGGTATCTCCATCAGCTATGTCGATCGGGTCATCATCTATAACCACAGTTGCCGCTTGTTTCTCAGCAGAGTCCCCCGAGTCACTGTGACTCTCCTCTTCGGCCTCATCTGCACTGATGGGAATTTCATCTAAAAACAAAAGGGGGATTCAATTCAATCAGCCCGCTCCTAAAGCCACCAGGCCTGGGAAAACTCACCAAGGCTGGGGCTAAGATCCCCAGCCGGCTCCTAAAGCTACCAGCCCCGCACCAACACCCACCACAATCACCCACCCACTCCTCCACTAACACTACCCGGCTCAGGGCACTCCCACCCCGGCCTACATGCACACCCTCGGCCCCCTGACTCCTCTGGACCTCCTCTGGACCAGCCTGCTCCTAAAGCTACCAGCCCCGCACCAACATCCACCACAATGACCCACCCTCTCCTCCACTAACACTACCCGGCTCAGGGCACTCCCACCCCGGCCTACATGCACACCCTCGGCCCCCTGACTCCTCTGGACCTCCTCTGGACCAGCCTGCTCCTAAAGCTACCAGCCCCGCACCAACATCCACCACAATGACCCACCCTCTCCTCCACTAACACTACCCGGCTCAGGGCACTCCCACCTCGGCCTACATGCACACCCTCGGCCCCCTGACTCCTCTGGATCTCCTCTGACCAGCCTGCTCCTAAAGCTACCAGCCCCGCACCAACATCCACCACAATGACCCACCCTCTCCTCCACTAACACTACCCGGCTCAGGGCACTCCCACCTCGGCCTACATGCACACCCTCGGCCCCCTGACTCCTCTGGACCTCCTCTGGACCAGCCTGCTCCTAAAGCTACCAGTCCCGCACCAACATCCACCACAATCACCCACTCCTCCACTAACACTACCCGGCTCAGGGCACTCCCACCCCGGCCTACATGCACACCCAGATAAGAGATACATTTAACAAACCTTCAAGTTCAATCTCCTCCAGCGTCTTTCCTTTTAGCGAGGAAATGGATCCCTTCTCCATTAAAAGCAATACTTTGGATATCTTTGCAAGTTGTGTTGTTGGAACAGGCAGTCTGTAGAATTCCCTGTGTACGCGGATATCATGTCCAAGGAAGTCTGCCACCTTATCCAGCTCATTCTCCTGGAGGTTTAAGACTTGAGATAGAGTGGCCACATGTTTCCTGAGACCGGTCGACCGGAGGTGCTCGGGGTACTTTGTGTCGCACTGTGTGGAGAAACGTCTCAGGCAGTCACTTCCTCTATAATGGGTTGGTGCTTTGGGTCGTGCAAATAAGAATGGGTTTGAGGGAGACACACCACATTCTTTCCTCTTATTTGTGAGTAGTGTAAGACCATTGACAACAGGTCGGGGGAGAAGAACTGCAACTTTTCTCCCTCTTTTACCCATAATTTCCACGCGACTTAGATACCGGCAGAGCTTCTTTTCTGTGTCCGATAAACCAAGGCTTACATCCGCATGAAGTTGTTGATTATCCCTCTCCAGAAAATGTTTCAGAGGCATTTTGGAAACCTCTCCAGCTCGCCGACGGTTGAACACAATGATTTGTGTGAGCAACACCATGGCAAGACGGGCATAAGTTTGAGCATCATCTGTTTCTTGCAGTTTGCTTGTGGCCTCTTCTGCTGCCTTTTCCAAAAACTTGTGAAGTTTCACAACATCTTCAGTGAATGGTAAGGTTAACGGTTTATTAAACTTGGCATCGCTCAGTGTGTTAAGGGCATTGTGAGATACATATTCTTTCCACTTGGTACTGAGCAACTTCTTAAATGTTTCAGTATACTTCACCAGCTTCTCATCTTCTGCCATCAAGCTCCTGCAGTGGATGATGTCGCAGATCTTATTCAGTGTGTGGCCGAGTTTAAGAGCAAGGCTCGGGGTTTTGTACGAAAGATTGTCATCATTAAAACCTGCTACCTTTTTGACCGCTTGTACCACTTTCTCAAAGTTTGCAGGCCTAACAGCATCTTCCAGGGTCGGCACAGAGAAATCTGTCCGCAAGCACAGCAGCAGACGTCCCACTTCTCTCAGTTTTTGTCTTATGTATTCATACTTTGTTGTATCTTGTCCATGAATGTTGTAAAGTGACTGGGCAAACTGGAGAATACAGAAGTCATTTCGCACAACTGATCCAACTTCATCCACGTTCATAACACTGAGAAGCTTCCAAACCCCACCCGAGATTTGCGCACATAAGGCGGCATCCTGAGCTGATGCAGAGCCGAGGATCCTTCTCCTTCCAGACGTCTCTTCTTGGTTTGCATCTTCGGGTTTGTGAGGGCACCTGCGAGTATGCCTCCATAGTTCTTTGCGGAGAAACATGCCTTGACAATACATGCAGTGAATAAACTTTCCATCCAAAGCTTTTTTTTTGCATCGTCGCTTCACTTTCAATTGCCCTTTCCCACTTTGTAATACTGCTTGATTATGTAAAAAGTTCCCTTTATTCCTAATTTTTTCAATCCGTTTGTTGCGCTCCTTGACATCAGTAAGGGAAAAGACTTGTACAATCTCTGCATTGGTCTTGTGTGTTTTAAGATGTCTCGATATTTTCTTCTGGGGCTTACCGCAGACAAAGCAGTAATTTATGGAACTTGTCCGCTGTGGGTCTCCTCTTTGTGGACCATTCTCTGAATGCAACTCTGAGGTGGATGAAGAACTACCTTGCTGGCTGGTTCCCGGTGCACTAGAAGCAGGAGCAAGACTTGTATCCGACTTTTGTGTCAGCCATATATTTGGATGGGGGAGCTCATCTAAATCTTCATCACCCACATTGTCTGGGTCTGAGTCTGGGTTGTTTTTTTCTTGTGCCATCTCCTGCCTTTGGTCCTTCCCAGTGTCACTCTGAAAGATAAACAGACAATACTTGAACCTACAAAGAACCACCCAGGCCAACACCAAACACCCACCACAACCACCCACCCACTCCTCCACTAACACTACCCGGCTCAGGGCACTCCCACCTCGGCCTACCTGCACACCCTCGGCCCCCTGACTCCTCTGGACCTCCTCTGGACCAGCCTGCTCCTAAAGCTACCAGCCCCGCACCAACATCCACCACAACCACCAACCCTCTCCTCCACTAACACTACCCGGCTCAGGGCACTCCCACCCCAGCCTACATGCACACCCTCGGCCCCCTGACTCCTCTGGACCTCCTCTGGATCAGCCTGCTCCTAAAGCTACCAGCCCCGCACCAACATCCACCACAATGACCCACCCTCTCCTCCACTAACACTACCCGGCTCAGGGCACTCCCACCTCGGCCTACATGCACACCCTCGGCCCCCTGACTCCTCTGGACCTCCTCTGGACCAGCCTGCTCCTAAAGCTACCAGCCCCGCACCAACATCCACCACAATGACCCACCCTCTCCTCCACTAACACTACCCGGCTCAGGGCACTCCCACCCCAGCCTACATGCACACCCTCGGCCCCCTGACTCCTCTGGACCTCCTCTGGATCAGCCTGCTCCTAAAGCTACCAGCCCCGCACCAACATCCACCACAATGACCCACCCTCTCCTCCACTAACACTACCCGGCTCAGGGCACTCCCACCTCGGCCTACATGCACACCCTCGGCCCCCTGACTCCTCTGGACCTCCTCTGACCAGCCTGCTCCTAAAGCTACCAGCCCCGCACCAACATCCACCACAATGACCCACCCTCTCCTCCACTAACACTACCCGGCTCAGGGCACTCCCACCACAGCCTACATGCACACCCTCGGCCCCCTGACTCCTCTGGACCTCCTCTGACCAGCCTGCTCCTAAAGCTACCAGCCCCGCACCAACATCCACCACAATGACCCACCCTCTCCTCCACTAACACTACCCGGCTCAGGGCACTCCCACCCCAGCCTACATGCACACCCTCGGCCCCCTGACTCCTCTGGACCTCCTCTGGACGAGCCTGCTCCTAAAGCTACCAGCCCCGCACCAACATCCACCACAATGACCCACCCTCTCCTCCACTAACACTACCCGGCTCAGGGCACTCCCACCCCGGCCTACATGCACACCCTCGGCCCCCTGACTCCTCTGGACCTCCTCTGGACCAGCCTGCTCCTAAAGCTACCAGCCCCGCACCAACATCCACCACAATGACCCACCCTCTCCTCCACTAACACTACCCGGCTCAGGGCACTCCCACCACAGCCTACATGCACACCCTCGGCCCCCTGACTCCTCTGGACCTCCTCTGACCAGCCTGCTCCTAAAGCTACCAGCCCCGCACCAACATCCACCACAATGACCCACCCTCTCCTCCACTAACACTACCCGGCTCAGGGCACTCCCACCCCGGCCTACATGCACACCCTCGGCCCCCTGACTCCTCTGGACCTCCTCTGGACCAGCCTGCTCCTAAAGCTACCAGCCCCGCACCAACATCCACCACAATGACCCACCCTCTCCTCCACTAACACTACCCGGCTCAGGGCACTCCCACCTCGGTCTACATGCACACCCTCAGCCCCCTGACTCCTCTGGACCTCCTCTGACCAGCCTGCTCCTAAAGCTACCAGCCCCGCACCAACATCCACCACAATCACCCACCCTCTCCTCCACTAACACTACCCGGCTCAGGGCACTCCCACCCCGGCCTACATGCACACCCTCGGCCCCCTGACTCCTCTGGACCTCCTCTGGGCCAGCCTGCTCCTAAAGCTACCAGCCCCGCACCAACATCCACCACAATGACCCACCCTCTCCTCCACTAACACTACCCGGCTCAGGGCACTCCCACCTCGGCCTACATGCACACCCTCGGCCCCCTGACTCCTCTGGACCTCCTCTGACCAGCCTGCTCCTAAAGCTACCAGCCCCGCACCAACATCCACCACAATAACCCACCCTCTCCTCCACTAACACTACCTGGCTCAGGGCACTCCCACCACAGCCTACATGCACACCCTCGGCCCCCTGACTCCTCTGGACCTCCTCTGACCAGCCTGCTCCTAAAGCTACCAGCCCCGCACCAACATCCACCACAATGACCCACCCTCTCCTCCACTAACACTACCCGGCTCAGGGCACTCCCACCCCGGCCTACATGCACACCCTCGGCCCCCTGACTCCTCTGGACCTCCTCTGGACCAGCCTGCTCCTAAAGCTACCAGCCCCGCACCAACATCCACCACAATGACCCACCCTCTCCTCCACTAACACTACCCGGCTCAGGGCACTCCCACCTCGGCCTACATGCACACCCTCGGCCCCCTGACTCCTCTGGACCTCCTCTGACCAGCCTGCTCCTAAAGCAACCAGCCCCGCACCAACATCCACCACAATCACCAACCCTCTCCTCCACTAACACTACCCGGCTCAGGGAACTCCCACCCCGGCCTACATGCACACCCTCGGCCCCCTGACTCCTCTGGACCTCCTCTGGACCAGCCTGCTCCTAAAGCTACCAGCCCCGCACCAACACCCACCACAATCACCCACCCACTCCTCCACTAACACTACCCGGCTCAGGGCACTCCCACCCCGGCCTACATGCACACCCTCGGCCCCCTGACTCCTCTGGACCTCCTCTGACCAGCCTGCTCCTAAAGCAACCAGCCCCGCACCAACATCCACCACAATCACCAACCCTCTCCTCCACTAACACTACCCGGCTCAGGGAACTCCCACCCCGGCCTACATGCACACCCTCGGCCCCCTGACTCCTCTGGACCTCCTCTGGACCAGCCTGCTCCTAAAGCTACCAGCCCCGCACCAACACCCACCACAATCACCCACCCACTCCTCCACTAACACTACCCGGCTCAGGGCACTCCCACCCCGGCCTACATGCACACCCTCGGCCCCCTGACTCCTCTGGACCTCCGGGGACACACAGCCCACATCTCGGACCCAGGTACCCACTCTTAAGCACCCCTCCTCGGACTACACCCCCCAACTCATCCAGCCCGGGGAAAACTCCTCCAGGCTGGGGCTAAGTTCCATTCAGAAAATACTTGATAACGTATATTTAACAAGGACTAGATACTTACCAATATATTTTCTTGTCTTCTTTGGAGTGAACTTTCTCTTGGTCCTTCTTCTTCGTATTACCATTAGATGTCTTCCGAAATCACTCAACATGCCCGGACACATATCCCGCACGTGTCCCCATAAAGAACCAATCACAATGGAGCCTTCAATACCGCCAGAGTAGGGTAGGGGGAGCACATCATACACTCCATACACAAGAAGTCAGGTTGGGGTATTATATGGACGTCAAATAAACTTTGAATTTATGGTCTTTAAAAGCTAAGAATTTAAAAAAACTTGATATGTGCATGATATATTATCATTGAGCATTAAAAGGACTTCAGAAAAACAATGAAATTATGCTCTTTATATGCTAAAAATGAAAATACAAAATCTTGGTTTATGAGGACCGTAGCATAGTCCTGCTAATCCCCTTAGGTTCTCGTAGTGCTGGTGAGTAATCAGGTCAATTGGCTCCATAAACCATATATACAGACACACACAGACACACACACAGAGCATTGGACACACACACACAGAGCATTGGACACACACACAGGCCAGAGGAACATGTGAGGATCGCACTATGAAACAACGGTCTGGCAGAGAACAACAATACTGATGAGTAGCGGGTGTGGCTCCAACCTGGGTGAAGGGACAATGAGGAAGACAGGGAAAACAAGGCAGGAGCACAGGGCACTGGAGTGGACTGAAAGGCCAGCCATAACACAAAAAGCCGCAAAAAGAAATGAAAAAAGTGGCAAAAGTGTGACAAAAATTCCAGCATACCGGTGTCGGATCGGTGCATCCAGTTTTAAAGACAAAAGTCTGCAGATCCCAAAACAAAACGCCTCTTAGAGTTCTGAAATTCAAAGCAAAAGTCTGCAACATAAAGATATTGGGATTATATCGCCCGATAGCCATATTGTACAATACCTATATATCAGCATATTCATCCCCTACCCTAATCCTAACGCTAAAGAGATTACGAATGCTTATTATTAATACCTTATTAACACTTAACGAGCACCCCTTAATATAAAGCGATACCCCACTTTTTTCTCCTCTCCATTCAATCTCGTAAATTAGAATAGTATTTTATTTGATCTGGAACAACGCAAATATCAAGAAAAGATATAAAGTGAATCATGTGCCACGTTATTGCAAAAATAAAAATAATCTTCTCCCTGAAGCCCATGGAGTGGTTGATGCTAGACTTACAAAAGTGCATTTACACAAATCCACAGTCGCATCTTAAAATCAGCCACACCTGAACAGGAATAACTTCAGCGTCATCCGCACTGGTGTATTTGCGTTACCTCGGTTACATCTACAGCTAGACCTGCTTTTTGACTAAACATGACTTTGTTTTGCCTGTGCATATTCTGTGTATTCAAAGTTTAGCTATTTCTTATCTGTCTTGTTCCTCGTTTTAATGTGCATGCTCGGTTCCTGACGGGGACAAAAGGACAGTCTAATGGTAACTATTCCAACCATGCCAGACGAATGGTTACCAGAATAACAGGTTCTTTGAGGTGGGAACCGTGTGAGTGGAGTCACGCAGCACAGAAGCTCGTATAGCAAAAGAACCTGTTATTCTGGTATGGAACTTTATCATTAGAATGTGCTTTTGTCCCCGTCAGGAACCGAGCGTGCACGTCAGAATGAGGACCGAGAGCGTACCACCCCAGTGACGAGCCGCTGGACCCTTAAAGGTACAGTTTTGACACTTTATTGCAAACAGTGTAAATAATGGCAGAGCTAACCCGTGATCCAAACACACCAGTCAGGAATGAAAACGTGACGCAACAGTCTGGAAATAATGAGCCGTAAGATTATGACAAAGCAGGAGAAATTAGCCGGTGTACTCGAGTCAATTTTAAAGTTACAAACGCTTAATGTCGACCGAGAATATGTGTAGAAATGTATATATTTAATACATTTGTATGGAATTTTCTGTATAGATATCATGGTTTATCTCACAACTGAAGCAGTAACATTTACTTTTACTTGAGTAATAATTTGGGTCACTACTTTTTACTTGTAGTTGAGTAACGTGAGTAAAGTGACACAGTACGACACAGAGTTCACAATACGACACAGAGGTCACAAGACGACACAGAGTTCACAATACAACACAGAGTTCACAATACGACAGAGTTCACAATACAACACAGAGTTCACAATACGACAGAGTTCACAATACAACACAGAGTTCACAATACGACAGAGTTCACAATACGATACAGAGTTCACAATACGACAGAGTTCACAATACAACAGAGTTCACAATACGATACAGAGTTCACAATACGACACAGAGTTCACAATACGATACAGAGTTCACAATACGATACAGAGTTCACAATACGACACAGAGTTCACAATACAACACAGAGTTCACAATACGACAGAGTTCACAATACAACACAGAGTTCAGAATACAACACAGAGTTCACAATACGACAGAGTTCACAATACAACACAGAGTTCACAATACAACACAGAGTTCACAATACGACAGAGTTCACAATACAACACAGAGTTCACAATACGACAGAGTTCACAATACAACACAGAGTTCACAATACAACACAGAGTTCACAATACGACAGAGTTCACAATACAACACAGAGTTCACAATACGACAGAGTTCACAATACGATACAGAGTTCACAATACAACACAGAGTTCACAATACGACAGAGTTCACAATACGATACAGAGTTCACAATACAACACAGAGTTCACAATACAACACAGAGTTCACAATACGACACAGAGTTCACAATACGATACAGAGTTCACAATACGATACAGAGTTCACAATACGATACAGAGTTCACAATACAACACAGAGTTCACAATACGATACAGAGTTCACAATACGATACAGAGTTCACAATACGATACAGAGTTCACAATACGATACAGAGTTCACAATACAACACAGAGTTCACAATACGATACAGAGTTCACAATACGATACAGAGTTCACAATACAACACAGAGTTCACAATACAACACAGAGTTCACAATACGACAGAGTTTACAATACGATACAGAGTTCACGATACGATACAGAGTTCACAATACGACACAGAGTTCACAATACAACACAGAGTTCACAATACAACACAGAGTTCACAATACGACAGAGTTCACAATACAACACAGAGTTCACAATACAACACAGAGTTCACAATACAACACAGAGTTCACAATACGACAGAGTTCACAATACAACACAGAGTTCACAATACGACAGAGTTCACAATACAACACAGAGTTCACAATACAACACAGAGTTCACAATACAACACAGAGTTCACAATACGATACAGAGTTCACAATACGATACAGAGTTCACAATACGATACAGAGTTCACAATACAACACAGAGTTCACAATACAACACAGAGTTCACAATACGATACAGAGTTCACAATACGATACAGAGTTCACAATACGATACAGAGTTCACAATACAACACAGAGTTTACAATACGACAGAGTTCACAATACGATACAGAGTTCACAATACAACACAGAGTTCACAATACGACACAGAGTTCACAATACGATACAGAGTTCACAATACGATACAGAGTTCACAATACGACAGAGTTCACAATACAACACAGAGTTCACAATACGACAGAGTTCACAATACGATACAGAGTTCACAATACAACACAGAGTTCACAATACGATACAGAGTTCACAATACGACAGAGTTCACAATACAACACAGAGTTCACAATACGACACAGAGTTCACAATACGATACAGAGTTCACAATACGACAGAGTTCACAATACGATACAGAGTTCACAATACAACACAGAGTTCACAATACAACACAGAGTTCACAATACGATACAGAGTTCACAATACGACAGAGTTCACAATACAACACAGAGTTCACAATACAACACAGAGTTCACAATACAACACAGAGTTCACAATACGATACAGAGTTCACAATACGACAGAGTTCACAATACGATACAGAGTTCACAATACAACACAGAGTTCACAATACAACACAGAGTTCACAATACGATACAGAGTTCACAATACGACAGAGTTCACAATACAACACAGAGTTCACAATACAACACAGAGTTCACAATACAACACAGAGTTCACAATACGATACAGAGTTCACAATACGACAGAGTTCACAAGACGATACAGAGTTCACAATACAACACAGAGTTCACAATACAACACAGAGGTCACAAGACGATACAGAGTTCACGATACGATACTTATTGTGATTCAAGTGTATCACGATAGAGCGTTACAAGATATATTTCAAATTTCAATCTTACAGGTGCTTAAAATGAAGTTTTTTTTTGTGCTGAATACACTACTCGAGTACTCAGACACTCTGGATAAAGAGTATGGGAAGAGAAACATGTGCCTCGATATGATACGTGTTTTATCATGACCTCCTTAACGATATATTTCCGATCCTTGATTTACTCTCTTCATTACTGCCGAGTCGACTGTTGACCATTTGTCACATAGTCCTGCACACAGCCGGTCCGTCTGTTTTGCTCTTGTACGTGTTTTTTTTCTTAAAACCAAGGCCACCCAAGGACAGCGCGAAGGCTTCTCCTTTTGCGCGTGTTGTGTCTTGACAGTTATTTTTTTGCCTCACATCTGACCAGTTCCTTCCTGCCCGCAGTATCTGAAAGCAGAACGTTATTCGCGCGTCTGAAAAAAAATGAGGAAGTTTGTCGACAATGTGACAGAAGGAAGTCAAGAGGAAGGGGGGGTTTTGAAGCACTTTCGCGATCACTTGTAATTCTCTTTTGTGTTTCCCCAGGTTCGTCCCAAATGAAGCCGCCGGCCGTTTTCAGTAAGTTCCCTTCGGGTCCTGTTTCATGTTTGTTTAGCTCAAAGGCACAGCGGCGCCCTCTGTTGTCTCGGGTTGGTGTTGCTTTGCATACATTTTGCATGGGAGGCCCTTTGATGGAGAGGCTGTTTTAAATGCTCCGGTTCAGTGAGAATGTAAAGCAAGGATAACAAAACGATTCCCGGGAAGCGCGGGGCTCGACACGCCGGCTTTGTGGCGCCACGTTTTGCATGGTTGGACTTTAAACAAGTAGAACTTCAATATGCGACGGGGAGGAATGGACTGACAACAGTAAATAAACTGAAATAGTCTGTTTTTTGCAGCTGATCAGACAGTTTAGGACCACGTGACTTTAAAAGGAGAAATCTGTGCAGAAATGTGTGTCTTAAAAGATCCTGAGGGTTATGGAACAGTAGTAGAGGAATAGTGTCAAAACCAGACTTAGAGACACTCATCCATGCGTTTGTCTCCAGCAGGTTAGACGACTGTAACGGCTGCTCACTGGCCTTTCTAAACGAGCTGTTAGAGCTGCAGAACATCCAGAACGCTGCTGCTCGAGTCCTGACAAGAACCAGGAAATACCACCATATTAGTCCAGTGCTCCGGTCCCTGCACTGGCTTCCTGTCACTCAGAGAATAGAATTTAAAACAGCTCTGCTTGTGTACAAGTCTTTTCATGGTTTAGCACCAA
Source organism: Proterorhinus semilunaris (assembly GCA_021464625.1). Taxonomy (NCBI): domain Eukaryota; kingdom Metazoa; phylum Chordata; class Actinopteri; order Gobiiformes; family Gobiidae; genus Proterorhinus; species Proterorhinus semilunaris. Next base: position 4,135,455 of record CM038356.1, on the reverse strand, counting down.
AGTCCATCTCTGACATGTTAGAGCCGTATGAACCATCTCGGGCCCTGAGAACTTCAGGGAGGGGTCTCCTGGTGGTTCCCAGAGTCAGGACTAAACACGCTGAGGCTAAAGCTAAAGTCTGGAACAGTCTTCATGAGGATGTGAGACAGGCCTCAACTCTGACAATGTTCAAATCCAGGCTGAAAACAGCTCTTTTTACCCGAGCAGATGAAAACTGAAAGTATTTTATCTGCACTCTTGCCTTTTACTGTAATTGATTAATTTTATTTTGATGTTTTATTGATTGATTAGATCTGTTTTCTTGTAATTTTATGCAACTGTGAAGCACTTTGAATCGCCTTGTGTATGAATTGTGCTCTACAAATAAACTTGCCTTGCCTAGTAACTTCGACTAGACACTTTGACCGAGTGCATTTTCTCCAGTTCGGCTTTACCCAAATCTAAAAGCTTCTGGAACTCACAGCCTATAGGCCAGTGTAACGCCTCATTTGAAAGCGAAGAACCTACAAAACTTTTTCCCATGCGTCAGATTTCTTACATTTGACATGTTTCTTTGCAGGATTTTGGAGGTTCATCGCGGCGGCGCTGACCCTGGCCACGTTCTCAATTTTTCTGATCCAAAAATACGGCGACGTCTTCAGCGGTGAGTCTAAAACCCCAATGATTCGTAGATCCGGTTTCAAAGGTCGTCGCGGTGATGCACACGAGGTGCTGGGTTTTTCATTGGATTGTTCTACAACTGGACAATATGGCAAAAACATTATCACGATTTTTTCCCCCCCATCTAATAAATACATGAGATAAATACATGTAGATGATTCAGCTACTGCTCTGCTCAAACTGTAACAAATGCTTCCCTCCAGCATCATTTAACACAAAAATCTCCCATTGTCTCGTCAAAACTACAAAAATAGGTTCTGTTTCTGCTAAAGAAATGGTTGTAAACCTGACGATTATAAATTCCAAAAACGATCATTGAGATTGAACAATGCAGATATTGTGATTATTGCCCAGCCTTAGATTGTACTGACTAAACCCCCCAAAATAAGAAAAAATCGGGAGGTTTAGACCAGGGGTAGTGTTGGTCAGGAGCCTTTTTTTATAGAATAAATATTAATTTGCCATCCATCCATTTTTTTCCACTTGTCCGTTGCCGGGTCATGGGGGGGGGCAGCCGTTGGAGCTGAAGGACGGCCTCATGGTTCTAACCGGGCCTGTTGGTCTCTCATAAGGGGCTTCTGAACCGCTCTCTGTCTGACCCGTCACCTAGGACCTGTTTGCCCTGGGAGACCCCACCAGGGGCACGAAGCCCCCGACAACAGAGCCCCCAGGATCATTCGGGCACTCAACCCCCTCTACCACGTTAAGGTGGCGGATCCAGGAGGGGAATATTAATTTGACTACCTCTAAATAGACGGTGCATTACCAAATACATTTTTAAAGCTTCCAGAGGTTTTGTGAGGCTTCTCTTTGTTGCACTGTTTGTGTTTTTACTAAATAATGACACAGTGACCTGCATCACACTGGGGTTTCCATCAGTCCAACTCTATGTTACTGTAACAGTGGGCGCTTTAGCTTCAGGTCATTTGAATATTTCCTCCTCCACAGGACACATGAGTGTGGCCAAACAGAAGCAATGAACTGTGTCCTGTCTGCTCTCAACAAAACATTGTGGGCCTGATGTAGCAAATGGCAGAGAGAGATGAAGAGGTGCACGGCCGCGCTCCATATGCTCTTCACTGTTATTGACGCTTTTAAATACAGATTATGATATTCATATTAGAGACCCCCTCCGTCCTCTGGCCCTTTGTCCATTCCTTTGCCGGTACGGTTGCCTCCATAAAAGAGAAGTATCCATCTTCTCTGTCGGCCTGTGTTTATCACCGCTGCGTCGGGGTGGCCACCTACAGCTGAAACTCGTAAAATTAGAATATCGTTAAAAAGTGCATTCATTTCTGTTATGCAAATCAAACTGTGAAACTATTATATTATAGTTTGCAAACATGCAAAGTGAGATATGTATAGCCTTTTTTTGTTATTATTTTTGATTATTATGGCTCAGCTTGTAAAAACTCCAAATTATTTTGAAAATGGACTGTAAGCCATAATCATGAGTCTATTTCATACATTAGTTTCACATTTTAAAGAAGTAACTTGTTTATTTTAATGCATCCTTTCCGTAGTCCCTCTGGGGGTAATACAAGAAAGGAGAATTTGAGCACTGAAGCTGGAAAAGCAGATGTCCAATAGTAACCCATTACCTGGTGTGGTAATCTCAGTTTGAGTCATAAAGCTGTAAAGTCTTGTTTACAGATGGAGGATCCCATGATCTTGTGACCCCCACAGGTCCTGGGCTCAGGAAAAGGGGGGTGAAAGTTTATGACCCTGACAGGGTCTGTGATGTAACAGAAAGTTTTGGAGACAAGAGTGGGTGTGGTTATGTTTCTATAAATGTTTGTTCAACACATTGTATCGTTGAGTTATGACAGGCCGGCTGCCTGAGCTCCTTTCGTCTCATCTCCTGGATTCGAGAGAAATAAACCTAATGTCTGAACCGATGTGTGTTTCAATCTGTTAATATTTCTGATTTCAAGAAATAACAGAGCGTTTCCAGGTCTGCCGTGGAGAACAGGCAAAATTCCCTAACATAATTCCCCATCAGTCATTTTGCATAAAAAATAGCAAAGGAAACGCTTCAGTGCTGATCTTACCGCATGACCTGTCCCGCTTTTACTACTATTTAAAGTGATCACCCTGGCGACGGGGCTTATGGGAAATGTAGTTCTCAATCCACTTTTTTTTTAAAGTTATATCTAGTTCTAATGTCAGCGGGCTGGTTATAGTATAAGTTGGTAATCATGTCGAGGGCCAACAAAAATCCTGTCGCCTTGAGTCTGACTTGTGTTTTAGACAAATCCATGAGAAAATGCTCTAAACATGAACCTGTTTTTGCAGCCACTACAGAAAAAACGTCAGCGGCAGAGACGTTAAAGATACAAGGCAAACCTGGTAATGAGCTTAACTTCTGAAATAGATTTTGTTGACTCTTTTTGTAAGTATGATTTGTGTGGTTTATCTTTCGCAGTGAGTCCGTGTCCGACGACGAACTGCCCCGAGGACCAGTTCAGTTTCTACATCCAGAGCGGAGCAGCCAACGTCGTCCCTCCAAAAATCTGCTTCAGGAACGAGCTGTAAGTCTAAACCGCATGAGGAAAAGGATTAACCAGGCTGACAACTATTTTAGTGATAGTTTAATCGTTTCCTGGTTACACAAAAATTACATGAAAATTTGGTATTTTTGACGCTAAAGGGCCCGACATTGTCCGCCATGTAACAAGCTAGTTTTCCATTAGAAAGCACTTTACGCACGTTTTAAGCAACTGTACAGCCTGGTACCTAATCTTTTTAAACTTTCTACAGCCCCTGTGATGGGTTAGTTACAGTTTAAGGGACCAGGCGGGTTTTCATAAAGGTACGTTTTAGAAAGCTCGTATACTAATGAGGAGGGAACCAAAGAGAAGCAATAAGAAAGACGTTTTTTCATCAGAAATAGCCAATTGTTATTGACAACATGACACAATATGAAGTATGAGTTCAAATCTATAAATAAGCCTCGAGGTTCAAAGCGTTTGAAGAAATAATATGGCTGACGATGTCTTATTTTTTTCTACAGAACGTAAATACACATTGAATAGTATATTTGACGTCATCATGAGCTTTGAGGATAACAGTCCAGGCTGTGGTTCTCGTGTTTTTCAGGGTTCTTGGAGTTGCGAAGGGAAATGCTGGAGTGGGAATCAATGTGGCCGTGATCAATGGTCAGTTTCAGCAACAATAATCTGAATTATAACGCAACGTTAATCTAAGCATACGATGACATTTTATCAGGAAAAACTGGAGAGCTTCTAAACTCGGGGAACTACGACATGTGGGCGGGAGGTGAGTTGTTATTATTATTATATCTCATTATCATATTATCGTTAAAGCAGACCGAGTCCAGCTGAGAAACAAAACCAGTGTTCTGTTGTTTGTAATATTCATTTTCCCCCCTCTTTTTCTGGTGTTGCAGAAGTGACGCCTCTGATAGACTTCCTCAAAGTCATTGAAATGGGCTCCATCGTCCTCATGGCCTCATACGACGAGCCTGCCTCAAAGTAAAGAGCATTTTCACATTTTATTTGGTCCAAACGTGCATTTTATCGTCCCATTCGCTCGCGAGTGACTCATCAAGTGAAAAAAAAATCTGCCAATAAAATAATTTCAGCCGATACAGATACTGGACTTTAAAATCAATGCGATCAGAAACGTGAAGCCATTTTGGACGAATTGCAAGTGAGCGAAGGACGACTGATTGATTTATTTGAGCTATTATTTACAATATTTACATCATTACATTTACATTTTCACAGAAAAAAAAGAGAAGAAAAATCTAAATAAATAACTCAAAAGGAGTGGGCCGAAGCAAGAAAGCTTATAAGTGCCTACCCCAATTTCAAAGTACAATACGATACAAAATAGAAATGTTTGTGAGTTCTGAGTGTATTTTCTTAGTTTTATAATTTTCTTATTTTAATTTTTGTTCCATTGCTTATATTTCCATTCTGGTCACCATTCTATTGATTTACTTATTGTTTAAGTAGTCATAGTGTTTTAGATATACATATATATCCACACATACAGACATATGTATAGATATACATACACATACATTACTAGCGCACATATTTATTATACATATATTATCATCACCATAATAACAGTGACAATAATAGCATTCTCAAAAGTATCATCTTCAAATGACCTGCTTCAACTGTAATAATCTTGGTTAAGATTGTTCTGTCAGTGGTTTTGGATTGTTTTCCCTGTTTGTGAGGTGCATTGCAACAGTCATGGTCCAAAATGGTGGCTCTCAACGGGTATGGCAGTGGGAATGACGAGCAGCAACACAAATAAGACTCGATTTGTTTATATATCATGTAAATTACTGTATTTTCCGCACAAATTATTGCTTAATAAGCATAAAAAAAAAAAAAATCTAAAACGATGAAATCACATTCAAAACGACCATAAAACATTTATTTGAAGTAGGGTCAAAGGTTTCTCTCACACTCCATTTTATTTAAAGGGACTATACGGAGTTTCAAAATGTTAAAATTATATATGTTCCAGCCGTGTCCTAATGTGTAGACTGAGCCCAGACCTGTTCACCACAACTGCCTCTAAAATCCTGCACAGAAAGGTGTCATGCACGAGCTAAACATAGAGACTGCAGTTACGCGTATGGCCTGAGGTGGCAGTAGTGAGTATAAAAATGACCAACTTGCATCTAGTCCCCTTAACTCTATTTATTCTGTTAAGTTTTCCGGAAGCCAAGTAGGACGGGCCTAGCTGGTCCTTGGATGGGAGACCGTTTGGGAACCGCAGGAAGCCTGGGTGAATGTAGTGAGTGAGTGAGTGGTTGGTGGTGGTCGGAGGGGCCGATGGCACTGACTGGCTTCCGTCAGTCTACCCCAGGGCAGCTGTGGCTATAATAGTAGCTTACCACCACCAAGTATGGAGTGAATGAATAGTGCAATGTCAAGCGTCTTTGGGTGTCCAGAAAAGCGCTGTATAAAACCAATGCATTATCATTATAATTATTATTTTATTATTATTATTATTAAGTTTTCACCACTTGCATGCTCTCGTTATTCCAGGTTAAATGAAGAGGCGCGGAAGTTAATCCTGGACATGGGCAGCGCCATGATCAAGACAGTCGGATTCAGAGACAACTGGGTTTTTGTGGGAGGGAAAGGAGCCGGTGTCCAGAACATTTTCGAAAAGGTAACTCAATTTTCACATTATTTATTATTTTTACATCTAACCATGTCATTATGATGTTGGATGTGATGTTTTGAATCCGTACAACATCGGCTGATCATGTCGGGGCTCACCCTCGTTACAATGCGTGTTCTGCGAAGGAAAAGTATTGTTTATTTGTTGAATAGTTTTAGTTGTTCTCGATGGTCAGATGGAAGGACTTTGAACCATGAGATGTTTGTGAATCCAGTCACTTCCAAATAACGATCAGGGGAAACATTTAGACGTTGAGGGGTATCCGCCAACCTAAGCTGCTTCACTCCCTCTGTCCATATGTTCAGGCAGCGAATGGGCAAATTCAATTTGCCCATTTTAAACTTTAAACAATGGTCTAAAATACATTCAACTGCATTTCCTCCAGAAATTGTACACCTTTTTGCTCAAAAGTTTATTTCCATTGCATCTAATTTGCTTTTGAATATCGACCTTTCCCCTCATTCCTGTTCGATGGAGTGTTTGCAAATCTTAAAGGAACAGGCCACCGTTTTTCCATACTGAGATATTCAATGAAGGTACTAGATTCATCTTCTGTACTACGTAGTTGAGGTCTTCGAACGTTTCGCCTTTCATCCAAAAGGCTTCGTCAGCGACAAAAGTCCCGCTCAGCCCACAGCTGAAGATATAGACCAACGGGGAGGAGTTAAGGTTGGCCCGGCTCCTCCTCTCTAATCACAGCTACTTTCACCTGTGGGTAAACAACCTCCTCCCTGTTAGTCTATATCTTCAGCTGCGGGCTGAGCGGGACTTTTGTGGCTGACGAAGCCTTTTGGATGAGAGGCGAAACGTTCGAAGACTTCAACTACTGAGTACAGAAGATGAATCAAGTAGATGGACAACTCCTGTACGACTGAGAACTTACACAGACATACTGAGATATGTTCTTACCTGAGCTTAGACGAGTTGATGCGTTCCTGTCTGGTCTTTACGCGTGCGCTCAGTCACGCAAAAAGACCAAAGATGTTGTTAGCATTTAGCCTCTCCTCCTCTCCTCTATGGGGCCAAACGGGGGTGAAGTTAGAAGCTCCTCCACGTTTCCCCTTTTTAAATACGATTACGCGAGTAGTTACACAATCCAAGTCTAGTTACACAAAATTAAACATGTCGATTTTCTCAGCGGATAAAAAGGGACCTATATTGTGAGGCGTAACAACACCCTGGGAGCACTTCGCAGTAAAGTGAAGATTTTACTACGCGGACGTCGAAGTGCTCCTAAGGTGTTATTACGCCTCACAATATAGTTCCCCTTTTTACGCATCAACTCGTCTAAGCTCCGGTAAAAACATATCTCAGCATGGAAAAACGGTGGCCTTTAAGAAATCCAATCTAGTGAGGAGCGATAAGTGACACAAATGTGCTGCATTTCCCCCGTTTTCCACAAGAGGTCGGTGTTCAAACAGAATGAAGCTGCTCTGAAGCTCCGAATCCGTATGAGACTTATTGCCAGGAAAGCATTGAAGTGTCGCAAGGCTTCACTCGTCCAACTTATTAGCTATGCGCAGGATTGTGGGCATTTAAAGCAGTACTAAGTAACTTGTTTACCTGAATAAATCCGTTCCGTAGTCCCTCTGGGGGTAATACAATGGTTAATGGAATGATTGGGGGGTATTTCATCTCCCCCTGGTGTCTCTGGCCAGAAAACCATGCTTTCAACTTGACTGCACCCGGGTCGGAGCAACCAATAAACACTAATAGAACCACGAAGAAGAAGCTAAGCTAAGCTAACTGCGGGCTAGCGCCACTTTAAACAGTATTTACAGCCAAGTTTGAGAGAAAAATATAATTTCCATTGTATAACTGGATGTACAACGTCCCTCTCTCCCTTCGCCTTTTCTGTCAGCGTAGTATTTACTCTCCAAGACGTTTAATAAGTTAGAAAATCGTAACTTGCTACAATACCTGCAGTTGCGCTCATGGCCTCTAGGGGCAAGAGTTACTTAGTACTGCTTTAACTTGCTGTATAAACGCTGATTACTGGATTCGCTCTGACTTTGTTCATTAGTATTTAAATGAGTATATTTTCTTTCAGCAAATAAAGAACGACGGGGCGAAGAACAAATACGACGGCTGGCCAGAGCTCATCGACATCAGCGGCTGCATCCCCAAGTACAGCGCCTGAAGACGCACAGGCGCGAACCGGGACCGAACAACCGGCGTCTGGGGAATAAACTCCCGGTTCCTGAGAGATCCTTTCAGAGGGACCTTTGTTTGGCAAAGAAGAGGTCCACAGCGTTGCTCCAGAAAAGTCTCAAAATATCTACTGATGTGAAACAGTGACGCAAAGGCAAAAGGCATGATGTTACAGATGAGACGTTCACATAGATACAGACGCCACGGGTCATTCTAGGGGCGTGGCCCAGCGAGGGGGGAGGAAATCTGTTACCTATTTTTGCACTCTTTTTCGATGTTTTCTGGAGGACTAAACATATTTAGCACGCACCAATAAAGTGGTACTCGAAGTTAGCCACATGAAGCTAACGTTAGCATTCCCCATAGTGCTGATGTACAAAAACCAGCGTGATTAAAAATATTAGCCCAGTGTTGTCATATGGGTCAGAGCGATTTTTACTCTTTGGAGCCAGGCTTTTAAGGACCAGAGAGAAGGGCTTTCCGTGCCCATTGGACTAAAGTCTCACTTGGTTTCCCCCTTCGACTGTGGCCATTTGTGGGAGTTCCCCAAGATGTCGTCTGTATCTATCACTTTTCATTTTTTAAAGGGACTAGACTCAAATTGGTCATTTTTTTTTACTCACTACTGCCACCTCAGGTCTTACACGTAACTGCAGTTTCTATATTAAGCCCGTGCATGTTCCCACTGTAGAACCTTTTGGCCAGAATGCGCAAAGGTCCGCTTGGTCACTTTTCTTCTCTAAAGAGTTCTTGGTGTAGGTTTATCCTTGGGTTCTGAAGTTTTTACAAATAAAGTATATTGTAATTTATATGAGTCAAAGCCGACTTCAGAATGTAAGTCAAACTTTGCACAGCTTTTTTTTTTTATAACTTTATGGAACGCGGGAACAATCAAATGTGAATGATTTGTAATATATTTGAATTTGGTACTTTAATAAATCGTTATATATCCACATACATGACTTCGAAAGTTTTTTATTTATTTATTTTCTTGTAGCAAATGTATGTTTGTAGTTACACCCTGGTATATTGACGTGTTCTCCAATAGCCAGACCTGCCCATGTTTGGTTAACGGTTGATAAACGTGTGAGCAAACACCTCACTGGGCGCGTTGTGTTATCTACAGCAATATCTTTGGCTCATTAAACAAACGGACATTTCGAGCCTCCTGTGGTACGAAGTTGCCACACCGGTCCGGGAAAACGGGTTCGCTTAGAATAGCTTTAATTTTGCCGACTAAAATGTCCAAATATTTTCGTGGACTAAAATAAATATGAAGAGACTAAAATCATCTAAACTTCAAATTCACTGCCAAAGGAACAGGTCTGTGTTTTGTTCATGAAGCTCTAGGAAGCAGAGGACCGCGATTAAATATGGTTACAATGAATATTATAAATGCAATATTTTTTTTAAACTTAGTCGACTTAATGTACATGCAATTTTAGTCGATTAAAACTAGACTCAAATTGAAGAATAATTTGACTAAATATCGACTCAAAATAAATTAAAATTAAAATATGTCAAAATTAAGAATTTCACTGTGCAACTTTCACTTTTACTGGGCTCAGATTTGACCAGTAGTATCTAATATTTAACTACTTGAGTAAAAGTACAAAGACAGTAGAGTGCAGCTCTATTGTAAGCACGTCCTTGAAAACAACTTTGTAATGGGGCGACGGTGGTGCAGAAGGTAGAGCGGGTCGTCTCATGGTCGGAAGATTGGGGGTTCAAATCCCGCCTCCTTCAGGTGCACACTGCCGTTGTGTGCTTGGGCAAGACACTTCACCCTCCTTGCCTACATTAGGCACGTAGGTGGAAAAGCGTTGAGACTATTTACCATGAATTATCTGGTCTTAAACGTCCTAATTGTTTATTTATTTAACCAGGATAGTCCCACTGTGACTAAGAATCTCTTTTTCAGGGGAGTCCTGGCCCAGAGGGAACCTGTTGTACATGTTTTAGTGGTAGGGAAACCGGAGTACCCAGACTCCACACAGAAGGGCCCCGTCCCTGGTGGGAATCGAACCTGGGACCTTCTAGCTGTGAAGCACAAGCGCTAACTGCTGCGCCGCCCCGCCGTCCTGTTGATGGAAACACTATACTGACCACATTTGGATCATGTTAGTTCCCTTTCACTGGAAACATCTCTCGACCTATTTATTTAATATGAAAGAGAGAAAAAAAGTCATGAAACTGGAGCCATGTTTGTTAAAATGTGTGTCAGTTTTGACTTTATTATGGCCGTGTTCAATGTTTCGATCCAAACAGAATCTGCTGGTTAAGATTCAACTTGCTCAGTGATTTATCGTTTGGCGTAAAGCGATAAATGTTTTTTATTATCAGAGTCCGATGCTGCGCCAGTCGAGAGCCGTCTCCTTAGTGATTTAGCTTCTCCGTCATCAAAGTGGTGAAATCAAACCGACCCCAGAACAGTTACATCTCCAAGTGGCGACATTTTTTACGGTGCTTCAGGCAGTGCATTTGGCTGTTCGACCCATCACTGCAAAACTAAGCCATTATTATATTAGAAAAAAGGAGAATTGGGCCCATTTTCACACAAGATTTATTAACAAAGTATTTTACAGAAAAGTAACAATAGCATTTGGCCTCATAATTAACATTGTAAAAATAATATTGTTTGTTGTGTGGCGCGGACCTATGTGGTTATGCTTACAGTACACATAGAAATCAAATAATTCATAAATAAAAATAAAAAGAGGAAAAAAAATCTTAGTAAGCGGGTGTTGGGCGGCGGTGGGAGGTCATACGTCTCTCAACAGCTGCCCGTATAAACCTTGTTTTTTTTAGTGCAACACACAGCATAACATCACAAATACATCAATAGATCCTCTTCATCCTTTTGTGTGTGTGTGCCTGCCTGTGTGTATATGTGGGTGCGCGTTGTGTAGTTTGATGGCCTCGTCGCTGTTGTGTCACCATTGCATCACCGTTGTCTTAGCAAAATTATTCATAATAATTGGAAAAAAATAAAAATATAGAAAAAAAATAAAATATTATAATAAATACATTAAAAAGGGAAAGAAAATTGTTCAAATCGAAGGTTGGGCTATTGTTACCTTTTGGCATCGGTGAGGCCATCTAATTTGTAACGTTTCTTTTAAAGCAGTGTTTTTCAGCCACTGTGCCGTGAGATAATGTCTGCTGTGCCTTGGGGAATGAGCACATCTCACCTAGTTGGTATAATAAACAAATATTTTTTGAAAAGAAGTTAATTAATATCCGCAAATAATGTGCTATTGTCGAGGGTCTAGTGATCGGCAGAGTCATAACACTCTTCCATAACAGTAAGGGGGCGCAGGTTGTCCATTTCTTTGAGACAAGAGAATTAGTGATTCATGGATGGTGGCGGTGACGGTGGCATTCCTATACAAGACACTTTGATGAGAACTACTTTATATTGTGAATATAGGCTACAGAGTTAACATTTTCTGCCTCGTGATTTTTCAATGAAAAACTGTGCCTTGGTTAAAAAAAGGTTGAACAACAGTGTTTTAAAGAATGGGGTAGGAGCTCATAAGATTGTTTTCTTCATCCTACTCCAGTTCTGGAATGGAACTGGAATGTATTATAGTTGTGTTTGTTGGATTGTTGCGCAAATTTTATGTTGCACTACCATGAAAAAAAGAATAAATAAAATGAAATGAATGTATATTTACTAAACGTCATCTGTACTTCCTCAGCCGAAGGTCTTTCTCATGTTCATGTTGATCAAGGGGCAGCAGCTGGACCGGGGTCTACACTCTCGTCTCGCAGCAAGGAGACCCTGGGTTCGATCCCCTTTTTTTAGTTTAGAGTTTCCCCTTTTCCTAAACGTCTTCTGTGAAAGAGATTCTGAATCTCTGTGGGACTTTTCTGGGCAAATAGGCGGCACATAAAGGGAGCTAAAGCTAGCACGGTCACCTGTGCTTCCTGCCCCGGCAGCGCAGCAGGCTGCAGAAGGTCTTCCTGAAGTTCTTGTTGCACAGGGCGTAGCAGTAGGGGTTGATGGCGGAGTTGACGTAGCAGAGCCAGTAGCCCGCCCTCCACAGCTGCTCGGGGACGCACACGTGGCAGAAGGCGGCCACCACGGCCATCACGTTGTAGGGCGTCCACGTCACCATGAAGGCCAGCAGGATGGACAGGATGGTCCGGGTGACGCGCCTCTCCCGCGCCATGGAGCGCCTCTGCCCGCGCTCGCCGGCCCTCAGGCTGGGGAAGGAGCGGCAGAAGACGGCCGACGCCGCCCGGTGGAGGGCGAGGGTGGAGCTGGAGTCGGCGTCCGGGCGGGTCTGGTCGGACAAGTGGGACGGCGAGGAGCTGACTGTGGACGGAGGAGAGAGAAGGTCCGGTATTAAGCTTCCGCCTCGGTCTTTTTGCAGTAACGTATTCGTCTATGAAGTAAACCTCGGGAGACGACTCGGGGCGGGAACCTCTGGGTACCTCACGATTCGATTCGATACGTGGCTCACGATAACGATTATCTCATGATACGCCGATACTGCGATATTCGATATATTGTACAGAAATAAGCTACGATACATCACGATAAAAAAAAAACAGGCTACTTTTAACATTCTACATATTATTCATCATTTACATTTTTTTTCATGTGCTTTTATAAATGATCCCCGACTTACTCACTGAAAATGGGTCTATAGATCTGTCAGTGACTTCATTTACATTCAAATAAACAAGAAACCACTGTCCTATTTAAAAAGTAAGAAATCAACACCAAATAAATCTTTTTTATAAATATAAAAACTATCATTAAAAGTAATTTATTTGTGTGACAGTGTTTGGTCCTAGTGCTTAAAACTGTAGTGCTGCCCCCTGCTGGTCTGACTGAATCATTGTTGGCCTCTATTGACTGTGAAAACACTGGAGCACTGCTGCCTCATTAGTATGCGTGGCGTTGCTCATTAATATGCATGACGTCATCAAAAGTATCGATATCGGTATCGTATCGTCCCGCAAAAATATCGCAATGTATCGGAAAATCGATATATTGTCACACTCCTAGAGATGACAATGCAATGATACAAAACACCAGCAGGGGACGCTAAGCTGCTCCTGCCGCTAGAGAAGTGGTTAAAATAGTTAGTTTGAAAACAGCCAGAAACTTCATCCGTGTGACGTTTACCAGAGTGCGGGCTGGCGTTTTGAGCACAGAACAGTCAATATTTTAACCTCTTAACTCCCACCTGAACTGAGCGCATTTTCTCCAGTTTGGCTTTACCCAAATCTAGAAGCTTCTTGACTGGAGAGCCTCATTTGAAAGCTAAGACCTACAAAAGTGATCATACCTTTTTTTTTTGTCACATTTTTTAAGCGTTTTCATCTGGGTTTTTTGTCATGTTTTCGTCTTTTTTGTTGCTTTGTCATAAAAAAAATTGTTGCTCGTGTGTTGCTTTTTTGTTGCTATTTTGGTGTGTTTTTTTTTTTAAATAAAGCTTTTAAATTTAGATAAAGCCAAACTGGAGTAAATGCGCTCGGTTCAGGTGGGGGGTAAGAGATTAAAATGAACAAAACCAGTGTTGGAGAGAATACTTAAAACATTTATTTAGTTACAAGATGACAAACACTTTGTCTAATTATAGCACTGTATTCTGAATACTTGGAATACTTTCACGATGATTTGCATTATAGTTACGTTAGTGTCTACTTTTTTTCTGAACAAAACATCCATCCATCCATCCATTTTCTTCCTCTTTATCCGGGGCCGGGTCGCGGGGGCAGCAGTCTCAGCAGAGATGCCCAGACTTCCCGATCCACGCACACCTCTTCCAGCTGTTCTGGGGGGACCCCGAGGCGACACCAGGCCAGCTCGGAGACATAGTCCCACCAGCGTGTCCTGGGCCTTCCACGAGGCCTCCTCCCAGTGGGACATGCCTGGAGCACCTCCCGAGGGAGGCGACCAGGAGGCATCCGGAACAGATGCCCTAGCCATCTCAGCTGCTCCTTTCGACGTGGAGGAGTAGCGGCTCGAGTCCGAGCTCCTCCCGGGTAACTGAGCTCCTCACCCGATCTCGGAGGGTGCGCCCAGCCACCCTGCGAAGGAAACTCATTTCGGCCGCTTGTATTCGCGATCTTGTCCTTTCGGTCATTACCCAGATCTCATGACCATAGGTGAGGGTGGGAACGTAGATCGATCGGTAAATCGAGAGCTTTGCCGCTTGGCTCAGCTCCCTCTTCACCACAACAGTCCGATACAGCGACCGCATCACTGCTGACGCCGCACCGATCCGTCTACCGATCTCACGCTCCATCCGTCCCTCACTCGTGAACATGACCCCGAGATACTTGAACTCCTCCACTTGAGGCAAGGACACCCCACCGACCTGAACAAAACACTCTCTTTTAAATCTTGTGGAGTAATAAGTTCTCAACACAGATACCATAAATACCTTAAGCACAGTATTTAAAGCCACACCGCGTAACATTTCACCATATAAATAGAATAAAATACAAGCATATATTTTATAACAGATATTTTTATAATTGAAAAACGGCCCAAAAAATGAACAAAACGTGTTTACTGTGAGTGGCTCAACTCTCCTATGACTGACTCTGACTTAAAGGGACTGTACGGAGTTTAAAAATGTTAAAATTATATATTTTCCTACTTGTTCCAGCCATGTGTAGAATGAGCCCAGACCTGTTTAACACGACTGCCTCTAAAATCCTGCACGAGCTTAATGTAGAAGGTGCAGTTACGCATTAGACCTGAGGTGGCAGTAGTGAGCATGAAAAATACCAACTTGCATCTAGTCCCTTTAAATGGGAGCGGGGACGTCTCTGTGAGATTTAAGTAACGTTACACCATTACTGCCTCCGGACGCGCCCCGTACCTGGACTCCTGGAGAGCTTCCTGCGTCCATGTTTGGGCGTGCTCAACTCTGATTGGTTGACGGTCTGGGACAGCTCCGACCTCACCTCCGGGCTGCTCCATCTCCTGTTCCTCCTCACCGCCATCAACCCTCTGAACGCCGCGGGGCTCGACATCCTCCTCCCGGCGGCCCCGCCCGGCCCCCGCGCCCCGCCCTTCAGCCGGCCCCTGCTGTGCGCCGACACCCGCCCGTACAGCCCCATCATGGCCAGCGCGGGCAGGTAGAACGAGGGCAGCGCCGTCCCGAGCGTCACCGCGGGGCTCGCCAGCAGGCGGATGTAGCAGTCGTCCTCGGGCACCGCCCTCCGGCCGCCGCCGTCCCGCTGCCAGCACAGGATGGGCGGCGTCCACAGCGCGAACGACAGCACCCAGGCGCACGCGATCATCCACGCCGCCGTCCGGCCCGTGCGCCACGCGGGGTAGCTCAGCGGGCGCGTCACGCAGAAGTACCGGTCCAGGCTGATGATGAGCAGGTTCATGACGGAGGCGCTGCTGACGGCGTAGTCCAGCACGAGCCACGTGTCGCACGCCGCGCCGCCGAGAGGCCAGCGCCCCAACAGCAGCTGCAGCGACGCCATGTTCACGCACACGAGGCCGATGACGAGGTCAGCCGCCGCCAGGCTCAGCAGGAAGTAGTTGTTGACGGTCCGCAGGCGCCGGTCGACTTTGACGGACAGCAGCACAAGCGCGTTTCCCGCCACGGTGATGATGCTGAGGGAGGCGGTCGCCATGGAGATGAGGAGCAGGGAGGCGGGGCCGTAGGCGCAGGAGAGGGCGGCGTCTGGGGAGAGGGAGGAGCGGCAGGAGGTGGCGTTCGGGCCCGGGGAGTGACGCATGTCTCTGGAACATGGACAGAGGGGAAAACGTTTTATTATTATTATTATTAATTATTATTATTTATTTATAAATAATAAATGTTGATAAAAATGCAACAAAAAAGTGATAAAAAAGCAACAAAAAAAGTTACAAAAACGCAACAAAAACGCAACAAAAAGGTGATACAAAAATGACAAAAAGGTGACAAAAATGCAAAAATAAAATAAAAAAATTCACTAAAAAAGTTACAAAAACGCAACAAAAAAGTGATAAAAAAGCAACAAAAAAAGTTACAAAAACGCAACAAAAAAGTGACAAAAACGCAACAAAAAAGTGATAAAAATGCAACAAAAAAGTGATAAAAAAGCAACAAAAAAAGTTACAAAAACGCAACAAAAAAGTGACAAAAATGCAACAAAAAAGTGATAAAAAAGCAACAAAAAAGTGATAAAAAAGCTACAAAAAATGACAAAAATGCAACAAAAAAGTGATAAAAAAGTGACAAAAATGCAACAAAAAAGTGATAAAAAAGTGACAAAAACGCAACAAAAAAGTGACAAAAACGCAACAAAAAAGTGATAAAAAAGCAACAAAAAAAGTTACAAAAACGCAACAAAAAAGTGACAAAAATGCAACAAAAAAGTGATAAAAAAGCAACAAAAAAGTGATAAAAAAGCTACAAAAAAATGACAAAAATGCAACAAAAAAGTGATAAAAAAGTGACAAAAACGCAACAAAAAAGTGACAAAAATGCAACAAAAAAGTGATAAAAAAGCAACAAAAAAGTGATAAAAAAGCTACAAAAAATGACAAAAATGCAACAAAAAAGTGATAAAAAAGTGACAAAAATGCAACAAAAAAGTGATAAAAAAGCTACAAAAAAATGACAAAAATGCAACAAAAAAGTGATAAAAATGCAACAAAAAAGTGATAAAAAAGCAACAAAAAAGTGATAAAAAAGCTAAAAAAAATGACAAAAATGCAACTAAAAAGTGATAAAAAAGTGACAAAAACGCAACAAAAAAGTGATAAAAAAAGCAACAAAAAAGTGATAAAAAAGCTACAAAAAATGACAAAAATGCAACAAAAAAGTGATAAAAAAGCAACAAAAATGCAACAAAAAAGTGATAAAAATGCTACAAAAAAGTGATAAAAAAGCAACAAAAAAGTGATAAAAAAGCAACAAAAAAGTGACAAAAATGCAACAAAAAAGTGATTAAAAAGTGACAAAAATGCACAAAAACAAACAAAAAATGCACAAAAAAAGTTACAAAAACGCAACAAAAAAGTGATAAAAAAGCAACAAAAAAAGTTACAAACACGCAACAAAAAAGTGACAAAAACGCAACAAAAAAGTGATAAAAAAGCAACAAAAATGTGATAAAAAAGCAACAAAAAAGTGACAAAAATGCAACAAAAAAGTGATAAAAAAGCTACAAAAAAGTGACAAAAATGCAACAAAAAAGTGCGAAAATACAACAAAAAAAGTGATAAATAAGGTGACAAAAATGTGACGACAACTTGGCAACACGAGGGGAATTCTTATTAACTGTGTAAAATGCAGTTTTTCTCACCGTTGTTCGAGCGGCTCCTCCTTCAGTTCATTCAGCTGCTGTTGTCACTGAGCGGTTCTTATACTCGGGGGAAGCCTCTTCTGACATCGTTACCGGAGTCTCCTCTTCTGTACCGTCCAATCGGCCGTGGCGTCTGGGGTCACGTGATCATGTCTGACCGCCCAGGGAAACTCTTTATTACATAGTTAATGCACCATTATTAGATCTGTGTGGGATTTACTCACAACATCGTAGGAGGCTGAAGACGCACCAGGAGAGAAGAGGCTCCAACCCGACATCGAAATGTGAACGTTCTGCTGTGTTTGTATGGGGAGCATCAAATCTAATCGTCAGATCCATTCACATTCTGCCCTGAATTTTTATTTATTTTATGTATTGTGCAAAATTGTATTAAAAACAGAAAAACTGGACACAACATGCAGATTTTGAGCAAAAACTTTTGTAGAACTGATGAAAAGTTACAGACATTTTAAGTAAAGCTTGCAGTTTTTGTGTGTGCCGTTGTTTACAATCTGAAAGTCAGTGTTATGCAAATATCTGGTTTAGCTCCGTGGCTTGGCCTTGAAGGGAAGTGTTGACGGCGTAGGAGAGATAAGCGGTCCAGCTGCAGCTCTCTCAGGAGGAAAGAGTGTTTCCAGAATAGTTCATACATTTAAAATGAATGAGATTTTTATTTGGCCTCAGCATTAGTTCAGTTCTCCAGAGCAGGTAGTTCCCTTCACAGTTCATCCCTTTTCCTCCACCTTTAGTCCGTGTCCACACCGAGCTGCCAGGTCGTACATGCCAGTTCATCGCTGTGCACTTCTTTCTAGTGTAACGCCATCACAGTGCAGCGCCCGGCTCATCTTAAACACACCTAATGTCCTTGTTGCTTTTCTGCAAATTTGTTATACCCTTTTTAGGCTCACAAAAAGTTACCAGACAGTTAGGGTTTTTACTTGTCACAGTAACGTTAGCCAAGTTTCTGAGTTAAATACAAAAAAAACAAACAAACGGTATGTTTAGCAGAAGATTGGCATGTAACCATACATCAGGGTTTATACAGGTAGAAAGTCAAATTATCAATGCCCAAATATTACATTTTTAATCACACAAATGCAAAAAAATTAAACATATTTCCTCACCTGAGAACAGGACAGAGGGGAAGTTTGGATATTCAGAAGTGAACACGATGGGCAACTCGAACCAAAGTTTTTGTACTTTTGACAAACTTAAAGAGGAACTACGTAACTTGTTTACCTTTATAAATCCTTCCCGTCGTCCCTCTGGGGGTAATACAAGTGTTAAAGGAATAGGCCACCGTTTTTACATACTGACATATGTTCTTACCTTACCTTAGACTAGTTGATATGTACCTGTCTGGTCTTTGTCCGTGCGCTCTGTCATGCAAACGGAGCACAAACGCAGCCTCCTCCACATACTGTATAGTTCCAAATCAGCTCCCGTTATAAGCTACCAAACTCTTCCACGTTGTCCCTATTTAAATACAGTTACGTGACGTGTTACACTACAAAGTATAGTAACACAGAAATGTAACATGTCGATTTTCTCAGCGGATAAAAAGGGGTACTATATTGTGAGGCGTAATAATACGAGGAGCACTACGTCCGCGCACTAACACCTAAAGACTTTTCTCCCGCTCACTACAAGTCACGCTGCTTCTATTGACGGAAGTGAGCGGGGGAGAAGTCTTTAGGTGTTAGTGCGCGGACGTAGTGCTCCTCGTATTATTACGCCTCACAATATAGTACCCCTTTTTATCCGCTGAGAAAATCGACATGTTACATTTCTGTGTTACTATACTTTGTAGTGTAACACGTCACGTAACTGTATTTAAATAGGGACAACGTGGAAGGTACATATCAACTAGTCTAAGGTAAGGTAAGAACATATGTCAGTATGTAAAAACGGTGGCCTATTCCTTTAATGGGATGTTTGGGGGGTCTTTCATCTCCCCCTGGTGTTTCTGGCCAGAAAACCACAATTGCAGGTCAGAGTCACCAACACACAATAATGGAATCACGAAGAAGAAGCTAACAGGCTAACGGGCAAAGCTAACTGCGGGCTAGCGCCACTTAAACAGTATTTACAGCCACGTTTGAGTGAAAAAAATTATCTCCATTGTGTAATTGGATGAACAATATCCCTCTGTCCCTTTGTCTTTTCTGTCAGCGTAGTATTTACTCTCACGGACGATTAATGAGTTAAAAAGCGCAACATGCTACGACACCTGCAGTGGCGCTTATGGCCTCTAGGGGCACGAGTTACTTAGACCTGCCTTAAGAAGCAAATAGTCAAACAATGCCATTATTTAAAAAAATAACTAAATGAAATGCCAGGTTGAATCCAGTTTCATGCTTTTCAATGACATTTAAGACCGTCATTTTGGCACAATTGAGTTGACGACTTTTGAGAAAACGACAAAAGACGACAGACACGGTTTCAGGTTCATCCAGATAATTTATTAACTATTCTTCTAATGACAACCTGAGCCTTTTTTACATTGCCAGTTGCTAATAAAAGCAATAGTAGAATAAACAGGGAGACAGACCGGGGGGCGGGCTGTAGGATTTTCAGCGCCAAACCATTTGATTTTTGTAAAATTTTTTCCAGGCCAAAACCTACACGCGTCTCAATCCGACCGCAATCTCGTCCAAAAAGTCTTAATTACATTAAATAAAAAAATAATAATCTAAAAAGGTCTGTACAAGCGATAAAGCAACAGTGTCCATAATTGTACCATTTTGTGTGGGATTTTCTTTTGGATATACATTTTCGATTAACAGGGAAAAGGAGGAGAAAATGAAACTGTCCTCCGATTACGCGGCAAAAAATATGTCTCTAGATTTTTTTTTTAAGATGACTTGAATTCAGAATAACCTTAATCCGAGTTGGTCTGAGTGAAGATGTGTTGACCCATTAGCAGAGGTGGTCAGCAGCAAATGTACTTAAGTATAGTTTAAGGATTTTAGTATTTTTGTTGAGAACTTACTACTTTTACGCCACTACATTAAAGATAAATACAATACTTAAACACACCTAAAATATAAATATAGTACTCCCTCCATTTCTGAAAAGGCTCCAATGTAAAAAGTAAATTAGTCCATGTGTTTCGTTCATTTTTAGAGCCCAACAATGCACACTCCAGAACAGTAGGTGGCGCTGTGCAGATCTACTGTTGAATGACATCCCTTTAATTCAGTTGAGTTTGACCGAGTTTTACATTCACGTGGAAGTGCCGAAGGTGGGGCAGCAATTAAATTTGTACTTTCTACTTTGAATACTCGTCAGGCCTGTCCACGATAATTACCGTATCGTGAAAAACAGAAAAAACGATACATTTTTAAGCTCAATCATTATTGTCGGTACATTTATTTAAACATTTCCTTAATTTCATCCTATTTTTGTAACGCTTTAACAATTTTACTGAAGTGTTATATTGAGTTTCGTGTTAATTACAACTCGATATGTCGATACGTACTTTTAGAACAAAGGTATTGCTGAGATTCCCATGTGTTTAAGTCAAACAAGTGGTCCTCAATATTATCGTTTATCGCGATACTTTCCTGCCTGAATGTATCGGTTTTCCAATTGTATTACCGTGACAGGCCGATTTTCACTTTTATGTTTATTTATTTATTTATGAACAGGGACAGTGTACGATCTACATTAGCCTCAGAAAGGAGAGATGCATTGTACCAGGTTATAGCACTTGTGCTAATTTCCACCTGCAGTCCCTGGGCCTATTGTACATGTTTTTAGTGGTAAGGGAAACCTGAGTACCCGGAGGAAACCTACGCAGACACGGGGAGAACATGTAAACTCCACACAGAAAGGCCCCGTCCAGGTGGGAATCGAACCCGGGACCTTCTAGCTGTGAAGCACGAGCGCTAACCGCTGTGCTACCGTTCACTTCTATTGGAGTAATATTCGGACCGGTAGTATCTATACTTTTACTCAAGTAACCAATTACTTCGACCACCTCAGCTGATTAGGCTTTTCTTTCACGTCCAAGTTTCAATCAAAGTTGGATTTTCAGATGAATTCAAGACATTTCAGTCGATCTAGATATTTTTTTAAGTGTAAAAAAAAAAAAAAATCCAAAAATTGTATGAAATATTTATCTCTTTTGTTGTAAAATGTTCATTGATCAAGTAAAGCCAGGAGCATTCAGTTCGACGGCTGCCGACAAGAGCCACTCAGCAAACGCGGGTTGGTTTTGCAACGCCGACAATGACCGACAATGATAAGCAAAGATAAACCGTCATTCACGCTCGTTTTACTCCATGTATGTAACGCGTAACCAAAGGAACAGGCAGAGTTCGCCTCGTGTCATGTGACGCAGACGTTCCGTACTGGTTTAGGGTTGATCTCTTTCATTACTGGCCAATCCACTGGTTATGAGGCGGAAACATCAGAGCACGCAGACAGGTCTATAAAATATGTACACAATATTTACACAATATTCTCACATACCATAACTTCACGGCTAATGCTAATGGCTTTGAACAATATTCCACTTTTGGACGCTATCCTGAAGAAAGGATTTCACTTAAGTCCATTTGTGTCAAAACAGAAGACGTTAAATCTTTTCCAGGGTTTCTAAGTAAGTCCAATTTAATAGTTTTTAGTGCCAACACTTTATAGTAACTACACCTTATTCAGCCTTAAAGGGGGGGTATTATGTAAAATCGACTTTTTCAAGCTTTATATCATGTTATTATGTCATTCCCTCATTAAACACATGCCTGGAGTGTTGCCTTGGCTCATTCACATATTTTTGAGTCATCAGTAAAAACTTAAGACGGCGGCCATTTTAGGTGTAGCTATGCCTCAGTCCTCCTAGGAACGCCCCCACCTCCTGGAGACGCCTCTGGACCTTTCGTCACCAGCCAAGCCACCAACCACTGCTCCTCAGCTCAGCAGAGCCCCCTCCCCGCACAGTGTTGTTGTTTCAATGCCACAGTAGTGTGCTGAAGGGGGCGTGTCGGAAAGCTTCTTAAAGAGACAGAGGCCTATTTCAAGACGTTCAGTACGGCCATTTTGAGAGAGCAATTTTATTCAAGGCAGTTTTTTTAATTTACTGCATATACAGACCAACAGAAGGTTACGTCATCATTGTAGTGCTATAGACTGGTGCTATGTGATTGAAAAAAGCATAATACCCCCTCTTTAAGAAATAATGAGTTAACACTTAATTCATCATGAACGATTCATTAGTTAAATGTGACTCACAACTACTTAATGAATATGTGAAGAACTATTCATTAGTTAATTTATTTAAGCGTTAGTCACACTTAACTAATGAATTGTTCATGATGAATTAAGTGTTAGTTCATCATTTGTTAAAGTGCATATGACAGGTTTTAATGCTTCTGTTGCAAGTAATAATTATAATTTTATTTTAGTGAAGCAGCAATCTAATGAAGAAATGTTGGGCAGAAAAGTTATTTTTTTAGACACAACATGGTCGGCACGGCAACATATTTTTTTTTGCCTCTATCTATGTCACGTCCTGTCAGTGTCCAATAAGGAAGGGAAACTATAAACAAAAAATGTCAAACTATAGAAAAATTTAGCTAAATCTTAAATATAAGTGTTAACTATGTTTAGCAAAAACATTGTTTTAATGTGTCATATGCACTTTAAAGGGACTATACGGAGTTTAAAAATGTTAAACCTAAGTATTTTCCTCCCCCTACTTGCTCCAGCCATGTCCTAATGTGTAGAATGAACCACAACTGCCTCTAAAATCCGGGTCTGAAGTGCCGTCATGCACGAGCTTAATATAGAAGCTGCAGTTACACGTGAGACCTGAGGGGGCAGTAGTGAGTATAAAAATGACCAACTGGCATCTAGTCCCTTTCAGGCTAAATAAGGTGCAGATATTATTTGGGTAACACATGCAAATAATTGTTTGTTTCACAAGATTTGCAACTATCACACAGATGAACGAGGGAAAATTCTTAAAAAGGTCGAGCAATGTCATTAGTTTCCATGTTCAATGCTTTTTTAGCTTCGCAATTAATGATATTGAATGTCTCGTGAAGTCGCTGTTTTATGTGGATAAGGCCAGTAATTGCAGAGATATCGCCCATAAACCTGTGTAAAACATATAGGAGACACATTTTACGACAGAATTCTGACCCGTCCTCCTCAGTGTGAAACTATAGAGTCTTAAGAAGCGCCGTCTCGTGACCCCTGACTTTGTCTGACGTTTCGTAGTCGGCCATTTTGTCCAAAGCCAACCTTCGTTTTCAAATCCTCCTCTCCTCAGAAGCAGCTGCGGTGCAGGCGGGTTCAGCCCTGACGTGTTAACGCCGCACGCACGCCATAAAAATCCACTAGGTCAACGGCCTCAGTTTATAGGTCCATATTAACGGTTCACTCACACGCCCAAAAAGAAAAGAAACCGGCAAAAACAGGCGCCCGAGACTTAAAAAAAAAAGAAAGAAAAAAACATTTAAAAAGCAGCACGTAGCTTCGCCGACAACCTGTACAGTCCCGTCACACGAAAGAAAGTTTGAGAAAAAAAAAAAGGTTTCAAGTTTCTTTCTGTAAGAGTTTGGGAGGAAGAGGTTCAGTAACATTGAGGAGGGGACGATGCTCAAGTCTGACGAGTCGGGCGTCTCGGTAACTCGGCGAGGGGTTCGAGGCTCATCCAAAGCCGCCATTTTGAAAGATTTGATGGCGCGGGCCAAATTTGCGGCGGGTTTTGGCCGGGAAGCAGTCACGGTGCCAGTCCCAAGCGTGGATAAAAAAGGTGAGGGGGGAGTAGGAAAGGCCGTTAAGTAAATGCTGTGACGATACAATCTTACAAGAGCTGCCATTTTGGGGACTCGGCGTTCGCTACGCTAACCAGGAAGTTGCACAAAAGTAAGTAAGGAGATGGCAAGGAAGAAGTCGGGAGAATATGCAGATCACTGGACGAACACTAGGGGGCAGACATCAAAAGTTGTAGCTTAATTTCGCTCAAATCTGTTGAAATTGCAGCCTTTGATGGTGCCAAAGTCAAAATCCATTGAAAATCTCCATAGACTTAAAGTGATAGTCTGTAACTTTATATGTTTTACAAATTTAATACGTGCACTTTACCGTCCGCGCCTGCAATTTGGCAAAACAGGAGATATTAAATTATCTTTTTTTCTTTTCTTTCTGAAGTCCCTCCCTTTGCTGATCTCGGGAACTAATCCGATTCCCCGGTGCCATCGCTTTGACCAATGAGACGAGCTTTTCCTGTGAAGCGGCCAATCAGGAAAGCGGGGAGGCGTGATCCTTTTGAAATCTGTCTTTCTCCTCATTTTGCAAACTAGAAGCGGCTTTCAGGTCCAATTAAGGGAGGGGGGGTAACGTGATAGATTATCTTTTAAAATTTCTCTCTTATGCTGACCTCATTTGGCAATCTTAAAGACCATCACTTTAAGATGAATGCATTTTGTACATGGGCCCCGACAAACTTACACACCAAGTTAAATTTATAGGTACAATACCAGATTTTTTATTCCCCTTACTGGTAATGGTACTACATTTGTTTTGTCCTAAAGTATATATTTGGGGGGGAAACACTGTGCATCTAATTATAAAGCATTTGTTTCAATTTCAAGAATTTGCAACTAAAAAAAGAACTATCTGTATTTTCAAGAATTTTCTTTATGATACAATACCCGTGCTATGGTCAGGTCGCTAGTTAGCACAGCTGCTCATCGCTTTTTAACTCTTAAAGGACCAGGCCACCAGTTTTCCATACTGAGATATGTTCTTACCTGAGCTTAGACGAGTTGATGCGTACCTGTCTGGTTTTTACGCGTGCGCTCAGTCACGCAAAAAGACCAAAGATGTTGTTAGCATGTTAGCCTCTCCTCCTCGATGGGATCATGCAACTGTATTCAAATAAGGAAAACGTGGAGAAGCTCGGTCGCTTCCAACTTCACCCCCGTTTGGCCCCATAGAGGAGAGGAGGAGAGGCTAAATGCTAACGACATCTTTGGTCTTTTTGCGTGACTGAGCGCACGCGTAAAGACCAGACAGGTAACGCATCAACTCGTCTAGGCTCAGGTAAGAACATATCTCAGTGTGGAAAAACGGTGGCCTGTCCCTTTAATATTTGTATTGTTCGTAAAGTCTATGGAGATTTTCAATGGGATTTTTACTTCCTGGAGGAGAGCGGGATCTTCATAGAGTCACGATGGGGAAGACATGTTTTACTGTTGGGGGGAAAGAAAACTTGCATCAAATTAACAAAAATCTGATGTGGTGAAATAATTCTGTATAAATAGCCAAAAAATTTAAATTTGGTCGATTTGGTCAAATTTTGAGCATTTTCCCCCAAACACACTTTCTAACACATTTAGGCCAAAGAAAAAAAAAAAAAAACGGTCTCCGCATTTTTACCACACACATATCCATAGTGCAACTGGGTGGGTCCAAGATGTTGTTTTTTTTGAAAATGAAAAAAAAAAAAGTCTCTCCATGTGACCTCAGCTCAGGAAACGGGCTGCAGCATCGTTGTAGGAGACATGCAGTAGATCCGGTTCGGGCACAGTTTCGCCGAAATGGTGCCAACGCCGGGCGCCGATCGGGTGAAGGTTTGAGGGGGGAGCCCGGGCCGTGAAGCAAGGTTTTGACGTTTTAATCGGGGAGAGATTGGGAACAGGAAGCAGCACGTTTCAAAAGCGAAAGTGAAAAAAGGCAAGATAGTGATGCAAAAGGAAATGCTTCAAAAGATCTGGTTTAGCCCTGGCTTAAAGGCCCTGAACGCAACCTTTTTTTTTTTTTATTAAAGTGAAATCCTTCTTTGCCTTAGGAAGCAGAAGCAGTCACAATAGATTTCTTAGCGAATTGTCTTTCCTGTGATTTCTATGGAGCTAGCCATTTAAACGTGTGGTTAAGCTAAAACTTTGGTAAATTTTTATAAAATATCGCATTGTGTTTTTGTTGGCATTAAAGCTGGGGTACCTGATTATTCAAAGAGTAAAATGTTTTGGTCTGGCCCAAACTCGTTTCTAGCTCTCACAGTCCCTCCTGTGCATTCAGATTGTTCAAAGAATGTAATTACATGCACATTTCACACACACAGCATTGAGTGGTGACAAAGTGAAGCAGGAAGTCTATTTAGATTAGATTCTATCATCCATTGCTCAATAAAACTTTAGGTGTAGACAATACAACAAGGTCTTTGTTTACAACATACTCTGAGGTAAAAATAAATGTATTCTACAACACCCCAATAAATCAGGTACCCCAGCTTTAATGTCAGACATTTCTCTCGTAATGATGTTACTCCGAGGACAGCAGAGTCCAGCTAAAAAAGCTCTGGGAACCTCTGGTCAAAACGAGCTTCCCGAACTGCACACAAGCTGGTCAGGAGGGCGAGCTCCGTCCTGGGCTGCCCCCTGGGGGACAGGAGGGTATTAGCCAAGCTCACCTCCATCATGGACAACAGCTGAGCAGCTCTTTCAGTGGCAGACGGAGACACCCCCACTGCCAACACTGCACTGTAAAGACTGTAAAGTAACTACTATGCAAAAATGACGTGCAACAATCTCTGTATCAATGACAACTAACGCTTTAAACTGAACGCTCAAAAAAAAAAAAAAAAATAATAATAATGAGGTTCAGGGCCTTTAAACACAGCTCTTTAAAGTCGCAGCTTGAAAATAGGAGAAATCCGGTACAGCGGCTTAATAGTCACACAGTTGCCAAGCGACCGTGAGCTGAGGAGGTTAGCTTTAATAATAAGTTATTCGCTAACACGCTAACGCTAACACACACACAGTAAATCTACCGACACGCTTTCACCTTAGCTGCCTTTGAATACTTTTTTTGTGCTAAAGATCGACCCAAAAGTCGGGCCCCGGGCGTCCCCTCGACTCCAGCCGATCGGCGCCGCTTTCGACCTCGAGGTTCCATGATTTCACAACAGGGTAAAGACAGACACCCGGGCTTCGAGATTAACAAGTCAAAAAAAAAAAAAAAAAAAAAAAAGTAGTGCCGATCTTTCACGTTTCGAACAATTCACGCGCACACACACACACACACACACACTGGAGGAAAAAGAAAATCACATGGCACCAATGCAGCACGTTTTTTTTTTTTTGAGTAAAGTTTTTTTGTTTTTTTTACGATCCCCCCCCCCCCCCCCCCGCACCGCTTTCGATGTCTTTTTTTTTTCTTCTTTTTGTGTCTTGTTTTTTTTCCCATCACATGTCCCGCCTTCGAAACATGGCACTTTTTTGAGTTTTCATTCCCCCCCCCCCCCCAGCCGCCGCCGCCGCCGCCGAAGTCCCTCCTTGATTTGTTTTTTCGCTTCGTTTGCGAAACTCTCCAAGTCCGAGCCCTTTCTTCCGTTTTCCTCGACTGTGGAATGATCAAGCGAGGAGTTCGTCGCCGGGCGCCGTTAAGTGCACGAAAATGCCACGTTAAGGATCACGGGGGCAAAAGTTCGATAGTAAAATCTCTCAGAATGCAAAGAGGGGGAAGGGGAGCAGAAGTTTTTGAAGTAAGAGTAGTTTAAGAGCAGTAATGTTCCTTTCGATTCCAGGCGGGACGAGGCCCCGGAGCAGGAAAAGTCTTTTCGATGAGCAGCACCGTTTCAGTGAGACGGACAGGGTTCCTACACGATCCCCAAGTTTGACCGACGCATTTCCAGGTTTTTGTTTTTGCCGAACTGCTGAGAATAAACGTGATTGACTTTAACTCGTGTGGTTCATTTCTGAAGATGTTTAATGGGTCAAATTGAAGGACCAGACGTATTATTAAAGTCTCAAAAGCAGAAGAATCTAAGCTTTTACAGATTCTAAAGACTCTCTATCGAGGGAATGATGGAAAATGTGGATAACAAAAGGAAACCGTACGTGTCGTGGATCATATTTGTTGCATTGTGACCATTTCCAAAGAATAATGGCTCCTTTTATCGACATGCGCTCCTGAAAACCTGTACTAAATCAAGTGTAGTCATGATTTAACCTCGCTGTGCATAAATGATGATCATGTACCGTCTTCACTGAACATTTAAGGACAGATTCTGCCAAGTTTCAGAACAGCAGCTCCTTTAGTTTGGACGATAATTAATTAAATGGAGCAAGATGAGAAGCAGAATCATCCGCTTTGGTCTGACCATTTCCAAAAGCAATTTCCAGATCAGAAAATCCAAAATGGCCGAGTGGAACGAGCAGATCAGAGTAAATGAAGAACAACGGGACTTAAATGAGGCGCTGGTAAAGAGCAGGCAGGGTTTCCATCAGGGCTGTGTGTGACACAGACCTAAGGGGGACATTTTTAAAAGGAATTTACAATATTTCAGTATCTTTGAAGCGCTTTAAGATCGTGCAAGATCAAAATGTCAAAAAGGCATTTGGTTTTGTAAACTTTGGGCACATGACGTTTTCTTTTTACGCGTCAGGTCGGCCCCGGTTTCAGCCCTTGGGCCGGACGTTGCCAAACCCTTTGTGTAAAGGTTTAAGTTTGCTCAGTCGTGGGTCATTTGTGTTAGAGGACAACAGTAAGTCGCTATTTATCACACTGGGTAGGGCTGGGCGATATATAAGATATATTTTTTTTATGAGATATGGAATTAGACCATATCATGTATATCGGGATATTTCAAATTCAGATAAGCTATTAAGTTAAAAAAAAAAAGAAACGGGTAATCAAGAGATTTTTTTTTATCTTATTCTTAAACTGAGCACTTTATTTTGTTATCTCTTTATATATAAATGCTGCCCTATTTTTATTAGGATGTTTCATTTTTTTTATTTAAATGTGCATCGTACGCTTTGTTATACAGTGTATATGTTTACATTTATAGTGAGTTTTCAATTAAACCACCTGTATTTGACTTAACATTTCATGTCAAAGCTTTCACTTTGTGCGAAAAAAAATATCGGGATATATATCGTATATCGATATTCAACCAAAATATATCGGGATATGACTTTTGGTCCATATCGCCCAGCCCCAACACTGGGTCAAGTGGTAAAGTCGTCCCATCTCTGTCATAGCCTTGACTGTGGTGCTGAGGCGCCCACTCTCAGCCACTGAATGCTTTGTTGCATATCAGTGTGACGCTCGACAGGGTGTTTATCCCTCTTCTGTGGAAGCATAGACAGACTTGAATGGTAGGACTAGTGCAATGTCTCAAGTTCATGTCTCCGGGTCCCGTAACGATGGTAAATAAAGTTCTCCTTTATAAGACATCCAGACTGATGCCTCTTCTTCATCTATGCTCTCGAACATTATTTCTCTAACACAGAGGGCGGAGCCTCAGAGCAAAGCTTTGAACAAATAACAGCGACGTTGTCCAAATAAGCTAAGTGGGGTTTAGAGTCATTGAGTATTTTACAGCTGTTGTGTGAAATCAGATCATGAAATTGATCTCCGGGGCCATCAGTCGGAGGGCCGGATTTGGCCCCAGGACCCGACGTTTCCGAACCCTTTGAATAATATGAACAACGCTCGTGTCCTGACGAAGACCAGGAGGCGGGACCACATCACACCGGTTTTAGAGTCGCTGCATTGGCTCCCCGTGTGTTTCAGGATCGATTTTAAAGTTCTTTTAATGGTTTTTAAATGTCTTAATGGTCTTGGTCCTTCTTATCTCTCAGAACTGCTTTTACCTTATGAACCTTCACGGCCCCTTCGCTCCTCCGGCAGGGGTCTCCTAGTTATTCCTAAAGTCAACAAAAAGACTCACGGCGAGGCGTCTTTCCAATATTACGGCCCTCGCCTCTGGAACGACCTGAGGAGGAGCTCAGGACCGCAGAGAACGTTCATGTTTTTAAGAGCAGGCTCAAGACCCACCTTTTTAGCTTAGCTTTTAACTCTATTTATTTAGTCCTAATTATATATTTTGTGTGTGTGGGTGATCGTTGCTTTAATAAAGATATTTAAGGCGACTGATGCAGTAGATATTTAACGGTCAGGGGCAGAAAAGAGTTGTCTGTCACATTATGCTTTTTTTTTTTTTTTATTATTTCTACTGTACATTTACGCTTTTTCCAAACAGTAAAAAAAAAAAAAAGAAGAAAAAAAAAAAAAGTGTGTCGGTTCTAAAAGAAAAAAGAAAAGAAAAGAAAGAATAAATAAATAAAAAATGACATGATACAACCAGCCTGCACTAAAAACACTTCTGCTACACACGTTCTGTCCGACAGAAGGCAAAAAGTGAAAGCCACGTTCACAGATTTAAGCAGCGTTTGGACATGATTAGTTCAGCAACATGATACAATGCAAAGTGTAACAACCAGAGATTTCAAATCGTAAAGGTCGAAGCCTTTTTTTTTTTTTTTTTTCCTTTTCTTTTTTTTTTTTTAGCTAGTCACCAGCTAAAAAAAAAAAAATAGTCCTTGTCAATCAAAATTAAGCCACGAAACAAAAAAAAGGATTAGAAACATGATTAACGAGAATAGTTAGAGGCGCATCGGGCCCGAAAACTTTTACTCAATGATTTCTTTATATTTTTATTTTTTTGAAACCTGGAAACGTCAGAAATCAAGCGCTCTTCCGGTCGTCGCCGTAGGAACCCTGGGTAATAAGGCGTTTGACTTTTCGATGCGTGTTCATCACCTTGTCGCCGTTTGACAGCGTCTCTTTCGGTAGTTTTTGTTGTTGTTCATTTCTGGGGGGGGGGGGGGGGGGGCCTACCTACTGTACGGGTCGCCGTCGTAAGAAGAAGAAGAGTTCGGACCCGGGGGGCTGGCGGGCGGGGCGGGGCTTTGTAAGGAAGGGGAGGAGGAGTTAAACGTGGAAGTCGAAGTGGAGGTGGAGGAGGCGGGCCCTTCGAACACGTCCTCCAGCGAGAGCGCCGAGCGGGGCCCCCACGCCGCCGCCGCCGCCGCCCGGTCGGTCTGGGCGAAGCGGTGGGGCACGGACGTGGAGGTGGAAATGGTGAAGGAGGCGGTGGAGTTTGAGCAGGAGGGGGCGTGGTCTGTGTACACGGGGGCGGACGAGGTGGAGGGAGCGTGGGCCGAGGAGGAGGGGGGAGGGGCCTGTCCCGCGGCGGTCTGCGACCCCCGGTGGATGCGGTGGCTCACGATGATGTTGTTGCCGAAGCCGCCCATCGACGCCATGGTGGTGCTCTGCTCGCGCTGCACCACCGCCGTCATCCCGCCCTCCGCGATCAGACGCCGGATGCGGGCCAGAGCGTCCTCGCCCGACACCAGCTCCGAAGACTCCCCTGGAACCAGACAGAGACGGGAGAGCGGGCGTTACGGCGAGAATCTCAAACACAGCTTTGTCGTTAGAAAATGCCGATTGATCGAAAAACTAAATATCCAGCAGTTTCACTTCCTGATTTTCAAGGGATCTCCCCACGGTGCTACACCCCCCGTTCTCTCCTTCGGTGGGGCTCCTGGTTCAAAAGTGAAGCCCTTTGGAACCAGAGCAGACCTCGGGAAGGATATTTATTAGTGATGGGCCAAAAACTCGGTGCTCCGGAGTGGGGGCGGGAACCTCTGGGTACCTCACGATTCGATACGATACATGGCTCACGATACGCCGATACTGCGAAAATCGATATACTGCACAAAAATAAGCTACGATACATCACGATATTTTTTTTTTACTTTTAACCTTTATTTTAACATACTACATATTATTCATTGATCATCTACATTTCTTTTCATGTGCTTTGTACCACTTTTATAAATGATCCCCAACTTACTCACTGAAAATGGGTCTATGGATCTGTCAGTGACTTCATTTACATTAAAAACAAACAAGAAACCACAGTCCTATTTAAAAAGTAATAAATAAACCCCAAATGTATCGTCTTTATAATTATAAAAACTATCATTAAAAGTCATTTATTTGTGTGACAGTGTTTGGTCCAAGTGCTTAAAACTGTAGTGCTGCCCCCTGCTGGTCTGACTGAATCCTTGTTGGCCTCTATTGACTGTGAAAACAGTGGAGCCCTGCTGCCTCATTAGTATGCATGACGTTGCTCATTAATATGCATGACGTCATCAAAAGTATCGATATCGGTATTGTATCGTCCCACAAAATATCGTGATATATCGGGAAATCGATATATTGTCACACTCCTACTCCGGAGCCTGTATCACTAGTCCTGGAGCAGA
The DNA here is from genome assembly GCA_021464625.1 of Proterorhinus semilunaris. NCBI lineage: Eukaryota > Metazoa > Chordata > Actinopteri > Gobiiformes > Gobiidae > Proterorhinus > Proterorhinus semilunaris. The sequence goes on along the minus strand of CM038356.1, from coordinate 4,103,119 downwards.
TGTGTCGGAGCCAAGAGGTCAGTGTTCCAACAGAATGAAGCAGCTCTGAGGCTTCGAACCTTACAAGACTTTTTTTTTTGCCAGGAAAGCCTTGAAGTGTTAAAAGGCTTCGCTCGCCCATCACGGGTACTCATGCTTTCATCAGCTCAGTGGGATGAAAGTGTGAACACGTTCTCACATTTCTGCCTAAATTGTTCATTCAATGTGGTCTGATCTTCATCAAAATCATAAGAATGAACAAAAAGTGTCTGCTTAAACTAATACCACCCAAACAATTACATGTTTTTAAAGGCCATAACATGTAAACATTCACAGGACAGGGAGGAAAAAGTAAATGAACCCAGGAATGTCGCTGAACTGCAGTAGTTTTGTAAAGAGGAACGGTCCAAGATTCATCCTGATCGTTGTGAACGTCTAATCTGCAACTACAGGGAAGCAGTTATTGCTGCAAAAGAAGAATCAGTAGATATTTAATACAGGGGTTCACTTACTTATTCCATGCATGTTGTGAATGTCTCAGGTTTTTCTGCAAAATATTGTGATAAACCTGTGAATACATTTTTCTATTGATGATAGCACGTTGTTCAGGCCCCACACCCCGATTCTCCTGCTCCAGAGGGTTTTGATGTTGATGTGCTGTTCCATTTTTCCTCCACATGACGTTGTGCGTTCCTCCCAAACTATTCAACTTTGGTTTGCGAAAGAGCTCTTGGAGGCTAAAGGAGCAGAAAAACCTGAGACATTCACAACATGCATGGAATAAGTAAGTGAACCCTTGTATTAAATGTCTGGCTGATTCAAAACTACTGCAGTTCAGCGAGATTCACTTACTTTTTCCTCCCTGTTCTGTGAATGTTTACATGTTATGGCCTTTAAAAACATGTAATTGTTTGGGTGGTATTAGTTTAAGCAGACACTTTTTGTTCATTCTTATGATTTTGATGATCAGACCACATTTTATGACCAATTTAGGCAGAAATGTGAGAAATTCCAAAGTGAATGTAGTGAAGACACATTTATTTAGACGGGCCTTTTGATAAAGTTTGTTTTACCGTCTGTTTTTTTTATCCTTGCCCGGTGCTTTATGTGTGTTTGGTCGTTGAAAAGCGCTTTATGTGTGTTTGGTCGTTGAAAAGTGCTTTATGTGTGTTTGGTCGTTGAAAAGTGCTTTATGTGTGTTTGGTCGTTGAAAAGTGCTTTATGTGTGTTCGGTCGTTGAAAAGTGCTTTATGTGTGTTCGGTCGTTGAAAAGTGCTTTACAGATAAAGTCGATTGCCTGGAGGGGGCGCCGTTGCCATGGCAGAGCTGCTGTTTCGTGTGGTCGGCCAGCTTTACCTGTAGCAGTGCCGTTTCCCTCCGCGGCCGTCTCGGGGGCGCCCTCCAGTGGTGAGGACTGTGCGTCTCGACTCACGGCGGCCGCACTGGTGGAGGGAGCTTCGGTCGACGCGTCTGAGAGAGCGGGAACGAAGCAAACGGCCATTACTTCACCACAGAAAACCAAGTCAAACTGCCAGGTCAAGATCCAGGAGATATTTGACCCTAATTGTCCAAATCAAATAAACAAATAATAATACACTTAAATAGAGGCTGTATATTTCTGTATCAAGAGTGACGATAAACCAGTGGCTCTCAAAAGTAGGGCCTCAAAATATGTGGTACCAGATACAGATTAAATCAGGACGAAAACATTTTGAAAAAAGGTCTAAATTGGACATTAATTAGGTAAACCGGAAAATCACTCAACTTAAAGGAATTAGTGATGTGACAATCGGATTTAATTTTTGAAAACAGCTTTTTTCTGTCTGTTTTTATATGAGAAGAGCAGAAAGCTCGAACAAGCAGTTCCAAAGAGATACATTTAAAACCTTTGTTGAACGTTACTGATATAAATATGAGAAAAATGTATTGCAGCAAGTTTTATCTAACATTTTATGGTTTCATATTAAATTCAGACATTTTATGCATAAAAATTACCAAAATTGCCTATACTTTCAGCGACACAGTGTAAATAATGGGTAGAGCCAGATTTAAATGTCTGGTTTTATTTTGTTGACACATTAGTGACAGAGAAAGTGAAACAATGTTTATGTTTTTTTTGGGTTCATGGCTCAGGCTGGAAATAAGATATTAAAAAAATCTATTCGTTATGTAAGTCGTTACATGAGTGGAACAAAAACCTAATTTTGAGAAACATTTCTCTGCTTTTCTGTACCGAGCATCTCGTGGAAAGACAAATACCTGGAATATTTGGATTATGGCGTCGTCCCGGACACCCATCCGGACACTTGGATGTAAAACATGTGAATATTTGTGAATGAATATGCGAGGGGGAAGCCGGCTTTTTGCGAAGCGATGTTGTAGCTACTTCTGGGACAAAACGTCATAAAATAAACATCGTATGGGGGAAGTCTAGTCTTTTTTTATACTCCGACATAAAAATTAAGACCACCGCGTGAAAAATCCATGCTTTCACCTGCCGTGTCTCGCCTTTAATAACTATGAATCCATCACTAAGACGAAAAATTAAAGTATACATTAATTAAAGTGGTTAAATAGATCTTATGCTTGACTGATGTGATATTTGAGGTTCTGTGTGGAGTCGAGGTCTGGTTTCCTCACCGAGTGCGGCCTGTGAAGTGCTGGGCTCGGGCAGCTCTCTCTCCGTCTGCGTCTCTGCGTTTTGGAGCTGGACGATCGGCGTCTGAGTGCCCTGTGACGTCACCGAGGGGGCGGGGTTTCGGGGCTGCAGGCCGATGGCGTTCATCAGGCCCATGTCGCGATCCAACCTCCAACCGGAGCGGGTCGGCCTGAGGATGAGAGGAAACCACATCATAAAGAATCATTACGAAGCATTTCCCGTGACCAGAGTCCTGACTGCATCGTGGAGAGGCGCTCACCCGGGTCGGTCTGTGCCCCTGGTTCTGCTGGTCCCACTGTTGTTGACGCTGAACAGCGGCTCGGAGCTGGACTCGGCCGGACTCTCCCCATCGCTGCGATAAAACCTGCGGGAATAAAAGCACGAGTTAATTAAAAGCTTCTTCATTATGCTCTGTGGTGATCTGGACAAATGTGGGCCTTTGATAAACAACAGCTTTTAACCAACAAGACAGGGCTTTACCATTAATCAGTATCGATTAGAGCCCGATATGGGTTTTTCTAAGGATAATAACAGTATTTGTATTGCCTCGTCCTGTGTTTGAATCTTCTCATCTATGAATGAGAGTGAATGGGTGAGTGGTTCCTTTCCTGTAAAGCACTTTGGGCCTGATAAAAGGTAGAAAAGCGCTATGTAAGTCGAGTCCATTTAACAAATTTAACTATTTAACTATAACATGTGTCAGTGTTGAACTGTGACAGCAGGGGGAGCTTTATTAAGAGGCATAGGGCGGATTTATTCAGGACATTGACGGTACTTCAGAGATGGCTAGTTTCAAAAGACAAAAATCAGCAGATTCCAAAACAAAAAGTCTATCTCTTATGGTTCTGAAACGATAAACAATAGTCGCCAATAAGGCTGCAGCTAACGATTATTTTTCTATCGATTAATCTATAGATTATTTTTTCGATTAATCGATTAATCTATAGATTATTTTTTCGATTAATCTATAGATTATTTTTCCTTTTACCGAATATTTTTTCATTTAAAATGAAGGGGAAAAAATTGACGTAGGCCAGTATTTTCAAATGGCATGGCTTTTATTTAACCAAATAAAATTATGGCTCAATGTGCAACTCAGTAGCCTATAAAATGTGCAATTTCTGGAACACTCACTGTAAACATTTGAATAAAAGTAAAAGTATTGCTTATTTGCTTTAAAATGCGCAAAATAAAAAATAAATAACCAGCACACAACAATGATTGTATGATTAAAGTTAATTGTTCGTTTGTACATAACTGTTAATGTTGTACAAAGGTAGTTTAGTTAGTTACACAACTAACGTAACGTTATGTAGCGTTAGACACGCGCGTTTTTGACTCCTCTCAGAGCGGAACAGTGCTTTAGTTTATGAATTTACAACGCAGATACAAATAATACATTAATGTTTTTGTGTAATGAAAATTACTCACGCGGCCGATTGACTGGTTGATGGCGATGGCATGAACGCTGTCGGGTGTTTTCGTTTTAAATGTTCGTTCATAGCCGTTGTGCTGCTGTGGTAGGCCATTTCCGCTCGACACAGTGTGCATAAAACAACATTATTTGGCCGTTTCTGGAAATACTCCCACACTTTTGATTACTTTTGGCGTGCCTTTTTCCCCTCGCTCGCATCGCGCGCCGCCATGATGTAAACAAGCGACGCGTCGACGCACAAAAACTACGTCGACGTATTTACGTAATCGATGACGTCGACTACGTCGACGCGTCGTTTCAGCCTTAGTCGCCAACAAAGAAAATAAAAACTTAAACTCGAAGTTCCCCTGAGGCCTAGGAAGTTGTGGGAGGATCATCTTAAAGCTCTGACTGAGCTTATTCCAAGTCTCTTTCCGGATATATCGGCTTTCATTGGCATTAGATCGGCCGATATTATAAAATACCCAAATAGCGGCCTGATCTCTGTAGTGAACTGCAGCCCACTTGTTTACGTACGTTAACAAATGCAGACATTGTTAACGAGATATCCATTTTCCAAGACGATTCATTCGATCCATTGTTACAAATGGAGGTCGTCCGATATATCGTGCCAGTTTATGGGTATTTTACAATCTCGGGTGTCCGATATAACGCAGACAAAAGGCCGATCTCTTGAACCAGGAGCACTTCGGCTTTACTGCGCAGACTTCATACACAGGATTATAGACGAGACATTTATAAATTGGCGGTGCATATCGGTATAAAATAAAATAAATAAAACCCATATGGTCAACCTCTAATTATAAATATCTAATCTCTTGTTATAATCGGGCGGATACTAAAGTCCAAACTTAATCTATAAAGTGCAATATCAGTACAAATCAACATTATTACAGCTGGACCAGGTATGATAGAAATGAGAAACATGATACTTTTGAAGATGATACTTTTGAGAATGTTATTATTGTCAATGTTATTATGGCGATGACAATCTATGTTAATAAATATGTGCGCTAGTAATGTATGTGTATGTATATATATATGTATATCTAAAGTAAATCATTACAATGGTGACCAATGGTGTAATATAAGCAATGATAAAAAAATAAGAAAATTATAAAACTAAGTAAATACACTCAGAAATCAAACTTTTCTATTTGTATTGTATTTTGCCTCTGCCTACTCCTTTTGAGTTATTATTGTATTTTTTCTTGTTTTTTTTTGTGATAATGTAAATGAAATGATGTAAATATTGTATATAATAACGCACTGTAAATAATAGCTCAAATAAATAAATACAAAATACACATCAGGTCTGGCTCTGGTTGAACGAATCATAAACACAAAACACAGAAAGCCGCTTTTATCAGGAGCGTCACTGTAAAGAGAGGGCGATGATTCCACAAATACGTCCATTAAAACACGGTCCGGCTGTAATCGAGTTGGACACAGGAAGCCTCGAAAGCAGAGGCGGGAGCTTCGGCTCGCAACCTGGTTAACGCGAACACAAACAAGCGCCTCCAATTAAGGCTCTTCCTGTTGTGATGGACATTAGGCTAATCTGATCTCGCTGATCGCGGGCGGACGAAAGCAGCAAACGCAGAAGAAATACAGGCTTCAGTCAAAGGTAAGACGGCTGGGACTGGGATTTGATTAGTCCCAGGTTTAATCGATTATCAGCGTTATGCGACTCTAGCTTCAGCCTCGTACTCACACGGGGCGGCAGATGACCAGGTCTCCCTTGTTGGTCCCGTAGGCCAGTCCCATCCCCGGGTCCGGCAGCCACCGAGCCGAGTTTATGCTGACGTGACGCCTCTGGTCCGGAGCCATGGGGTACACCACGTTAAACACCATCTGAGAACATCATGAGGCACATTCAGATTCTAAATGGAATCATTCAAACATCAGGTTTCTTTTCATATACCAGAGGAATCATAGAACTACTGTGGAACAGTTTCGCTTTGTATTTCACACGGCAACTCTGCAGCTTTTTTATGGTTCTCTCTCACATCGGAGCTGAGAGCGCGTGGATTTGGATAAATCCGCGAAGGACAGAGAGAGGAGAGAGGGAAGCTACGAGCCTGCGAACCAGGCGGGAGCATGAAGTGCAGCTTCAAAGACGTCTGCAAAATATGGTCCTGTTCGCCTGCAGTTTCTTAAGCATTACTTTAAAATTGAGAAAATGAAAACAAACAGCTCAAATGTACCTGTAATATGAGCTTTGATATTGACGACCAATATCTGTTTGTTGCAAAATTCGTGTTCGAAGACTGTTCAGATCATGTTTAGTTTAGCTCCATTTATCCTGCAATCTCGCATGTTTTCCTAACATAAAATATATTTCTTTAAGAAAAGCATAATAATGAGCGGTTAATTAATCAGATTTTTTAGGACCCTGTCCCTCAAAATGACGGAGAAATTATCCCCAGCAAAACCACTGGACTGAACACACTGAAAGAATAATATAATCGAATTGAAGAACTGTTCTCTTGACAGCTGTGGCCTAGACATGTAAAAAACAAAACAAAACATTCTTTATAAACCTTTGAACACATTTGTGTTTAACTGAGAAAATATCAGACTTCCACCTAATCGTGGTGGGGTTGTTTGAGCGCCTGAATGATCCAAGGACAGGGGAGGCAGCATCAGGCCCAGGGGCCAAATCCAGCCCTCCCTCATAGAACCTCTGGCCCTCAAGATGATTTTGAGGAAAATTCTTACACAAGTCAGATCAAGTGCCTGTTAAAGTTCCCTAGAAATGTGAAAAATAATGTCAATTCCTGTCAAACTCTCAGCAGAGCCCCCATTTAGGCCATTTTTGATAGAAAGTCGTGATTTACTTTGGCCTAAAATTGGCCGAGGTAAATCATCACTTTGCATAATTTTTTTTTTGACGAAACAGAAAACCAACCCCCATGTCCTAAACACTGACACTTTAATTCTGAAGCTCAAACCGACGCCGTTTCTAAACCGCTTTGATGTATTTCATGCACATTTCTCTCGCGACTCACCCTGATGGACGTCTCTCCTCCATGCGGCTGCTGCAGGCGGAACACTTGCGCCACCATGTGGTCGGTGGTGGGAGGCAGAAGGATCCGGCGCGAGGCCAGACCCACCATCACGTAACAGCCCATCGGGGACAGGCTGACGGAGATCGCGTTGGGACCTGCGTGAGGGAACAGAAGAAATGAGGCTTGTTCATTCATAAATAAGTATGAGGGCTGCACAGTTACCATCTCCCAAAGACTATTTGTTTTAAGTACATCCTATAAGATCCAGATCGGGCCTCGTTATGTAGAAAAGCTGCTCCGGTCTGTTCCTCCATGTCAAATAAAATACATTTCTATGAGTGAGCCCGATTTCCGAAACCCAAAGCGACGAAAGCCTTTGTACCGAATCTCTTGGTGTAGAGCATCTCCCCGAGGTTGTGGGGGGCGAGCGAGTAGATGGCCAGGATGCCCTCGTCGGGAAAGCCGCGCTGACTGCTGGGAATGAAGACGGCGAGGAGCTGCCCGTCCGCCGAAATGTCGCAGCTCGCGTCGTTGTAGATCTTACAGTTTGGCACCAGGACGTTCACCGAGGCTGAGGACGAGAGGAGACACAAGTATCAGCGACTTAAAGGCAGTTAAATAGTCGAGTAGTGTCATTTTCCTACAGATTTTTATTTAACCACCTGAGCACATTTTCTCCAGATTTAGGCTTTACCCAAATCTAAAAAGGGTAAGAGGTTAATGCGAGTTTAAATCCAACTTAATGCTATTAAATCAAACGGAAAACCTTTTTATTTTTTACATTGGGTTAGAACAAAAATATTCATTTATTCATTGTTAAGTTATTTATTTTATTTTTTTCACAAAGTGAGGCCACAGAGCAGGTCGTCTTCCCTGACCGGATTTTCACAGCTCGGTTTGCGATGGATGTCGTTTGCCTCGCGGTCCTGTCGGTCGGAGACGTCAAAGTTATTTACTTATTTGGACTCTTGATAACAGGGTTCCTGCTTATTGGACGGACTGCCCTGGATTATCGGAAATTTGGAATGAAAGCAGTTTGCAATCGGACCACGCTGCTGTCCGTTAAAATTAAAGCACTTTGGAGCAGAGAGTGGAATGGAATTACATCGGACAGTAAAGCACAACAACGATGAGCTATTATGTTCGACCTGGCAGCTCGCTGTGGAGACGGACAATAGTTGGACTTTATTTCAGGGAGGAAAAGGGATGAACTGTGAAGGAACTACCTGCTCTGGAGAACTGAACTAAAGCCAGTAAAAGCGAATTCATTATAAATGTATGAACTATTCTGTAATAATCCTCGTCCTCCTGAGAGGAGGTTTGAAGCAGCTGGACCTCTTATCTCTCCTGCGCCGTCAACACTTCCCTTCAAGGCCAAGCCACGGAGCTGAACCTGATAAGGACTATTTTGCAAAACACCGACTTTCAGACTGTTGGTAAAAATGCACCTGGAATAAAGTTAAACAGATTTTTACCACGAGTAAAGAAGTCAAAACAAAGATGGAGAGACAAACTGTGCCAAGTGTCAAGGCCAGAGATATCCTGGTGCTTGGAGACGGAGCCATATCCGGATGTATCAACAAGAAATTCGCTTACTACGGGACAAGCTTTCTTAGAGACGGAAAAAGCCCCAGGGGATTGTATCGGATTTAATGATCGGGTCCCATCTCCCCAAAGAATCTGCGGTCCCGAATTTGCTGTAGATTCAGGATCGCACCCACAATGCTGGCGCTAGGCTACTGTCGCTAACCTGTCGCTAACCCCTGCAGCTTGAACTCAGAGGACAATAAGCAGCCGCTACAACATGATGATGGCAGAGAAAAGTTCCTTGTTCCTCCTTGTTGTCATTTAGCTTTTACAGAGGAGCCCGAAAGAATCGAGTTTTTCGTTTAAGGTAAAATAAGATAATCCTCTCAGAATGGAGAAATTCACTTGTTAAATCAGCTCTCAAGAAACACTCGGGGTGTGCAAAAAAAGACAGGAATCAATTAAATAGTTAATAGTTAAAAAGTTAATATATACTATGAATGCAAATCATAAAAAAGTTAAATAAAGTTAGAGCAGGCTATTAAAATATATACATATTAGTCAGCAGTGCAAATTCTTTCAGTCATAGTGCAAGTAAAATGACATTGATACAAAAATTAAAATGACACTGATACAGAGATTATTGCAAGTGATTTTTGCATAGTAGTTATTTATAATTATGCATAATAATTAGCTATGGGGTCCTACTAGTGTTTTTGTCTTTCACAGGGCCTAAAATGATGCAATAGATCTAAATGGCCTTTAGAAGCAGATGGAGCTGAAACTATAATATCTACTGTCGTTATATAAAATGCTGCGATTATAAATGTTTTTGTTTTAATGTAAAAGCTACATAGCCTTTATATTACCCAGCGTCACCTTCTGACTTAAATACAATAAATGATCTAGATAAGGCAGTGTTTGTACCGTTGCTGATTTCTGGGAGGTCAAACTTGGTGAAGTCCCACCACTGCAGCCGGTACGTGGTGTTGGCGATGTTACTGGCCACGGCCGACTGCCCGTCGCCGATAGAAGCACCTGCAGGAAAAGAAAACCACAAAATCCAATAAACACATAAGACCAGATGGATAATAGATACTCAACAAACAGGCCTGTCACGATAACATTTGAAGTTTGATATATTGAGGCAGGAAAACACAATTTTCTTTGGGGATTATTTTTTTTTCATTACTTAAGGAATATTGTGGAGAAATGCAAATTAATGGACGATAAATATTGAGCCTAAAAATTGATCAGTTTTTGAACGATGAGTCGAGATAGTAATTCCGAAAGATTTGCCTCAAACTATTTCTACATCCAAAAGTAAATCAGATACAACGGGACCATTATCTAGGAAAAAAAAAATTGTACAATTTCACCCAAAACTGAAGCTTAATGTGTGTTTATTAAAAAATAAGTGAAAAAAAAATTATAATATGAATTTAAAAAATAATAAAAAATAAATAAATAAAATGAAATACAAAAAAATTAATACATTTATAGATACATTTGATTTGCAATTTATTTTTCACCATCAAGATTCAGGGTGCACGTTATAAACCAGTTTGAAAGGATTGTTGCCCCGTCCTCACCTGCCAGGACCCTGTTGACCGAGGAGTGCGTGGCGAGGCCCGGCTGCCCGCGCTCGTGGAAGATGCCGGCGTAGGGCAGGTACTCGGGGAGGAGGAAACGGCTGGAACAGGGAAGTAATAATAATAATGAGTGACGAGTAAAAAACATGCGGCAGGTGTGACGTTTAAAGAGGGCAAAGTGTCGCGTCTCACCGCGGGACAAAGCGCCCGAGTGAAGGCGCAGACATGCGGGCGTTTCGAGGCGTCCTGTGTCTCGCTCGGTCTCCGTTGTCACTGAAACGTTTAAAGAGAAAATCACAGCCGTTATAAAGTGATCAAACTCCAACCGCTGGAAGAGTCACACAAATCCAGATTGTGAAGCTACGTTTGATTGACACTTTCCTTTTCCTAAAATATGACTCACTCGAGCTCCTCGAAGTCGACGTCGCTGTTGTCCATGGGGCCAGAGCCGCCTTGGGGGCTGTCGGACGACGAGGACATGGCCCGCAGTCGGTTCTGTTGGTACCGGAGCGAACGCTGCCTGATGCTGTCGCGCCGGGACAGATACTGGATCATCCTCTGAGCGTAGTACGCGGCGGGGGACAGTCTGCGGACACAGAGGGCGAGTTAATGAGCTGTAACGGGACACTGAGGACAACACGAGCGAGGCTAGGGTACCGCGCGGGGTCGGGGTAGATGGGGTGGTCCCTGGAGCCCGTCATGTCGTATCGGGACAGGGATAAGAGTGAAGACTCCAGCAGTCGCCTGAGGAGAGACAGATGTTAGACAGATGTAAAGGAGGACCAGAGAGAGGTCGGAGGTCGTACCGTCGTAGGGAGTCCTCGTCCGGGGGGTCCACAGGCACCTCTTGGCTTAAGGCCTCTTGCTCTCTGGAGGTTTGGCGATAGACGCGCTCCCACTGTGCGGTGTCCTGGTTGTAGACCAGGCCCACAGTCTGCTCCTGTGGAGGGGGGGCGGGCGGCTGTTCGGGCTCCGGACGCCGCTCTGGTGCCTCTTCCGGTCGCCATGACGGCGAGGGTGCGTCGAGGGGCGTGGTGGAGGCGGAGGCGGTGGGCGTCGTCCGCTCCCAGCGCTGAGAGTCGTGGTTGAAAGTCAGCAGGTTGTGGCAGGCCCTGCAGCGGTTCAGGTGTCCCCGGGTCCCAGAGGCTGAGGGGCCCTCAGAGGGGGGCGGGGGAGGGACAGGGGGCGCGGGAGGTACAGGGGGCGCGGGCGGCTGGTAGTGGATGATGGTGGGGGCTGAGGGACCGGGCCGCTCCGGGTCCAGGTTGTTATTGAGCAGTTCCTGGTTGGGGGGGTCCAGCTCGGACATTCGGTCGAACTCCATGAAGTAGCGGCTGAGGTTACACTGCAGCACGTTCCTGAAGGAGGCGGAGCTCCGCGCCCCCTCCCAGAACGGGTGGTGCCCGCTGCTCGTGCCCGTGTCCCGCTCCCTGCCCTCGTTGGCAGAGGTGTAGTAGGCGCGGCCGTCCTGTCGCAGGGCGGACAGCAGGCTGACGGAGGAGGAGGTGGAGGTCCGTGGGGGCAGCAGGGGCCCACGGGGCCACTCTGGGGGGGCTCTGGAGGGCTCTAGTCCCGGGGTGGGAGGCAGTGTGGGGGGTAGAGTGGGAGGCAGGTTGGGAAGGCCGGGGCCGCTGTAGTAAACACTGGTGAAGGCAGAGGGCCTGTCGGGCAGAGGCCGGGGCTCGGTCCGAGCTGAGGAGAAGGAGGCGGGAGGCGCCTCAGGGGGGGCTCCTGAGGGCTCCGGGGCCAGGGCAGGGGGCCGCGCCGCGGAGCAGCGACTGCACAGACACACCAGGCCCAGGTGCTGCGTGCAGCCCGGGAACGGCACCCGCTCAGAGGAAAACTGAGGCAGAGGAGTGTCACCTGCAGGCCCCTCCCCCAGGGGGCGCTGCTGCTCCGCCCCGCCCTGCCCCGGGGAGCGCGACGACAGGATGTGCAGGAAGTTGTGGAGGATGGGGGTGCGGCGCACGGGCTGCGAAGGCAGAAAAGAGCGCTGCCTGAAGTGAGGCATCTCCACACTGTCCATGGGCACCTCCGAGTCCTCCTCGCTCTGGGACAGGGACAGACGGGGGTCAGCGACGCCAACGAAACACTTAATACAATCACACGGGACTCACCGGCTGATTGGACGGGTTCACGATCGCCGTGAGCAAGTTGTGTCCCAGCGGATCGAACCTCACCAAACTGAAAACACAGAAGCGTCACTTCCTGATCATGAATCAGCCCCGAGCGACAGACGGCACCCGTTAAAGGAACAGGCCGTTCCTCCAGACTGAGATCTGTCCTTACCTGAGCTTAGTTCATACGCACCCGTCGGCTCTTTGTGCCCGTGGAAGGGCGCGGTCGCTTCCAACTTCACCCCCGTTTGGAGCTATAGGAATATACTGGGAGAGGCCAAATGCTAACAACATCTTTGAGCACAAAGACCGGACGGGTACAGATCAACTCGTCTAAGCTCAGGTAAGAACAGAATGTAAAAAACGTGGCCTGTTCCTTTAAAGGGTAAGGACTTGCTGCCGTTGTAGGGTCCGTACCGCACTCTCTCCGTCTCGCTGCCCGTCTTGACCACGGCGAAGGGCTCGGGGCGGCTCCAGTCCCAGAAGTGCAGCTCGTTGTTGGTGGCGATGAGCAGGAGCTGAGCCGTCGGGTGGAAGGCCAGGGACGCGATGGCGACGTTGCTCTCGGTGAACCAGCTCTCACTGCCGCCCTGGACACGAGCACAGGACAGTGACTTACGGGACGCCATGTGTGAGCTACAGCTTAGGGGTAAAGAGTGATACTGACGTGCAGGTCCCAGATGCGCACTTCTCCGTCGAGGCAGCCCGAGGCCACGAGGCCCGGGATGGTGGGGTGAAAGGTCACACACCACGGCGTCCGGCGATGTCCCACCAGCGAGTGCAGGCACTTCCCCGTCTTCACCTCCGAGATGTAGATGTTGTGGTTCACGTGAGTCGAGGCCATCAGCGTCCTGGGAGGAGATTATTTTAATTACACGTTCACCACAAACAGGCTCATCTTTTTAATGAAGACTCGATTTGGGTCACCTGTCGGGGCTGAAGGCCAGCAGGAACGTCGAGCGAGGACTGTCTGGCAGCTCCACTTTCTGTAAGAGAAAAGGAAGAGTCAGATGAGTCGAGTTTGCGTTGACTGGCATGAGATTTAAAATAAACTCAATTGCCAGAATCCACTTCAAATAAGTTCAAATAACTTGTTTGGCTGGAGTGCAGTGTTAATTTTGACAAGATATTTTAATTTAGTTTTAGTCTCTAGTCAATTTTAGTCGAGATTTAGTCAAAAAAATACCTTACATTTTAGTCAAGTTTTAGTCGACTTTGTATTTATAATATTCATTATAATCATATTTAATCGAGGTCCTCTGCTTCATGGAGCTGCTCCCTCATGAACAATTTACATGATATGAGGCTCTTTCAGACGGTCCATAGAAGTTTGGATGATTTTAGTCTCTCCTTTTCATTTTTATTTAGTCTTATTTTAGTCGACTAAAATATCTGGACATTTTAGTCATAGTTTTAGTCGCATGAAAAACATTTAATTTAGTTTTAGTCCAACTTTAGTCGTAAAAAAAAAATCACTTTGACTAAAATTAAGACTAAATATTTTAGTCGACGAAATTAACACTGCTGGAGTTATTATTGGCATAATAAAAAAAACGATTTTTTTTTTTAAAAACACTTTTATTTAATTGATCACAAACCCAAAAAAAGACAAACAATTCGTAATAATTTCAACAGTTACAATACATTTGAAAAACAAACACCAAGACACAATTACAAAACAACAGAAAATACAGTAGACAACAGTCTTGACTAGACAGACAACACAGCACTTCAGCACAATGCATTCCAAAAAAATCAATAAAAAAAATAGTAGTAGCTTTAGTGAATGTTTGGTTGATGAGGATGTTCATTTTTTTTACTTTTTATAAAATAAAATAAAAAGATTATTAAAGGGGCTAGATGCAAGTTGGCCATTTTATACTCACTTTGAACCCAAAGCAAGAACTTTTTGAGCGACAGTGCAGGATTTTAGAGGCAGTTGTGGTGAACAGGTCTGGGCTCATTCTACACATTAGGACACGGCTGGAACAGGGGGGGGGAAATACTAAATACCCCCCCCCCCGATCTCGCAAAGCAAACTTGCATTATTTCAGGCCGCTGGGATTATTTTCTCTGCTGTCCCCACGACCCGGCCCCGGATAAAGCGGAAGAAAATGGATGGATGGGATTATTTTCCCTTCCCATTTCACGTGCCTTGGCTCAGGCTTTTGCCTGACAGCGCTGTGTGATGATGTCATCAGGCCGCGCTGCTCAGTTTACTTGCACAGGTGTGAGGGCTGGCCAGCAGGGGGCAGGTGTGAGGCATACTTGAAATCATTTGTACTTCTATGACTGTTCAGAAAACAGAAAATATTCAGCATAGTTTTTTGATTAATAGATAAATAAAATAAAGATAAATTTTTAAAGGCAACAAATAATCGTTTGAATAATTGTGATTTTAGTTATGACTAAAATAATCGCGATTATTATTTTTTTCAATAATCGTGCAGCCCTAACGCAGACCTGCTTCTGTAGTGGGCAGGACAGACTCCTGTGGCCAATGGTGATGTTAGTTTAGTTTATTTATTTAAAAGGGGATCATGTACAATTATAACATAAATGTTGCCATTTGATGCATTGCACCAGAGTTAGCCTGAGGCTAATTTACATCTGCAGTCCCTGGTAGGGAACAAACAGAAAACAAAAACAAGATTCACAAGACAAGGGGTTGACCAAAGACAAACCACATACAACATGACAGATTCATAAAAAACCCTTCGCCCTCACATACAACCAGACAAGACACAACAACACAAATACAGACAAGTCCGTCCCAGAGAGAGTGTGAAACCAAAAGGGGCTGGCATGGCTAGTGTGTGCAACGCTGGCTACTTTTTAGATGTGTTTTGAGTTCAGTTTTAAAGCCCTTAATGGTCTTTATATTGTCGTAGTTTGTTCCACAGTTTGGCCTTCACTGCAAAAGCTGATTGACCAAAAGTGGAACGACGGAAAGATAAAGTGCAGTCATGTGGAGAAGCTGCTCGAGTGGATCTTAAAGAACTCCCAAAGCGCTGTCGCACAAATTATTGTAAACAGCAAAGAGCCAAACCCTTCAGGATCTTAAAAACCAAACATAGATATGAAAACGTTCAATTCAATTTCAGTTACGTTGAACAGCCTTTCTCCTCCAACTAGGTTTACCTAAATGCAGATTGTGTGCGACGTGTTCAGAACAAAAAGAACCTTTATTTTTGAGAATGCTATTATGGTGATATGTATAATAAATATGTGCGCTAGTAATGTAAATGTTGTACTTAAACAATAGTGGTGAATGGTGACCAGAATGGTAATAAGCAATGATAAAAATAAGAGAAAACTATAAAAACTAAGTAAATACACTCAGAAATCACAAACTTTTCTATTTTCGCTCTAGGTTTTTCATACTTGTAAGTCTCATCAGATTTTTTTTGATGAATGTAAAAGCTTCGAATTATCACTGCTGCTAATCAATAATTGTATTTTGAAATTGGGGTTGGCACTTATAAGCTTTCTTGCTCCGGCCTACTCCTTTTTAGTTATTTATTTTTTGTGTTTTTGTGATAATGTAAATATAATGATGTCAATATTGTAAATAATAAATCAAATAAAACAAAACATTGAACTGTGACTCGTTGAGCGTACAAGTTCAGTAGGTCTTTGGGAGCTGCTTCGATTGGGCAAAGGAGATACTTGTTGGATCTACTAGGTTTAAAAACTTTAAGCGGGTGGTTTTGCTCCAAAGCGTCACTGACCTGACTCTGCCATTTCATCCAGCGGACCTTCTCCTCCACCAGCAGCTGCAGCAGCCTCTGGGAGCCCAGCGTCTGCGAGCCCCGCTCCCTGTTCGACAGGATCAGCACCGAGTTCCTCTGACGCGCCGCCATCTTGGAAAGGTCAGTCCCGCTCCGGCCGCGCCCTCCCCATGCACCGCCTCTAGGCTGAGGGGAGGAGAGGGTTAGAGGGTGGGCGAAGATAAAACAAGCAAAACAACGCGGTTCAAACTGTACAGCGGCCGAGAGTGTGTTTGTGAGAAACTAGCCCGTGATCTGGTGCGGCGCGTTTACAAGCATGAGTCCCACGTGTGTTCATTAAACACATCCAGATGCATTGAAGCTGGAGTACATTTCTGTTTGTGACGTAACAGACCATTAAGAACTAGAGCCAGATACAGATTTTTGGGGTCCGATACCGATATGAAGGGAGTTGGACGATAGCCGATATTTCAAGTAATTGAATATGATGTAATTTTTTTTTATACATCTCAAATATCCTAAAGTCAAACATTTATTATCATAGTAAAAGGTTACAGTCATAGAAATATATCCAATAGTGGTCGGCCGGTGTGGGTTTTTCCTCAGGCTGATGCCGATCTGCACGAACAGATCGTAGGAGCGTGACAATATATCGATTTTCCGATATATCGCGATATTTTTTGCGGGACGATTCGATACCGATACTTTTTAATTCCGATAGATACTTTTGATTACGTCATGCATATCAATGAGGCAGCAGTGCTCCACTGTTTTCACAGTCAAGAGGCCAACAATGATCAAGAATTCAGTCCGGACAGCAGGGGGCAGCACTACAGGTATAAGCACTTGGACCAAACACTGTTACATACAAAAATAACTTTTTTTTTTATTATTATAAAGATTAATCTGGGGTTAATTTATTACTTTTTTAAATAGGACTGTGGTTTCTTGTTTATTTAAATGTCAATGACAGATCCATAGACCCATTTTTAGTGAGTAAGTCGGGGATCATTTATAAAAGTGGTACAAAGCACAGGAAGAGAAATGTAGATGATGAATAATATATAGTGTTAAAATGAAGGTTAAAAGTAGCATGTTTTTTTATCGTTTATCGTATGTTATTTTTGTGCAATATATCGATTATCGCAGTATCGGCGTATCGTGAGATAATCGTTATCGTGAGCCATGTATCGCGTATCGTATCGTGAGGTACCCGGAGGTTCCCGCCTCTAGTGTCTTGTCAATAATCCTGTGTGTGATGCTTCTAAACGTGTCAGTGTTGACCTGGGACAGCAGGGGGCGCTGCATGAGGGGCATTGGGCTGATTAATTCAGGACATTCATGTTTAGTAGGTTCTTCAGAGGAGCTTGTGTTAAAGACAAAACATAGTAAGTCTCTAATTCTATTATGGTTCTGAAACTATGCGCAAAAGTCTCATAAAATAGTGACCGATTTCACCGCAACGTTTCTCCGCTCCCCTGAGCACTAGGAAGTTGTGGAAGGGCTCATTTACAGCCCTGACTGAGCTCTTAGCTATACCGGGGGTTCCCAAAGACAGAAAGAAAAAGAAAAAAGTTCTGATCGATATTGACGCCGCAGGCGAAATATGTCCTGCATTACTCCTCCAGAGGAGATGTGGAGATCCCACACAGAAAAACAACATCTGGACAAACTGTGCTGTCCGTCAGAGGAGGCCAGTCTTGGAACAGCTCCTACAGACGTAAGAGAACGCCCGACTTACAGCGCTTTTAAGAAACTTAAACATCACCTCAAAGTAAATCAGTCATGCCCCCATTTTAACTAAAATGTAATTTGTAAAGTTTTTATATTGTGTTTTGTTCATACATTGTTTTACTCGTGACCTGCCTCGGGACTACAGATGGAAATGAGCAGTTTTGCTATAATCTGGCACATTTACAATTTGTGTACAACTTGTATACGATTGTTCATTAATGTGTGTTGTCCCAATCAAATTAATACAAATATACATTATCTTCGCTTTAACAAAAGCTTAAACCATTTGAGCCTGTGCTGGTGGTTTGACAGGACGACTGAGGGGGGCCAGAGCGCAGAGTCCAAACCAGAGTCTGATGTTCAGAATGAGCTGGTCACCGGGACAAAACACTGAGCTTTACCCGTTCACACGAACAGCCTCGTTTTCCAAAAAAAAACAAAAACAGGCAGTTTAAATTTTTTTTTATTTACATTTTCTTAATGGCCCAGACGAGCAAAAAAATACAGAATGTGGAAAACCTGCTTGAGTTCACTGTAATAATGGAGGAAATAAACACAAGTGATGTTCCCAGTGTTTTCAATCGCGTCAAACTAGAGGGTACGCGGCTCCAAAAAGTTTGGGAACCACTGATCTATAAAATATCAGCCCGATATGTCGATACGTCAGCCGATCTACAGGTGAAACCCGGAAAATTAGAATATTGTTAAAAAGTGCATTCACCTCGCAAGATGTGGACCTGTGGCCGGGTCCCCCTCTCAACGGGCTCATAAATCTCGCCTTTTTAAAGCACCACTCAGTATAGGATTACGAAGCGGTTTAACAACATCAGCTAGTTAGGGCAGCAGGGTGGGGGCTCGCTGGTGGGGGGGGCTACTGCCCTCTACCAGCGAGCCACATAATAGCCTGGCTTTTTAACGCACCTCACAAACAGGGAAAACAATCAAAAGCCACTGACAGAACAATCTTAACCAACAGCATTACAGGTGAAGCAGGTATGACAGAAATGAGAAACATGATACATCTGAAGATAATATATGTATAATAAATATGTGCGCTAGTAAAGTATCTATACATATGTCTGTATGTGTGTGTATATCTAAAACACTATGACTACTTAAACAATAAGTAAATCAATAGATAGGTGACCAGTATGGTAATATGAGCAATATTTTAAATACACTCAGAACTTACAAATTTTTCTATTTTGTATTGTATGGTACTTTGAAATTGGGGTAGGCACTTATACGTTTTCTTGCCTCGGCCTACTCCTTTTGAGTTATTTATTTTTGTGTGTGAAAATGTTAATGATGTAAATATTGTAAATAATAGCTCAAACAAATCAAACCTCTGTAATTCAACTTAAACTGTGAAACTAATATGACATAGACTCATTACAAGCAGAGTGAGTCATACAGCTAGAGTTGGGCCATATCGTATCGCATATCGTTATCGCGATATGTTTTGATATCGTTGTAATTTTTTATATCGTTGTGGACACAATATAATTTATGTTACGCTCCATCAGAGCAGCATAAACGGTGACTGTAGAACACGGGGACACGAGCTGAAAAAGTAAAATGAAATGAAGGATGTAAACGTCTTGAGTAGATCATATTTGCGAGACATTATGCCGAAAAAAAAAAAAAAAAAAAAAAAATATCACTGAATGAATCTTCCCAATAGGCGTAAGGCTGGGATTTTGAAGTAATTCGTCCATTGTCAATTATATCGTCAAATATATCGTTATCGTGATATTTTTTCATATCATGATATAGATTTTAGGCCACATCGCCCAGCCCTACATACAGCCGTTATTTGTTATAATTTTGATGATTATGGCTCAGCTTGTAAAAACCCCAAATTAAAAATCTCATAAATTAGAATATTTTGAAAATGGACCGTGAGTTTCTCCTGCATCTGTCGGGCCTTACGGAGAACGGTTGGACATGGAGGAGTCTAAAAGCGAGGCGAG
Source organism: Proterorhinus semilunaris (assembly GCA_021464625.1). Classification (NCBI taxonomy): domain Eukaryota; kingdom Metazoa; phylum Chordata; class Actinopteri; order Gobiiformes; family Gobiidae; genus Proterorhinus; species Proterorhinus semilunaris. The sequence goes on along the minus strand of CM038356.1, from coordinate 4,083,361 downwards.
GATTTCCCCGAGGGTCCTCCTATAGGAAACATCCTCACGCCCTCCCGACACATCTGGACGCACGTGCGGGTCAACGATGAGGAGAAGGAGCTTCCTGAGATTATTTACATTTTTTTAGAAGCAGCCTCGGGTTCACCCAAGACCCGTCAGGCATCAAAACTTTATTTTTCTTCCCCCTTTCTCAGCGGGTTTTTTTTTCACGGTTGGGGAAATGTGTTTCCTCTCCAACCGTTTGAAAACAGGAAGAATTAAGGACATGTTTCATACGCGAGACCAGAGAATAATATATATCTGTACGTAATCTTTTCCCAGAGAACGTTACCTTATGTATTAATGTGTTTATTAGGTCAGGCCCGTGCATGTAAATGAGACAGACACAAAGGGGCCCATTATTGGAGCAATTGTAATACAGTTTTTGTAGTAAAAATGTCACAAGCCGTATTTTCTTTCATTTTATACACGTTCATTAACCTCGCTTTACCCAAATGTAAAAGCTTGAAAAAACGAAATGAAAAATACTGAGATATGTTCTTACCTTAGACGAGTTCATCTGTACCCGTCTGGTCTCCACGTGTGCCTTCAGTCACGTAAACACAGCACAGACGGTGTTAGCATTTAGCCGTTAGCATTTAGCTTCTCTCTTCTCCTCTATAGCTCCAAACGAGGTGAAGATAGAAGCTGCCAAACTCTTCCACGTTTTCCGCAGCGATATCTTCACTTTACTGCGCGGATGCCGAATTACTCCCGGTATCATTACGCCTCACACAATATAGTTCCCCTTTTTATCCGCTTAGAAAATCCACATTGTTTAATTTTGTGTAATTATACTTTACGGTGCAACACTTCACGTAACCATATTTAAATTGGGAAAACGTGGAAGAGTTTGGCAGCTTCGAACTTCACTTCGTTTGAAGCTATAGAGGAGAAGAGAGAGGCTAAATGCTAACGGCTAAATGCTAACGCCGTCTGTGCTGTGTTTACGTGACTGAAGGCACACGTGGAGACCAGTCAGGTACAGATGAACTCGTCTAAGCTCAGGTAAGAACATATCTCAGTATGGAAAAACGGTGGCCTATTCCTTTAAGATTTGGGTAAAGTCGGGAGATTCTGTGGATGTTAATCAAATACGAGTCTCGTCTTGAATAAACATGTCATGGAAACGACTGTATTTTGAAACATCTCACACCGACGCGTCTTTAGCTTCTCCCCCGGATCACACAGACTCTCGCGTCGTCCCCTCTCCGTCCTCGTCACAGCGAGAGCTCTAAAAACAGGAGCCGCCTCTGGGTCACCGCGACCTTTCACACGGAGCCGAGGGAGCTCAAAATAAAACGGACCGAACCCCAGACACTTTCACTCGGGAGATAAGAGTGTTTCCGACGAGGGGCTTTCACTGCAGGGATAGCGCGCCGTTGAATCAAAACCACAAAAACAAACGGCCGCTCATACTGTTCTATTGCGGTACTATGGAAACCTTCAAAATGCTGATTTTTTTTTTTACCGCTCTAATGTCTGGACCAATATCCACTTCTGTGTTCATTTCGTCGACTAAAATATATCATTTTATTCACTGGAATATTTTTGCTGATTAAAATGACACTAAAAACTACATTAAAAGTTGTTCACGACACTGGAACCGTGACTAAAAGGGCGTCGACTAAAATCTGACGAAATGAAAATGGAGACGCACAGAAATCATGAAAACTCCCACAGAGCCGGAGATCATTTAAACTCTCGGAAAAAACAAAATGAGGCCGAGGACCTTGATTAAACACGATTCTAATAAATATCCCGTCAGACCTCGGAAGCCAAGCAGGCAAGGGCCTGGCAGGACTGGGATGGGCCATATCGTATCGCATATCGTTATCGCGACATAATTTTGATATCGTTGAAATTTTTTATATCGTCGTGGACACAATATAATTCATGTTACTCCATCAGAGCAGCATAAACACTGACTGTAGAACACGGGGACACGTGCTTCAAAAGTCAAATGAAATGAAGGATGTAAACTGCTTGAGTAGATCATATTTGCGAGGAAATTCGTATGCCCTCCTGGAACCTTCACCTTAACGTGGTGGAGGGTTTGAGCCCGAATGATCCTGGAGCTCTGTTGTCGGGGGCTTCGTGCCCCTGGTAGGGTCTCCCAGGGCAAACAGGTCCTATAGGTGACGGGTCAGACAAAGAGCGGTTCAGAAGCCCCTTATGAGAGACCAACAGGCCCGGTGAGAACCATGAGGCCGTCCTTCTGTGGACCCACCACCTGCAGGGGGCGCCATAGGGGCTGGTGCAATGTGGTTTGGGCAGCTCCAACAGATGCCCCCACGACCCGGCAACGGACAAGTGGAAGAAAACGGATGGATGGATGGATAACCTTCCCAATAGGCGTAAGGCTGGGATTTTGACGTTTTGTCATTGTCAATTATATCGTGAAATTTATCGTTATCATGATATTTCTTTTTTATATCGTGATATTGATTTTAGGCCATATCGCCCTGCCCTAGATGGGAGACCATTTGGGAAACACCAGGAAGCCCGAGGAATGGTGTGTGTGTGCGCAGACTGGTTGCGTCGCTTATCATCACAGAGTATGGAGAGAATTATTAATGCACCAAATTGTAAAAGCGACTGAGCGTCTGGAAAAGCGCTGTATATAAGACTAATGCATTATTATTATTATTATTATAAATACAAAGTTGAGTCAAATTTAAGAAACGAGTTTGACTAAAATACAATTTGTCAAAAGACCAAAACTAAATTAAAATATGTTGTAAAAATTAACCCAGATCAACATGAAAGAAAAACTGTCACAAAGTCTAAAGTCTTCTCTAAGGTAAAAGGCACTGTACTGATATTTTTCCTAGTAATGGAAATACATTTGCTTTGTCCTCCTTTAGTATAAACTGTAAACTCAGATATTTGTAAAAACACTGTTCCTACTTATGAAGTATTTGGAACAAGTTTATAAAATTGCAGCCCTTTGAATGAATCTGGAGCAGTGAGCGACCGCGGCGCTCGGGGACCGCTCTCCAGATGTGGAGCCAGGCTGATGGTATATATATATAGCAGAATGGCCATAAGCGTCTGCACGAACCCGCTGTAAACCTTAGAGCTAAACTATAACACGGCCTAAAGCTTGAAAGATGGCGTCGCGTCGGCCATGTTGGATCCATAAATACATTTTTTATATATTTTCGTAAACAAACTAATAGCGCGTCATCGTCTTGCCGTCCCTCCTCGTTCTGCGATTGGTCCCAAATCCATGTTTAGATTTCGCCCACGGTCCTCAGGCGGCTGTGAAGTTCGAAATGATTCGAGCGCACACAGAGGTCGGGGTAATCCCAGACTAGGAAACCAGAGTACCTGGAGGAAAACCCATCCAGACGCGGGGAGAAACTACACACAGAACGTCCTGCACGATGTGAACATTGAACACGGGACCTTCCTGCTGCGAAAACACGTGAACTAAGGTCACATGACGGTCTCACAAAGGCGTCCAAAAGTGGAGACAATATTATTTATTTATTTATTTGAACAGGGACAGTGTACAATCTACATTAGCCTCAGAAAGGAGAGATGCATTGTACCAGGTTATAGCACTTGTGCTAATTTCCACTTGCAGTCCCTGGGCCTATTGTACATGTTTTTTGTGGTAGGGGAAACCGGAGTACCCGGAGGAAACCTACGCAGACACGGGGAGAACATGCAAACTCCACACAGAAAGGCCCCGTCCAGGTGGGAATCGAACCCGGGACCTTCTAGCTGTGAAGCACGAGCGCTAACCGCTGTGCCACCGCGCCGCCCATTCAAAATGCCTGTCGACCGTCAGTCGAATGTGTCCGGTTTGTGAATCCAATCATTTCTGAATAATGATCAGGGGAAACATTGAGATTTTCTGTTTTGGAGATTTATTTACAAATCTGCGTCTCTCACATCGAGTTGAATCGGCTTCTGCTACAACTCACATCATGACGATCTGGAACATCTTGAACGCAGACGATTGTGTGAGTTGAGACGATGTCACCGTCCAGACAAAAGCATTTACACCAGGGCTGAAACAACCCATCGATTAATCGACGACTAATCGATTATTGAAATAGTAGACAACTATTTTAGTAATTTTTGATGAAAACCTGCTTTGTTTTCATAGTGTCTGTAGTGTTTCGTACATTGTAAATTTCATGAATATTTGTCTGTGTCTCATCCAATAAGAAGCAGAATTAGCGCCAAGAGCCTCCAACAAACATATTTTTTTTAAGTTTACTTCCTCAACATGTCCTCAAACTTTAGCTTTGTGATAAAAAAAAAAGGTTTTCCTACACCATTGACAGCCAAGTGATTAATCGATTACAAAAATAATCGTTAGTTGCAGCCCCAATTTACACAGAGGATGTGATTGAAGCTTTTTGGTGAAGTACTACTGTGTACTACTGGCATTAGAGAATATTTGGTCATTTGCTGCTTGTATATTATGTTTTGTTTATTATAATTTTTTGCACCTTTTTGTGAAGCACAGTTGTTTTAAATGTGCTATATAAATAAATTTGATTTCAGAGAATATTAATTTCCCTCTTACTGGAGGATTTAAAACCTCCAACACGTCCAACACTTAAACTACACCGAGAGCAAGAGAGTTACGGATTTGCAATGGAGAACTCCCGTACGACCGAGAGCCGACGCCACATTACAAGGCTTCGCTTTTGCCTTCAGGTTTAATGCGTCTTAAGACCTTGGACGCCACCCGTGCAAACAATACATTATTACAGCGGATAAGATCGTAATCACTGTCCCCGGACGGCCCCGCGAGAGATTAGGCAACTCTAATTTGAGGATCACGCCCAAAAGCAACGGAGGAGCGTCACGACAGAAAACGGAAACGCAAAAGCATAAACAGAGGAGGAAACGTCAGCCTTTTATAATGAGAATAAATACGTTTCGACATCACCACAAACAAACAAACCGCTCCATTACTGCAGAGTCAACGCTTGAACATAAACAGCATGGCTTTCTCGTATCAGTTCAGCAGGTCTCAGTCATCCCTCACAAATGGATTTCCCGGATGGTTTTAAATGTACCTTGTGGGTCAATCTAGATTTAGAAACAAAACATGTTAATCTAATAATATCAAAGTCTATACACATCACACGCAGATATTGCTTTACATAACAGGGCATTCGTAATGATCCACTAAACATCACAAAGACGGTTTAAAGGCAGTGGATTTCACTGTTGCCAAAACATGCTCCCAATGAAACGGCTATTTTTACAGTGGGTTTGGACGAGGACCAAACCTCTTTAAATCTCATATTCGGCTGCCTTTGGTCGACGTCGCCGTGGAGACGAGCTGGAGACGTCCCGCTCCCGGTTAGTTCGTTTATTGTTTATTGAAACGGGGACAACGAACAAAACCATTAGTTTTTACAAAAGAAGAGGTGATTTGTACCAGATTTAGCGAAGTAGCGTTTTTCCATCTGCAGTCCCTGGACAGGCGAGTACACAAAGCAATAGGTGGCGTTCACGTGACATCACAACATTTTAAAGATCCTATAGTTTAACATTGAGGCGGAGCAACTGAAAATTCAATGGCCGTAACCATAGTAACGCTCAAAATGCAGATTTCTAGTCTTAAATCATTGCCAATTTCTCTGAGGCCAATTCACATGAAACAAAAGCTGTCACAAAGTTCAAAGTCATATCTTTCAGCAGATATGAACATAGGTCTCATTATTTCTTCACAAAGGCGTCCAGAAGTGGAGACAGTATTCAATAAAATGTGCTTGATGTTGGCCAGTAGAAAGGACTTTCAGCCATAACGTTCACATGTCAGGTTTGTGAATCCGATCACTGTCACATGATGATCAGAGAAACATTTGGACATTTTCCTTTTGGAAATTTCTTTCAAAAACTGTTTCTCTCCCATAGAGTCGTATTGACACCTGCCCTCACACTGAAATAGAATTCTATAACGTGAACGCGACCTATTATAATATAATCTACAATAAAATCACTTTATTACCCTTTTTCCTAAAAGTGTTTACAAAAAAAACTACATTCCAATACATTCATCAATGCTGACGCGATTGATGATCTTTCAGACCGTCTGGAAGCTCATTCCACCGTTTAATGGAGGGAAATGAGGATCTAGTAAAGTAAAGACACAGTCAGGTCTGAGGAGCTGAGCCGTTCACAACAAACAAACAAACAAGTACAAGTTTATCAAACATTTGACCTACATTGACTAAGTACCACGGGGCCTAAATCCAGATCTGGACCAAACTGGTAAATGGTCAAAAACAGTGACCCGAAAGTGGGTCGTGAGTCCTATTCCAGGGAGCCTTTCCCCCAATATTTCCATCTGAAACTGCGTGGAAACGCCACCAGTCTGTTAAAATGTGTGATATCAGGTTGTTCGGATAATAATTTCAGTCTGAACGGCATCTGCTGCTTGTTCAATACAATGTGGAAAATACTATATTTTTTATGATATATGAATAAATACATTTGGGTCATGGCCTGTCATCCTGGGGTAAAGGCAGACATGAGCAATTTACAAAAAAATAAATAAATTTAATTACGATTTTCCTCATATTGATATTTTTCAGAACAAATTAAAACCTCTTACCCCCCGCCGTAAACATTTTCTCCAGTTCGGCTTTACCCAAATCTAAAGAAGCCTCTAGGCCAGGGTAGGGCAGGGCAGGGCGATATGGCCTTAAATATATATCACGATCTAAAAAATAAATTATCACGATAACGATATATTTGACGATATCATGGACAAATTGTACTTCAAAATCCCAGCCTTACGCCTATTGGGAAGATTAATTCAGTGATATTTCCTTCTTTTTTTTTTTTTAATGGCATACTAATTTCCTCGCAAATATGATCTACTCAGGCATCCTTAATCTCATTTGACTTTTTAAGCACCTGTCCCCGTGTTCTACAGTCAGTGTTTATGCTGCTCTGATAGAGCTGAGCGTAACATGAATTATATCGTGTCCACAACGATAAAATATAATTACAACGATATCAAATAATGATATTGCAATAACGATACGATATGGCCCACCCCTAGGCCAGGGCAATTCCTCATTTGAAAGCCAAGACCTACATAATTGATCACAACTTTTTTGTCACGTTGTCGCTGCATTTTCATCCTCGCTTTTTTCCAAGCAGCTTTTAGATTCGGGTAAAGCCAAACTGGAGATAAGGAGGTCGGGTCAGGCGGGGGTTAAGAGGTTAAATACATCTCGCCGATTCCGAAACTCCCAAAACTAGGTACCGTTTGTGCCAGAGAATGGGCTGCAAACCTGTTTCGCTTATAAAGTCCCATGACGATTATCGAGACGGACCGAAGTAGAGATTGCGATTTTTGATGAATCGCCGGGCCCTTGGTAACGGTGGGTCTCGAAGCCAAACCACCCGAGAACCACCGGTGTAAAATTGACAATAAAAATATGTGGACTCTAATAAAATGCATTACAAAAAATACACATGAAAATATCTGTAGAAATTGCAGATGACAAACCAGCAATTCATGTAGGATATGATTTATTTCCCGATTTGTCAAATTCAAAACTAGTGGATATCTTTAATTATAGAGCTATATTATGTTCTGTACGTGTCGTGATGGGCCTGACCAACACAAAAAAAAAACATTTTTCACAATAAAGCAACATCCTTCTACCATGTAACCCGGTACTTGCTTACAATACGTTTAATTAAGTCGATTTCTCGCACAAACAACGCTGACCGACCATTACTAAAAAGGGCTACACGCGAAATATAGACACCCATCCAGGCCAGGGCTGACACAGAGAAAACCCAACGCCACATCAAAGCGACTGGTCCGATTTAGAACCGAGCCACGTCAAAACAAACGCCAGATTTTGCCCAAATAAAGACATTGGCACACAATAAGAAGTGGACAGGGCTAGACTTTTGTCCTTGATCGACTCGGCTTGATTCACTCTTGAGGGAGATGTGTGGTCGACCGACTGGTTAGGGATGCGAAATTGACTGCAAAAGGACAGGGGGAAAATGCAAGTTGCTGCTAATACCGTCCACACTTCCCCTAGATGTTAATTTAAGCAGCGACAGCTTCCACTTTCAATCTGAGGAAGCTAGCCCAACCTAGAAGCTAATTTAGCCCATTCCGGATATAGCCCGCTGCCAGACCAAAGAGACACCACTGCGAAACACAATATTTGGAAGATTTTCACAGCATAGAAAAAAAGAGTTTAACCACAACCGATAGCTGAGCAAGGGTTAGGAGAACGATTAGGGTGCGAGGTGTGTGATATGAATCAAAACGCGAGGCCTACCTTTGGCTTTCGAGTCGCTCCCCCACTGAGCCATCATCTGCTAACTATGCTAACAGGCTAACTAGCACGGCCAAACACGGGAAATGTGTCCACCGCGATTTGAAAACCCTATCTAACGCTAACATCAGTGTATATCCGTCACCGTGAAAGAACAGCGTCCACCGTCATCAATGGACAACGCTCATTTTCACCAGGGGAGGCAGATTTTCAGTATTTTTCTAAGGCATTGGTCCAAGGGTTTGGCAGCTGCGTAACTAGCTGCTAAAGCCACGGCTAGCTCGAGCCAGGCTTCTCAACGGAGCGCCGATCGCGAAGAGTCGAACCGTCCACAACCGCGCGTCTCCATTCACGAAAACAGAAAACGGCATAACGGTAGATAGTTAATCGGAATATAAACATGTGCGTAATTTGCATAGAGATTTAATGCCGTTTTGACGGTGCCGATAATCGTAGAGAAATCGTTTAAGGAGGTTGGAAACAATCCGATCGGGTGTGCTGTATCGATTTGTAAGCCTGGTAGTGACAGCGATAGTAGCGCAGTTTTAGGTGGATTTTTTTTGGGGGGCAGAAAACAAAGGCTATGGTGCTGATGATTGATAACAACATTAAAACAATATTTACTGTCACAATAAAGAAGAGAGAGACAATAAAATATAGCAAATCCCTGAAGAAAATATATATATATATATTGGAAGGGAAAATGAAAAACTCCCATAATAGGCTATATGCCCAGTACTTTTTTCAGATATTTCCCACATTTTTTAGTGAAGTGTTTACCCTATATATCCAAGCAATTATCCCTGAACAATACGATTCCACTCCTATTTTACCTAATTATTTCCTCTTTTCAACAATGTACTGCACAAATAAAACAGATTATAGGCTAAATATGCTTGTAATTAAAGGCCCATATTTTTTTATTACAAAGAAAGGGGGAGCCACTGAATTAAAACGTCAGCCTTGGTCCAATCTAATTCCTAACTTTCCAAACATATTTGTAGCGTCCAAAGTTTACAGGCAAATTTCACAACGTGCAGGGTCACTTTTCAGGGACACAAAACTAAAAACAATTCAGGGCCACGTTCACACGTTTTACAGATGCAGTGAGTTTACTCTAAAGGAGGACAAAACAAATGTCGGTCCATTTCTAGAAATAAAAATCCGTTACAGTGCCTTTGAGCAAATACGCATATTTCTAATGCAAAGTATTTCATGTGGATAATGTGTTGTCAACCTTTGGAGAGTCCTTTTCATTTATTTTTTTTATTTAATATTTTTTTCCTTTAATTTTTTTTTCTTTCCTTTTTTTTCTTATTTTTTCTTTTTCTTATTTTTTCTTTTTTTTCCTTTTTTTTCTTTGTTTTTCTTTGTTTTTCTTTTTTCTTCTTTGTTTTTCTTTTTTCTTCTTTTTCTTCTTCTTCTTCTTCCAACATTTGATGAATATATTTTTACACCATCAGTACTTTAACCCAACAAAAAAGGTAGAGCTCCTTTTCAAATATCTTTATTTGGCAACATGACGCATAAACAAGCTGCAACCTGCCTCTCACTTGGTGCAGCTGTTTTCTTTTTTGCCTTTTTCTGCCAACTGCATCTGTGACGTTCGGCGGATTTTTTTTTTTTACTGCAGAGAGTTCATAATAGACCTGAAGAAGGCAGCGCAGTGCAGGCGTCACAAGAGCCACTACAGGAAACAAAAAAAGGGGCAAAGGAGAGGATGGTGGAGAAAGACTGTTGCGGGGCGGAGGGAGCTGCGCAGGTGTTAGGTGTGGAGGAGCTGACCAGTGCAGGACACCACGCTCTGAAACTGGGACAAACCCTTGGAGGCGCTACACCATTTCAGAGGAGCACTTACCCGGTTTCCTCCGGGTACTCTGGTTTCGTCTACCTCCAAAAACATGCTGGTCAGGTTGGCCTGCAGCGGTGGCGCGCTCAGTCGCAGTGGCTCAGGACTAACACCTTAGCACAATGTCGCTGTACTACGACAAATAAAGCACTTACATACTTTAAAATGTATGTGGAGTTCATTCTGTGTAGAGAAGTTGCATTGAAGAAATTGACTCGAGTTTCCAATTTTTGCTAAAGCATCCATTATATTTTATATGTTTATAGTTTCACTTCCTTATTGGACTCTGACAGGAAGTGACATAGATAGAGGTACACTATTTTAAACTGTTGCCATGCCGACCATGTTACGTCAATGGGAAATGAGTCAAACTGCTGGAACTTTACCTCAACTATGTCACTTCCTTCCAGTAGCTTAAAAATTCAAATACAAAATAACTTGAAATTGCTGCTTCACAGAAATTAAACTATTACGTTCATCTAAATAAGTCATAATTTAAAAAGCATTAAACCTGTGATATGCTTCAAATTAGACAGAAAGCCTTTTGGGAAGATACTTTTGAAAACGCTATGGCCGCGGTAGGACAACGCAACTTGAGTGATGATTCCGCGTTTCACCACTAGATGGCGGTATACGTCCAAGATGAGAAAGCCAGAGCTGGAACTGACCCAACGCCATAATAAAAGAGACTTTTATTTTATGATTTAAAGACATGCATTACACACAACACTGACATATTTAGAGGGGCGAGTGCAGTCAATGTTGTGTTGCTGAATATACACAAAAGAACCACAATACAAATTTCACTGAGACATTAAAAGCTCACAAAACATATAACAGAATCCATACACCGATATTTACTCGTGTTTACATATTTACACTGCACACGTTTTCATAAACACATTATAAAAGGGCGGGCAGTTTTTATTGTACTGTCACTGTAGAGCAGACGCACTGGGGTAAATGCTTCCCCATAGTTTTAGTATCTAGTTGTGAAGAAGTATTTCATTATTGAGCAGCTATGATTGTGTTCAAGTTTTACGCCAAAAGTAAAAATTTAAACCGAGACTTAAGCGCTGTCGATGTCATGAAGGAACAACGTTAATACTGCACTTCTATAAAAATAACACGATTAAAAAAATACTGTTCAGAGCTCGCTGCCGTCAATGAAGTGCACTATTCTGCTTCCGAAAATTGAGAGAGAATTGTATTAGGAGTTTTAAGTTTAAAAGTAAAAAAAAAAATACACATCTGTAGTTTAAGAGAGTCTAATTTCAAGAAATCTGTGGCAAGATTTTTACACTTTCATCAGGTTAAAGTAATAATACAAAATAATCACCGCCTCAGAACTTAATGAAAAATCTCAATTTACTTGAAATAAAACTGTGGTAGTTTTATTTTTTTAATCTTAATTTAAGTGAATTTAAGTGATTGAAATGAGATTCCCAAATCAAGGACAAGAAAATCTACTTCTTTCAAGATTACTTTTCGCTGAGTACGAGTAAAGCGGTTTATATCACTGTCTAATAAGTGCTAAAACATCAAATCGAGACTTCTTTATGAAAAAAAAAAGATTAAAGCCACACTGGTCCATATAGCGATGTAAATCATTAGTGATAAATGAGCGGAGTTTCCCCCATTTCCCATTTAAGCATGTGGTGAGAGTGTCCCGTGCCGGCTGCGGGCCAGTCCGAATAAACTCTTTTCCTATTTACAAATAATTGACAAAAATTGTCGAGGCGAGGACAATGTAAGGAGCCCCGCCCACTGGAGCGTCGTGAGGCACAGACCCACTTTACAAAGAAAATGACTCTTATTTATCAGCATCAAATCAAACATCAATATCAGGCCTCAGTCGTGTTCATGAGAAGTCGCAACAATAAACTTTGTCCACAAGAGGTCAGTGTTCGCCGACAGCTCTGAGACTTCGAACCGTAAGAGACTTTTTTGACCCGTTACAAGGCTTCACTCGCCCAACAGGGCTTTTAAAGAAGAGAAGTTATTCTCTTGAGCCACTCGCGCATCTTTTAGTAACATTTCGATCTTTACCGGAGGCAACAGCTCAGAGGTCGCTCCTCCTTCTCCCAAATGTGTTTCTCACATCTCAATCTCTTGCTAAGCTGAATCCTCTCATCGTAATGTTAAAATACTCGTCAGAGCTTCACTACAGCCACATGAGCGGTGTATCTTTTTCTCTTTCTTGAAACAGCAACAAAAGGAGGAGGGTGGGAGGGGCTTATGGTAGCTCACTTGGAGGACCAGGAAGTGAAACTACTGGATATTTTGTTTCTGCTGCTTGTCAATTTTAGCAAAAATATGTAAAAATATGTTTGAGATTATTACCAAATACTTGCAAAAAGCATAATATACGCTCTTTAAAATGTGTTTCCAACCCACAAAATCACCCATAATAAAATAAATGCTTGTATTTTATAGATTCATCGGGTGAAATGTTCCACGGTGTGGCCTCATGTAGCCGGAGTAAATGTATTTGATTGTTTTTAGTTTTAAGAGCCGCTGCAAGACGTCCCCATGACACGGAGCATCGGGGCCAGAGTTTAAATAAAGTTCAAGCTGGAGTAAGTGCTTCAGAAGTTTTCTTTGTAGAAGTGGAACCCGAAGTGTTCGCACTGGGCCTTGATGACTTTGGCCAGAGCCGGAGCGCCGCAGTAAAACACGTGCACCTTCCCTTTCTTCTCCTCCGACACTTTCTGAAAAACCTGGAAATAAACGATTAATGATGGGGTGAACTCGAGCGTCACTGTAACATAATAAGGGCATCGGTTCTTCCTCCTGACCTTGCCCCACTCGGGACGTCCCGGCTGCGTCCTGGTTCTCAGTCCGGTGATGGAGTCCTTCTTCTCTTTCTTGGCGAGCAGGTCCAGCGCCATCTGCAGACCGATGGCCTTCATGTCGTTCTTACTGAGGGCCGAGGTCATGTACATGTGCATCTCCAGGAACCGCCCTGGGATAAAACACATTTCTGTTACAGGACAATTTATATCTATTTATATCTTATTGTCGACCCCGTAACCCTCATCGTGACCGAGCACATTTTCTCCAGCGAAAACGCGACAAAAAAAAGCATAAAAAAAGCGACAAATAAGTTACGAAACGCATCAAAAAAGGTGTAAAAAAAATGATGAGAAAGAGTTACAAACATTAAAAAAGTTATCAATAAATAACAAACAAAAAAAAGTGGCAAAAAAGCATTAAAAAAATGACGACAATGTGAGAAAAAAAAATCTTTCATCAGTTTTGTAGGTCTTAGCTTTCAAATGAGGCGTTAGACTGACCTATAGGCTGTAAACTCTCCAGTCAAGAAGCTTTTAGATTTTGGGTAATGCAGAAGGTTCTGAATGTTCTCCCCCCTAAGACGAGTAATGAATAACACCTTATTAAAGCTGCAGACCCAGTGCGCCCTCTGCTGGACAAGATGGATCTAGACCGATCAGCATTTAGGAAGAATGACGTTAATATGTTGATCTACTAAACGCATGTGAGGAGTGAGTAAATGAGTTATTTCAATTTTTTCATAAAAAAGAAACAAAAACCTTTTGAACACATTTGGAAAGTGTAACTAGATGCTTCTGTTGATCGATAAAGATAACTTCTAAGAGCATAGGAATGGACCCTAGTCTAACCTCAACCTTAACCTAACGCTTATCCTAACAACCCTAACCTTAACCCTAATCTTATCCTAACCCTAATCCTAATGACCCTAAACTAACCCTAAAAATAATTGTAAAACATAAAATATTAATAAATAATACCGTTGTGGATCCGCTCCTACCAGCAGAGGGCGCACTATCACGATGGGTCTGCAGCTTTTTATTAATGGAGAATTCTATTGGAGTGAACATATTACTGCGCGGACGTCGAAGTGCTCCTAAGGTATTACTACGCCTTACAATATAGTACCTCTTTTACTCCGCTTAGAAAATCGACATGTTTAATTTTGTGTCACTAGACCTGGATCGTGCAACTGTTCACGTAAACATCTTTGGTCTTTTTGCGTGACTGAGCGCACGCGTGAAGACCAGACAGGTACCCATCAACTCGTCTAAGCTCAGGTAAGAACATAGTGAGGAAAAGCGGTGGCCTGTTCCTTTAAGGTGGGGGGGTGATGGTTTTACGGCACTTTCAAGTCATTTTTATAATATTGATTTAGCAACTTTTTAATGGGAGTTATGTCTGTCATTTTACTCGAGTAATGAAAGTGTTTTTAGACGTTACCCTCCGGCTCCTCGTCGGCCTGGTCCATCTCCAGTTTGGTGAGTAAACTGACGAACCACTCAAACGACTTCTGGTCCCGGTTAATCCAGATGAAATCCACCTACAGGGGAAAAAAAACACTGTCCCGGGATCGTCACAGGAACCACTACGTTGGATGAACCAGTATCGTGTTCCTACTTTGCGCAGCTTCATGTCGTCGTCCTTGATGTTCTCGCACCAGGAGTAGCTACAGCTGGGGCAGTTCTGCTTCCTCCGTCGGTACCTGCAAAGACGAGCCTCCTTTTACTGAGAGGCGGGACAAGCACTCGCCACGGGGGAGGACGGTCCCACCTGTACATGATGCTCTGCAGGATGGAGGCGAAGGGCGTGATCCCGATGCCGGCCCCGATGAGGACGGTGTGTTCGGAGGCGAAGATCTGGCGGGTGGGCGTCCCGTACGGTCCGTCCACGTAACACTGAGGAGGAGAGACAGAGGGAGAGGCTTTACTCATTTGAAATAGAAACAACTGCACCTATGGCTCAGAGGAGGGTTGATACGAGGAGAATGTAATGCCCAAACAATAATAACAATAATTTACCGCCACAAACGCAAAAAGAAAGTGTTTCTCAAGAGTTCGATCCAGCACAAAAAAACATTAAAAACCTGCAACTAAAGTAGGGCTGAAACAACTAATGGATTAATCGACGACTAATCGATTATTGAAATAGTCGAGAACTATTTTTAATCGTTTTCTGGTTCACACAGACTCAAATAGAGCAAAAATGACATGAAAATTTAGTCTTTTTGATGAAAACCTACTTTGTTTTTATAGTTCGTGTCTGTAGTGTTTTGTACATTGTAAATTTCATTAATATCCGTCTGCGTCTCATCCAATCAGAAGCAGGATTAGCACAAAGAGCCTCCAACCAGTGTTAATTTCGTCGACTAAAATAAGACTAAATAAAAATGAAAAGGAGAGACTAAAATCATCCAAACTTCTATTGACCGTCTGAAAGAGCCTCATATCATGTAAATCCACTGCCAAAGGAACAGCTCTGAGCTTTGTTCATGAGGGAGCAGCTCCATGAAGCAGGACCTCCATTAAATATGATTATAATGAATATTATAAATACAAAGTCGACAAATTTTTCCTAATTTTAGTCGACTAAATCTCGACTAAAATTGAATTACATTTTCGTCAAAAGACTAAAACTAAATTAAAATATCTTGTCAAAATTAACACTGCCTCCAACAAACATTGACTTTAAGTTTACTCCATCAACACGTCCTCAAGCAGCGCCACTTTAGCTTTTTATTTTAAATACCATTTTCCTGCACTATTCACAGCCAAGCAATTCATCGATTAATTGCTTGGCTCGATAGATTAATCAATTACAAAACGATCATTAGTTGCAGCCCTAAACTAAAGGTACTTTGGTTTTAATACAGTTTTTATTGAGCATTTTACATTATACGATTTTTCATCCATTACCTACAGTAGTTTTGTATGAATACAAAAAAAATCCAAACAAACCTAAGCAGAGATATAAACAAGGCGGAGGTAATGTAGCAAAAAATCTACTAATTAAATAGAGGTCGACCGGAATATGGGTATATTACAATATCGGCTGATGTGATGCCGATTAAAGGCCGATGTCTCTGGAACTGAAAGTGATTGTGACTTCCCCTTCCTAGGCGTCAGAAACTTGAGGAATGTGACTAGTTCTAAAAAATATGGATTTAATTAATGCCTGTTGGGATCAAATGTAATAGCATTAAAGGCCTTACTTTTAGCACAATTCATTTAATGACCTTTATTGCGTCGCGGAAACACGGAAGTAATGCATTTAAGTTCTGTGTTTAGGGTTGGTTTACACATTGAATCCGAAGGTTTCTTTTATGGCACGGTTTAGTCCTGATCTTGATCCAGGCCCGGTTCTACTTTAGTTGGAACGCCAAATATCGGTGACATTCAGGATTAATAAATGATGCCCAGAGCTGCTTCTATGGAGGAAGAAGTTCTCACCTTAATGTTGCAAAATCTGTGATTTTCTGCAATCCTGGCAGGAGCCTATAAACAAGAGGAGAAGAGATTTTGTGCTTATTTAACATTGAAAAGACATAAAAACTATGGAACTATTGTTGCGGATCCTCTTTTTTTGTCTTGACAGTTGTTGATATATTAATGAAATGTTCCAAGTTTTGTTACAAATGATCTGCCCTTTTGGGATCGATCAAGCTTTCTGAATCTAGGGTAGAATTTGCCTTTTGTGGCACATGTTTGGACTTGGTTTATGGTTGATGTGTCTAAAATTACTGGGCCAATCCACACGGAAGAAAAACTGGCACTAGAGTAAAATCTTCACACGAAAAAAAAGATTTCCCGCGATATAGCTCTTTTCCTGTAGCTCGTCGTCACCTCTTTATGGTTGAGCTCTCCTCTCTCTGTCAGCCCCAGCTGCTCCAGGCCTGTCCCGCTCTCCTCGGGCGGACTCTGGTCGGGGCAGGTCTCGGTTTCTGGACTCTGGGTCGGTGTAGTCGCTGGCTCCGGTCTGGTCCTGTTCTCGGCCCTCTCCTCTGGGCCGGCTTTGTGACTGTTGGCTCGGTACAAGGTCAGCTCCACCGCCTCGTCCTCGTTAGACGCCACGGCTCCCAGACAGTCTGAGGAGTTAAACAGCGCCTCCTGGTGGAGGAAACCGGCATTACATTAATGGGCTCTGGCATCTTGTGGTTAACCGACCACACGTCAGGCCAAAATAGTGAGGATGAAAACGCAACAAAAAAGGAACAAAAGAGCGACTTAAACAACAACTTTTCTATAACATGATAGAAAAGTGACAAAAGCGCAAACAAAAAAGTGACAAAAACAACAACAAAGCAACAACTAAAGAGCGGGAAAAATGTGCCAGAATAGCAACAATAACCCGATAAAAAAGTGACAAAAACGTGATGAGAACACAACAAAAAAGCGTAAAAAAAAAAAAAGGTTAAATGTAGTAATAAAAGGATTTTATTTTAAGTCGAGGTTGGGGTCGAACTAGCAGTCTCGTGGTTGGGACCCCGGCGCTCTACCTACGGAGCTAAACCAGTGAAGCACGTATATCAATGTTATGAACCGCTGGGACTAGGACTCCCCTGTAAAAGATATTCTGAATCTCAGTGGGACTTTCCTGGTTAGATAAAGGTCAAATAAATAAATAAAATAAAATATGAAGCTTGAGGGCCTCCAAAAATTGGTTTGAGGGCCTCTTTTGGCCCCCGGGCCGCACTTTGGGCACCACTGCCAGAAGTGATAAGTAAATGAGCAGCATTTCTCCCGTTTCCCATTTAAACGTCGTTTGGTGACGGGTTCTACGGCAAGGGAAATGATCTACAGCTAAAGGTGTAGATTCTTAAATTATCTCTGAAAGAATGAAATAACAAGATCGAGCACTGATGTCCTTCCTCGGAGCAGCAGAGTTATTTTTTTCCCCGTGAAAAAGAACCACATTACAAAGAAAACGGCTCTTGTTCATTGGCCTGTGATTGATCTGATCGTTCAAACGTCAATAGTTTGTGCAAATAATGAAAGTGCCACACGCCTGTTCGAAACGTCTCCTGCACACACATGGATTTGGTCGCGTTGGTGCTTCAGTCGTGTGTGTGAGAAGTTGCATTAGTAACGTTTGTCCACAAGAGGTCAGTGTTCAAACAGAATGAAGCCGCTCTGAAGCTCTGAAGCGTTCGCGAGACATTTGCCCGTGAAAGACAACAGCAATGTCGGCCGGGTGTGTGGCGCACCTGTGACCGCGAGCGCTGCCTGCTCCTCCTCAGGCTGGTGCTCAGTCTCTTGGGGCTGTCGAGGAGCTCTGGTTGTCTGAAGTACTCGTACAGACGGTTGGTCCACTGGCCCATGGAGCGAATGTGCAGCCACAGCGTGTCTGACTGCTCGGGGGCGCTGCTGATGGTGAACGGGTGCCACTCGTACTTGGCGATTGTCGGGATGTTGAGGTAAACGTAATCTCCGGGTTTGAACTGGAAAAACGGAGGGCGGCTGATCACGAGATGAGTCACCTGCGAAATAAAGATTTTGTATCATTTCCAAATCCCCGGTGCCCTTGACAACACGTCTGCGCGTGGACTCGTGTCTCACTTTGGACGGCAGCAGGTTGACCTCGGCGATGTAGAGGCTCCCCATCCGAGAGCGGGCCATGCCGACGATCTTCTCCAGGATGAACACGAGCCCCGGGACCACGAACCACTTCCAGAAGTTTGCGCAGTGAATGACGAGCAGAATCCACACCCAGATGTACGAGAGGTGGGACCAGTAGAACACCTGCGGCACGGCAACAGACCACAGGGGGCAGCGGTGAGTCGTATTTGTATTTTTACTTGGAAAACCCAATCGCACATCAGAGGGTAAGTTTAGCGTTAACTTAAAGCAGTACTAAGTAACTCGTGCCCCCGTGCGTTTTTTTACTTATTAATTGTCCGTGAGAGTAAATACTACGCTGACAGAAAAGACAAAGGGACAGAGGAATATAGTTCATCCAATTACACAATGGAGATCTTTTTTTTTTTTACTCAAACTTGGCTGTAAATACTGTGTAAGTGGCGCTAGCCCGCAGTTAGCTTTGCCCGTTAGCCTGTTAGCTTCTTCTTCGTGATTCCATTCCTGGTGGTAGCGAAGTTGCAATTGTTGTTTTCTGGCCAGAGACACCAGGGGGAGATGAAAGACCCCCCCCCCCCCCCCCATTACCCCCAGAGGGACTACGGAAAGGATTTATTAAGGCAAACAAGTTACTTAGTGCTGCTTTATTCAACTGATGACGCGCTTTGCTGTACCGCTCATCCATAAACTCCATCTGGGTTTGTCGACCCGGGTTATGGGAACTAATCCAGGTAAAACTCAACCAGCCTTGTAGTGTAGCCATCAGGAATGAGTGTGCGTTCTATTTTGGTGTACCTGGTGACATAAACCCAGGCCATTGTGCTCACACCATTCCAGTCTGGTGATGAAGTCACTTTGGTTATGGCTCAGTGCATCAGTGAAGGGCAACTTTAGTTCATTCTGAAACCATGTTTACTAATAAACTGTGTTCCCCTGAAACTTCCAGATTGAGAGAAAGATTTTCCACACAGGTCACAGGGTTTATCTCCAGAGTGGACGCGTAGGTGATATTTCAGGCTCCTCTTATTGAAATACAGCATTTCCCTCTTTATCCCATGTACCCCTTGCCCCATTATAATAATTTACTCAACATTCCAAAGCATTTTTCATGTTTTACAGGTTGAAATTATATAAAATATCTTTTGCAACCTTACTTTGTAGACACTATTATTCCAAATAAGCGTGTTTTAGGGGGTTAACAACAAATGAAATGGTTTGCAGGCCATACAACAGTCTTTATTATATCTCTGTTTATCTGTTTTTTCTACTATTGTGGTTGTCACTCTAACTGTAACGTGTACCGTGCACAAAAACAGACCACAGAAACGAACGTTCTGTACATGGCGTTTGGAGAAGCAGACAGGAGTAAATCACTCGATACATATCTACATGTGCAAAAGCCTTGAGTCTGACCTCGAAGTGGCCGCCGCGGCGCACGAAGGTCATGGAGCAGATAACCATGAGGATGATGAACAACTGAAGAACGACTCCGGTGATGGAGGCCATGCCGCTGACCCAGCCGATCCCCGGGCGAGTGGTGAACACGTACTCCCAAAAGCTGAACTCCCCGGACTCGGTCAGTTTGGCTACGACACAGAGGGAAAGTCTGGCACAATCTCAAGATACTCACAGAGTCATTGACTCAACACACACCACGTTTACAAATGGAGAGATTGAAGAACAGTTTAAAGACAATTTCCCCCACGAGGACAATAAAGTACTGTACACTGCGTTAAGAATTATTATGCACATTGTATTTCAGTGCCATAAAGCAGCTGTTTCTGCTCATAAGAATTCAATGAACAGTTTAGGGGTAGTTTAAGTAACTGCAAACTCGAGGGTCCTACACCTTGATGTTCGGGAGACTCCAGAGGCACCAGCAGCTTCAAATACCCGTTTTTGTAGCAGCTGTTCTCTTAATCTGATGTATTTGTCTGGCAGAAACCATCCTCATTGTGCACAAACCCGTGTGTGTCTCTGAATCAGCCACAAGTCTCTTAACAGCACGATGATTACGCTTAATCTTTTATGAAATATCGAAGGTTTTCATACCTAGTCCAAGGCATTCAACTATTTCCCCCCTTTTCATCAGCAGAGAGATCCTTTTTCTTTCCCTTATTGCTTGTTTTCAGTAGTTTTTCCCTTAACTGGGTTTACCTGATAACTAATTATCACAGGCGTCTGAGATTGATGTCAGTGATTCAAAGAGCCCTGAGACAATACCATCCATGAGTTTCATTTCATTTTAAAAATGTTTTATCTTTATGGCATTGAAATACAATTTGCATAATCATTCTTAACGCAGTGTATATCTGCACTCGTAGCATTAAATGGTCAGGCCACTCTCATTCCTAAAGCAGGTGAAGAAGTTGATTTACTTATTTACTTGAACGTCTGAATGTCATGTGACCTATGAAAGTCAAAGGCGTGTGAAGCTGGAAAAATACTAAGAGTTCAGCTTGATGTTGGACTGGTTACCGAAGTTGAGGAGGTGCGCGCTGGTGTGCAGCAGCGTGTAGCAGAGGATGGCGTAGCCCACCATCTGATGCAGCACCACGTTCTGGTCCAGAGGCAGGACTTTGGCGATCCACGTGGCCCTGAGCCAGGTCATACAGCGGCGTAGCATCAGCACCTGCAGGGACGGAGACACAGAGGGACAAACAGTGAGGCCTCTTTGTGGAGTTTGTACGCTCTCCAAGCGTCAAAAGTGATTATCAACTGGTCCTCTTGCTGACGAGAACTTTGAGGCCTGACGGCACAGGTGACACAGAGACCAACTCGAACCCACGACACTGAGGCCTTAATCACAGTTTTGATAAATGTCAAGTTCAACCAGGAAATCAGACTAGAAGATGAAATGATTCTCCAATTTTGCCACTGCCCACCCGGCTAGGATGCAGACAACCCCAAAACAAGCGCCCCTCTCCTCCTCCTACTCATGCTTGTGATCACACTCACCTGGGCACTCCCATTGTTCATTCCAAACAAAGACCTTCAGCTCAACACTTCGACCAAAGACTCCACTGGTATGGACAATATTACCGTACATTAACAAAGTTCCATTTGGTATATTATATTGTTGTTTTATCTTTGGTTAAAGGCTATTACTATGCTTTATTTTGCATGGTCTGTTTGTTTCTTAATTCCACTAAATATTGAGTTAAAACAGGTAGTTAAGAGTATTATTTTATTTGTTATGAATTAATAATTTAGTAAAACATTAGTTGATTAAAAATATGAATGATGTGGTAATATGGGTTAAAACCTGATTTAGAAAATATATTTTGGTTCAAAATACTTTGGTAAAATATGATTAAAATACATGGTAAATGTGATTTGAAATAATTCATTCAAAATATTTAACAAACTGCTTAAAACTGGTTTAAAATCAATTGTCACCTGTCTCATGTGATGCACTTTTGTCTGTTGCAGGTTATCAAGCTACTCCTGAACCTACTCTCAAAATAAAACACAACCAAAAGAAAAGAAAATGAAAATGAAATAAAATGTTGCAAATGGAGTATAGTTGTCCCAGCGTCCTTTTGTCTGAAGTTGGGCCTTTTTCAAGTTTGGGCAGGAGCTGAAGGAACTTTTAAAAAACTTGACCATAAATAAACAGTGACTCATAGGGAAATAACCTCCTAACCCCCGCATGAACCGAGCACATGTTCTCCAGTTTGGCTTTACCCAAATCTAAAAGCTTCTTGGGGAAAAAGCGACAAAAACGAGGATGAAAACACGACAAAAAAGTAACAAACGAGCGACAAAAATGTGCCGGAAAAGCAACAATGACAAATTGAACAAAGCGACAAAAACGCTTGAAAAAATGTGACATTAACACGGGTAACCACGCAGCAAAAAAATTCCCATCAGTTTTGAAGCTTTCAAATGAGGCGCTACACTGGCCTGTAGTCTGTAACCTCTCCAGTCGAGAAGCTTTTACATTCAGGTAAAGCTGAACTGGAGAAAACGTGCTTGGTTAAAGTGGGGGGTAAGAGTTTAAATAGATTACCTATAATTAACCTGAGCCCATTTGACATTGACACGGAATTAAATATTTTCTCCTAAAGTCCACCATTTACAGAAACGAATCAAAATCCCCAGTGCCATAACATAAACCAATGAGACGAGCTTTTCCTGTGAACCGGTCTGTCGGGCCCAAACAGGAAGGGAGGGGACGGAGCTGGATCATCTCCTCATGTTGCCATCTTACAGACTATCGCTGAAAAAACATGAGTCCAGATGATACACGAGACCAAGTCCTCATCTGGAAGCTTCATCAGTGTCTGAAACCCCGCCGTACCGTGATGAAGGTGCAGTTGAAGTTGAGGCACTGCCCGCAGCCCTTGGCCAGCATGTACCAGGCCCCCCCGGAGCGGTGCCTCCACATGGCCGAGGCGAAGAGGGCGATACTGAGCAGCACGTAGCCGCACAGGAACAGCAGTTTGCGGCTGTTGTTGTGCCAGTACGTCCAGGTCAAGTACCGCGGGGTCTGATGCGTCTTCTGTTCGGCTGCCGGAGGCTTCAGCCAGTTCGCCGCGCTGAGAGGGACGAGAAGAGTGGAAAGGAACGAGATTTACTACACCTTTTGTACTGGTATTTCATATTTTCAAACCTAAAGCCACACTGCGTAACGTTTCACCCGATTAAATAAAATAGATAAAGGCAGTTTTTGTCATAACAGGTGTTTTTATTGATAAAAAAATAGCCCAACAAAATTCTTGCACCTCCCCTCAGACCTGACTCGCAACTTTGCTGGGAGCGGGACGTCACCTGCTCGTTTCCATGGAGATGTGGCTGCTTTACTTACACATTAGAGCTTCTGCAAAATGCTTAACAGTGCGGGTTTATAGTTCATGTTATGGAAAGTAAGTCATATATGCGGAATAGATAAAACAAAACCCAACACTAAAGTGGACACACGCATCATTAGCATCATTAGCATCATTAGCATCATTACTCTGTAGTTTCTGCAGCTCATTGTGCTGCTGCAGAGAAGGTGATTGGCTGTGAGCTCCATCTCTCCAGGACCTGTTCACCTCCAGGACCCGGAGGCGTGTGGGTCGGATCACAGCTGACCCTTCTCACCCTGGACACGGACTATTCACCCCTCTCCCCTCAGGCAGGAGGCTACGGTCCAACCAGACCCATACCTCCCGCCACTTGAACAGTGTTTTACCTCCGCCATCAGACTCATGAACAAAAACAAGTCTCTGTAGCTTAGTTATGAACTCATGGATGTTTCTGCTCTGTTGCACTGTGTGGTGTGTCCACACTTAGACCCGCTGCTGTCACTTTATAACACTTAATATCACTTTATATGCTACACATCTGTAAATACAATCCCGCTGTTGTTCATTGTCAAATTGTTGTTGTCTTACCACACGTCACTTTATTTTATCTTATTTAATATTTTTTATGCATGCCCTTATAGCCTTATAGTTTAACGTTCTTAGCTTATTTTGTATCTTAATTCTGTGTTATATGTTCTATGTCGCACGTTTGCACCGAGACAAATTCCTAGTTTGTGAACCTGTTTTTAAAACCATGGCAATAAACCTATTCTGATTCTGATTTCATCTAAAAGGTCAGCGACAGGTCATACACTTGAACTACAGAGTACAGAAGGTGACTCATGAACCTTCATCCTTTCTCTTTGTGAGGCCTTAGAACGGCGTCTTGACGTGATAATATCAGCATTTATATTGCCTTGACTGTGAAAAACTTTGCCAATTTCTTCAGTTAGCCTCGAGTTGGCGTCAACTCTGGCTCCTCCTCTCTTTCCTCCTTATCTCACCTTATAGCAGCCACAGACGCTACTCGTTTGTTCAACATGAGCAGGAGGATAGCAGTCTGCAAAAGCCACAGATAAACGTTTGTGAAAGGCTGTAGTGGCTCATTCGAGTATCTCAATATCAATGTTATATTTTGTTCATTTGAAATAGTAAAGAGTTAGCGATGTCCTGGACTTATCAGGATTTCAAATTGGCCTGGAGCTTCATCCGCGAACAGTCGTGGGAATTATATGTTTTAAATCAGTAAAAACAAACGACTGCCAGCAAATTCATGAACGTAAAAAACACTCTTTGACCACAGGACGGGTCTGTGAAAATGCAGGGGACAGTTTTGTGTTTCCTCTATGACGCCAGGTACTGACTGGGGCGCTTCAGCAGTAGAAGAAGAAACTACTCAAGAGAGCAGAACTAATCAAAACTGTGTGAATGAAGTGAAATGCTACTCCTGCTTTATTTTTGACAAACTAAGATTTTACCATGGGTAAAAGCTAATAAAAACGTAGCTATCACTAAATGGGGAATCGGTGCTGGACCAGTAGAAGCCTGTGGTGTCGTCACCTGATTGTGAGGTTCTCCATGACTTCAGGGAAGGTCTCGAGCTCGGCCTTCAGCTCCTCGAAGGTGATGGAGCCGCTGTTGTCTTTGTCGGCCGATTCGAACAGCGCCAGCGTCAGGTCGTCCAGTTTCTCCTCCGGCAGAGAGATGGCGCTCTCTCGCAGACAGGACTTCAGCACGGTGCGCAGCTCGTCCGGGTCGATCGAACCGCTACCTGTCAGTCGGCAACAACCGGTGATAATGGATCTTTAAACTGCATTAGCTTGACATGTAGGGGGCGCCCAACAGTAAAGCGCGACTGACCGTCCACGTCGTAGACCTGAAACAGGAAGTGCAGTTTGTCGGACTCGGAGCCGTGGATGAGCAGGTCCAGGGCCTTGAGCAGCTCGTCCAGGCTGATGGTTTTACTGCCGTCAGAGTCGAACAGAGCGAAGAAGCGCTCGGCGAAAAACGACTGTGGAGACAAAGGTCAACAGCATTCTAATGAGCCCATACACTGAGACGGGCCACAGTTCTATGGGAGAATTAGCCTTTTAAAGTGAAAATGAAAATATGACTTATTTAGAAGGATAACATCAGGTTCATTTTATTTCAGTGAAGCAGCCATTTTAATGAGCACATGTTGGGCAGAAAAGCTGCTGACAGGAAGTGACATAGATAAAGGTAAGGTTCCAGAGCGGTTTGACTAATTTCCCATTGACATAACCTGGTTAAAAGCTTAAAATCAAAAACTTACATTTTTTTGCTTCATCTATGTTCACTAAGGAAGTGAAACTATGAACATCAGAAAAATGGCCAAACTAAAGAAAGCAGGGCACAATCTTTAGCAAAATCTTACATATAATTGTGTTAACTATGTTTTAGCAAAAAAAAGTGGAACGACGGAGTTTACGGATTAATCTGTCCGTCATTGCTGGGCCCTCCCACATGAAAGCAGTGTTGTCACATGCCACGCCCCCCTCTCTCTCTCCCCGCACTACAGTCCGCACCTATAGCTCCATGGTCTGAGCGCGGCTGACAGCCATCAAACAGGGATTTTATCTTCTCTCATTAAACATTGTAGCGGCTTGAACGCAGAAAGCCTGTGCAGACGGCGCTGGTAATAAAAAAATCTTATCGCGATGATCAGAAGATGAAGAGAGACACACATCGGCCACTGCTCTACAACCTGTGCACGATCCTTGGCCACAAACGTATGAAGACTCACCGGCCTCATATACAACAGAGCGGCGGAGTTTTTCTCACCTCTTTGACCTTCAGAGCCCTTTTGAACTCGTCCAGGTCGATCTCTTTGTCGTCGCCCGCGATGCTCTCGAACTGTTTGGTGACCCATTCGAGCCAGCGCGCGTCGTCGTCCAAACTCATGCCGGGAACTGGACGGCGGAACTACAAACAGAGTCGTATTCATGCATTTAGTGGCTTTGGCAGAGGAACTGACGGGACCGACACGTTCCGGTGGTTATCTTTGTGTGAAATGGCTTTGGCCCAAAACAATGAAAACTGAGTGGAGTCCTGTGAGAACAAAGATGTCTTTATACTGTTCAGGCAAAACATTATGACCGCCTGCTAATATAATGGACAGATGAGGAGAGAAGCGACATCCTGACCAAACCTGGCAGCTTTACTGGACATATTTTGGGACATAGTATATCTTAACCTTACCTTTACGCGAATAATATCCCTCAAGTAGAAGTAAAAAGTGGACGTCCAAACAAATGACTCGAGCATCGACCTTCTGATTTGGTCATTTATATAAGATATTCAGTTTATTCCAATGCTTCATAAATTTGCACAGTATGGGAATTGAACCCGGGACCTTCTTGCTGCTCAGCCAACGTGTAGTTTTGAGGCAGTGTATACGGTTTTGAAGGTAAATTACTGTAACAAATAAAACATGTTTGATTATTCATAAATATGTCTTCTCATACGATGAGCTTATTGCATTTTTCAACCCTAGCATATGATTTGACTTTATCTGATTAACTACAGTATATTACAGAGTAGAGGTCGACCGATGTGCGTTTTTCTAAGGCCGAAGCCAATGCCGATTATTGGGGATTTTTATTGTCCGATGCCGATATGGTCGATAAATGTCTGGTCAGTAATCCTGTAAAAACACAAATACTTGGCCACTCCAGCAGTGGTCCATTATATTTTATGACTTTAGGTGATTCAATCGTAGTTTCTGTCCCAGCCTTGATTAGCTGGCGTTAGCATTAGCATACTGCTGCTAACAGCCGTCCATCAAAAATACAATTGCGGAGGTTAAACGATATTGTAGGAGGACTCGTTTTAAAGCCCTGACTTAGCTCTTTCTAAAGTAAAAAGTCTATCATTTTTGGTCCAGGAGATATCGGCTTTTATCGACATTAGATCGGCCAAGAGTCGACCTCCATCACAGAGGTGGTCAGGAACAAGGTAAATACTTAAGTAGAGTTTTTTCTTCCAATAAACTGAACTCTACTTGTGTTTGTGTCGAGTTTGAACTTTTGATTTTGATCCCACTACATTTGAAAGATAAATGTAACATTTCCGACTCCACAAGATCTCAAGAAATGCTCCAAAGTAAAAAGTAAATAAATGCCTTAAACACTCCAGGAAGTAGGTGGCGCTGAGCAGATGTACAGTCAATTGACTCACAACAAGGAAGAAGGTTTGTCCACATTGTGTTGCTGTGCCACCAATTAATTCGGGCGCAATTTTTAAGTAATAATTTCAAAGAGCAACTTTTACTTTTAATGGAGTAATATTTGACCAGTAGTATCTGTACTTTTACTCAGCGTCTGCGGCTCCTCTTTTAAACACTACTGACCCGTTATCCAAACAAACTCTTGGGGCCGATCTTGTTATTTCAACCTACATTCGGACAATAGAAGACATCTCAAACCCCTATCCTTCAAAAACAGCTGAAATGCAAAGACGTCCTGCTGTTTTCCCACGAAAAAAGAAGGAATTCATTCATTTGCTGTGTCTCCACGGTGATGTCAGGACAGACAAACATGGCCTCCTACTGCACACCCCAGCTTCATTATCCATCAGGCCGAAATATTCGCTGAAACCAAATCCAGATGCACGAAACTAAATGTACTGACGATACATTTATTGAACGATAAGTAAGTAATTATCTAACGGCTCTAACCTCCCTGGTTACACTTTATCTTACACTACCTTGACACATTGTACCAAACTACATAACAGCCTTAGGGTTAAGGGTCTTATTACATTATGTTCCTCTAAAATGCAAATACACATTATTCCATTGTATATGTACTACATTATGTACAAGTTATTACACATTGTTACACAGAACATTACATTGTACTAAATTTGGCCGGTACAATGTATCCAGGGTAGTGTGGATTTTGCTTGTTCAAATCCAGCCTGAAAACAGCTCTTTTTTACCCGAGCACATGAAAACTGAAAGTATGTTATTTGCACTCTTGCCTTTTACTGTAATTGATTAATTTTTATGTTGGATGTTTTAATGATTGATTTGATCTGTTTTCTTGTAATTTTATGCAACTGTGAAAGCACTTTGAATCGCCTTGTGTATGAATTGTGCTCTACAAATAAACTTGCCTTGCCTTATCTACATTAAAAATTCATGTTTTTTTTAATTCCAACTATTCATGCAAGATTGATAAACGTCTTGAAGAGTGTGATCCACTCAACTGAAACAAAATGATAACCAATTAGCTTTTTTTTCTCTCTCTATCAAATTGTGCCAAAACAGACTTTATAAAAAATAGTAAATCAGGAGAAAGCAAGGCTAAAATTTAACCAACTTGGGAAAAATTGCATGTTTTTAAGTTTCCACTCGTTATATTCTGAGTGAGCAAAGAAAATGTGTTAATCTCGATCAGCTGAAAGACTGTGTGAAATATTACTGCTTCCCTTAATACACAAATCATAATTTACGTTACATGAGGCATCCCTACCCCTAAAGAAGAATGTAATGACAGACAGACAGATTGTACCTTTATGTGGCCGCTCTTGTGTCCCGCTCGAGTCCCTCTGCCCCGTGTGCTCTCCGTCTCTCTCGCTCTTCCATCTCTCTCTGGGACAGCTGCGTCTGACATCCCTCGGAGCGGCCGCTTTTCCACGCGCATAGAAACGCCACACGGGCCCGTCCTGCACACAGACTCGGAAAACGGGACCAAAATGCAAAGTAACCTCGCGGGAGAAAGGGATCGAAGAGGGGAGGGACTGACGAAAGAGTTGGGAGCAAACTCACCCAGGCCTGCAGGAAAGTAGCGACATACTAAAGGGAAGCCATGCGGGCGTGAAGAAAGAACGAGGCAAACGATTACGAGATAGTTCTCCAGTAAAAATAGTCTTGAAACCGCCATATTGTTTTTGTTTTGGCCTAGCGCACGGTTACAGATTTTTCTAGGTTTTTTCCTGTGGCAAAAACTGGCACAAAGTTTAACGTCTTCTCTATCTGCTTAAAGACCTCTTAACCCCCACGTTAACCGAATCTAAAAGCTAAGACCGATAAAACTGATATAAGAGATTCCCTCGTCACTTTTTTGCCGTATTTTTGAACCTTTTTGTTATGCTTTTTAATCGCTTTTTTTGTTGCGCTTTCATCCTCGTCTTTCATCTCGTTTTTGTCGCTCTTTTTGCCGGAAGCTTTTAGATTTGGGTAAGGCCGAACTGGAGAAAAGGCTTCATGAAGACCCGAGATGTTCGGAAAGGTAGTGCGTGAGCTGGAAACGAGTCGGGAGCACAGCTAACAGTTTAAATTCAACGTCCTCTCTCTTAAAGCAAACCGATGGAGTGTGTCCTGTAAAAGTCTCCAGTTGAATGAGTTTGTAAAACAAGTAAACAGTTTTGAAACGACATAAAGATCTTGAAGAGAAATATGGCTCTAAATTGGACATGACATCGCACCATTTGCAAACACACAGGTATAACAAATAAATACATCATCGCAGACATTCCCAAACAGAACCCAAAAGGACGATGTGTGTGGTTTAAAATATTTAGAAAAGCCCCGTTTTGATTTGGATTTTCTTAATTTGCTCTGTGTTTGTCCGCTTTAGATTATGGCTCTGGGCAAACGGATTACTCAAAGATGCGCGAGTGGCTCAAAACACAACTCCAAGTATGTTTTGGATGAGGGAACAACATTGTGACATGGTAAAAAGCACAGAAAGTTGGGGTTCCTTTGTAAAGATTGAAGATCTGTGGCTAAACTTGTTAAGAGCAGTGTGTACAAGACAACACAGAAATCTCAATAGTAGCTTACCATCACCAAGCATCTTAAGTGTCCAAAAAGGCGCTATATAAAACCGATGCATTGTTGTTATTATTGTTAAAAGTAAAAAAATAAAACAATGTAAATTAAAAGGTACAAAACTTTTTTTTATTGAAACAACATACACAATCACACAGTAAAAATAATGTCTAAGGCACAATTTCAAGTTTTAGACCGTTTTATGTAAAACATTCAGGTATCCAAGTTCACAGAGACTAACATTGCTCTGAATTCATATAAAAATAACTAAATAAATACTTCTCTTATCTACAGTGATGAGTCACATTCACTTCAGTGAAAACAGTGAATTCACACGTCCCTTAAACCTATAATACAGTTCACAAACCACGACAATAACATAAATATGGCAGTCTATGGAAGCAAAACACTGTCAAATCCAATCGATAAATATAAGTAGTTTTACAGCGAACTCCTACCAGCAATGATTTCAAATGCTTTGAAGAACTTTAGTTTCATATTTACTTTTGAGCTTTAGAGTTAAACGTTTTTAAGCATAATGTGGCCAAGAACATTTAGAAAGATGTAGCATGTAAAGTACACGAATTATGGGTGAGGAAAGTTGTATTTTCAATCAAAACTTTCACACCAAACACCTCATAAAATGCATCTGTTTTTTAAAGAGTGAAAAGACAGAATATGGACTAAAAGAGTGTGGGTAAAACTGACCAAAACCAAGTAAAATGCTATTTTTTATTCATAGGGCTGGCTCGAGGAATAAGCAAAGAGTTTATTTGTAAGTTATGCAGTGTTACAAAGAGATTTGGGCAGCTGTTATGACTAACTGGGAAATACAGCAAAGGTTTTGACGCCAATATTGAAATAATGATTTATTTTCTCCTTTTCAAACAAGGGTCAGATCAGAAAACAAACATCCAAAAGGGACCATGAACCGGGACGTCGGGCCCTAAACCTTTCCCTACACCAGGGCACCACGATTTCCCGATTTGCCTCCCAAAAACATGGATCGGTACCTCCAAGACAAGAGCTGAAGTGTGGGGTTTAATCCTGACTGTTATGATGCGCTGAGGAGCTGCGGTTCAGTCGAGTTGTTCGTCCTCCATGATGGACTGCAGCGCGGCCACTCCCTCCACGGACACAGTGAGGACTCCGATCACCTCGCTCTGGTCCTCGGCGTTCAACACTGGAAACATACACAGAAAAAAATTCATTATTCTCCCTATTCAGCCACGGCCACGTTTGTAATGGAGGCACAAATCAAAGAGAGTGCAGGAAATACAATGGGAATATGCTCGAAAAAGCTCAAAAGGAAATAAGTTTGCCTCGCCTCAGGCTCCCAAGATTACATGAAAAAGATCCTCAGAGGTTCTCAAGTGATTAAAGGAACGGGCCACTGAGATCTATTCTTACCTGAGCTTAGACGAGTTGATACGTACCTGTCTGGTCTTTGTGCCAGTGGAAGAGCGTAGTAGCTTCCAACTTCACCCTTGTTTTGGAGCCATAGGAATACATTGGGAGAGGCCAAATGCTAACAACATCTTTGGTCGTTTTGCGAGACTGAGGGCACGCACGAAGACCAGATACATCAACTCGTCTAGGCTCAGGTTAGAACATATCTCAGTAGAGTTCAACTACTGAGTACAGAAGATGAATCAAGTACCTTCATTGAAGATATCTCAGTATGGGAAAACGGTTCCTTTAACCGAGCAGTTCCAGTTCGGCTTTGCCCAAATCTAAAAGCTTCTCGAATGGATCGTACAGCCTATAGGCCAGTGTAACGCGTCAGTTGAAAGACCTACAAAATGATCCGAGCATTGTCGTTACTAATCCTCGTATTTTTGTTACTTTTTCCATCACTTTTTTGTCACCTGTTGAGCTTCGTCTTTAAACGCTTTTATCACCTCATTTACGTCTCATTTTTGTCGCTGTTTTGACACGGTTTTCAAGAAGCTTAGCCAAGATTTGGTCGAACTGGAGAAAATGTGCTCGGTTAAGGTGGGGGTTAAGATGTTTTAGTATCATTACGACAGTAGAAGACCTAATGATGGTCTGGCTGTGAGGAACTTTACAGCAGTGGTTCTCAACTAGAATGCTGCCAAACCCACTATAATCTAAAGATGGCAAATCAGTTCTCATATCGTGTGAAATACTGTAAAAGAAACATACTGTATATGACTAAGGTTTTCTATACTTTCATAAAAGATAATTCGTCCCCTTAGAATCATAAGGTTATTTCCATGTTCTGAGTAGTTCTGATATATTTAGGTTTAAGTTGTGACCATTAGGACCATTTGCTTCCATGCTCACAAATGCGACTAGTACCAGTATGTGTATTTGTGTAAACGTCTAAAGCTACCCGTAGTATAGGCCAAAACACTCAGACCAAAGCTGAAGGGAGATTCTCTGGAGCGAAGCAAAAGGCAGAAAAATTCCTAAGGTTCATTGGTGCCAAGAGAATTAAAGCTTTACTGCCACGAACTAGACTGCCCTAAAGACGTACTGACATTCATGTTTTTTTATTCACACAGTGCCCTTCTCTTCAGGCCAAGTCTGGTAGGGCTGTGATCCTTGAGACTGGGACGATATAAAAATAACTATTAAATAAAATGCAAAATCATAAGGATATAAAATTGAACATAAATATATTTAAGTACTCGAGGCTCAATGCTAACTCTGAAACGGAGAGTTGGGAGAGGAGCAAAGTAAAGCAAATGAAATCCCTGACCGTCGAGAGGCGCTTCGCTCAGGTCCTGTTGGTTCTTGAGGATTCCGGGGATGGAGAGGAAAGCCACGCCCACATCCTCGCAGTCTCGCTCCTGCTCCTCCTCCTCGGGAGGCTCGCTCACCACCGTGAAGCGGACCCTGCATCGGCCGCAGGCACAGAGACGGTCAGACAGACCCACAGACGCCACACACAACAAAAAGCTACATTTGATAATGGTCTAATATTATATTCTATGTTAGAGCTCGTCTCATTGGTCAATGCAGGAGGATACCAGACAATTGATTTTGCACATTTTATAACATTTGCAAAACATTTAAACTTCCAGACTATCATTTTAAGCTTACGTTATTCATTTAGTTACGCAATTTTAGAGTCTTCTCTTTTCCCACTTAAGTTTGGCATTATTTTAACATGACACTGACTTGTTTTACGCTGTAGTGGCAAAGTTTTTAATGTTTGACTTTGTTACGAGCACAAAAGCACATGAATGCCTCATAATTGGGTCACAATAACAACATTTGTAGTTGAGCTCTACCATCTGTGCCACCGTCGCCCCCTTAAACAAGCCTTTACCTGTAAAATAACAGTAACACACTTGATCCATCTCGAGGATGGGGTGGGGTCCTTCCTCCGTTTGATTCTGTGGCATTCTTTAATGATATCTGCGTTTGTTCAGAAAACACTGGAGTTTCTCACAAAGCCCTGGCCCAGTCTGTAATTGCCTCTGCTTCCCATCAGTCAGCCCACCCTCGTCACCTCTTCATCGCTCATCACCTACATTTCCATCTCTGGGCAGTTTCCCTGAAGGACGCTCCTCAGCAGATGTCTCCTCTCGCTGTGGTCAACAGGAATCACTGGGGAAAGTCAGAGAAACATTATACAGAGTGGATCACAAAACATATACGGCACTGGACTGTAATTTTCATAACTCAAATAATCTAATAATCTAATTTAGTAATATTTTTGCTGACGAAAACTTTTAATTTAAAGTAGTTCATGATGACAAGAACTATGTCTAAAAGGATTGTTAAAGATTGTGCTTTATTAGTAAGACATGTTTGTTTATCGGTTTTACTAATTTCAATGACTTCCTGTAATCTTTCTCAGGAGCATCACAAACGAGGAAAAGAATGGGAGAAAAATGTAAAAAAAAAAAAAAAAAAAAAAAAAAAAAAAAAAGAACCAACATATTTGGGGGAAATAGGTGAAAAAGAGAAACAATGAATGAAGTAAAAAATGGGGGGAAAAATAAAAATGAGGAAAATGTAAATGTTTTTTTTTCTGTAAAAAAGTAGCAAAATCTGGGGAAGATATGGGGAAAAAAACAATATAACAATTTTGAATATAGATGTTTGCAGCACATTTTTGCACATTTCTGATGTTTTGCAAAAATATCGCTTCATCATCGTTATTGAAAAAGTTCCCAAAATATTGAGATATACATTTTTGTCGATATTGCCCCGCCCTAATGGAGAAGTGACGACTTGGGCAGCTTATATGAATTTAAGCTGCCCAAGTAAAGAGTAAAGAGAGTTAGCATCAAGTCGAGTCGACTTAAAAACAGTTTCATACACAAGGCCATCGGGAAGCTGAACTCCCTGCCCTCCCTCCCACCCCCTGCTCCACAATCAAGGATGAGAGAAATACAATTTCAAATCATTCACATGGTTTGACAGATACAAATCTTGAATCTTGAATCAAGTAAAGCAGGTACACAATCCCTTTCTTACTAAAAGAACAATTCAATAGTTTAAACTGAGAAGACAGTATGAACCTTTACTATATGACTGAAATGCCCTGATATTTTCGCTGACCCATAAAAACTACATCAAAAACGGAAATAAGGAACTAAAAAGCACAATTATTTCCAGAGACAGTTTGAAAGAGCCTCATTTCAATCAAAGTGGCATTTGTCCTGTTAAAACTTGCAAGCATTCAGTGAAAAAGAGGAAAAACTGGATATGGGGTGACCTTTAAGCAAAACATTGTACAATTTCATTTTTAAATAAGACTTTTTGTATTTATGAGACGCACTGTGGTGGTGTGAAAGTGTAGCAGGCGGGTACCTTTGCTGTAGTTGTAGCTGGCGCTGCGCCCCTGTGCAGGTTTGGGCAGAGACACGGGGGTCTCCTCTGAGGGTAAATCCAACAGCGAATACTCCACAAAGAGTCGCACTACAGAGGCGTCCCGGGACACGCTGGACTCGGGCCGCAGGGACAGGGACACCACCTCCAAACGGATCCGCTCACACGCCTGAGCAGAGGAGGAGACATTTACAATGAGCCACAGGGAAGCTTCATGAGATACAAAGTAACCCCGGAGCAACAGGTTTTTAAGACTTTGATCAAAGAGTTCAGTGCTTTGTGAACTTGGGTCTCGTAAAGTAAAAAGTGTGCCTTGTTTAAGGGCCCATCTCACCGGCCTGGAGACTAGTTGGAGACTAGTTGGGGACTCAAGTTGGCCATGGTCACTGGCGATGGGGATTAGCCTTATCTGGAGATAAGGCTAATCCCCTGGTAGTCTCATTGAAAACCAACAGGTTCAATTTCAGTGCTGACTACATGGAGACTTGAAAAAAGTCTCCATGCAGTCAGCACATGGTCTCCGAGAGGTCTATGCGGCTTCAAGCAATTATCGCGAACACCATTTGTTGTCCTCAACCTGTGAGATGTTTCTGTGACGTCCCCGCAGTGTCTCCGAGACCTGTCGGATACCGAAGGGATCTCAAAGAGACTCCATACGACAACATTGCCACAGCTACTTGAGACCACGTAGACCTCTCAGAGACCATGTGGAGATCAAACCTGTTCCTTTTCACCGAGACTCACATTATTGCCAGAGGAAGTCTCTGAAACATTTCCGTGACCAGTGGCGAATCTAGTCTCCAGGGACTAGGCCCTTTGTATGCGCGCATTTAGCCCTTTAAAGCGGTGGCTCTCAAACCTTTCACTTTAAGTACCACCGGGCCAAGACCAAGGTCAAACCAATCTAAAAAGAGTCTAAATGGTTGGAAGAATTATGTATAAACATGTCTTAACAATAACAAACACCAACTAAAGGACAGATGAAATTATCTCAAATTGCATCAGACCCTAAGTACCGTTCCTTGAGAGCCTTTCATTCTAAATACAAACCCTCAACGAGAGTCAACCAAATAAAATAATAAGCCAAACTGCGACCACCAAATGTTTTGCCCGCACTTCGCCAAAACAGAAATGCTTCAGAGAGCTTTTCTTTTCCGTACACAGACCCAGATACAACCAGACTTTTTAATAGAGTTTTATTTGGTGCAAAAATGTCTCAAGGTTAAAAAGAGTGCGATACGTGTCCCAGCGAAAAACAACGAACCCTAAATTATTTATCGAGTAACAAACAAATAACGAAAAATCAACAGCGTCTGTATTTCCCAGTCCTGCTGTTGTTTCCAGCGCCGTATTGATTAGCGCCGTCGCGGTTAGAGCTTTTACACGGCGTCGGCTTGTTTGTATCAATCGAATACATCGTTCTGTTTAGAGAATTAGAAAAGGGCAACTCGCGCCGAGATTCGGGAAACTAACCAGCGCTTGTCCGGGAAAATAAAATCGAACAAAAACAAAACACTAATTAGTCCACGATCAGCAGTTTACCGCCTGGTTTCGCCGCCGTGTTTTGGAGGTCGGAGAAACCAGAACAAACCTACGCCGATGTGTTTCTAAAGGCTCCCCTCACAGTGAAGGTGAAATATCGTCAACTGGACTGGGTTGAGTGAGTTGAGCTTCTTCTTCTGTGCTATTGTGGTTTGAAGTGCCCGTGAGGCTTCACCACTACACAGACATGAACTCCACGGGTCATGGGGCAACCACTCCATCACCGGGAACACTTTTATGCCAGCGTGTTGCATTAGATTTAGCCGTGTGCGACATCATCATGAGATTTCTATCGAGGGGATCTACATTGTATCTGTTCAAAAAGTAAATAATAAAACATAAATAAAGCCGGATTGGAATACCGGATTTGGAATAGGGCTAAATGTAGTTAAATCTTAAGTCTGTACTCGAAGCAAATCTTCAGGGAGGCGAGCTGGAGCCCACTCTCTGTGAAAATTAGCCAAACAAAACATCTACCATCAAAATTACCTGTAATAACATTAACCAGTATTTCGATCTATTTATTGGGTCAAACATCCCCTTGCCTTTCTCCCTGTGGCCGGGGCCGGAATGACGCAGTCGTCGCTGTCGGTCGATTGGCTCTGATCCGCTTTCGGGACGTCCTGAACGCCTGTGAAAGGAGGAAACCCCAGATCAGAATCCCCAAACTCTGAGCACAGCGGTCGGCCTCACTGGGACAGAGCTCAGCATTGGTGCCATTATTTATTTATAAAACAAACACGAAGGAGGGAACACAGGAAACAGGGCTACAATACAAGCACTGTGATTTTAGGATTCCATTTCTGCTTTTACTACGATCAACTTACTTACACGACGGCTGCTACGTTAAAATGTTCACATGGCTTGTTCATGTTCAAGTTCTGCAAGTCAATGTGAGACATATGTGAGGGCGAGTGTTTCTTTTGTTGGGATTAATGTGTGGAGTGAGTTGGACCAAGAGCTAAAAGACTGTAAAACACTAATTCAATTTAAAATTCTTTTGAAGAAATCAATTATAAAAAAAAATACCAGGAGAATGGATGCTAAGGATGCAACATTAAGATAGATTTTTTTTCTTTGTTCTTTGTGACGATCTAAACACACAAAAATGGTATAACTGTATGCATAAGACATTGGCAGCTTTTACTGTTTGTTTTGTAAATACACTGGGAGAGCTTTAGCTTTAGCTTCTGCCTATTCCATTTCAGACTTTATGTTTATTTATGTCGTTATCTGTCAAATGTTTAAATGTCTGAATAAAAGAATCTGAATCTGAATGTACAGAACATTCCTCGACCAAAACATTTTTAACGGCCTATAATTTAAAATGTAATTGGTGCAGCTAAGAATTCTATAACTATACTATATGTCAAAATGTTTATGTTCATGTTTATTTATACATTTCGTACACAAAGCATCTCACTGTGCCATACGTCTGTAATGGCTGGACGTTGCTCTGCACATATGCACTGAGCTCAAATGACTCATGAAGGTGATCAGAAGAGGAGACAATATTCAAAATGATGGGCTTGATGTTGGTCAGATGAAAGGACCTTCAGCCGTAAGATGAATGTGGCGGGTTTGTGAATCCAAACTTTCAAATAACGATCAGGGAAAACACTTGGACATTTTCTGTTTGGAGATTTATTCCGCTCCAACTGAAATTATGACAGGACAACAGAAGGTCATGCAACCTAAAACCAATATATGTAACCAGTTTGTCAGTGTGTTTCTCAGGGGGCTCATATTTATAAGGTCTACTGAGGGCAGCATTAACTATTAACACGAGTCTGACCAGGAAACACCAACAGTCGATTTACACCTATAATAATCAATGGACTCGGCTGCTGGGGCAGATGGGTCTGGTGCCGAGAGAGTGGAAACGCTATTCACTCTGTATTCGCTCATCAACTACGACTTGACAATGTGAATGGTTGGACAGCGTGGCCTTTTGTTTTTGTGTCTCGTGAGGCAATTCGGTTTGAGAAGTTAGGCGTGAATGTTTAAAGATGATGCAGAATGTGCACAGAGGATGTCAGAGCCAGGAGCCAAATGAGTGGAAATGAAAATGTTCACTTAAAATAACACCAGTGCTGAAATGTATACATTGTATGGATGACAGGGTGCCCAGTGTGGTTTTACAGTACCGTCCATGTCCTCCGAGATCTGGTCTGAGTCGTCGGACTGAGAGCTGACAGTGAGGATCTGTCCTTCAGAGAAATTAGACTCCTCCGCTTCATCAGCTAAAGGGGGCGCTGCTGAGGCGGGCTGGACACGCAACACAAGCAGGCGAGTAAATAACCACGCAGTGAAAGAGAATGTAACAGTGGTTAGGTTTCGGATAAGTATGTGTGAATGCGGTGAAGTTTAAAGCTAAAGCAAACCTGCTCCTCTGCAGCGGAGGCCTCCACAAACGTGACCTTTTTAGCAGCAGGTCCCTCCTTCGGCAGCGGCTTCAGCCTCAGCTTTGGCAACGGAGCCTACAATACAAAAGATTCACTTAAATGGTGAATCTGTTCAAATACATATATATAGCCATTTCTTAAAGAAGAATTATGCGTCCGGTGAATAAACACAGCTCGACATTTCTTAACACAAGTGGCAGACGTTTTAGGATTTGTTCAAAGTTTGGGTTAAGAGGGTTCCCCCCAGGTTGGAAAGTGGACGGTGACTCTTTTACACAGTGCACAGGTGTTAGAAAACAGCCCAAATTCTGGATTTATTTAATAACAAATGATTAAACATCCTTTGGGGCTTTTTGCAGGTATTTGGTAGTAATCTCAAACACATCTTATTCAATATTTTGTATATTGTCTGAAACTTTAGGCAGTGTTGACTGTATTGTAAATGTGATGTATATAAATAAACCTTGACCTTTCAGAGGCTTAAAGAAGAAATTATAATTATTGACAATAATGGTGGAAAATCACAAAACAATGATCCCACTAACATCACTTCTGGCTGCCATAATTTCTGATTTTACTGCTTTTGCTTTTAGAGGAAGGAAGTCATTTATTTGCAAAGCGCTTTCCATGAAACACTTTATCGTTTTTACATATATTCTAAGAGATGCCTACCTTTGCCGCTCCCACGTTTGGACGAGGCGCCTCAGCAGCTCGTCTGTTCTCCCCCTCAGCCTCCGTTTCCTCTTCAGCTCTGGGCCCTCTCCGAAGCGGAGGTCGCTCTTGTATTTGGGACGGCTCCGGACTCGGTTCCTCGGGTTCCTCGACCGCTCTGTGTTTTGTGATGAACCTGGGCTCCTCCAGCGTGACCTCGGACCCCGGAGGAGGCAGGTACGAGAGCTTCCACTTCAGAGAGAGCTGGATGTGCCCCGCGGGGAGTCCGGACTGATCGATCAGCTCGAACACTCCTGAAACAGACACAAGGGTTTTCCATTAGATTAGACCTTTCAGCTAAATGTACCACAAGACTTAATCAGAACAATAACGAAATGAGGAAAAGTGTAAATAAAACTGAAAAGGGAATTCAGGCTAAAGCTCGGTCTCACCAGTGATGGCTTTGTCCTGGGCCAGCGACTTGAGCGGGACGTTGGCTTTCCCCAGATACAGGTCCATCTGCTCCTCTTTGAGGTCGAAGACATAGAACTGCATGGATTCTTGGGTGAGGTACCGGTGCAGCCCCGAGTCCATGAGAACAGAGTAGAGCTTGGAGTCGTCGAAGTGAGGCTCGGCGGAGTCCGGGACGGTGTCAGAGGGGTAATCCGGGGCGTCGTAGAAGTAATAGACCACGTACGGACTGGGACAGGCCGCGAGTCTGGAGCGGAGGCCACTGCAGCTGTGCACCGTGACATAGAGCTCGTTCCAGTCGTCTGTCAGCGCGGGCTGCGGGAAGAGACACACAAATAATCAACGAATAAATATGATCGAGAAAGTCCAGCCAAGTTTTATAGTTTGGCATCGAGTCGACAAAATATTTAGAGGGAGCATCATGTTTTTACTGGAATTTGATAATAATCTCAAACACATCTTCATCACTATCTTCGGGTGGTTATAATGAAGCTAAAGCGAGTGTTTTTACTCTGCGGTGAAAGCATTAAGCTTAGCAGGAGATCGAGAAGTGACGGAAGCATTTCCTGGATATGTAGGACCTCGCTCCCTCTGCAGTGCTAAAATGGACGTAGGAGTTTTGATATATCGCGATATCTTGCAGGACGATATGATACCAATACTTTTGATGATGTCATGCATATTAATGACCATCATGCATATTAATGAGGTAGCAGTGCTACACAGTTTTCACAGTGAATAGAGACTCCAAACTCGTGGGTCTGGAAACACCAGGGGTGTACGTGGGGTGGAAACACCCGTGACCAATAACAGTGTTTGTACAACAGCCTTTTCCTCCAACCAGGCAAGGGGGCGAGGGGGAGAGAGAGGGGTGGGGGGGGGTGCATTTGTTTTGGGGGCTATTAGGGCAGGCACATAGCGCAACATTAGCGCCACTCAGAAAATGGCCATTGAGTTACAGTTTGCTCAGTCCTTTTGCCACGCACAAGATCTGGTCCTCAGTCCTCATGTCTTTGTTAGCTGTTGTATTCTGCTTGTGTAATGACAAAAAGGCAAAAAAGATGCTAGTTTCAAAGTTGGTTTGGGGCAAAGTGAAGGCCACTGAATAAATCAATGAAGTCTGATTAAAAAGCGCAGAGAGAGATGCACTTCCTACAACATTAACAAAAGGCATCATGCAGAAGGGAGACGAGCGACAAGTGGGGCATTATTCAACATTATAACAACATTATAACAACATTATATTATAAGCTCCAAAAAAGGTCAGTTTAACTGCAGATTATCCAGTAAGTATCTCCGCTTACCTGTTGCAGTGTTTGGCCGAGGCTGGAGCTAACGTAGTCCATTGCCTTGACCTTCTCCTTGTAGAGGAGCAGAGTCTCCCTCATGGGGATCCTCAACCTCAGCCAGTAATCCAGAGAACCAAAGGAGCGAGCCTCCTCGGACACTCCTGACGGGACACACAGGGACAGGTCAATATGTCGGCCCAGATTATATCAGACTTTATGATTCATCTGAGATCAATTGTTTATTTGCTAAATGAGACGGTGGAAGTGTTAGGAAACCCTTATGCCTAGGAAGCAACTTACGTGGAGATATTATTGCACCAATACGACAAAAATGCATTTTGAAAAATGGTCCTTGAAATTACAATTTCCCAAATAAAAAAACATTGAATAGTTTTTTTTTCTGTTTCCAGGAAAAAGTTTATACGTTCCTGTTTTGGCCCCTTAAGCACAAAAGTGACTGAGCAACTTTCATTTTATACAATATTTGATCAGTAGTCACTTTAACCAGCACTGTCCCTCACCAATGAGCGGAACGGTCCCGTGCACCTTTCCCTCCTGCTCCATCAGAGACTGCAGTCGGATGTTTCCCGCGGCCAGAGTCCTCCAGTCCAGCCCCAGAGCCTGATGCAGCTCCACAGTCACCGCGCCTTTGTTCACGTAGTCCAGGAAGTCCTGGTCCATCCGCACCACGAAGCGCGAGGTGAAGCCGTAGCGGGGGCAGCGGCCGCTCACGACGGGGGTGGAGTGCAGCCCGGACAGGAGCACGCTGTAGGTGCAGAAGGTGGACGGCTCTGGGTCGGACACGGAGTCCAGAGCGGCGGGAGAGAGGGAGACGCCGCTGATCTGAAGCTCCAGAACGTTCTCCCCGCGCTCCAGATGGAGGCTCTCGTTGAACTCGTCCGCCTCGTCCTCCTCCGTCACGTCCGCTCTGAACACGTACGCCTTCGTGCCGTAAGCGATGTCCTTGAGCTGAGCTGAGGGAGACACGGAAAACGCCACGGCCATCTTTAAATCAATCTCCGCCTTTACTAAAACTTCACAATCAGTGTTTGGTGAACAGTACAGGGATAGGATTTGCTTGAAAGTTTAAACACTAGACATTTTTATTTTATTACTGCCCATAATTTCTGTGGCAGCTCCACAGCAAAGGTACAACATTCAGAAAACTAAAAGATGACAGTCCCAAATAGGTTGGTCCAGGGACAGCACTAAAGGTAAAGGTTTTTTACACAGTGTTTTCTTATTTTTGCCCCTCATTTTTTATTATTAATATGTTCCCTATTTCCCCCCATTTTTTACATTATTTTTACAGAATATTTTCTTATTTTTTCTCGTTTTCCCATTTAACTTTTTGTATTTTATTTATTACAGCACTAAAGGAACTCCTATTTTTTTGACAAAGTATTTTCTTATTTTTGCTACAATTTCCCCCATTTTTCCCAAATGAATCCCCATTTTTCACACATTTCTTAACATTAAAGTCAAATCCATAATATTGTAAATTTAGATGACAAATATTTTAGTATTGGAAAAAGAATCGCACAGTCATCGGCATCGAAAAAACAAGTATAAAAAAAATGTAACGGTACCAAGCCCTAGTCTCAATTACCTTCTAGTTTCCTGATCTTTGCGGCTCTTGAGTCCAGAAGCCTGGCCTGATTCTCCAGCCTCTGCTCCAGCTCCATCCTGCCACTTTTCAGTTTTGTCGACACAGCATCCAGCTCAGCCTGTAATAATCAGATTTTTCGTCACTCACAGCTCTCAGTGGCCTCAATTTTTGAAACAAGACAATAAATCCTCTGGCTGTATTTCCCGTGTTCCCTGTACCTCCCTCTCACAGATGTGGGTGAGGTAACTTGCCTTTGGTAGTTTGCACTTACGTTCTGACCTAAGAGCTGAAAGTAAAAGCTGCCGTGTACCTTGTGATCTTTGCAGAGCTTGCTCTCCACACTGAGCAGCGTCCTGGTCTTCTCCAGCTCCTGGATGGTCTCAGCGTGAGCCGCTCTCAGTTTCCTCACGTTCACCTCGTCCTCGACCGCCGAGAGGAAGGCCAGCTCCCCGTCCCGCTCCGACTTACGCTTCTGCGCTCAGACGTCACACACATGAGACACGGAAATAAACTTAGTGTAGCCTGAAACACTAAGCAAGATGATTTCAAAATCTAAAACACTTTAAATATTGACAGCGTTTTCAATATGTTTTTTTAATCGAAAACAGCATAGATTTGCGAACAGAGATCAAATAACAAAGTAAGCAGTGAGTGGGTTTACATGCTCTTTGAAGTATTTGAAGTATCCTGGTTTACACAGTATTTTCAGTTTCCCGGATAACCCAGGTTATTAGAAACCAAGTGCTTCCTTGGATAGTTCTTGTCTGTGTTTTGTAAAAAAATTCATATGTGTTGATCATATGGCTCAAGTGTTTAGCTCCTTACCATATTTGTCACTCTGGAGCTTTAAAGTTGGTATTTGTGTATTTGACCTTGTAGTGGCCAAGTGGCTGTATGAGTGGTCAGCATGGCGCCTTTACTTTCCATCACAGTGGCCTCTAGGATCCATTGTTTGGAAGGTTTTCTCTGCTGCCTCTCACCAGAAAACCTACAAAACAATTGGTCCTGGAGCGTTGTAATTTAGAGTGATCGAAAGTAAAGAACCACCAACTAACTACTTTTTATCAAATATCAACTTTTTTACTCTAGTATCTCATGTAAACAGCGATATGAGTATCCTGCTTTCTCTGGCGCATGTAAACACGCTCAGTGTAAATGCATAATATTAATAACACTAGTTTG
Organism: Proterorhinus semilunaris; assembly: GCA_021464625.1. Taxonomy (NCBI): domain Eukaryota; kingdom Metazoa; phylum Chordata; class Actinopteri; order Gobiiformes; family Gobiidae; genus Proterorhinus; species Proterorhinus semilunaris. The sequence continues at coordinate 4,039,278 of CM038356.1, read as the reverse complement.
ACATGTTTTTTGCTTGGGCTAATCTACAGATTGTTCGCAAGGTCATTTTGGGAGTTTGGGAACCCATGGCCTAAAACATGATCCTCGACTTACTTTAACGAGCAGCAGGGCCTCTGTGAGTTCAGAGGCGTCATAGTCGCTTCCCTTAAAAACACAACAACAAAAGGGAAGTGTGAGATTTGGAAGGCTGAGTTAAATTCCAGACGTGATGTTTGGCAGTGAAGTTTTCGCCCGTCATAATGAACTTACTTTGCCGTAAACCTTCAGCTGCTCTTTCATTTCCTCCAGCTGCTGCTTTTGCCCCGAGAACTGAAGGTGTAGCTTCTTATTCTCTTCTGTCAGCTTCTCACTGGCATCTACAGAGCAGTGAATGGGCAAAATATGAGCATCATGAACCCACACTGATGTCCCACGTCGGCTCAGCACCTCTCTCGGCTTTGACTCTGTCCAGGATCTCGTTCTTGTCCACGAGGTCGGCCTGGAGCGCCGTCTCTAACTGCGAGATCTGCAGCTTCAGCTTCTGCTCCTGGATCTGCCACCTCTGCTGCGGCGACACGTCAAAGGCTCTGCGGCCGAAACAAGATAATATTATATAAAAGACTGTGTGTTTGACTTTTGTTCTGGCAGTTCAAAAGGTTTAGTTCAATTCAATGCAGTCACCTTGGAGGTTATATTCTGTATATAAAAACACATTTTATCACATAAGACTGGATGTAGAGTGATTAGTACTGCCATGTCTTGGTCAAAAGGTAAATCTAAATGTCCAAATATATAATATCAAAGTAAAGTGACCTGTTGAGAAGCTTGTTGTGGTTCTCCTTTAGCAGGTCTCTCTCCTGCTCCAGTTCAGACATCTGCTCCTGAAGCTGAGAAAAACAGAGAAGAATGGGTCATATTTAATAATGTATGTTTATTAATAAAATAAAGCTAAAACAAATGAAAAAGTGATTTCTGTGGGTCTTAAATGTGCTGCAGTTTAGACCTGTACTATGCATGTGATCATTAGCAGTTTTTCATCCTTCTCTCAAAAGGTTAATGCTTCGAAATCTAAATGTTATAAGAAAATGGCTGCCCTGACCTGCTGCAGGGCTCTGTTGGAGACGGCGGAGCTCCTGAGCTGATTCTCCAGCTCCAGGCTCCGGACTCGCTCCTCCTTCAGCCCCGCAGAGAGAGAGTCCACTTTGGACAGAGCCGTGTCGTGACTGGCCTTGAGTCTCCTCTGACTCTGCAATAGTGAAAACACAAATCAACACACAGATAAGGTTAATACGGGCAGAAGAAAGTCAGATTTAATGCTTTTTAATTCACAAATACTACATTTTAATGCCACACACACACAATCAGTGTGTATCCCATTTCAAACAGAGGAAAGAGAACTGGACAAAACAGACAACTTTTCAAGTCAATTTCAGCCCAAACAGCAAGAAAAAAATTATTTTACACTATAATTGTGGTATTTTTTGATGAACTTAGTAAAAACTTTTGAGCAATGCCATAACCTTACAATAAATTTAGATTTATTGCCAGTTTGAATTCAAGTTAATGCTTTTTTTTTTTAATTACGTGCAAGGCCTTAATTTTGGCACAATTCATTTAATAACCTTTAATGCTTTTTAATGCCCTGAGAAACCTCAGATATACATTACCATAAAGTCTTCAAATAATGATAATAACTCATTCTAAACAAGACTTGTTTATACTGTAGTTTTTTTCTACATGTTGTTCAATCTCTTTTGACTGTGATATTCAATTCAATTCATTTATTTGTCAATTCCTTTCACAATGAATCGAAATAGTTCATTCTCTCGTCCTTGTTGTGGAGCAGAGGGTGGGGAGTAAGGGGTGGAAGCACAGAGAGGGCAGGGAAGGGAGCGAGTTCAGCTTCCCTATAGCCTGGTGTCTGAAACTGTTCTTTTCAGTTGACTGGAACTGGCATAAATGCATAAATCTAATCAGGTGCTAGCTCTGGTGTCTAAAGAGTCACAATGTAACAAAATCAGACGACATCTACGTGTTTTGGTGAAGTAATGATTTCTCATTTTCATAGCAACAGTAGATTCTAAATTGAGTTCAGTGAACCCTTAGTGGGATGTTTCCAAATGTATTTATTTATTTATTTTACTCTAATTTAAGAAACATTAGACTTGATTTAAAATGGTGTGTGTCTAGAAAACACAGATTTATAGGTGATAAAAACACTTATTCATCCATAACAATAAGCAGAGGTGGATAGAGGAGCCAAAATATTTACTCAAAGTAAGAGTAACATTAAAATAATTGTACTCAAAAGTTAGAGTAAAAGGTAGTGGCCCAAATAATTACTCGGGTAAGAGTAACAAAGAGCTTTTACTTGAGTACTGTGAGCACCGAGTAACTGAGCGTAAAAGTCTGATTCAGTCGTGACATAAATGATGAGAAACAAAACATGAAATAATGCGGAAATTATAATATTTTCAGACAGTACCAAAAAAAACATAGAAAAAGAAATCATTATGAAGAATTAAGAAATAAAACAAGAATTGCATTTTTACCACGTCAAAATAAAGCTTTTTCTTTAAAGATTTACTCACAGTGGAAAAAGTTAGCAAAGCTCTCGATTTACCGATCGATCTACGTTCCCACCCTCACCTATGGTCATGAGATCTGGGTAACGACCGAAAGGACAAGATCGCGAATACAAGCGGCCGAAATGAGTTTCCTTCGCAGGGTGGCTGGGGCTGAGGAGCTCAGTTACCCGGGAGGAGCTCGGACTAGAGTCGCTGCTCCTCCACGTTGAAAGGAGCCAGCTGAGGTGGCTAGGACATCTGTTCCGGATTCCTTCCTGGTCGCCTCCCTCGGGAGGTGTTCCAGGCATGTCCCACTGGGAGGAGGCCTCGTGGAAGGCCCAGGACACGCTGGTGGGACTATGTCTCCGAGCTGGCCTGGTGTCGCCTCGGGGTCCCCCCAGAACAGATGGAGGAGGTGTGCGTGGATCGGGAAGTCTGGGCATCTCTGCTGAGACTGCTGCCCCCGCGACCCGGCCCCGGATAAAGCGGAAGGAAATGGATGGATGGATGGGCATAAGTTTTTTTGTCAAGTAAAAGTATAGGAAGGAAAAAGTGCTGCATGAAAAAACTAATTGCAAAAGCACAGTTACTTCAGTTTCTACCCAGCTCTGCCGTGTGGTCAGGCTGTACTCTGGTCAGTAAGTAGCTCCAACTCAGCAAAACACTTTTAATTAAACCTACTTCTGAAAGAAACTTTAACTAGCCATGAGAAACCGTTGCTGAACACACGCTACCCCGGCAGGTACCGTTCAGCGCGAGGAAGAAGCTCGTGTCTAAGTCTGTGTGTGTCTCCTCACCTCCTGCAGCTGGAGGAAGCGCCCCTCCAGCTCGGCGATGGCGTTGGAGCGCTCGGCCAGTTGCTTCTGCACCTTGATCATGTTCACGTTGCTGTTGACGTACGACCTGAGACCGAGACAAAACAAAACATTTTCAAAACGGTAAACAACGAGGCGAGGCTGAATTTAATGAACAGGCCCAGGTGGAAAACAATCAATAGAAGACGGGCAGTGGATCGTGGACAAAGGTAGAGGCTCGGCTTTGAGCGAAAATCCCGGCGCAAAAGGCAAACTCGCGGAAATTCATAATAATGCGTTTGTCTTACACAGTTCAGCGCTTTTCCCAAACGTTTACAGTGTTATTCATTCACTCCATACGTGGCGGTAAACTACGCTTGTCGCCACAGCAGCCCTGGGGCAGATTATACGATTCGAATGTACCGGAGGTTCGTGGTCTGCTGTGTCCTCGCGTCCGCAAGCCTCTCCTCGAACTCGGCCTCTCTCCTCCTCAGTTCCTCTCGGAGCAGCTGGGCGTCGCCCTCCAGCGCCTCCATGTGGCCCCTCTGGGACTCGATCACGTTCTCTCTGAAGCACAAGCAACAAGCCCCGCATTTACAAACGTGTTCGAGCGGAGAAAAGTGAGTTGGCAGATCGTGAAGAAGAGTGCTGACAGGTTTCGGATCTCCGCCCGGGCGTCCTCCAGCAGGCTGTGTCCGTATCGAGGCAGCTGACCGGCCGGGGGTCGCCCTGCTCCGTCCAAACTCCTCGTGCCTACAGAGGGCAGAATGACACACACGCTATTTGAGTACATCATTAATTACTGCAAAAACAATGGAATTATTACTTTTAATAATATTAGTTTGGAATTTTGCACTTTCAATTTCGTCATTCTGTTCTTTACATTTACTTCCGTGAATGCAACACAACTTTTGGTTCTGTCAATATAGTATCTGTACATTTTATAAAGATAAATGAATCCAGTTAAAGCGGTAAAGTACTTAAGTAGAGCTTATGTACTGTACTTTGACTTGAGTGGTACCTTTGACTCCACTACATTTGAAAGATCAACATAATATTTGACGCTCTACATTTCTATAAAGGGTCCAAAGCAAACAGTAAAAGTTAGCCTTAGATTTTGTTCAATATATAAAACAATACAGGGTTTCTACTAGGAGTGTGACAATATATCGATTTTCCGATATATCGCGATATTTTGCGGGGTGATACGATATCAATACTTTTTATTCCGATATCATACTTTTGATGACATCATGCATATTAAAGAGCAACGTCATGCATATTAATGAGGCAGCAGTGCTCCACTGTTTTCACAGTCAATAGAGGCCAACAATGAGCAAGAATTCAGTCCGGACAGCAGGGGGCAGCACTACAGCTTTAAGCATTTGGACCAAACACTTGCACACAAATAAATTACTTTTAATGATAATCTTTATAATTATAAAAACTAATTTGGTGTTGATTTATTACTTTTTAAATAGGACTGTAGTTTCTTTAAATGTAAATGAAGTCGCTGACAGATCTATAGACCCATTTTCAGTGAGTAAGTCAGGGATCATTTATAAAAGTGGTACAAAGCACATGAAAATAAATGTAAATGATGAATAACATGTAGTATGTTAAAATAAAGGTTAAAAGTATGTTTTTTATTTATCGTGATGTATTGTAGCTTATTTTTGTGCAATATATTGATTATCGCAGTATCGGCGTATCATGAGATAATCGTTATCGTGAGCTATGCATCGTATCGAATCATGAGGTACTCAGAGGTTCCCACCCCTAGTTTCTACAGGTGGCAGCTTGTCAAATGTAATGCTCTTCAATGCCATTTTAATGCCTATTTACTATATTCTTAATGCCATAAATGAAGAAAATCTGGTCATATTTCCTTTCGTCAGATTTGTAAACATGAATTCAAACAGAGGAACCCAAAGGGCAACTTTTGAGGAAAACAATGTGTCAAATTTCTACAAATGAGTTTGTTTCAGACCATCATTTGTGTGTTTTTGACAAATGCACGCAGTAGAAATAGTTGAGCGATGTCATTGTGCAGGTTCTGCCTCTGAGGAAAAATTATATTTTCAAAGAAATGTTGATTTAATACTAATTTGAATTCTATTTAATGCTTTTTAATGACTTTTAACGCCTTAATTTGGGCATAATTCAGATAATGACTTTTAATACTTTTTAATGCGCCGCAGAACTAAGAAGATTAGTCCTTGTCCTGTGGCTGTAGAAGTGATTAACTTTTAACACGATTTTCAAGCCAGAAGTTACTCACATCACTTATTTAAACTGATTTGTACTTTTTACAGCATAAACTTTCTCTTAAGAAATCATTTGATTGGTTTAATTTACTTTGATTGGAATCATATTTCACCAGTACAATCTGTACTTTTACTCAAGTAGCAAAATCAAGTACTTGCTACTTTCCTAGTATTGTGAGAATCGGCAACATCAACTTATCGCACATCAGATAGATTTAAATTCAAAAGAAAATAATAAAAAAATAAAAAATGAGATTCAAAGGTACACTATAGTTTACTGTCCTCAAAGGTAAACTAAATCCACTGCATGTGACGTTTCCTCTCGACTCACTTTTGGGCCGCATGGGGGAAGGAGGCGGCGAGTCCCTGAGTTTCTTCAGCCCCGAGTTGACCCGCGGGTGGATGTGGTTGTAGGGGGTGGCCCTCCTGCTCTGTTGCTGTATGAGCTGCTGTTTGGCCACACGGAGGCGCTGTTTGAGAGCCTCGTTCTCGCTCTGCAGACTCCTGACGTTGTCCTGCAGGTCCTCCATCATCTCCTCCATCTCCACGTCCCGCACTCTGGCGCCGGGCTGAGGGGCCGCCCCGGACGCCAGCTGCTCCAGGCGACTGCGGTCCTTCACCAGGCGCATCAGCTTCGTGGCCAGTCTGAAGAGGCACGGATATCGACAATAAAGATGTTCAGTCTCATGTGGAATTAATCAACATACACTCTTTTTTCCAAGAAGCTCTTAGATTCTCTTAAGAAAACTCACTGACATGGAGCTGAGCAGATACATTGTTCGAAACACAAAAACGGCCTCTGGAGTCTTATAGTCTGGAGACGTTTGCAGATTTTAAATATCACACTGACTTTTTCATTTTGTCGTCCTGCTTGTTGATGTGCTGTTTGAGGTTCAGGTTCTCGTCGTTGAGGCGCAGGAACTTGTCCTCCAGCTCCTCGCGGGTCAACCGCAGCACGTCCTGACGCACTCGAGCGTTCACATTTCCCGACGTATCTGCAGGGGGACAATACGTTAGCGATTAAAAACCAGGGATGAACTAGTTTGGCTACGGGTGGGCAACACGGTGACACCATCTAATGCGCCGGTGATGGCAACAGGAATCAAATATGAAAACGGTGGAAAAATTTATTCTAAATTGTTGATTTCTTCTAACAATAAAATAATAATAATACACCTCTATTGGCACATCAAATATGGGCGACAGTGGCGCAGATGGTAGAGCGGGTCGCCTCATGATCTAAAGGTTGGGGGTATGAATCCCGGCTCCTGTCAGTGCACATTGTCATTATGTCCTTGGGCAAGACACTTCACCCATCTTGCCCCCAGTGTATGAATGAATGGGTAACTGGTTCCTTGATGTAAAGCGTTTTTAGGACTATTATTTAACCTCTTAACGCCCACCTTAACCGAGTGCATTTTCTCCAGTTCGGCTTTACCAATATCTAATAGCTTCTGGACTGGAGCCAGTGTATCGCATCATTTGAAAGCTAAGACCCACAAAACTGATCTAAACTGATCTTTTTTTGGTCCTTTCCTGGACTATGCACACTACATCTCTGGTCAAGAAAAGTAATCAGTGTCTCTACTTTCTCCGCAAGTTAAGAAGAGCAAGAGTCCCAGCCTCCGTTATGTGCAACTTCTACAGAGGGACTATAGAGAGCATCCTGACCAGCTCCATCACTGTGTGGTTCTTCTACAGAGGGACTATAGAGAACATCCTGACCAGCTCCATCACTGTGTGGTTCTTCTACAGAGGGACTATAGAGAGCATCCTGACCAGCTCCATCACTGTGTGGCACGGCGCCAGCACTGCCTCCTGCCGAAGGAGCCTCCAGCTCATCGTGAGAGCAGCGGAGAAGATCTGTGGAGCTCCTCTCCCCTCCATTAAGGACATGTACTCCACCCGTCTCACCCGCAAAGCCGTCAGAATCACCAGGGACCCTACGCACCCATCACACAGTCTCTTCAGAGTAATGCCTTCAGGGAGGAGACTGCGGAATCTACGGCCAGGTCGAGTCGACTGAAAAACAGTTTCGTACACAGGGCCATCGGGAAGCTGAACTCCCTGCCCTCCCTCCCACCCTCCGCTCCACAATCAAGGATGAGAGAAATAGAATTTCAAATCAGTCATGGTTTGACAAATAAAGCAATCTTGAATCTTGAATCTTTTTCCTTGTATTGTTGCTCTGTTCTTTTTCCATCTAATTTTTGTTGCACTTTTTTGTCCCTTTTTATTGCTCTTTTGTGGCATTTTTTTTTCTTATTTAACGCCTTTATGTTGCATTTTCATGGTTAAGTTAAGTCAAGTTTTAGATTTGGGTAATGCCAAACTGGAGAAAACCCCCACCTGAACCGAGCACGTTAACACAAATCAAGATCTAAATTGTGGTCTACTCGGCTCTAGGAAAAAAATGTTTTGCCATATACTGCCCAGACCCCAAACCACCATTTATATGAAAAGTTAATCCCTACGTTTAACAAGTTAGAAAAACAATGAGCTTGAGAAGAAGAAGTTGTGCGGCGTTTACTGACCTACAGCAGGTCTGGGAACATTCAAAGTGATGTCTTTGACGGGGACATCCGCCGCAGTGTCATCAAAATACGACATGACTCAGCCTAAACAAAATAAGACACATAAGAGATTAGCAACACCACTGTATACATGTCACAAGTCACGGTTTTCCCACATTCAGACATTGTTTCCCACGGAGGGACAACTTTGAACAACAAGACCCTCCCCCTTATTTTAAACCCTGGCTTCACTCATTTTTCCCAGTTGTTTAATTCATAAAAATACACAGTTCTCATTAAACTTTTGTCGGAACCGTTTCGAAATAGCGGCGATGTTAGCATTAGCTTGTACCCCATATTCTCGCCCGGTCTGACAGTCTGAGGGATAAACTCACCTTTTGTGGGAAAACCAGGTCTCAGCAAAGTCCCCGTTTATATTCCACTGAGGAAGCATCCATTTCTGACATGTATGATGCTTTGAAAAGGCGCCTTCATCTTTAAATTAAGGTTTAATCACGGGAGATGGACGGTTGCTACAGAAAACATCCTTTCGTGTTGTTAGGACGGCACTGCGCATGCGCGACCACAAGAGGATTGTGGGAACTGTAGTTAAGTCATACCATCGACAACTAACCGTCTAAAATCTTTAAAAAGAGGCCCCAAAATTAGCTATGAAAAGGGCTACCATTTGTATTTAATATTGATTTATGATGAAACTTTATTCAATGCACAGAACTGTATTGTTTTTACCGACACAACACACTTATTGAAATTAATGCTTGTATGTTATTCTACTTGTTGGCTAAAATAGTATGCATCCCACTGTTTAGAAATTCTATGTATTATTATTTATTACAACAGGTGACCAATATAGCTGCTGTGTAGGCCAACTTGGCATTTTGTGTCGTGTTCGTTCAGACCAACAGTGTATTTAAATGCAGCCCATTATTTTCTGTTTAGGGTTCTCCAAAGAAATTCAATTGTGGAATCAAATGGCAAACATAAACAGGTAAAACAAATGGAATGGAAAGGAGAAGATGAAGGAGAAAAGAAAGCTGAAGGGGGAAAGGGAAGGAGGAGGAGGAGGAAGAGGAGGAAGAGGAAGAAGAAGAGGAAGAGGAAGAAGAGGAAGAGGAAGAAGAGGAAGAAGAGGAAGAAGAGGAGGAAGAAGAAGAGGAAGAGGAAGAAGAGGAAGAGGAAGAAGAGGAAGAAGAGGAGGAAGAAGAAGAGGAAGAGGAAGAAGAGGAAGAGGAAGAAGAAGAGGAAGAAGAAGAAGAAGAGGAAGAGGAAGAGGAGGAAGAGGAAGAAGAGGAGGAAGAAGAAGAGGAAGAGGAAGAAGAGGAAGAGGAAGAAGAGGAAGAAGAGGAAGAGGAAGAAGAAGAGGAAGAAGAAGAGGAAGAGGAAGAGGAGGAAGAAGAAGAAGATGGAGAAGATGGAGAAGAAAGGGGAGGAGGAGAAGAAGAAGAAGGAGATAACGACAAAATAGGCCAGCTCTTTTGCATGCAATGCTCTTCCCATAATTTTCTTTCAAATGTCAAAACATTTTATATCAAGAGATCACGCAGACATGAGCCTACATCTGACTCGTGAGCGTAAATGTGATTAAATGTGATTAAAAACCAACACTAATTGCTTCACTTTCAATCATTTCGGAAGAACACTTTTTTATTTGCACTGGTCCCACAGGGTCAAACCTTTGCCCGACTCTGTCCATCATCATTACTTGTGTTTGACAGCCTTTGAACAGACACCGATGAGACAATCAGAGCTCCTGACTTTACATACGGGCCTGTTTGAGATGCGCGTGGGGCCCGAGCGGTTCCCGGACAGGGACGAGTGCGGGCCGGCTGTCAGACGTCAGGTCCGGGTGAACGGGCGCCGCTGGACCTCGTTTAGCGGCTGAGATGAGCGCGTTTTTCGCCGACAGAATGGGTTCAGTTCCACGTCAGCTGCGTCGGGCCCGGCGGCTCACGGTCAGTGGGCCGTGGCTCGCTCCATCACGGCACGGCGAACTTTGATCCCTCCGCCCCTCCGATATTCAGAGCGGGGCGCGGAGGAGATCTGTGGACAATGAGCTGCGGGGGTTTCGTTGATATTCAGTTTGGGGCGGCATTCATATGAAAATGATCAGGATCAACATTTGTAGATTTACTCGTGTCATCAAACATAAAGCAAATACATTTCAATTAACGCTCCAAGTTGGCTAATGCTTTGACCATAATAAGGCAAATACACAGAAAAAGAAAAATAGTAGAGGCAACATGCTACAGGATTATATTTAAGATGTAGATTTTTTTTTTTTTTTTTACCCATTTTCTTCAGTTTGACATTTTTTGTGATGTTTATAGTTTCACTTCCTTATTGGCCACTGACAGGAAGTGACATAGATAGAGGCAAACCATTTTAAACTGCTATGGAACTTTACCTCTGTCTATGTCACTTCCTGTCAGATTTCTACATTAAAATGGCTGCTTCACTGAAATAAAATGATGATTATTCCTTACAACAGATGTTACCCATCTAAATAAGTCATATTTTCAAAAAGCATTATAACCCGTCACATGCACTTTAAGTTGTTTTAGAGCGGGGTGGCCACACGTTTTTAATCGAGGGTCACGTGTTGTAGTTTGTACAGCAAACTGACATTAAACTGGATGTATCTAAGAGACGTTTTAACGGTTTCTCACACCTTTATTGAGTTGGAAGACTAATGCTCTGTCAAGTATCTACTGAGAAAAATATTTAAAGTGGTGACACTACTGAAACATGAAACAGACTTTTACAGTTATTTAATACTCACAAAAACAATTATATAAAAGTTTACACTTATAATTCGGCCACTACTTTTTACTTCTACTTGAGGAAAATTATTTTAAAGTGACGTTACTCTTGAGTTCTTAAGTAAATATTTTGCTACTACACTGTATAAGATTTATCGTGGATTTTACATGATCCTACTGGCAACAAGGTTCCAGTAAGTTACTGTACTGCCAAACACATTATAAAGTCTTTTGTGTCAAACAGGCGGCCCGCGGGCCAGACACGGTCCACGAGGTGATTTAATCCAGCCCGCTTCTTGTAGCGCATAAATTACATAAATATGTATAAATTAAAAAATTTAAAAAAAAGTACGTTATTAGCCGAGTAGCTGTGCGGAGTTATGAATTTTTAAAGAAATAACCAGTGTGCTCATTCCAGCCACTAGGGAGCAAAAAAGGGAAAGATTTTCACACAGCACTGACATAATAAGAGATCAGGATATGAACAACACGTAATAGCCACATGTAAATGGTCAGTCTGCCCCGGGGCTGTTATGGCTTCAATAACAGCTTACAGGACTGAATGAATATTGACTACAGCACTTTGAGAAACTTGTGACACAGGCTTGTAAAGTGCAATACAAGTGTAAGCTGTTGTTATTGATTAGGCTACAGACCAAATCAGCGCCATTTTAAAAACACCGCTCATTACTATTATTAATTTATTGAACACATTTCCTCAGTAGTATTTTCCTGTTTACTTTATATGTAGCCCGCGATTTCGGCCCCCGACCCAAATGAGTCTGACACCCCTGAATGGAACTGCAGTAACTTACCGTATCTGTTACTGCAACACCCTTCAGTACTGCAGTATTTACAGTAACTTGCTGGAACAGTTTCCCGCCTATACAGTATTGTAAAATGTAAATGTCTACTGTTGAATAAAGTGCCATTATTATTTATATATAAATAAAAAAAGAAAGACATAACATGGTACAGACCCACCCCCTCCATATTCCTCATCTCGGGCTGTTTGCATAAAGCCCCCGCTCTCCTCGCCTGTCAGCGCGGGCCCATTGTTGCGTGTGGAGCTCTTGTGCGCCGATCCGTGGCCTCCTTTTCGGATCTGAACTGTCAAACACATGATAGGACCCCCCCCCCCCCCCCCATATTTTATTATAGGCAGATTCCCCCATGTGTCTGTCTTCGTATTCAGCGTATTCAGATGAGCGTCGCTGGGGGGGGGGGGGGGGGGGGGGGGCACGGGGTCAGGGGCTGCTGCGGATCCTGTTACGGGCCGGGAAAGTGTCAGAAGTGTCAGAGCGCTGAAGGGGAATAACAGGCCCGGGGCGATTTGAATATGAGAGGAGTGTTATCTGGGAATATACACAAAGAGATCGTTTTTGTACGTGGGGAACATTAATCATCGGCTCCTGACAGGAAGACGTTTTGTGCGTAAAGTTGGCAATAATACACAAATAATAATAATGATAATAGGGGCGGCACGGTAGCACAGTGATTAGCGCTCGTGCTTCACAGCTAGAAGGTCCGGGTTCGATTCCCACCTGGACGGGGCCTTTCTGTGTGGAGTTTGCATGTTCTCCCCGTGTCTGCGTAGGTTTCCTCCGGGTACTCCGGTTTCCCCGACCACTAAAAACATGTACAATAGGCCCAGGGACTGCAGGTGGAAATTAGCACAAGTGCTATAACCTGGTACAATGCATCTCTCCTTTCTGAGGCTAATGTAGATTGTACACTGTCCCTGTTCAAAAATAAATTAAATAAATAATACAATAAAACAAGGACTGTATGACATTTTGCATATTTTAATTTAGCAGCTGTAGAAGCAGAAAGGTAGGAGCATTTTACGTATTGTTGCCGACGGTATAATCCAAAATGTTACACTGTGCGCCTTTAAGGGTAGGGTATTATGTAAAATCGACCTTTTCAAGCTTTATATCATGTTATTATGTCATTCCCTCATTAAACACGTGCCTGGAGTGTTGCCTCGGCTCATTCACATATTTTTGAGTAATCAGTAAAAACTTAGACGGCGGCCATTTTAGGTGTAGCTATGCCTCAGTCCTCCTAGGAACGCCCCCACCTCCTGGAGACGCCTCTGGAACTTTTGTCACCAGCCGAGCCCCCAACCACTGCTCCTCAGCTCAGCAGAGCCCCCTCCCCGCACAGTGTTGTTGTTTCAATGCCACAGTAGTGTGCTGAAGGGGGCGTGTCGGAAAGCTTCTTAAAGAGACAGAGGCCTATTTCAAGACGTTCAGTACAGCCATTTTGAGAGAGCAATTTTATTCAAGGCAGTTATTTTAATTTACTGCATATACAGACCGACAGAAGGTTACGTCATCATTGTAGTGCTATAGACTGGTGCTATGTAAAAAAAGCATAATACCCCCTCTTAATACCCCCCTCTTTAAATGCAACACTAAATGAAATGCTCTCGCTCGGCAACCTGATTTCAAAATGTTTTCATCCTCGTTTTAGTGGCAAAATAACGTGCCGTTTTTTTGACACCGGTTTAAAATACGTTTCGTGCTTGCCCAGGATCCGAGTTGCAGCCAAATCAGAGCGACCCCGGGGGCCATTACTACACAGAAAAACTTCCAAGGCCCCCTCTTCCACTCCCAGTAAATGTGACGCCACGATTAAAACCAAAACAGGTGTAAAACCAAATTTAAGTGAGGGTTTATTGTGATGTTCTTTAGGGTTTAGGGGTATTCTCAGTTTTCTTCAATCCTCAACAATTAATATTAAATGATAACAACATTTCTTATTAAATACAGTTGTTTTCCGTAATATTAAAGGTGCATTATGCAACTTTTTATGTGGGAAAAAGTTGATATTTGTGCATATTTGACCTTGTAGTGACTCCGTGGCTGTATGAGTGGTCAGCATTGTGTCTTTCCTTTCCATCACACTGGTCTCTACAACGCTTAAGGATCAATTGCTTGGAAGGGTTTCTCTGCCGACTGAGCCTCTCACCAGAAAACCTACAAAACAAATGATCCTGGAGTGTTGTAGAGACCAGTGTGATGGAAAGGAAAGGCACAATGCTGACCACTCACACAGCCACGGACTCCCTACAAGGTCAAATATGCACAAATCAACTTTTTCTTTTCAGCATAAAAAGTTGCATAATGCACCTTTAATGAATACACATTTCTTGAGAGCCCCTACACGTCTGTGGATGGGGGCCCTGAGTAAGTTTGTGTTTTCACATTTATCATAGTGACATAAACCTATTATACACTCGCGCATGTTTCTTTTGACTGAAGATGAGAGAGCGGCGTGTCTGCGTTGTGTCACTAGGGGGCGCTTGGCTCACACTAACTTGATCAGTCAGTCACAAACGCTCCTTCAGTCACTTATCCTGCGTTTATGCAATGGGTTTTTGGATAAAATTGGATGCCAACATGGATTTTTTAGAGAATTGTTATGATTTAAATATTTTTATTGGCATTTTCTTATTTCCACACATACAAGATTTGAGGACAGTAAGTTATAAAAAAAATAAAAAATAAAAAATCATCATCCCCTCCCGCCTCCCTTCCCCACCCATGATCCCCCCCACTCCTGCGGGAGCTTAAAAGAGAATAAAAATAAAATAAAATAAAAAGAGAGTATAGAGGGTAGAGAATTAAAATAAGAAAAAAACAAATGGGAGAAAGTAAAATAAAGGGATAAAAAAAATTATGAGAGTTAAAAACAGGCTCACTCACACATACATACCATAAAAAAAAAGAACTAAATACAAAAAAATAAAAATAAATACAATAAAAAGAGAGAATTATTATGATCAAACTTGAAATAATGCGTCTCCTCGTGTTTAGGCCTGAGGATCAATAAAAGCACGATTGAATTGTTCAACTCTTGAGTGAAAACGTTAACTAGTTCACATTTGCATATTAATGAGTATTTTTTGTAATCATAGAAGCAAAAGGCGTTTTTGTTGTATCCCCTGAGCACATGTTTTACTTCCTAAAAGCAAGGACATGAAGGTGAAGATCGGGTGGTTCTCATAAATATCATTTGACGCTTATGCAACAGATCAATTTCCATTCTGCGCCAGTAATGAAACGACGGCCGACTTTGACGGACGGCGGGAGGTTTTCCAAAAGAAAAGCCTGTTCATTCGTGTGGCGTTAATTTGACGGGGCCCGTTTAACCTGCCCTGACCCCTCACTCACGCGGACCGAGACGGGACGGTTTCTGTCATCCATCGTTTCCCTGCAAATCAGCGCATCGCCGTCTCCTCCTCTTGTCTGTTAGAGTCTCGTTTGGCCTGTGCTTGGCCGAGTCCAGATGTCCCTCAGGTCTTTCCAATCCGATTACGCGACATGTGGATGTAATGTCGCTTAAAAACATGTCGCCAACGTGCTCTTCGAAGGCAGAATGAACTAGCCTGATCTGGTCAGAAACACGGGACAGACGGAGACAGATGTGGCCCCAATGCAACTCTAACTCACTCCATCATTAAAGGGGTATTCCCAATGCAACTCTAACTCACTCCATCATTAAAGGGGTATTTCAGGGTTTTTGACATAGGGCCTCATTGCATAGTTATCCAGAGTGTTGTTGATTTCTGGAGATTTTTTTCTGGATTATATATATTTTTTCAAATTAATGCAGTCCTTATATTTGAAGAGTCTAGTGGCGCTAGGCTAGTGCTATGCTAGCGCAATGCTACGGTATCAGCTAGCCTGCATTAAAAGCAGTCTGACCCGCTCCACAGTGCACCCGAGGAAAATCACTTATAACGCCAGACCAACGATATAAATGTGTGTGTCGCTAGAGTAATTTAGCGACAGGTTACAGTCCTGGCAGGCTCATTATTATTCATTTATTGAAAGCAAACCCCGTGAACTGCTACCTTAACGTGGTGGGGTTGTTTGAGTGCCTGAATGATCCGAGGAGCTATGTTGTCTGGGGCTTCATGCCCCTGGTAGGGTCTCCCATGGCAAACAGGTCTTAGGTGACGGGTCAGACGAAGAGCAGTTCAAAGACTTCTATGGACAATATTACAACAAGGACCGTGACGTCGCCCGGTATGGCGCAGCCGGGGCCCCACCCTGGAGCCAGGCCTGGGGTTGGGGCTCGAATGCGAGCGTCTGGTGGTCGGGCCTCTGCCCACGGGGCTCGGCCGGGCACAGCCCGAACGGACGACGTGGGCCCGCCCTCCTGTGGACTCACCACCCGCAGAGGGATCCGTAGGGGTCGGGTGCAGAGAGGACTGGGTGGCAGTCGAAGGCAGGTG
This sequence comes from Proterorhinus semilunaris, assembly GCA_021464625.1. Taxonomy (NCBI): domain Eukaryota; kingdom Metazoa; phylum Chordata; class Actinopteri; order Gobiiformes; family Gobiidae; genus Proterorhinus; species Proterorhinus semilunaris. The sequence continues at coordinate 4,023,130 of CM038356.1, read as the reverse complement.
CCTCGACGACCTGGTCCGCGTGCGCAGCTTCTGGCGTTCGGGACATGGAACGTCACCTCGCTGGGGGGGAAGGAGCCTGAGCTCGTGCGGGAGGTAGAGAGATACCGGCTAGATATAGTCGGGCTCACCTCCACGCACAGCCTGGGTTCTGGATCCCAACTCCTGGAGAGGGGCTGGACGCTCCATTTTTCTGGAGTTGCCCGCGGGGAGCGGCGGCGGGCTGGGGTGGGTTTGCTCATAGCACCCCAGCTCAGCCGTCACGTGTTGGAGTTCACCCCGGTGAACGAGAGGGTCGCGTCCCTACGCCTTCGGGTCGGGGACAGGTCTCTCACCGTTGTCTCGGCCTACGGGCCCAACATCGGTGCAGAGTACCCGGCCTTCTTGGAGTCCCTGGGAGGGGTACTAGATGGTGCTCCGGCCGGGGACTCCATTGTTCTACTGGGGGACTTCAACGCCCACGTGGGTAACGACAGTGAGACCTGGGTGGGGGTGATGGGGAAGAACGGTCTCCCCGATCAGAACCCGAGTGGTGTTCTGTTATTGGACTTCTGTGCTAGTTACGGTTTGTCCATAACGAACACCATGTTCGAGCACAAGGGTGTCCATAAGTGCACGTGGCACCAGGACACCCTAGGCAGGAGGTCGATGATCGACTTTGTAGTTGTGTCATCTGATCTCCGGCCGCGTGTCTCGGACACTCGGGTGAAGAGAGGGGCTGAACTGTCAACCGATCACCACCTGGTGGTGAGCTGGATCCGCTGGCAGGGGAAGAAGCCGGTCAGACCTGGCAGGCCCAAACGTGTTGTGAGGGTCTGTTGGGAACGTCTGGTGGATCCCTCTGTCAGTAGGGTCTTTAACTCCCACCTCCGGAAGAGCTTCATCCAGATTCCGAGGGAGGTAGGGGACATGGAGTCCGAGTGGACCATGTTCTCCTCCTCCATTGTCGATGCGGCTGCTCGTAGTTGTGGCCGTAAGGTCTCTGGTGCCTGTCGCGGCGGCAACCCCCGAACCCGGTGGTGGCGCCCGGAAGTAAGGGATGCCGTCAAGCTGAAGAAGGAGTCCTATCTGGCCTTGTTGGCTTGTGGGACTCCGGAGGCAGCTGAGAGGTACCGGCAGGCCAAGCGTGCTGCAGCTCGTGTGGTCAAAGAGGCAAAAACTCAGGTCTGGGAGGAGTTCGGAGAAGCCATGGAGGAGGACTATCGGTCGGCCTCGAAGAGATTCTGGCAAACCATCCGGCGCCTCAGGAGGGAGAAGCAGTGCTTCACCAACACTGTTTACAGTGCGGGTGGGGAGCTGCTGACCTCGACTGGGGATGTGGTCGGGCGGTGGAAGGAGTACTTCGAGGATCTCCTCAATCCCACTGTCACGTCTTCCGATGAGGAGGCAGAGGCTGGGGACTCGGCGGGGGGCTCATCCATCACCCAGGCTGAAGTCACCGAGGTGGTTAGAAAGCTCCTCGGTGGCAAGGCCCCGGGGGTGGATGAGATTCGTCCCGAGTACCTTAAGTCTCTGGATGTTGTAGGGCTGTCTTGGCTGACACGTCTCTGCAACATCGCGTGGCGGTTGGGGACAGTGCCTCTGGATTGGCAGACCGGGGTGGTGGTCCCCCTCTTCAAGAAGGGGGATCGGAGAGTGTGCTCCAATTACAGAGGGATCACACTTCTCAGCCTCCCTGGTAAGGTCTATTCCAGGGTGCTGGAGAGGAGGATCCGGCCAATAGTCGAACCTCGGATTCAGGAGGAACAATGCGGTTTTCGTCCTGGTCGTGGAACACTGGACCAGCTCTATACCCTTCATCGGGTGCTCGAGGGTTTGTGGGAGTTCGCCCAACCAGTCCACATGTGCTTTGTGGACCTGGAGAAAGCGTTCGACCGTGTCCCTCGTGGTGCCCTGTGGGGGGTGCTCCGGGAGTATGGGGTCCGGGGCCCTCTACTAAGGGCTGTCCGTTCCCTGTATGACCGTAGCAGGAGCTTGGTTCGCATTGCCGGCAGTAAGTCAGACCTGTTCCCGGTGCGTGTTGGGCTCCGCCAGGGCTGCCCTTTGTCACCGGTTCTGTTCATTACTTTTATGGACAGAATTTCTAGGCGCAGCCAGGGGCCGGAGGGTGTCCGGTTTGGGAACCTCAGAATCTCATCTCTGCTGTTTGCAGATGATGTTGTTCTGTTGGCTTTATCAAATCAGGACCTTCAGCACGCACTGGGGCGGTTTGCAGCCGAGTGTGAAGTGGCCGGGATGAGGATCAGCACCTCCAAATCTGAGGCCATGGTTCTCGACCGGAAAAAGGTGGCTTCCCCGCTTCAGGTCGGTGGGGTGTCCTTGCCTCAAGTGGAGGAGTTCAAGTATCTCGGGGTCCTGTTCACGAGTGAGGGACGGATGGAGCGTGAGATCGGTAGACGGATCGGTGCGGCGTCAGCAGTGATGCGGTCGCTGTATCGGACTGTTGTGGTGAAGAGGGAGCTGAGCCAAGCGGCAAAGCTCTCGATTTACCGATCGATCTACGTTCCCACCCTCACCTATGGTCACGAGATCTGGGTAATGACCGAAAGGACAAGATCGCGAATACAAGCGGCCGAAATGAGTTTCCTTCGCAGGGTGGCTGGGCGCACCCTCCGAGATCGGGTGAGGAGCTCAGTTACCCGGGAGGAGCTCGGACTCGAGCCGCTACTCCTCCACGTCGAAAGGAGCCAGCTGAGGTGGCTAGGGCATCTGTTCCGGATGCCTCCTGGTCGCCTCCCTCGTGAGGTGTTCCAGGCATGTCCTATTGGGAGGAGGCCTCGTGGAAGGCCCAGGACACGCTGGTGGGACTATGTCTCCGAGCTGGCCTGGTGTCGCCTCGGGGTCCCCCCAGAACAGCTGGAGGAGGTGTGCGTGGATCGGGAAGTCTGGGCATCTCTGCTGAGACTGCTGCCCCCGCGACCCGGCCCCGGATAAAGCGGAAGAAAATGGATGGATGGATGGATGAAAGCAAATTTCATCAATAATATATTCCCAATCAAAACACATTTCACTGGAGCTTTTGTTTATGGACCCCGGCAAAACACTCTACAATATATTTTGTCCTCCAGCAAATTTTACTTGGAGACCTCTGGCTAGGGCCGGGCGATATGACGATATTAGACCGTCTTACGATCTCCAGAGCTGAGGATCTGTCATTGTTGTGGGATCGTTTGATCACGGTTCTAAGCACTTCTGCACAGTTGCCTCTTTTCACCATCAGTGATGTGAGCCCAAGCTGTGCACTTACTGCTACGCTAATGTCGGACGCTAATGCGAGCGTTTGGCAGCTACTTGGAGGCAGCGCTTTTATCCCGATTGACCTTTGACCGGAAGCGCTGCGCACTAAGAGATTACGACTTTGCTTATTCCGATTCATTGATTATTTAAAGGTGCATTATGCAACTTTCTATATGTGTGAAAAAAAAGTTTATATTAGTGCGTGTCTGACCTTGTAGTGACCCAGTGGCTGTATGAGTGGTCAGCATGGCGTCTTTACTTTCCTTCACACTGGTCTTTAAAACACTCCAGGATCAATAGTTTGGAAGGTTTTCTCTGCGGACCTACAAAACAATTGATCCTGGAGCGTTGTAGAGACCAGTGTGATGGAAAGTAAAGGCGCCATGCTGACCACTCATACAGCCACTGGGTCACTACAAGGTCAGACACACACTAATATCAACTTTTTTTCCTGCATAAAAAGTTTCATAATGCGCCTTTAAGGTTTAATGCAATTGAAAATATGAATCAAAATTGATCACACTTTACTTTTCCCGACGTTGCTTAGGGACGAACACGGCACTAAACCAAAACTAATTTTACTGTCAAACTTGTTTATTCACACAGTTAAGCCTCAACATGAACTTATTTTAAAAGATCATTCTCCAGAATAAATCAAACTGCTATTGTCTTTGGAGCGTTTGAAACGATCACACAGGCCTCACATCTGAGGACAAAAAGCTTTACATTTTAAAACTAATAAAAGAATCACAGGTCAACGTTCTGTGAATATGTTATTTCACACTGAGCATTTTGACGATGAAAAGATAAAAACATCATGAAGTCCCAAAGTTCATGAATCACTTTTGCCTTTTTCCCCTTGAGTCGTCACTGAGGATGCGATGATTTTTTCATTGTCGACCACAGTCACTTCTTCACCGCAGTGAGGATCAGAGGAGCAGAGTTTTTAAAGTCAGCATTACCACAAGGACATAAAAATGGAAAGAGTTTCTCCCTGAAGCTGCAGCCGGTGAAGGAGTAGATGAGATCTGCAGTGTCTGCGTCATAAAAGGAGACCAGCCCCTCGTCATAGTCCACAAACACCCCGACCTTCTGAGGAGCACGCTTCAGGAACAGAGGAACACGAGGCTCATTGTAATTAATAAATACATTTTTACTTTCTAAACATATGCACCAGTATCCGTCTTTACTGTTCACTGTGTAGTTCTTCTTTCTGTCAACAGACTCTTTGGCCACTCCGAAAACCCACAGAGTCTTATCTTTGACTTGAACCTCAAAGTAGAACCTGCCTGAAGAGAAACTCTGCTTTGTTAAAATACTAAAAGTAGAAAATCTCTGAGGACTGTCTGGGAAGTTCTTCTGATACGTGTAATGAACCTGCTTCAGATTTTTGGACACAGACAGATTAACATGAGCAGTGTCTGGATCCAGAGTCAGGTCGACTGCAAACTGCGCTCTCCACAGTTTGTTTGGTTTTGACACTTTCTTCATCTCTTCAGTGAATGTTTCCTTCAGATTCTCCTCCAGTTCAGTCAAAGCTCGTTCTGCAGTTCCTTCAAACGGCTCCAGCTCCAGTCTGACGCTTCTCCAGTCCTTCAGGCCAGTAGGGGGCAGTGCAGGGCAGTGCTGAAGGAAGTGGAGGTGGTCTTCAGAGCGTAGGAGCTGCTCAGCTTCAGTGCTCCTCTGCTCCAGCTCACAGATCTCCTGCTTCAGCTGTTGGAGCAGAGCTTCAGCCTGAGTCTGTATGTGCCTGTGTTTCTCCTGCAGCTCCTGGATGAAGCGCTCTCTGCTCCTCTGCACAGACTCTATCAGAGCGCTGAAGGCCTGCAGCCCTGTGCTCTTCTCTCTGTCCACTGCTCTCTGACTGAGCTGCACTGAGTTCTGGAGCTCCTGGATCTTCTTCCTCCTCTGCTCCACCATGTGGCGGCTCTGCTTCTGCTTCTGCTGTAGAGAGGTCTTTCTCTGGTCGAACTCTTCCTTCAGAGGCACAAACCTATGGGACTGGTGCTCCAGCAGAGCACACATGGTGCAGAGGCAGCTGTGGTCGCTGCGGCAGAAGTGCTCCAGAGGTTTGTGGTGTTGGAGACACATTCTGTCCTCCATGTTGTCCACTGGCTCCATCAGCTGGTGGCTCTTCAGTCCAGGCACGCTCAGATGAGGCTGGAGGTGGCTCTCACAGTACGAGGACAGACAGACCAGGCAGGACTTCAGCGCCTTCAGTTTGGGAGCGCTGCAGTGATCACAGGACACTTCTCCAGGTTTGGACACTTCAGACCTACTTCCTGCTTCCTGTTTGAACTGAGAGACCAGCCCTGAGAGCAGCGTGTTCACTCCGAGTTCTGGCTTTACATTGAACAGCTCTTTACACAGAGGGCACCTGCAGGGGGCGCTGGTGTCCCAGTGCTGAGAGAGGCAGCGTCTGCAGAAGTTGTGTCCACATGGAGTGGACACTGGTTCAGTGAACAGGCCCAGACAGATGGAGCACAGGAACTGGTCCTCAGATCTCACAGCAGCCATTCTGACCTGAGACAGAGACACAGAGAAACATGAACCTGTGACGACACACACAGTCAACATCAGATACACAGCAGATCATAAACAGGGAGCACAGACCATCTTAAATCTGATGAGCAGCTCCTGCTGCCATTACATTCAGAATTAGGGTCAGACCGATATATTGGGCTGAAGAATGTCGGCTCTCGGTCAAAGTTCTGCAGATATGGCCGATATTAATTTGCCAATGACTCTTGCGAATATCTTTAAATGAAAAGTGATAGAGACATTGTGATAAATTAGTTTGTTTGTTTGCTAATAGTATAACCTATAACCTATAAATTGTTTGCTAAGGTCTACGGCACAAAACTAGGCCTCTCTAGTAGGTTGAATGAGTTCATGGGCCGTGCATTACAATAAGATAAGCATGTCTGTCTGGGATGAACACGGCCCCAAATGTCAAGGTTATAAGACCATATTTGGTGTTGAACAAAACATCCTGGTCCACATGTATCTTATTGTTCATGGAATGAGAACTGCTTACGTACATTGGGATGGACTTAACTAAAATGTTATAAAGTTATGGGGAGGGAATTTATTCTTCGGACTTCCATTCTGAACCTGCTTTGACTTGTTGTTATGCCACCAGCTGACGCCTGAATAAATGTCTCCTATGAACTTCATCAAGCTCTGCTCTTTTTTATAAGAAGATGGTTTTGGACATAAGATTTCTTACATTTTAAATACTTAACATCCTGCATTAGAAAGAAGAGGATTAGAGCTATAAATCTAGCCCACCCTGAATCTCCTCGGCCTCCGCAAGGCTGTGTGAAATCGTGTTGACAATTTGTGTCCACATGTGCTCTCTCCTTTCACAGAACTGACTCTTTGACAGCCTGACAGTCAGTTTCTGGGGCGCAGTTACTTAAAACCAATTCAATCTGATTCGACTAAGCGGTTACATGCAGCTCTAATCTGAGTGTAATCAGCCCAGGCCGGTCGCTTTTCGGCTCAGGGGAACATTTCGGATCTGTCGGGTTTTCGTGGGTTTGGACGATCCTGTTCTGGTATGAAGAGGTGAGAGATTTGACTTTCCCTTCGTCACGAGTGAGTCAGGGCCTATTATTGAAACTGTTCAGTGAATCCAAAGTGAAACTAGAGCTGAAAACTAGATCCACAAAGTCTTAAAGAGACAGGCAGCTATTCTGACCCTGTCTCTGTGTGAGGCCAAACTGAAACCAAAGTTAGTATAATTTTTAGTGAAACCTGGACTTACAGGTTTGTTTTTTCTGCTCATCCCTGAAAATGAAAACAGACTGACACTAATGCAGGACACAATAACAACAAGTAACAGGGAAGAAAACTCTGATATTTTTAAGAACTTAGAGATTCACAATTTTCTCCAGTGAGTGAGAACAAGGCCTGAAAACAACAGGCTGCGGATTTAAGAGTAAAGTTTGAAAAATCTATAATAATAAATAAGCTGCTCTGGAGGTGTTTACATGTTCACAAAAAGCTCATGGGCAGAGTTTAAAACAGGACATTGAAAAGCCTGGACTCCTTTAACTCCAGGACAGTGCGTTTGTGAAGTAATATCAACTTTTTTTTCCCGCATAAAAAGTTGAATAATGCACCTTTAAGGTTTAATGCAATTGAAAATATTAATCAAAATTGATCACACTTTACTTTTTCCGATGTTGCTTAGGGACGAACACGGCACAAAACCAAAACCAATTTTACTGTCAAACTTGTTTATTCACACAGTTAAGCCTCAACATGAACTTATTTTAAAAGATCATTCTCCAGAATAAATCAAACTGCTATTGTCTTTGGAGCGTTTGAAACGATCACACAGGCCTCACATCTGAGGACAAAAAGCTTTACATTTTAAAACTAATAAAAGAATCACAGGTCAACGTTCTGTGAATATGTTATTTCACACTGAGCATTTTGACGATGAAAAGATAAAAACATCATGAAGTCCCAAAGTTCACGAATCACTTTTGCCTTGAGTCGTCACTGAGGATGCGTTGATTTTTTTTTTTTTGTCGACCACAGTCACTTGCTTATTGATGATGTTCGTGAATTCATTTCGCAGCTTATTTCCGTGTTTGTCAAACTCCTCCTACCCCTTCGTCTGAAGCGTGCATCAGAAAAACCCTCGCTTGAAGGGCTATGTGGCCCAGGCCTCTCCCTCACCCCTACCCTTCACCGCAAAATAGAATTGGGACACCCCTTCGTCTCTCGTGAACGCGCAAAACAAAGGGAAAGGACTAAGCGGAGGGCTAAGGGGGAGAATTGAGATTGGGCCTAAAACAAGACATTGAAAAGCCTGGACTCCTTTAACACCAGGACAGTGCGTTGGTGAAGTAAACTCCTCTGGTCTGTGTGAACGTCCCGGGGCAGCTCTGTACTCACCTCAGTCTGTGCAGATGTCGGGGGACGCTGGTGTTTTCTGCTCGGGCTGAAACGGCGTCTGCGTTGGGGAAGTGTCGAGTCTAAAGAAAGCTGCACTTCCTGGTTTGTTCATTTACTGGGCGTGACCCACTGACTCATGTTACACACAACTCAGGTGAACTATTAAACAAGTTTGAACCAGTTTCAACGGCAACACTATCAGACAACAAGAGTGGTTTCATGGAGGCGACTATGGGCATTAGGCCGTACATACTAGTTTATGTCCGATACACTGGAGCTTTTGGCAACAAATTGACTCTTTCCATGTTTGTATCCATCTTGAGGATCTTCACCAAGTGTACGCAGTATTACAAATATTATATTGTTTTAAGAGTCTGCGCCTGTGTCAGTCTGTAGAGATTGTTCTGTTTAGAAAAGTTCTGTTATGTTTGACGGAGCCTCACACTGTACGGGTCAAAATGGGTGTGACGTCACTGAAATGCACGTTTTATGATTCAAAAACATTCAACAATTCCAATTCATTGATTATTTAAAGGTGCATTATGCAACTTTCTATATGTGTGAAAAAAAAGTTTATATTAGTGCGTGTCTGACCTTGTAGTGACCCAGTGGCTGTATGAGTGGTCAGCATGGCGCCTTTACTTTCCTTCACACTGGTCTTTAAAACACTCAGGAACAATAGTTTGGAAGGTTTTCTCTGCGGACCTACAAAACAATTGATCCTGGAGCGTTGTAGAGACCAGTGTGATGGAAAGTAAAGACGCCATGCTGACCACGCATACAGCCACTGGGTCACTACAAGGTCAGACACACACTAATATCAACATTATTTTTACCCGCATAAAAAGTTTCATAATGCACCTTTAAGGTTTAATGCAATTGAAAATATGAATCAAACTTGATCACACTTTACTTTTTCCGACATTGCTTAGGGACGAACACGGCACAAAACCAAAACTAATTTTAAGACTGCCTGCTAGCAGCGTGTCCTAAAAGTTCCCTAAAAAGTTTTCAACTAGTTCAAAATGCAGCTGCAAGATTGTTAACGCGTACACAGAGAAGAGAACACATTACACCTGTGCTAAAGTCTCTCCATTGGCTTCCTGTTGAGTTTAGAATCAAATTTAAAATCCTGCTCCTCACATTTAAAGCCATAAAGGGTTTGGCTGACGTTATCGTTCCATATCGGCCAACCAGAGCACTCCGCTCTCAAAACTCAGGGCTACTAGTGATTCCTCGGGTCTCCAAAATCACTGTAGGAGGAAGAGCCTTTAGCTCCAAAATCACTGTAGGAGGAAGAGCCTTTAGCTACCAAGCTCCGGTTTTATGGAATAAACTCCCAGCTCACGTTAAAGAAGCAGACACAGTCCCTACATTTAAGACTAGGCTCAAAACGTACCTCTTCGAATTAGCTTATGATCAGGTCAGTTTGGTAAAGCTCTAACCCACAGCCTGAAGTAAAGCTGCCTTAGAAGAAACACTGCTGTGGGAAATACGGTACACTGAGCGCTATCCTCTTCTTCTTACTGCAAACTTTGTCTTATTATGATACAATATTTATTTAATCTGTAGCCTGTTCATTACTATTCACATGGTGTCTCCTGTCCCACTCCCCCTTGGGAGTGCCTGTCTAGATCGAACGGAGGGACCCGGCTGAACGGAGGGACCCGGCTGAACGGAGGAACCCGGCTGAACGGAGGAACCCTGCCTACTGACAACAAGGACTGGACGGTCTGTGATCTTGGCCCGTCTGCTGAGGGACTCCTCGGCCCTGGGTCTCTATAGCCTGTCCGTCCATGGGAGTGGATCTCTCCTTCTGTGGTTCTCCTCAAGGTTTCTCGTTTCTCCCACTGGGTTTTTGAGTTTTTCCTCGCCGTGCTGGAGAGTCTAAGGACAGGGGACACCCGAGCCGCTCGTCTCCACTGCTGACGCTTATTTGGACATTATGTTTGCCTGGATATTTGATTCACCGGAACTTTACATTGTCTTATTTACTGCTCTGTTTTATTGCCTTAATGTTTGTTACAGCCCTATGAGGCAACTCCTGTTGTGATATTGGGCTATACAAAACCATTGATTGATTGATTGATTGATTTTACTGTCAAACTTGTTTATTCACACAGTTAAGCCTCAACATAAACTTATTTTAAAAGATCATTCTCCAGAATAAATCAAACTGCTATTGTCTTTGGAGCGTTTGAAACGATCACACAGGCCTCACATCTGAGGACAAAAAGCTTTACATTTTAAAAGAATCACAGGTCAACGTTCTGTGAATATGTTATTTCACACTGAGCATTTTGACGATGAAAAGATAAAAACATCATGAAGTCCCAAAGTTCACGAATCACTTTTGCCTTTTTCCCCTTGAGTCGTCACTGAGGATGCGATGATTTTTTTTTGTCGACCACAGTCAATTCTCCACCGCAGTGAGGATCAGAGGAGCAGAGTTTGAACGATCAGAATTACCACAAGGACATAAAAATGGAAAGAGTTTCTCCCTGAATCTGTAGTCGGTGAAGGAGTAGATGTGATCTGCAGTGTCTGCGTCATAAAAGGAGACCAGCCCCTCGTCATAGTCCACAAACACCCCGACATTCTGAGGAGCACGCTTCAGGAACAGAGGGACTCGAGGCTCATGATAATTAACAAATACATTTCCTTCGTCTAAACATATGCACCAGTATCCATATTTACTGTTCACTGTGTAGTTCTTCTTTCTGTCAACAGACTCTTTGGCCACTCCGAAAACCCACGCAGTCTTATCTTTGACTTGAACCTCGAAGTAGAACCTGCCTGAAGAGAAACTCTGCTCTGTTAAAATACTAAAAGTAGAAAATCTCTGAGGACTGTCGCTGAAGTTTCTCTTATTGGTGTAATGAACCTGCTTCAGATCATTGGACACAAACAGATTAACCTGAGCAGTGTCTGGATCCAGAGTCAGGTCGACTGCAAACTGCTGCAGTCTCCACGGTTTGTTTTTTGGTTTTGACACTTTCTTAATTTCTTCAGTGACTGTTTCCTTCAGATTCTCCTTCAGTTCAGTCAAAGCTCGTTCTGCAGTTCCTTTAAACAGCTCCAGCTCCAGTCTGACGCTGCTCCAGTCCTTCAGGCCAGTAGGGGGCAGTGTAGGGCAGTGCTGGAGGAAGTGGAGGTGGTCTTCAGAGCGTAGGAGCTGCTCAGCTTCAGTGCTCCTCTGCTCCAGCTTACAGATCTCCTGCTTCAGCTGTTGGAGCAGAGCTTCAGCCTGAGTCTGTATGTGCCTGTGTTTCTCCTGCAGCTCCTGGATGAAGCGCTCTCTGCTCCTCTGCACAGACTCTATCAGAGCGCTGAAGGCCTGCAGCCCTGTGCTCTTCTCTCTGTCCACTGCTCTCTGACTGAGCTGCACTGAGCTCTGGAGCTCCTGGATCTTCTGCCTCCTCTGCTCCACCATGTGGCGGCTCTGCTGCTGCGTCTGCTGTAGAGAGGGCTTTCTGTGGTCGAACTCTTCCTTCAGAGACACAAACTTATGGGACTGGTGCTCCAGCAGAGCACACATGGTGCAGAGGCAGCTGTGGTCGCTGCGGCAGAAGAGCTCCAGAGGTTTGTGGTGTTGGAGACACATTCTGTCCTCCATGTTGTCCACTGGCTCCATCAGCTGGTGGCTCCTCAGTCCGGGCACGCTCAGATGATGCTGGAGGTGGCTCTCACAGTACGAGGACAGACAGACCAGGCAGGACTTCAGCGCCTTCAGTTTGGGAGCGCTGCAGTGATCACAGGACACTTCTCCAGGTTTGGACACTTCAGACCTACTTCCTGCTTCCTGTTTGAACTGAGAGACCAGCCCTGAGAGCAGCGTGTTCACTCTGAGTTCTGGCTTTACATTGAACAGCTTTTTACACAGAGGGCACCTGCAGGGGGCGCTGGTGTCCCAGTGCTGAGAGAGGCAGCGTCTGCAGAAGTTGTGTCCACATGGAGTGGACACTGGTTCAGTGAACAGGTCCAGACAGATGGAGCACAGGAACTGGTCCTCAGATCTCACAGCAGCCATTCTGACCTGAGACAGAGACAGAGAAACATGAACCTGTGACGACACACACAGTCAACATCAGATACACAGCAGATCATAAACAGGGAGCACAGACCATCTTAAATCTGATGAGCAGCTCCTGCTGCCATTACATTCAGAATTAGGGTCAGACCGATATATTGGGCTGAAGAATGTCGGCTCTCGGCCAAAATTCTGCAGATATGGCCGATATTAATTCGCCAATGACTCTTGCGAATATCTTTAAATGAAAAGTGATAGAGACATTGTGATAAATTAGTTTGTTTGTTTGCTAATAGTATAACCTATAACCTATAAATTGTTTGCTAAGGTCTACGGCACAAAACTAGGCCTCTCTAGTAGGTTGAATGAGTTCATGGGCCGTGCATTACAATAAGATAAGCATGTCTGTCTGGGATGAACACGGCCCCAAATGTCAAGGTTATAAGACCATATTTGGTGTTGAACAAAACATCCTGGTCCACATGTATCTTATTGTTCATGGAATGAGAACTGCTTACGTACATTGGGATGGACTTAACTAAAATGTTATAAAGTTATGGGGAGGGAATTTATTCTTCGGACTTCCATTCTGAACCTGCTTTGACTTGTTGTTATGCCACCAGCTGACGCCTGAATAAATGTCTCCTATGAACTTCATCAAGCTCTGCTCTTTTTTATAAGAAGATGGTTTTGGACATACGATTTCTTACATTTTAAATACTTAACATCCTGCATTAGAAAGAAGAGGATTAGAGCTATAAATCTAGCCCACCCTGAATCTCCTCGGCCTCCGCAAGGCTGTGTGAAATCGTGTTGACAATTTGTGTCCACATGTGCTCTCTCCTGTCACAGAACTGACTCTTTGACAGCCTGACAGTTAGTTTGCATGCATTATTTATTTATTTGAACAGGGACAGTGTACAATCTACATTAGCCTCAGAAAGGAGAGATGCATTGTACCAGGTTATAGCACTTGTGCTAATTTCCACCTGCAGTCCCTGGGCCTATTGTACATGTTTTAGTGGTAGGGGAAACCGGAGTACCCGGAGGAAACCTACGCAGACACGGGGAGAACATGCAGACTCCACACAGAAAGGCCCCGTCCAGGTGGGAATCGAACCCGGACCTTCTAGCTGTGAAGCACGAGCGCTAACCGCTGTGCTACCGCGCCGCTGTCCCTACCGTTTCTGGGGTAGGGACAGCGAGCGCAGTTACTTAAGACCAATTCAATCTGATTCGACTAAGCGGTTACATGCAGCTCTAATCTGAGTGTAATCAGCCCAGGCCGGTCGCTTTTCGGCTCAGGGGAACATTTCGGATCTGTCGGGTTTTCGTGGGTTTGGACGATCCTGTTCTGGTATGAAGAGGTGAGAGATTTGACTTTCCCTTCGTCACGAGTGAGTCAGGGCCTATTATTGAAACTGTTCAGTGAATCCAAAGTGAAAGTAGAGCTGAAAACTAGAGCCACAAAGTCTTAAAGAGACAGGCAGCTATTCTGACCCTGTCTCTGTGTGAGGCCAAACTGAAACCAAAGTTAGTATAATTTTTAGTGAAACCTGGACTTACAGGTTTGTTTTTTCTGCTCATCCCTGAAAATGATAACAGACTGACACTAATGCAGGACACAATAACAACAAGTAACAGGGAAGAAAACTCTGATATTTTTAAGAACTTAGAGATTCACAATTTTCTCCAGTGAGTGAGAACAAGGCCTGAAAACAACAGGCTGCGGATTTAAGAGTAAAGTTTGAAAAATCTATAATAATAAATAAGCTGCTCTGGAGGTGTTTACATGTTCACAAAAAGCTCATGGGCAGAGTTTAAAACAGGACATTGAAAAGCCTGGACTCCTTTAACACCAGGACAGTGCGTTTGTGAAGTAATATCAACTTTTTTTTCCCGCATAAAAAGTTGAATAATGCACCTTTAAGGTTTAATGCAATTGAAAATATTAATCAAAATTGATCACACTTTACTTTTTCCGATGTTGCTTAGGGACGAACACGGCACAAAACCAAAACCAATTTTACTGTCAAACTTGTTTATTCACACAGTTAAGCCTCAACATGAACTTATTTTAAAAGATCATTCTCCAGAATAAATCAAACTGCTATTGTCTTTGGAGCGTTTGAAACGATCACACAGGCCTCACATCTGAGGACAAAAAGCTTTACATTTTAAAACTAATAAAAGAATCACAGGTCAACGTTCTGTGAATATGTTATTTCACACTGAGCATTTTGACGATGAAAAGATAAAAACATCATGAAGTCCCAAAGTTCACGAATCACTTTTGCCTTTTTCCCCTTGAGTCGTCACTGAGGATGCGATGATTTTTTTTTGTCGACCACAGTCAATTCTCCACCGCAGTGAGGATCAGAGGAGCAGAGTTTGAACGATCAGAATTACCACAAGGACATAAAAATGGAAAGAGTTTCTCCCTGAATCTGTAGTCGGTGAAGGAGTAGATGTGATCTGCAGTGTCTGCGTCATAAAAGGAGACCAGCCCCTCGTCATAGTCCACAAACACCCCGACATTCTGAGGAGCACGCTTCAGGAACAGAGGGACTCGAGGCTCATGATAATTAACAAATACATTTCCTTCGTCTAAACATATGCACCAGTATCCATATTTACTGTTCACTGTGTAGTTCTTCTTTCTGTCAACAGACTCTTTGGCCACTCCGAAAACCCACGCAGTCTTATCTTTGACTTGAACCTCGAAGTAGAACCTGCCTGAAGAGAAACTCTGCTCTGTTAAAATACTAAAAGTAGAAAATCTCTGAGGACTGTCGCTGAAGTTTCTCTTATTGGTGTAATGAACCTGCTTCAGATCATTGGACACAAACAGATTAACCTGAGCAGTGTCTGGATCCAGAGTCAGGTCGACTGCAAACTGCTGCAGTCTCCACGGTTTGTTTTTTGGTTTTGACACTTTCTTAATTTCTTCAGTGACTGTTTCCTTCAGATTCTCCTTCAGTTCAGTCAAAGCTCGTTCTGCAGTTCCTTTAAACAGCTCCAGCTCCAGTCTGACGCTGCTCCAGTCCTTCAGGCCAGTAGGGGGCAGTGTAGGGCAGTGCTGGAGGAAGTGGAGGTGGTCTTCAGAGCGTAGGAGCTGCTCAGCTTCAGTGCTCCTCTGCTCCAGCTCACAGATCTCCTGCTTCAGCTGTTGGAGCAGAGCTTCAGCCTGAGTCTGTATGTGCCTGTGTTTCTCCTGCAGCTCCTGGATGAAGCGCTCTCTGCTCCTCTGCACAGACTCTATCAGAGCGCTGAAGGCCTGCAGCCCTGTGCTCTTCTCTCTGTCCACTGCTCTCTGACTGAGCTGCACTGAGCTCTGGAGCTCCTGGATCTTCTGCCTCCTCTGCTCCACCATGTGGCGGCTCTGCTGCTGCGTCTGATGTAGAGAGGGCTTTCTCTGGTCGAACTCTTCCTTCAGAGACACAAACTTATGGGACTGGTGCTCCAGCAGAGCACACATGGTGCAGAGGCAGCTGTGGTCGCTGCGGCAGAAGAGCTCCAGAGGTTTGTGGTGTTGGAGACACATTCTGTCCTCCATGTTGTCCACTGGCTCCATCAGCTGGTGGCTCTTCAGTCTGGGCACGCTCAGATGAGGCTGGAGGTGGCTCTCACAGTACGAGGACAGACAGACCAGGCAGGACTTCAGCGCCTTCAGTTTGGGAGCGCTGCAGTGATCACAGGACACTTCTCCAGGTTTGGACACTTCAGACCTACTTCCTGCTTCCTGTTTGAACTGAGAGACCAGCCCTGAGAGCAGCGTGTTCACTCTGAGTTCTGGCTTTACATTGAACAGCTTTTTACACAGAGGGCACCTGCAGGGGGCGCTGGTGTCCCAGTGCTGAGAGAGGCAGCGTCTGCAGAAGTTGTGTCCACATGGAGTGGACACTGGTTCAGTGAACAGGTCCAGACAGATGGAGCACAGGAACTGGTCCTCAGATCTCACAGCAGCCATTCTGACCTGAGACAGAGACAGAGAAACATGAACCTGTGACGACACACACAGTCAACATCAGATACACAGCAGATCATAAACAGGGAGCACAGACCATCTTAAATCTGATGAGCAGCTCCTGCTGCCATTACATTCAGAATTAGGGTCAGACCGATATATTGGGCTGAAGAATGTCGGCTCTCGGCCAAAATTCTGCAGATATGGCCGATATTAATTCGCCAATGACTTTTGCGAATATCTTTAAATGAAAAGTGATAGAGACATCCTGCATTAGAAAGAAGAGGATTAGAGCTATAAATCTAGCCCACCCTGAGTCTCCTCGGCCTCCGCAAGGCTGTGTGAAATCGTGTTGAAGTTTTGTGTCCACATGTGCTCTCTCCTGTCACAGAACTGACTCTTTGACAGCCTGACAGTTAGTTTGCATGCATTATTTATTTATTTGAACAGGGACAGTGTACAATCTACATTAGCCTCAGAAAGGAGAGATGCATTGTACCAGGTTATAGCACTTGTGCTAATTTCCACCTGCAGTCCCTGGGCCTATTGTACATGTTTTAGTGGTAGGGGAAACCGGAGTACCCGGAGGAAACCTACGCAGACACGGGGAGAACATGCAGACTCCACACAGAAAGGCCCCGTCCAGGTGGGAATCGAACCCGGACCTTCTAGCTGTGAAGCACGAGCGCTAACCGCTGTGCTACCGTGCCGCTGTCCCTACCGTTTCTGGGGTAGGGACAGCGAGCGCAGTTACTTAAGACCAATCCAATCTGATTCGACAAAGCGGTTACATGCAGCTCTAATCTGACTGCAATCAGCCCAGGCCGGTCGCTTTTCGGCTCAGGGGAACATTTCGGATCTGTCGGGTTTTCGTGGGTTTGGACGATCCTGTTCTGGTATGAAGAGGTGAGAGATTTGACTTTCCCTTCGTCACGAGTGAGTCAGGGCCTATTATTGAAACTGTTCAGTGAATCCAAAGTGAAACTAGAGCTGAAAACTAGATCCACAAAGTCTTAAAGAGACAGGCAGCTATTCTGACCCTGTCTCTGTGTGAGGCCAAAGTGAAACCAAAGTTAGTATAATTTTTAGTGAAACCTGGACTTACAGGTTTGTTTTTTCTGCTCATCCCTGAAAATGAACATAGACTGACACTAATGCAGGACACAATAACAACAAGTAACAGGGAAGAAAACTCTGATATTTTTAAGAACTTAGAGATTCACAATTTTCTCCAGTGAGTGAGAACAAGGCCTGAAAACAACAGGCTGCGGATTTAAGAGTAAATTTTGAAAAATCTATAATAATAAATAAGCTGCTCTGGAGGTGTTTACATGTTCACAAAAAGCTCATGGGCAGAGTTTAAAACAGGACATTGAAAAGCCTGGACTCCTTTAACTCCAGGACAGTGCGTTTGTGAAGTAATATCAACTTTTTTTTCCTGCATAAAAAGTTGAATAATGCACCTTTAAGGTTTAATGCAATTGAAAATATTAATCAAAATTGATCACACTTTACTTTTTCCGATGTTGCTTAGGGACGAACACGGCACAAAACCAAAACCAATTTTACTGTCAAACTTGTTTATTCACACAGTTAAGCCTCAACATGAACTTATTTTAAAAGATCATTCTCCAGAATAAATCAAACTGCTATTGTCTGTGAAGCGTTTGAAACGATCACACAGGCCTCACATCTGAGGACAAAAAGCTTTACATTTTAAAACTAATAAAAGAATCACAGGTCAACGTTCTGTGAATATGTTATTTCACACTGAGCATTTTGACGATGAAAAGATAAAAACATCATGAAGTCCCAAAGTTCACGAATCACTTTTGCCTTTTTCCCCTTGAGTCGTCACTGAGGATGCGATGATTTTTTTTTTTGTCGACCACAGTCACTTGCTTATTGATGATGTTCGTGAATTCATTTCGCAGCTTATTTCCGTGTTTGTCAAACTCCTCCTACCCCTTCGTCTGAAGCGTGCATCAGAAAAACCCTCGCTTGAAGGGCTATGTGGCCCAGGCCTCTCCCTCACCCCTACCCTTCACCGCAAAATAGAATTGGGACACCCCTTCGTCTCTCGTGAACGCGCAAAACAAAGGGAAAGGACTAAGCGGAGGGCTAAGGGGGAGAATTGAGATTGGGCCTAAAACAAGACATTAAAAAGCCTGGACTCCTTTAACACCAGGACAGTGCGTTGGTGAAGTAAACTCCTCTGGTCTGTGTGAACGTCCCGGGGCAGCTCTGTACTCACCTCAGTCTGTGCAGATGTCGGGGGACGCTGGTGTTTTCTGCTCGGGCTGAAACGGCGTCTGCGTTGGGGAAGTGTCGAGTCTAAAGAAAGCTGCACTTCCTGGTTTGTTCATTTACTGGGCGTGGCCCACTGACTCATGTTACACACAACTCAGGTGAACTATTAAACAAGTTTGAACCAGTTTCAACGGCAACACTATCAGACAACAAGAGTGGTTTCATGGAGGCGACTATGGGCATTAGGCCGTACATACTAGTTTATGTCCGATACACTGGAGCTTTTGGCAACAAATTGACTCTTTCCATGTTTGTATCCATCTTGAGGATCTTCACCAAGTGTACGCAGTATTACAAATATTATATTGTTTTAAGAGTCTGCGCCTGTGTCAGTCTGTAGAGATTGTTCTGTTTAGAAAAGTTCTGTTATGTTTGACGGAGCCTCACACTGTACGGGTCAAAGTGGGTGTGACGTCACTGGAATGCACGTTTTATGATTCAAAAACATTCAACAATTCTGATTCATTCATTATTTAAAGGTGCATTATGCAACTTTTTATATGTGTGAGAAAAAAGTTTATATTAGTGCGTGTCTGACCTTGTAGTGACCCAGTGGCTGTATGAGTGGTCAGCATGGCGCCTTTACTTTCCTTCACACTGGTCTCTACAACGCTCCAGGATCAATAGTTTGGAAGGTTTTCTCTGCGGACCTACAAAACAATTGATCCTGGAGCGTTGTAGAGACCAGTGTGATGGAAAGTAAAGACGCCATGCTGACCACTCATACAGCCACTGGGTCACTACAAGGGTCAGACACGCAATAATATCAACTTTTTTTTCCTGCATAAAAGGTTTCATGATACGCCTTTAAGGTTTAATGCAATTGAAAATATTAATCAAAATTGATCACACTTACATTTTAAAACTAATAAAAGAATCACAGGTCAACGTTCTGTGAATATGTTATTTCACACTGAGCATTTTGACGATGAAAAGATAAAAACATCATGAAGTCCCAAAGTTCACGAATCACTTTTGCCTTTTTCCCCTTGAGTCGTCACTGAGGATGCGATGATTTTTTTTTTGTCGACCACAGTCACTTCTCCACCGCAGTGAGGATCAGAGGAGCAGAGTTTGAACCACTATCATCACTACAAGGATTTAGAAAAGGAAAGAGTTTCTCCCTGAAGCTGCAGCCGGTGAAGAAGTAGATGAGATCTGCAGTGTCTGCGTCATAAAAGGAGACCAGCCCCTCGTCATAGTCCACAAACACCCCGACCTTCTGAGGAGCACGCTTCAGGGACAGAGGGTCACGAGGCTCATGATAATTAACAAATACATTTCCTTTGTCTAAACATATGCACCAGTATCCATCTTTACTGTTCAAAGTGTCTCTCTTCTTTCTGTCAACAGACTCTTTGGCCACTCCCAAAACCCACGCAGTCTTATCTTTGACTTTAACCTCAAAGTAGAACCTGCCTGAAGAGAAACTCTGCTTTGTTAAAATATTGCGCCATAAAAACCTCTGAGCACTGTCTTTGAAGTTCCTCTGTTCCGTGTCTTTGACCTGCTTCAGATCATTGGACACAGACAGAGTTACATTTGCAGTGTCTGTGTCCAGAGTCAGGTCGACTGCAAACTGCTGCACTCTCTTTAGTTGCACCTGAAGCACTTCATCGGTCAAAGTCTCTCTCAACTCAGTCAAAGCTCGTGCTGCAGTTCCTTCAATCATCTCCAGCTCCAGTCTGATGCTGCTCCAGTCCTTCAGGCCAGTAGGGGGCAGTGCTGGAGGAAGTAGAGGTGGTCTTCAGAGCGTAGGAGCTGCTCAGCTTCAGTGCTCCTCTGCTCCAGCTCACAGATCTCCTGCTTCAGCTGTTGGAGCAGAGCTTCAGCCTGAGTCTGTATGTGCCTGTGTTTCTCCTGCAGCTCCTGGATGAAGCGCTCTCTGCTCCTCTGCACAGACTCTATCAGAGCGCTGAAGGCCTGCAGCCCTGTGCTCTTCTCTCTGTCCACTGCTCTCTGACTGAGCTGCACTGAGCTCTGGAGCTCCTGGATCTTCTGCCTCCTCTGCTCCACCATGTGGCGGCTCTGCTGCTGCGTCTGCCGTAGAGAGGTCTTTCTCTGGTCGAACTCTTCCTTCAGAGGCACAAACCTATGGGACTGGTGCTCCAGCAGAGCACACATGGTGCAGAGGCAGCTGTGGTCGCTGTGGCAGAAGAGCTCCAAAGGTTTGTGGTGTTGGGGGCACATTCTGTCCTCCATGTTGTCCACTGGCTCCATCAGCTGGTGGCTCTTCAGTCCGGGCACGCTCAGATGAGGCTGGAGGTGGCTCTCACAGTACGAGGACAGACAGACCAGGCAGGACTTCAGCGCCTTCAGTTTGGGAGTGCTGCAGTAATCACAGGACACTTCTCCAGGTTTGGACACTTCAGACCTACTTCCTGCTTCCTGTTTGAACTGAGAGACCATCTCTGAGAGCAGCGTGTTCACTCTGAGCTCTGGCCTTATGTGGAACAGCTCTTTACACAGAGGGCACCTGCAGGGGGCGCTGGTGTCCCAGTGCTGAGAGAGGCAGCGTCTGCAGAAGTTGTGTCCACATGGAGTGGTCACTGGTTCAGTGAACAGGTCCAGACAGATGGAGCACAGGAACTGGTCCTCAGATCTCACAGCAGCCATTCTGACCTGAGACAGAGACACAGAGAAACATGAACCTGTGACCTGAAGCCGAGTCAGTGCAGTAACACACAGTCAAGGTCAGATACACATGAGACTGTAAACAGGGGCGTGTTTAGGGGGAGCACAAACCAAAGGGCGTGTGTAGTTGTTGCAGTGCTAGAGGTTCCGCTTTAGTTTTCAAACAGGGTTATAAGTCATGAAACTCACCTACTGTCCCTGTGTTTTTGCTCATTTACAGCTGATACTAAAAAATCTCTCACTCTCACGTGTGATTGTTATTGACTTGCCAGACACAAACCACCTCTGAGTCACTGTTTTATCATAAGATATCACTAAACTATAATAAATCAACAAGAGCAAAGTTATCTATTATCTATATCTGGACACACCACTCACAGTGAGTCAGGGCCTGTTGATGAAACTGTTCGGTGAGTCCAAAGTGAAAGCAGCTCAGTAATTGGAAACCCAGGTTTTTTTTTAACCAGAGCTAAAAACTAGAGCCACAAAGTCTTAAAGAGACAGGCAGCTATTCTGACCCTGTCTCTGTGTGAGGCCAAAGGGAAATCAAAAGTTTGTATATTTTTAGTGAGACCAGGACTTACAGGTTTGTCTGTGCTCATCCCTGAAAATGAAAACAGACTGACACTAATGGACAAGTAACAGAGAGGAAACCCCAGGATTATATGAAATCTACAATAATAGTTAGAAACAAACCAAATGCTGCTCTGGAGGTGTTTACATGTGGAACAGCCTGGACTCCTTTAACTCCAGGACAGTGCGTTGGTGAAGTAAACTCCTCTGGTCTGTGTGAACGTCCCGGGGCAGCTCTGTACTCACCTCAGTCTGTGCAGATGTCGGGGGACGCTGGTGTTTTCTGCTCGGGCTGAAACAGCGTCTGCGTCGGGGAAGTGTCGAGTCTAAAGAAAGCTGCACTTCCTGGTTTGTTCATTCACTGGGCGTGGCCTGCACTGACTCACATCACACACACTGGGCTGAACTGTTACACAAGGGTCCAACGGCAACACCATCACACAACAAGAGGCACGTGGTTTCATGGAGGCGACTATGGGCATTAGGCGGGGTCCAACTGAAACATAGGATCACAACACAGCCACAGAGGAAAAAAGACACACAGAACTTTACACTCTCAGTTTTAGCCCCAAAACAGCAGCAAAAGGTCACACAATATGACTCTACACAAAGTTAAGACACAACATTGTTATTTCCTGCAACGACGGCTGCGCAATATGAGGGAGAATATTCAACAACCGTCTGGAATTATGTTCTAACAAAATCATATTAATGATTTCAACACAGTTTGTTTGATTAACCTCTTAACCCCCGCCTTAAGGGGCACATTTTCTTCAGTTCGGCTTTGCCCAAATCTAAAAGCTTCTTGACTGGAGCTCACAGCCTACAGGCCAGTGTAACGCCTCATTTGAAAGCTAAGTCCTACAAAACTGATCTAAGACTTTTTTTTTTGCTGCGTTGTCGTTGCGTTTATCTCATTTGTTTGTTGCATTTCTGTCGTGTTTTAATCGTTTTTTCCTCGTTATTTTGTCGCAAATCATGTTTTTTCAATTTTTTTTAATCGTTTTTTTTTTTATATAGTTTTTGTTCCTTTTTGTCACATTTTCACCCCTTAAATTGTTTTCACAGATTTTTTTTCTCCAGATTTCGTAGCTTTTTCTAATTTTTTTCAGTTTTTTTATTTTTTTTCGTTTTTGTCTCTTTTCTTTTGCTTATTTGTCTGTTTTTTGTCACGTTCTGGTCCACAGCCGGTTTACAGCCAGTTCAAAGCCTCTGTTAAAATGAGCCTTTTATTAAATGGATCCTGAATTGAAGGTCCAGCTTCTTCCACCTGAGGCAGTCGGTCAAAGTGAAACTCTCTCTGTCTCGTGAGCTCTTTGAAATCCAGGCCTTCATCACTACCTGGCTGGATCACTGTGATGCTCTTTATTTTGGACTGAGTAAGTCCTGCATGTCCCGACTGCAGCGAGTGCATAATTCTCCTCAGTGGCGGCCGGTGCGTTTTAGGATCCATTTAAATTGCTCTCATTAGTTTTTAATTGCTGAAACGGTGCTGCCCCTGAACCTCTTTGAGCTCCTCAGACTCTCCTTCTTGGTCTCTTTGGTCGGGCCGAGCAGCTCCTCCTCAGCGTCACAAAGACAAATCAGAAGCTCAGAGGGGAAGCTGTTGAACGAGTTGCCTTTGTTTAAAAGACAGACCCCTCCTGTACCTGTTTTTAAATCTCTTCTTCAAACTCTGCTTTTTAATTTGGCGTTTGGTACACTCTAAAGTGACGTTTTTACATTTGCACATTTGTTTTTAGAGTCATTTTAAGTGTTTTATATGATTTAAGTTTGTTTGTATCTTGCAGCACTTTGGTCAACTTGGTTGGTTTTAAAGTACGTTATAAATGAAGTTGCAGTTGCCTCATTTGAAAGCTAAGACCTTGTACTTTCTGAAAATATGTGCCAGTTGTGTGTGGTGGATGGCAGGTAACTGGTTAAGTGGAAAGACATGTAAGCAATGTTTATCTTTTAATCTAATTATATAAAAACAAGTGTTAAAAATACAATATCAGGACCAATACGAGACTAAAATGGAAGTAAACTAAATAAAGTTACGACTAAAGCTAATTTGTTGAGCATTTTTAAGTTGGTTTGTTTTCATCTGTGTCAACAAACAAATATGTGCATTGATTTTGCTAAATATAGAGGCATCTTGCGATATAGAAATGAGAAAGTGCTGGATGATTTGGTTATATATTGTGCGGTCTGAGCTGATATTATCGATATAAACCAACTGAAACTGCTGAGTAAACATTTCAAATTATAAACCTTGTTCCTCTGTCGACTGTAGATGAACCTTTGGTCATTTTAATATTTTCTGTGACATTTTCTTCACCTTTGTAGAAAAATAAATAACAAGATGACCCAACACATTACATTTATCCGCTTTATTTTCCCTTTGCAGTAAAATCACATTGAAAACCACATTAAATAAAAAACAAACATATTAATGAACTATTTTAGTTTTTCCACAGTGTGACGTCCTCAAAGAGATTCAACAAAGTGATGAGTCAAAACAAGTCTTAAAATCACATGTTTTTCATTTGTTAAAGAAAATCTCTTCATATTAATATAGAGCGTTCTGTAATAGAATCATGAAAGAAAACAACCTTTAAAAAAGACTGAACAAACTCCCCACTGAAAAGATGAAATAATCTGAAAAATATTTTACATTTGATTCTGTTAAACTAATACGAGAATCAGTCATTTCAGAAAATGTTTGTAGGTCTGTCCCACCTTTAACTGAGTCAGATTATTTGACTGAACATTTGATCAAACCAAAGCATTTTATTATTTAATTTAAATGTAGATAATTATAACAATGTCCCTGTTAGACATAGTCATTCACTTATATCACTTTAGCCTTTTTCATCTTGAGCCGTCACTGAAGATTTGATGAACTTTACGTCCACAGTCACTTCTCCACCGCAATGAGGATCAGAGGAGCAGAGTTTTTACCATTCTCATTGTTATTAGGATTTAAAAAAGGAAAGAGTTTCTCCCTGAAGCTGCAGCCGGTGAAGGAGTAGATGAGATCTGCAGTGTCTGCGTCATAAAAGGAGACCAGCCCCTCGTCATAGTCCACAAACACCCCGACCTTCTGAGGAGCACGCTTCAGGGACAGAGGGGTGTGAGGGTCGGTACGAGCAAAGTACTTATCTTTACTTCTCTTATTTAGGCACCAGTATCCATATTTACTTGTCAGGTCCTTTATGTTCTTTCTCTCTACAGACTCTTTGGCCACTCCTAAAGTCCACGTACTTTTATCTTTGACTTGAACCTCAAAGTAGAATCTGCCTGAAGAGAAACTCTGCTTTGTTAAAATATTGCGCCATAAAAACCTCTTAGGACTGTCTGGGAAGGTCTTTTGATTGCTCTCATAAACCTGCTTCAGATCTTTGGATACAGACAGATTAACATGAGCAGTGTTTGTGTCCAGAGTCAGGTCGACTGCAAACTGCTGCACTCTCTTTAGTTGCACCTGAAGCACTTCATCGGTCAAAGTCTCTCTCAACTCAGTCAAAGCTCGTGCTGCAGTTCCCTCAATCATCTCCAGCTCCAGTCTGACGCTGCTCCAGTCCTTCAGGCCAGTAGGGGGCAGTGCAGGGCAGTGCTGGAGGAAGTGGAGGTGGTCTTCAGAGCGTAGGAGCTGCTCAGCTTCAGTGCTCCTCTGCTCCAGCTCACAGATCTCCTGCTTCAGCTGTTGGAGCAGAGCTTCAGCCTGAGTCTGTATGTGCCTGTGTTTCTCCTGCAGCTCCTGGATGAAGCGCTCTCTGCTCCTCTGCACAGACTCTATCAGAGCGCTGAAGGCCTGCAGCCCTGTGCTCTTCTCTCTGTCCACTGCTCTCTGACTGAGCTGCACTGAGCT
The DNA here is from genome assembly GCA_021464625.1 of Proterorhinus semilunaris. NCBI lineage: Eukaryota > Metazoa > Chordata > Actinopteri > Gobiiformes > Gobiidae > Proterorhinus > Proterorhinus semilunaris. Next base: position 3,997,618 of record CM038356.1, on the reverse strand, counting down.
CTGGAGCTCCTGGATCTTCTGCCTCCTCTGCTCCACCATGTGGCGGCTCTGCTGCTGCGTCTGATGTAGAGAGGTCTTTCTCTGGTCGAACTCTTCCTTCAGAGACACAAACTTATGGGACTGGTGCTCCAGCAGAGCACACATGGTGCAGAGGCAGCTGTGGTCGCTACGGCAGAAGTGCTCCAGAGGTTTGTGGTGTTGGGGACACATTCTGTCCTCCATGTTGTCCACTGGCTCCATCAGCTGGTGGCTCTTCAGTCCGGGCACGCTCAGATGAGGCTGGAGGTGGCTCTCACAGTACGAGGACAGACAGACCAGGCAGGACTTCAGCGCCTTCAGTTTGGGAGCACTGCAGTGATCACAGGACACTTCTCCAGGTTTGGACACTTCAGACCTACTTCCTGCTTCCTGTTTGAACTGAGAGACCATCTCTGAGAACATCGTGTTCACTCTGAGCTCTGGCTTTACATGGAACAGCTCGTTACACAGAGGGCACCTGCAGGGGGCGCTGGTGTCCCAGTGCTGAGAGAGGCAGCGTCTGCAGAAGTTGTGTCCACATGGAGTGGACACTGGTTCAGTGAACAGGTCCAGACAGATGGAGCACAGGAACTGGTCCTCAGATCTCACAGCAGCCATTCTGACCTGAGACAGAGACACAGAGAAACATGAACCTGTGACCTGAAGCTGAGTCAGTGCAGTAACACACAGTCAAGGTCAGATACACATAAGACTGTAAACAGGGGCGTGTTTAGGGGGAGCACAAACCAAAGGGCTTGTGTAGTTGTTGCAGTGCTAGAGGTTCTGCTTTAGTTTTCAAACAGGGTTATAAGTCATGAAACTCACCTACTGTCCCTGTGTTTTTGCTCATTTACAGCTGATACTAAAAAATCTCTCACTCTCACGTGTGATTGTTATAGACTTGCCAGACACAAACCACCTCTGAGTCACTGTTTCATCATAAGATATCACTAAACTATAATAAATCAATAAGAGCAAAGTTATCTATTATCTATATCTGGACACACCACTCACAGTGAGTCAGGGCCTGTTGATGAAACTGTTCGGTGAGTCCAAAGTGAAAGCAGCTCAGTGATTGGAAACCCAGGTTTTTTTTCAACCAGAGCTAAAAACTAGAACCACAAAGTCTTAAAGAGACAGGCAGCTATTCTGACCCTGTCTCTGTGTGAGGCCAAAGGGAAATCAAAAGTTAGTATATTTTTAGTGAGACCAGGACTTGCAGGTTTGTCTGTGCTCATCCCTGAAAATGAAAACAGACTGACACTAATGGACAAGTACCAGAGAGGAAAACCCAGGATTATATGAAATCTACAATAATAGTTAGAAACAAACAAAAGCTGCTCTGGAGGTGTTTACATGTGGAAAAGCCTGGACTCCTCTAACACCAGGACAGTGCGTTGGTGAAGTAAACTCCTCTGGTCTGTGTGAACGTCCCGGGGCAGCTCTGTACTCACCTCAGTCTGTGCAGATGTCGGGGGACGCTGGTGTTTTCTGCTCGGGCTGAAACAGCGTCTGCGTTGGGGAAGTGTCGAGTCTAAAGAAAGCTGCACTTCCTGGTTTGTTCATTCACTGGGCGTGGCCTGCACTGACTCACATCACACACACACTGGGCTGAACTGTTACACAAGGGTCCAACGGCAACACTATCACACAACAAGAGGCACGTGGTTTCATGGAGGCGACTATGGGCATTAGGCGGGGTCCAACTGAAACATGGCATAGGATCACAACACAGCCACAGAGGAAAAAAGACACACAGAACTTTACACTCTCAGTTTTAGCCCCAAAACAGCAGCAAAAGGTCACACAATATGACTCTACACAAAGTTAAGACACAACATTGTTATTTCCTGCAACGACGGCTGCGCAATATGAGGGAGAATATTCAACAACCGTCTGGAATTATGTTCTAACAAAATCATATTAATGATTTCAACACAGTTTGTTTGATTAACCTCTTAACCCCCGCCTTAAGGAGCACCTTTTCTCCAGTTCGGCTTTGCCCAAATCTAAAAGCTTCTTGACTGGAGCTCACAGCCTTTAGGCCAGTGTAACGCCTCATTTGAAAGCTAAGTCCTACTAAACTGATCTAAGACTTTTTTTTTTGCTGCGTTTATCTCATTTGTTTGTTGCATTTTTGTCGTGTTTTAATCGTTTTTTCCTCGTTATTTTGTCCCAAATCATCCTTTTTTTACTAGTATTTTATACTAGTTTTTGTTCCTTTTTTGTCACGTTTTCACCCCTTATTTGTTTTCACTGATTTTTTTTCTCCCGATTTTGTAGCTTTTTATAATTTTTTAGTTTTTTTGTGTGTTTTTTGTCTCTTTTTTTTTGCTTATTTGTCTGTTTTTTTGTCACGTTCTGGTCCACAGCCGGTTTACAGCCAGTTCAAAGCCTCTGTTAAAATGAGCCTTTTATTAAATGGATCCTGAATTGAAGGTCCAGCTTCTTCCACCTGAGGCAGTCGGTCAAAGTGAAACTCTCTCTGTCTCGTGAGCTCTTTGAAATCCAGGCCTTCATCACTACCTGGCTGGATCACTGTGATGCTCTTTATTTTGGACTGAGTAAGTCCTGCATGTCCCGACTGCAGCGAGTGCATCATTCTCCTCAGTGGCTGCCGGTGCGTTTTAGGATCCATTTAAATTGCTCTCATTAGTTTTTAATTGCTGAAACGGTGCTGCCCCTGAACCTCTTTGAGCTCCTCAGACTCTCCTTCTTGGTCTCTTTGGTCGGGCCGAGCAGCTCCTCCTCAGCGTCACAAAGACAACTCAGAAGCTCAGAGGGGAAGCTGTTGAACGAGTTGCCTTTGTTTAAAAGACAGACCCCTCCTGTACCTGTTTTTAAATCTCTTCTTCAAACTCTGCTTTTTAATTTGGCGTTTGGTACACTCTAAAGTGACGTTTTTACATTTGCACATTTGTTTTTAGAGTCATTTTAAGTGTTTTATATGATTTAAGTTTGTTTGTATCTTGTAGCACTTTGGTCAACTTGGTTGGTTTTAAAGTACGTTTATAAATGAAGTTGCAGATGCCTCATTTGAAAGCTAAGACCTTGTACTTTCTGAAACTATGTGCCAGTTGTGTGTGGTGGATGGCAGGTAACTGGTTAAGTGGAAAGACATGTAAGCAATGTTTATCTTTTAATCTAATTTTATAGAAACAAGACTTACAAAATACAATATCAGGACCAATACGAGACTAAAATGGAAGTAAACTAAATAAAATCACGACTAAAGCTAATTTGTTGAGTATTTTTAAGTTGGTTTGTTTTTATCTGTGTCAACAAACAAATATGTACATTGATTTTGCTAAATTGTCAGAAAATTAGGGTTAATACCTTTGTTTTCCAATCTGGAGAACGTTTCAACTAGAAGAAAACGACACAGAGATCGATACTTTGGTTGGCTTGCAAGGGAGAATCGCAGTTCACCACAGCTACGCAGAGTGGTTCTCCTGCACCCATTCTCAAAGAGTTGTTTTTTGGTATAGCCTTTTATTTGGTTTTCCACAGCATATTAGACATAGAGGTGGAGTTACAGATATTGCTTGTCACCTCTCAAACACATGTATCACACCATATCTTAAAACATGAATCACACTATACTGAAACTGCTGAGTAAACATTTCAAATTATAAACCTTGTTCCTCTGTCGACTGTAGATGAACCTTTGGTCATTTCAATATTTTCTGTGACATTTTCTTCACCTTTGTAGAAAAATAAATAACAAGATGACCCAACACATTACATTTATCCTCTTTATTTTCCATTTGCAGTAAAAATCACATTGAAAACTACATTAAATCAAAAACAAACTATTTTAGTTTTTCCACAGTGTGACGTCCTCAAAGAGACTCAACAAAGTGATGAGTCAAAACAAGTCTTAAAATCACTGACAATAAACACAAAACTGTAATAAATGCACACGTTTTTCATTTGTTAAAGAAAATCCCTCAATATTAATAGAGAGCGTTCTGTACCACTGAAAGGATTAAACAATCAAAACCTTTTTACATTTGATTCTGTTAAACTAATACGAGAATCAGTCATTTCAGAAAATGTTTGTAGGTCTGTCCCCACTTTAACTGAGTCAGATTATTTGACTGAACATTTGATCAAACCAAAGCATTTTATTATTTAATTTAAATGTCGATAATTATAACAATGTCCCTGTTAGACAAAGTCATTCACTTGTATCACTTTAGCCTTTTTCATCTTGACCCGTCACTGATGATTTGATGAACTTTACGTTTGGCCACAGTCACTTCTTCACCGCAGTGAGGATCAGAGGAGCGGAGTTTGAACCGCTATGATTATTACAAGGATTTAGAAAAGGAAAGAGTTTCTCCCTGAAGCTGCAGCCGGTGAAGGAGTAGATGAGATCTGCAGTGTCTGCGTCATAAAAGGAGACCAGCCCCTCGTCATAGTCCACAAACACCCCGACCTTCTGAGGAGCACGCTTCAGGGACAGAGGGGTGTGAGGGTCGGTACGAGCAAAGTACTCACTTGTGCTTCCCTTATTTAGGCACCAGTATCCATATTTATTAGTGAGAGAGTTTTCATTGTTCTTTCTCTCTACAGACTCTTTGGCCACTCCTAAAGTCCACGCAGTCTTATCTTTGACTTGAACCTCAAAGTAGAACCTGCCTGAAGAGAAACTCTGCTCTGTTAAAATATTGGCCCATGAACTAAACCTCTGAGGACTGTTTGGGAAGTTCTTCTGATCCGTGTAATGAACCTGCTTCAGATCTTTGGACACAGACAGATTAACATAAGCAGTGTTTGTGTTCAGAGTCAGGTCGACTGCAAACTGCTGCTCTCTCCACAGTTTGTTTTTTGGTTTTGACACTTTCTTCATTTCTTCAGTGAACGTTTCCTTCAGATTCTCCTCCAGTTCAGTCAAAGCTCGTGCTGCAGTTCCTTCAATCATCTCCAGGTCAAGTCTGACGCTGCTCCAGTCCTTCAGGCCAGTAGGGGGCAGTGCAGGGCAGCGCTGGAGGAGGTGGAGGTGGTCTTCAGAGCGTAGGAGCTGCTCAGCTTCAGTGCTCCTCTGCTCCAGCTCACAGATCTCCTGCTTCAGCTGTTGGAGCAGAGCTTCAGCCTGAGTCTGTATGTGCCTGTGTTTCTCCTGCAGCTCCTGGATGAAGCGCTCTCTGCTCCTCTGCACAGACTCTATCAGAGCGCTGAAGGCCTGCAGCCCTGTGCACTTCTCTCTGTCCACTGCTCTCTGACTGAGCTGCACTGAGCTCTGGAGCTCCTGGATCTTCTGCCTCCTCTGCTCCACCATGTGGCGGCTCTGCTGCTGCTTCTGCTGTAGAGAGGTCTTTCTCTGGTCGAACTCTTCCTTCAGAGGCACAAACTTATGGGACTGGTGCTCCAGCAGAGCACACATGGTGCAGAGGAAGCTGTGGTCGCTGCGGCAGAAGAGCTCCAGAAGTTTGTGGTGTTGGGGACACATTCTGTCCTCCATGTTGTCCACTGGCTCCATCAACTGGTGGCTCTTCAGTCCGGGCACGCTCAGATGAGGCTAGAGGTGGCTCTCACAGTACGAGGACAGACAGACCAGGCAGGACTTCAGCGCCTTCAGTTTGGGAGCGCTGCAGTGATCACAGGACACTTCTCCAGGTTTGGACACTTCAGACCTACTTCCTGCTTCCTGTTTGAACTGAGAGACCATCTCTGAGAACATCGTGTTCACTCTGAGCTCTGGCCTAATATGGAACAGTTCTTTACACAGAGGGCACCTGCAGGGGGCGCTGGTGTCCCAGTGCTGAGAGAGGCAGCGTCTGCAGAAGTTGTGTCCACATGGAGTGGACACTGGTTCAGTGAACAGGTCCAGACAGATGGAGCACAGGAACTGGTCCTCAGATCTCACAGCAGCCATTCTGACCTGAGACACAGAGAAGATTTTACTTCAGCGACTTATCCACAGATGAATAAAGTGCCTGCTCACGATAAACGGAAAGAGCGTTCAAGTGAAACCATAACTACTGCACACATCATCTTTGAAGAACAGAGAGCCTAATTTGGAAAACTTTGCTAATTTGAAGAATTGAAACAGTCTAACACCAAATAAGTTGATCGAATACTCCGTTAGATTGTTCTTGTTGAAACTGAGCAAATGCACCTCTCAATGTTAAGTAACTAAAACACCCCATAATCCTGTGGGCGTCACACAGTCACAGTGAAGTGAACAAGGCCCAAAATAAAAATGGTTCAGACACTGGTAGATTGTGTTGATTTTCCTATAGCTTGGCTACACTAAGCCTGTACAGAGGCTGAATAAGGTCTAAACCTCCTTCCTTAAAGCTTTAGTCAGAAACCTTAACCCCACAAATGTAGCGAAGCATAAAAATAATTACCAATAAACATTTCACAATAAACTGACATGAACCAAATGATCAAATAAACTGACATTGTAGTGTTTTATGCACCTGTTCTCCTTTGTCATATTTGATTATTTTTAACCAAACACATTTCCTCAAACATTACACTGACCAGACAAAGCTCTGGGGCCCTGGGGAGCTCCGTGTTGGGAACCACTGGTCTAAACCATGACAAATATAGCTCTAAACAAGAACCAAAGCTGCAGAGGAGTACCAACGTCGGCTAAAACAACATACTTTAAGTTAGTTTTAGTATAATTTTACCGGATGAAAATGTCTTGTAAATTTAGTCGACTAAATCAAAAATTAAGTGAGTTAAAATCTATTTTATTGCGTTTGAACATATTCAACCATATTCTCTGCTTCATGGACAGAGCTGCTCCTTTGGCAGAGAATTTAAATGATACGAGTGTCTTTCATAGTGACGCGCGTTTTTAGTTCATTTCCCCATTAGCCATCGTAAAACACCCCGCACACAGCTCTTTACTGAGCACTTTAATTGTATTATTTACAAAGACAACAAGACACTTTAGGTTACAGAAATGTAAAACACAGCGTCCGAGTGAACAAATGTTTTCTGCACTCACCGTTCAGCTCTGGTGTCGTCTGCTTCTGTTGTAAAGGCTCACTCTTATCACACTGCTTAAGTTAATTATTAAACAATATTTTGTTCTTCTGTATTTCACTGTGCCGCTCCCAACGTGACCCTTGAGCTGCTGACTAAGACTCAGAGCAGTGTTACCGACAAAAGGGTGAAAAACTATGACAACAGTCGAATGGGTAGAAATGGAATTGGGGGAAGTGCATTTGAATCAACTTTGAATGATCAGATCACAGCAAAGGTTGCATTTATTTCAGGAGCATCAAAGTCTTTGCACAACAAGATGTTATGAATGTATTAGTTTTCCAGTTCTTTTTTCAGTCTTCTCTCAAATGTTTATGCTCCTGGACGTGTTTGTTCATGTGGCCAAATGAATATTGATTTCACAATTGCAATAATTGGATGTTTTCCCCAAAAGATTAAGTTCTAGCCAGGACTAAACCAGGACTTCACTGAGCCAGAACTGTCAAGTGTTCGTATTTATTCGTCCACCAGACTTGGTGTGAGTCGCAACACGCAGTAACAGCACTGGCCAGCAGGGGGCAGTGTGTCAATGTTCACCACAACAGTCCGATACAGTGACCGCATCACTGGCCCCGCCGCCCCGATCCGTCTATCGATCTCGCGCTCCATCCGTCCCTCACTCGTGAACAAGACCCCTGAGATCCTTGAAGACTTGAGGCAAGGACTCCCCACCGACCTGGAGAGGGGAAGCCACCTTACCTCGGCCTCGGATTTGGAGGTGCTGATCCAAACCGCCCCAGGGCACGCTGAAGGTCCTGATTTGATGGAGCCAACAGAACAACATCATCTGCAAACAGCAGAGATGAGATACTGAGGTTCCCTCTGTGTCTGAAAAGTTTTTCCACAGAAGAAAATCCCTCAATATTTGTATAGAGCAAAAACGATTAACTCTGTTAAAGTAATAAAAGAATCACACGTTGATGTTCTATAAATATATTATGTCACAGTGTTGTATGTTTTCATGATCATTGTAAGCAGTAGATTCAATGTTTAATGAATAAACTGTATATCAAACTGAACTTAAATCATTTATCAACATTTTATTCGGTGATTGTGGGAAAACTACAGATGGTTTGATTCTTTTTGTTAACGACAACATCAGAAAAATATCCAATAAATGTTTCCCTCTTCAAAAACACCAACATGCAATAAATGGAACTCACTTTACCAGAATCACTTAGATGAGCTTTTGACAAAACCAAAGCACATAATGAAGTCTCAATATTTATTAATCACTTTTGCCTTTTCATCTTGAGCCGTCACTGATGATTTGATGATCTTTACGTTCGACCACAGTCACTTCTCCACCGCAGTGAGGATCAGAGGAGCGGAGTTCAAACCGTTAAAGTGATGACAAGGATTTAGAAAAGGAAAGAGTTTCTCCCTGAAGCTGCAGCCGGTGAAGGAGTAGATGAGATCTGCAGTGTCTGCGTCATAAAAGGAGACCAGCCCCTCGTCATAGTCCACAAACACCCCGACCTTCTGAGGAGCACGCTTCAGGGACAGAGGGACTGGAGGGTCATTACAAGCCAAGTACACATCTATATTTTTCATATACAGGCACCAATAACCATATTTACTTGTGAGGGAGTTTTCCTTGTTCTTTCTCTCAACAGACTCTTTGGCCACTCCTAAAGTCCACACAGTCTTGTTTTTAACCTGAACCTCAAAGTAGAACCTGCCTGAAGAGAAACTCTGCTTTGTTAAAATATTGCGCCATAAAAACCTCTGAGGACTGTCTCTGAAATTCCTCTGATTAGTGTCATGAACCTGTTTCAGATCTTTGGACACAGACAGATTAACATTTGCTGTGTCTGTGTCCAGAGTCAGGTCGACTGAAAACTGCTGCACTCTCTTTAGTTCTAATTTTTTAATTTCTCCAGTGAATGTTTCCTTCAGATTCTCCTCCAGTTCAGTCAAAGCTCGTTCTGCAGTTCCTTCAAACGGCTCCAGGTCTAGTCTGACGCTTCTCCAGTGCTTCAGGCCAGTAGGGGGCAGTGCAGGGCAGTGCTGGAGGAAGTGGAGGTGGTCTTCAGAGCGTAGGAGCTGCTCAGCTTCAGTGCTCCTCTGCTCCAGCTCACAGATCTCCTGCTTCAGCTGTTGGAGCAGAGCTTCAGCCTGAGTCTGTGTGTGCCTGTGTTTCTCCTGCAGCTCCTGGATGAAGCGCTCTCTGCTCCTCTGCACAGACTCTATCAGAGCGCTGAAGGCCTGCAGCCCTGTGCTCTTCTCTCTGTCCTCTGCTCTCTGACTGAGCTGCACTGAGCTCTGGAGCTCCTGGATCTTCTGCCTCCTCTGCTCCACCATGTGGCGGCTCTGCTGCTGCGTCTGCTGTAGAGAGGTCTTTCTCTGGTCGAACTCTTCCTTCAGAGGCACAAACTTATGGGACTGGTGATCCAGCAGAGCACACATGGTGCAGAGGCAGCTGTGGTCGCTGCGGCAGAAGAGCTCCAGAGGTCTGTGGTGTTGGGGACACATTCTGTCCTCCATGTTGTCCACTGGCTCCATCAGCTGGTGGCTCCTCAGTCCGGGCACGCTCAGATGAGGCTGGAGGTGGCTCTCACAGTACGAGGACAGACAGACCAGGCAGGACTTCAGCGCCTTCAGTTTGGGAGCGCTGCAGTGATCACAGGACACTTCTCCAGGTTTGGACACTTCAGACCTACTTCCTGCTTCCTGTTTGAACTGAGAGACCAGCTCTGAGAACATCGTGTTCACCCCGAGCTCAGGCTTTACATGAAACAGCTTGTTACACAGAGGGCACCTGCAGGGGGCGCTGGTGTCCCAGTGCTGAGAGAGGCAGCGTCTGCAGAAGTTGTGTCCACATGGAGTGGACACTGGTTCAGTGAACAGGTCCAGACAGATGGAGCACAGGAACTGGTCCTCAGATCTCACAGCAGCCATTCTGACCTGAGACAGAGACACAAAATTCCAGGGATTAAACAGTACTTGGATGACTTATGCCAGTCTGTGAAACCAATTGTTAGAAACCTTGGAGTTATCTTTGACAAAGACATTGTTAGAGAATTAACAATGGTGTTCGAGAGGACCGATGAAGAAGAGACATCAGTCAGGATGTCTTATACAGGAGAAGTTTATTTACCATCGTTACGGGATCCGGAGACATGAATTCAAGAACATTGCGCTAGTCCTTCCATTCAAGTCTCCCTATGCCTCCACACAAGAGGGATAAATACCGTCTAAGCGCGTCATACCGATACGCAAGCAAAACATTCAGTGGCGCCTGAGCACCACAGTCAAGGCTATAACAGAGATAGTACAACTGTACAGTTTGACCCACGGATAATACGAGTTTACAGCTTGACCCAGTATGATAAATAGTGATTTAATATTATCCTTCAACAGACATGTCATTAGTGCAATACTGTAAGCAGCTGACGAGAAACTGCTTTTTTCAAGTAAAGAAAATATCTAAACTTAGGAATATGGTCTCACGGAATGATTTGGAACTCATCATTCAAGCTTTTGTGTCTTCACCTTTAGACTATTGTAAAAGTTTGTTTTCATGTCTCAACAAGGAGGAGCTCTCTCACCTATACCAATAGGAGGACTCACATGTCCCCTATTTAAAACAACTGAATAGGCTGCCAGTCCTATAGGATCAAGTTTAAAACTCTGGTTCTATCTTTCAGAGCCCTGCATGCTCAGGCTCATTCTTCAGTACATCAGTGATCTAATCCAGCCTTACACCCCTGCGTGGGCTGAGGTCTGTGGATCAAAATCTGCTGATGGTTCCACGCACTCGTTTTCATACTAGAGGTGACCGACTCTATCCACCTCTTATTATTATGAAATAAAACGTCTTACTGTATATTGTGGACTTGGTTCGGACTGACTGAAGTGAACAAGGCCCAAAATGAATATTGTTCAGAGTCATAACTAGTGCTAATTTCAATATCCTGTGCTTTATGGAGCATGACGTTTTCTTATCTTCTGCATACTTCTTTGTTTGCGGAGAATTCTTTCAGCTGTACAATGGCGCAATCTCTAATCAAACAATGAGAGGGGATAGAACCATTTCCTGATCTTTAGGCCATCAACCGTATTGGTCTTCAAAACCTTCTACACCAAGTACCAACTCAGACTAAAGAAGTTGAGTGCACTGGCTATACCAGGGCTGAATCAGGTCTAACAGGAGTAAACCATGAATAATGTAGATTTAAAAATGGGCAAATCAAAAAGAGGACAAATACACAAACAAAACGGTCTCTAAATGATAAAGACTGAACCACATGAAGCAGCAAAAACTGGTAGTATCCAATTCAGAAACACTGCTTAAGGCATTTTAAAAGAATCAGTAATAAACCCTCTAATTGCAAAGACAAGACACTTTCAGTAACAAATACTTTGAGTTTTGATGTAGATTATATATTCTAAGGTATTTCTTGCACTCACCGGTCAGTTCCTTCCCTGTACGCTGCTCTGGTGTCGTCTGCTTCTGTTGTAAAGGCTCTGTCTCATCACATGCTTAAGTTACTTATTTAACAACTTTTATTATTTTATATATATATATGTATATAAAATAACGTGACTCTTGAGCTGCTGACTAAGACTCAGAGCACTGTTATCGCCAAATGGGTGAAACACTTTGACAATTCACATAAATCAAATGGTTAGAATTACCGCAGAATTGGGGGACGCACATTTGAATCAACTTCTGAAATTGATCCCTGTATTTGTTTTCCAGTTCTTATTTCAGTCTTCTCTCAAATGTTTATGCTCCTGGATGTGTTTGCTCATGTGACCAAATGCATATTGATTTTGCAAATGAAATTATTGGATATTTTCCCCAAAAGGTTAAGCTCAAACCAGGACTTCACCGAGCCAGAACTCTCGTCTTCGCACTTATTTGTCCACCAGACTTCATGTGAGTCGCAACACGCAGTAACAGCACTGGCCAGCAGGGGTCAGTGTGTGAATGTTAGACAGAAACACAGAAGTGGACTTTAATATTACGACCGACTTTCACTAAGTTTATTGCAGTGGAGATTCTTCTGACATCCGTGTTGTGTTAAAGTCAAAACTTTGGATTATGGCGATACATCCAGGTCGAGACATGTTTTTCAGTCATTTATCACTCGTTTGTCGTCTATGTTCATCTTCCATGCTCTTACCACACCAACTTTATTTATGAAGAACTTTACCATTGGCCATAAAACAATGGAAAGTATAATAAAACAGTTTTAACATAAGATGCAAAGTCGGGTAAATACAACAAAATACAGCTCTTGTTTGAAGCAGCGATATTCATTTTATTCGCTTCTGTTGGTTCATCTTGGTTTGGTCTGGATTTGTTGGTGCGCGCCATAGTTAGCCTGTGTTCACCAGCCGCCAATGGTGGAGTAAACTCAATTATCTTATATAAAAGTACAGACACAGGAACAACACATTTACTTCTACTCTCTCCACTCTCTGATGTTCATTAGGCCAATAAATAAATGTAGTGTGCTACGTTTTATGAATTGTGCTGCTGTTTCAATACAAGATCAAGCATTTTCAAAGGCAAGTGAAAAAATATGTGTTTTAAGAAGTGGTTTAAAAACAGGCAGAGACTGAGCCTGTCTAATCTCTTCCAAAGCCGTGTGGCCACAACGGAAAAGGCACGGACCCCACGAAGTTCACACTAAGTCAACTCATGGGGACCATAAGCTGCAGCTGATCTGCTGACCTGAGAGCACGAGAGGTAGCATCAGTCGAAACAACTCGATAACAGTCGTTTTAACAGGCTGTTATAGAGTTGGTTCTCCATGTTTTAAGAACCTAAATTTGGAGAAAAAAAATTCTGGGACTGGCAACAGGGGTGGAAAAAAACTGGGTATTTTCAACATTGGTCAATTTTCCATGGGGAATTCATGAGAATAAACATGGAATTAACAGAACTGACGGTTGCTTCTTTAGGGACAGATACAAACTGCAGCATAACAATCTGATTTGATAGTTATACACTTAAATATCTATCACAGCAGAGATGAAACTTCTCAAAGAAAATCATCTTCGCCGTGTGAGCACCAGGGTTTGAAGAGTGTTTTAGTTTATGTCTGATGCAAAGAAGAGTTTTTGGAAACGAATTGACTCATTCTATGTTTGTATCCATCTTGTGGATATTCACCAAGTGTATGCAGAGTCTGTGCCTGTGTCAGTCTGTAGAGATTGTTCTATTTAGAAAAGTGATGTTTAAGCCCTGTGTGGCAACTTCTGTTGTGATATTGGGCATTAAAAACAATTGATTGATGTTTTGACGGAGCCTCACACTGTACGGGTCAGAGTGACGTCACTGAACTGCATGTTTTATGTTTAAAAAAAGGTGTGTTTTATGGATCACTAAGTGTTTATTAAAAGAAAAATGCAAAAATGTGTCGTTTATTTTAAAGGCACACTGCGCAACATTCTGGACTATACTGTTGCCATCAGTACAAAACCTGTTCCTCATGACCAGCTCAACACAGAAAAATGCTATTACTGCAGAATGGTTTTGGATATGAACTTATTCAAATCTCAAATTCTGCTGCTTTTAGTCACATCTCCATGGAGACGAGCTGGATACGTACCCACTCCTGGTGAAGTCATGTCTGACGAGAGGTGAGCCGCTTACAGCAAAATGACATGTATGTTTGTACATTTATGAGGTATTTTTCAATTATATTACAAAAAAATAAATAATAATAATAATAATAATAATAATAATGCATTTTATTTCTTGGGCGCCTTTCAAGACACTCAAGGTCGCCTCACATCCACAAGTAAAATAACATCAACAGTTAAAAACAGTTAAAATACAAAGTTAAAACAGCATGAATAAAAAAGGACGATGCAGTTGTGGTCACAGTGAGTAGACTCGTCTAAACAGATGAGTTTTGAGGATGGATTTGAAGTGTGGGAGTGAGTCGGTGTTACGGAGGTCAGGAGGGAGAGTGTTCCAGAGCTGAGGAGCAGAGCGACTGAAGGCTCTACTCCCCATGGTGACGAGACGGGCGGGAGGGGGGGCAGTGAGCCGGAGAGAGCGGGCAGGTGGAGACATGGAGGAGGTCAGTCAGGTATGGAGGGGCGAGCTTGTGAATTGCTTTGAATGTGAGAAGCATGATTTTGTATTGGATGCGGTGGGTGATGGGGAGCCAGTGGAGCTGTTGAAGGACAGGAGTGATGTGGTTTATGGAGGGGGTGTGTGTGATGATGATGCGGCTGCATTTTGGACCAGTTGGAGTTTATGGAGAGTTTTTTGAGGGAGACCAAACAGCAGGGCATTACAGTAGTCGAGACGGGAGGTGACGAGGCTGTGTACAAGGATGGCCGTGGTGTGAGGGGAGAGAGGAGGGCGGAGCCGGCGGATGTTTCTGAGGTGGAAGTAGGCGATGCGGGTGATGCTATTGATGTGTGCGGTGAAGGAGAGGGTGCTGTCGAGGATGACACCCAGGCTCTTTACCTGAGGGGAGGGGGAAATGGAGGAGCCGTCAATGGGAATGGAGAAATTGCTGATTTTATTTAGGGTGGATTTGGTGCCGATGAGGAGGAGTTCAGTTTTATTGCTGTTGAGTTTGAGAAAGTTTGAAGTGAACCAGGACTTTATTTCATGGTGCTTGTATTTCAGTTGTATTTATTGGGTAAATTCCACTCGGTGCAGCTTTAAGTGTTTTGACAGTTTTACATTTTCCGAGCTGAGTCTCCCATTAAATGTTTATGAACAAAATTCCCGTATGAAAATATTATGCCACAATGTTGTATGTTTTCATGATCATTTTGAGCAGATTACATGTTTTATGAATAAACTGTATAATAAACGGAATTTAAATTATTATTTCTAAAAATTGTATTTAGTAATTGTGGGTAAACTACAGAGGGTGAGATTCCTTTTGTTAACAAGTATCTTATGAACATTTCCCTCTTGAAAAACGCCTGCATACAATTTTTAACTGAACCCACTTTACCAAAATAATTTGGCTGAACATTTGACCCCAAACAAGGTATTTTGATGATGAATAGATCTAACTATGTCCCAATTGTCATTCATGCATATCACTTTTGCCTTTTTCACCTTGAGCCGTCACTGATGAGTTGATGACCTTTACGTTTGGCAACAGTCACTTCTCCACCGCGGTGAGGATCAGAGGAGCAGAGTTTAAACCGCTAGGATTATCACAAGGATTTAAAAATGGAAAGAGTTTCTCCCTGAAGCTGCAGCCGGTGAAGGAGTAGATGAGATCTGCAGTGTCTGCGTCATGAAAGGAGACCAGCCCCTCGTCATACTTTGCTTGTACTGACCCTCGACACGAGGGTCAGTACAAGCAAAGTATGTATCTATATTACTCATATGCAGGCACCAATATCCATATTTACTAGTGAGAGATTTTTGTCTTTTCCTTCTCTCTACAGACTCTTTGGCCACTCCTAAAACCCACTCAGTCTTTTCTTTAACTTGAACCTCAAAGTAGAACCTGCCTGAAGAGAAACTCTGTTTTGTTAAAATATTGAACCATGAGGCAAATCTCTGAGGACTGTCTGGGAAGTTTTTCCGATCAGTGTGATGAACCTGCTTCAGATCTTTGGACAAAGTCAGAAAAACATAAGCAGTGTCTGGATCCATAGTTAGATTGACTGCAAACTGCTGCTCTCTCCTCAATTTGTGGTTTGACACTGTGTTCATTTCCAATTTTGGTATTTTTCTTATTTTTCCAGTGAATGTTTCCTTCAGATTCTCCTCCAGTTCAATCAAAGCTCGTGCTGCAGTTCCTTCAATCATCTCCAGCTCCAGTCTGACGCTGCTCCAGTCCTTCAGGCCAGTAGGGGGCAGTGCAGGGCAGTGCTGGAGGAAGTGGAGGTGGTCTTCAGAGTGTAGGAGCTGCTCAGCTTCAGTGCTCCTCTGCTCCAGCTCACAGATCTCCTGCTTCAGCTGTTGGAGCAGAGCTTCAGTCCGAGTCTGTATGTGCCTGTGTTTCTCCTGCAGCTCCTGGATGAAGCGCTCTCTGCTCCTCTGCACAGACTCTATCAGAGCGCTGAAGGCCTGCAGCCCTGTGCTCTTCTCTCTGTCCACTGCTCTCTGACTGAGCTGCACTGAGCTCTGGAGCTCCTGGATCTTCTTCTTCCTCTGCTTCACCATGTGGCGGCTCTGCTGCTGCGTCTGCTGTAGAGAGGTCTTTCTCTGGTCGAACTCTTCCTTCAGAGACACAAACTTATGGGACTGGTGCTCCAGCAGAGCACACATGGTGCAGAGGCAGCTGTGGTCGCTGCGGCAGAAGAGCTCCAGAGGTTTGTGGTGTTGGAGACACATTCTGTCCTCCATGTTGTCCACTGGCTCCATCAGCTGGTGGCTCCTCAGTCCGGGCAGGCTCAGATGAGGCTGGAGGTGGCTCTCACAGTACGAGGACAGACAGACCAGGCAGGACTTCAGTGCCTTCAGTTTGGGAGCGCTGCAGTAATCACAGGACACTTCTCCAGGTTTGGACACTTCAGACCAACTTCCTGCTTCCTGTTTGAACTGAGAGACCATCTCTGAGAACATTGTGTTCACCCCGAGCTCAGGCTTCACGTGAAACAGCTTGTTACACAGAGGGCACCTGCAGGGGGCGCTGGTGTCCCAGTGCTGAGAGAGGCAGCGTCTGCAGAAGTTGTGTCCACATGGAGTGGACACTGGTTCAGTGAACAGGTCCAGACAGATGGAGCACAGGAACTGGTCCTCAGATCTCACAGCAGCCATTCTGACCTGAGACAGAGACACAGAGAAACATGAACCTGTGACCTGAAGCTGAGTCAGTGCAGTAACACACAGTCAAGGTCAGATACACATAAGACTGTAAACAGGGGCGTGTTTAGGGGGAGCACAAACCAAAGGGCTTGTGTAGTTGTTGCAGTGCTAGAGGTTCCGCTTTAGTTTTCAAACAGGGTTATAAGTCATGAAACTCACCTACTGTCCCTGTGTTTTTGGTCATTTACAGCTGATACTAAAAAATCTCTCACTCTCACATGTGATTGTTATAGAGTTGCCAGACACAAACCACCTCTGAGTCACGGTTTTATCATAAGATATCACTAAACTATAATAAATCAATAAGAGCAAAGTTATCTATTATCTATATCTGGACACACCACTCACAGTGAGTCAGGGCCTGTTGATGAAACTGTTCGGTGAGTCCAAAGTGAAAGCAGCTCAGTATTTGGAAACCCACGTTTTTTTTTAACCAGAGCTAAAAAAACTAGAGCCACAAAGTCTTAAAGAGACAGGCAGCTATTCTGACCCTGTCTCTGTGTGAGGCCAAAGGGAAATCAAAAGTTAGTACATTTTTAGTGAGACCAGGACTTACAGGTTTGTCTGTGCTCATCCCTGAAAATGAAAACAGACTGACACTAATGGACAAGTACCAGAGAGGAAAACCCAGGATTATATGAAATCTACAATAATGGTTAGAAAAAACCAAATGCTGCTCTGGAGGTGTTTACATGTGGAACAGCCTGGACTCCTTTAACTCCAGGACAGTGCGTTGGTGAAGTAAACTCCTCTGGTCTGTGTGAACGTCCCGGGGCAGCTCTGTACTCACCTCAGTCTGTGCAGATGTCGGGGGACGCTGGTGTTTTCTGCTCGGGCTGAAACAGCGTCTGCGTTGGGGAAGTGTCGAGTCTAAAGAAAGCTGCACTTCCTGGTTTGTTCATTCACTGGGCGTGGCCTGCACTGACTCACATCACACACACTGGGCTAAACTGTTACACAAGGGTCCAACGGCAACACTATCACACAACAAGAGGCACGTGGTTTCATGGAGGCGACTATGGGCATTAGGCGGGGTCCAACTGCAACATGGCATAGGATCACAACACAGCCACAGAGGAAAAAAGACACACAGAACTTTACACTCTCAGTTTTAGCCCCAAAACAGCAGCAAAAGGTCACACAATATGACTCTACACAAAGTTAAGACACAACATTGTTATTTCCTGCAACGACGGCTGCGCAATATGAGGGAGAATATTCAACAACCGTCTGGAATTATGTTCTAACAAAATCATATTAATGATTTCAACACAGTTTGTTTGATTAACCTCTTAACCCCCGCCTTAAGGAGCACCTTTTCTCCAGTTCGGCTTTGCCCAAATCTAAAAGCTTCTTGACTGGAGCTCACAGCCTTTAGGCCAGTGTAACGCCTCATTTGAAAGCTAAGTCCTACAAAACTGATCTAAGACTTTTTTTGCTGCGTTGTCGCTGCGTTTATCTCATTTGTTTGTTGCATTTTTGTCGTGTTTTAATCGTTTTTTCCTCGTTATTTTGTCGCAAATCATGTTTTTTCTAGTTTTTTTTACTAGTATTTTTTTACTAGGTTTTTTTTTATACTAGTTTTTGTTCCTTTTTTGTCACGTTTTCAACCCTTATTTGTTTTCACTGATTTTTTTTCTCCCGATTTTGTAGCTTTTTATAATTTTTTAGTTTTTTTGTGTGTTTTTTGTCTCTTTTCTTTTGCTTATTTGTCTGTTTTTTGTCACGTTCTGGTCCACAGCCGGTTTACAGCCAGTTCAAAGCCTCTGTTAAAATGAGCCTTTTATTAAATGGATCCTGAATTGAAGGTCCAGCTTCTTCCACCTGAGGCAGTCGGTCAAAGTGAAACTCTCTCTGTCTCGTGAGCTCTTTGAAATCCAGGCCTTCATCACTACCTGGCTGGATCACTGTGATGCTCTTTATTTTGGACTGAGTAAGTCCTGCATGTCCCGACTGCAGCGAGTGCATAATTCTCTTCAGTGGCTGCCGGTGCGTTTTAGGATCCATTTAAATTGCTCTCATTAGTTTTTAATTGCTGAAACGGTGCTGCCCCTGAACCTCTTTGAGCTCCTCAGACTCTCCTTCTTGGTCTCTTTGGTCGGGCCGAGCAGCTCCTCCTCAGCGTCACAAAGACAAATCAGAAGCTCAGAGGGGAAGCTGTTGAACGAGTTGCCTTTGTTTAAAAGACAGACCCCTCCTGTACCTGTTTTTAAATCTCTTCTTCAAACTCTGCTTTTTAATTTGGCGTTTGGTACACTCTAAAGTGACGTTTTTACATTTGCACATTTGTTTTTAGAGTCATTTTAACTGTTTTATATAATTTAAGTTTGTTTGTATCTTGTAGCACTTTGGTCAACTTGGTTGGTTTTAAAGTACGTTATAAATAAAGTTGCAGTTGCCTCATTTGAAAGCTAAGACCTTGTACTTTCTGAAAAGATGTGCCAGTTGTGTGTGGTGGATGGCAGGTAACTGGTTAAGTGGAAAGACATGTAAGCAATGTTTATCTTTTCATCTAATTAAATAAAAACAAGACTTACAAAATACAATATCAGGATCAATACGAGACTAAAATGGAAGTAAACTAAATAAAATCATGACTAAAGCTAATTTGTTGAGCATTTTTAAGTTCCTATTTGGTTTGTTTTCATCTGTGTCAACAAACAAATATGTGCATTGATTTTGCTAAATATAGAGGCATCTTGCGATATAGAAATGAGAAAGTGCTGGATGATTTGGTTATATATTGTGCGGTCTGAGCTGATATTATCGATATAAAACAACTGAAACTGCTGAGTAAACATTTCAAATTATAAACCTTGTTCCTCTGTCGACTGTAGATGAACCTTTGGTCATTTTAATATTTTCTGTGACATTTTCTTCACCGTAGAAAAATAAATAACAAGATGACCCAACACATTACATTTATCATCTTTATTTTCCCTTTGCAGTAAAATCACATTGAAAACTACATTAAATCAAAAACAAACATATTAATGAACTATTTTAGTTTTTCCACAGTGTGACGTCCTGAAAGAGACTCAACAAAGTGATGAGTCAAAACAAGTCTTAAAATCACATGTTTTTCATTTGTTAAAGAAAATCTCTTCATATTAATTTAGAGCGTTCTGTAATAGAATCATGAAAGAAAACAACCTTTAAAAAAGACTGAACAAACTCCCCACTGAAAAGATGAAATAATCTGAAAAATATTTTACATTTGATTGTGTTAAACTAATACGAGAATCAGTCATTTCAGAAAATGTTTGTAGGTCTGTCCCCACTTTAACTGAGTCAGATTATTCGACTGAACATTTGATCAAACCAAAGCATTTTATTCTTTTAATTTAAATGTAGATAATTATAACAATGTCCCTGTTAGACAAAGTCATTCACTTGTATCACTTTAGCCTTTTTCATCTTGAGCCGTCACTGATGATTTGATGATCTTTACGTTTGACCACAATCACTTCTTCACCGCAGTGAGGATCAGAGGAGCAGAGTTTGAACCGTCAGCATTACTAAAAGGATTTAAAAATGGAAAGAGTTTCTCCCTGAAGCTGCAGCCGGTGAAGGAGTAGATGAGATCTGCAGTGTCTGCGTCATAAAAGGAGACCAGCCCCTCGTCATAGTCCACAAACACCCCGACCTTCTGAGGAGCACGCTTCAGGGACAGAGGGGTGTGAGGGTCGGTACAAGCAACATGAATCAGAGTGTAATTATTAACAAATACACTTCTGATGTCCAGACCTATGCACCAGTATCCACCCTTACTGTTCAAAGTGTCTCTCTTCTTTCTGTCAACAGACTCTTTGGCCACTCCCAAAGTCCACCCAGTTTTATCTTTGACTTGAACCTCAAAGTAGAACCTGCCTGAAGAGAAACTCTGCTTTGTTAAAATATTGCGCCATAAAAACCTCTGAGGACTGTCTGGGAACATCCTCCAAATAGTGTCATAAACCTGCTTTAGATCTTTGGACACAGACAGAGTAACATAAGCAGTGTTTGTGTTCAGAGTCAGGTCGACTGCAAACTGCTGCTCTCTCCACAGTTTGTTTTTTGGTTTTGACACTTTCTTCATTTCTTCAGTGAATGTTTCCTTCAGATTCTCCTCCAGTTCAGTCAAAGCTCGTGCTGCAGTTCCTTCAAACGGCTCCAGCTCCAGTCTGACGCTGCTCCAGTCCTTCAGGCCAGTAGGGGGCAGTGCAGGCCAGTGCTGGAGGAAGTGGAGGTGGTCTTCAGAGCGTAGGAGCTGCTCAGCTTCACTGCTCCTCTGCTCCAGCTCACAGATCTCCTGCTTCAGCTGTTGGAGCAGAGCTTCAGCCTGAGTCTGTATGTGCCTGTGTTTCTCCTGCAGCTCCTGGATGAAGCGCTCTCTGCTCCTCTGCACAGACTCTATCAGAGCGCTGAAGGCCTGCAGCCCTGTGCTCTTCTCTCTGTCCACTGCTCTCTGACTGAGCTGCACTGAGCTCTGGAGCTCCTGGATCTTCTGCCTCCTCTGCTCCACCATGTGGCGGCTCTGCTGCTGCGTCTGCCGTAGAGAGGGCTTTCTCTGGTCGAACTCTTCCTTCAGAGGCACAAACTTGTGGGACTGGTGCTCCAGCAGAGCACACATGGTGCAGAGGCAGCTGTGGTCGCTGTGGCAGAAGAGCTCCAAAGGTTTGTGGTGTTGGGGACACATTCTGTCCTCCATGTTGTCCACTGGCTCCATCAGGTGGTGGCTCTTCAGTCCGGGCACGCTCAGATGAGGCTGGAGGTGGCTCTCACAGTACGAGGACAGACAGACCAGGCAGGACTTCAGCGCCTTCAGTTTGGGAGCGCTGCAGTGATCACAGGACACTTCTCCAGGTTTGGACACTTCAGACCTACTTCCTGCTTCCTGTTTGAACTGAGAGACCATCTCTGAGAACATTGTGTTCACCTCGAGCTCAGGCTTCACGTGAAACAGCTTGTTACACAGAGGGCACCTGCAGGGGGCGCTGGTGTCCCAATGCTGAGAGAGGCAGCGTCTGCAGAAGTTGTGTCCACATGGAGTGGACACTGGTTCAGTGAACAGGTCCAGACAGATGGAGCACAGGAACTGGTCCTCAGATCTCACAGCAGCCATTCTGACCTGAGACAGAGACACAGAGAAACATGAATCTGTGACCTGAAGCTGAGTCAGTGCAGTAACACACAGTCAAGATCAGATACACATAAGATCATAAACAGGGAGCATGTTAACTCGCCAATAACTTTTGCAAACATCTCCGTAAGGAAAAGTGATAGAGACCTGCTCCGTCAGAAAGAGAAGGGTCAGAGCTTTAAATCGAGTCCTCCCTGAGGGTTCTAGGTCACTGCGAAGCTGTGTGAAAACATGTTGTCATTTATGTCCAAAAGTGCTGTCCTGACAAGTAAGAAGATCCATCACCAGATGAAGTCTTGTTTAGTCAATAGCTAATCTTTCCTAGTACTCAGATATTCACAAGTTAACGTATCTAACTTTTAGGAAAGGCAGTGGAACTCTCCACTTGTCTGTCTAAAGAGCAGACAGAGGCGACTGGGTGAGAACAGGGCCTTAAAACAACAGGCAGCTCATTTAATACGAGAAAATGAAAACAAAAGCTCCCATGGAAAAATACTACAGCTTAATAAATATATAATGTATTATTTAAAAAATATATAATGCTGCTTTGGAGGTGTTTACGTCTGGACAGAGTTTAAAACAGGACATTGAACAGACTGGACTCCTTTAACACCAGGACAGTGCGTTGGTGAAGTAAACTCCTCTGGTCTGTGTGAACGTCCCGGGGCAGCTCTGTACTCACCTCAGTCTGTGCAGATGTCGGGGGACGCTGGTGTTTTCTGCTCGGGCTGAAACAGCGTCAGCGTTGGGGAAGTGTGTGACGTCGACTCTAAAGAATGCTGCACTTCCTGGTTTGTTCATTTATGGGCGTGTCATATCACACAACTCAGATGTTAACTATTACTGCGCCGCTCCTGATGTTCCAACTCTGAATAACGGATTTATTTACAATGGAAGTGGTGTCAAAAAATAGGGGTACGAAACGACTCAAACCTCTTCATCAAGTTTGCAGACGACACAACAGTGGTGGGTCTCACCAACAACAGAGACGAGTCAAACTACAGGAGTGAGGTGAGCAGTCTGGCCATGTGGTGCACACAGAACAACCTCTCTCTAAATGTGGAGAAGACAAAAGAGATTGTTGTGGACTTTCGAAGAGCACGGGTCCAGCATGCTCCTCTAACAATCAATGGTGCTTCAGTGGAGAGGGTGACCAGCACTTAATTCCTGGTTGTGCACATCACAGAGAACCTTTCCTGGACCATGCACACTACATCTCTGGCCAAGAAAAGTAATCAACGTCTCTACTTTCTCCACAAGTTGAGAAGAGCCAAAGTCCCAGCCTCTGTTATGTGCAACTTCTACAGAGGGACTATAGAGAGCATCCTGACCAGCTCCATCACTGTGTGGTTCTTCTACAGAGGGACTATAGAGAGCATCCTGACCAGCTCCATTACTGTGAGGTACTTCTACAGAGGGACTATAGAGAGCATTCTGACCAGCTCCATCACTGTGTGGCTCTTCTACAGAGGGACTATAGAGAGCATCCTGACCAGCTCCATTACTGTGAGGTACTTCTACAGAGGGACTATAGAGAGCATTCTGACCAGCTCCATCACTGTGTGGCATGGCGCCAGCACTGCCTCCTGCCGAAGGAGCCTCCAGCTCATTTTGAGAGCAGCGGAGAAGATCTGTGGAGCTCCTCTCCCCTCCATTAAGGACATGTACTCCACCCGTCTCACCCGCAAAGCCGTCAGAATCACCAGGGACCCTACGCACCCATCACACAGTCTTTTCAAAGTAATACTTTCAGGGAGGAGACTGCGGAATCTACGGCCCAGGTCCAGTCGACTGAAGAACAGTATCATACACAAGGCCATCGGGAAGCTGAACTCCCTCCCTTCCCTGCCCTCCCTGTACTTGTTTGCAATAGACAAAAAACATTGTAACAAAACATATACAGTATTTTACATGAACAACGAGCTTTAGCTGGGTCAGAACTGCTCAATCAGGAAATGTCAGGTATAAAGCTAGAACTCAGGCAAGGTGGGCCAAAAGTGCTGTAAATCAGGACTCATAAAGTATAAAGCTTTGACTAAACCGGGACTAAATCTAGGTGGGCCGAAAGGGTCGTAAGTAATTAAGTAATGTTTATATATATATATATATAGCACATTTCACAGACAGAGAATTCATAAAGTGCTTCACAAAATTACAAATAGAAAAAAGTACATTTACAGTCACAAAACATCATGGTCATAAAACAACCCTTAATCCACTGGAATGAAAACACTTTCTGATACAAGTAGGTTTTCGTTCCACAGCGTCGACGTGACCGCCTGGAAGAAGCGATCTCCTCTGGTCCTGAAACGAGTACGCGGGACCATGAGCAGGTTCTGATCCAGAGACCTCAGCCTCCGAGAGGGAGTATAAAGACACAAAAAGTCTCTAATGTAGGAGAACGTGGAAGACTCTGAAGTTCTGCACCAGGATTTCAAAGTAGAAACGGAAAGGTTTTTTAGAATGGGAGTAATATGAGCCCTTCTGTTTGTGCGAGTCAGTAACCTCGGCGCAGAGTTTTGAACCTGCTGAGGACGAGACAGCTCGTCTAAACAACACACAAAGGCGTGGATAATCATTTCAAGATCATCGCTGGACTCAATTGTTCTAAGTTTAGAGATTTTCCTCAGTTGGTTAAAACATTTCCTTGTCAGCAGTTTTGAATGATGCTCTGAGGACGTTGCTTTGTCAAAGATAACGCCTAGATTTCTATGGCTTGTTTTAGCAGACGGACTCAGATCACGCAAATACTGGTGAATACCTGGAATAGCATCATCAGGGGCAATCACCAGCACCTCCATTTTGGCTGAGTTTAGTTGCAGGGAATTTTGCACCGAGCCGTCGTTTAACTTGCGCATGACATTTCAGCAGAGAGCTTAACTTCTGGATCTCAGAGGTCTTAAAAGAGCAGTGAAGCTGAATATCAACAGCAAACAAATGATAGGAAACATCATCAAAGTTCTGAATATTTTTCCCTAATGGAAGGACGTAGAGTAAAAACAAAATCGGGCCCAAAACAGAGCCCTGGGGAACCCCGCATAACAAATCGGCAGAGTCCGACAGGATCTGATTTGCAGAGACAAAAGCTCCTCCCTGATAATTATGAGGAGAACCACGCGAAGACCGGTCCTGACATTCTGACCAGGTCGCGCAGTCTTGTCGGTAGTCCTCAGTTACATGAACATGACTAACTTTTCTTGGAATAGTTTTACCATAAAGTACTTTTTACTTCTACTTGGTCTGTACTCTTACTTGATAAAAAAATTAAATAAACACATTAAATAGATGTAATTTGTGTGATTCTTCAGAAAAAATCTTTTTACATATTTGTCTGGCATTTGCTTTGGAAATACTATGATTTTTATTCAGGCCAGGACTTTTTTCGTTTAATTCACGTTAATTAATTACACAACGTTCGGTGCAATTAAATATGAATCGAAATCAATTACACTTTACTTTAGTGACACAGACACTTTTTCTGTTTCCTTTTTGCTGCAGACGTTGCTTAGGGACGAACATTATGTGAGGCCAAAAAACATGTTACTGTCAAACTTTCACGCCGTTAAGCCTAAACATGAACTTATTTAAAAAGATCATTCTCCAAAATAAATAAAGTGTTTGAAATGATCACACAGGCTTCACATCTCCACCAAAATGAGTTCAAATGTAGGAAAATACAAAGAAGCATCAGAAATATACCTATACAAGATAAATACAACTCTTAAATTAATGATGCTTAAATGTGAATAATTGTGATTAACTAATTAATTAATTACCAAGGCCATAATTACACTATTCAGATATTTAAGGAGAATTTTCCGCCCTTTTCCAACCCCACTCACGACCCACTTTTGAGTCCTGACCCACCACTGGTTTAAAACATTATTCAAAAATACTTTTACAGTTCAAAAATGTAGTGGAGTTGAAAGTACAGACCCCTGCTTCATAATATAGTGGAGTAAAAGTGAAACGTATTCATCGTAACAAAGGTTTTTAAAGAGCTGTCACCTGGATTTGATGATTTAGTCGATGTTGCAGTGGCCCCTCTGACAAACAGTCTCTGCATTTAAACAGGAACATGTTTTGCCCATGGACACAAAGTTAAAACAGACTTAAAACTGTAACTCGTAGTAACTTGTAGTGAAGTGATTAGTCAATACAAATTCATTCTCCTCTTTATTTCTAATTTTCAGTAAAATCACATTGGAAAACAAAGTACCCAAAACAGATTAATTAACTCTAAAAACCTTTTCCACTGAAGAAAATCCCTCAATATTAATATAGAGCAAAAAGCTTTATATTTGACTGTTAAACTAATAAAAGAATCACATGTTGACGTTCTATGAATTATTTCACGCTGATCATTTGACCAAATCAACACAATATTCATTAGTCACTTTTGCCTTATTCGGCTTCAGCCTTCATGAACTTTACGTCACCACAGTCACTTCTCCACCGCAGTGAGGATCAGAGGAGCAGAGTTTTTACCACTATCATTACCACAAGGATTTAGAAAAGGAAAGAGTTTCTCCCTGAAGCTGCAGCCGGTGAAGGAGTAGATGAGATCTGCAGTGTCTGCGTCATAAAAGGAGACCAGCCCCTCGTCATAGTCCACAAACACCCTGACCTTCTGAGGAGCACGCTTCAGGGACAGAGGGGTGTGAGGGTCGGTACGAGCAAAGTACTTATCTATACTTTCCATATTCAGGCACAAGAATCCATATTTACTGTTCACTCCACTATATGTCTGCTTTCTGTCAACGGACTCTTTGGCCACTCCTATATTCCAATAAGTCTTATCTTTGACTTGAATCTCAAAATAGAACCTGCCAGAAGAGAAACTCTGCTTCGTCCAAACATTCAACGAAGAAAACCTCTGAGGACTGTCTGGGAAGTTCTTCTGAAACGTGTGATGAACCTGCTTCAGATCTTTGGACACAGACAGATTAACATGAGCAGTGTCTGTGTTCAGAGTCAGGTCGACTGCAAACTGCTGCTCTCTCCACAGTTTGTTTTTTGGTTTTGACACTTTCTTCATTTCTTCAGTGAATGTTTCCTTCAGATTCTCCTCCAGTTCAGTCAAAGCTCGTGCTGCAGTTCCTTCAAACGGCTCCAGCTCCAGTCTGACGCTGCTCCAGTCCTTCAGGCCAGTAGGGGGCAGTGCAGGGCAGCGCTGGAGGAAGTGGAGGTGGTCTTCAGAGCGTAGGAGCTGCTCAGCTTCAGTGCTCCTCTGCTCCAGCTCACAGATCTCCTGCTTCAGCTGTTGGAGCAGAGCTTCAGCCTGAGTCTGTATGTGCCTGTGTTTCTCCTGCAGCTCCTGGATGAAGCGCTCTCTGCTCCTCTGCACAGACTCTATCAGAGCGCTGAAGGCCTGCAGCCCTGTGCTCATCTCTCTGTCCACTGCTCCCTGACTGAGCTGCACTGAGCTCTGGAGCTCCTGGATCTTCTGCCTCCTCTGCTCCATCATGTGGCGGCTCTGCTGCTGCGTCTGCTGTAGAGAGGTCTTTCTCTGGTCGAACTCTTCCTTCAGAGACACAAACTTATGGGACTGGTGCTCCAGCAGAGCACACATGGTGCAGAGGCAGCTGTGGTCGCTGCGGCAGAAGAGCTCCAGAGGTTTGTGGTGTTGGGGACACATTCTGTCCTCCATGTTGTCCACTGGCTCCATCAGCTGGTGGCTCCTCAGTCGGGGCACGCTCAGATGAGGCTGGAGGTGGCTCTCACAGTACGAGAACAGACAGACCAGGCAGGACTTCAGCGCCTTCAGTTTGGGAGCGCTGCAGTGATCACAGGACACTTCTCCAGGTTTGGACACTTCAGACCTACTTCCTGCTTCCTGTTTGAACTGAGAGACCAGCTCTGAGAACATCATGTTCACCCCGAGCTCAGGCTTCACGTGAAACAGCTTGTTGCACAGAGGGCACCTGCAGGGGGCGCTGGTGTCCCAGTGCTGAGAGAGGCAGCGTCTGCAGAAGTTGTGTCCACATGGAGTGGTCACTGGTTCAGTGAACAGGTCCAGACAGATGGAGCACAGGAACTGGTCCTCAGATCTCACAGCAGCCATTCTGACCTGAGACAGAGACACAGAGAAACATGAACCTGTGACCTGAAGCTGAGTCAGTGCAGTAACACACAGTCAAGGTCAGATACACATAAGACTGTAAACAGGGGCGTGTTTAGGGGGAGCACAAACCAAAGGGCTTGTGTAGTTGTTGCAGTGCTAGAGGTTCCGCTTTAGTTTTCAAACAGGGTTATAAGTCATGAAACTCACCTACTGTCCCTGTGTTTTTGGTCATTTACAGCTGATACTAAAAAATCTCTCACTCTCACATGTGATTGTTATAGAGTTGCCAGACACAAACCACCTCTGAGTCACGGTTTTATCATAAGATATCACTAAACTATAATAAATCAATAAGAGCAAAGTTATCTATTATCTATATCTGGACACACCACTCACAGTGAGTCAGGGCCTGTTGATGAAACTGTTCGGTGAGTCCAAAGTGAAAGCAGCTCAGTATTTGGAAACCCACGTTTTTTTTTAACCAGAGCTAAAAAAACTAGAGCCACAAAGTCTTAAAGAGACAGGCAGCTATTCTGACCCTGTCTCTGTGTGAGGCCAAAGGGAAATCAAAAGTTAGTACATTTTTAGTGAGACCAGGACTTACAGGTTTGTCTGTGCTCATCCCTGAAAATGAAAACAGACT
Source organism: Proterorhinus semilunaris (assembly GCA_021464625.1). Lineage (NCBI taxonomy): Eukaryota > Metazoa > Chordata > Actinopteri > Gobiiformes > Gobiidae > Proterorhinus > Proterorhinus semilunaris. The sequence continues at coordinate 3,969,009 of CM038356.1, read as the reverse complement.
GACACTAATGGACAAGTACCAGAGAGGAAAACCCAGGATTATATGAAATCTACAATAATGGTTAGAAAAAACCAAATGCTGCTCTGGAGGTGTTTACATGTGGAACAGCCTGGACTCCTTTAACTCCAGGACAGTGCGTTGGTGAAGTAAACTCCTCTGGTCTGTGTGAACGTCCCGGGGCAGCTCTGTACTCACCTCAGTCTGTGCAGATGTCGGGGGACGCTGGTGTTTTCTGCTCGGGCTGAAACAGCGTCTGCGTCGGGGAAGTGTCGAGTCTAAAGAAAGCTGCACTTCCTGGTTTGTTCATTCACTGGGCGTGGCCTGCACTGACTCACATCACACACACTGGGCTAAACTGTTACACAAGGGTCCAACGGCAACACTATCACACAACAAGAGGCACGTGGTTTCATGGAGGCGACTATGGGCATTAGGCGGGGTCCAACTGCAACATGGCATAGGATCACAACACAGCCACAGAGGAAAAAAGACACACAGAACTTTACACTCTCAGTTTTAGCCCCAAAACAGCAGCAAAAGGTCACACAATATGACTCTACACAAAGTTAAGACACAACATTGTTATTTCCTGCAACGACGGCTGCGCAATATGAGGGAGAATATTCAACAACCGTCTGGAATTATGTTCTAACAAAATCATATTAATGATTTCAACACAGTTTGTTTGATTAACCTCTTAACCCCCGCCTTAAGGAGCACCTTTTCTCCAGTTCGGCTTTGCCCAAATCTAAAAGCTTCTTGACTGGAGCTCACAGCCTTTAGGCCAGTGTAACGCCTCATTTGAAAGCTAAGTCCTACAAAACTGATCTAAGACTTTTTTTGCTGCGTTGTCGCTGCGTTTATCTCATTTGTTTGTTGCATTTTTGTCGTGTTTTAATCGTTTTTTCCTCGTTATTTTGTCGCAAATCATGTTTTTTCTAGTTTTTTTTACTAGTATTTTTTTACTAGGTTTTTTTTTATACTAGTTTTTGTTCCTTTTTTGTCACGTTTTCAACCCTTATTTGTTTTCACTGATTTTTTTTCTCCCGATTTTGTAGCTTTTTATAATTTTTTAGTTTTTTTGTGTGTTTTTTGTCTCTTTTCTTTTGCTTATTTGTCTGTTTTTTGTCACGTTCTGGTCCACAGCCGGTTTACAGCCAGTTCAAAGCCTCTGTTAAAATGAGCCTTTTATTAAATGGATCCTGAATTGAAGGTCCAGCTTCTTCCACCTGAGGCAGTCGGTCAAAGTGAAACTCTCTCTGTCTCGTGAGCTCTTTGAAATCCAGGCCTTCATCACTACCTGGCTGGATCACTGTGATGCTCTTTATTTTGGACTGAGTAAGTCCTGCATGTCCCGACTGCAGCGAGTGCATAATTCTCTTCAGTGGCTGCCGGTGCGTTTTAGGATCCATTTAAATTGCTCTCATTAGTTTTTAATTGCTGAAACGGTGCTGCCCCTGAACCTCTTTGAGCTCCTCAGACTCTCCTTCTTGGTCTCTTTGGTCGGGCCGAGCAGCTCCTCCTCAGCGTCACAAAGACAAATCAGAAGCTCAGAGGGGAAGCTGTTGAACGAGTTGCCTTTGTTTAAAAGACAGACCCCTCCTGTACCTGTTTTTAAATCTCTTCTTCAAACTCTGCTTTTTAATTTGGCGTTTGGTACACTCTAAAGTGACGTTTTTACATTTGCACATTTGTTTTTAGAGTCATTTTAACTGTTTTATATAATTTAAGTTTGTTTGTATCTTGTAGCACTTTGGTCAACTTGGTTGGTTTTAAAGTACGTTATAAATAAAGTTGCAGTTGCCTCATTTGAAAGCTAAGACCTTGTACTTTCTGAAAAGATGTGCCAGTTGTGTGTGGTGGATGGCAGGTAACTGGTTAAGTGGAAAGACATGTAAGCAATGTTTATCTTTTCATCTAATTAAATAAAAACAAGACTTACAAAATACAATATCAGGATCAATACGAGACTAAAATGGAAGTAAACTAAATAAAATCATGACTAAAGCTAATTTGTTGAGCATTTTTAAGTTCCTATTTGGTTTGTTTTCATCTGTGTCAACAAACAAATATGTGCATTGATTTTGCTAAATATAGAGGCATCTTGCGATATAGAAATGAGAAAGTGCTGGATGATTTGGTTATATATTGTGCGGTCTGAGCTGATATTATCGATATAAAACAACTGAAACTGCTGAGTAAACATTTCAAATTATAAACCTTGTTCCTCTGTCGACTGTAGATGAACCTTTGGTCATTTTAATATTTTCTGTGACATTTTCTTCACCGTAGAAAAATAAATAACAAGATGACCCAACACATTACATTTATCATCTTTATTTTCCCTTTGCAGTAAAATCACATTGAAAACTACATTAAATCAAAAACAAACATATTAATGAACTATTTTAGTTTTTCCACAGTGTGACGTCCTGAAAGAGACTCAACAAAGTGATGAGTCAAAACAAGTCTTAAAATCACATGTTTTTCATTTGTTAAAGAAAATCTCTTCATATTAATATAGAGCGTTCTGTAATAGAATCATGAAAGAAAACAACCTTTAAAAAAGACTGAACAAACTCCCCACTGAAAAGATGAAATAATCTGAAAAATATTTTACATTTGATTGTGTTAAACTAATACGAGAATCAGTCATTTCAGAAAATGTTTGTAGGTCTGTCCCCACTTTAACTGAGTCAGATTATTCGACTGAACATTTGATCAAACCAAAGCATTTTATTCTTTTAATTTAAATGTAGATAATTATAACAATGTCCCTGTTAGACAAAGTCATTCACTTGTATCACTTTAGCCTTTTTCATCTTGAGCCGTCACTGATGATTTGATGATCTTTACGTTTGACCACAATCACTTCTTCACCGCAGTGAGGATCAGAGGAGCAGAGTTTGAACCGTCAGCATTACTAAAAGGATTTAAAAATGGAAAGAGTTTCTCCCTGAAGCTGCAGCCGGTGAAGGAGTAGATGAGATCTGCAGTGTCTGCGTCATAAAAGGAGACCAGCCCCTCGTCATAGTCCACAAACACCCCGACCTTCTGAGGAGCACGCTTCAGGGACAGAGGGGTGTGAGGGTCGGTACAAGCAACATGAATCAGAGTGTAATTATTAACAAATACACTTCTGATGTCCAGACCTATGCACCAGTATCCACCCTTACTGTTCAAAGTGTCTCTCTTCTTTCTGTCAACAGACTCTTTGGCCACTCCCAAAGTCCACCCAGTTTTATCTTTGACTTGAACCTCAAAGTAGAACCTGCCTGAAGAGAAACTCTGCTTTGTTAAAATATTGCGCCATAAAAACCTCTGAGGACTGTCTGGGAACATCCTCCAAATAGTGTCATAAACCTGCTTTAGATCTTTGGACACAGACAGAGTAACATAAGCAGTGTTTGTGTTCAGAGTCAGGTCGACTGCAAACTGCTGCTCTCTCCACAGTTTGTTTTTTGGTTTTGACACTTTCTTCATTTCTTCAGTGAATGTTTCCTTCAGATTCTCCTCCAGTTCAGTCAAAGCTCGTGCTGCAGTTCCTTCAAACGGCTCCAGCTCCAGTCTGACGCTGCTCCAGTCCTTCAGGCCAGTAGGGGGCAGTGCAGGCCAGTGCTGGAGGAAGTGGAGGTGGTCTTCAGAGCGTAGGAGCTGCTCAGCTTCACTGCTCCTCTGCTCCAGCTCACAGATCTCCTGCTTCAGCTGTTGGAGCAGAGCTTCAGCCTGAGTCTGTATGTGCCTGTGTTTCTCCTGCAGCTCCTGGATGAAGCGCTCTCTGCTCCTCTGCACAGACTCTATCAGAGCGCTGAAGGCCTGCAGCCCTGTCCTCTTCTCTCTGTCCACTGCTCTCTGACTGAGCTGCACTGAGCTCTGGAGCTCCTGGATCTTCTGCCTCCTCTGCTCCACCATGTGGCGGCTCTGCTGCTGCGTCTGCCGTAGAGAGGGCTTTCTCTGGTCGAACTCTTCCTTCAGAGGCACAAACTTGTGGGACTGGTGCTCCAGCAGAGCACACATGGTGCAGAGGCAGCTGTGGTCGCTGTGGCAGAAGAGCTCCAAAGGTTTGTGGTGTTGGGGACACATTCTGTCCTCCATGTTGTCCACTGGCTCCATCAGGTGGTGGCTCTTCAGTCCGGGCACGCTCAGATGAGGCTGGAGGTGGCTCTCACAGTACGAGGACAGACAGACCAGGCAGGACTTCAGCGCCTTCAGTTTGGGAGCGCTGCAGTGATCACAGGACACTTCTCCAGGTTTGGACACTTCAGACCTACTTCCTGCTTCCTGTTTGAACTGAGAGACCATCTCTGAGAACATTGTGTTCACCTCGAGCTCAGGCTTCACGTGAAACAGCTTGTTACACAGAGGGCACCTGCAGGGGGCGCTGGTGTCCCAATGCTGAGAGAGGCAGCGTCTGCAGAAGTTGTGTCCACATGGAGTGGACACTGGTTCAGTGAACAGGTCCAGACAGATGGAGCACAGGAACTGGTCCTCAGATCTCACAGCAGCCATTCTGACCTGAGACAGAGACACAGAGAAACATGAATCTGTGACCTGAAGCTGAGTCAGTGCAGTAACACACAGTCAAGATCAGATACACATAAGATCATAAACAGGGAGCATGTTAACTCGCCAATAACTTTTGCAAACATCTCCGTAAGGAAAAGTGATAGAGACCTGCTCCGTCAGAAAGAGAAGGGTCAGAGCTTTAAATCGAGTCCTCCCTGAGGGTTCTAGGTCACTGCGAAGCTGTGTGAAAACATGTTGTCATTTATGTCCAAAAGTGCTGTCCTGACAAGTAAGAAGATCCATCACCAGATGAAGTCTTGTTTAGTCAATAGCTAATCTTTCCTAGTACTCAGATATTCACAAGTTAACGTATCTAACTTTTAGGAAAGGCAGTGGAACTCTCCACTTGTCTGTCTAAAGAGCAGACAGAGGCGACTGGGTGAGAACAGGGCCTTAAAACAACAGGCAGCTCATTTAATACGAGAAAATGAAAACAAAAGCTCCCATGGAAAAATACTACAGCTTAATAAATATATAATGTATTATTTAAAAAATATATAATGCTGCTTTGGAGGTGTTTACGTCTGGACAGAGTTTAAAACAGGACATTGAACAGACTGGACTCCTTTAACACCAGGACAGTGCGTTGGTGAAGTAAACTCCTCTGGTCTGTGTGAACGTCCCGGGGCAGCTCTGTACTCACCTCAGTCTGTGCAGATGTCGGGGGACGCTGGTGTTTTCTGCTCGGGCTGAAACAGCGTCAGCGTTGGGGAAGTGTGTGACGTCGACTCTAAAGAATGCTGCACTTCCTGGTTTGTTCATTTATGGGCGTGTCATATCACACAACTCAGATGTTAACTATTACTGCGCCGCTCCTGATGTTCCAACTCTGAATAACGGATTTATTTACAATGGAAGTGGTGTCAAAAAATAGGGGTACGAAACGACTCAAACCTCTTCATCAAGTTTGCAGACGACACAACAGTGGTGGGTCTCATCAGCAACAGAGACGAGTCAAACTACAGGAGTGAGGTGAGCAGTCTGGCCATGTGGTGCACACAGAACAACCTCTCTCTAAATGTGGAGAAGACAAAAGAGATTGTTGTGGACTTTCGAAGAGCACGGGTCCAGCATGCTCCTCTAACAATCAATGGTGCTTCAGTGGAGAGGGTGACCAGCACTTAATTCCTGGTTGTGCACATCACAGAGAACCTTTCCTGGACCATGCACACTACATCTCTGGCCAAGAAAAGTAATCAACGTCTCTACTTTCTCCACAAGTTGAGAAGAGCCAAAGTCCCAGCCTCTGTTATGTGCAACTTCTACAGAGGGACTATAGAGAGCATCCTGACCAGCTCCATCACTGTGTGGTTCTTCTACAGAGGGACTATAGAGAGCATCCTGACCAGCTCCATTACTGTGAGGTACTTCTACAGAGGGACTATAGAGAGCATTCTGACCAGCTCCATCACTGTGTGGCTCTTCTACAGAGGGACTATAGAGAGCATCCTGACCAGCTCCATTACTGTGAGGTACTTCTACAGAGGGACTATAGAGAGCATTCTGACCAGCTCCATCACTGTGTGGCATGGCGCCAGCACTGCCTCCTGCCGAAGGAGCCTCCAGCTCATTTTGAGAGCAGCGGAGAAGATCTGTGGAGCTCCTCTCCCCTCCATTAAGGACATGTACTCCACCCGTCTCACCCGCAAAGCCGTCAGAATCACCAGGGACCCTACGCACCCATCACACAGTCTTTTCAAAGTAATACTTTCAGGGAGGAGACTGCGGAATCTACGGCCCAGGTCCAGTCGACTGAAGAACAGTATCATACACAAGGCCATCGGGAAGCTGAACTCCCTCCCTTCCCTGCCCTCCCTGTACTTGTTTGCAATAGACAAAAAACATTGTAACAAAACATATACAGTATTTTACATGAACAACGAGCTTTAGCTGGGTCAGAACTGCTCAATCAGGAAATGTCAGGTATAAAGCTAGAACTCAGGCAAGGTGGGCCAAAAGTGCTGTAAATCAGGACTCATAAAGTATAAAGCTTTGACTAAACCGGGACTAAATCTAGGTGGGCCGAAAGGGTCGTAAGTAATTAAGTAATGTTTATATATATATATATATAGCACATTTCACAGACAGAGAATTCATAAAGTGCTTCACAAAATTACAAATAGAAAAAAGTACATTTACAGTCACAAAACATCATGGTCATAAAACAACCCTTAATCCACTGGAATGAAAACACTTTCTGATACAAGTAGGTTTTCGTTCCACAGCGTCGACGTGACCGCCTGGAAGAAGCGATCTCCTCTGGTCCTGAAACGAGTACGCGGGACCATGAGCAGGTTCTGATCCAGAGACCTCAGCCTCCGAGAGGGAGTATAAAGACACAAAAAGTCTCTAATGTAGGAGAACGTGGAAGACTCTGAAGTTCTGCACCAGGATTTCAAAGTAGAAACGGAAAGGTTTTTTAGAATGGGAGTAATATGAGCCCTTCTGTTTGTGCGAGTCAGTAACCTCGGCGCAGAGTTTTGAACCTGCTGAGGACGAGACAGCTCGTCTAAACAACACACAAAGGCGTGGATAATCATTTCAAGATCATCGCTGGACTCAATTGTTCTAAGTTTAGAGATTTTCCTCAGTTGGTTAAAACATTTCCTTGTCAGCAGTTTTGAATGATGCTCTGAGGACGTTGCTTTGTCAAAGATAACGCCTAGATTTCTATGGCTTGTTTTAGCAGACGGACTCAGATCACGCAAATACTGGTGAATACCTGGAATAGCATCATCAGGGGCAATCACCAGCACCTCCATTTTGGCTGAGTTTAGTTGCAGGGAATTTTGCACCGAGCCGTCGTTTAACTTGCGCATGACATTTCAGCAGAGAGCTTAACTTCTGGATCTCAGAGGTCTTAAAAGAGCAGTGAAGCTGAATATCAACAGCAAACAAATGATAGGAAACATCATCAAAGTTCTGAATATTTTTCCCTAATGGAAGGACGTAGAGTAAAAACAAAATCGGGCCCAAAACAGAGCCCTGGGGAACCCCGCATAACAAATCGGCAGAGTCCGACAGGATCTGATTTGCAGAGACAAAAGCTCCTCCCTGATAATTATGAGGAGAACCACGCGAAGACCGGTCCTGACATTCTGACCAGGTCGCGCAGTCTTGTCGGTAGTCCTCAGTTACATGAACATGACTAACTTTTCTTGGAATAGTTTTACCATAAAGTACTTTTTACTTCTACTTGGTCTGTACTCTTACTTGATAAAAAAATTAAATAAACACATTAAATAGATGTAATTTGTGTGATTCTTCAGAAAAAATCTTTTTACATATTTGTCTGGCATTTGCTTTGGAAATACTATGATTTTTATTCAGGCCAGGACTTTTTTCGTTTAATTCACGTTAATTAATTACACAACGTTCGGTGCAATTAAATATGAATCGAAATCAATTACACTTTACTTTAGTGACACAGACACTTTTTCTGTTTCCTTTTTGCTGCAGACGTTGCTTAGGGACGAACATTATGTGAGGCCAAAAAACATGTTACTGTCAAACTTTCACGCCGTTAAGCCTAAACATGAACTTATTTAAAAAGATCATTCTCCAAAATAAATAAAGTGTTTGAAATGATCACACAGGCTTCACATCTCCACCAAAATGAGTTCAAATGTAGGAAAATACAAAGAAGCATCAGAAATATACCTATACAAGATAAATACAACTCTTAAATTAATGATGCTTAAATGTGAATAATTGTGATTAACTAATTAATTAATTACCAAGGCCATAATTACACTATTCAGATATTTAAGGAGAATTTTCCGCCCTTTTCCAACCCCACTCACGACCCACTTTTGAGTCCTGACCCACCACTGGTTTAAAACATTATTCAAAAATACTTTTACAGTTCAAAAATGTAGTGGAGTTGAAAGTACAGACCCCTGCTTCATAATATAGTGGAGTAAAAGTGAAACGTATTCATCGTAACAAAGGTTTTTAAAGAGCTGTCACCTGGATTTGATGATTTAGTCGATGTTGCAGTGGCCCCTCTGACAAACAGTCTCTGCATTTAAACAGGAACATGTTTTGCCCATGGACACAAAGTTAAAACAGACTTAAAACTGTAACTCGTAGTAACTTGTAGTGAAGTGATTAGTCAATACAAATTCATTCTCCTCTTTATTTCTAATTTTCAGTAAAATCACATTGGAAAACAAAGTACCCAAAACAGATTAATTAACTCTAAAAACCTTTTCCACTGAAGAAAATCCCTCAATATTAATATAGAGCAAAAAGCTTTATATTTGACTGTTAAACTAATAAAAGAATCACATGTTGACGTTCTATGAATTATTTCACGCTGATCATTTGACCAAATCAACACAATATTCATTAGTCACTTTTGCCTTATTCGGCTTCAGCCTTCATGAACTTTACGTCACCACAGTCACTTCTCCACCGCAGTGAGGATCAGAGGAGCAGAGTTTTTACCACTATCATTACCACAAGGATTTAGAAAAGGAAAGAGTTTCTCCCTGAAGCTGCAGCCGGTGAAGGAGTAGATGAGATCTGCAGTGTCTGCGTCATAAAAGGAGACCAGCCCCTCGTCATAGTCCACAAACACCCTGACCTTCTGAGGAGCACGCTTCAGGGACAGAGGGGTGTGAGGGTCGGTACGAGCAAAGTACTTATCTATACTTTCCATATTCAGGCACAAGAATCCATATTTACTGTTCACTCCACTATATGTCTGCTTTCTGTCAACGGACTCTTTGGCCACTCCTATATTCCAATAAGTCTTATCTTTGACTTGAATCTCAAAATAGAACCTGCCAGAAGAGAAACTCTGCTTCGTCCAAACATTCAACGAAGAAAACCTCTGAGGACTGTCTGGGAAGTTCTTCTGAAACGTGTGATGAACCTGCTTCAGATCTTTGGACACAGACAGATTAACATGAGCAGTGTCTGTGTTCAGAGTCAGGTCGACTGCAAACTGCTGCTCTCTCCACAGTTTGTTTTTTGGTTTTGACACTTTCTTCATTTCTTCAGTGAATGTTTCCTTCAGATTCTCCTCCAGTTCAGTCAAAGCTCGTGCTGCAGTTCCTTCAAACGGCTCCAGCTCCAGTCTGACGCTGCTCCAGTCCTTCAGGCCAGTAGGGGGCAGTGCAGGGCAGCGCTGGAGGAAGTGGAGGTGGTCTTCAGAGCGTAGGAGCTGCTCAGCTTCAGTGCTCCTCTGCTCCAGCTCACAGATCTCCTGCTTCAGCTGTTGGAGCAGAGCTTCAGCCTGAGTCTGTATGTGCCTGTGTTTCTCCTGCAGCTCCTGGATGAAGCGCTCTCTGCTCCTCTGCACAGACTCTATCAGAGCGCTGAAGGCCTGCAGCCCTGTGCTCATCTCTCTGTCCACTGCTCCCTGACTGAGCTGCACTGAGCTCTGGAGCTCCTGGATCTTCTGCCTCCTCTGCTCCATCATGTGGCGGCTCTGCTGCTGCGTCTGCTGTAGAGAGGTCTTTCTCTGGTCGAACTCTTCCTTCAGAGACACAAACTTATGGGACTGGTGCTCCAGCAGAGCACACATGGTGCAGAGGCAGCTGTGGTCGCTGCGGCAGAAGAGCTCCAGAGGTTTGTGGTGTTGGGGACACATTCTGTCCTCCATGTTGTCCACTGGCTCCATCAGCTGGTGGCTCCTCAGTCGGGGCACGCTCAGATGAGGCTGGAGGTGGCTCTCACAGTACGAGAACAGACAGACCAGGCAGGACTTCAGCGCCTTCAGTTTGGGAGCGCTGCAGTGATCACAGGACACTTCTCCAGGTTTGGACACTTCAGACCTACTTCCTGCTTCCTGTTTGAACTGAGAGACCAGCTCTGAGAACATCATGTTCACCCCGAGCTCAGGCTTCACGTGAAACAGCTTGTTGCACAGAGGGCACCTGCAGGGGGCGCTGGTGTCCCAGTGCTGAGAGAGGCAGCGTCTGCAGAAGTTGTGTCCACATGGAGTGGTCACTGGTTCAGTGAACAGGTCCAGACAGATGGAGCACAGGAACTGGTCCTCAGATCTCACAGCAGCCATTCTGACCTGAGACAGAGACACAGAGAAACATGAACCTGTGACCTGAAGCTGAGTCAGTGCAGTAACACACAGTCAAGGTCAGATACACATAAGACTGTAAACAGGGGCGTGTTTAGGGGGAGCACAAACCAAAGGGCTTGTGTAGTTGTTGCAGTGCTAGAGGTTCCGCTTTAGTTTTCAAACAGGGTTATAAGTCATGAAACTCACCTACTGTCCCTGTGTTTTTGGTCATTTACAGCTGATACTAAAAAATCTCTCACTCTCACATGTGATTGTTATAGAGTTGCCAGACACAAACCACCTCTGAGTCACGGTTTTATCATAAGATATCACTAAACTATAATAAATCAATAAGAGCAAAGTTATCTATTATCTATATCTGGACACACCACTCACAGTGAGTCAGGGCCTGTTGATGAAACTGTTCGGTGAGTCCAAAGTGAAAGCAGCTCAGTATTTGGAAACCCACGTTTTTTTTTAACCAGAGCTAAAAAAACTAGAGCCACAAAGTCTTAAAGAGACAGGCAGCTATTCTGACCCTGTCTCTGTGTGAGGCCAAAGGGAAATCAAAAGTTAGTACATTTTTAGTGAGACCAGGACTTACAGGTTTGTCTGTGCTCATCCCTGAAAATGAAAACAGACTGACACTAATGGACAAGTACCAGAGAGGAAAACCCAGGATTATATGAAATCTACAATAATGGTTAGAAAAAACCAAATGCTGCTCTGGAGGTGTTTACATGTGGAACAGCCTGGACTCCTTTAACTCCAGGACAGTGCGTTGGTGAAGTAAACTCCTCTGGTCTGTGTGAACGTCCCGGGGCAGCTCTGTACTCACCTCAGTCTGTGCAGATGTCGGGGGACGCTGGTGTTTTCTGCTCGGGCTGAAACAGCGTCTGCGTCGGGGAAGTGTCGAGTCTAAAGAAAGCTGCACTTCCTGGTTTGTTCATTCACTGGGCGTGGCCTGCACTGACTCACATCACACACACTGGGCTAAACTGTTACACAAGGGTCCAACGGCAACACTATCACACAACAAGAGGCACGTGGTTTCATGGAGGCGACTATGGGCATTAGGCGGGGTCCAACTGCAACATGGCATAGGATCACAACACAGCCACAGAGGAAAAAAGACACACAGAACTTTACACTCTCAGTTTTAGCCCCAAAACAGCAGCAAAAGGTCACACAATATGACTCTACACAAAGTTAAGACACAACATTGTTATTTCCTGCAACGACGGCTGCGCAATATGAGGGAGAATATTCAACAACCGTCTGGAATTATGTTCTAACAAAATCATATTAATGATTTCAACACAGTTTGTTTGATTAACCTCTTAACCCCCGCCTTAAGGAGCACCTTTTCTCCAGTTCGGCTTTGCCCAAATCTAAAAGCTTCTTGACTGGAGCTCACAGCCTTTAGGCCAGTGTAACGCCTCATTTGAAAGCTAAGTCCTACAAAACTGATCTAAGACTTTTTTTGCTGCGTTGTCGCTGCGTTTATCTCATTTGTTTGTTGCATTTTTGTCGTGTTTTAATCGTTTTTTCCTCGTTATTTTGTCGCAAATCATGTTTTTTCTAGTTTTTTTTACTAGTATTTTTTTACTAGGTTTTTTTTTATACTAGTTTTTGTTCCTTTTTTGTCACGTTTTCAACCCTTATTTGTTTTCACTGATTTTTTTTCTCCCGATTTTGTAGCTTTTTATAATTTTTTAGTTTTTTTGTGTGTTTTTTGTCTCTTTTCTTTTGCTTATTTGTCTGTTTTTTGTCACGTTCTGGTCCACAGCCGGTTTACAGCCAGTTCAAAGCCTCTGTTAAAATGAGCCTTTTATTAAATGGATCCTGAATTGAAGGTCCAGCTTCTTCCACCTGAGGCAGTCGGTCAAAGTGAAACTCTCTCTGTCTCGTGAGCTCTTTGAAATCCAGGCCTTCATCACTACCTGGCTGGATCACTGTGATGCTCTTTATTTTGGACTGAGTAAGTCCTGCATGTCCCGACTGCAGCGAGTGCATAATTCTCTTCAGTGGCTGCCGGTGCGTTTTAGGATCCATTTAAATTGCTCTCATTAGTTTTTAATTGCTGAAACGGTGCTGCCCCTGAACCTCTTTGAGCTCCTCAGACTCTCCTTCTTGGTCTCTTTGGTCGGGCCGAGCAGCTCCTCCTCAGCGTCACAAAGACAAATCAGAAGCTCAGAGGGGAAGCTGTTGAACGAGTTGCCTTTGTTTAAAAGACAGACCCCTCCTGTACCTGTTTTTAAATCTCTTCTTCAAACTCTGCTTTTTAATTTGGCGTTTGGTACACTCTAAAGTGACGTTTTTACATTTGCACATTTGTTTTTAGAGTCATTTTAACTGTTTTATATAATTTAAGTTTGTTTGTATCTTGTAGCACTTTGGTCAACTTGGTTGGTTTTAAAGTACGTTATAAATAAAGTTGCAGTTGCCTCATTTGAAAGCTAAGACCTTGTACTTTCTGAAAAGATGTGCCAGTTGTGTGTGGTGGATGGCAGGTAACTGGTTAAGTGGAAAGACATGTAAGCAATGTTTATCTTTTCATCTAATTAAATAAAAACAAGACTTACAAAATACAATATCAGGATCAATACGAGACTAAAATGGAAGTAAACTAAATAAAATCATGACTAAAGCTAATTTGTTGAGCATTTTTAAGTTCCTATTTGGTTTGTTTTCATCTGTGTCAACAAACAAATATGTGCATTGATTTTGCTAAATATAGAGGCATCTTGCGATATAGAAATGAGAAAGTGCTGGATGATTTGGTTATATATTGTGCGGTCTGAGCTGATATTATCGATATAAAACAACTGAAACTGCTGAGTAAACATTTCAAATTATAAACCTTGTTCCTCTGTCGACTGTAGATGAACCTTTGGTCATTTTAATATTTTCTGTGACATTTTCTTCACCGTAGAAAAATAAATAACAAGATGACCCAACACATTACATTTATCATCTTTATTTTCCCTTTGCAGTAAAATCACATTGAAAACTACATTAAATCAAAAACAAACATATTAATGAACTATTTTAGTTTTTCCACAGTGTGACGTCCTGAAAGAGACTCAACAAAGTGATGAGTCAAAACAAGTCTTAAAATCACATGTTTTTCATTTGTTAAAGAAAATCTCTTCATATTAATATAGAGCGTTCTGTAATAGAATCATGAAAGAAAACAACCTTTAAAAAAGACTGAACAAACTCCCCACTGAAAAGATGAAATAATCTGAAAAATATTTTACATTTGATTGTGTTAAACTAATACGAGAATCAGTCATTTCAGAAAATGTTTGTAGGTCTGTCCCCACTTTAACTGAGTCAGATTATTCGACTGAACATTTGATCAAACCAAAGCATTTTATTCTTTTAATTTAAATGTAGATAATTATAACAATGTCCCTGTTAGACAAAGTCATTCACTTGTATCACTTTAGCCTTTTTCATCTTGAGCCGTCACTGATGATTTGATGATCTTTACGTTTGACCACAATCACTTCTTCACCGCAGTGAGGATCAGAGGAGCAGAGTTTGAACCGTCAGCATTACTAAAAGGATTTAAAAATGGAAAGAGTTTCTCCCTGAAGCTGCAGCCGGTGAAGGAGTAGATGAGATCTGCAGTGTCTGCGTCATAAAAGGAGACCAGCCCCTCGTCATAGTCCACAAACACCCCGACCTTCTGAGGAGCACGCTTCAGGGACAGAGGGGTGTGAGGGTCGGTACAAGCAACATGAATCAGAGTGTAATTATTAACAAATACACTTCTGATGTCCAGACCTATGCACCAGTATCCACCCTTACTGTTCAAAGTGTCTCTCTTCTTTCTGTCAACAGACTCTTTGGCCACTCCCAAAGTCCACCCAGTTTTATCTTTGACTTGAACCTCAAAGTAGAACCTGCCTGAAGAGAAACTCTGCTTTGTTAAAATATTGCGCCATAAAAACCTCTGAGGACTGTCTGGGAACATCCTCCAAATAGTGTCATAAACCTGCTTTAGATCTTTGGACACAGACAGAGTAACATAAGCAGTGTTTGTGTTCAGAGTCAGGTCGACTGCAAACTGCTGCACTCTCTTTAGTTTGTTTTTTGGTTTTGACACTTTCTTCATTTTTTCAGTGAACGTTTCCTTCAGATTCTCCTCCAGTTCAGTCAAAGCTCGTGCTGCAGTTCCTTCAAACGGCTCCAGCTCCAGTCTGACGCTGCTCCAGTCCTTCAGGCCAGTAGGGGGCAGTGCAGGGCAGCGCTGGAGGAAGTGGAGGTGGTCTTCAGAGCGTAGGAGCTGCTCAGCTTCACTGCTCCTCTGCTCCAGCTCACAGATCTCCTGCTTCAGCTGTTGGAGCAGAGCTTCAGCCTGAGTCTGTATGTGCCTGTGTTTCTCCTGCAGCTCCTGGATGAAGCGCTCTCTGCTCCTCTGCACAGACTCTATCAGAGCGCTGAAGGCCTGCAGCCCTGTGCTCTTCTCTCTGTCCACTGCTCTCTGACTGAGCTGCACTGAGCTCTGGAGCTCCTGGATCTTCTGCCTCCTCTGCTCCACCATGTGGCGGCTCTGCTGCTGCGTCTGCTGTAGAGAGGTCTTTCTCTGGTCGAACTCTTCCTTCAGAGGCACAAACTTATGGGACTGGTGCTCCAGCAGAGCACACATGGTGCAGAGGCAGCTGTGGTCGCTCTGGCAGAAGAGCTCCAGAGGTTTGTGGTGTTGGGGACACATTCTGTCCTCCATGTTGTCCACTGGCTCCATCAGCTGGTGGCTCTTCAGTCCGGGCACGCTCAGATGAGGCTGGAGGTGGCTCTCACAGTACGAGGACAGACAGACCAGGCAGGACTTCAGCGCCTTCAGTTTGGGAGCGCTGCAGTAATCACAGGACACTTCTCCAGGTTTGGACACTTCAGACCTACTTCCTGCTTCCTGTTTGAACTGAGAGACCAGCTCTGAGAACATTGTGTTCACTCTGAGCTCTGGCCTTATGTGGAACAGCTCTTTACACAGAGGGCACCTGCAGGGGGCGCTGGTGTCCCAGTGCTGAGAGAGGCAGAGTCTGCAGAAGTTGTGTCCACATGAAGTGGACACTGGTTCAGTGAACAGGTCCAGACAGATGGAGCACAGGAACTGGTCCTCAGATACGACAGCAGCCATTCTGACCTGAGACAGAGACACAGAGAAACATGAACCTGTGACGACACACACAGTCAACATCAGATATACAGCAGGACGTAAAAAGGGAGCACAGACCATCTTAAATCTGATGAGCAGCTCCTGCTGCCCTTAAATTCAGAATTAGGGTCAGACCGATATATTGGGCTGAAGAATGTCGGCTCTCGGTCAAAGTTCTGCAGATGTGGCCGATATTAATTCGCCAATGACTTTTGCGAATATCTTTAAATGAAAAGTGATAGAGACCTCCTGCATTAGAAAGAGGAGGATTAGAGCCATAAATCTAGCCCACCCTGAGTCTCCTCGGCCTCCGCAAGTCTGTGTGAAATCGTGTTGAAGATTTGTGTCCACATGTGCTCTCTCCTTTCACAGAACTGACTCTTTGACAGCCTGACAGTTAGTTTCTGGGGCGCAGTTACTTAAGACCAATCCGATCTGATTCGACTAAGCGGTTACATGCAGCTCTAATCTGACTGCAATCAGCCCAGGCCGGTCGCTTATCGGCTCAGGGGAACATTTCGGATCTGTCGGGTTTACGTTTGGACGATCCTGTTCTGCTATGAAGAGGTGAGAGATTTGACTTTCCCTTCGTCACGAGTGAGTCAAGGCCTATTATTGAAACTGTTCAGTGAATCCACAGTGAAAGTAGAGCTGAAAACTAGAGCCACAAAGTCTTAAAGAGACAGGCAGCTATTCTGACCCTGTCTCTGTGTGAGGCCAAAGGGAAATCAAAGTTAGTATATTTTTAGTGAAACCTGGACTTACAGGTTTGTTTTTTCTGCTCATCCCTAAAAATGAACATAGACTGACACTAATGCAGGACACAATAACAACAAGTAACAGGGAAGAAAACTCTGATATTTTTATGAACTTAGAGATTCACAATTTTCTCCAGTGAGTGAGAACAAGGCCTGAAAACAACAGGCTGCGGATTTAAGAGTAAAGTTTGAAAAATCTATAATAATAAATAAGCTGCTCTGGAGGTGTTTACATGTGGAACAGCCTGGACTCCTTTAACTCCAGGACAGTGCGTTGGTGAAGTAAACTCCTCTGGTCTGTGTGAACGTCCCGGGGCAGCTCTGTACTCACCTCAGTCTGTGCAGATGTCGGGGGACGCTGGTGTTTTCTGCTCGGGCTGAAACAGCGTCTGCGTTGGGGAAGTGTCGAGTCTAAAGAAAGCTGCACTTCCTGGTTTGTTCATTTACTGGGCGTGGCCTGCACTGACTCACATCACACACACTGGGCTGAACTGTTACACAAGTTTGAACAAGTTTCAACTGCAACACTATCAGACAACAAGAGTGGTTTCATGGAGGCGACTATGGGCATTAGGCCGTACATACTAGTTTATGTCCGATACACTGGAGCTTTTGGCAACAAATTGACTCTTTCCATGTTTGTATCCATCTTGAGGATCTTCACCAAGTGTACGCAGTATTACAAATATTATATTGTTTTAAGAGTCTGCGCCTGTGTCAGTCTGTAGAGATTGTTCTGTTTAGAAAAGTTCTGTTATGTTTGACGGAGCCTCACACTGTACGGGTCAAAATGGGTGTGACGTCACTGAAATGCACGTTTTATGATTCAAAAACATTCAACAATTCTGATTCATTGATTATTTAAAGGTGCATTATGCAACTTTCTATATGTGTGAGTAAAAAGTTGATATTAGTGCGTGTCTGACCTTGTAGTGACCCAGCGGCTGTATGAGTGGTCAGCATGGCGTCTTTACTTTCCTTCACACTGGTCTCTACAACGCTCCAGGATCAATAGTTTGGAAGGTTTTCTCTGCGGACCTACAAAACAATTGATCCTGGAGCGTTGTAGAGACCAGTGTGAAGGAAAGTAAAGACGCCATGCTGACCACTCATACAGCCACTGGGTCACTACAAGGGTCATATACACACTAATATCAACTTTTTTTTCCCCGCATAAAAAGTTTCATAATGCACCTTTAAGGTTTAATGCAATAGGTAGCGTTCACGTGACATCACAACGTTCTAAAGAGCCTATAGTTTAACATTGAGGTGGAGGGCAACTGAAAATTCCACGGCCGTAACCATAGTAACGCTCAAAATGCAGATTTATAGTCTTAAATCATTGCTAATATCTCTGTAATTATTGGGCCAATTCACAAGAAACAAAAACTGACAGAAAGTTCAAAGTCACATCTTCCAGCAGATATGAACATATGTCTAATTATTTCTTCACAAAGGCGTCCAAAAGTGGAGACAATATTCAATAACATGTGCTTGATGTAGGCCAGTAGAAAGGACTTTCAGCCATAAAATTCACATGTCAGGTTTGTGAATCCAATCACTGTCACATGATGATCACAGAAAACATTTGGACATTTTCTTTTTGGAAATTTCTTTCAAAAACTGTTTCTCTCCCATAGACTTGTATTGACACCTGCCCTCCAACTGAAATGGAATTCTAAATCGTGAACGCAGCCTATTGAAAATATGAATCAAAATTGATCACACTTTACTTTTTCCGACGTTGCTTAGGGACGAACACGGCACAAAACCAAAACTAATTTTACTGTCAAACTTGTTTATTCACACAGTTAAGCCTCAACATGAACTTATTTTAAAAGATCATTCTCCAGAATAAATCAAACTGCTATTGTCTTTGGAGCGTTTGAAACGATCACACAGGCCTCACATCTGAGGACAAAAAGCTTTACATTTTAAAACTAATAAAAGAATCACAGGTCAACGTTCTGTGAATATGTTATTTCACACTGAGCATTTTGACGATGAAAAGATAAAAACATCATGAAGTCCCAAAGTTCACGAATCACTTTTGCCTTTTTCCCCTTGAGTCGTCACTGAGGATGCGATGATTTTTTCATTGTCGACCACAGTCACTTCTCCACCGCAGTGAGGATCAGAGGAGCAGAGTTTGAACCCTGAAAGTGATGACAAGGATTTAAAAATGGAAAGAGTTTCTCCCTGAAGCTGCAGCCGGTGAAGGAGTAGATGAGATCTGCAGTGTCTGCGTCATGAAAGGAGACCAGCCCCTCGTCATAGTCCACAAACACCCCGACCTTCTGAGGAGCACGCTTCAGGGACAGAGGGACACGAGGCTCATGATAATTAATAAATACATTTCCTTTGCCTAAACATATGCACCAGTATCCATCTTTACTGTTCAGTGTGCTGGTCTTTCTGTCAACAGACTCTTTGGCCACTCCTAAAACCCACATAGTTTTATCTTTGACTTGAACCTCAAAGTAGAACCTGCCTGAAGAAAAACTCTGCTTTGTCAAAACATTGGCCCATGAAGTAAACCTCTGAGGACTGTCTGGGAAGTTCTTCTGATCTGTGCAATGAACCTGCTTCAGATCTTTGGACACAGACAGATTAACCTTAGCAGTGTCTGTGTCTAGAGTCAGGTCAACTGAAAACTGCTGCTCTCTCCACAGTTTGTTTTTTGGTTTTGACACTTTCTTCATTTCTTCAGTGAACGTTTCCTTCAGATTCTCCTCCAGTTCAGTCAAAGCTCGTTCTGCAGTTCCTTCAAACGGCTCCAGCTCCAGTGTGACGCTGCTCCAGTCCTTCAGGCCAGTAGGGGGCAGTGCAGGGCAGCGCTGGAGGAAGTGGAGGTGGTCTTCAGAGCGTAGGAGCTCCTCTGCTTCAGTGCTCCTCTGCTCCAGCTCACAGATCTCCTGCTTCAGCTGTTGGAGCAGAGCTTCAGCCTGAGTCTGTATGTGCCTGTGTTTCTCCTGCAGCTCCTGGATGAAGCGCTCTCTGCTCCTCTGCACAGACTCTATCAGAGCGCTGAAGGCCTGCAGCCCTGTGTTCTTCTCTCTGTCCACTGCTCTCTGACTGAGCTGCACTGAGCTCTGGAGCTCCTGGATCTTCTGCCTCCTCTGCTCCACCATGTGGCGGCTCTGCTGCTGCATCTGCTGTAGAGAGGTCTTTCTCTGGTCAAACTCTTCCTTCAGAGACACAAACTTATGGGACTGGTGCTCCAGCAGAGCACACATGGTGCAGAGGCAGCTGTGGTCGCTGCGGCAGAAGAGCTCCAGAGGTTTGTGGTGTTGGGGACACATTCTGTCCTCCATGTTGTCCACTGGCTCCATCAGCTGGTGGCTCCTCAGTCCGGGCACGCTCAGATGAGGCTGGAGGTGGCTCTCACAGTACGAGGACAGACAGACCAGGCAGGACTTCAGCGCCTTCAGTTTGGGAGCGCTGCAGTAATCACAGGACACTTCTCCAGGTTTGGACACTTCAGACCTACTTCCTGCTTCCTGTTTGAACTGAGAGACCAGCCCTGAGAGCAGCGTGTTCACTCTGAGTTCTGGCTTTACGTGGAACAGCTCTTTACACAGAGGGCACCTGCAGGGGGCGCTGGTTTCCCAGTGCTGAGAGAGGCAGCGTCTGCAGAAGTTGTGTCCACATGGAGTGGACACTGGTTCAGTGAACAGGTCCAGACAGATGGAGCACAGGAACTGGTCCTCAGATACGACAGCAGCCATTCTGACCTGAGAGACACAGAGAAACATGAACCTGTGACGACACACACAGTCAACATCAGATATACAGCAGGACGTAAAAAGGGAGCACAGACCATCTTAAATCTGATGAGCAGCTCCTGCTGCCCTTAAATTCAGAATTAGGGTCAGACCGATATATTGGGCTGAAGAATGTCGGCTCTTTGCCAAAATTCTGCAGATGTGGCCGATATTAATTCGCCAATGACTTTTGTGAATATCTTTAAATGAAAAGTGATAGAGACCTCCTGCATTAAAAAAAGGAGGATTAGAGCCATAAATCTAACCCTAACGCTGAGTCTCCTCGGCCTCCGCAAGTCTGTGTGAAATCGTGTTGAAGATTTGTGTCCACATGTGCTCTCTCCTTTCGCAGAACTGACTCTTTGACAGCCTGACAGTTAGTTTCTGGGGCGCAGTTACTTAAAACCAATCCGATCTGATTCGACAAAGCGGTTACATGCAGCTCTAATCTGACTGCAATCAGCCCAGGCCGGTCGCTTTTCGGCTCAGGGGAACATTTCGGATCTGTCGGGTTTACGTTTGGACGATTCTGTTCTGGTATGAAGAGGTGAGAGATTTGACTTTCCCTTCGTCACGAGTGAGTCAAGGCCTATTATTGAAACTGTTCAGTGAATCCACAGTGAAAGTAGAGCTGAAAACTAGAGCCACAAAGTCTTAAAGAGACAGGCAGCTATTCTGACCCTGTCTCTGTGTGAGGCCAAAGGGAAATCAAAAGTTAGTATATTTTTAGTGAGACCAGGACTTACAGGTTTGTCTGTGCTCATCCCTGAAAATGAAAACAGACTGACACTAATGGACAAGTAACAGAGAGGAAACCCCAGGATTATATGAAATCTACAATAATAGTTAGAAACAAACCAAATGCTGCTCTGGAGGTGTTTACATGTGGAACAGCCTGGACTCCTTTAACTCCAGGACAGTGCGTTGGTGAAGTAAACTCCTCTGGTCTGTGTGAACGTCCCGGGGCAGCTCTGTACTCACCTCAGTCTGTGCAGATGTCGGGGGACGCTGGTGTTTTCTGCTCGGGCTGAAACAGCGTCTGCGTTGGGGAAGTGTCGAGTCTAAAGAAAGCTGCACTTCCTGGTTTGTTCATTCACTGGGCGTGGCCTGCACTGACTCACATCACACACACTGGGCTGAACTGTTACACAAGGATCCAACGGCAACACTATCACACAACAAGAGGCACGTGGTTTCATGGAGGCGACTATGGGCATTAGGCAGGGTCCAACTGAAACATGGCATAGGATCACAACACAGCCACAGAGGAAAAAAGACACACAGAACTTTACACTCTCAGTTTTAGCCCCAAAACAGCAGCAAAAGGTCACACAATATGACTCTACACAAAGTTAAGACACAACATTGTTATTTCCTGCAACGACGGCTGCGCAATATGAGGGAGAATATTCAACAACCGTCTGGAATTATGTTCTAACAAAATCATATTAATGATTTCAACACAGTTTGTTTGATTAACCTCTTAACCCCCGCCTTAAGGAGCACCTTTTTCCAGTTCGGCTTTGCCCAAATCTAAAAGCTTCTTGACTGGAGCTCACAGCCTTTTGGCCAGTGTAACGCCTCATTTGAAAGCTAAGTCCTACAAAACTGATCTAAGACTTTTTTTTTTTTTGCTGCGTTGTCGCTGCGTTTATCTCATTTGTTTGTTGCATTTTTGTCGTGTTTTAATCGTTTTTTCCTCGTTATTTTGTCGCAAATCATGTTTTTTCTATTTTTTTTGTTGCTTCTCTGTTGTTTTTGTCCCTTATTTGTTTTCACTGATTTCTTTTTCTCCCGATTTCGTAGCTTTTTCACATGGAATCACAAGCAACCGTGGGTTTTGGGAGCGAAGTCTCTCATCGGTTGATCTGGTACTATGGCCTCGCGGAGATAAATCGGAGCGACACCATTTATGGCTTTGTAAGTGAGAAGCAGAATTTTGAATTTGATTCCATCCTCAACAGGAAGCCAATGGAGAGACTTTAGCGCTGGAGTTCTGCTCTCGTCTCCTGGTCCCTGTGAATATTCTTACAGTTGTGTTCTGGACATTAGGACATTGCTGGAACATGAGGAAAATACTTAATGTTAACATTTTTAAACTCCGTATAGTCCCTTTAATCTAATTATATAAAAACAAGTCTTAAAAAATACAATATCAGGACCAATACGAGACTAAAATGGAAGTAAACTAAATAAAATCACGACTAAAGCTAATTTGTTGAGCATTTTTAAGTTGGTTTGTTTTCATCTGTGTCAACAAACAAATATGTGCATTGATTTTGCTAAATATAGAGGCATCTTGCGATATAGAAATGAGAAAGTGCTGGATGATTTGGTTATATATTGTGCGGTCTGAGCGGATATTATCGATATAAACCAACTGAAACTGCTGAGTAAACATTTCAAATTGTTCAATTATTTCCCCCATGGAAATTATGAACTTTCCTCTGTCGAGTCGACTGTAGATGAACCTTTGGAATGGGACATTTTCTGTGACATTTTCTTCACCTTTGTAGGAAAATAAATAACAAGATGACACAAAACACTATATTTATCCTCTTTATTTTCCATTTGCAGTAAAATCACATTGAAAACTACATTAAATCAAAAACAAACATATTAATGAACTATTTTAGTTTTTCCACAGTGTGACGTCCTCAAAGAGATTCAACAAAGTGATGAGTCAAAACAAGTCTTAAAATCACATGTTTTTTATTTGTTAAAGAAAATCTCTTAATATTAATATAGAGCGTTCTGTAATAGAATCATGAAAGGAAACAACCTTTAAAAAAGACTGAACAAACTCCCCACTGAAAAGATGAAATAATCTGAAAAACCTTTTACATTTGATTCTGTTAAACTAATACGAGAATCAGTCATTTCAGAAAATGTTTGTAGGTCTGTCCCCACTTTAACTGAGTCAGATTATTCGACTGAACATTTGATCAAACCAAAGCATTTTATTCTTTAATTTAAATGTAGATAATTATAACAATGTCCCTGTTAGACAAAGTCATTCACTTAAATCACTTTAGCCTTTTTCATCTTGAGCCGTCACTGATGATTTGATGAACTTTACTTCGACCACAGTCACTTCTTCACCGCACTGAGGATCAGAGGAGCGGAGTTTGAACCGTTTTGATTTTTATTAGGATTTAAAAAAGGAAAGAGTTTCTCCCTGAAGCTGCAGCCGGTGAAGGAGTAGATGAGATCTGCAGTGTCTGCGTCATAAAAGGAGACCAGCCCCTCGTCATAGTCCACAAACACCCCGACCTTCTGAGGAGCACGCTTCAGGGACAGAGGGACACGAGGGTCGGTACAAGCAAAGTACTTATCTTTACTTCTCTTATTTAGGCACCAGTATCCATATTTACTTGTCAGGTCCTTTATGTTCTTTCTCTCTACAGACTCTTTGGCCACTCCTACAGTCCACATAGTTTTATCTTTGACTTGAACCTCAAAGTAGAACCTGCATGAAGAGAAACTCTGCATTGTTAAAATATTGCGCCATAAAAATCTCTGAGGACTGGCTTTGAACTTCCTCTGATCCGTGTGATGAACCTGCTTCAGATCATTGGACACAAACAGATTAACATGAGCAGTGTTTGTGTCCAGAGTCAGGTCGACTGCAAACTGCTGCTCTCTCCACAGTTTGTTTTTTGGTTTTGACACTTTCTTCATTTCTTCAGTGAATGTTTCCTTCAGATTCTCCTCCAGTTCAACCAAAGCTCGTGCTGCAGTTCCTTCAAACGTCTCCAGCTCCAACCTGACGCTGCTCCAGTCCTTCAGGCCAGTAGGGGGCAGTGCAGGGCAGCGCTGGAGGAAGTGGAGGTGGTCTTCAGAGCGTAGGAGCTGCTCAGCTTCAGTGCTCCTCTGCTCCAGCTCACAGATCTCCTGCTTCAGCTGTTGGAGCAGAGCTTCAGCCTGAGTCTGTATGTGCCTGTGTTTCTCCTGCAGCTCCTGGATGAAGCGCTCTCTGCTCCTCTGCACAGACTCTATCAGAGCGCTGAAGGCCTGCAGCCCTGTGCTCTTCTCTCTGTCCACTGCTCTCTGACTGAGCTGCACTGAGCTCTGGAGCTCCTGGATCTTCTGCCTCCTCTGCTCCACCATGTGGCGGCTCTGCTGCTGCGTCAGTTTGGGAGCGCTGCGGTGATCACAGGACACTTTTCCAGGTTTGGACACTTCAGACCTACTTCCTGCTTCCTGTTTGAACTGAGAGACCATCTCTGAGAACATTGTGTTCACTCCGAGCTCAGGCTTTACGTGGTACTGCTTGTTACACAGAGGGCACCTGCAGGGGGCGCTGGTGTCCCAGTGCTGAGAGAGGCAGCGTCTGCAGAAGTTGTGTCCACATGGAGTGGACACTGGTTCAGTGAACAGGTCCAGACAGATGGAGCACAGGAACTGGTCGTCAGATCTCACAGCAGCCATTCTGACCTGAGACAGAGACACAGAGAAGATTTTACTTCAGCGACTTATTTACTGATGAATACCTGCTCACAATACACAGAGAGTCCAAGTGAAACTAAAAATACTGCACCCATCACCTTTGATATGTATCTCCACGAACACACTGAGAATTTAAACAAACACCAAAGAACTCGGCCTAAAAATTTCCTTGACTGGTCTTTCTGATATCAGGCAAATTGGCCTTTGAAGTCTGCTCTATCTCCCTCTTAATATTAAGTAATTAAAACGTCTTATATTGTGGACTTGGCTTGGACTGACAGAGAAATGAACAAAATGATGATTGTTCAAATACTGGTGCCTTAACTAGTGTTGATCTCGATATCCTGTGCTTTATGGAGCGTGGCGGTTTTCTTTTCTTTTGCGTATTTCAGTTCTTTACTTTGGCCGGTACGCACCGGTACTCAGCACCGCCGCCTCTCCATACGCCAAGAACGTAGTGTACCGGTACGCTCATTTGCACATCTGTTTGAATCCTTTAGGTGCGTGCACACCTAACCGCACCGTTTGTGTGGCGCTCGTCCACACAAACAAGCGGATTCTGGAGAGGATGTGAAACACAACCATAGCTGCTCGGTCAAAATACAGTGAACACTTGACTGTGCTCTCCTGGTTCAGGGTGGTAAGGTCGGACGCCAATGCTAGCAGCATTTGTGCCGCGATCATTGAGGTTCTCACAAGTCTCTATGAGCATGAGAGTGATGAGCCCCGTTTGGCCTTGTGCGATAAAAACAAAACAAAGGGGTTGGATTCAAACAAACTTCTGCGCCCTGAGATGAGGCGGACTGCAGACAGAATGGAGCCTGCAAAAAATAGAGTACCGGCACTTCTTTTTGGCCTCTTAAAGCACTGGCATCCTTCTTTGTTTGCGGAGAATTCTTTCAGCTGTACCACGGAGCAATCTCTAGTCAAACAGTCAGCAAGTGAGAGGGGACAGAACCGTGTCCTGATCTTTAGGGCATCCATGTGTAAACCACATTGGTCCAAGTACCAACTCAGACTAAAGTTGTTGAGTGCACTGGTTATACCAGGGCTGAATCAGGTCTAATACAAGACACTTTCAGTAACAAATACTTTGAGTTTTGATGTAGATTATATATTCTAAGGTATTTCTTGCACTCACCGGTCAGTTCCTTCCCTGTACGCTGCTCTGGTGTCGTCTGCTTCTGTTGTAAAGGCTCTGTCTCATCACATGCTTAAGTTACTTATTTAACAACTTTTATTATTTTATATATATATATATATATATATATATATATATATATATATGTATATAAAATAACGTGACTCTTGAGCTGCTGACTAAGACTCAGAGCACTGTTATCGTCAAATGGGTGAAACACTAGAAGGAAGCATATTTGAATCAACTTCTGAAATGCGATCCCTGTATTAGTTTTCCTTATAGCTACTTCCTGTGATGTCATCGAGTTCACTTGTTCCAAACACTGAAAAAGCCGAGTCCACACTCGTGAACTCCTCAAGTCCGTACTCCGAGTCTGCACCCACAAGTCCGTACCCAGGAGTTCACAAGTACAGAGTCTGCACTCTGAGAATTCAGAAACGGCCAAGTTGTTCATTTATGCTCACCACTGCCACCTCAGGTCTTATGCGTAATTGCAGCTTCTATATTAAGCTCGGGCATGACGGCACTTTGGACCCGAAGTAACAACTTTTTAAGTGACCGTGCAGGGTTTTAGAGGCAGTTGTGGTGAACAGGTCTGGGCTCATTCTACACATTAGGACATGACATTTTTAAACTCTGTAGAGTCCCTTTAATATTACGACCAACTTTCACAAAGTTTAGCACAGTGGAGATTCATTCGACTTCCGTGTTGCGTAAAGTCTAGACTTTGATTCTCGTTTGTATTTCTCATTTGCAGTAAAAAACAAATACAAATACAAACCAAACCAGATGAATAAACTATAAAGACTGATTCCACTGAAGAGCTTTAGTTTTACATATTATGTCACAATGTCATATGGTCATTGTAAAGAAGCAGATTAAATGTTTTATGAATATTTAACTAAATTGAAATCATTTATCAACATTTTATTTCATGATTGTGGGTAAACTACAGATGGTCGGATTCTTTTTGTTAACAAGGAAGTCAGAAAAATATCCAATAAACATTTCCCTCTTCAAAAACACCAGCAAACATTTTTTAACTGAGCCCACTTTACCAGGATCATTTATCTGAACATTTGACCAAACCAAAGCATTTTGATGATGAATACAAGCAAACATAATGAAGTCCCAATATTCAATACTCACTTTTGCCTTTTTCGCCTTGAGCCGTCACTGAGGATTTGATGAACTTTACGTCGACCACAGTCACTTCTTCACCGCAGTGAGGATCAGAGGAGCAGAGACGGCTTCTGTTGTAAAGGCTCTGTCTCATCACATGCTCAAGTTACTTATTTAACAACTTTTATTATTTTATATATATATATATGTATATAAAATAACGTGACTCTTGCGCTGCTGACTAAGACTCAGAGCACTGTTATCGTCAAATGGGTGAAACACTAGAAGGAAGCATATTTGAATCAACTTCTGAAATGCGATCCCTGTATTAGTTTTCCAGTTCATATTTCAGTTTTCTCTCAAATGTTTCTGCTCCTGGACGTGTTTGTTCATCTGACCAAATGAACATTGATTTCGCAAATGCAATTTTTGAATATTTTCCCCAAAAGATTAAGCTCTAACCAGGACTTCTCCGAGCCCAAACTGTCTCCCAATGAGACCCATACGGTATTTTGTACGGTGTTGCCATGGAGACGACCGAGGCCCCCCATGTTATTCTAATGGGACACATAAATCTCACATTATACACACAAATGAGTGAAACACTGCGACAATTGACCGCAAACAAATGGCTAGAAGGAAGCACATTTGAATCAACTCCCTGTATTAGTTTTCCAGTTGGTATTTCAGTTTTCTCTCAAATGTTTATGCTCCTGGACGTGTCTGTTCATGTGGCCAGTTTAATATTGATTTTTCGCAGTTGCAATTATTGGATATTTTTCCTCAAAAGACTAAGCTCTAACCAGGACTAAACCAGGACTTCACCGAGCCAGAACTGTCTAGTGTTCGCATTTATTCGTCCACCAGACTTGGTGTGAGTCGCAACACGCAGTAACAGCACTGGCCAGCAGGGGGGGCAGTGTGTGAATGTTAGACAGGAACACAGAAGTGGACTTTAATATTACGACTTTCACTAAGTTTAGCGCAGTGGAGATTCTTCTGACATCCGTGTCGTGTTAAAGTCTAAACTTTGGATCATGGCGATACATCCAGGTCGAGACATGTGTTTCAGTCATGAATCTGTTCACTTCCACGCTCTTACCACACCAACTTCATTAATGACTCACTTTAAAATTACTCAAACATACTTCAACGGTCCTACTATAACTCGTAGTAACTTGTAGTGAAGTGAATAACATGATTAGTCAAAACAATAGATTTGTTTTGTTTTATTTCTCATTTGCAGTAGAACACAAATACAAAAACAGATGAAGAGTTTTACATTTACATATTATGTCACAATATCATACGGTCATTGTAAAGAAGTAGATTAAATGTTTTATGAATATTTAACTGAATTGAAATCATTTATCAACATTTTATTTAGTGATTGTGGGTGAACTACAGATGGTCGGATTCTTTTTGTTAACAAGGGCGTCAGAAAAATATCCAATAAACATTTCCATCTTCAAAAACACCAACAAACAATTTTTAACTGAACCCACTTTGCCGGAATCATTTGGCTGAGCATTTGACCAAACCGAAGCATTTTGACGATGAATAGATGCAAACATAATGAAGTCCCAATATTCATTACTCACTTCTGCCTTTTTCATCTTGAGCCGTCACTGATGATTTGATGAACTTTATGTTTGGTCACTCACTTCTCCACCGCAGTGAGGATCAGAGGAGCAGAGTTTTTACCGTCAGCATTACCACAAGGATTTAAAAATGGAAAGAGTTTCTCCCTGAAGCTGCAGCCGGTGAAGGAGTAGATGAGATCTCCAGTGTCTACGTCATAAAAGGAGACCAGCCCCTCGTCATAGTCCACAAACACCCCGACCTTCTGAGGAGCACGCTTCAGGGACAGAGGGACACGAGCTTCGGTACATGCGAAGTACTTACCTATAACACTCATATGCAGGCACCAATATCCACAGTTACTGGTGAGGGTGTTTTGATTGTTCCTTCTCTCTACAGACTCTTTGGCCACTCCTAAAATCCAAATAGTCTTATCCTTCACTTGGACCTCAAAGTAGAACCTGCCTGAAGAGAAACTCCGCTTTGTTAAAACATTTAAAAATGAAATAAACCTCTGAGGACTGTCTGGGAAGTTCTTCTGATCTGTGTGATGAACCTGCTTCAGATCATTGGACACAGACAACTTGACAAAGGCAGTGTTTGTGTTCAGAGTCAGGTCGACTGCAAACTGCTGCTCTCTCCACAGTTTGTTTTTTGGTTTTGACAGTTTCTTCATTTCTTCAGTGAATGTTTCCTTCAGATTCTCCTCCAGTTCAATCAAAGCTCGTTCTGCAGTTCCCTCAAACGTCTCCAGCTCCAGTGTGATGCTGCGCCAGTCCTTCAGGCCAGTAGGGGGCAGTGCAGGGCAGTGCTGGAGGAAGTGGAGGTGGTCTTCAGAGCGTAGGAGCTGCTCAGCTTCACTGCTCCTCTGCTCCAGCTCACAGATCTCCTGCTTCAGCTGTTGGAGCAGAGCTTCAGCCTGAGTCTGTGTGTGCCTGTGTTTCTCCTGCAGCTCCTGGATGAAGCGCTCTCTGCTCCTCTGCACAGACTCTATCAGAGCGCTGAAGGCCTGCAGCCCTGTGCTCTTCTCTCTGTCCACTGCTCTCTGACTGAGCTGCACTGAGCTCTGGAGCTCCAGGATCTTCTTCTTCCTCTGCTTCACCATGTGGCGGCTCTGCTGCTGCGTCTGCTGTAGAGAGGGCTTTCTCTGGTCGAACTCTTCCTTCAGAGGCACAAACTTATGGGACTGGTGCTCCAGCAGAGCACACATGGTGCAGAGGAAGCTGTGGTCGCTGTGGCAGAAGAGCTCCAAAGGTTTGTGGTGTTGGAGACACATTCTGTCCTCCATGTTGTCCACTGGCTCCATCAGCTGGTGGCTCTTCAGTCCGGGCACGCTCAGATGAGGCTGGAGGTGGCTCTCACAGTACGAGGACAGACAGACCAGGCAGGACTTCAGCGCCTTCAGTTTGGGAGCGCTGCAGTGATCACAGGACACTTCTCCAGGTTTGGACACTTCAGACCTACTTCCTGCTTCCTGTTTGAACTGAGAGACCAGCCCTGAGAGCAGCGTGTTCACTTTGAGCTTGGACCTTCTGTGAAACAGCTCATTACACAGAGGGCACCTGCAGGGGGCGCTGGTGTCCCAGTGCTGAGAGAGGCAGCGTCTGCAGAAGTTGTGTCCACATGGAGTGGACACTGGTTCAGTGAACAGGTCCAGACAGATGGAGCACAGGAACTGGTCCTCAGATCTCACAGCAGCCATTCTGACCTGAGACAGAGACACAGAGAAACATGACTGTTTGCAAAAACACACAGTCAAGATCAAGAAGAAATTCTGCAGATATGGCCGATATGAACTCGACAGTGACTTTTGCGAATATCTTTAAATGAAAAGTGATAGAGACTTGCTGCATTAGAAAGAGGAGGTTTAGAGCTTCAAATTGATTCCTCCCTGAGTCTCCTTGGCCTAAAGGAAGCTGTGTGAAATCGTGTTGTAGATTTGTGTCCAAATGTCCTCTTTTCACAGAACTGTACTTCATACCCAATCGCCCTCAGCCATGCTTTCAAATACTAAATGAAAACATGGTGATCTTTTGTGTGTGTAAAACTAGACTATTTCATCATCGTTCATCATGTGTCATCTGGTCAGCTTCCATATTGTTCTTGTTCTGGAGCACCATGGTCAGATGTATTGAGTAGTATTAATGTCAAACTTAAAATAAAGAGTTAAATTAGAGTAAAAATGTAACAACTGTATTTGGCTAAATTACCACAGAAGGCACAGCCGTTTATGTTATTATTGGACCTCAAAAATCCATTTATTGATCTGGCCCTTTTCAAAAGAGCCAAGGGTTTTAAGGGTCAGTAACATGCTTAATTCAATTTTAATCATAAAATTGACCAGAATTATGAAATCGACCCTAAAGACTTTGGCTTGTCTTTGTGCCACCTCAGTCACCACGTTTACATGTGAAGTCTAATCCGACTAGGCCAAAGATTCGACTCCTCAAACCAGTCTTGTCCCAGTAACATGACACTGATCTGAATGTCCTTTGGAGCAGCATGGGAGCGGTGCGACTCCCGGCCAGCAGGGGGCAGGGGGTTTATGGCTATGTGCACCATTTCGTGTTCACCTTTGGCTGCTCTGTTGCTTTTTTTAGCAAAGAGCTAGCCCAGTTAGCCCCGTTTAGCCCAAGGTGCTTTCAGACCAAACTGCTGTTTTTGGGTTAACTGTGACGTCCTACGGATCTTTAACTAAACACCCACAGTTTACCCGAGGGTTTCTCCGAGGGATGAAGCTCAAATACATCGAAAACGCGAATAAAGAGTCCGATTAGCACTTGGCGGCTAATGGCTAACGTTATTCGACACTATGCAACGATAGCCGCTTTATATGTAGCTGGTGGTTTTAGTGACTTTATTGGAGCTTATTTTTTGTTTTAATGTGATCAATCGGAGCTAATCTTGTGTCTCGTGGCCCAACACATATTCTCCGCGCTGACGCAGCCGCAAAACTCAGCTCTCCTCTCATCATCGTTGCAATAGTAGAGTGTGGCTTTGATGAACAACGGCAGTAGTCCATTAGAAGCAGCTGACATATATATGTTCTTCTGACAGCCTGACAGTTAGTTTCTGGGGCAGGGACAGCGAGCGCAGTTATTTTAGCCCGATCCAATTTGATTCGACTAACCGGTTACATGCGGCTCTAAGCTGACTGTAATCGACCCCGTCCTGGTCTGAAAAGGTGAGAGATTCGACTCTCCTTCCGTCATGTAAACGCAGTGAGTGAGTCGAGGCCTGTTGCAGAAACCGTTCAGTGGATCCAAAGTGAAGGCAGCTCTGTGATCGGACGCTCAGTTTTTTTCTTTTTCTTAACTAGAGCAGGAAACCGGAGCCACAAAGTCTTAAAGAGACAGGCAGCTATTCTGATCCTGTCTCTGTGTGAGGCAAAAACGAAACTTAAGTTACACAGACTGAAGGATATTTTTAGAGAGACCTGGACTAACAGGTTTGTTTGTGCTCATCCTTTAAAATGAACACAGACTGACACTAATGCAGGACACAAGTAACAGGGAAGAAGACCTCTGATATTTCTTAGAACTCAGAGATTCACAATTTTTTCGAGTGAGTGAGAACGGGGCCTTGAAACAACAGACAACTGATCTATGAGAAAGATAAAACTCCCAAAGAAAAGAAACAACTTTGATAAATCTACAGTAATAAATAAGCTGCTCTGGAGGTGTTTACATGTTCACAAAAAGCTCATGGACAGAGTTTAAAACAGGACACTGAACTGCCTGGACTCCTTTAACTCCAGGACAGTGCGTTGGTGAAGTAAACTCCTCTGGTCTGTGTGAACGTCCCGGGGCAGCTCTGTACTCACCTCAGTCTGTGCAGATGTCGGGGGACGCTGGTGTTTTCTGCTCGGGCTGAAACAGCGTCTGCGTTGGGGAAGTGTGCGACGTCGACTCTAAAGAATGCTGCACTTCCTGGTTTGTTCATTTATGGGCGTGGCCTGCACTGACTCACATCACACACACTGGGCTGAACTGTTACACAAGTTTAAACAAGGATCCAACTGCAACACTATCAGACAACAAGAGTCACGTGGTTGTATGGAGGCAACTATGGGCATTAGGCAGGGTCCAACTGAAAGGTGGCATAGGATCACAACACAGCAGAGTCTGGGGGGGGGGGCTCCTCAAAAAAAGTTAAAAGTGGGACAGATTGTGCAAAACTGACACTTACAGTGCCTTACAAAAGTACTAATACACCTTGAACTTTTGCACATTTTGTCACGTTTACAACCCTAAACGTAAAGATTTTATTTTATTTTTTCAAAAAATAGAAAACCGAAAAGTCGGACGTGCACAGGTATTCATACAGCATGACTCAATACTTTGTGGAACCCCCTTTTTCTGCAATAACAGGAGCAAGTCTTCTGGGGTTTGACTCTACAAGGTTTGCACATGTAGAGACTGACATTTTAGCCCATTCCTCTTTACAAAACAACTCAAGCTCTGTCACATTAGAAGGAGAGCGTTAGTGAACAGCAGTTTTCAGGTCTTTCCACAGATTTTCAATAGGATTTAGGTCAGGACTTTGCCTGGGCCATTCTAACACATTAATATGTTTGTTTTTAAACCATTCCATTGTAGATGTTTGTGTTTAGGGTCATTGTCCTGCTGGAAGGTGAATCTCCGCCCCGGCCTCAATTCTCTTGCTGACTCCAGCAGGTTTTCCTCCAAAATGTCTCTGTATTTGGCTCCATCCATCTTCCCAACTATTCTTACAATCTTCCCAGTCGCCGCTGAGGAAAAGCAGCCCCATAGCATGATGCTTTTTTTTTAGTTATGAAAAATATTGCTTTAACTAAAATTATGACATATACTTTAGTCGACAAAACTAACAATGTCAGAAACAGCCAACACCCCATTCAGAAACGCTCTTAAGGCATCGTAAAGCAAACTGCACCCAGCTCTTTACGAAGCGCTCTTAATACAAACTTTAGGTTACAAAAAGTGTAAACAAACCTTTTCTGCACTCACCGATCAGATCCTTCCCCGTTCGCTGCTCTGGGGTCGTCTGCTTCCGGCACGAAGGCTCACTCTTATCACGCTGCTCGAGTTAATCATCAAACAACTCTTGGTTCTATTTATTGTCCTAAAGTGACCCCGGGCAGCCGACAGGGACTCAGAGTGCGTGTCCTGTGCATACAACTTAGTGCCAGGGTTATGACAAGATGCTCCAATTTATAACTTAATTGTCTAACTTTGTGTAGAATCCGGTCACTTGTGGTTTCTGCTCTGCTCCTGTGCTGTTTGCTATGGAGGGCATGCACATTTAAAGGGATATTTCACGATATTTGACATAGGGCCTCATTTTCTAGTTATCCAGAGTTGATAGGCTAGTGCTAGGCTAGTGCTAGGCTAGTGCATGTCTATGGTAACTAGTAGCCTGCATTAAAAACAGTTTGACCCAAGCACAGTGCAGGCAAATCACTTATAACACCGGTCTACCCATATAAATGTCTGTGTTGACTGAATAATGTTTTAAACGTAACCATTTTGCATTTAATATAACTTATATCTGAGCAGCATCAGCTTCCTGGTTGTAAGCTACGCAGCGGCGGAGTGATCTGCTCGGTTACCGGATCTACAGTAGGTATTTTACCTGCGGCCGGCGTTACTACACGTGGAATTCACAAAGGAGCTTTCTACAAATCAGATATGGTAATGTTTGGAGGACCACCCCGTGATTTTGAAGAGGTTTTTAATGCAGGCTACTAGTTACCATAGACATGCACTAGCCTAGCACTAGCCTAGCACTAGCCTAGCACCACTAAACTCTTCAAATATAAGGACTGCATGAATTAAAAAAAAAGTATATCTCTAAAAATGAACAACACTTTGAATAACTAGGAAATGAGGCCCTATGTCAAAAATCCGGAAATTTCCCTTTAAACCTAAACCTTCAGCGACAATTTATCCAATCGTACTCGTTTGTTCACTGTATTGATGTTTGCTCTGTGAGGTAAACTCCTGTTGTGATTCATAAGACAGAAACAGACAAAACCAACAATTAGGGCAAAAAGGCTATAAACCAATAATAACCCGCATCTGAACCGAGCACATTTTCTCCATGTTCAGTTTCACCCAAATCTAAAAGCTTTCTTGAAAAAAGTGAGGTTAATAAATGCAGACTTGTACAATGAAAGTGCAATAAGAACATTTCATAAGCAAAAAACCTGACCATGCAGCCAAAACAACCGCCATTTTCACATATTATTGCAATGTCTCTGCACTGCAACAAAAGAGAAATATTCAAAAAAAATGTGTCCAGGAAAAGATTCACGACCATACGGCGAGGAAAGAACTTCTCTTTGGTATTGCTGTGATACCGCCCCCTAGTGGCCAGAGGAGACTCCAGAAGGTTTGCCATAACATGAAAACCAATGCGGACTCTGCACGTGTCAAAAACAACTTAAAAGCCCGGCTCCAAAGGCTTTTATTGTTTCTAAGAATAAAGTCTCCTCCCGTGACAGCTCAGAGGGCAGTGTCATATTTTTAACCACACTGCTTTTTGTTATATTTCCTTTTAAATACTTAGCTTTGGAGTACTGTGGAGGCTTGTTGTTGCCTTGCCCGCCTCACGGGGGCAGCGTTTCCTGCCTTTTCTGGAACGTGCGCCGCGGAAGGAGACTGTGCAGCATCATGGATTCTCTCTCGACTGGAGTAATTCATGTAAACGGGGAGGAGCAAAAAGGAGGAGCAGGAGCTTAAATGTGCAGTGTGGCCTGTCCGAGGCCAGGAGCCAGAGGTGCAGCACAGGAGTGGGGAAGGGCCCCGGCACATCCGGAGTCACCTCACAAACAAAACGTGATCAGAAGCTATTTTCGTCAGGAAAGAAAATCCCCCCATGAACCGGAACGGTGGGCTCAGATTTAATCTCCCATCACTTTACTCCAATCTCCTTCGGGAGAAACCGACAGGGCACGGCCAGTCCAGGGAGACGGCACCTCAGCCAACAAAAGAACAATAGGCAGGTAATTAGCAGTGATCATCTATGAATAGG
Organism: Proterorhinus semilunaris; assembly: GCA_021464625.1. NCBI lineage: Eukaryota > Metazoa > Chordata > Actinopteri > Gobiiformes > Gobiidae > Proterorhinus > Proterorhinus semilunaris. The sequence continues at coordinate 3,933,419 of CM038356.1, read as the reverse complement.
ACAGGACTGACCGATACTGAGGTGAGCAGCTCTACTTCAAAGGTGTTTACCCACAGGTGAGAGTAGCTGTGATTAGAGGGGAGGAGCCGGGCCAACCATAACTCCTCCCCGTTGGTCTATATCTTCAGCTGCGTCCAGAGTGGGACCTTTGCCGCTGACGAAGCCTTTTGGATGAGAGGCGAAACGTTCAAAGACTTCAACTACTGAGTACAGAAGATGAATCAAGTACCATCATTGAAGATGATTAGTTCAGACAAAATCACATGGCCCCCCCAAAGCTAGGGGCCGTCACGACTTTGACATTTTATTTGTTTACAGAATTCCGAATACTGCTTTAAAAGTGTATTTTCTAACGTTTTCCGTTACTTTGTTCAATCAGAGATACTGTATTCTCAATACATTGAATACTTTTATTTGCTTTACTGTATCTGTGTACAAATGTGGCGTATACGTGATGAAAAACATGAATTTATTTGCATTACAGTGTGTTCTTACGCCTGTTATAAACGTATTAGGACGGCAACAACGCATTTAGCAATAGCACAAAGGAACGCAGCAGAGGTCATGAAACCTTTGACCTTTTCTCTATATATGAATGAGCGCCATAATGTGGCCCCTTGATTTTAGGAAAGTAACTGTATTCTAAATACCCTCAAATGAAAGAGTAACTGTTTTCTTCAAGGTGCATTATGCAACTGTTTAAGTTGATATTTGACCTTGTAGTGACCCGGCGGCTGCGTGAGTGGTCCGCATGGCACCTTCACCTTCGCCCACGATGGTCTCTAGGACGCTCCAGGATCCATTGATTTGTAGGTTTTCTGGTGAGACGGTTTGTCAGCAGAGAAAACCTTCCAAACATCGTGATGGAAAGTAAAGCCGCCATGCTGACCACTCATACGGCCGCTGGGTCACTACAAGGTCAAATACGCATCACCTTTTTTTTACACTGGGCATCTCCACACTTTTGTACCCACTGAGCGACTTTTACACGAGAAAAGTGTCAAAGAGCTACTTATGTTTCTAAGATACTTGTTCGCCCCGGGGAGGTCGTAGCCAAGGGGATATTTAAACATGAAGAAGCTGAATTGACTTTTGCCCTCATACTTGACTTTAATTTGTCTAATTGTTTGCAGATTCTGTTCAACACGTTCAAAACAAACAGGGAAAAAAATCCCTCAAAAATGTGACTTGTCCGGCACGGGGAAGAGAAATGAAAGTGTTTGGCGAGCTGGAAAGGGCAGAGCTGCTGAAGGTCCCTGGCGTCCGACTGCTCCGGGTGGGATTAAACGGCATTGTGCAGTATAGTATATATATATATATATATATATATATATATATATATACATAATATAGTATTGTATGCGTTTGCCAAAAACGGCTTTGTATTCAATGAGAACGACGAGAAAGAGGAGTAAATGTGCGCCAATGCGGTCAACGACATCCGAGGCCGTGGGAACCCAGGGTGCTGAGGGCGCTGCAGCACCCCCTGGTGGGTAGTTTGCGAACTGCATCCAATATTAATACATAGGAAATATGCACAGAAAAAGCGTTTTTGGGGTAAACAATTTTTCTTCCGCACCCCCTAACTTCCCAAGGCTCCGTGTGTGAAACCCCCTGTTCAAAACACTAAAAAAACGAAATTAGGAAAATATTCACATTTCCTTTAAAAGTTAGCTGTAAAAAATAGATCTTTTTTTCAGGCGGTCGACGGGTTACTTTTCATTTCGTTTCAAAGCGGGGAAGCGTCTCCAGGGAGCGTCGTTTTAACTCGGGAGAATGTGTCAATTAACAGAGGAGAGACTTCAAAATGGCGGCGTTTAAACCCTGAGACGTGTGGAATGCTCCCCGCTGAACGGCTGTCGAGGCGGAGTCTTGATCTGAGACGGGGCAGAGACAGGCGCTGTTTATTTACGGGCGGGATTGTCACGCCGCCGTTTGAAAACGTGCGCGCGGGATGACAGTTTCAAGGGGAGGGAGAGACGGGCGCAATTATCCGGCGCCGCGGCGACGGGAGCGGTAAACAAAAAACAACAAAGGTGTTTGAAGTTTGGATCGGGCTGACCTGCGACCCCCGGAGTGTGAAAGGAGGAAGTGAAAAATAATAATAGGTAGACGGTGGACGGGACGGGTTTTAATTCGGGAAGTGGAATTTGTCCATTTTTCAAACTCTTTAAGTGTTTCTCGAAATCGCAAACCTTGGTATTTTTATGTTGTTTTTTTTTACCTTAAAGCAACGGAAAACAGGAACAAAGTAAATCAGACCAATAGTTTCTGAGCACTCAAAGAAACTGGACTCATTCTCTGAGTTAAAAAGGCATAAGCCAGCAATTATAAGCAGGAAATTATTTATTTGTATCAAGGGAACTACTTTTTGCCTTGATACTTTTTGCAGTTTGAATTGAATGAATGCGGAAAAAAAAAACTAAAACCACTTGATAATTGGTTTTAAGAGTTAAGAAAAGTGCATTAACAACATATGACAAAATATAACAAAGGACTGTAACTGTAAATATACATCATAAATATACATCCTCCCTCCCCCTACCTTCCCTCCTTCCTTCCTTTCCCTCCTCCCTTTTGTCCTTTCTTCCTTGCTTCATATTTCAACGGTGGTGCAGATGGCAGAGCGGATCGTCTCATGATCGGAAGGTCGGGGGTTCGAATCCCGCCTCCTGAAGGTGCACATTGTCGTTGTGTCCTTGGGCAAGACACTTCACCCTCCTTGCCTCCAGTGTCTGCGTACACTGGTGTGTGAATGAGAGTGTAAATGGGTGAAGCCCCTTATGAGAGACCAACAGGCCCCCGTTTGGAACCATGAGGCCGTCCTTCTGTGGACCCACCACCTGCAGGGGGCGCCATAGGGGCTGGTGCAATGTGATTTGGGAAACTCCAACAGCTGCCCCCATGACCCGGCAACGGACAAGTGGGAGAAAATGGATGGAAATACCACAGTAAAATACCACTGTAATGTGTGATTGTATCTTCCACATAGACAGCGCTTGGTGCCCTCTGTGCCTCCCTAACCTTACCCCCCCACCCCCCCCCCCCCACCCCCCAGCGGTGAGTCCTGGCAGAGCTCCTGATGAAGCTGGAGCAGAAACTCATTTACCACAGTCTGAGCCTCTTAATCAAACCAACACGGAGCTCGCTGATCGCTCGCTGCTCGGCTAAACCTTCAGACCCGTTTAATTACAGAGAAGAAGAAAAAACAAACACAGCTGGAATAAAGACATCTGTGGATTAGCGAGTTCTGGAGAAGCTGCAGGAGGAGTTAAGTTTTACAAACGTGCGGGCCATCTGGAAGTGGGCTTTGAACATTTTAATTTTCCCCAAAAAACCTGCAAGGATTATTTGTACATAAACAGGAAGAACGTATTAATTTGAGTATTGAGTATTTTTACCATTAATCGCTCTGTAGAAAAAGTCAATCCTTTTACTGGTTTTTGCAGAATTTTACTTTTTTGTCGTTAAAATTAAATGATTTGCAAAATTAAAAAGAATATAGAAAACAAAGGTTGAAAAATGCCAAACGACAAAATAAGAAACGCAATAATACGAAAGCTCTAATATTTGGTTTTAACGCCTTAAGCTTCGACTGCAGCTGTTGTTTCATTAAACCTCTGCAATGTCAACAGATCCAGTTTTGCATTTATTTGTTCACCAAGATCTTGTATTTAACGATGGGTGAATATGACCACTGCGCAAAGCCTTCTCCAGCACATTCCAAAGATCCTCAATGGGGTTAAGACCTTATCACCTTTATGCCATATTAAGGACTTTTCAAAACATTCAAAAGATGAAATACTTAGTTTTGAAATAAGAGCGATCCCTGTGAAACTCAACTGTGAATTTAGTGGATTTAAAAAATCACGGGGCTGTGCTTTTGGCAGAGAAAGTCAAACTGTGGTCAGCCAACAGTTTAGCTTTAATCCTACGATGTAATCTTGAATAATCCTAATCCACATCTGGGCAATTTGTGAAGAGGCAATAAGACACATGTTTTTTTACAACGAGAATCAAAACAATAAGGATTTCACGCAGACTTTGTGCGGACGGGTCTTGTCGGACTCGGCGGATAAATTTGTTGTGCGGGCCACACTTTAGAGGGAGTCAAACTCGCGACGCTGACATCAGCACAGAGCCTTCCTGTGGGCGACAGAGGTGCAGCTGGTGGAGCGGCTTGTGTCATTGTGTCCTTGGGCAAGACACTTCCCTCACCGTGACACATATGATGAGAGTGTGAATGGGTGAGTTGATGTAAAGTGCTTTACATAATGAAGGTAGAAAAGCACTGTATAAATGTGACCAATTTATTAGAAAAAAATGTATTGCAAGTTTTCTGTTGTTTTCTGTTTTCATATAAAAACACATTTTATGCAGAAATGAGCGAAATTGCCGATATTTTCAACAACGGAATCTAAATAATGGATGAACGCAGGTTTGAATTTATGTTTTTTTTTGTTTTATTCTATCTTGTTCTATTTCTGTTCCATTTTTTTTCAGATGGCATTTTGGATCTTGTTTCGTTTTTGAAGAAACTCAAAGCTCAATAAATCAGGACAAATTCCTCTGAAACCTTCAAACTGTTGAGTCCAAGACCGGAACGTTCGGAGTCTGCAGGAACTAAAGTGGAGGCTTGATGGAACCTCATTTTGAGACACGTACCTGGTCCTCCTCCTCGCTAGTGGATAACACGTATTAAAACAAGCATAGGGTAAGTTTCATCTTTTTTATACTCTGACATAAGGGAGTTCAAAGTTCAGCATTGACCACTGCGTGAAATGTTCTCCCCTGCAGCGTCTCGCCTTCCAATATCGGGAGACAACATGTGCTTCCTGCTTGATTCTTATATCGACAAACACTCCCCCCCCCCCCCTCAGATAAAAACAAACGTGACGTCTTCTTCCCCTCGTCCCCCCCCCTCCACAGGCCTGTCAGCCGCCGTTAGCCGCTCGCCCCTCCCGTGTCCGCCCTGTCAGGTTCGTTAGCCGCCGCTAGCCTGACAGCTACCGAGTTAATTAGCCTCCGCGCGCTAACGCTGTGGCCATTTCCGCGGCGGACGGAACAAAACAAATCAGACTTTCTATTAGCGGACGCTGACAGGCGGCCGGGGCTTGTTTTCCGCGCGAGAGAGGCATTAATAATGTATCGGTTTTATTTACTCTGGGGGAGCGCCGTGTCGTTGGTAATTGGGGGGGGGGGGGGGAGTAAAAAACGCACACCTGAACAGGAAGTGGAGAGCGGCGTGATTAGTGCTGACAGGAAGTGACACGTGTGCAACAGCCCGGGCCTAATCGGGTTCAGAGACGTAAAAACAAATGCAAAGACTACACCGTGTTTAGGTTTAGAATTCATCTTTAAAAACGTGTAATTATAATATTTTACCGTAAAAAAAAACATACTAAAGAGGTCGACGTGTTTTGCATTAAAATGATCAAAAGTCCATCGTCTTCCTCAGTTTCCAAATCAGCTGCAAAGTGTTTTGAAGAGACCTTCGTTAGTCCGGTTCACTATGGAATTTTGCCGGAGTTTTAAAACTATACATTTTTGAAAACTTTATTAGATAATTGCTCTGATATGTAAAAAAAAGTGTGACAATAACATTTATATGGGGAGTTTACGAAATGTACAAAAATTTGGCAGAAAATTCGATTTGGTCCAATCAAAAAAGTCAATTAACCCATGGTGATATTTTTCATGGAGTTGCCGTGGCGATGACCAGAACTCCCCATTTACTCTACCGGAAACATTGTTCTCTCATTGCTTAGACCATTGGGTTTCCAAAAGTATATAGTGTTCATACTCTCCAGCAGTGGACATCTAGACATGGTGAACCGGACTATGTGTGGAGTGTGACGTTCTTCCAATAAAAACATGTACAACAGGCCAGGGGTGTGTTTGAATGTGCGAATATGGGATGGAAATCAGATTGTTCGGATGCACTGTCCCGACCAAATAAACGACGAGACAAGAAACTCATTGTGTTCTAAAAAATTGAAATGAACTTTAAGAGTGGACAAATGTGTTAAGTTTATTTTAAACTTAAAGTGAGAGTCTGGAAGTTTAAATCTTTTAAAACTTTTTTAAAATGTGCCTGGTCTTGCATTCTGATGTAAAGTGATAATGTATATATATTCTCTTTTTTATAAAGACCCTCCTTCCCGGGATCTCAGCATCTGGTATCCTCCCGCGTCGACCAATGAGACGAGCTTTTCCCGTGAACCAGCCGGTGGGGGGAGGAACTTGATTGTTCACTTTCACCTCTCTCACCTCACTTTGCAAACTTACAGACGATCACTTTAATGTTGATATATGAATGTTATGTGGTCGACATTTGCATTAGGCAAGGCAAGGCAAGTTTATTTGTAGAGCACAATTCATACACAAGGCAATTCAAAGTGCTTCACAGTTGCATAAAATTACAAGAAAACAGATCAAATCAATCATTAAAACATCCAACATAAACATTTATCAATGACAGTAAAAGGCAAGAGTGCAGATAAAATACTTTCAGTTTTCATCTGGTCGGGTAAAAAGAGCTGTTTTCAGCCTGGATTTGAACATTGTCAGAGTTGAGGCCTGTCTCACATCCTCATGAAGACTGTTCCAGATTTTAGCTGCATGAAACTGAAACGCAGCCTCACCGTGTTTAGTCCTGACTCTGGGAACCACCAGGAGACCCCTCCCTGAAGTTCTCAGGGCCCGAGATGGTTCATACGGCTCTAACATGTCAGAGATGTACTTTGGTGCTAAACCATGAAACGACTTGTACACAAGCAGAGCTGTTTTAAATTCTATTCTCTGAGTGACAGGAAGCCAGTGCAGGGACCGGAGCACTGGACTAATATGGTCATATTTCCTGGTTCTTGTCAGGACTCGAGCAGCAGCGTTCTGGATGTTCTGCAGATCTAACAGCTCGTTTAGAAAGGCCAGTGAGCAGGCCGTTACAGTAGTCTAACCTGCTGGAGACAAATGCATGGATGAGTGTCTCCAAGTCTGGTTTTGACACTATTCCTCTGATCTTAGCAATGTTTTTCAGATGGTAAAAAGCTGATGATGTTATTGCTTTAATGTGGCTGTTTAAGTTCAGGTCTGAGTCCATGATTACTCCTAGATTTCTAACCTGATTTTTTGGTTTTAGAGAGAGAGACTCAAGGTGACTGATAACACTTTGTCTTTGTGTCTGTGGGCCAAAAACAATGATCTCAGTTTTGTTTGAGTTTAGTTGGAGAAAGTTGTTTTGCATCCACAAACTGATCTGTTCGATGCAGTGACAGAGAGTATCTACAGGCCCATGTTCACCTGTATCAGAGACAGAGAGTATCTACAGGCCCATGTTCACCTGCCGTCAGTGACACGTAGATCTGAGTGTCATCTGCGTAGTTATGGTACGACACATTGTTGCTGTTTATTAGCTGACCCAATGGAAGCATGTACAAGTTGAATAAGAGGGGTCCCAAGATTGACCCCTTACAACGTTAATGTTTTTATTCACTGTTTTTTCTGTTACAGACGATGCAATTTCCCGACGAAAAGAGAAGAACATTTGAACGAGGAACAGCCTTTACAATTCAAAATATATAATAAATACAATAAGTAAAAAATACAATTAAAGAAACATCATTCTCTCACAGCAGGAAGGTTTTTGTTGCCGGGTGGGATTTGCCTGTGTTTGCATGTTTTTCCTCCGGGTGCTCTGGTTCCATCTACCATTAAAAACATGTACAACAGGGTCCCCTCTGTTATTCTCAAAGCTGGTTTCAATTGTGATCTTTTTTCTGCCTTTACCCCCATCTCCCTCTATTAAATAACCCGTGACCCCAATGATTCAATCTCCAGAACGATTACCTTTTCACCTGTTTGGATAAAGAACGCAGGGGCCACTCACGGCACATTTCTTCTCTAATCCGATGCCGTTTTCCCGCGCTCTCTGCTGATTGTGTGTTTGGTGGCGGCCCCCGGAGGCCTGGGCGAGCGGCGCGGCGTCTTTATTGGGGATTAGATAAAGAAATAAATGGGCCGTGATGTTTTGATGGAGACACAGAGAGAGAGGAGGAGGAGGAGGAGGAGGATTTATAGAGACGGCAGGCATTGCTTATTGTGATATATTTAGAGCGGCTATGATCCGGAAAGTCCAATAATGTGCGTTTAATTAACAGTCAAATGAATTTATCAGCGGACAGTGAGGAGAGAGCGGCCGGTTACGCTGATCGGTCGTGGTCACATTGGATTGTTTCACGGTGAGATCATGTTTGTGTGAGCTCTCAGTTGTACAGAAGCAAAGACGTCTCTATGATCTGAATTAGGAGGTGACGCATGATATTGTTAAAGCTATACCTGATTTTATTTCTTCAAAATTAGTTTTGTCCTTCTTTAGCGTATTGTAAACTGAGACGTTTGTTGGGAAAAAAACTCTGTTCCTGTCAGGGCCGATCCGATACATCCGATTGCGATCCATCAATCACGATAAGCGATATGAAGAAAACAGAGAAAGAAAACATGTGTCCAAAGTTTATAAACCAAATGCCCTTTGACCTTTATTGAAGTGTTCAAGGTGCTTCAGGTCGGTGGGGAGTCCTTGGGAGTCAAGTGGAGGAGTTCAAGTATCTCGGGGTCGTGTTCACGAGTGAGGGACGGATGGAGCGTGAGATCGATAGACGGATCGGTGCGGCGTCAGCAGTGATGCGGTCGCTGTATCGGACTGTTGTGGTGAAGAGGGAGCTGAGTCTGAGGCAAAGCTCTCGATTTACCGATCGATCTACGTTCCCACCCTCACCTATGGTCATGAGATTTGGGTAATGACCGAAAGGACAAGATCGCGAATACAAGCGGCCGAAATGAGTTTCCTTCGCAGGGTGGCTGGGCGCACCCTCCGAGATCGGGTGAGGAGCTCAGTTACCCGGGAGGAGCTCGGACTCGGGTCGCTGCTCCTTCATGTGGAAAGGAGCAGCTGAGGAGGCTAGGGCATCTGTTCCGGATGCCTCCTGGTCGCCTCCCTCGGGAGGTGCTCCAGGCATGTCCTATTGGGAGGAGGCCTCATGGAAGGCCCAGGACACGCTGGTGGGACTATGTCTCCGAGCTGGCCTGGTGTGGTCTCGGGGTCCCCCCAGAACAGCTGGAGGAGGTGTGCGTGGATCGGGAAGTCTGGGCATCTCTGCTGAGACCGCTGCCCCCGCGACCCGGCCCCGGATAAAGCGGAAGAAAATGGATGGATGGATGAAGTGTTAAAGCAGGACTAATTAACTTGTTTACCTTAATAAATCCTCTCCGTGGTCCCTCTGGGGGTAAAACAAGTGTTAATGGGATGATTGGGGGGTCTTTCATCTCCCCAGGTGTCTCTGGCCAGAAATCCACAATTGCAACTTCCCTGCACCGGGTCGGAGTCACCAATACACACTAATGGAATCATGAAGAAGAAGCTAACAGGCTAACGGGCAAAGCTAACTGCGGGCTAGCGCCACTTAAACAGTATTTACAGCCAAGTTTGAGTGAAAAAAATGATCTCCATTGTGTAACTGGATGAACAATATCCCTCTCTCCCTTTGTCTTTTCTGTCGGCGTAGTATTTACTCTCACGGGCAATTAATGAGTAAAAAAAATGGGGATGGGATGGCGGGGAATGAAGGAACATTGGATGGTGTTTCCCACTCTCTTGAAACGACACCAAGGTGGTTAAAGGAATATAAAACCTCCCCTTTAACTCGGCCCATTTTGGTCCAAGGTGGAAAGTGAAAGACGTGGAGCAGGTCGTGGACCAGCCGACCCCCTGAACAACGGCCCGCGATAGAGGAGGAGGTCCACGTGTAGATGATGATAATTGATGCCAATGCCCTCCCCGCGTGTGTGTGTGTGTGTGTGTGTGTGTCTGCGCCATACGCTCTCTTCACGCAACATTAGGCAGCGGTCCCTGAACTCACCGCGAGGCGTTCAGGAGCAGCCGACATCTGCGCGCCGCCGCGATAACAAACGGGGATTATCTCAGGGAGTCCGACAGGAGCGCGGGACAGGCTTTGATTGATGTGAGGGGCACTGCAGGATCTGAACACAGTGCTGAGGGGAACCGTGGAGACTCTGAGGGCCCCAGCGTGGAACATCACTGTAATACACGGAGCAGTCAAGCCACGTATAACAATCTTCAAACATTTACCTCAACACAACGTCCTCCGCAAACAGCTGTATCCTCAGAGGTGGTCCGTGACGGAGGAAATAAGTAGAGTTTTTGGGGATCTGTACTTTACTCGAGTAGTGTTTTAGTTGAGAACTTTCTACTTTTACTCTGCTACAGTTGAAAGGCAAACATATTACTGTCTAGTCCATCGGGTTTTAATTGTCTAATTTTGGTCATGGGTTTTCTTCATTTTAAAAACCTAATGCTGCCCGCTCCAGGACAGCAGGTGGCGCTGTGCAGATGTGCCGTCAAATACCAGGGACTCGCAACGAAGAAGAAGGATTGCCCCGTTACGTCGGCGTACGAGTGGAGAATTCCAGCGGATCTTTTCGTTTTTTGAAGTTGCAAAGTTATTCCTTAGAGAACTTCTTTAAACTGAGTTGTACTTTCTACTTTGAATACTGAAGTATTTCCAGCTTTATTCGTATCGGAGTAATATTTGAGCAGTCCATGTGTTTTATTGAAGCCTGTAACGCTATAGTTTAGACGTCTACCTCTGTAAAAGCATGTGATTCTTGTATCATGTTTGTATTCATCGTAGTGAAGCTTAAATAAAGGTCAAATAAATATATATATATATTTTTTTTTTAACAACCCTCATGTGAAAAACATATATAGCTGCAAAAAAACTAAATGTGTCATTAAAACTAGTGCCAATACTCTGTGTGTTTCATGGCTTTCAAAAACATCGCAGGGCTTTGCGTTTGGCAGGGAAAGTCAAAGTGTTTTCTGCCAACAGTTAAGTTTTATAATCTTGAATAATCTTGAATAATCCTAAATCCACATCTGGGCAATTTGTAAAAACGCCGTAAAACACATGTTGTTCACAGCGAGAATCAGACAAAGTTAATAAGGGTTTATCCTCCGGGTCACTGTTCTGGCCGGACCTCTGGTTCCTCTGCTGTATGAGAGCAGAGGAACCAGCTGTCAGGGCGCTTAGACCTTTGTTCCCCGTTGACTGGAGTTAGACTTATACATCGAGAATGACAAATTATCCACCGGTGTTCCCGAGTTTTCTGCGTCACGAGAGGAAGGCCCTGAATGTCACTGGAAAGTATTACAGTTGTTTCAAGCAGGGATTAAATCTACCCTTCTTGATCTTTAGTGAAGAGAGCCCGTTTCGACCGCTCATGTGTGGGTTAATCAGGCTCCACGACGTCAGATCACTCACAAAAATATACAAATGAAATGAAGTTAGAAATATGTTCTAATCTATGTGGGTCGGTCTGGCCACACTTTGATTTTCATTTTATTTGTTTATTTGGTCGGGACAGTGCACGTTAATGAACATAAATGGACTCACTCGTTAATAAAGGTTGTTTACTCTCCACCACCTTCAAAATGCCAAGGTTTTAGTAAATCATTTTGTTTCCCTCCCTCACTACTTAGATGTATGTCCCATCATGAAGCCGGTGGAGAGCGATTTCTCATCCCTGTTTAAATATTCTGCAATATCGTGACCGAGGTGAGGCCACATCTTCAGACCCTGGACTTGGATCAGACCTGTTTCACATCAAATTTCGTTGTACAATGACAATACAGGATTCTGATCTGTGCGTCTAACCTCCCATCAGTCGCCCTCAAGGGTCAGAAATGTGTTTGTCTTCGTTCTTCTTTGTCTTTTTTCCTCTTTCTGTTACAACGCAGGAAATCCGCAGCGACCAGAAGCGATATCATTGACTTTCCATCGATTGAAATGGTCCAAATCAAAGCTCTCCTTCTTGCTGTATCGCTTATCTGTGAAAAACATTGACCTTACCCATAATGCACCACATGATTAGAAATGATAAATGCATAGACCTGTGCGTGTGAGTTTGGGCCATAATAGCGCTCGCCCCGTAGAGAGAGTTAAGGGAGGAAATGAAAGAACAAGAGTCCGCCATCTTCATGTCCATCTGCGTTTGATTCCACAGCCGCTGGTGGCCAATGAGGCGGCGAGCCTCCGCCCTCTAACGCGATTACCCAAATCTCTGCCGTAATCGTCTGGAAGTGTCCGGGGCGCCGTGTTTTACTCTAATTGTCCGGTCCGTGACCGTGTTGGGACATTCCCGGGGTCAGGAGTTACAGCCGAGGGAGTCGGCACGAGCGGCTCTCGCAGATCCCAGCCGGCGATAATGTGCAGATAACCGGCTCAAAGCGGAGGGGGGGGGGGCGGGGTATAATAAACTGCACCCCCGGGTTGGATTAGCGAGCAGTGGACACAGAGAGGCGGGAGTTATCAAGATATTATGGAATTACAGAGCGCAAAACGGGAAATGTGGAGAGTGTGGAGGGTGATTATTCAAATGAGCTAAAGGAGAAGGACTTATGTTTGATCATCTGTCCAGAACGTATTTGGAAAACTATGTTCTGTGCATTTAGAGTCCAGAGTAACGGGAAAAAAAACTCATCCCCTCCTTTAAATTCATTGTATTTTCTTGACATATTAGTTAAACTGGTCTCCATGCCAGAGCCGTGGGAAGAACTTTTAATTAGGGGGCGCTGAGGGATAAAGTTTACCCCAAAACCTAACTTTTTCTGTGCATATTTCCTATTTAATAATATTGCCTGCAATTTGCAAACTGTCCACCAGGGGCTGCTGCAGCGCCCTCAGCACCCTGGGTTCCCACGGCCTGGTCTCCATCCATTATTTAGATGTAACACTGTCATTCGCAAAGGATTCTGGAGAACAGTTGAGTGAAGGGCTGCACAATATATCGCAAAAATACTGTATCGTGACGCAATATCCGTATCACAAGAAGCCACAATATATCGCGACATCACCAAAGTCTTCATCCGACTGAGCTCGACACATTTTTTTGCAAACTCAGACAAAAAATTTGCTGAATTTATTAATGTGTAAAAGTTCTAGTTAAAGTTTCTTAAAGGAACAGGCCACTGTTTTTCCACACTGAGATCCGTTCTTACCTGAGCTTAGACGAGTTGATACGTACCTGTCCGGTCTCTGTGCGTGCGCTCAGTCACGCAAAAAGACCAAAGATGTTTTTAGCATTTGGCCTCTCCCAGCATATTCCTATAGCTCCAAACGGGGGGAAGTTGGAAGCGGCCGAGCTCTTCCACGGACACAAAGACCAGACAGGAAAAACTAATGGACCATATTGAGTTGAAATGGATTAGTGAAATATGTCAATAATATCGTTGTTGCGATATTACACAGCCATATCGCATATCGTTGAGCGGTACAGTAAATAAAAAATACAGTACCAAGTTTAGTTACCGTACATTTTACAATACTGTCAAGGCGGGAAACTGTTCCAGCAAGTTACTGTATAAACGACTGACGGGTGTTGCAGTATTTTACTGTAAACATCACAGTATTTATACACGGATACAGTAAGTTACTGTAGTTCACATTACAGTATCACTACTGTAGAAAGACAGTGTTACAGTAATATTAAAATACAGTATCACAAGTGTAATTGGCAGTACAGTGACTTACTGGAACCTTGTTGCCATAGGTTACTGTAAAATCTATGTTAAACTTTGTACAATACGTAATGGCAGAAAACCTGCATTGCGTTTCCCCCTCATGTTCATGTCAGTGAACTACAGCAAATGAATATCTGTAAAAGTTATTTTTTCACCCTATTCACCTGCAGTGTCTCGCCTTAACAACTGCTTTCACACAATACTCCATGGAATAAAAAGCATTTTACCCAACATAAAACATCTTAGTTTGGTTCTAAAAAATAACCACTTCTAAACTGACACTAAACATTGATGCATCGGCTAAAACGTTGACCAACTCTCGCTGAGGATTTGTCACTATTACAGTTTATTTGTCTGTCGTAGTTGTTCCCTCCAAAAAACGGCTACTCACTATTTTTCTTACAGCCCTGAATGTGAAACTCAGCGTATTGTTTTTATCGTCTGTGACTCCAGCCATGCCCTCCTCTACACCCTTATCTAGCGATCACTGGGATTTCACACGCCGATGATTCTGAAGCCACAGATTAGTGAAAACAAAGGAGCGGAGGATTACAGCGGTCCTGTCCCTGCTCCGTCCTGGCTTTTATATGGACCTGCTCTGGTGAGAGGCAAAAGTCACTCACCACCCGTTTCCGACCCTATTCTGAACGAAACACCCGTATGCCTGACATAATGTGTAAAGATATGAACCCACAGACTCTGATTAAACCCGCTCTAAGTCACTCCTCCCTGTGCAAACACCGGCCCGGCTGAGGCCAGTTAATATTTTAATTAAACATGGGATCAGAGGCTGAGGGCGCGGGAGTGAGGGGAGCGTGATCCACAGCTCGGGGCGAACGGCGGGGACGGAGCGCGGGGGATTCGGCCTGATTTACACTCGAGGGACGGGTCTAATCCAAGACAGAGCCCCGTAATCCCTCGCTAGCGACGCTCACGACCCATCGGATCTTTGACACGGACGCACGAAGCAGGTCGCAATCACGGAAAGTTCTTCTTCTTTTTTTTAAATCAAAGCCACGATGCAGAATGTTCCAGGTTATGTGACACCGGTTATCTTTACTCCTCTGGAAAACTAACTTATGTTGCTGAGCTTTACCTAGTATGAAGTTAGAGACTCCTGCATTACCAATAATAAACATCTATAACGCAAAGGTTCCATTTCACAAACTGAGCTGCTGTAAAAGCAAAACCAGCTTTCTATCAGTGAATGCATAAATAAACCTTTATTTTTGCACTTATATTAACAAACTACCCCTCCTGGAGCCGCCACCTTAACGTGGTGGAGGGTTTGAGCACTCGAATGATCCTGGAGCTCTGTTGTCGGGGGCTTGGTGCCCCTGGTAGGGTCTCCCAGGGCAAACAGGTCCTATAGGTGACGGGTCAGACAAAGAGCGGCTCAGAAGCCCCTTATGAGAGACCAACAGGCCCGGTTAGAACCATGAGGCCGTCCTTCTGTGGACCCACCACCTGCAGGGGGCGCCATAGCAGCTGGTGCAGCTCCAACAGCTGCCCCCATGACCCGGCAACGGACAAGTGGGAGAAGATGGATGGATGGTTTAACAAACTATGAGGCATCAACACATAAAAAGCAATGAAACAGCAGATAGTTCACTCAAGATGAAGTTTAATCTTTCCAGAGTTTGTCAACAAACACGGGTACGATAGAGAAGATGAGAATATGTAAAACAATTTAAGGTGAATAGCCACTTTGAATAAAAATAATAATACTGGCTTACACTTCCATAGTATTGTATACGATAACAGTATCGGTATCAGAACAACCCTAATGCAGGACTACCAACTAATGCCCAACCCCTGACGTCATCAAATAAACATGCCAGCGATGCTCCCAATGCTATTTGCTTTAAGATATCTTTATAAATGGTTTGAAATGGATCCAACGCATTTAAATTTATAGATGGCCTGTTGCAAAGAGATGTGTTTTTTCACTGTGCCATTCCCAGTGTTGCCCATAGAGGGAGCCCTTGGTCAATTCGAAATCCTGCCCAGCACATAATCACACTCCTTACACTCTCTTAGTTTAATCTTTATTTCAAATTATAAAATGTCAATGCCGGGGAACACGAAATAATGATTATACGCCTCATTATGGACCTTTATCCCAAGAGTTTATTTCATCATAGCCTAAAGAAAATACCACTCTAAAGATGTCCTGGACCCGCAGCTTTGAGCGAGAGGCTCCGTTAAAGCCGTAACTAAAACAACATGTGGGCAGGAGGTGAGACGGCGTTCATTAACTGCATGTTGTGGTCCCGTATGGAGCCGTCCCACTGAGATCGTCCCGCACCGGCCTGTAATCAGCGCTGTCTGTCAGGGCCCTCCTCGCGGATGATTAACAAGAGGGAGAGCGGGAGAGAGGGGGGGGGAGGAGAGTGGGGAAGGGAGGGAGAGGGTCCTGC
Organism: Proterorhinus semilunaris; assembly: GCA_021464625.1. Lineage (NCBI taxonomy): Eukaryota > Metazoa > Chordata > Actinopteri > Gobiiformes > Gobiidae > Proterorhinus > Proterorhinus semilunaris. The sequence goes on along the minus strand of CM038356.1, from coordinate 3,917,402 downwards.
TGTGAGCACCTTTAGGTAACACAGCGAGGAACTCTACACACCTGTCACTCACACTGCAGTCCAGGGAGAGAGAGACGGAGGGGAGGAAATAGTGGGACGGAGACAGAGAGAAAGAGAGTGTGTGTTTTAGCACCAGGAGGAAACGAATGGACAGGGGAGAATAAACCCGGGATCTTTGAGGAGCGATGAGGAGAGACTCACTGCTCCCATCAGGGCAGTCGCTATAGGCCACGCAGAGGCTCCCACTTCCTGTTCAAAAGCAGGAGCGTCCGGGACCCGGTGCTAACTAGCATCAGCACAATGATACCAAACTGTTTGTAAGTCTGTAGCAGCGCCTGTTTATCCGCCATTGCTGTGTTTTGTTATTTAGCATAAAAGTGCTTCTTGTAGTTTCCAAACGTAATATCCACCAACTTCCGCATTTGGATTGGTCCTCATCATTCCGTCTCGTTGATTTTTCGTTGACAAGGGCACCGTTTCTCAGCCTTCGGTGTGATTTTTAGTTGTCGTCTTGTGTTTCGCTCCTGAGTAAACGGCCATGTTGGACGGCCCATGCTTTCTGAACATTAAGGCCCCGTCGAAGGCGAGCTCAGAATATTTTGTCAATCCAGCGTCACCGGCGAACATTTTCCAAAGTAGGTCCTCGAGTGGAAAGATCTCAAAAGGTTGTTTACGTGGCTCCATTGTTATGATCCTAAGTCGATCTGATGAGGAGCTTCCTACGCCACTTTTCCCTAAAACAATGACGTCACAGCGCCATAATCTAATGACCTCATAATGAGCCGCTCCTCAGCCCCACGATGAGCCAGAGAAAAAACACTGCAGTTAGCCTCCATTCAGTCCGTGTCTTTGGACTGACAGCAAAAGTCAGTCAGTAAACAAGACAGTATTACTGCTGTAGTCCTGTTAGTCTGAAGAATAAAATCACCTCCTTACATCTGTAGATCGTAAATCCATTGAGGAGTTACATTTACCCTCGGAGTTTGTGTATAATTCAGAAAGTTTACAGCGCCATCTACTTGTCTAGTTCTTTTTTTTCGGTAGCGCCACAGCGCCTCACACTGGCCTGGCAGATGTATCGCAGTCATTTCACAGGCGTGGGTCAATCCATGTGGACGGATTCACTGAGCTGGTTCCGTATTTACAGGGAAAGTTTCAGAAATTATAAGCGTTTTGTCTTTATGTCGATATGGCCTAAAGCTGTAAAATTGTGAACTCCTAATGTCAATGTCATGGATCGAGGTGAGAGACTCCTGAGTTTTAAAATTTCTTTATACTTTGTGCCTGACATACACACAGTGCAAACACAATGAGTTTTGAGTCTACATTTCTTGTCACTCTCCTTTGCCGGACCTTGTTCTCATTTAATTCCTAATGCCGGCTCTCCTTCAGTCACACTTTTGCTGAGCTAATTCCTGCATTAGCCTCACGTTAGCGCTTAGCTCCCTGGATGCTTTAGCCTTATCGCTAACACACACGCGGCTTATTAGCGGATATAATGAGGTCCGTGAAGTTCAATGGAGCGAATGGTTGTAAAGATGATTATGGGACATGCAGAGACAGATCGGGATGAGGTTGACGGAGTCTAACATTAACACGCCAGGGATAACCGAGATGGATGGTGCAAACGTAAAGAGGAATCATTGCGTCTGTTTCTTACTTTTTTATTATCAGTAATTTGGCGCCAGCTTCTCTCTGTTAAAACACACCACGCTGTATCACTCGTGTGTGTCGATGGGCCAAGAGCGACGTCACTTGACTTTCATTCAACATGGATCCTTCAGTAATCACGTGTCTGCATATGAACAATATTCAAAATAGGCTGGAAATAAAAAATAGCGAACGGACATGTGGGGGTAAGAATGCCAAGCCTGTGTTCGATAATGACTGAACACCAAGGACCTCACGATTGTAGCCCAACGTGAAGCATCGTTTGGGTTCATAATGGGGTGTTTTGCAGGAAATTTAAAAGATATTAACAGTATCTCCCAAATTGAGTACTTTACCACATATTTAGCCTCGGATTTGTGTTATGATATTTCTCAAAATCATCAGGTCTATGGTTTCACCTCAAAAACTCAGAAGAGATGCCCTGATGAAAACCACAGATGCTGATCCCGTGTGGCTGTGTCTGCCACATTTGGAATTTATTTACAAAACAGATGGAGGAAGATGTAATATTTATTTCAATCCATTGTTTCAGAACGTTGTAGATTTGCATTTTTATCACCCGCTGTTAGAGAAAGAACAATGGGGTCCGAGAGGATAGATGAAGAATTTTGAGCGCAGTTTCCGGTCGGGACTGGAAAAAGTCTTCACGCGGTCCGGAAATGGAATCCTGAACCTTCCCACTGCGAGGCAACGCGTTCGCTTTGGGGTCGTCAAGAAGGTCAGAAGTGCATCTCCATCGCGTCCTGAGAGTTGGAGTGCGGCAGCTGAAACTCCAGCCGAATGTGCTCCTGGCTCCTGGACCGGGACAGGAGCCGAGAGCGCAGAGGGTACTGCTGAGTGCGCCTCCTCTGGCTGAACGCCGCCACTGCAGGAGGACATGGATCATCAACGCCGGGAGAGGTCATCGAGGCGAATGCGATAATAGAAATGTCACCTGTGTCGGGTTTGTTGAAGATGTCCGCGCTGCCGGTCCAGTAGTGCGCAGCCTTCTTACCGTGGTAATCTCTGACGTTTGTCTCAGCATCTAGAGTGAGAAATAAAGATTGGATGAGGACAGCGGCGATGTGACGTTCACAGGTCTGTTCAAACGGGCTCTCGATTGTGTGAAGATCTTTTTTTCCACAGATTTATTCTGAACTACAGAGCATTCAATACAAGAGAAAGCTTTTTTGCACTCAACATGAACGGTCAGAACATCGTGGCCTCTTTTCATTGATTCTAGCGCAACATTTTCTTCACATGCATGTTTTTTAAAGTGTAAATATAAGTCACATTATAATTTGTGTTCTTACAGTTGGGTGCGAAGGTTTCCGATCAAAATGTGAACAATAAAGCAAGGGGAATGAAATGATCTCCAAAAAGCATGACGTTATGATGAGACATTACCATAACATAATAAAAAATCATTTTCAAAATATCTTAAAAAGGTCATCCCGCGAGTTAATACCCCGTAGCCTCCCAGTATCGTACGTATCACGGCTTTAAATGCTTTTCTAGGCAGCCAAGAGTCTTTCCGTTTTAAGTTTGAGGGATTTTTGTCCTTTCGAAAACTAAGAGATTTCCGTGCTGTCCTGCCTACGTTATTCACATTTATCTGGGGTGCCTAAATGTTTGCACTCCAGGTCTAGGTCTAGGTAACCTGGAAAGACCCAGATTGATATTATGGGGCCAATAACATATGCATTGACATCAGTCTAGGACGGCGCCAGCTCGAATCGTTCGGGGAGAGGTCGCACGTTTGAAGCAGCGTTTGCAGATTTTTTTACACAAATCCAACTGGGCGCAAATCCGTTTAGTTTTGAAAAAAAGTTAAGTGTGTTTGTGTTGTGTGTTGCAGCAGTTTTGTTGCGTTTCGTTGTTAATTAATATTTATTTTTTTGCCAGAACCAATCTCGGTTTGAACGGTGAAAGCGGGAGCAGTTCAAGATGGATTCTCGTGTTTGTGTAAACTCACAAATACTTGGCTGACAAAGTAAGGTTAAGGTTAAGTTTATTTGTAGAGCACAATTCATACACAAGGCAATTCAAAGTGCTTTCACATGTTGCATAAAGTTACAAGAAAAAAGATCAAATCAATCATTAAAACATCAACATAAAGTTAATCAATGACAGTAAAAGGCAAGAGTGCAGATAAAATACTTTCAGTTTTCATCTGCTCGGGTAAAAAGAGCTGTTTTCAGCCTGGATTTGAACATTGTCAGAGTTGAGGCCTGTCTCACATCCTCATGAAGACTGTTCCAGATTTTAGCTTTAGCCTCAGCGTGTTTAGTCCTGACTCTGGGAACCACCAGGAGACCCCTCCCTGAAGTTCTCAGGGCCCGAGATGGTTCATACGGCTCTAACATGTCAGAGATGGACTTTGGTGCTAAACCATGAAAAGACTTGTACACAAGCAGAGCTGTTTTAAATTCTATTCTCTGAGTGACAGGAAGCCAGTGCAGGGACCGGAGCACTGGACTAATATGGTGGTATTTCCTGGTTCTTGTCAGGACTCGAGCAGCAGCGTTCTGGATGTTCTGCAGCTCTAACAGCTCGTTTAGAAAGGCCAGTGAGCAGCCGTTACAGTAGACTAGTAGCGAGAGCCTGACATCATGTACTGAACACCAGTGATTCGGGGACTTTGTCGAACGCTCCTAAATCCTGCACCACATTTCCTGCTTCGATCAAATCAACTTCCAGACTAAATGTTCGTGATGAAATTATGCCGGGGGGAGGAACAACCCGCACGAAACAAAACATGGCAACTTTTAGCAGCTAAAGTTTAGGAAACAGTGCTGAAAATTACACTGAATCCCCTCCGTCTCAGCAGCACGGAGCTGGTTTCAAATCCGTTTTGCGTTGGGCCCCCGCCGGTCCAGGCCCTCCCAGACCGAGTTAGCCGGGGCACGGAGGATAACGTTTCCTGGGTGCATCCGAACTCCCCCCCCTCCCCCTTCCCCCCTGGAGGTGGCTGCTGTGCGGATAGTTTTTCCGTTATAAAGCCGGGGTGTGGGTGCTGTAATGTGTTTTCCGGGTTGTCGGTGGGAGGATGAGGCTGAGTTTACCCCAAAAAAATAAAAAAAAATAAAAAAAAAGCATAGTGATGTTTTGATGAGATGAGAACTCACTGTAGATGTCGACCAGAGCCGCGATAATGTGACGGTGTCCGTGGATGGAGGCCAAGTGCAGAGGAGTGTAACCCTGGGAGGAGATAAGGGAAACTGCAGGTGAATATGGGGAAAAAATTATTTGAAACTTTTGCTTTTGATCATACAAAACATACACACAAGATGAAACGGTATAATGGATAGAGCCAGGTTTAAATGAGAAGTTCATAGGGGATTTTGGATCTTGTTTAGTTTTAGAATAAGCTATTTATGAAAAAATCTCAAATGCCGCCTTTGTTTTGTGCGGTTCAAAGCTCAATAAATCAGGCAGGAATTAGATATTTAAAAATCTCTCTCTCTTTTACTGGATACTTTTGTACATGTTTTCTGTGTTTTTTTTACTACAGTGAGTTCTTCTTCTGAAACACTGAAGATGCAGTGGAGGCGTCACAAGAGGAGCAGCAGGAAACAAGGATGGGACAAAGGAGGGGAAGATGGTGAAAGACTGTTGTGGAGCGGCGGAAGGAGGAGGAGCCGACCAGTGCAGGACACCACGCTCTGAAACAGGGACAAGTGCACTGTTTCGTGCTGCTCAGGTTGGCCCACAGCGGCTCAGGACCCAACCCAACAGCTGAACGCAGACGGGAAAGTTTGGAGTCTGAAGGAGCTACTGAAGTGGAGATGTTGCAAAAGAGGAACGAAAAGTTTATTTGGAGAAAACGAGCCCTAAAGCGCTTGGATAATTCTACCGTCTCTCTCCCAGAAACAAAATGAACATATTTGGATTACAGGTTCATCTCGGTCGCCTTTCGTACTACACGTGGATACTGAACATGTCAATATTTGTAAATAAAATGTACATTAAAACTAAGATGTTAAGGGAGAAAACTAGAACTAGAAATCTCAACATGTTCACTGCCTAAAGAATCAGTGTTGTGTCTTCTCATAAATCTTGCCTCATGTCTTTTGCGCCATCAGGCCTAGTTTCTGTCATCGTCGCAGCAGAAATGTTTTCAGAAGGGCTCGGAGGAATCTTAGTTTGAAGTGACTTTTCAATGAGACGTCAACTCTATTTGGAAAGACGGCGGTGTTTTTTCAATGTCACGGCAAAGCGGGCCCATGGGACTCCTTTGATCTGGAGACGGACATAAAAGGCGGGCTTGTTACTACTCCTTTTTTAGATTCTAGATTCAAGTTGACTCCAGTTTGATGTCGTTTGCCAGAGAATCTCTCACTGACCTGGGCCTGGGCCAGTTCAGGAGGTAAGACAGAGGAGAAGTGTGGATCTAAACCAGAGTGTGGATCTAAACCAGAGTGTGGATCTAAACCAGAGTGTGGATCTAAACCAACTTTGTCCAATTCTGCAGGACATCCAGCGACACATTTAGGACCCTGGTGTCTTCCCTGAATTCCCTCGGTTAAGGCGGGGGTTAAGAGGTTAATGAGTAAATACAAGATCGCAGATACAGGCGGCCGAAATGAGTTTCCTTCGCAGGGTGGCTGGGGGTGAGGAGCTCAGTTACCCGGGAGGAGCTCGGAGTCGAGTCGCTGCTGAGGTGGCTAGGGCATCTGCTCCGGATGCCTCCTGGTCGCCTCCCTCGGGAGGTGCTCCAGGCATGTCCCACTGGGAGGAGGCCTCGTGGAAGGCCCAGGACACGCTGGTGGGACTATGTCTCCGAGCTGGCCTGGTGTCGTCTCGGGGTCCCCCCAGAACAGCTAGAGGAGGTGTGCGTGGATCGGGAAGTCTGGGCATCTCTGCTGAGACCGCTGCCCCCGCGACCCGGCCCCGGATAAAGCGGAAGAAAATGGATGGATGGACATGTTTGGTATCCACGTGTCGTAAGTAAGACGACCGAGGTGATGCCGCGATACAAATATATCACTTTAATAGTTCCTACAAACTCCAAGCCTTCCAGACTTGTACTTAACAATCATTTTGTTTTTCAATGACTTTCAGGATTTTGGGGCCCTTGTATTTCTGCCCTAGCTCTTCTCTTCTGCTGATTCAAATGAGAGTGAAAAGGAGAAACTAAAAAATCAAAACTTCCATTGACAGTTTGAAAGAGCCTCATATCATTTAAATTCAGGTTTGAGCTTTGTTAATGTGGAAGAACAAACCGGACTGAAATTGAAGAGAGCGTTCGAATGATCACCGCCTCCACTGATCGCTTTTATCGAAAAACCTCAACTCAGACATGCTCAAGTTCCCACATGAGAACCTGTCAACACCGGCCGTGAAACATCCGCGGTGACAAGAGTCCAAGTCTGTCGTCGTTTCGGATTAAGTCGTCCTCCGTGTTTGAAAAGCCGTGCGTGTTTTTTCCCGTGTTCAGATAAACGGGGCCCAGGGGACTCCTCTGATGTGACATGTCGGAGTCGTCTCCTGTCACTGCGTCAGGACGATGTTATTGTCTTTAAATGTCAAAATACGCGGCTTCGGAACCATCGTCTCCAAAGCTTTCAAGGTAATCGAGGCTCGTTTGACATCAAGAGGTTGGTAAATGTGTAGGTTTTCAATAAAAAGGCAGGGGGGGGGGGGGGGTGGATGAATCAAAAATAGGACTCAGGCTGAACACAAGGCCTAATGTATTTTCAACTGAGGATATTCAAGACCAACAAGAGTAACGTCAAAGCGTAGCAGTTTTTTATCGAAAAGCAATAGCGCCGAGACTTGCTTGAATGCCAAAGGCTGTGTAATTAAATGTTCTAAATTTGTTGGACAAATCATAACACCAGTTGCATAAAATTACAAGAAAACAGATCAAATCAATCATTAAAACATCAACATAAAAATTAATCAATTACAGTAAAAGGCGAGAGTGCAGATAAAATACTTTCAGTTTTCATCTGCTCGGGTAAAAAGAGCTGTTTTCAGCCTGGATTTGAACATTGTCAGAGTTGAGGCCTGTCTCACATCCTCATGAAGACTGTTCCAGATTTTAGCTTTAGCCTCAGCGTGTTTAGTCCTGACTCTGGGAACCACCAGGAGACCCCTCCCTGAAGTTCTCAGGGCCCGAGATGGTTCATACGGCTCTAACATGTCAGAGATGGACTTTGGTGCTAAACCATGAAACGACTTGTACACAAGCAGAGCTGTTTTAAATTCTATTCTCTGAGTGACAGGAAGCCAGTGCAGGGACCGGAGCACTGGACTAATATGGTGGTATTTCCTGGTTCTTGTCAGGACTGGAGCAGCAGCGTTCTGGATGTTCTGCAGCTCTAACAGCTCGTTTAGAAAGGCCAGTGAGCAGCCGTTACAGTCGTCTAACCTGCTGGAGACAAACGCATGGATGAGTGTCTCCAAGTCTGGTTTTGACACTATTCCTCTGATCTTAATGTTTTTCAGATGATAAAAATAGTTGGAACTGCTGAGATTTCGCTGCAATGAGAACGTTCTGTCACGTATGATTGTATTCATTTTATTTGACCAGGAACGTCCCACTGAGATAAAGAATCTCTTTTTCAGGGGAGTCTCCGGGACCATTGGACAGCAGAGGGACTGGGGAGAGGCTATGGGAGAAGCACGCAGGATTTTGACTGTAAATAAAAGCGTAGGCTACACTATGTCCATTAGCTACATCACTATGGCCCAACATACACATATATAGCAACAACATACACATAGCATGACAGTGGGAGGTTTACAGGGGGTATGGCTTATCTAAATGGGATGGAAATGAGCCCTATTCTCACTCCCAACAGCTGAGAGAGGTGAGAACTTCCCAAAACTTTGAGCTTTTTCGAGTTGTTACCTTCAAATCGCCACAAAGTCTCCAATTATGATCAGATTTCCATAAAGTTTATCTTATCTTGATTTAATTTCGCATTCTTGTCTAAATGAACGGGATGTGTGTGTGTCCATAGATACATGTACATCTGCTGTGTGTAAACATGAGGTGATGTGACATTTGGGGAAAGGTTAATCTGCTTTAATGTTCAAATGCACTTTGAGCGGAGCATTAAAGGCCATCTTCAGCGGGAGGCGAAGATCTGCATCGTCTCTTCACACTACCGCCACCAGAGGTCATTAGACATTTATCATATTTTTTAAAAAGACTTTTCGGGTCCCCAAGGCTTCATGAGGACAGTTCAGCACCGACGCCACCATTGAGAACCTTGAGAACTCACTGACTAATGCATGGGGTTTCTGTAGGGTCCGGGTTAGTTCTTCTTTTTACATCTTCAATGAAGGTACATGATTCATCTTCTGTACTCAGTAGTTGAGGTCTTCGAACGTTTCGCCTCTCATCCAAAAGGCTTCGTCAGCGACAAAAGTCCCGCTCAGCCCGCAGCTGAAGATATAGACCAACAGGGAGGAGTTATGGCCCGGCTCCTCCCCTCTAATCACAGCTACTCTCACCTGTGGGTAAACACCTTTGAAGTACAGCTGCTCACCTCAGTATCAGTCAGTCCTGTCCTATTCATAGATGATCACTGCTAATTACCTGCCTATTGTTCTTTTGTTGGCTGAGGTGCCGTCTCCTTGGACTGGCCGTGCCCTGTCGGTTTCCCCCGAAAGAGATTGGAGTAAAGTGACGGGAGATTAAATCTGAGGCCGCCATTCCGGTTCATGGAGGGATTTTCTTGCTTGACAAAAATAGCTTCTTTGACTCCTCTTTCAAACCAACGTTCTTCTTTAGCTAAAATGTTGACCTCCCCGTCCTCAAAGGAGTGGGTGGAGGCTTTGAGGTGGAGGTGCACCGCCGACTGAGGACCACTTGTGCTTTCTCTTCGGTGTTGATAAAGTCTCTTCTGTAGAACTTGGTTAGTTTCTCCAATATAATGTTTTTTGGTTTGTGGTTCACTGGAATCCTGTGCTGCCTAAAGATTCTCTGAAGTTTCTCTGAGACTTCAACTACTGAGTACAGAAGATGACTCCAGTACCTTCATTGAAGATGGACAACTCCTGTACAACTGAGAACTTACACAGACATCTTCTTTTTACAGTAACACTTTTAAGCTTATTCTGGCAAGACACTAGGATGCAACAAAAGCTTCATTATTCCTTTTGAGTCAAGAGAAAGAAAGTCAAATCTCACTCAGTTACATTTACTGCAGACAGAACTATTTCAGCTTCACAAAATGTAGTTTGTCTGTGATTATCTGCCTTTAAATATTGTCGTCACAGCACGTTCAGCAGGACTTACCCCCTTCAAAGGCGGCGCGTCGTGATCCAGAGGTCGGACGTGGGGAAAGAAAGAGAGAAGAAAAGCACTTCTAAATAACAATATAACAGCTAAAAACAACCACAAAGACGTGTCAAGCGACGGCGTGATGAACACATGCGACGTCTAAAAGGGAAAGGGTTCTTTGGGTTAAAGAGGATCAAAAACTCACACGCTGCGGCGGCGATGACGGACGGAGCGTTAAACACAGAGCGGGGAGAGTTTGTTTAGTGGAATGAAAATGAAATCGTGCTTTGTTTTAAGCGCGGTGTGTTTTTTGACCCCGCGGTGACGCCTGCCACCAGCGCTGAAGGGCGGGAAAAACAACATCAATGATCGGGCTTAAGTAAAGAGATAGAAGTCAAATCATTTCCCTTTATGGACTGGGTTTGGCCCGTTTTGCGTCAAGGAAGGGAATAAATATGAGCATAATAATAATCATTGTAACAGTTTTTGAGCCACTTTGCTTTTGAACCAAACAATCGCACATGAGCCCGAACCTTTCACTCCAGAAATGCACTGCCTGACCCAAAGAAAACTTGTATTATCTTGTATTAATATATCTAATATTTGGTTGTAGCGCAAGATCCAGTATTGCGTTCATTTCCCAACGAGATCTTTGTATTAAAACAGAAGGATCTGAGGCGCTCCGACTGCAATATAAAAGTCCTTTATTTAAATGGACATGCCAACGCGGTTCGACCCAACAGTGGTCTTCTTCAGGGCATATAGTTAAAAACCGTAACAGGTGGCCTTAAATACTAATTAGTGCAAACATCACACGACCATCCAAAAAGAAAAAAGAAAAGAAATGACTGAAAGGAAGAAAAATGCGAAAACATACACAACCATATTTAGTGATAATACACATATAAATTGATAAAGAAACCATGACAGAAAAAATGTGAGAAAAAATACGGGGAAAAAATACTCTAGAAAATAGCGGAAAAAATAAGGCTAATATGTGTGGACAAAAATGTTGTATATAGAATTCAATGATAGTAAGATTTATAAAGATATAAAGGCTGACTGACATCACATGGGACAACAGATAGGCATTTAGAGGAATACAGAAAAATCGATGTCTTCATTCAGGCCAGGGAAGTTCGTGGCTTTGAGAGTCTCAATCCAAAAGGTCTCCCCTTGAGCGAGACTCTTGACTCTATTGCCCCCTCTTGAGGAAACAGGAATCGTATCGATCACCATGACGTTCAAAAGGTTGGGTTTGCTCAGAGTGGATGTTTTGAAGTGTTGAGCAATCGGATAGTGAGGGTTTTGAGTCCGAATGGCGCACTTCCGAAAATCGATCACGGAGTCTCCTCTTAGTCAGGCCCACATAAAAACGATCTTTGTATTGGTGATGGGAGAGTGTGACCGCTGCGCAAAGCCTTCTCCAGCACATCCCAAAGATCCTCAATGGCGTTAGGATCTGGGCTAAAAAGGACGCACTTTTTCACAACGAGAGCCCGATGAATCCTGGCGTTGTCATCTTGGAATAGGCCCGTGGCATCAGGGAGGAAGAAATCCACGGATGGAATAACCTGGTCCTTCGGGATGTTCAGGTCGTCGGAGTGTTTGTGAACCTAGACCTGACCCACCTGCAGCAGAACCTCAGGTCAGAACAGGGGGCGAACCTTCCTGTGGTCGGGCAGTTACTCACCTACACCTCCCGCTAAGCTCCAAGTCACCAGAGTATTCACGACCCGCTTTTTCAATATTTTGTTATGCTACAGCCTTCTTCCAAAATGGATGCATTTAGTATTTTTATACACAACATCCCATAATAACAATTGCGACGGCGAAATGACATTTGCAAAATTAAAAAAGTCTGAGGTTTTCATGCAGGAGGTCTACAATGCTGAATTCATCTTTCACTTTATTTATTTATTTATTTATTTAGTCGGGACAGTGCATGTTAATGAACATACATGGGTCTCATGCATGTAAACAAGCCACACCGGATTGTAGCCTTGGGCTGGGATTGTTTGTGGATTGATGAGCGGCAAAAATAATGTTTCCTCCCATGTTTGGAATAAAACTGTAACGTAACAACATGTGGAAAAGGTGAATGAGTGTGAATACTCTCCGGATGCCCTGGATACCTCGTAATTATGTTGTATTTTGCAGGACCCGGCACCAGGCCAGGTTTTTATTAATCTTCTCCTGTTTTATTCAATTCTCGCTCAAAATCTAGAGAACGGTTTTAGTTCCAGTGGGATTAACTTTGGGGCTGACGAAAAATGAATCTCTATATTCTTGGGGACTTTCTTGACAACGATGATGAAGCAATATTTTTGCAAACCAACTTGGGTCTTCATTTTCATTAGTTTGTCGTCCCGAACAGACAAGAAAAGCAAAAACATTCCACATTTCCTCCCCCCAAATGTTCCAAAGTATAAAGTCAATTTGTCCGTGTGTTTTCTTCATTTTGACAGCCTTGCAATGCACGCTCTATGGACACTAGGTGGCGCTGTGCCGTCGTACTTTCAAATGCCGTAGACTCTCAACACGGAAGATGAGGTTTGTCCCAGTCGTGTTGCCGTACAGAGGCTGAATTATATTTCCTATACTTTCTACTTTGAATACAGCAAATACTTTAGTACTATGGGAGTGATATTTGACCAGTGGATTAGCTTTCGGTTCGGCCTCTTAAGTTCTCCCAAACAAAATACTTCTAAACTGCAAGTTGGAGAGAGAGCAAAGTACAACGCTATTCTGAATCTTTGTTCGCGCTAAAGACCAAATGCAAGGTCGAGGGCGAGGCTACAGCTCGTCGTCCCTTTAATTTGCCACTTCACACTCAGGTAAAGCGATATCGACTTCATCCTTCCTGCTCCTCAACACCAAATAATTACCTTTGTTCAAAAAAATAAGCCTTTCTGTTCCCCGTTTACGCGGAGCAAATCAGGTGAGACTTTGGAGCTTCTTCACCCCAGAAGCACCCGCTCTCGGCCCGCGCGGACGGTAATGTGTTTCTATGGGTTATTGATCTTTGATTAGGAGCCCGCGGCGTCTTTATCTGAGCCATCGCCTTCCTAACGATCGGAGACGCACTTCGTTAGCGGATTGTAGGGCTCGGCGAACACGAGGGGAGAGGCGGCGGGAAAATGGGAAATCACCAGGGTCAAATGGTGGGAGAAGAAAAAAAACACACAGGGCCTTTTCAATTAGGAGCTGTGGCTTAAACACGAAGATGGCATAAGGTTGTAAAGTTTTTTATTTTTTATTTAAAGAGATGACAATGACAGAAACCTTAAAGCCCCAACAGCATGAAAATCCACTTATTCATTTGTCCCATAGACATTTTCAGAAAAGAATAATATCCTACCCCTCCTGGAACCTCCACCGTAACGTGGTGGAGGGTTTGAGCCTGAATGATCCTGGAGCTCTGTTGTCGGGGGCTTCGTGCCCCTGGTAGGGTCTCCCAGGGCAAACAGGTCCTAGGTGACGGGTCAGACAAAGAGCGGTTCAGAAGCCCCTTATGAGAGACCAACAGGCCCGGTTAGAACCATGAGGCCGTCCTTCTGTGGACCCACCACCTGCAGGGGGCGCCATAGGGGCTGGTGCAGCTCCAACAGCCCCCACGTCCCGGCAACGGACAAGTGGATGGATGGATCAATAAAGGCTCTGATGTTTTTAAGTAGTGGAACACATTTCCTTGTCCTGTAAACTCAAACAATTGTGGAAAACTACTGGGCATCTAACTGTAAAGCCTTAGTGTCACCTGAAATACCTCGAAACTTTAGTCAGTCGTAGACAAAACGGTTCGGCACGGTCATTGGTAACGTGGCCTACTGCTAAAAAAGCAATATTTACTAAAGTCGGTACTCCCGGGGTTAGCGTAGCTGCTGCGCCGTTAGCATTTTTCCGCTAACCCGGAAGTACCGATATGGGTAAATATTGCTTTTATAGCAGTAGGTGCGGCATATTGGCTAATGGGCCTGATACATAAGTATGTTCAGCAACTCTCTGTTGAGTTTCAGAAATATTGATTGTGCTATTAAAGAGTGTTTTTCAACGCTGAACATACGCAAGCGAACAGGAAGTGGAGTGAACCAATCAGCGAGGGGCAGGCGTCTGCGCTGTTATAAGATCATTTTCCACAGGGATTCAATTTATAAACCATCGCGTTATGTTACAGTGTGAAAAGAATAGGCGCCAATGTGTCAACCAGGAAAAAACTAAAAGACTATATAGAAACGTATTGATTCCACAGTGTTTTACTGTAAATCTCTCACCGATCTCGTGTTGACGTCAGCTCCGGAGCGGATCATCAGCTCCACCGTGTCCTGGAGCCCGAGTTTAGCCGCCCAGTGGAGCCCTGTCTGAAAAACACTAGGGCTTTGACGAATATGAACTGCAAAAGTTGATATGTGTGCGTATTTGACCTTGTAGACCGTGAGTGGTAACATTACGACCACTGGTGAAGAGGCTCCTGTCAGATAAGAGGTAGATTTTATGAGCAGGTCTCAGTGTGTTAGAAGGGGAAGGTCAAGTTTACTAATAAACCACATTTAAAGGTGCATTATGCGACTTTTTATGTGGGAAAAAAAAAGTAGATCTTGTATGTGACCCAGCGGCTGTATGAGTGGTCAGCATGGCGCCTTTACTTTCCATCACAGTGGTTTCTAAGACGCTCCAGGGTCACTTGATTAGTAGGTTTTCTGGTGAGAGGCTCCGTCAGCCGTGAAAACCTTCCAAACAATTGATCCTGGAGCGTCTTAGAAACCACTGTGATGGAAAGTAAAGGCGCCATGCTGACCACTCATACAGCCGCAGGGTCACATACAAGATCAACTTTTTTTTTTTCACATAAAAAGTCGCATAATGCACCTTTAAATGTGGTTTATTAGTAAACTTGACCTTCTCCTTCTAACACGCCGAGACCTGCTCATAAAATCTACCTCTTATCTGACAGGAGCCCCTTCACCCGTCAGTGGTCGTAATGTTATGGCTGATTTGTCCGCACACGGCAATGACAAACTCTTCTCAATATTACACATTTACAAAACTATTGACTTTGCCAGTGGTATTTCAGTCGAACAATTATCCAGCGACACTTTAGAGATATTTAGCTAATCGTTTAAGCCGAGATTAAAAGCTCATATTTTGCTCAGTGTCATTTCTCCGTTCTCCAACTTGGCAATAATGAGCCGCGTCCTCTCGGAGCAAATATTGATTTAGACGGATGTTTTTTCTTTCTCCCGCGAGTGGATTATGAAGTCGTCCTAAACTCTCTCCCGGGAGACGCTCTGAGTTCAATCCACACAGTTATATCAGACTGGAAATTAAACAGGGGTTAATTTTCCTCCCAAATCAAAGACAGACGAGGCTTTTAACACAGACAAACGAACGCAACTGGATTTATTGCTCAGTGATGTTGACAGAACAGTCTCATTGTGGCGTCGCCTGATAAGTATTGCAGTAACATTTGGTACGAGCTGGATATTTTAAACAAATCGAGACTGAAATATGAACTGCCAATACGTGCATCACATGTGGAGGTCTAAACTACAGGACGAGCCGAGTAACTAGGACTAAACGGTTTCTACAGATCGCAGACAAATACTATAATACTAAGATCTATGCACGTGTATTAAAACATAAATAAATAAATACAAATAAAAAAGGAAGCAACCAAGCAAAACTGTACACTAATCAATACCATAGTAAGGGTGGAAATGACGACTGGGAAGTAGCAAGATCACGGATAATATGTGTTTAACGTTCTTTTTAACACAAAACTAGTGATTTGATAACCATCTGTAACTGAGTGATGGCCTTTTGTCGCTTGCTTTGTACCAGACAGCGTGCATGAAATGAGAGCAGAGCCGTGGGAAGACATTTTAGTTGGGAGGTGCTGAGGGAAAAAAAAGTACCCCAAAAACGCTTTTTTCTGTGCACATTTCCTATTTATTGATATTGCCTGCAGTTCGCAAACTATCCACCAGGGGGTGCTGCAGCGCCCTCAGCACCCTGGGTTCCCACGGCCTTGAATGAGAGCGTTGTTGTAGTTGTAAAATGTACATAATAATATTCACTGAGTATAATATGTATATGAATGTGCCTTTTTATCATAAAACTAGTGACTTAAATGTTTTTTATTGCAATGTCGGGCGCTTATACGCTTTTGATTCAGCCCACTCCTTTTGAGCAGAATTTTAACTGCTCAAATAAACTAATAAACTAAACTAAGATATGACTTTTACTGCACTACAATTGATCCTGGAGCGTCTTAAAGACCACCGTGATGGAAAGTAAAGGCCCCACTCACCACTCGTACAGCCGCTGGGTCATCACAAGGTTAAATACACACAAATATCTACTTTTTCCCCCCCCCACATAAAAAGTTGCGAAATAATCTGACAGAGGAAGAGTAGAAAACAAATGTATTGACATTTTTTTTTAGTAAACTAGCAGCTGCAAATAATTCAATAATGCCTTTTGACGATATCTGATGCCTGTGTATTAATACTTTACTTACAAACTGTGAGTCCAAGCAGCCGGCGGAGGCAGAAACAGACAAAGAAACATGTCAGTGGGTCCCACTTTTGTGATATAGATATGGAGATCGTCTGATTGTCTTCACACGGCGTATCATAAATGTTAAAGGGGTTCATTCCGTCGACTAAAATATTTCGCCATGATTTTAGTCAAAGTATTTAAGATGACTAAAATGTCTGGATATTTTTATCATATCATTTAAATTCACTGTCTGTGCTTCGTTCATGTGGAAGAACAAAATGAAGCAGAGAACCTGGATTAAATATGACTACAGTAAATAGCCGACTAAATTCATCTCAGATTCAGTCGACTAAATGTACATGCAATTTTAGTCGGAAATTAGACGACATTTTCATCAAAAGTCTGAAATTGTTGTTTCATAATGTGTTTTATCTCTGTAACCTAAAAGCCCCCTATGGACAGGTGTTGAAAATTAGCACATGTGCGATAACACTTTAAACAACGCATCTGGTTCGTCCAATGCTAATTGCTACGTCCATATTAAATAAATAAATAAATAAATAATATATGTTGTCAATATTAACACTACACATGCAAAATCTTTACAATGTTATTCATCTCTTGAAAAACAAACCCGGGGTTGTGTTTTGAGCCGCTGTAGCGCATCTTTGATTAATCTATGAGTACCCTTACAAGGTAAAAACACCTGCCGTCGGTTGAATGCATGGAAAATAAATTCCTGCTGGAGGACTCAAAGCGCTCGTCCCTCCCCAAACCCGAACGTCCCGCGTTCACCCTGACATTCGGAATCAAAGCGTCGGACTCTCTTTCATCCGTCGTGGCTCTCGCTCTGAT
Organism: Proterorhinus semilunaris; assembly: GCA_021464625.1. Taxonomy (NCBI): domain Eukaryota; kingdom Metazoa; phylum Chordata; class Actinopteri; order Gobiiformes; family Gobiidae; genus Proterorhinus; species Proterorhinus semilunaris. Next base: position 3,900,160 of record CM038356.1, on the reverse strand, counting down.
ATCGGCGTAAACATGCTCGTGCTCAGATCGCAATCATCCCTCGCTATTTGAAACACCATCTCAAAGCTGCGTGTCCTTTGAAAGATTTGACCCCGAGAAATCCGCCGCACCCGTCCCACCCGGCCGGCAAAATAAAGTCAGACCGACAAACCCGTCGCAAAGAGGGTCAAGCGCCTTGCCCGAGGACACGGGGCACAGGGGCGCGTTCGAGTGAGGTTTGAACAGTGAGACCGCTCTCCGGCGTCCATTTTGTTTGTGACCTCCGTTCTCCTTCACCTTCTTCACACTTGTTCCCGAACCAGCTGGACGATCGCCCCCCCTCCCTCGTTCCTCTCGCGGAGTGTGAATCCCGCGGTGAAGGTGGCGAGCCGTGTTGATTTCATCAGACTGACCCGCGGAGGAACGGGGAGGTGAGGAGGCCGAGGTGTTTCGGACCTGGCACCGGATCGAGCCCACGTCTTTTACGCAGGTCTCAGAACGCCCCCCCCCCCCCGCCCCCCCTCCCCATTCTGCTGCTGCACGGACTGACCCGGGGCAGTGATGCATGGCACTACCATAAAGACCTGCACCCGAGAGCGCCAGGGCCAGAGATACAGGGGTGTGTCTATCCAGCGGTTGGCCTTGAGCTGCTGAATGAACACCTCCCAAAACTCATCCCGCGGCGTCACTTTCAGATATCGCCGTCATTTCAAGTTGTTTGATTGTTTGTGTAAAGGCAAGAAAACAGTTTAAATCAATCATTAAAACATCAACATAAAGTTAATCAATTACAGTAAAAGGCAAGAGTGCAGATAAAATACTTTCAGTTTTCATCTGCTCGGGTAAAAAGAGCTGTTTTCAGCCTGGATTTGAACATTGTCAGAGTTGAGGCCTGTCTCACATCCTCATGAAGACTGTTCCAGATTTTAGCTTAAGCCTCACCGTGTTTAGTCCTGACTCTGGGAACCACCAGGAGACCCCTCCCTGAAGTTCTCAGGGCCCGAGATGGTTCATACGGCTCTAACATGTCAGGGACGGACTTTGGTGCTGAACCATGAAAAGACTTAAAGGTGCATTATTGAACTTTTTTTTTTTTACACTACCGCTCACAAGTTTGAGGTCAGGCCAGTTCTATAGTTTCTTTAATTGACACAACTGTTTCCAGCGGTGCTAGCGTAACTGCACGAGGGTTTCAATTACCCTCTTACATGATAAGCTAACCCCCTCCTGGAGCCGCCACCTTAACGTGGTGGAGGGTTTGAGCCTGAATGATCCTGGAGCTCTGTTGTCGGGGGCTTCGTGCCCCTGGTAGGGTCTCCCAGGGCAAACAGGGTCAGACAAAGAGCGGTTCAGAAGCCCCTATGAGAGACCAACAGGCCCGGTTAGAACCATGGGGACGTCCTTCTGTGGACCCACCACCTGCAGGGGGCGCTATAGGGGCTGGTACAGCTCCAACAGCTGCCCCCACGACCCGGCAACGGACAAGTGGAAGAAAATGAACGATGAGCTAAAACAATGCCCCATTAGAACACTGATGCACCTACAGCAGGTGTTCCATTAAAAATCACCCGTTTCCAGCTAGAATAGGCATTCACAACATTCACAATGTCTAGACTGTATTTCTGATTAATTCAATGTTATCCTCATAAAAAAAAAAAATCTGTGCTTTTCTTTAAAAAAATAAGGACATTTTGAGTGACCCCAGACTTCTGATCGGTAGTGTGCGTATATGGTGACACTACCTTTATAAATCGTACCAAACTAAATTTAGTACAGCGTAGTCTGTTTCTAATCTGCTCTGTGTCGTACATACAAAACGGAATAATGTGTCGTTCTTTGGAGGTACATAATATAATAAGACGTAAGACTTAAGAGTTATTCATTTGAAGCACAATAAAGCATTAAAAAGATGGCGGCACCAGATTTACCGCCTGTAGTCTTTACCTACTAAACAACTAATACATATTATTCCATTGTGTATGTATACGTTATTATTGTAATATAGGTTATCACAAATGGTTACAAGGCAGATTATATTGTACTAGATTTAGTTAGGAACAATGTGTCCAGGTAGTGTAGAATAAAGTGTTATGGCCTCTATGCCGTCCATCACAATGTCCAGGATCAATTCTTTTTAGGGTTTCTGGTACGTTTTCTCTCCATGGTCACGCATCCATCCGACCACCACAAACCCTAATAATCAATTGATCCCACAGCGTCATGGAGGCTATTGCGATGGAAAGTAAAGGCGCCATGCTGACCACGCATACAGCGGCTGACTCACTGAGAGTTAAAATACACACTAATATCTATTTTTTATTTGTGAAAAAGTTCCATTCAACACTTTTAAGTTTCGAGATAAAGTGTTGCCTGTAAATCACGAGTTTGCACAGAAAAGCGTCGAGCATGATGTCTGTTTAAAGCTGTGGTGAAATACAGTAAAAAGTTCTAAAGGAGAAGGAACTAGATTTAAACTAGTCAAACAAAGATTATACTTAGACTGCACTAGGTTATAACCATGACTAAAACAGAACTAAATTAGAAGTAAACAAACACTGTCACCATCCTCTGTGTACGGAGATTATAGGTAAAGCAAACATCCAGTTATTGGATTTGAAGTCTCTCTCATGTAAAACGATGTGGACAAACACGCCACAAACCCAGACAACGGCGTGAATATCATTAAAGTGTTTTTGCACAACAGCCTCCTGCTCCTTCAAAGCAGCGTCTCGGGCAGAAGTCGGTGTCAGTGCGGCGCTAATGGGGAGGGAAGGGTTTTTATTTAGACGTGTTTTTACTGCGGAGGAACGGCTTACCCCCTTCATGTCGGCGTCCGGTCGGCAGCAGCGACAGACGGAGGAGAGAGGAACACAAATGCTGAGGTTTAGGACGCGGGATCGTTGGGTAAATGGATGTGAAGGGGAAAGGAAACGGCAGCTTCAAGACGTATCAGCACCGCTCTATTTGTTCCTGCTGAAGTATGACGCTTAAAACTTTAAATATCATGTTTCTAATCTTTAAAATAAAACATACACTCAGGCTTAAAGCAACTGAATATGTTTTCTAAGTACTTCAGTCAATTTCCGCTCCATTTGCTATTATTGTCATTGTTATTATGGTGATGATGTATAATAAATATGTGCACTGTAGAGTGTAGATATATGTCTACACTATGACTACTTAAACAATGAGTAAATCAATAGAATGGTGACCAGAATGGTGATATAAGCAATGACAAAAAATAAGAGAAATCTATAAAAAGTAAATACACTCAGAAATCACAAACCTTTCTATTTTCTATGTTTTTCATACTTATTTTGAGATTAGGGTAGGCACTTATAAGCTTTCTTGCTCCGGCCTACTCCTTTTGAGTTATTTATTTTTATTTTCTTGGTTTTTTTGTGATAATGTATATGTAATGATGTAAATATTGTAAATAATAGCTCAGATAAATCAAATCAAAGTTATTGTAAGGTATGTAGTGTGGGCTAGTGAACCCTGCTCTGCCCCCGCCCCTCACTCTCCCTCCGCACTCACGACGAGACACGGACATCTCATTAATCTGATGTGCAACACACGTTTATCAGTAGAATAAATAAGATATGTTGCAAAATAAACATTTTCCGGTGTGGCTTGTTTACATGCATGAGACCCACGTATGTTCATTAACATGCACTGTCCCGATCAAATAAACCAATAAATAAATTAAATGATACTTCTGTTTATTTGCTAAACTGTCAAACTGGCATTTAGAACATAATACGCCTATTTAGAGCTGAGTTTACAGTGCAGATGTTTTTATTTCCCGCAACCCCTCGACGCCTCACAGCCTCCCGGTGCCTGCCTCGTAACCATGAGTAGTAAAATGATTTGATATTGGATTATTAATCCCTTAACCTCTACCTGAACTTTCTCCAGTTTGACATTACCCAAATGTATAAGCATAAAAAAAAAGACAGAAACGTGACCGCGGGGGGGTAAGAGGTTCAACAAACGGACATTTCATGAGGATTTCAGCTTTTACTTTTAATTGCTCCATTGGTTGTCCAGAGCTGATAGAACGTGGCTGAATAAGAACCACAGCCGTGAGGAAGACAGAGCCACTGCAGTCGGTAGCTCCAGGTTGTTGTTTTTATTCCTGGCGGGGCTTGTGCGAAAGGTTCATTAAGGACTCTGCTTGTGAATAAGGGAACTTATACTGACATAAATGTTCTTGGCATCAACTCTCCAGTGACTAGATGTTTAGATGCGGATTCGTATAAAAAAGTGGAGAAGAACTTACCGTGATGAAATCCTTTTGAAAGCCAAAAAAGAGTAAGAGTAAGTTTTAATAATGGCCAGCCAACCCTGTTCCCCTGGTCTTCAGACCTTCTTGTGGAGCAATCCTGGCTCCCGGTCCAGCAGCAGACGCTGGAGCGCGGCGTTTCCTGTGGCGCAGCTCCTGATCCAGTCTTTCTCCAGAGGCCCCAGAGTCGATCTCTGCATCAGGGACTGGACACAAACAATAGCTGCAGGCTCTAAGGGAACCGTGGCGGACAATTGTACAGTAGATGTTTGTTAGAAGCGTCCGAGGTCCACACACCGAGCTCTCTGATCAACGGATGAACATTTACAGATTAAAGAAGTCACAAAGAGCTTGACAAACGGCCACTAGGAGGAGCTGTTCCGACACTTTTTACTTTTTCTATCAAAAATAAAATAGCTCCTGATCGTCCATTGGAATATCCATGGAATATTTTATCCCCACAAAAGATCTGATCTGTTGTATCTGTCATAGAGTATAAGGAGCTGTTTTTACCCAGAAGCAGTGGTGATTAACAACAAACAAATAAATCTTAAAACCTATTTGTTTGAAGAGGCCTTGTCGATCAGTGGAGCGTTATTGTCTGGATATCGTTGTCTCTGAAGCTCTTACTGACCATGACGGAGGAGGCAGCGATGCTCCGGGTATCGTCTTCTTGGCTCTCCCCACTCTGCAAAACAGAACAGAATGGATTTTTTTTTATACTATAGTCGTGGAATTTCTTTTGTTTTTTGTTTTTCTTCGAGGGAAGAAGAGACACGGGGCCCAGATCTTCCACAGCGCTGCTCCAAACGCAACAGTCATCTTGCATGGGCGAAGCTGTTTGACGCCACTGGCGACAGGGCATTGCTTATACAAAAACAAAAACGTTGACCGATTTTATTTTATTTATTACAAGTAGCACTCACTGCAGCCGCACATTCTCCTCCTCATTTACATCACACCCCGTGTTCTTTCTTTAAGTGTGGTGCGTCCACACTTACACTCAACAAAAATATAAACGCAACACCTTTGTTTCTGCTCCATTTTTCATGAGATGGACCCAAAGATCTAAAATTCATTCCAGATTCACAATATTACCATTTCTCTCAAACATTGTCCACAAATCAGTCCAAATGTGTGATAGTGAGCACTTAACAATCCATCCCACCTCACAGGTGTGCCACATCAAGATGCCGATCCGACATCATGACTAGCGCACAGGTGTACCCTAGACTGCCCACAACAAAAGGCCACCCTGAAATGTGCAGTTTTTTGCTTTATTGGGGGTCTGGGGACTCAGAACCAGTCAGTATCTGGTGTGACCATTTGCCTCATGCAGTGCAACACATCTTCTTCACATAGAGTTGATCAGATTGTCCATTGTGGCCTGTGGAATGTTGGTCCACTCCTCTTCAATGGCTGCGAAGCTGCTGGATATTAGTGGGAACTGGTACACGCTGTCGTATTCTGCTCCCATTCATTTTGCTGCAATAATAAGTATAAAGTCACTGTTTTACACGGTGAGTTTACGGTTGACCGGGGTAGAGGGCGTTGCGATTACAATAGGCCCTTGCAACGGCAGGCTGCTCGGGCCTAAAACGTAGAGATTACTTTAGGTCGTATTTGACCTACGAGTGACCCAGCGGCCAACTCTTCTAATCTGAACTAATAATGGAAAAGATTTAAAATTGTGTCTATTTGTGTGAAAATGTTAGTTTTAGTTTATAACATAACAGAGTGAAGAGATGAGGTTTTAAACTTGTTTTTATTGACATAAAGGAAACATATATTGTCAAACGTGCAGATTTCAAAACTCTATACACTGAGATTTAACGCATTGCAACATCTCCGATATTACAAATTTAACTTATTTACAATCATTCATAAAGCTAAACATTTTTCAATAAGAAAACTATTAATATTAACGATGTTTAATGTTTAAAAGCCATTTTTAAAAAGTCAAAAGATCTGTGACGCTAATTTTAACAAAACAAAAAGTTATTTCAATTGTAAATCATGTACAAACTTAATATGGAACAATAAAAGTATTTCATATTTTATAGTGTTTTCATATAACAGGCAACTTCAGAAATAAATCTGTGAAAATGTTTAATGGTGAAATGTGTTTAAGCTCTGTGTGTGTTCATGTGTGTTTTCAGATTATATTTCAAGGTTAATGTTTCTCTCCTGTGTGTGTTTTATTGTGCTGTTTGAGGTGAGAGAGCTGTGTGAACGTCTTCTTACAGACGGGACAGCTGTAGGGTTTCTTCCCTTGTGTGTGTTTGTCTATGTCTCTTTACAGCATGTTTATAGGCAAATGTTTTCTGACAAACTGAACAACTATACGGTTTCTCTCCAGTGTGTGTTCTTCTATGTCCATCGAGATGAGCTTTGTGGGTAAATGTTTTATTACAAACTGAACAACTGTACGGTTTCTCTCCAGTGTGTGTTCTTCTATGTCCATCGAGATGAGCTTTGTGGGTAAATGTTTTATTACAAACTGAACAACTATACGGTTTCTCTCCAGTGTGTGTTCTTCTATGTCTATCGAGAGTAGCTTTTTGGGCAAATGTTTTATTACAGACTGAACAACTATACGGTTTCTCTCCTGTGTGTGTTCGTCTATGTTGATCGAGATGAGCTTTTTGGGCAAATGTTTTATTACAAATTGAACAGCTATACGGTTTCTCTCCTGTGTGTGTTCTTCTGTGTCTGTTTAGAGTACAGCTTTGGGTGAATGTTTTGTCGCAGGTTGAACACTTGTAAGGTTTCTCTCCTGTGTGCACTCTAATGTGTATTTTTAAATTCTTTTTTGTTTTAAATCTCTTGTGACAAACACGACACCGGTGCTTCTTCTCCTCTTCTCCTCCATCAGCCCAGGACGTCTCTCCGTTGTTGACTGGAGCGCTCGTCTCTGGTACAGACTCGTTTTGGGCGGAGACTTTGGTGCTTCTGTCTCCGCTCTGGACCTGGTTGTGATTTTCTCCATCAGCCTCCGTCTCCATCTGTGCGTCTGAGCAGCTGAATGGAGGTTCCCAGTCTTCGTCATCATCATCCGTCTCTGAGCTGATGTTCCCGCGCTCAGTTTGTCTTCGTCGAAGCGGGGAGGGCTCTTCTCTCGTCACACGCACAGCACTGGACTCTGGGAAACACCTGAACAAGGATTTAAATATGAATAAACTGAACAATAATGTGACTTGGACGTGTTTGAAAGTGTGAGCCTACACTGGCAGCTGCTCCTCCTGTTTGATCCTCTCTTCCTCTGGCTCCTCTTTAATCCTCGGGGTCTGTCTGATTTCCTGGTTCAGGCCGGGACTCGTTGGGGGCGCCTGGACTCTCGCTCTGACCAGTACGACTCTCGGGCTTAGTATCTGGTCCAAAAGCCGCTGTTTCCTAATGTTCTCCTGTTGGGAGCGGCGCAGTTCCTCCTCACACTGCACCGTCGTCCTTTCCAACAGCGCACGTATCTCTCCAGCCGCCATAGCCAGCCGCTCGGTAACAAAAGCTCTGAACGTTTCGTCTTCACACATTTTTACAAACAGGCGGCGACTTCAACCCTAAACAGAGACAACAGAGAAAACAATGAGGCTTCAGCTGATAATTTACATGTTACTCGCCTGTCAAACAGAGCTAAAGCTGGACCTAGACTTTTAAACTTTCACCAAATTAAAATATGGAATAGCAACAAAGAAAAGCTCAATTCAAGTGTTTTACTTGTATTTGTTTTATATTTTTCTATAGCCTGATCGTCAAGTGCCCAAATAAATGTTACTTTCTCATATTTTTGCTGCTACCGAAACAGTTACTCTCCTGTTGAGCTAACTGCCGATTAGCTGCTAGCTCCTGAGAGATTATAACTTCACCTTCATCGTGATTAACACCAACAATAAATAAACTAATCCTTAAAAATGTGTTAAACAACCTTATAAAACATTATTAACACACATTACTCAGTTACTTACGTGTTCTGTGTCTAAAATGAATGAACTCAGTGGTTAGCTTCACCCAACAGCAGCAGCCTTTGTGAAAGAGGGGAGCTGTGTTGCCGCGGTAACGCACATAACTGTTTTGCTGCGTTCATGTGGTCCTCTGGAACTGGGGAAACGACCTCCTGTGGAAATCAGCTGATTTGTTAATTTAAACCTTTTTAGTTAAAGTGCATATGAAAGGTTAGTCTAACCATTTCACAAAACCCTAGTAATACAAATATGATGCATGTAAAAAAATATTGCCTGAATTTGTGAACAAAAAACTTTAATAAATAAATACTTCCGCAGTGGCCATTGAGCGCATGTGACGTAGAGTTCACCAATTGTAAACAGTCACTGTAAGCCATTGTGGACAATGAGATCAATTTGTCCACATAAACTGTAAACTGTGTTTCCCCCACAAACACACCACGAACCACACCATGAACCTGGGACAAAATGTGACCGACTAAGGACCAACGAAACGATAAGAAGAAATGTTGAGCACTGACCAGAAAAAGGTGTCGGGCCTTTGCTCTGCCCGATCCCGTCAGATCTTGTAAGCCAGGGGTGTCTCTTATCATGTCAGTGCCCTCTGCTGGACACATGCGGAAATCCTTCTTTTTTTTAATTTAAGCTGCCCCTAGTGGCTGGAGTGAATATACTGGGTATTTCTTTAAAAAATGCATAACTCTGCACAGGAATGGGCTAGAGCATAGAAATAAAAAGGAAAGCATCATTCGATCCTTATGCATGCGGACAGTTAGCAGCTACTCCCGTATACTTTTCACATTCCATTAGCCTGCTAAATGTATTTTTACAGCTAACAGCCGTTAGCATTAGCCTCCAAACATCTCAAATTATGAACGATTCAGATGTTTTCAGCTGTTGTCAACCCATCGACCACATTTAGGGGAGGCCAAAGCCTAGTTAGAATTCATTCATAAATGTACAGACCGTTGGATAATTTACTTTAGATCCAAATTAGCGTCTAAAAGTGTCCTCCGAGCTAAATCGGATTCTCAAATACACATCTAATAGACATTAAACATCATCTTATGTATCATAAGATGATGTTTAATGTACATGATAAAGAAACCACAGAAAAAGTATATCAATACAGTGAAACAACATGCCATCCTTGGCCGTACTGTAGGCTGCCTTCACTTTTCATATGTAGTTAGCGGTCGTTAGCGTTACTATGGGGTTTGAGGCAGAAGCTTTCAGCTCAAGATTTCTGAGCAGTTTGGGACTGTTTTAATCAAAGGACAGTCACTACGAAACAGCAGGGAATTGCCTTCATAGTTCATACCTGTGATCATAGTTCACAAGTATGAACTGTGATTTAAAATATTGTTATTTTGATTTATTTGTCACAATCAGATTTGGTTAACTGTCGTTTGACCAAACTTTAACGGCAGTTTGTGTCGCTGGTATGTTTACTAATAATCGAAATTTGCCCATTAGGAAATGGGAATAATTATTAACATAAAACATTGGTTGACTTAAAATATATGGATAATGATCCATCGATTGAACAGAACAACGTTAAGTCATGTTGATGTGAAGGCTGCCATCTACTGTTTGTATAGGTAAATTATTATTAATATAATATTAATTATGATCATATGGGTTTTATCAGAAAAATGCCAACAGTCATTATTCCAGTTCCATTACATTACATTGGCTGCATAATTACATATGCGGGACCAAGATGGGGGCGTGGCGTCCTTATTGCGACAATGGAACGAAGCCACTAAGGACATTCCTCCTTTTTATTTCTATGGGCTAGAGACTTACTCTTTTTTATTACATACTCAGACTGCCCTTGGGTAGACTGACGGAAGTACGGCGACCAGTCTGTCCAACTACACACGCACTACATTCACCCAGGCGTTGCCAAAAGGTCTCCCATCAGAGAACCAGCCAGGCACTTCCCGCTTAGCTTCGTGATCTGATGGGATCGGGCAGAGAAAAGGCCCGACACATTTTTCTTGTTAGTGTTCAACATTTTTTCTCATCTTTGTTCCTGAGTCTGTCACATTTTGTCCCAGGTTCATGGTGATTTAGTTGTGGTTCGTAGTATGTTTGTGGGAGAGAGACAGTTTACAGTTTGTTTGGACAAATAATCACATTGTCTACAATGGCTTTACAGCAACCATCGTGGTGAACTCTATGTCATATATATATATTTTTTTGCTAAAAAATATTTTCTTGCCAAATTCAGGCAAACCTTTGACATAAATCTTTAATGTATTTGTGTTAACTACAGTTTTGTGAAATGGGTCGTCTAACCTTTCATACGCACTTTAACTAAAAAGCTTGCAATATTAGACGATAAATTAACAAATCAGCTGATTTCCGGAGGAAAACATTTTCCCAGTTCCAGAGGACCACATGAACGCAGCAAAACAGTTACGCACGTTACCGCGGCAACACAGCTCCCCTCTTTCACAAAGGCTGCTGCTGTTGGGTGAAGCTAACCACTGAATTTATTCATTTTAGACACAGAACAGGTAAGTAACTGAGTAATGTGTGTTAATAATGTTTTATAAGTTTGTTTAACACATTTTTAAGGATTCGTTTATTTATTGTTGGAATTAATCATGATGAAGTTATAGTTACAATCTCTCAGGAGCTAGCAGCTAATCGGCAGTTAGCTCAACAGGAGAGTAACTGTTTCTGTAGCAGCAAAAATATGAGAAAGTAACATTTATTTGGGCACTTGACGATCAGGCTATAGAAAAATATAAAACAAATACAAATAAAACACTTGAATTGAGCTTTTCTTTGTTGCTATTCCATATTTTAATTTGGTGAAAGTTTAAACGTCTAGGTCCAGCTTCAGCTCTGTTTGACAGGCGAGTAACATGTAAATTATCAGCTGAAGCCTCATTGTTTTCTCTGTTGTCTCTGTTTAGGGTTGAAGTCGCCGCCTGTTTGTTAAAATGTGTGAAGACGAAACGTTCAGAGCTTTCGTTACCGAGCGGCTGGCTATGGCGGCTGGAGAGATACGTGCGCTGTTTGAAAGGACGACGGTGCAGTGTGAGGAGGAACTGCGCCGCTCCCAACAGGAGAACATTAGGAAACAGCGGCTTTTGGACCAGATACTAAGCCCGAGAGTCGTACTGGTCAGAGCGAGAGTCCAGGCGCCCCCAACGAGTCCCGGCCTGAACCAGGAAATCAGACAGACCCCGAGGATTAAAGAGGAGCCAGAGGAAGAGAGGATCAAACAGGAGGAAGAGCAGCTGCCAGTGTAGGCTCACACTTTCAAACACGTCCAAGTCACATTATTGTTCAGTTTATTCATATTTAAATCCTTGTTCAGGTGTTTCCCAGAGTCCAGTGCTGTGCGTGTGAAGAGAGAAGAGCCCTCCCCGCTTCGACGAAGACAAACTGAGCGCGGGAACATCAGCTCAGAGACGGAGGGACACACTGACGACGATGACGAAGACTGGGAACCTCCATTCAGCCGCTCAGACGCACAGATGGAGACGGAGGCTGATGGAGAAAATCACAACCAGGTCCAGAGCGGAGACAGAAGCACCAAAGTCTCCGCCCAAAACGAGTCTGTACCAGAGACGAGCGCTCCAGTCAACAACGGAGAGACGTCCTGGGCTGATGGAGGAGAAGAGGAGAAGAAGCACCGGTGTCGTGTTTGTCACAAGAGATTTAAAACAAAAAAGAATTTAAAAATACACATTAGAGTGCACACAGGAGAGAAACCTTACAAGTGTTCAACCTGCGACAAAACATTCACCCAAAGCTGTACTCTAAACAGACACAGAAGAACACACACTGGAGAGAAACCGTATAGTTGTTCAGTTTGTAATAAAACATTTACCCAAAAAGCTAATCTCGATGGACATAGAAGAACACACACTGGAGAGAAACCGTATAGTTGTTCAATTTGTAATAAAACATTTACCCAAAAAGCTAATCTCGATGGACATAGAAGAACACACACTGGAGAGAAACCGTATAGTTGTTCAATTTGTAATAAAACATTTGCCCACAAAGCTCATCTCAATGGACATAGACGAACACACACTGGAGAGAAACCCTACAGCTGTCCCGTCTGTAAGAAGACGTTCACACAGCTCTCTCACCTCAAACAGCACAATAAAACACACACAGGAGAGAAACATTAACCTTGAAATATAATCTGAAAACGCATGAACACACACAGAGCTTGAACACATTTCACCAGATTTTTATTTAGTTCTGACGTTGCCTGTTTGTCTTGTTAGAAAATGAAATACTAAAGATTGTTCTATATTTAATTTGTACATGATTTTTTACTATTTAAAAAAAGACGTTCTTTTGACTTGTTAAAAACTGCTTTTAAATATTTAATATGTTTAATGATTAACTTTATATAAAGATTTGTTGCTTTGTTAATGATTGTAAATAAGTTAAAGTAGTTGTATCAGAGATGTTTTAATGTGTTGAATCTAAGTTTATAGACTCTTGAAATCTTTTGACAATCGTTTGACAATATTTCTTTCTTTTTTTTGTCAATAAAAAAAGTTTTAAAATCTCATCACTTCAATCTCTTATGTTATGAACTAAAACTAAAATTTTCACACAAAGTAAAATCTTTCCATTGTTAGTTCAAATTAAGAGAGCTGGCTACTGGGTCACTTCCACGCCTCACTCCAAGGACTTTTCGATTCATTTCAATGAACTGACAAAAAAATCTTTTGAATCTTTAATCCATAGTGCACCTTTAAAGTGACAGTGCAGGCATATATGAGCAACACTTCCAGTATAGTAATACCAATGGAATATGGCCATACCATTTTTGCTCTGCCTGATCCCGTAAGATCTCGAAGCTAAGCAGGGAGTGGCCTGGCTGGTACTTGGAAACACTAGGAAGGCTGGATGAATAAGCCCAAAGCCCATCTCGACTGCGCCAGCGTGAGTCAATCAGGCTCCACACCGCCATTGAAATGTGTGAGCGAGTTCAGGTAGCGGAGCCTGAACACTGAAGTATATTGAGCCATAACTGTGAACTGTAAGGCTCACGGGCATTGGTTTAAAGACTATAAGTCTCAAGTGCGCATGCGTTAGCGTTTCCGTTGCCAGCTCAGACGTGCTCTCACACAAACGTGGTTTTAGTAGATTTTTACAAAACCTTTTCTTAAGCCTCGGGGTTCCCATTCGTTATTAACATCGATTTCACCTGGATCTATACTTTCACAACTTTTAAACACATTCTAGTCTCAGCGCGGACTTGTGCTAACCGGCGGCGCGGACGTGTGCTAACCGGCGGCTAGCTAATGGCTACACGACTCACCTCCACGCCCAGTTGCGGGGACTGTGCTGGTCTGAGCCAAAGATTTGCTGATCTGGAGCAAAGGATTTCCACGCTGTTCAACATCCAGGAGGAAAAGGACTCTGAGCCCAAAGGTCCGACTAGTTTTACTCCACGAAGGAAGTCAGAAAAATGGATAGTTGTGCCAGCTAGCAAAGCTCCCCGTAAGCGTGGCTCCCGTCACGCCGATAGCATAACGCTGGCAAATAGATTCTGGACAACGAGAATTTTCCTCCTCTGCCCAGTCTTACTCAATCCGGGACGCCCCCTCCAGGACTCTCGGCCTCCAGCGAGCCCACAGCTTCGGTCAGACACCGCGGTGGTGTGCACTACACCCCAGCTCCTGGTTACACTAATAGATCAATACCTCCCATTGGAAAACTACATGAGAGTCAGTTTCCGGACCTTGGCTGCCCGCAAACACGCGAGTGTGCAGTACAGACGCAGCCCGAAGACCACGGCCCCTCCTCCCGCAACTCGAGTCCGAGCACTGGCGCCTCCTCCTCGGGCACGTTGGGACCGAGTGACCGGGGGGATACGTCTGCAGCTCCGTCCGGGCGCACGGATGGAGCAGCAGGAGGAGGCTCCTCCGCTGTGGATGTGGATCAGACTCGGAGCCGGGATCATGCCGCGGTGAAGCCAAATCCATCAGTCCGTGTGTTGGGAACGTCCATGGTCCGCAACGTGAGGGTGATTAACGGCCACACCTCCTGCCACCCAGGTGTTCTCGTGCAGGACATCAAGAACTCTGCCCCAAACATTCTCCACAATAATCCTTCAGTCTCTACAGTAGTCATCCACGCCGGTACCAACGACCTCAAACTTATGTAGTCAGACAAACTCAACCAAAACTTCATTTCACTCATCAACACCATTAAAAACAACAATAAAACTTGCATAGTTTCTGGACCATTCTCTGCGCCCCGTTTTGGGGATGGAGCATTTAGCAGAGCGAGGCTGCTCCGTCTATTTTTAAAGAACTACTGCACGGAGAATAACATCCCATACGTGGACAATTTCTTAACATTTTTTAACAGGCCTGGACTTTTCAAAAAGGACAGACTACACCCCAACTTCACCGGATCCCACCTGTTTTCACAGAACATTGAACTTACAATAGAATCAGCAGCATGAAGGTCTTCCTCCACACCCACCATTACGGATATTCCTGTTTTTACCAGCAGAGGGCGCACCAAAGGTAGGACTACTCGCACTGTTAATACCAATAACCTCAGACCTCTCACCAAAGCTCAGTCATCACATAGTTCCTTAAATACTCAGTCCCCGACCACAGTGAACATGGCTCTTTTAAAATGTCCGCTCTCTGCCCAATAAGTCTTTTATTGTAAATGATTTGATTTTAGATAATAATCTTGATTGTTTGTTCTTAACTGAAACCTGGCTGGATGCGGATGCCGTTCTCGCTGAGGCCTCTCCTCCTAATTTTAGCAGTGCCTTTTCAACCAGAAATGGAAAAAAGGGAGGTGGCACTGCCTCTATAAGCATAAATACTCTCGCCAAACCTATTTTATTTGATCAATACACGAGTTTCGAGCACCACGCAGTTATCTTTAGTAACCCCCCGATTTTATGTGTCACTATCTATAGACCGCCCAAAAGATGTCCCCTTTTTATTAATGAATTCTCAGACTTTCATTTTAACTGGTGATTTTAATCTACACATAGACAACATTTTAGACCCCATTTCTGCCGAGTTTTTAAATGTTCTTAATTATATGGATTTCACCCGACACGTCACGCAGCCAACTCACGAGAAAGGGCCCAGTCTGGACCTGGTCCTCACGTATGGCCTGTCCACTACTGTGTCCTCTGTTATCGACCTCTGACCTCTGTCCACTACTGTGTCCTCTGTATCGACCTCTGACCTCTGTCCACTACTGTGTCCTCTGTGATCGACCTCTGACCTCTGTCCACTACTGTGTCCTCTGTTATCGACCTCTGACCTCTGTCCACTACTGTGTCCTCTGTTATCGACCTGGCCGTCTCTGACCATTACTGTTTGTTTTTTAATGTCACCGGTTTAATCCAGCGAGAATCCTCTGCAAAAACTGTGAGGAAACGTAACCTCACCCCTGAAGTGGCTGCGAAATTAATTGATCCTTTACAACAAATTCCTCCTGTGATTTTATTGTCGACCATTTTTACAGTAAACTACTCATCGCCCTCGATGCAGTTGCACCATTCAAACTTAAAAAGATTAATCCCAAACCCCTTCCCCCCCTGGAGAAACGAGGAGCTAAAGCAACTCAAGAGAAATTGCAGGAAGGCCGAGAGGAGATGGAGGAAATTTAAAATAACAATAAATTATCAAATATTCCGTGCTCAACAAAGAAATTCGAAGAAATTCTAGAAATTAAATCTTTTCCACAATAATCACCAACCACAAAAATAACCTAAAAGTCCTGTTCTCAACAATAGAAAATGTTTTAAATCCTGATTTGAACAGACCTCCTTTACACCCCACAGACGCTCTCTGTGAGGCGTTTGCAGACCAGGGGGAAGATAGACACTATCAGATGTAATATTCTATCTACAAAAAGTAACACGGCTTTAAATACATCTGGTTGTCTACTTGTTCCAGAGGAAACACTGCACAGTTTTGTCCAGGTTAATGCTGAGATGATAAAGTTTTCTCCTCAGTGAGGCCCACCACATGTCTTTTAGACCCGGCCTCAACCCCGTTTTTTAAAACATTGTATGAGTCCTTCTCTCCTGTGTGTGTTTTATTGTGCTGTTTGAGGTGAGAGAGCTGTGTGAACGTCTTCTTACAGACGGGACAGCTGTAGGGTTTCTCTCCAGTGTGTGTTCGTCTATGTCCATCGAGATTTAAAATTGTGTCTATTTGTGTGAAAATGTTAGTTTTAGTTTATAACATAACAGAGTGAAGAGATGAGGTTTGAAACTTTTTTTTATTGACATAAAGGAAACATATATTGTCAAACGTGCAGATTTCAAAACTCTCTACACTGAGATTCAACGCATTGCAACATCTCCGATATTACAAATTTAACTTATTTACAATCATTCATAAAGCTAAACATTTTTCAATAAGAAAACTATTAATATTAACGATGTTTAATGTTTAAAAGCCATTTTTAAAAAGTCAAAAGATCTGTGACGCTAATTTAACAAAACAAAAAGTTATTTCAATTGTAAATCATGTACAAACTTAATATGGAACAATAAAAGTATTTCATATTTTATAGTGTTTTCATATAACAGGCAACTTCGGAAATAAATCTGTGAAAATGTTTAATGGTGAAATGTGTTCAAGCTCTGTGTGTTCATGTGTTTTCAGATTATATTTCAAGGTTAATGTTTCTCTCCTGTGTGTGTTTTATTGTGCTGTTTGAGGTGAGAGAGCTGTGTGAACGTCTTCTTACAGACGGGACAGCTGTAGGGTTTCTTCCCTTGTGTGTGTTTGTCTATGTCTCTTTACAGCATGTTTATAGGCAAATGTTTTCTGACAAACTGAACAGCTATACGGTTTCTCTCCAGTGTGTGTTCTTCTATGTCCATCGAGATGAGCTTTTCGGGCAAATGTTTTATTACAAATTGAACAACTATACGGTTTCTCTCCAGTGTGTGTTCTTCTATGTCCATCGAGATTAGCTTTATAGGCAAATGTTTTATTACAAATTGAACAACTATACGGTTTCTCTCCTGTGTGTGTTCTTCTGTGTCTGTTTAGAGTACAGCTATGGGTGAATGTTTTGTCGCAGGTTGAACACTTGTAAGGTTTCTCTCCTGTGTGCACTCTAATGTGTATTTGTAAAATCCTTTTTGTTTTAAATCTCTTGTGACAAACACGACACCGGTGCTTCTTCTCCTCTTCTCCTCCATCAGCCCAGGACGTCTCTCCGTCGTTGACTGGAGCGCTCGTCTCTGGTACAGACTCGTTTTGGGCGGAGACTTTGGTGCTTCTGTCTCCGCTCTGGACCTGGTTGTGATTTTCTCCATCAGCCTCCTTCTCCATCTGTGCGTCTGAGCGGCTGAATGGAGGTTCCCAGTCTTCGTCATCATCGTCAGTGTGTCCCTCCGTCTCTGAGCTGATGTTCCCGCGCTCAGTTTGTCTTCGTCGAAGCGGGGAGGGCTCTTCTCTCGTCACACGCACAGCACTGGACTCTGGGAAACACCTGAACAAGGATTTAAATATGAATAAACTGAACAATAATGTGACTTGGACGTGTTTGAAAGTGTGAGCCTACACTGGCAGCTGCTCTTCCTCCTGTTTGATCCTCTCTTCCTCTGGCTCCTCTTTAATCCTCGGGGTCTGTCTGATTTCCTGGTTCAGGCCGGGACTCGTTGGGGGCGCCTGGACTCTCGCTCTGACCAGTACGACTCTCGGGCTTAGTATCTGGTCCAAAAGCCGCTGTTTCCTAATGTTCTCCTGTTGGGAGCGGCGCAGTTCCTCCTCACACTGCACCGTCGTCCTTTCAAACAGCGCACGTATCTCTCCAGCCGCCATAGCCAGCCGCTCGTTAACGAAAGCTCTGAACGTTTCGCCTTCAGACATTTTAACAAACAGGCGGCGACTTCAACCCTAAACAGAGACAACAGAGAAAACAATGAGGCTTCAGCTGATAATTTACATGTTACTCGCCTGTCAAACAGAGCTGAAGCTGGACCTAGACTTTTAAACTTTCACCAAATTAAAATATGGAATAGCGACAAAGAAAAGCTAAATTCAAGTGTTTTACTTGTATTTGTTTTATATTTTTCTATAGCCTGATCGTCAAGTGCCCAAATAAATGTTACTTTCTCATATTTTTGCTGCTACAGAAACAGTTACTCTCCTGTCGAGCTAACTGCCGATTAGCCGCTAGCTCCTGAGAGATTATAACTTCACCTTCATCGTGATTAACACCAACAATAAATAAACTAATCCTTAAAAATGTGTTAAACAACCTTATAAAACATTATTAACACACATTACTCAGTTACTTACGTGTTCTGTGTCTAAAATGAATAAATTCAGTGGTTAGCTTCACCCAACAGCAGCAGCCTTTGTGAAAGAGGGGAGCTGTGTTGCCGCGGTAACGTGCGTAACTGTTTTGCTGCGTTCATGTGGTCCTCTGGAACTGGGGAAACGACTTCCTCCGGAAATCAGCTGATTTGTTAATTTATCGTCTAATAATGCAAGCTTTTTAGTTAAAGTGCGTATGAAAGGTTAGACGACCCATTTCACTAAACTGTAGTTAACACAAATACATTAAAGATTTATGTCAAAGGTTTGCCTGAATTTGGCAAGAAAATATTTTTTAGCAAAAAAAATATATATATATGACATAGAGTTCACCACGATGGTTGCTGTAAAGCCATTGTAGACAATGTGATTATTTGTCCAAACAAACTGTAAACTGTCTCTCTCCTACAAACATACTACGAACCACAA
Organism: Proterorhinus semilunaris; assembly: GCA_021464625.1. Classification (NCBI taxonomy): domain Eukaryota; kingdom Metazoa; phylum Chordata; class Actinopteri; order Gobiiformes; family Gobiidae; genus Proterorhinus; species Proterorhinus semilunaris. Next base: position 3,881,195 of record CM038356.1, on the reverse strand, counting down.
CTAAATCACCATGAACCTGGGACAAAATGTGACTAAGGAACAAAGATGAGAAAAAATGTTGAACACTAACAATGAAAATGTGTCGGGCCTTTTCTCTGCCCGATCCCATCAGATCATGAAGCTAAGCAGGAAGTGCCTGGCTGGTTCTCTGATGGGAGACCGTTTGGCAACGCCTGGGTGAATGTAGTGCGTGTGTAGTTGGACAGACTGGTCGCCGTACTTCCGTCAGTCTACCCAAGGGCAGTCTGAGTATGTAATAAAAAAGAGTAAGTCTCTAGCCCATAGAAATAAAAAGGAGAAATGTCCTTAGCGGCTTCGTTCCATTGTCGCAATAAGGACGCCACGCCCCCATCTTGGTCCCGCATATGTAATTATGCAGCCAATGTAATGTAATGGAACTGGAATAATGACTGTTGGCATTTTTCTGATAAAACCCATATGATCATAATTAATATTATATTAATAATAATTTACCTATACAAACAGTAGATGGCAGCCTTCACATCAACATGACTTAACGTTGTTCTTTTCAATCGATGGATCATTATCCATATATTTTAAGTCAACCAATGTTTTATGTTAATAATTATTCCCATTTCCTAATGGGCACATTTTGATTATTAGTAAACATACCAGCGACACAAACTGCCGTTAAAGTTTGGTCAAACGAAAGTTAACCAAATCTGACTGTGATAAATAAATCAAAATAACAATATTTTAAATCACAGTTCATACCTGTGAACTATGATCACAGGTATGAACTATGAAGGCAATTCCCTGCTGTTTCGTAGTGACTGTCCTTTGATTAAAACAGTCCCAAACTGCTCAGAAATCTTGAGCGGAAAGCTTCTGCTTCAAACCCCATAGTAACGCTAACGACCGCTAGCTACATATGAAAAGTGAAGGCGGCCTACAGTACGGCCAAGGATGGCATGTTGTTTCACAGTATTGATATACTTTTTCTGTGGTTTCTTTATCATGTACATTAAACATCATCTTATGATACATAAGATGATGTATAATGTCTATTAGATGTGTATTTGAGAATCCGATTTAGCTCGGAGGACACTTTTAGACGCTAATTTGTATCTAAAGTAAATTATCCAACGGTCTGTACATTTATGAATGAATTCTAACTAGGCTTTGGCCTCCCCTAAATGTGGTCGATGGGTTGACAACAGCTGAAAACATCTGAATCGTTCATAATTTGAGATGTTTGGAGGCTAATGCTAACGGCTGTTAGCTGTAAAAATACATTTAGCAGGCTAATGGAATGTGAAAAGTATACGGGAGTAGCTGCTAACTGTCCGCATGCATAAGGATCGAATGATGCTTCTCCTTTTTATTTCTATGCTCTAGCCCATTCCTGTGCAGAGTTATGCATTTTTTAAAGAAATACCCAGTATGCTCACTCCAGCCTCTAGGGGCAGCTTAAATTAAAAAAAAGAAGGATTTCCGCATGTGTCCAGCAGAGGGCACTGACATGATAAGAGACACCCCTGGCTTACAAGATCTGACGGGATCGGGCAGAGCAAAGGCCCGACACCTTTTTCTGGTCAGTGCTCAACATTTCTTCTTATCGTTTCGTTGGTCCTTAGTCGGTCACATTTTGTCCCAGGTTCATGGTGTGGTTCGTGGTGTGTTTGTGGGAGAAACACAGTTTACAGTTTATGTGGACAAATTGATCTCACTGTCCACAATGGCTTACAGTGACTGTTTACAATTGGTGAACTCTATGTCACAGTGCTCAATGGCCACTGCGGAAGTATTTATTTATTTTTGCAAACAAGACGTTTTTTGTTGACAAATTCAGGCAATTTTTTTTTTACATGTATCATATTTGTATTACTAGGGTTTTGTGAAATGGTTAGACTAACCTTTCATATACACTTTAACTAAAAAGGTTTAAATTAACAAATCAGCTGATTTCCACAGGAAGTCGTTTCCCCAGTTCCAGAGGACCACATGAACGCAGCAAAACAGTTATGTGCGTTACCGCGGCAACACAGCTCCCCTCTTTCACAAAGGCTGCTGCTGTTGGGTGAAGCTAACCACTGAATTCATTCATTTTAGACACAGAACACGTAAGTAACTGAGTAATGTGTGTTAATAATGTTTTATAAGGTTGTTTAGCACATTTTTAAGGATTAGTTTATTTATTGTTGGTGTTAATCACGATGAAGGTGAAGTTATAATCTCTCAGGAGCTAGCAGCTAATCGGCAGTTAGCTCAACAGGAGAGTAACTGTTTCTGTAGCAGCAAAAATATGAGAAAGTAACATTTATTTGGGCACTTGACGATCAGGCTATAGAAAAATATAAAACAAATACAAGTAAAACACTTGAATTGAGCTTTTCTTTGTTGCTATTCCATATTTTAATTTGGTGAAAGTTTAAAAGTCTAGGTCCAGCTTTAGCTCTGTTTGACAGGCGAGTAACATGTAAATTATCAGCTGAAGCCTCATTGTTTTCTCTGTTGTCTCTGTTTAGGGTTGAAGTCGCCGCCTGTTTGTTAAAATGTCTGAAGGCGAAACGTTCAGAGCTTTTGTTAACGAGCGGCTGGCTATGGCGGCTGGAGAGATACGTGCGCTGTTGGAAAGGACGACGGTGCAGTGTGAGGAGGAACTGCGCCGCTCCCAACAGGAGAACATTAGGAAACAGCGGCTTTTGGACCAGATACTAAGCCCGAGAGTCGTACTGGTCAGAGCGAGAGTCCAGGCGTCCCCAACGAGTCCCGGCCTGAACCAGGAAATCAGACAGACCCCGAGGATTAAAGAGGAGCCAGAGGAAGAGAGGATCAAACAGGAGGAAGAGCAGCTGCCAGTGTAGGCTCACACTTTCAAACACGTCCAAGTCACATTATTGTTCAGTTTATTCATATTTAAATCCTTGTTCAGGTGTTTCCCAGAGTCCAGTGCTGTGCGTGTGAAGAGAGAAGAGCCCTCCCCGCTTCGACGAAGACAAACTGAGCGCGGGAACACCAGCTCAGAGACGGAGGGACACACTGACGATGATGACGAAGACTGGGAACCTCCATTCAGCCGCTCAGACGCACAGATGGAGACGGAGGCTGATGGAGAAAATCACAACCAGGTCCAGAGCGGAGACAGAAGCACCAAAGTCTCCGCCCAAAACGAGTCTGTACCAGAGACGAGCGCTCCAGTCAACAACGGAGAGACGTCCTGGGCTGATGGAGGAGAAGAGGAGAAGAAGCCCCGGTGTCGTGTTTGTAACAAGAGATTTAAAACAAAAAGGATTTTACAAATACACATTAGAGTGCACACAGGAGAGAAACCTTACAAGTGTTCAACCTGCGACAAAACATTCACCCATAGCTGTACTCTAAACAGACACAGAAGAACACACACAGGAGAGAAACCGTATAGTTGTTCAATTTGTAATAAAACATTTGCCCGAAAATTTACTTTTGATCAACATAGACGAACACACACAGGAGAAAAAACGTATAGTTGTTCAGTCTGTCAGAAAACATTTGCCCGAAAAGCTGATCTCGATAGACATAGACGAACACACACAGGAGAGAAACCGTATAGTTGTTCAGTTTGTCAGAAAACATTTGCCTATAAACATGCTGTAAAGACACATAGACGAACACACACTAGAGAGAAACCGTATAGTTGTTCAGTTTGTAATAAAACATTTATCCAAAAATCTCATCTCGATGGACATAGACGAACACACACTGGAGAGAAACCGTATAGTTGTTCAAATTGTAATAAAACATTTGCCCAAAAAGCTCATCTCGATGGACATAGACGAACACACACTGGAGAGAAACCGTATAGTTGTTCAGTTTGTAATAAAACATTTGCCTATAAACATGCTGTAAAGACACATAGACGAACACACACTGGAGAGAAACCCTACAGCTGTCCCGTCTGTAAGAAGACGTTCACACAGCTCTCTCACCTCAAACAGCACAATAAAACACACACAGGAGAGAAACATTAACCTTGAAATATAATCTGAAAACGCATGAACACACACAGAGCTTGAACACATTTCACCAGATTTTTATTTAGTTCTGACGTTGCCTGTTTGTCTTGTTAGAAAATGAAATACTAAAGATTGTTCTATATTTAATTTGTACATGATTTTTTACTATTTAAAAAATGTTTGTTTTGTTAAAATTGACGTAACAGAAGATCGTTTGACTTGTTAAAAACTGCTTTTAAACATTTAATATGTTTAATGAGTAACTTTATGTAAAGATTTGTTGCTTTGTTAATGATTGTAAATAAGTTAAAGTAGTTGTATCAGAGATGTTTTAATGTGTTGAATCTAAGTGCATAGACTCTTGAAATCTGCATGTTTGACGATTTTTCTTTCTTTTTTTTGTCAATAAAAAAAGTTTTAAAACCTCATCACTTCAATCTGTTATGTTATGAACTAAAACAATTTTCACACAAATTACAATCTTTCCATTGTTAGTTCAAATTAAGAGAGCTGGCTACTGGGTCACTTCCACGCCTCACTCCAAGGACTTTTCGATTCATTTCAATGAACTGACAAAAAAATCTTTTGAATCTTTAATCCATAGTGCACCTTTAAAGTGAGAGTGCAGGCATATATGAGCAACACTTCCAGTATAGTAATACCAATGGAATATGGCCATACCAGAAGCTAAGCAGGGAGTGGCCTGGCTGGTACTTGGAAACACTAGGAAGGCTGGATGAATAAGCCCAAAGCCCATCTCGACTGCGCCTGCGTGAGTCAATCAGGCTCCACACCGCCATTGAAATGTGTGAGCGAGTTCAGGTAGCGGAGCCTGAACACTGAAGTATATTGAGCCATAACCGTGAACTGTAAGGCTCACGGGCACTGGTTTAAAGACTATAAGTCTCAAGTGCGCATGCGTTAGCGTTTCCGTTGCCAGCTCAGACGTGCTCTCACACAAACGTGGTTTTAGCTGATTTTTACAACACTTTTTCTTAAGCCTCGGGGTTCCCATTCGTTATTAACATCGCTTTCACCTGGATCTATACTTTCACAACTTTTAAACACATTCTAGTCTCAGCGCGGACTTGTGCTAACCGGCAGCGCGGACGTGTGCTAACCGGCGGCGCGGACGTGTGCTAACCGGCGGCTAGCTAATGGCTACACGACTCACCTCCACGCCCAGTTGCGGGGACTGTGCTGGTCTGAGCCAAAGATTTGCTGATCTGGAGCAAAGGATTTCCACGCTGTTCAACATCCAGGAGGAAAAGGACTCTAAGCCCAAAGGTCCGACTAGTTTTACTCCACGAAGGAAGTCAGAAAAATGGATAGTTGTGCCAGCTAGCAAAGCTCCCCGTAAGCGTGGCTCCCGTCACGCCGATAGCATAACGCTGGCAAATAGATTCTGGACAACGAGAATTTTCCTCCTCTGCCCAGTCTTACTCAATCCGGGACGCCCCCTCCAGGACTCTCGGCCCCCAGCGAGCCCACAGCTTCGGTCAGACACCGCGGTGGTGTGCACTACACCCCAGCTCCTGGTTACACTAATAGATCAATACCTCCCATTGGAAAACTGCATGAGAGTCAGTTTCCGGACCTTGGCTGCCCGCAAACACGCGAGTGTGCAGTACAGACGCAGCCCGAAGACCACGGCCCCTCCTCCCGCAACTCGAGTCCGAGCACTGGCGCCTCCTCCTCGGGCACGTTGGGACCGAGTGACCGGGGGGATACGTCTGCAGCTCCGTCCGGGCGCACCGATGGAGCAGCAGGAGGGGGCTCCTCCGCTGTGGATGTGGATCAGACTCGGAGCCGGGATCATGCCGCGGTGAAGCCAAATCCATCAGTCCGTGTGTTGGGAACGTCCATGGTCCGCAACGTGAGGGTGATTAACGGCCACACCTCCTGCCACCCAGGTGTTCTCGTGCAGGACATCAAGAACTCTGCCCCAAACATTCTCCACAATAGTCCTTCAGTCTCTACAGTAGTCATCCACGCCGGTACCAACGACCTCAAACTTATGTAGTCAGACAAACTCAACCAATACTTCATTTCACTCATCAACACCATTAAAAACAACAATAAAACTTGCATAGTTTCTGGACCATTCTCTGCGCCCCGTTTTGGGGATGGAGCATTTAGCAGAGCGAGGCTGCTCCGTCTATTTTTAAAGAACTACTGCACGGAGAATAACATCCCATACGTGGACAATTTCTTAACATTTTTTAACAGGCCTGGACTTTTCAAAAAGGACAGACTACACCCCAACTTCACCGGATCCCACCTGTTTTCACAGAACATTGAACTTACAATAGAATCCGTAGCATGAAGGTCTTCCTCCACACCCACCATTACGGATATTCCTGTTTTTACCAGCAGAGGGCGCACCAAAGGTAGGACTACTCGCACTGTTAATACCAATAACCTCAGACCTCTCACCAAAGCTCAGTCATCACATAGTTCCTTAAATACTCAGTCCCCAACCACAGTGAACATGGCTCTTTTAAAATGTCCGCTCTCTGCCCAATAAGTCTTTTATTGTAAATGATTTGATTTTAGATAATAATCTTGATTGTTTGTTCTTAACTGAAACCTGGCTGGATGCGGATGCCGTTCTCGCTGAGGCCTCTCCTCCTAATTTTAGCAGTGCCTTTTCAACCAGAAATGGAAAAAAGGGAGGTGGCACTGCCTCTATAAGCATAAATACTCTCGCCACCAAACCTATTTTATTTGATCAATACACGAGTTTCGAGCACCACGCAATTATCTTTAGTAACCCCCCGATTCTATGTGTCACTATCTATAGACCGCCCAAAAGATGTCCCCTTTTTATTAACGAATTCTCAGACTTTCATTTTAACTGGTGATTTTAATCTACACATAGACAACATTTTAGACCCGGCCTCAACCCCGTTTTTAAAACATTGTATGAGTCCTTTAAAGACGAACTTTTACACATGATGAATTGCTCTCTTCAGACGGGGGTCTTCCCTGCTGCCTTTAAGGGGTCGGTGGTGAGGCCCCTGCTGAAGAAGAGCAATTTGGACTGTAATGATTTTAACAACTTACCATTTTTAAGCAAAATCTTAGAAAAACTTGTCTTTATCCAACTTAATGATTTTATTACAACGTCCTTGAGAAATTCCAGTCTGGCTTTAGGGTAAACCACAGCACCGAGACGGCCCTTTTAAAGATCTTAAATGATCTTAGATTAAATTATGACTCACAGAAGGTCACAGTGTTGGTTCTACTGGATCTGAGCGCTGCCTTTGATACAGTCGACCATACTATTCTTTTAACTCGTTTAAAACACATCGGCCTCTCTGGTGCTGTCCACAAATGGTTTACATCCTACCTCACAGACAGGACATTCATGGTGAGTGTGGATACTTGCTCCTCTAAGGTCCATAACATTACATGTGGTGTGCCCCAAGGTTCGATTTTAGGCCCAGTGCTTTTTAACCTGTATATGCTCCCTCTTGGTGATGTCATCAGGAGACATGGAGTCAACTTTCATAGTTACGCTGATGATACACAGTTGTACATCTCCATGTCTCCTGATGACACCAGGCCAATGGATGCACTTTTTAACTGCATTTTAGATCAAATCCTGGATGGCAGAAAACTTTCTCCAGCTTAACCAGGACAAAACTGAGGTTTTAGTCATCGGTCCTGAGGCCCAGAGAGAGAAACTTTTACCCAAACTACAGTCATTGTCTTTTCATCCTTCCTCACAGGTGAAGAACCTGGGTGTGATTTTTGACTCTGAGCTGACTTTAATTCCACACATTAAGAATATCACAAAGATAGGTTTTTACATCTAAAGAACATAGCCCCGCCCCATTCTCTCTCGGGCCAACACGGAGACGCTAATGCATGCTTTTATCACCAGTCGTATCGACTACTGTAATGCCCTGCTTTCTGGTCTTCCCAAAAAGAGGATCTCAGGTTTACAACTTTTACAAAATCCAGCAGCTCGTGTCCTGACGAAGACCAGGAGGCGGGACCACATTACAGGAGGCGGGACCACATTACACCGGTTTCAGAGTCGCTGCATTGGCTCCCCGTGTGTTTCAGGACCACAGAGAACGTTCATGTTTTTAAGAGCAGGCTCAAGACCCACCTTTTTAGCTTAGCTTTTAACTGACATCTATTTATTTAGTCCTAATTATATATTTTGTGTGTGTGTGTGTGTGTGTGTGTGTGTGTGTGTGTGTGCGTGTGCGTGTGTGTGTGCGTGCACCTGTTTGTCTGTTTGTTATCTGTAAAGCACGTTGTGATACCTTTCGGTATGAAAAGCGTTTTATAAATAAAGTTTGATATGATTTGAGAAAGAGAAAAAGAGAGAGAGAGAGAAAGAAGAAGAAGAATATTTTTTGCAAAAACAATAATATATATATAATAACATATTATACATTTTTGGAAAGCTCTCAACGAGGTGGATGGCGAGCTCTTCGTATAACAGTTGGCCATATACCCCCATTCATTTTGCTGCAATAATAAGTATAAAGTCACTGTTTTACACGGTGAGTTTACGGTTGACAGGGGTAGAGGGCGTTGCAATTACAATAGGCCCTTGCAACGGCAGGCTGCTCGGGCCTAAAACGTAGAGATTACTTTAGGTCGTATTTGACCTACGAGTGACCCAGCGGCCAACTCTTCTAATCTGAACTAATAATGGAAAAGATTTAAAATTGTGTCTATTTGTGTGAAAATTGTAGTTTTAGTTTATAACATAACAGAGTGAAGAGATGAGGTTTGAAACTTTTTTTATTGACATAAAGGAAACATATATTGTCAAAGGTGCAGATTTCAAAACTCTATACACTGAGATTTAACGCATTGCAACATCTCCGATATTACAAATTTAACTTATTTACAATCATTCATGAAGCTAAACATTTTTCAATAAGAAAACTATTAATATTAACGATGTTTAATGTTTAAAAGCCATTTTTAAAAAGTCAAAAGATCTGTGACGCTAATTTTAACAAAACAAAAAGTTATTTCAATTGTAAATCATGTACAAACTTAATATGGAACAATAAAAGTATTTCATATTTTATAGTGTTTTCATATAACAGGCAACTTCGGAAATAAATCTGTGAAAATGTTTAATGGTGAAATGTGTTCAAGCTCTGTGTGTGTTCATGCGTTTTCAGATTATATTTCAAGGTTAATGTTTCTCTCCTGTGTGTGTTTTATTGTGCTGTTTGAGGTGAGAGAGCTGTGTGAACGTCTTCTTACAGACGGGACAGCTGTAGGGTTTCTTCCCTTGTGTGTGTTTGTCTATGTCTCTTTACAGCATGTTTATAGGCAAATGTTTTCTGACAAACTGAACAACTATACGGTTTCTCTCCAGTGTGTGTTCTTCTATGTCCATCGAGATGAGCTTTGTGGGTAAATGTTTTATTACAAACTGAACAACTATACGGTTTCTCTCCAGTGTGTGTTCTTCTGTGTCTGTTTAGAGTACAGCTTTGGGTGAATGTTTTGTCGCAGGTTGAACACTTGTAAGGTTTCTCTCCTGTGTGCACTCTAATGTGTATTTTTAAATGCTTTTTTGTTTTAAATCTCTTGTGACAAACACGACACCGGGGCTTCTTCTCCTCTTCTCCTCCATCAGCCCAGGACGTCTCTCCGTTGTTGACTGGAGCGCTCGTCTCTGGTACAGACTCGTTTTGGGCGGAGACTTTGGTGCTTCTGTCTCCGCTCTGGACCTGGTTGTGATTTTCTCCATCAGCCTCTGTCTCCATCTGTGCGTCTGAGCGGCTGAATGGAGGTTCCCAGTCTTCGTCATCATCGTCAGTGTGTCCCTCCGTCTCTGAGCTGATGTTCCCGCGCTCAGTTTGTCTTCGTCGAAGCGGGGAGGGCTCTTCTCTCGTCACACGCACAGCACTGGACTCTGGGAAACACCTGAACAAGGATTTAAATATGAATAAACTGAACAATAATGTGACTTGGACGTGTTTGAAAGTGTGAGCCTACACTGGCAGCTGCTCTTCCTCCTGTTTGATCCTCTCTTCCTCTGGCTCCTCTTTAATCCTCGGGGTCTGTCTGATTTCCTGGTTCAGGCCGGGACTCGTTGGGGGCGCCTGGACTCTCGCTCTGACCAGTACGACTCTCGGGCTTAGTATCTGGTCCAAAAGCCGCTGTTTCCTAATGTTCTCCTGTTGGGAGCGGCGCAGTTCCTCCTCACACTGCACCGTCGTCCTTTCCAACAGCGCACGTATCTCTCCAGCCGCCATAGCCAGCCGCTCGTTAACGAAAGCTCTGAACGTTTCGCCTTCAGACATTTTTACAAACAGGCGGCGACTTCAACCCTAAACAGAGACAACAGAGAAAACAATGAGGCTTCAGCTGATAATTTACATGTTACTCGCCTGTCAAACAGAGCTGAAGCTGGACCTAGACTTTTAAACTTTCACCAAATTAAAATATGGAATAGCAACAAAGAAAAGCTCAATTCAAGTGTTTTATTTGTATTTGTTTTATATTTTTCTATAGCCTGATCGTCAAGTGCCCAAATAAATGTTACTTTCTCATATTTTTGCTGCTACAGAAACAGTTACTCTCCTGTTGAGCTAACTGCCGATTAGCTGCTAGCTCCTGAGAGATTATAACTTCACCTTCATCGTGATTAACACCAACAATAAATAAACTAATCCTTAAAAATGTGCTAAACAACCTTATAAAACATTATTAACACACATTACTCAGTTACTTACGTGTTCTGTGTCTAAAATGAATGAATTCAGTGGTTAGCTTCACCCAACAGCAGCAGCCTTTGTGAAAGAGGGGAGCTGTGTTGCCGCGGTAACGCACATAACTGTTTTGCTGCGTTCATGTGGTCCTCTGGAACTGGGAAAACGACTTCCTGTGGAAATCAGCTGATTTGTTAATTTAAACCTTTTTAGTTAAAGTGCATATGAAAGGTTAGTCTACCCATTTTACAAAACCCTAGTAATACAAATATGATACATGTAAAAAAAAATTGCCTGAATTTGTGAACAAAAAACTTTAATAAATAAATACTTCCGCATTGGCCATTGAGCGCATGTGACGTAGAGTTTACCAATTGTAAACAGTCACTGTAAGCCATTGTGGACAATGAGATCAATTTGTCCACATAAACTGTAAACTGTGTTTCTCCCACAAACACACCACGAACCACACCATGAACCTGGGACAAAATGTGACCGACTAAGGACCAACGAAACGATAAGAAGAAATGTTGAGCACTGACCAGAAAAAGGTGTCGGGCCTTTGCTCTGCCCGATCCCGTCAGATCTTGTAAGCCAGGGGTGTCTCTTATCATGTCAGTGCCCTCTGCTGGACACATGCGGAATTCCTTCTTTTTTTTTATTTAAGCTGCCCCTAGTGGCTGGAGTGAATATACTGGTTATTTCTTTAAAAAATGCATAACTCTGCACAGGAATGGGCTAGAGCATAGAAATAAAAAGCAGAAGCATCATTCGATCCTTATGCATGCGGACAGTTAGCAGCTACTCCGGTATACTTTTCACATTCCATTAGCCTGCTAAATGTATTTTTACAGCTAACAGCCGTTAGCATTAGCCACCAAACATCTCAAATTATGAACGATTCAGATGTTTTCAGCTGTTGTCAACCCATCGACCACATTTAGGGGAGGCCAAAGCCTAGTTACAATTCATTAATAAATGTACAGACCGTTGGATAATTTACTTTAGATACAAATTAGCGTCTAAAAGTGTCCTCCGAGCTAAATCGGATTCTCAAATACACATCTAATAGACATTAAACATCATCTTATGTATCATAAGATGATGTTTAATTCACATGATAAAGAAACCACAGAAAAAGTATATCAATACAGTGAAACAACATGCCATCCTTGGCCGTACTGTAGGCTGCCTTCACTTTTCATATGTAGTTAGCGGTCGTTAGCGTTACTATGGGGTTTGAAGCAGAAGCTTTCAGCTCAAGATTTCTGAGCAGTTTGGGACTGTTTTAATCAAAGCACAGTCACTACGAAACAGCAGGGAATTGCCTTCATAGTTCATACCTGTGATCATAGTTCACAGGTATGAACTGTGATTTAAAATATTGTTATTTTGATTTATTTGTCACAATCAGATTTGGTTAACTTTCGTTTGACCAAACTTTAACGGCAGTTTGTGTCGCTGGTATGTTTACTAATAATCTAAATTTGCCCATTAGGAAATGGGAATAATTATTAACATAAAACATTGGTTGACTTAAAATATATGGATAATGATCCATCGATTGAAAAGAACAACGTTAAGTCATGTTGATGTGAAGGCTGCCATCTACTGTTTGTATTGGTAAATTATTATTAATATAATATTAATTATTATGATCATATGTGTTTTATCAGAAAAATGCCAACAGTCATTATTCCAGTTCCATTACATTACATTGGCTGCATAATTACATATGCGGGACCAAGATGGGGGCGTGGCGTCCTTATTGCGACAATGGAACGAAGCCGCTAAGGACATTTCTCCTTTTTATTTCTATGGGCTAGAGACTTACTCTTTTTTATTACATACTCAGACTGCCCTTGGGTAGACTGACGGAAGTACGGCGACCAGTCTGTCCAACTACACACTCACTACATTCACCCAGGCGTTGCCAAACGGTCTCCCATCAGAGAACCAGCCCGGCACTTCCTGCTTAGCTTCGTGATCTGATGGGATCGGGCAGAGAAAAGGCCCGACACATTTTTCTTGTTAGTGCTCAACATTTTTTCTCATCTTTGTTCCTGAGTCTGTCACATTTTGTCCCAGGTTCATGGTGATTTAGTTGTGGTTCGTAGTATGTTTGTGGGAGAGAGACAGTTTACAGTTTGTTTGGACAAATAATCACATTGTCTACAATGGCTTTACAGCAACCATCGTGGTGAACTCTATGTCATATTTTTTTCTTTTTTTTTTGTGCTGAAAATATTTTCTTGCCAAATTCAGGCAAACCTTTGACATAAATCTTTAATGTATTTGTGTCAACTACAGTTTAGTGAAATGGGTCGTCTAACCTTTCATACGCACTTTAACTAAAAAGCTTGCATTATTAGACGATAAATTAACAAATCAGCTGATTTACGGGGGAAAACATTTTCCCAGTTCCAGAGGACCACATGAACGCAGCAAAACAGTTACGCACGTTACCGCGGCAACACAGCTCCCCTCTTTCACAAAGGCTGCTGCTGTTGGGTGAAGCTAACCACTGAATTCATTCATTTTAGACACAGAACACGTAAGTAAATGTGAGAAATTTGTTTTATAAGTTTGTTTAACACATTTGTAAGGATTAGTTTATTTATTGTTGGCATTAATCATGATGAAGTTAAAGTTATAATCTCTCAGGAGCTAGCAGCTAATCGGCAGTTAGCTCAACAGGAGAGTAACTGTTTCTGTAGCAGCGAAAACATTTGAAAGTAACATTTATGTTGGCACTTTATGATCAGTCTACACAAAAATACAAATATAAAACTTTAATTGAGCTTTTCTTTGTGCCTATTCCATATTTTAATTTGGTGACAGTTTAAAAGTCTAGGTCCAGCTTTAGCTCTGTTTGACAGGCGAGTAACATGTAAATTATCAGCTGAAGCCTCATTGTTTTCTCTGTTGTCTCTGTTTAGGGTTGAAGTCGCCGCCTGTTTGTTAAAATGTGTGAAGGCGAAACGTTCAGAGCTTTCGTTAACGAGCGGCTGGCTATGGCGGCTGCAGAGATACGTGCGCTGTTTGAAAGGACGACGGTGCAGTGTGAGGAGGAACTGCGCCGCTCCCAACAGGAGAACATTAGGAAACAGCGCCTTTTGGACCAGATACTAAGCCCGAGAGTCGTACTGGTCAGAGCGAGAGTCCAGGCGTCCCCAACGAGTCCCGGCCTGAACCAGGAAATCAGACAGACCCCGAGGATTAAAGAGGAGCCAGAGGAAGAGAGGATCAAACAGGAGGAAGAGCAGCTGCCAGTGTAGGCTCACACTTTCAGACACGTCCAAGTCACATTATTGTTCAGTTTATTCATATTTAAATCCTTGTTCAGGTGTTTCCCAGAGTCCAGTGCTGTGCGTGTGAAGAGAGAAGAGCCCTCCCCGCTTCGACGAAGACAAACTGAGCGCGGGAACATCAGCTCAGAGACGGAGGGACACACTGACGACGATGACGAAGACTGGGAACCTCCATTCAGCCGCTCAGACGCACAGATGGAGACGGAGGCTGATGGAGAAAATCACAACCAGGTCCAGAGCGGAGACAGAAGCACCAAAGTCTCCGCCCAAAACGAGTCTGTACCAGAGACGAGCGCTCCAGTCAACAACGGAGAGACGTCCTGGGCTGATGGAGGAGAAGAGGAGAAGAAGCCCCGGTGTCGTGTTTGTCACAAGAGATTTAAAACAAAAAAGCATTTAAAAATACACATTAGAGTGCACACAGGAGAGAAACCTTACAAGTGTTCAACCTGCGACAAAACATTCACCCAAAGCTGTACTCTAAACAGACACAGAAGAACACACACTGGAGAGAAACCGTATAGTTGTTCAATTTGTAATAAAACATTTGCCCGAAAAGCTCATCTCGATGGACATAGACGAACACACACTGGAGAGAAACCGTATAGTTGTTCAGTTTGTAATAAAACATTTGCCCGAAAAGCTCATCTCGATGGACATAGACGAACACACACTGGAGAGAAACCGTATAGTTGTTCAGTCTGTCAGAAAACATTTGCCTATAAACATGATGTAAAGACACATAGACGAACACACACTGGAGAGAAACCCTACAGCTGTCCCGTCTGTAAGAAGACGTTCACACAGCTCTCTCACCTCAAACGGCACAATAAAACACACACAGGAGAGAAACATTAACCTTGAAATATAATCTGAAAACACATGAACACACACAGAGCTTGAACACATTTCACCAGATTTTTATTTAGTTCTGACGTTGCCTGTTTGTCTTGTTAGAAAATGAAATACTAAAGATTGTTCTATATTTAATTTGTACATGATTTTTTACTATTTCAAAAATGTTTGTTTTGTTAATATTGACGTAACAGAAGATCGTTTGACTTGTTAAAACTGCTTTTAAACATTTAATATGTTTAATGATTAACTTTATGTAAAGATTTGTTAATGATTGTAAAAATAAGTTAAAGTAGTTGTATCAGAGATGTTTTAATGTGTTGAATCTAAGTGCAAAGACTCTTGAAATCTGCATGTTTGACAATATTTCTTTCTTGTTTTGTCAATAAAAAAAGTTTTAAAACCTCATCACTTCAATCTGTTATGTTATGAAGTAAAACAATTTTCACACAAATTAAAATCTTTCCATTGTTAGTTCACATTAAGAGAGCTGGCTACTGGGTCACTTCCACGCCTCACTCCAAGGACTTTTCGATTCATTTCAATGAACTGACAAAAAAATCTTTTGAATCTTTAATCCATTGTGCACCTTTAAAGTGACAGTGCAGGCATATATGAGCAACACTTCCAGTATAGTAATACCAATGGAATATGGCCATACCAGAAGCTAAGCAGGGAGTGGCCTGGCTGGTACTTGGAAACACTAGGAAGGCTGGATGAATAAGCCCAAAGCCCATCTCGACTGCGCCTGCGTGAGTCAATCAGGCTCCACACCGCCATTGAAATGTGTGAGCGAGTTCAGGTAGCGGAGCCTGAACACTGAAGTATATTGAGCCATAACCGTGAACTGTAAGGCTCACGGGCATTGGTTTAAAGACTATAAGTCTCAAGTGCGCATGCGTTAGCGTTTCCGTTGCCAGCTCAGACGTGCTCTCACACAAACGTGGTTTTAGCAGATTTTTACAAAACCTTTTCTTAAGCCTCGGGGTTCCCATTCGTTATTAACATCGATTTCACCTGGATCTATACTTTCACAACTTTTAAACACATTCTAGTCTCAGCGCGGACTTGTGCTAACCGGCGGCGCGGACGTGTGCTAACCGGTGGCTAGCTAATGGCTACACGACTCACCTCCACGCCCAGTTGCGGGGACTGTGCTGGTCTGAGCCAAAGATTTGCTGATCTGGAGCAAAGGATTTCCACGCTGTTCAACATCCAGGAGGAAAAGGACTCTAAGCCCAAAGGTCCGACTAGTTTTACTCCACGAAGGAAGTCAGAAAAATGGATAGTTGTGCCAGCTAGCAAAGCTCCCCGTAAGCGTGGCTCCCGTCACGCCGATAGCATAACGCTGGCAAATAGATTCTGGACAACGAGAATTTTCCTCCTCTGCCCAGTCTTACTCAATCCGGGACGCCCCCTCCAGGACTCTGGGCCTCCAGCGAGCCCACAGCTTCGGTCAGACACCGCGGTGGTGTGCACTACACCCCAGCTCCTGGTTACACTAATAGATCAATACCTCCCATTGGAAAACTGCATGAGAGTCAGTTTCCGGACCTTGGCTGCCCGCAAACACGCGAGTGTGCAGTACAGACGCAGCCCGAAGACCACGGCCCCTCCTCCCGCAACTCGAGTCCGAGCACTGGCGCCTCCTCCTCGGGCACGTTGGGACCGAGTGACCGGGGGGGTACGTCTGCAGCTCCGTCCGGGCGCACGGATGGAGCAGCAGGAGGGCGCTCCTCCGCTGTGGATGTGGATCAGACTCGGAGCCGGGATCATGCCGCGGTGAAGCCAAATCCATCAGTCCGTGTGTTGGGAACGTCCATGGTCCGCAACGTGAGGGTGATTAACGGCCACACCTCCTGCCACCCAGGTGCTCTCGTGCAGGACATCAAGAACTCTGCCCCAAACATTCTCCACAATAATCCTCCAGTCTCTACAGTAGTCATCCACGCCGGCACCAACGACCTCAAACTTATGTAGTCAGACAAACTCAACCAATACTTCATTTCACTCATCAACACCATTAAAAACAACAATAAAACTTGCATAGTTTCTGGACCATTCTCTGCGCCCCGTTTTGGGGATGGAGCATTTAGCAGAGCGAGGCTGCTCCATCTATTTTTAAAGAACTACTGCACGAAGAATAACATCCCATACGTGGACAATTTCTTAACATTTTTTAACAGACCTGGACTTTTCAAAAAGGACAGACTACACCCCAACTTCACCGGATCCCACCTGTTTTCACAGAACATTGAACTTACAATAGAATCAGCAGCATGAAGGTCTCCCTCCACACCCACCATTACGGATATTCCTGTTTTTACCAGCAGAGGGCGCACCAAAGGTAGGACTACTCGCACTGTTAATACCAATAACCTCAGACCTCTCACCAAAGCTCAGTCATCACATAGTTCCTTAAATACTCAGTCCCCGACCACAGTGAACATGGCTCTTTTAAATGTCCGCTCTCTGCCCAATAAGTCTTTTACTGTAAATGATTTGATTTTAGATAATAATCTTGATTGTTTGTTCCTAACTGAAACCTGGCTGGATGCGGAATGCCGTTCTCGCTGAGGCCTCTCCTCCTAATTTTAGCAGTGCCTTTTCAACCAGAAATGGAAAAAGTGGAGGTGGCACTGCCTCTATAAGCATAAATACTCTCGCCACCAAACCTATTTTATTTGATCAATACACGAGTTTCGAGCACCGCGCAGTTATCTTTAGTAACCCCCCGATTTTATGTGTCACTATCTATAGACCGCCCAAAAGATGTCCCCTTTTTATTAACGAATTCTCAGACTTTCATTTTAACTGGTGATTTTAATCTACACATAGACAACATTTTAGACCCCATTTCTGCCGAGTTTTTAAATGTTCTTAATTATATGGATTTCACCCAACACGTCACGCAGCCAACTCACGAGAAAGGGCACAGTCTGGACCTGGTCCTCACGTATGGCCTGTCCACTACTGTGTCCTCTGTTATCGACCTCTGACCTCTGTCCACTACTGTGTCCTCTGTTATCGACCTCTGACCTCTGTCCACTACTGTGTCCTCTGTTATCGACCTCTGACTTCTGACCTCTGTCCACTACTGTGTCCTCTGTTATCGACCTCTGACCTCTGACCTCTGTCCACTACTGTGTCCTCTGTTATCAACCTCTGACCTCTGTCCACTACTGTGTCCTCTGTTATCGACCTCTGACCTCTGTCCACTACTGTGTCCTCTGTTATCGACCTCTGACCTCTGTCCACTACTGTGTGTTTTTTAATGTCACCGGTTTAATCCAGCGAGAATCCTCTGCAGAAACTGTGAGGAAACGTAATCTCACCCCTGAAGTGGCTGCGAAATTAATTGATCCTTTACAACAAATTCCTCCTGTGATTTTATCTGCTAACTGTGATTTTATTGTCGACAATTTTTACAGTAAACTACTCATCGCCCTCGATGCAGTTGCACCATTCAAACTTAAAAAGATTAATCCCAAACCCCTTCCCCCCCTGGAGAAACGAGGAGCTAAAGCAACTCAAGAGAAATCGCAGGAAGGCCGAGAGGAGATGGAGGAAATTTAAAATAACAATAAATTATCAAATATTCCGTGCTCAACAAAGAAATTCGAAGAAATTCTAGAAATTAAATCTTTTCCACAATAATCACCAACCACAAAAATAACCTAAAAGTCCTATTCTCAACAATAGAAAATGTTTTAAATCCTGATTTGAACAGACCTCCTTTACACCCCACAGACGCTCTCTGTGAGGCGTTTGCAGACCAGGGGGAAGATAGACACTATCAGATGTAATATTCTATCTACAAAAAGTAACATGGCTTTAAATACATCTGGTTGTCTACTTGTTCCAAAAGAAACACTGCACAGTTTTGTCCAGGTTAATGCTGAGATGATAAAGTTTTCTCCTCAGTGAGGCCCACCACATGTCTTTTAGACCCGGCCTCAACCCCGTTTTTTAAAACATTTTATGAATCCTTTAAAGATGAGCTTTTACACATGATGAATTGCTCTCTTCAGACGGGGGTCTTCCCTGCTGCCTTTAAGGGGTCGGTGGTGAGGCCCCTGCTGAAGAAGAGCAATTTGGACTGTAATAATTTTAACAACTTACCATTTTTAGGCAAAATCTTAGAAAAACTTGTCTTTATCCAACTTAAGGATTTTATTACTGCACATAACGTCCTTGAGAAATTCCAGTCTGGCTTTAGCACCAAGACGGCTCTTTTAAAGATCTTAAATGATCTTAGATTAAATTATGAATCACAGAAGGTCACAGTGTTGGCTCTACTGGATCTGCGTTGCAATTACAATAGGCCCTTGCAACGGCAGGCTGCTCGGGCCTAAAAAGTAGAGATTACTTTAGGTCGTATTTGACCTACGAGTGACCCAGCGGCCAACTCTTCTAATCTGAACTAATAATGGAAAAGATTTAAAATTGTGTCTATTTGTGTGAAAATTGTAGTTTTAGTTTATAACATAACAGAGTGAAGAGATGAGGTTTGAAACTTGTTTTATTGACATAAAGGAAACATATATTGTCAAAGGTGCAGATTTCAAAACTCTCTACACTGAGATTCAACGCATTGCAACATCTCCGATATTACAAATTTAACTTATTTACAATCATTTATAAAGCTAAACATTTTTTCAATAAGAAAACTATTAATATTAACGATGTTTAATGTTTAAAAGCCATTTTTAAAAAGTCAAAAGATCTGTGACGCTAATTTAACAAAACAAAAAGTTATTTCAATTGTAAATCATGTACAAACTTAATATGGAACAATAAAAGTATTTCATATTTTATAGTGTTTTCATATAACAGGCAACTTCAGAAATAAATCTGTGAAAATGTTTAATGGTGAAATGTGTTCAAGCTCTGTGTGTTCATGCGTTTTCAGATTATATTTCAAGGTTAATGTTTCTCTCCTGTGTGTGTTTTATTGTGCTGTTTGAGGTGAGAGAGCTGTGTGAACGTCTTCTTACAGACGGGACAGCTGTAGGGTTTCTTCCCTTGTGTGTGTTTGTCTATGTCTCTTTACAGCATGTTTATAGGCAAATGTTTTCTGACAAACTGAACAACTATACGGTTTCTCTCCAGTGTGTGTTCTTCTATGTCCATCGAGATGAGCTTTGTGGGTAAATGTTTTATTACAAACTGAACAACTATACGGTTTCTCTCCTGTGTGTGTTTTATTGTGCTGTTTGAGGTGAGAGAGCTGTGTGAACGTCTTCTTACAGACGGGACAGCTGTAGGGTTTCTCTCCAGTGTGTGTTCGTCTATGTCCATCGAGATGAGCTTTGTGGGCAAATGTTTTATTACAGACTGAACAACTATACGGTTTCTCTCCAGTGTGTGTTCTTCTATGTCCATCGAGATTAGCTTTTTGGGTAAATGTTTTATTACAAATTGAACAACTATACGGTTTCTCTCCTGTGTGTGTTCGTCTATGTCCATCGTGATTAGCTTTTTGGGCAAATGTTTTATTACAGACTGAACAACTATACGGTTTCTCTCCAGTGTGTGTTCTTCTATGTCCATCGAGATGAGCTTTTTGGGCAAATGTTTTATTACAAATTGAACAACTATACGGTTTCTCTCCTGTGTGTGTTCGTCTATGTCCATCGTGATTAGCTTTTTGGGCAAATGTTTTATTACAAATTGAACAGCTATACGGTTTCTCTCCTGTGTGTGTTCTTCTGTGTCTGTTTAGAGTACAGCTTTGGGTGAATGTTTTGTCGCAGGTTGAACACTTGTAAGGTTTCTCTCCTGTGTGCACTCTAATGTGTATTTGTAAATGCTTTTTTGTTTTAAATCTCTTGTGACAAACACGACACCGGGGCTTCTTCTCCTCTTCTCCTCCATCAGCCCAGGACGTCTCTCCGTCGTTGACTGGAGCGCTCGTCTCTGGTACAGACTCGTTTTGGGCGGAGACTTTGGTGCTTCTGTCTCCGCTCTGGACCTGGTTGTGATTTTCTCCATCAGCCTCTGTCTCCATCTGTGCGTCTGAGCGGCTGAATGGAGGTTCCCTGTCTTCGTCATCGTCGTCAGTGTGTCCCTCCGTCTCTGAGCTGATGTTCCCGCGCTCAGTTTGTCTTCGTCGAAGCGGGGAGGGCTCTTCTCTCTTCACACGCACAGCACTGGACTCTGGGAAACACCTGAACAAGGATTTAAATATGAATAAACTGAACAATAATGTGACTTGGACGTGTTTGAAAGTGTGAGCCTACACTGGCAGCTGCTCTTCCTCCTGTTTGATCCTCTCTTCTTCTGGCTCCTCTTTAATCCTCGGGGTCTGTCTGATTTCCTGGTTCAGGCCGGGACTCGTTGGGGGCGCCTGGACTCTCGCTCTGACCAGTACGACTCTCGGGCTTAGTATCTGGTCCAAAAGCCGCTGTTTCCTAATGTTCTCCTGTTGGGAGCGGCGCAGTTCCTCCTCACACTGCACCGTCGTCCTTTCCAACAGCGCACGTATCTCTCCAGCCGCCATAGCCAGCCGCTCGTTAACAAAAGCTCTGAACGTTTCGCCTTCACACATTTTAACAAACAGGCGGCGACTTCAACCCTAAACAGAGACAACAGAGAAAACAATGAGGCTTCAGCTGATAATTTACATGTTACTCGCCTGTCAAACAGAGCTAAAGCTGGACCTAGACTTTTAAACTTTCACCAAATTAAAATATGGAATAGGCACAAAGAAAAGCTCAATTAAAGTGTTTTATTTGTATTTGTTTTATATTTTTCTATAGCCTGATCGTCAAGTGCCCAAATAAATGTTACTTTCTCATATTTTTGCTGCTACAGAAACAGTTACTCTCCTGTTGAGCTAACTGCCGATTAGCTGCTAGCTCCTGAGAGATTATAACTTCACCTTCATCGTGATTAACACCAACAATAAATAAACTAATCCTTAAAAATGTGTTAAACAACCTTATAAAACATTATTAACACACATTACTCAGTTACTTACGTGTTCTGTGTCTAAAATGAATGAATTCAGTGGTTAGCTTCACCCAACAGCAGCAGCCTTTGTGAAAGAGGGGAGCTGTGTTGCCGCGGTAACGCACATAACTGTTTTGCTGCGGTCATGTGGTCCTCTGGAACTGGGGAAACGACTTCCTGTGGAAATCAGCTGATTTGTTAATTTAAACCTTTTAGTTAAAGTGCATATGAAAGGTTAGTCTAACCATTTTACAAAACCCTAGTAATACAAATATGATACATGTAAAAAAAAATTGCCTGAATTTGTCAACAAAAAACTTTAATAAATAAATACTTCCGCATTGGCCATTGAGCGCATGTGACATAGAGTTCACCAATTGTAAACAGTCACTGTAAGCCATTGTGGACAATGAGATCAATTTGTCCACATAAACTGTAAACTGTGTTTCCCCCACAAACACACCACAAACACACCACGAACCACACCATGAACCTGGGACAAAATGTGACCGACTAAGGACCAACGAAACGATAAGAAGAAATGTTGAGCACTGACCAGAAAAAGGTGTCGGGCCTTTGCTCTGCCCGATCCCGTCAGATCTTGTAAGCCAGGGGTGTCTCTTATCATGTCAGTGCCCTCTGCTGGACACATGCGGAAATCCTTCTTTTTTTTAATTTAAGCTGCCCCTAGAGGCTGGAGTGAGCATACTGGGTATTTCTTTAAAAAATGCATAACTCTGCACAGGAATGGGCTAGAGCATAGAAATAAAAATGAGAAGCATCATTCGATCCTTATGCATGCGGACAGTTAGCAGCTACTCCGGTATACTTTTCACATTCCATTAGCCTGCTAAATGTATTTTACAGCTAACAGCCGTTAGCATTAGCCACCAAACATCTCAAATTATGAACGATTCAGATGTTTTCAGCTGTTGTCAACCCATCGACCACATTTAGGGGAGGCCAAAGCCTAGTTACAATTCATTAATAAATGTACAGACCGTTGGATAATTTACTTTAGATACAAATTAGCGTCTAAAAGTGTCCTCCGAGCTAAATCGGATTCTCAAATACACATCTAATAGACATCATCTTATGTATCATAAGATGATGTTTAATGTACATGATAAAGAAACCACAGAAAAAGTATATCTATACTGTGAAACAACATGCCATCCTTGGCCGTACTGTAGGCCGCCTTCACTTTTCATATGTAGCTAGCGGTCGTTAGCGTTACTATGGGGTTTGAAGCAGAAGCTTTCAGCTCAAGATTTCTGAGCAGTTTGGGACTGTTTTAATCAAAGGACAGTCACTACGAAACAGCAGGGAATTGCCTTCATAGTTCATACCTGTGATCATAGTTCACAGGTATGAACTGTGATTTAAAATATTGTGATTTTGATTTATTTGTCACAATCAGATTTGGTTAACTTTCGTTTGACCAAACTTTAACGGCAGTTTGTGTCGCTGGTATGTTTACTAATAATCAACATTTGCCCATTAGGAAATGGGAATAATTATTAACATAAAACATTGGTTGACTTAAAATATATGGATAATGATCCATCGATTGAAAAGAACAACGTTAAGTCATGTTGATGTGAAGGCTGCCATCTACTGTTTGTATAGGTAAATTATCATTAATATAATATTAATTCTTATGATCATATGGGTTTTATCAGAAAAATGCCAACAGTCATTATTCCAGTTCCATTACATTACATTGGCTGCATAATTACCTATGCGGGACCAAGATGGGGGCGTGGCGTCCTTATTGCGACAATGGAACGAAGCCACTAAGGACATTTCTCCTTTTTATTTCTATGGGCTAGAGACTTACTCTTTTTTATTACATACTCAGACTGCCCTTGGGAACTCTATGTCATATTTTTTTATTTTTTTTTGCTAAAAAATATTTTCTTGCCAAATTCAGGCAAACCTTTGACATAAATCTTTAATGTATTTGTGTTAACTACAGTTTAGTGAAACGGGTCGTCTAACCTTTCATACGCACTTTAACTAAAAAGCTTGCATTATTAGACGATAAATTAACAAATCAGCTGATTTCCACAGGAAGTCGTTTTCCCCAGTTCCAGAGGACCACATGAACGCAGCAAAACAGTTATGTGCGTTACCGCGGCAACACAGCTCCCCTCTTTCACAAAGGCTGCTGCTGTTGGGTGAAGCTAACCACTGAATTTATTCATTTTAGACACAGAACACGTAAGTAACTGAGTAATGTGTGTTAATAATGTTTTATAAGGTTGTTTAGCACGTTTGTAAGGATTAGTTTATTTACTGTTGGCATTAATCATGATGAAGGTGAAGTTATAATCTCTCAGGAGCTAGCAGCTAATCGGCAGTTAGCTCAACAGGAGAGTAACTGTTTCTGTAGCAGCGAAAACATTTGAAAGTAACATTTATGTTGGCACTTTATGATCAGTCTACACAAAAATACAAATATAAAACTTTAATTTAGCTTTTCTTTGTTGCTATTCCATATTTTAATTTGGTGACAGTTTAAACGTCTAGGTCCAGCTTTAGCTCTGTTTGACAGGCGAGTAACATGTAAATTATCAGCTGAAGCCTCATTATTTTCTCTGTTGTCTCTGTTCAGGGTTGAAGTCGCCGCCTGTTTGTAAAAATGTGTGAAGGCGAAACGTTCAGAGCTTTCGTTGACGAGCGGCTGGCTATGGCGGCTGGAGAGATACGTGCGCTGTTTGAAAGAACGACGGTGCAGTGTGAGGAGGAACTGCACCGCTCCAAACAGGAGAACATTAGGAAACAGCGGCTTTTGGACCAGATACTAAGCCCGAGAGTCGTACTGGTCAGAGCGAGAGTCCAGGCGCCCCCAACGAGTCCCGGCCTGAACCAGGAAATTAGACAGACCCCGAGGATTAAAGAGGAGCCAGAGGAAGAGAGGATCAAACAGGAGGAAGAGCAGCTGCCAGTGTAGGCTCACACTTTCAAACACGTCCAAGTCACATTATTGTTCAGTTTATTCATATTTAAATCCTTGTTCAGGTGTTTCCCAGAGTCCAGTGCTGCGCGTGTGACGAGAGAAGAGCCCTCCCCGCTTCGACGAAGACAAACTGAGGGCGGGAACATCAGCTCAGAGACGGAGGGACACACTGACGATGATGACGAAGACTGGGAACCTCCATTCAGCCGCTCAGACACACAGATGGAGACGGAGGCTGATGGAGAAAATCACAACCAGGTCCAGAGCGGAGACAGAAGCACCAAAGTCTCCGCCCAAAACGAGTCTGTACCAGAGACGAGCGCTCCAGTCAACGACGGAGAGACGTCCTGGGCTGATGGAGGAGAAGAGGAGAAGAAGCCCCGGTGTCGTGTTTGTAACAAGAGATTTAAAACAAAAAGGATTTTACAAATACACATTAGAGTGCACACAGGAGAGAAACCTTACAAGTGTTCAACCTGCGACAAAACATTCACCCATAGCTGTACTCTAAACAGCCACAGAAGAACACACACTGGAGAGAAACCGTATAGTTGTTCAATTTGTAATAAAACATTTGCCCGAAAAGCTCATCTCGATGGACATAGAAGAACACACACTGGAGAGAAACCGTATAGTTGTTCAGTTTGTAATAAAACATTTGCCCGAAAAGCTCATCTCGATGGACATAGACGAACACACACTGGAGAGAAACCGTATAGTTGTTCAGTCTGTCAGAAAACATTTACCTATAAACATGATGTAAAGACACATAGACGAACACACACTGGAGAGAAACCCTACAGCTGTCCCGTCTGTAAGAAGACGTTCACACAGCTCTCTCACCTCAAACGGCACAATAAAACACACACAGGAGAGAAACAATAACCTTGAAATATAATCTGAAAACACATGAACACACACCGAGCTTGAACACATTTCACCAGATTTTTATTTAGTTCTGACGTTGCCTGTTTTTCTTGTTTGAAAATGAAATACTAAAGATTGTTCTATATTTAATTTGTACATGATTTTTTACTATTTCAATCATTTTTGTTTTGTTAAAATTGACGTAACAGAAGATCGTTTGACTTGTTAAAAACTGCTTTTAAACATTTTAAATGATTAACTTTATGTAAAGATTTGTTGCTTTGTTAATGATTGTAAATAAGTTAAAGTAGTTGTATCAGAGATGTTTTAATGTGTTGAATCTAAGTGCATAGACTCTTGAAATCTGCATGTCTGACGATATTTCTTTCTTTTTTTTGTCAATAAAAAAAGTTTTAAAACCTCATCACTTCAATCTGTTATGTTATGAAGTAAAACAATTTTCACACAAATTAAAATCTTTCCATTGTTAGTTCAAATTAAGAGAGCTGGCTACTGGGTCACTTCCACGCCTCACTCCAAGGACTTTTCGATTCATTTCAATGAACTGACAAAAAAATCTTTTGAATCTTTAATCCATAGTGCAGCTTTAAAGTGACAGTGCAGGCGTATATGAGCAACACTTCCAGTATAGTAATACCAATGGAATATGGCCATACCAGAAGCTAAGCAGGGAGTGGCCTGGCTGGTACTTGGAAACACTAGGAAGGCTGGATGAATAAGCCCAAAGCCCATCTCGACTGCGCCAGCGTGAGTCAATCAGGCTCCACACCGCCATTGAAATGTGTGAGCGAGTTCAGGTAGCGGAGCCTGAACACTGAATTATATTGAGCCATAACCGTGAACTGTAAGGCTCACGGGCACTGGTTTAAAGACTATAAGTCTCAAGTGACATTTCTTGCAAATATTTGTGTTGTCGATCTCTTGAAAGCGAGGGAACAGTCAGGGCGGCGGCTCCGTAGGCAGGAGCGGACCTGGGATCAGCCCGACACTGACACTCTCACTTTTTAAATCGTTTAAATTTGTCTTGTAATCACAGGGGAAAGTTTCAAAACGGTGTTAATGTTAAATATTGTGGATAAATTTCCATCTGTCAAATTTGTGCTCGATTAGAGATGTTAAAAAAAATACAAATAAAGTACATTTAGAAGCATAGCCTATAAGTATATGTGGTCTCTCTGGTCACAATAAAAAATAATAATAATAATTTACTGTCCACCTCCTTATTGACAAAAAAAAAGGATTCTATGTTTTTATTTCTCATTCCAGTTTAAATGTTGTGAATATCGGCGACATGAGGCCACAGTTTCAGACCCTGGACTTTGTCCAACACTCGCCTTCAAGGATCAGAAATGTTTTTCTCACACAGTTCACATTCCAACTATGTGAACAGTGACACTTTTGCTCCACGGCGACGACAAAAAACGCTTTAGATCATCAACTTTCCAGCGGTTAAAACGGTCCAAATCAGAGCTTTCTTCGTTCCTTTACGCTAACTATCATAATTGTTTGGTAGCCAAAAGAAATTCCAGTACCCATAATGCAACGGGCGACCCCAGATGGGCATTCGGCTTAAGTAGTGAGGGAGTGGTTGGTGGTGGTCGGAGAGGCCTATGGTGCAGGCCGGTCGCCTCGCTTCAGTCAGTCTACCCCAGGGCAGCTGTGGCTACAATAGTAGCTCACCATCACCAAGTACGGAGTGAATGAACAATTCAATGTAAAGTGTCTTTGAGTGTCCTGAAAAGCGCGATATAAAACCGATGCATTATTATTAGTGCTGTCCAACGATTCAAATATTGAATCACGATTAATCGCATGAATGTCATTAACTCGAGACTTAGAAGTAAATAATAAACCAATCACAAACAATGAATCTCACATTCTGTCGTTGAATCAATGAAAATGCTGCTCCCGGTTTTGCATTGGTGGCATAGGGGTTAGCCTCGCCGGCCAGTCGCAAGATGGCTGCCACGTTTGCCACGTCAACGAGCCTCGTGTCCGATCCAGACAAGGTTTCTTCATAAACTGGATTATTCAAGTAATCAAGCAATCCTCTACTTTTGAAGAGGGAAGTATATTTTTCGTTAATCATATCATTATTCTATAAATGTCATTGTTTATTATGGAAATCAAATGTGTCATGGACCTATACATTAGTCACTATGGACATGCATGGTTTCATAATTCTCCAGTAAATTAACTATCTTCTATAAATGCGTGAAGCCTGTATGTATGTCTGGAGGTGACCCCCCCCCCCCCCCAGTGCGCCCCCCTCTCGGCGGGGCGTCCCGTGCGGGGGCCCCTGATGTTATGACAGCGAGACCCCTGGCGTTTTGATTGGCAGGACGGTCCCAGCAGAGGACATGGCCTTCTGCTTTTGTGTTCAGGGAATCGGGCTGTTTACGACAACAGGACATATCAGCGAGCCTCCCTGTGCTACTCTGGCACAGTGGTTATCCTTCTCCCGCCGCTCAGCGAGGAGGTCGTGGGTTAGACTCCCGGTTTCTCCTTTGCATCAATGGATTTTTGCCTCGGGCAGTCGGGCATATTCCAAGATGACAATGCCAGGATTCATCCGTCTCACATTGCGGTTCGGGAAGCACATGGATCGGCCGCCACAGAGTCCAGATCTTAACCCCAGTGAGAATCTTTGGGATGTGCTGGGAAAGGTTTTGTGCAGTGGTCACACTCTCCCATCATCAATACAAGATCTTGGTGAAAAATTAACCTCTTAACCCACCCTGAAACGAGTCCATTTTGTCTAGTTTGGAAGTATCCAAATCTAAAAGCTTGTGGACTGGAGAGCAACAGTGTAATGCCTCATTTGAAAGCTAAGGCCGTTTTTAAACCGTTTTTTTGCTCACGTTGATGTCACATTTTCATTGCATTTTGTTGCGTTTTTGTCAATCTTTTGCATTTTTTTGCTGCGTTTTCATCCTCATTCGTGCATTGTTTTTTTGCTGCTATTTTGACGCTTTATTTCAAGAATCTTTTAGATTTTGGAAATGGCCGAACTGGAGAACATGTGCTCGGTTTAGGCCAACTCTGGATCTTTTGACTTTGCAGAAGTTTCTGGAACAATGTTACAGCGAATGTGCTGTATTTATTTATTTGAACAGGGACAGTGTACAATCTACATTAGCCTCAGAAAGGAGAGATGCATTGTACCAGGTTATAGCACTTGTGCTAATTTCCACCTGCAGTCCCTGGGCCTATTGTACATGTTTTTAGTGGTAGGGGAAACCGGAGTACCCGGAGGAAACCTACGCAGACACGGGAAGAACATGCAAACTCCACAGAAAGGCCCCGTCCAGGTGGGAATCGAACCCGGACCTTCTAGCTGTGAAGCACGAGCGCTAACCACTGTGCTACCCACTGCTACCCACTGTAATCAAAGCTCATGTTGGTTCAACCGAATATCAGCGCATGGGATTTCTTTTGGTCAGGCAGTGAAACTACTTCAGTCTGTAACCCCTGGAGCAGGAATCTCCAACATATTAGATGCATTTGTGAACAGAGTCTGCAAACCAATTAGGCAAATACAGTAGAGGACAGAGACGACAGCAGGACAGTCTCCTGGTAATGTCGGGATTTTTGGAGGAAAACCCTGACTTTATCCTGACGTCCTGCTGAGGGCGCGTGTGTGTAATTTGGCTATAGTTACACAAGTGTCATATGCAGTATATCATAAGTACTGTAGCGCTCTGATGGTTTTGTTTTGTAAAAGTACAACTGTGGCGTCTGTCTGACTCTTTTGCAGCTGAAGACACTGAAACAATACTTTTAGATCAATGCTCCTGTTCTTGTCCCTTTAAAAATAAACGTAATACTTACTAAGCCTGCTGAACATTGTATTAAAGATTTGAGCGAGAAAAGCAAAACAAAAGCAGCCTAATATTTTGTAAAAAGCTGATTGTGTTCCGTGATGATTTGACTGTTGCGCACAGAAAGCTTTGGTTCATTGATTATTAATACATTTAGACACTTTTGCTGACTCAAACATCACAATTCAACGTTTTTGAGTCACGATTATTCCGAGATGATCAAAATTACGGGAGAATTTCACAAAACCTTTACAGTTAAATGTTATCTGTGCTTTTTTATATTGATTTAAGGGTTGAAAACGTACTGAACATGCATCATATTAGTAGCCAAATCCAAAGGAAACAAATCGGTGTGAACGTTTTCAAAAGGTATTCTGTAAGATATTCCCTCTCTGATCTGTGGTCTCATGAATTCACCATGAAAAGAATACGATTCTTCACAAACGCTTAAATGTGCTTTATTGAAAAAAGAAAAAAAAGAAAAAAGTGACATTGATTGACGCC
The DNA here is from genome assembly GCA_021464625.1 of Proterorhinus semilunaris. Classification (NCBI taxonomy): domain Eukaryota; kingdom Metazoa; phylum Chordata; class Actinopteri; order Gobiiformes; family Gobiidae; genus Proterorhinus; species Proterorhinus semilunaris. The sequence continues at coordinate 3,851,243 of CM038356.1, read as the reverse complement.
GACTAAAACCGGCCTGTTTTACTCCGTCGCTCCAAACGTCCCGGCGCATTACACGGCGGCGGTTTGGATGAGACGAGAATAGCCGCCGTTTCCCTTTGAGTGAGGTCCCGTGTTTAGCATAACAAAAGGCTTTGGACCGCTCTGTCCTCCGGAGTGACGGACGCAAGGGGGAACAATGACAGAGAGCGCCTCCTGTTGTTGTCGACGGCTCGCGGGGAAGAAGCCACGTCTGAGGTCAGCGCGATTACGCAACGTGGGAAAATGGGGAATAGGAGAGAAATTAATCAACACACGATTTAAGCATGTATTTAGAAGACTATTTTGTGTGTTTTCACCAATGGCCGCTGACTGCTCTGCTTTGTGACTACGACGCTGGAGGCCGCCATTGCTCCACCTTTGCTGTAGTACCTCCATATGACCGCTATTCCCCCATTGGAATGCATTGGACTTTAGACACGTTAAAAACAACTTTAATGCCGGTGCCTAATGGTTTAGAAGTGGCTAGAGCTAGATATTCCTCCTGTGATTACGCTGGGTTAAAAACAATCTGGGGCACCCGGCTTTTTATCGTAGAAATACATTTTAGAAATCTTGCATAATTAATGAGGGCCTGACTTTGATTGACAGACCGTTTACGTCGCTGCCTGGCCATGGGCGCGATTACAACAGAAATACACGCCCATTACACGCCCCACGAGGGACAAGCAGGGCCGGGTCTACAGTCAAGATCCCGCCCTTATGCCCTTTTTAGGAACGTCAGAGCTGGAGAGGAGAAACCTGTAAATCCGCCATGATTTCCCCCTCGAACGTGGTCATTTTGGTAAACGGGGAGGAGTGAGGAGGAGGAGTCTATTCTTCATACAGTCTATGGTTTTCACTAATCGGTTGGCTGCAGCAATAGCCTGGACCACTGTTTTTTTTTTTCATGCAAAGCCAACTAAATATATATAATCCCATACATCAGTGCTAGGTTTGCATGCTGGCCTGTGTCTGGGTGGGTTTGCTCCGGCAGCTGTGGTTTCAGAGACTGACTCTATTAAAGCGCGATATTGAAGCGCTCATCAGCGCTTTAATATCGATCTGGAGTGGCTCATGTTGAAATCATTTGTGGAAACGGATAGACTTTGAGCGGGAGCGGATTGGATCGAGCCGCATCTCGTTTTAGCCAATCCCAGCGAGGGGTGTCGAGCAAAGCTAAGCAGCAAAGTCCGGCAATATTTTTGTTGGACAACCTTTGCCGCCGCTTCCTTTTGTGCTCATGACTCACTGTGCGTCGGGGGATCAGGTCTCCGAGGAGAACCTCACCGAGGCCAATGTGATCAAATGATATTGTGCGGTATTTGCACCGCGGCACGAAAACAAACAAACGGCTCACATTTTAAGGCAGAAAAGCGGCTTGTCACTGCAACATTTGTATCTATTTTAGACTATGGAGACCTGCTGTACATGAACGCGTCTGCTCAATGTCTACACAAGATTGACACTGTATATCATGCTTCTCTGAGGTTCATTACTAGTTGTAGGGCCATGACCCGTCATTGTGAGCTGTATTCTCGAGTGGGATGGCCTTCTTTGTCCTCCAGGAGGCTGAGTCATTGGTATACTTTTATTTATAAAGCCATGCTTGGTCTACTGCCCTCTTACATCTGTAACCTAATCTCACGGAGGAGCACTGGCTCTTATAGTTTGCGTTCAAATTATCATCTGTTGCTCACTGTTCAATTTGCCCGTTCAGAACTGGGAAAAAGGGCATTTGTTCATTCTGCTCCTTCCGCATGGAACATGTTGCAAAAAGACTGGAAAATAACTGATCTTATTCCATTGAACGGATTTAAGTCCAGAGAGCGAGCACTTGAGTCAACCTCTTGTAAATGTTTTTTATAATGAGTATGTAATATGTATGTAATTCTTCAACTGTATCTTTTGCTGCCTCTTGGCCAGGACTCCCTTGAAAAAGAGGTTTTTAATCTCAATGGGACTTTCCTGGTTAAATAAAGGTTAAATAAAAAAAATAAAAATGAGAACGATGTGGAAGGAGAGATACAAGCGCGAGGAGACGTCACACAGGTCCATATAAATGATGTCCAGAGAAAACCTGTGTCAAAAATCCTGAAATATCCCTTTAAGATAAAATCATGTAGAATTGTGAAATTTGCAGTAAAAAGTACCACGTGGAAAAGTGTGCTAATTCAGCCAGAAGCTTGTGGGCCTCCAAAAACTGGTCTGCCGCCGCACTTTGGGCACCACCGGCTCAGGGCATCAAAACGACTTTAATTACAGCGGTGGCATCGTTTCAATACAAGCGTCTGCAAAGTCAAAGGATTTATCTCCATCGGTTGCATTCATTTTTCACCAAGATCTTGTCCTGATGATGGAGGAGTGCGACCATGGGGTTTAGATCTGGACTCTATTATGCACGCGAGCGTCACGTGACTTCCGAGTGGATTCTAAGTAGTCGTCTGCGTTTCCTGTCTCCGTTATTCCCCGATGAGGTCTTGTCTAAAATAATGAATAGCTGAAGATCACATGGTAGACGGTGAGTTACTGGTGGAGTCACAGCATCAGGTTAAAAACATCACGTCCGGAGCAAAACATTCACTGGAGGAAACGTCCGTGCTCATCACGATAAGCGTTTTTGTCTTGAAGCTAACGGCTAACACGAATTAAAATGAAAATAGCTTAGGGTGACCAGATGTCCCAGTTTACCCGGGACAGTCCCAGTTTTGAGCCCTCTGTCCCATGTCCCAGGGGATGTCTCCAAAACTATTGATTTGTCCCAGTTTTTCTAAAGCTCTGACCCAGGTGTCCCGGTTTTTCACTAGCACTATGCTTTAAACTATAAGGCTATAGGGGCATGCGTAAAAAACATTAATAAATAAGATAAAATAAAAGTGACATATGGTATTCAAGTCATTTAAACCCATGCTCGACCGAGAAACAACTAATAAAACTCCACACACTCGGTGAACGAACCGTCTTCCCGCGGCTCCTCCGAGACAAACTGTGAACCTCCGCTGATGAAAGCGATTAGCGACATTAACCGCCGCGATGAAACAACAAATCAAATCAATTAGGGGCGAGCGTGACGCGTTTGAAGCGTTCACGCAGGAGCACCTGGAGACACCGCGCTCTTATTAAAACATCTATTAGCAGGATGCGAACCCGAGAGGCCCGTTTCTGCTTTAATTACGCTTTACACAATCACGAGCCTGCGAGACGAATTCACCCGAGAGTTTCAGACGAGTCCCAACGCAGACGATGGTTAATCAAAGAGCACAAATCAGTTGTTTATTATGGAAATCGTGTACTTAAGTAGAGTTTTTGAGGATCTGCACTTCGCTTGAGCAGTACGTTTTGTTGAGAACCTTCTGTTTTTACTCCACTATATTTGAAAGATAAATATATAATACATTCCACTCCACTACATTTCTATAAAAAGGTTCCAAGGTAAAAAGTGCAATTTTGTTCATTTTAAAAGCTTAATAACGCACACTCCGGAGCAATAAGTGGCGCTGTGGGGACACTGTCAATGCCGTAGACTTAGGACAAGGAAGAAGGTGTGTCCGTGTTGCCGTACAGAGGGTGGATTCAGGCACAGTTTTTATGTTTTTGAGGCTGAAGTTTATGCTTTTCTTTGAATACTTGATCATTTTCCACAGCAAAAGCTTCAGTACTTTCACTTAAAGGGATATTTCAGGATTTTTGACATAGGGCCTCAGTTCCTAGTTATCCAGAGTGTTGTTGATTTCTGGAGAGATATATATTTTTTGTATTCATGCAGTCCTTATATTTGAAGAGTTTAGTGGCGCTAGGCTAGTGCATGTCTATGGTAACTAGTAGCCTGCATTAAAAACCTCTTCAAAATCATGGGCTCGTCCTCCAAACGTCGCCATATCTGATTTGTAGAAAGCTCCTTTGTGAATTCCACGTGTAGTAACGCCGGCCGCAGGTAAACAAACTACTGTAGATCCGGTAACCTGGCAGATCACTCCGCCGCTGCGTAGCTTACAACCAGGAAGCTGATGCTGCTCAAATATAAGTTATTTTAAATGCAAACAGGTTATATTTAAAACAGTATTCAGTCGACACAGACATTTATATCAGTAGTCCGGCGTTATAAGTGATTTTCCTCAGGTGCACTGTGCTTGGGTCAGACTGTTTTTAATGCAGGCTACTAGTTACCATAGACATGCACTAGCCTAGCACTAGCCTAGCGCCGCTAAACTCTTCAAATACAAGGACTGCATGAATAAAAAAAAAAAATTAGGCTCTATGTCGAAAATCCTGAAATATCCCTAAGTAATAATTTGACTGAGCGACTTTTACTTTTATTGGAGTAATATTTGACAAGTACTTTCTGTACCTTTACTCGAGTAATTAACGAAAGACACTGTCAGTCAGGGGTTTTCAAACGTTATTCTTTGAGGAACGTATATTGAAGTGTATACAGAGTGAAGGACCACAGATCGGTGTCAATGCAGTGAAAATTTCAACTGGGTGCATTTAGCAGAGTTTCAACCCTTGTCCGAAACTTGTATTCAGGCTTGGAACCTTAAAACCAGCTAATCTCTAATACCATCTCTGAGGCCAGAAGCCTGAAGGCCACCAAAAATTGGTCAGAGGGTCGCATTTGGCCTTCGAGTAGGCAAAAAAATAAAAAATGGAAAAAAAAATCCCCTGTTTTCCAGTTATGGGCCAGTTTTCATTCACCTATTGCCTCATTTTCACAAACAGCTGTTAAAATGACCACCGATTCAACATTTCTTCATAGATTTATCTGTGAAATTGTGAATTCGAGGGTTGTTTTCTCAGAATGCATTGCAGCTGCAACTTCTCCGCACAAATAGCACCTTAAAACACTTTCTTATGTTTGTTCAGAGGGATTTTTCCATATCTAATCGCTTCCTTTTGAACCTTTTGGAACGAAATTTGAATATTTACAGATTTTTTTTCACGGTATCTAAATTTCTCCTCGCAGAAACCACGTGGGGCACTGTGCGTGTGGTAGAGCCCGTAACGTTACATGAGGATATGGAGCGTATATTGTACAGTGTGACTTCCTGGTTGCTCCTCCGCTGGGTTCGGGAGGTCCAGGTTGTCCAGAAGGAGCGGCTGAAGCTCCTGTTCCTCACTGTGAAAGGTTCCTCACAGGTTAAGGAACAGGAGGAGGGGAAAGGAGCGATCTCTTTTTAGATGCCGCCTATTGGACTAAACAAGGTTTGAACTTCCTTTTGCACAGAGTCAAACAATCGATCCATTTGAGCGATCGCCGCCCTTCAATTAAAACACGTGCTTGGATTTACATATTCATCGTGATCCTTTCTCTCTCTCGTAATGAGATACGTCTCAGCGGCAGATTCCCTCCACATCTTCTGCATGTGACCCCCTCATTCAGCCCCGCGCGCGGTGATTATTCGAGGAATGAAAAACCCACTTCGTATCTCGCGCCGTCGTCCAAATGGGGTCACGAAGGGTCGAGCGCGTTTTGATTACGGACGAACCCGGGACGCGGCGCCAACGCCGTTGTTCAAGACGACGACAAGATGGAGGTCGAGCCGCGCGTTTCATCCGTTCAGGAGGAATAAAAGTGTGATTGGATTTGAAGCGAGAGCGAGACGTAAAGATTGGAGCGAGATGAAGCGATGGAGGCGATTGTTTTACAGAACGGGACGATGTCAAACACGCAGCTCTACATCGTGTCTTTAGAGAAGACTTGTCTGAACATATCTCAGAACGAAGAGTGTTTGGATAAAGGCCAGATGATACGACCACGTTACATGTAATCAGGACAGGGCTTTTCAATACTGATACTTTAACCTTACTTGGTTTTCAACGCAGATACGATACTTTGTTTGATACCTGTACTCAAATATGTGTCATATAGAACCATAAAACAGATTAATAATGTGCATTTATTCCTTTTCCTTCCATTTATTTTGTTTTTTCATTTGTATCATTTGTTTGAGGTGAAACAACCAAGAAACATCCATAACGTTCCATATTTTCAATCCCTAAATTATATTTTTTCCCCCCCCAAATTTTCTCAAATTTACCCACATTTTTCATGTGCTTTTCTAAAAAAATGTTCCCAAATTTTTCTTTTTTCCTCACATTTTTCCTCTTTTCTACCCCATTTTTGCTCAGGTTTTTTCCCCAATTTTCCTGAAATATAAATTTCCCCCCCACATTTTTTCATTTTTTTATAAATAATTTTTTCCCCCAATTTTGCCCCAAATTTTCCCAGGGTTTTTTTTCATGTTTTTTCCCAATCTTTTAAAGTTTTTCCCCAAATTTTTCCAAAATTGACCCAAATTTTGTATGTGTTTTTTCCACCATTTTTCTTTCCAATCCCTCCCCCATTTTCCCCCCTTAATTTTTCCCAATTTTAACCCTTAATCTTGAAGAAAATTATATATCGTTTATTTTTTCGATACCAGTAGCACATCAGACTGGTTTAACGGTACCCAGCCCTAATTGTGACTGGTCTGCGTGACAAAGTGAAGGCAGCCATGTTGGACATACACAGCACCATTTCTCATTCGAAACGACCCAAATTCCCAGAGCTTTCAGGACAGTCCACAGCCGGTAAATACTTTATTCCTCTCACCCTCCTGGACCCAGCGATGGACACAGAGTCGCTCCTCAGGGACAGCAGGTCGGAGCAGGACATGTCGGCGTCTGTGCAGCCCAGACCGGAGCCCACGTCCCGGGGCAGAGACGCCCCTGAAGGAGGCTCCATCTCCACAGGACCACGGGGGTAAGACGAGTCCAATGTCCCGTATGACTTTACTGAAGAAGGCACACCGGCTGGGTCACCGCGGCGAAGCTGAAAACACAGAAAGAAAACATTCTGGTGATGTCGTTTAAGTTTGGCTGAAAACACTGTGGGAGGAAACAGGATTTTATCACGACATGAGGCTGGACTGGTACTGCACACGCAAACACACATACTGGAATACGCAGACTGACTGGGATACGAGAACTCCTCCACTTGATTCGAGGAGTCTCCCCCCCGACCCGGAGACTCTTTATAGAAATGTCTTTTCAAACAGATCCTGAAAAACTCCACTTCAGCACTGGAGGTAAATCTACTCACTGACCACCTCCACATTGTGCTATTTCTAAAACCAACCTCAGCATCAACACACGTCGCCTCGACTTAAGTGTAGGCATCAAGTCTCACGGGAGCTCATTATTCCTCTGCGTCCGGGACGGTCCCACACAAGAGAGCGTCGGATCCCATTAAAAGGAACCTGGCAGACGGTGAGCAGGGAATCCATGTACGTGCCACAATCACATGAGTTTAGGGAGAACCGTAAACAGGAACGACGCCTTGTTGGTGAAGTCACGCAGGATTAGAGCTGACGTTTGGAGGTTTTTATATAAAGGCGATATCGCTGCAACGGTTCGGCAACATCGAGACTGACAAGAATACAATGTTTTTATCTGAGAAAGTGAAGGCTTGATGCGCTAAACGTGCAAAAACATAACGCCCAATGCTTCGGATCGAACACTTCTGGAAGGTATTGAGTCAAAATAGGACAGGGCTTATCCATAAACTATTCTGACTTTTGACAGAATTGGAATTCAAGAAGCTCACTTAACATTGAAGGAAGCTGCTTTCCGATTGCAAAATGAATAGCTTGGTTTAAAGTGGGGGGTTTGCATTTTCTCCACATGTTGACGGACGTTTCCTCATGAAAACTTGTACTATAGGTTCACCTTTGAGCTCAGGACCCCACAGAAGGTAATCTAGAAACATGTTCCTGACATAAGTATATTTACTCTTGATTTGAGTAGGTACATAATAAAAGTCTGCCTGTGAAACAAGTATTCTTCCCATATATACACAAAAACATCTCATTGCACTTTGACAAAATGGCCGATCCGTGGGGAAATGGGGAAAACAAAGGATGAGGAAACCTTTGACTGCACTTTTGCTCTGTGGCATTAATACTATTTTCATTTTATATTTGGTCCGAAGTAACTCGAAGTAGCGTAACTGCCTCTACATTTTTGAAACAGTAACACATGCAACACAAACATATGACATTTTAAAGCTGTATCTACTATAGAATATATCAAAGATTTTCGACACAGTTTACTATAATAAAATACATCCATCCATCCATTTTCTTCCACTTGTCCGTTGCCGGGTCGTGGGGGCAGCTGTTGGAGCTGCACCGGCCCCTATAGCGCCCCCTGCAGGTGGTGGGTCCACAGACGGACGGCCTCATGGTTCTAACCTGGGCCTGTTGGTCTCTCATAAGGGGCTTCTGGTCGGGACAGTGCAAGTTAATGAACAAGCCACACCGGATTGTAGCCTTGGGCTAATTTCTATCCGTCGTCCCCCATGCGCACTCTCAAACACACTCTCATTCACCCTGGCCTATTGTACATGTTTTAGTGGTAGGGGAAACCGGAGTACCCGGAGGAAACCTACGCAGACACGGGGAGAACATGCAAACTCCACACAGAAAGGCCCCGTCCCTGGTGGGAATCGAACCCGGACCTTCTAGCTGTGATGCACGAGCGCTAACTGCCCATAAAATACAGCAATAGAAAATTCCTACACAAACTTTTCAATCACACAGACTCAGACTCACTTATTTACAAATGGGGGTGTTTGGGTTTGTCGTCTCGGGGTCGTTACAGCCTCAGTATCAGTGGGATGATTTAAAACAAGACTCTGTCGAGCTGTGGAGGATCTGAGCGCCCTCTCGGCTCCGTGTGCGGAGGAGCTGGAGCTAATTGACTGAAGTGGAGCTGAAATGATGCGTGAAGTTATTTATTCCCTGCAGACCCTCCCCCTCTCTCTCTGATGGAGATGCTCAGACTCATGTGAGTGCAAATAGGATTAAGCCGCATTAGAGCCAGATAAAGTGAGCGTGGAGTGGTCACTGGAGGGCGCAGGGTCCACGGGCGCCCGGCGGAGGAGACGGGGGGGTTAACCGTTTCTCTGCTGGACTGAAGCGACTCTGCTCACACGACGGCAACGTGTACGGACTTTACCACGAGAACAACCTTTGTTTGTGAAGAAAGTGATCAACCTCTTAACCTACTACATTTCCTCCAGTTCGGCTTCACCCAAATCTATAAGCTTCTTGAAAAAAACTCAAAACAGCCACAAAAACGAGACAAAAAAAGCCACAAAAACACAACAATAAAGTGACAAAAAACAAACTAACAAAAAACTTGACCAAATCGCAACATACGAGCGACAGAAACATGACAAAAAAGCGATAAAAAAAGTGACAGAAGAGCGACGATGAAGAAAGTAAATGCGAGGAAAAACAGGGTGTCAAACAGGCGGCCCGCGGGCCAATTCGGCCCCTGCCCTTTAGAGCATAAATTCCAGAGTATGTCCACAAAAAAAAATCGCCCATTCCTGTGTGGAGTTATGAATTTTTAAAGAAATGACCAGAAAACTCATTCCAGCCACTAGGGGGACGCTTAAAGGAACAGGCCGTTCTTCCACACTGAGATCTGTTCTTACCTGAGCTTAGCTAATATACGTACCTGCCTGCTCTTTGTGCCCGTGGAAGAGCGCGGTCGCTTCTAACTTCACCCCAGTATGGAGCTATAGGGATACGCTGGGAGAGGCCAAATGCCAACAACATCTTTGGTCTTTTTGCGTGACTGAGCGCACGCACAAAGACCAGACAGGTACGCATCAACTCGTCTAAGCTCAGGTTAGAACAGAACTCAGTAAACGCTGGCCTGTTCCTTTAAGCCGCTCCCGAGTGACAGGAACGATTTCCACACGTGTCCAGCAGGGGGCACTGACATAATAAGAGATCAGGATATGAATCATAGCCACATGTAAACGGTCAGTCTGGCCCGGGGCGCCTGTGGCTTCAATACCAGCTTACAGGAGTGAATGAATATAGACCACAGCACTTTGAGAAACTTGTGACACAGGCTTGTAAAGTAAAAAATCTTCTATTGAGTATTTTCCTGTTGACAACACGACAAAAAAGTGTAGGTCAGTTTTGTAGTTCTTAGCTTTCAAACGAGGTCTGTGGGTGCTGTACTTCCCTGGAGCAGCATTTTGCTTGAGTTCGGCGTAACTCGGGCCTAAACGCTCTCAAAACTTTACACAAATGCTACTTTTAGTCGACTCATTGACACGTTCAGACTTTTATCATCGAAGCTTTTTCTTTATGCTAATATTTCATTTTGTCTCTGAATCGAGCCGTGAAAGAAAAAAAGGAAAAAAAAAGTGCGTACGAAATCTGCCACACTGATCAAAGCGCTCACCGGGAGCCTTTTCTCCTCTTTCTATTTCCGATCGCTCATTGGAAATATTAGTGCGGATTTGATTCGTGAGGCGTCGTGAGAAATGAGAATTCACAATTGAAACTCTCCACTTTGGAAACGTCATTGAAGAGTGAAAACTGTCAGATTTAAAAGGAAGAACAAAGGATGGAAGACTGAAACAGGAGCTAACGATGAAGCATTAAGAGCTTGTTTGGTTTATAAATGACCAAATCTTCATAAGCAGCCGTTACATTTTGCTCTTACTGCCTTCAGTTGAATTCGAAAAAGACTGAGACTTTGATAATTGCCCCTGAGCAAAAAATCCCCTCAATTGTAAACCACCTTGGTCCCCTGGGCTCCTCGGTTCAGTCGAGCATCAGAAATCTTGGTGTTTGGTTTGACCGGTCTCGGTCTCTTGACGTCCACTCGAGACACTCGGCCAAAAACTGTTTTTTCCATTTGAGAAACATCGCCAAGTTGAGGCCTATTTTATCCAACTCTGATCTAGAATTGGTGATTCATGCTTTTATCTCGTCTCGTTTAGATTATTGTAACTCCCTTTTCACTTGTTTTAACAAATTTGCTTTGAATCGTCTTCAAATGGTTCAAAATGCTGCGGCGCGGCTTTTACCGGCTCTAGCGGACGGTCACACATTACTCCCATTTTATCCTCTCTGCACTGGCTGCCCATCAAATTTCGAATTGAATTCAAAATGTTAGTTTTGACTTTTAGAGCCTTGCATGGTCAGGCTCCCAAATACGTGTCCGACCTGCTGTGCCCTTACTCCTCCGGTCGCACCCTTAGGTCCTCGGGCCAGAACCTCCTCACTGTCCCGAGGACCCGCTTTAAACCCAGAGGAGACTTGTCCTTTGAAGCTGTTGCTCCTGAACGCTGGAATGACACGTGTGACCGACAGTCGATTCCTTTAAAGACTCGGCTGTTTGGACGAGCTTTTAGTGGAAAAGGCTGCGATTGTTTTAATTCTTTTGTTTCAATACATTTCATATAATCTGTTATTTTGTGCCCCTGTGAAGCACTTTGTGATTTTATCTGTGAAAGGTATAAATAAAGTTTCTTCTTCTTCTTCTTATGATATTTTCAGAAAACAGAAAAACTGATTCAAGTATAAAATTGCACTTAAATGGAAAGAGTTTTTAATCATAGATCACAAACCTTGTTGGAAACCGCACGTTGAATATGTCAGGCATATATTATATAAAACAGGGATGTATTGAATAAAAAAGGATTGTTTTTGATATATCGTTCTTTAGTTAATGTCATATTGTGTAGAGATATGGGGGAACGCTGGCGAGACCTGTATAGAGTCTTTATTTAAATTGCAAAAAAAGGGCTACAACTAATAATTTATTTTTTCAAAATAAAACTCTAAAATGAACGGATATTGTCATTAACATTAACATCAAAGTGCTAGAAATTGTTCACAGGGTTAAAAACAATAACATTCCTAATTCTATTTAAATTAAGGGAAAGTTGTTATAACCTAAGAGGTCTATTTATCTTTGAAAATGTTAAAGTGAGCTCCAGATGTGAAGTCCAGATGTGTTTCCGTTGAGGGTGTTACGCTCTGGAACCGAGAGATGAATTTAACCCGTGTGCGTCTTTAATTGGATTTAGAAGAACGATTAAGCAGAAGAATGAGCGATTTCCTCGAGCTTCTATAAACTTGTACATTTCATTCATTATTCTGTCCGTAAGTCACCGGATAGTTGATTATTTGTATTTGATAAATAAAAAAAATAAATAAAAACGTATGAAAGTGCAGCATAATAAGTGACAAACAACAACGCAAAGGAAAAAGGTCAGTTTAGATCAGTTCGGTAGGTCTTAGCTTTCAAATGAGGCGTTACTCTGGCCTACTCTGGGAAAAATGTGCTCGATTCAGGGAGTTATGAGATTAAACGTTTTGTCATTAATCATAAAGCGAGAATATTAAATTGTGATTAAAGATGGAAAACTCTTCTGTTCTTCGGTTTTGTGATATTGTGCTTTTATCCATAAAATAAACTAAGACATGATTTATTTATTTATTTTTGAAGTTTGAAGTTTTTGAATGAGCAGCTTGTCTCGACAGATCATCGTTTCTATGGTTTGCCACAGGAGTGTGACAATATATCGATTTTCCGATATATCGCGATATTTTGCGGGACGAGGCGATATCGATACTTTTGATGACGTCATGCATATTAATGAGCAACGTGACGCATACTAATGAGGCAGCAGGGCTCCACTGTTTTCACAGTCAATAGAGGCCAATAATGATCAAGAATTCAGTCAGACCAGCAGGGGGCAGCACTACAGTTATGAGCACTTGGACCAAACACTGTCACACAAATAAATGACTTTTAATGATAGTTTTTATAATTATAAAGAAGATACATTTGGGGTTGATTCATTACTTTTTAAATAGGACTGTGTTTTCTTGTTTGTTTAAATGTAAATGAAGTCGCTGACAGATCTATAGACCCATTTTCAGTGAGTAAGTCGGGGATCCTTTATGAAAGTGGTACAAAGCACATGAAAAGAAATGTAAATGATGAATAATATGTAGTATGTTAAAATGAAGGTTAAAAGTAGCATTTTTTTTTTATCGTGATGTATCATAGTTTATTTTTGTGCAATATATCGATTATCGCAGTATCGGCGTATCGTGAGCGAATCGTTATCGTGAGCCATGTATCGCGTATCGTATCGTGAGGTACCCGGAGGTTCCCGCCCATAGTTTGCCACGACACTGATGTAACGTTAAGCTTCATTTATCGACTTTTGAACCCCGAAAACAGGAGGAAATTAGAATCTGTAGAGATTGTTTCACTAATAAGTCGTTTATTCAAAAACTAGAGAAGATGAAGATATTCTAAACTGTAACTAATATAACAAAATAAAACAATACATTTAAACCTGTACATTTCTTTTTACCTATAAAACGTGTGAAAGAAAACCAAAAGCTTCAGATTGATATTTCTAAATGTCTTGTAAATGAGAAATGTTTTCAAAAGAGCAAAATAAAACCTGTACGAGACTCACCTGTAAGTCCGACTTCTCTCCCGCCATTTTGTTTCCCTTATTGCGTTTATTAAAAACCAACCAAAGTCCTCGCGGTGTTTTGGACTGGACTTTCTGCTCCGGCGTCTCCTGCAGCGCGGCGATAATTATAGAGTCCACAAATGGGATTACCCGCGGGTGCTTAGGCACTTACGGACTCACAGGGGAGGCTTTGAAACGGGGGAAAGTCTGAAAGAACGGTTTTAGCCGAGTGTCCACAGACGGTAAATAAACCTCACAGGGAGATTCGTTACTTCGGCTGATTAGGAACGTTGCTATAAATGTGGCGAGGAGCGGCTGAGGCCGAGCCGTGGGTGGGATGTGATGATGTGATGGTGATCAGGGAATAACCTGGTCGTTCAGGCTTTGGGCTCGTGTTTCTGAACAACTGCAGCAAACCCCAGAGCTGAACAATAAAGGAGGTAAGAAGAACCACTGAGACAGAGGAGGAGCTCTCAACCCCCCCCCCCCCCTCTTTGTTTTCTCCCTCCCTCTTCTTCCCTCCTGCCCCTCTCTCTCTCTCTCTCTCTCTCTCTCTGCCTCTACCTTTCCTTCTCTTGCTCTCTCTCTCCTTCTCTCTTCTCACTCCCTTCTTCCCCCTTTCTCTTTTTATCTCTCCCTCACTTTTCCCCTTCCTCCCTCTCTGCCTCCCATCACTCACTCTCACACTCTCCTTTCCTCTCTCTCCATCTTTCTCTATTGCGTTCTCTTCTCCCTCTCCCTTTCTCTTCAATCTCCCCCTCTCTCTCTCTCTGCCTCTCGCTTTCTTTTCTCTCTCTTTTTCTTTCTCTCCCTCACTTTTTCCTTCCTCTCTCTCTCCCTCTCTGCGTCCCATCACTCTCTCTCTCTCCCTTCCTCTCTCTCTTGCTCTCTCCTTTCCCTCTCCCTCCCTTCCTCTCACTCTCTCTCCCTTCCTCTTTTTCTCTTTCCTCTCTCTCTCTCTCTTTTCCCTCTCCCTCCCTTCCTCTCTCTCTCTCTCTCCCTCTCCCTCCCTCCCTTCCTCCCTCTCTTTTCCCTCTCCCTCCCTCCCTCTCTGCGTTCCATCACTCTCTCTCTTCCCTCTCTCTCTCTTCCCTCTCTCTCTTCCTCTCTCTCTCCCTTCCTCTCTCTCTCTCCGCCTCTCCGCGCCCGCCTCTCAGTTCGTCTCGTGCCGAACCCGCGGCTGTGTCTTGCGCGCGCGGACGCAGTAGGAGCAGACCGCGCGAGTGGACCTGTGGGCGCGTGCAGAGATGCTGTGAGTGCCCGTGTCCTCGCGTGCTCCATGGCGTACCCCCAGGGCTTCCTGTTCTCGCCGCTGTCCTCGTGCCCCTCGGTGGTGCTGGGGCCGCGCGCCGGGCACGAGGGCTCGGCCTTCGCCCCGTACTCGTCCGCGACGAGCCCGCACGTGCCCTACGGAGGAGAGCCGCGAGCCGCCGCCGCCATCAGCTCCTTCCTGGTGAGTGACGGGTCTTTCCTGAAGTTTAGACGCGGGAGTTTCACTAAATGACGCCATTAAAGAAAAGACTTTTGCAGATGTTTTGGGACCTGGATTGAATTTGAGGAAAGTAATCATGTCACAGGATTTGTTTGTAAAGTAAAGTAAAATACGCATGTACAAATAGTTAAAGAAACAGATTTAAATAGTATAAATTCCTTTTGTTTTGATCGGCTTATTTATGACGGATGAAAACCTGTTTAAATAAGTTCGATTCCCCCCAAAACACTAAATCTGGATATTAAAAAACCCTCCTAATTTAAAAAGTGTCGATATTAACGTGACATTTCATTCACAAAAACCCGCGTTTTCTCTCAATTTAAAGAATTTAATTGTGTTTTAGTTTTTTTCTCGGTCACGTTTTCGAGACGCGAAACAAAGCGGAGCTGTCCGAGGTGCTGAAACGCATAAACTATCGACGGCTTTACTATTTAGTGAGGAATTGTGACTTAATACAACATATTAAATGCAAACAGAAATACAGGCTTTGGGCGACAGTTTATGCTGTTTAACTTATTTTGGAAAATACATTTACAAAACTAGGCACGCGGGATTCAGTCCTATTTATGCGTTTGATCCAAAGTACTGCAGGCAAATTTTAAGACAATTTAGGCCTGGTTAAGGAAAATAAAGCTAATTCTAAATATTTCGTTCGTGTCTTTTATAGTCTGGCTGTTCATCCGCAGTGTTTGCTGTTGGATGAAGAGCGCGTGGACCTGCTCACTGATATAAACAATCAGATTCAACACTGTGGGATTTCCTTTTTAGACATTTCATTTCTAAATATCAGAGCGCTGATGGTAACGTGTGGGGGGTGGTTTAGCAGCGAGGCAGGGACTTGTGTGAGGCCGTGGGAATGGTTTGATATTCGGGGAAGAAAGAAAAACAGTATTTGATCACCGTGTCTTCAATGACTATATTATTGTAACATTTCACAAAGTCGTTTCCACAAAGTTCGTTCCATTAAATAAACCAACGACTGGGAATGAATTGTATCAAAACAAGACAAAAACTGGACCAGAGCGAGGGGAAAACGGGGCCAGATCAGGAAAAGCGTTTCTAAAACTGCACTTTTCCCACATTGTTAAGTAATTATTATTGATACAAGGATAATTTGGTGATATTTTGTGAAACTCTACCTTCACCAGATTTTTTACATTTTTTATTTTATTTTAAAGGGAGAGACGCCGTTTTAGAAAGAAAATATCCAAATGTTTTACCATTTACCATCTGGAAGTGATTGGATCCACAAACCTGCCACATTTATCTCATGGCTCGAAGTCCTGTCATCGCCTCCACTTTCGGGCGCCTGAATGAGTCACGTGACCTTAGTTCAGAAGCTGAGGGAGAAGACGTTGAACTTTGAGACAGTTTTTGTTTCATGTTTATCGGCCCAGGGATGACAGAGATATCAAGGCAAGGCAAGTTTATTTGTAGAGCACAATTCATACACAAGGCAATTCAAAGTGCTTCACAGTCGCATAAAATTACAAGAAAACAGATCTAATCAATCAATAAAACATCAAAATAAAATTAATCAATTACAGTAAAAGGCAAGAGTGCAGATAAAATACTTTCAGTTTCCATATGCTCGGGTAAAAATAGTTGTTTTCAGCCTGGATTTGAACATTGTCAGAGTTGAGGCCTGTCTCACATCCTCATGAAGACTGTTCCAGATTTTAGCTTTAGCCTCAGCGTGTTTAGTCCTGACTCTGGGAACCACCAGGAGACCCCTCCCTGAAGTTCTCAGGGCCCGAGATGGTTCATACGGCTCTAACATGTCAGAGATGGACTTTGGTGCTAAA
This sequence comes from Proterorhinus semilunaris, assembly GCA_021464625.1. NCBI lineage: Eukaryota > Metazoa > Chordata > Actinopteri > Gobiiformes > Gobiidae > Proterorhinus > Proterorhinus semilunaris. Next base: position 3,834,640 of record CM038356.1, on the reverse strand, counting down.
CCATGAAAAGACTTGTCCACAAGCAGAGCTGTTTTAAATTCTATTCTCTGAGTGACAGGAAGCCAGTGCAGGGACCGGAGCACTGGACTAATATGGTGGTATTTCCTGGTTCTTGTCAGGACTCGAGCAGCAGCGTTCTGGATGTTCTGCAGCTCTAACAGCTCGTTTAGAAAGGCCAGTGAGCAGCCGTTACAGTCGTCTAACCTGCTGGAGACAAATGCATGGATGAGTGTCTCCAAGTCTGGTTTTGACACTATTCCTCTGATCTTAGCCATGTTTTTCAGATGGTAAAAAGCTGATGATGTCATTGCTTTGATGTGGCTGTTTAAGTTCAGGTCTGAGTCCATGATTACTCCGAGATTTCTAACCTGATATCAACCACAAATCAAGTCCAAAACCCTGTATTTAATTACACTGTACCTCTCCTCCCCCCCTCCCCCTCAGGCCCCGGGGTTCGAGCCGTCCCCCGCTCTGGACTTCCACCCGTTCGGGCCGCTGGGGCCGGCGTGCCACCCATACGGGGACCCCGCCTACCGCAAGAACGCCACCCGCGACGCCACGGCCACGCTCAAGGCCTGGCTGAGCGAGCACCGCAAGAACCCCTACCCCACCAAGGGCGAGAAGATCATGCTGGCCATCGTCACCAAGATGACCCTGACCCAGGTGTCCACGTGGTTCGCCAACGCCCGGCGGCGCCTCAAGAAGGAGAACAAGATGACGTGGACGCCGCGCACGCGCAGCGAGGACGAGGAGGAGCCCGACGAGCTGGAGGCGGAGCGGGCGGAGGAGGCGGGGCTGAGAGACGACCCGCGCCACAAAGGGGACGCAGGTACGGGACAGATCAGAGAGGAGCCCGGTCCCGGACAGGGGGAGGGACTCGGGGTCTGGGCTGGTCCCACCGGGGCGAGGGACTCGGTGTCTGGGCTGGTCCCACCGGGGCGGGGGACTCGGTGTCCGGGCTGGTCCCGGACAGGGCGAGGGACTCGGTGTCCGGGCTGGTCCCACCGGGGCGGGGGACTCGGGGTCCGGGCTGGTCCCACCGGGGCGGGTTTCTCTCGTTTAGGCTCATCATATAAATCACTTTAGAAAGAAAGAGATTTATATGTAATATTTTAGACCCGCACATTTTGTGTTGTGGTAAATATCATTTCAGGCAACTTGATTCCAACTTTTAAACGCAGGATAATATCTCGATAAACAATATTGATTTACTATATTTTTTTCATTTACTCATTTATTTCAGGCAATGGCACAAAAAGTACAAGGTAGACAAAATATAAAGTCATTGTGCAAAAAGAAAAGAATATACAGAATGAAAACATGACGATCCATTTGTTCCTGAAAGGGAGTGGGAAGAAGATAATGTATTTAATCCCACCCCCAGTTCTCCATTCAGAGATTATTACATTCATCTTCACTGTTACTTTGTTCAAGGATTATTATACAAATGTCATGGTGGCGTTACTAATAATTATTATTATTACATTGTAACAAAATGTATACGAACAATGTAAGGAGAATGAACGATACCAACGATGGTAAAGGACAAACTATACCAATGGCGACACGGTAGCACAGCGGTTAGCGCTCGTGCTTCACAGCTAGAAGGTCCCGGGTTCGATTCCCACCTGGACGGGGCCTTTCTGTGTGGAGTTTACATGTTCTCCTCGTGTCTGCGCAGGTTTCCTCCGGGTACTCCGGTTTCCCCTACCACTAAAAACATGTACAATAGGCCCAGGGACTGCAGGTGGAAATTAGCACAAGTGCTATAACCTGGTACAATGCATCTCTCCTTTCTGAGGCTAATGTAGATTGTACACTGTCCCTGTTCAAATAAATAAGATGGTGAGGAAACATTGAGCACTTAACACTGAGAGACGACAGCAATTTAAATTAAATATTGTGACAGAACTCTCCAGCAGGGGTCCCCAAATGCCACATTTCTGGAGACTTATAATAGTGGCTTTACACTTTACAAGCCTGTGGTCATGATTCATCCCCTCCGGACCCGGAGGTGCAGCGAGGCCACCACACTGCAGTCATACTGGCCCATTGTACATGTTTTTAGTGGTAGTGCCCGGGGGAAACCTACGCAGACACGGGGAGAACATGCAAACTCCACACAGAAAGGCCCCGTCCGGGTGGGAATCGAACCCGGGACCTTCTAGCTGTGAAGCGCCGTACCACCCGCTTCTCGTTGAACTGGCGCTCATCTCCAGAGAAGTTTAATCATTCCACACAATCAAAACAAACCTTTACAGAGCTGGGAGTCTGGGTCCAAGCCGAAATAAAAGTGTGAGGCTCCGCACTAAACACTTTTGCCAATTTATTTCCCAATTTTACACATTTTTCCCCCATTTACCCTCCATTTTTTAACCACGTTTGAAAAATCTATTTTGTAAAGTTGCATAATCTTCCAAACAGCAATTTCGATATTATCTCCCCAATGAAATAAGCTCGAGGTCCGCAAACTTTTATTTTGAAACTTCCTACATATGTTCAGGCTCCAGACAGATGAAAATATATTTATATAAATCTGTATTTACAAAGCAGAGCAGATCAATGAATCAATATGTTTTCCATTTTATTTCTATGTTATTCAAATTGTTTGGATTCAGCTTGAGACATTACGTATCGAGAGGAGGAAAAGGTTTTGGGGTCCGGACTAAAGCCACTGGGGGTCCGGATCTGGCCCCAGGTCCGGCAGTTTGAGACCCCTGTTGCAGATGTTATATCGGTCCCCTCGAGTCGCAGATGTTTTATTGTACAAATTACAAATAAATGTGTTTCATTGATTTATTCATCAGGACATGAAGCTTGTGAGCACAGATGTTTGCAGATGTTTTAGGCTCTTTTCCAGTTTGTGTAAATTGTTCGATGTCACGAGTGCCTGTACTCGAGTAAACTCTCTCTCCCTCTGTCCCAGGCGGCTGCTCGCTCCTCTTCAGCCCGGACCCCGCCTCGTCGGACTGCACGCCCCACTGCAGCCCGGTGCCCCCCCTGTCCCAACCCCCACCTCCCACACAGCAGCCCCTCACCTCGCCGCGCCCCTCCTCCCCATCCCCACACGGGACGGCCCCACCTCACCCCCTCTCCTCCACGCCTCCCCCGCCGCCCGCCCCGGACCCCCCCAAACCCAAGCTGTGGTCCCTGGCTGAGATCGCCACGTCGTCGGACAAAACCCCCCCCGTGCCCGACCCGCCGAGCGCGAGGACCTCGCTCTCGTTAGGCGGCAGGCCCGTGTACTACCCCCACGCCGCGTATTTGTACAACCACTACGCTCTGACGGGACTGTACCCCCGGCCGGAGCACGGACTGCACGGACTGCGGACTTTTGGGCGCGACAAGGGGGAGCAGCAGCAGCGCCTCGTCCCGCCGTGACCCACGCGGCGGGACAAGGGGGAGCAGCAGCAGCGCCTCGTCCCGCCGTGATCCACGCGGCGGGACAAGGGGGAGCAGCAGCAGCGCCTCGTCCCGCCGTGACCCACGCGGCTCGACCCGAGGACTGGATTTAAACGGACACTCATTTAGCAAAGGAACAAATATCCGGACAAACTTTAGCCCCGTTTTTTCTATGTTGGTAAGATGTAAACTTTGTATTAACTTATTAAAACTAGTTTTACCAAGACGGACCCGAGCCACAGTCGTTCTTTAAACTTTCACATTTAAGAAGGTTTAGAACATTTTTAATCCAGAGATAGCAATTAGAAACTTTTTGCTGTAGATTTCTGACATAGTATAAGGATTTTTAAAAAGCCAATTTTAAAATATTAAGAAGAATTATTCTTTTTCCCATAAAATCACATGAATTATTCTCTTAACGGAGCACATTTTCTCCAGTGCCTGTTGTCACTTTTCTCGTCACATTTTGTGTCACATTGTGGTTACTTATTAGTTTTGATCACTTTTTTTGGCTTTTTTTTTTGTCACATTTTTGTACATTTGTTGCTTTTTGTACATTTTTTGTCGTGTTTTCGCTGCGTTTCTTTGGTGCATTTTTGTTGCGTTTTCATCTTCATTCACGTCTCGTTATTGTCGTTCTTTTTTGACGCTTTTAAATTTGATTAATGCCTGAAAAAAAATGTAATGGTCTCGGCCCAGCTGGGGGTTAAGGGGTTAAGCAGTGAATTGGCCTTAAAAAAAAAAAAAAAAGTCATGTGGTGCCATTGTGTTTTTGTTGCTTTTTCAGCTTCATTTACGTCTCGTTTCCGACGCTCTTTTCGAGAAGTTTTTAGATTTGAGTAAAGATAAAAACTGGAGAAAATGGTCTCGGTCCAGCTGGGGGTTAAGGGGTTAAGCAGTGAATTGGCCGTGGCCTTAAAAAAAAAAAAGTCATGTGGTTCGACGGTGATTTACCTTAAAAGTAATATATTTCCTTAATATACTTCAATTTTATTTGACACGTTCTCTGTTACTTAAAGTATTAGGGGGGAAAAATTAGTATTTTTCAGTTTTGTAAGAAATAAAGTCAGAGTTTATTCTATACTGTCATAATCCCCCTACATACATTGGATAAAACCAAACAAAATGTTCCAGAGATGAATATATATATAATATTTTATTTAGATTTAACCCCCGCCTGAACCGAGCACATTTTCTCCAGTTCGGCTTTATCCAAATCTAAAAGCTTCTTAAAAAAAATTGTCAAAATAGTAACAAAAATGAGATGAAAATGCAACAGAAAAGTGACAAAAAGCAATGATATTATTTTTATTATTTTAAAGAGACTAAAGGGGGGGGGGGGGGGCCCAGAAATATGAAAACGTCCAAAATTGCTTATACTTTCAGCAACAAAATCTGTATAACGTATTAAGCCAGGTTTAAAATGATGGTTTTATTTTGTTAACATATTCGTTACAAATACTTTTTCAGAGGGGATTTTGGATAGCTTGTTTGGTTTTTGATAAAGCTGTAAAAAGTAAAATTTCGCTTTTTTGAAATTCTAAAGTAAATAATTCAGGCAAGAAATTGGCTATTGAAAAAATCCCTGGTCTATGAAAAACTTCTGTAGGAGCTACTAAAGTGGAGACGCCCCAATGTGAGAAAAAGGCATTTTGAGAGAAGAGAGTTAAAGGGATATTTCAGGATTTTTTGACATAGGGTCTCATTTCCTAGTTATCCATAGTGTTAATGATTTCTGGATATATGTATGTTTTTTTATTTTTTATTCATGCAATCTTTGTATTTGAAGAGTTTAGCGGCGCTAGGCTAGTGCTAGGCTAGTGCATGTCTATGGTAACTAGTAGCCTGCATTAAAAACAGTCTGACCCAAGCACAGTGCAGGCAAATCACTTATAACATCAGACTACCCATATAAATGTCTGTGTCGACTGAATATATATTTTTTAGTATAACCATTTTGCAAATAAAATAAGTTATATTCAAGCAGCATCAGCTTCCTGGTTGTAAGCTACGCAGCGGCGGAGTGATCTGCTCGGTTACCAGATCTACAGTAGTTTGTTTACCTGCGGCCGTGGAATTCACTAAGGAGCTTTCCACAAATCAGACATGGCAACGTTTGGAGGACGATCCCATGATTTTGAAAAGGTTTTTAATGCAGGCTACTAGTTACCATAGACATGCACTAGCCTAGCGCCACTAAACTCTTCAAATATAAGGACTGTGTGAATTAAAACATATATACATCTCCAGAAATCAGCAACACTCTGGATGACAACGGAAATGAGGCCCTATGTCAAAAATCCTGAAATATCCCTTTAACTATTATTATTGGGGGATTTTCGGATTAACAGGGGGACCACGACGTCTTGAACTTTAGGAATGACTGCCTTAATGTATAGCCAAGGCATATGTTGAAATCAAAGCACAAAGCAAATATTTCGTTGGTAAGGTTTGAACAAATCTCCACCGATCTCTGCACAAGCATAATGAGGAGAACTGGGAAAATATCAGCAAAAAGCACTTGATATGTTGTTTAACAGGTAATATACTGGTTTGGAGATGTGTAGAAATATAGTGGGTAGAGGAGCCAAAACATTTACTCATGTAAGAGGGGAAAAAATATGTTATTTCCAAAGAAGATACTAGAAAAACACATACAAAGAAATCATTAGGAATTATTGTTGTTAAACCCCACAACAATTGACAAGATTATTATTCTTTATTTTATTTTTTGCTTTATTTGGGGCAATGTCAGGAGGGTTTACACGTCCCTAAACGTAGCAGCAGCGAGTGTGAGGCCTTTCTTTTCATTGGCTTGACTCCACCGCCCTCTACTGGACAGAGGCTGCAACAACACGTTTTTAAAATGTATTTTCTTTCTCATAGTTTTACGCTGTAATTTCAAATGAGTGTCTTTGCCTTCCTCTTGGTCTAAAGCGGTCATTGGTTGTTTCATATCGCCCCCTATAGACAAAGGAAGGACTTACAACATGGTGTAGGAATAAAACTTATTTTATAAGTGAAGCCCACATCTTTTGTCTGCCGTCTGAGTTCTCTGAGGTTTTGCTAATTGTGTGTCGATTCATTTGTGGTTCACCTTTCTGCCTCCTGCTCAGTCTGTGGCCCTGTACCTGTTTTTTTTTTTTTTTCAGCAGCTAATTAAATGTGTTTAATCGTCAAAGCAGATCTCTAAACGCATCTAATCGCAGCGGCGGTACTTCATGTTATTACTTGAGTAAAAGTACAAATACTTCTAGTCGAATTTGTCACACGGGGTCACCTTTTATAGCCAAACTAGAGGACGCTGTACCCTGGTACTGTGTATCGGTATTCCTCTTCTCTTCCAATGTTCTCATCTGGCCTGGAGACACGAGGACGGGGCACATTTGTTCCTTTGCCTTCTCCCACACTTTAATGTCTGGGTTATTTCTGTAATGAGAGCTTTACTTTTGTTCGTGCCTTAAACTTAAATCTGAGAGACACAGACGTTAGCTTTGATTTGAGCCGTTTTAGAGCTAACATGCTAAAGCTGTTTGCTAACTAGCTTACATTGTTGGTAAAGACACTCGGGGTTATTTGTCACATGGGGTATAACATAGTGGGCCTTGTTTTTTCTTATGTGTCTAATATGTCACTTTATTTTAACATTAGCTTTTATAGAGGCTGTATGCAAATCACTTACAAATTTCAAGTTAACAAAATTGTGACCCCACGCCATGTGACAACTTGCGCCGCATATGGGTCGATTTTGTCATGTTTGACGGTTAAAGCAGTAACTAAGTAATGTGTTTACCTTAATAAATCCTTCCCGTAGTCCCTCTGGGGGTAATACAATTGCAACTTGACTGCCGGAGCAACCAATACACAGTAATGGAATCACGAAGAAGAAGCTAACAGGCTAACGGGCAAAGCTAACCGCGGGCTAGCGCCACTTAAACAGTATTTACAGCCACGTTTGAGTGAAAAAAAATGGTCTCCATTGTGTAATTGGATGAACAACGTCCCTCTGTCCCTTTGTCTTTTCTGTCAGCGTAGTATTTACTCTCACGGACAATTAATGAGTAAAAAAACGCAACATGCTATGACACCTGCAGTGGCGCTTATGGCCTCTAGGGGCATGAGTTACTTAGTTCCGCTTTAAGAACTATCTCAATATGACAGAAGAAAAAGAGTGAGGTCTACTCAATGGCCGCTGACTGCTCTGCTTTGTGACGACGACACTGGAGGCCGCCATTGCTCCACCTTTGCTGTAGTTCCTCCATATGACCGCTATTCCCCCATTGGAATGCATTGGACTTTAGACACGTTAAAAACAATGTTAATGCCCGGTGCCTAATGGTTTAGAAGTGGCTAGAGCTACATATTCCTCCTGTGATTACGCTGGGTTAAAAACAATATGGGGCACCGGGCTGGTTTTCGTAGTTTAAATTTTAGAAATCTTGCATAATTAATGAGGGCCTGACTTTGATTGACAGGCCGTTTACGTCGCTGCCTGGCCATGGGCGTGATTACAACAGAAATACACGCCCATTACACGCCCCGCGAGGGGCAAGCAGAGCCGGGTCTACAGTCAAGATCCCGCCCTTATGCCCTTTTTAGGAACGTCAGAGCTGGAGAGGAGGAGCCTGTGAATCCGCCATGATTTCCCCCTCGAACGTGGTCATTAAATGACGTTTTCGTAAACGGGGAGGAGTGAGGAGGAGCCGTCTATTCTTTATACAGTCTATGGGTCTACTTCAAGTTTTTGTTTAATGCAGGTCTGACTCTCAACAGTTGCTCAGTTGAATTACTACTTAAAGCCCTACCCGTCTTTTTATGATTTTTTTATTGCAATTCTTCACTGGGACGAAATGCACAGTTTTACAACTTGCAGGGTCACTTTTCAGCATCATCGTCACAGAAATGCTACAAAAAACGCCTTCACGTTCATGAAATGGATTATAATGGTTTATCATTAGACACATTGTCCCCAGAAAATAATAACACAAGTATTTTCTGATTTTGTGCCATCTGAAAAGAAACCAAAACGTGACACATAGAGCAAATGCCGTTTCACAGACATAAACCTCAGATCTTGCAGTGCGTCGTCTCTCTGTCCCCCGCGGCTCTTCTTCTGTCGTTGTCGTCAGTTGTTTTTCCGCCTAACCCTCTCACAGCGCGAGCCCGGAGCGAGAGAGCCCCCTGCTGGCCACGGCGTCCCACAGCAGACGGCAGCGTTCACGCCTCGCCTGCTTCAGCGCGGTGCACGCTGCGTCCTCTGTCCCGTCATCTGTCGCCTCTGCTGGAGTCCGACGGGCCACGGGGGGGCGCTGTCAACACCTCTGCGCACGTGACAAAGACCAGGGTCCTTAAACGCCTCACGGTTTGAGCGGGAAGTGTCGAAACGCAGCGGGGTGTGTGTGACATCAGGTTCACGCCGATGACTGCAAAAAAACTGACAAGTGCCGTGATCCGGCCACAAGGGGCCACTGTGGCGCAGCTGTTGAGCATTCACCCCCTGACCAGGCGTTTATTGGTTCAAGTCTCCCACGACGTGCTGCGTTGACTTTGCCCAAAACGGTTGATACCATGTTGTCAATACTGAGCGTTAGCCCCAAAACTGGAATTAGACCAAGACATAATTTTTGTCAGGTTATGATGATTCAATTTCAAATAAATTGATGATTTTCTTGCAACAAAACTTAAATATGTTGTAAAAGTATTTTCAGAAAAATGAACCCAAGGAACTGCCTGGTTTGAGTCGATTGCATTCTGCCTGCTGCCAAACAAAGCTGCCGATGAAGGCTCTTGGATGAGAGGTGAAAACTGTACATCTGATGTATTTAGAGTATTCTCTGATGCTGCCACTTCATTTTGTGGTCATGTCAGTGTATACAAGTATGTACATATAGGTGAAAGTCTAAAGCTGTGGGTGTACTGCCCCCTCATGGCTAAAAAGTGGAACTTTTATTTATATAGCGCCTTTCACATGAGACAGTTTTACATTCACTTCATTCACTTCATGTAAGAGTAGAACTACACGCCATTTTTGATTATTTTCTTTGTCATTGCTTCTGAAAACTTTTTTAAAATGCTAGATCCGATAGATGAGAACACTTTATTCTTTGATAGAAGATAATAGTAAAAACCAAGGCCTCAGAGAGCGCACGTTTATGTAAAGAAACCAGTGAGTCGGTGTTTAAGCTTGAGCAGCTGAAACACCGACCGAGACTCCGTCGACGTGACAAACTGTAACATCACAGAGAAGCTCCTCTGACGGATTAGCCTTCAAACGCAGGTGGATATCGAGTTCTTTTCTGAATGTGGGGAGGTCAGAGCAGGGACGGGGCGGTGAGTTTCAGAGTGTGGGGCGGTGATTAGGGATGGGAATTGATAAGATTTTCTTCCAGGTCGCGGGGGCAGCAGACTCAGCAGAGATGCCCAGACTTCCCGATCCACGCACACCTCCTCCAGCTGTTCTGGGGGGACAGCTGGAGGAGGGCATGTCCCTCCCAGTGGGACATGCCTGGAGCACCTCCCGAGGGAGGCGACCAGGAGGCATCCGGAACAGATGCCCTAGCCACCTCAGCTGCTCCTTTTGACGTGAAGGAGCAGCGAATCGAGTCCGAGCTCCTCCCGGGTAACTGAGCTCCTTACACGATCCCCCCCCCCCCACTCCTCTCCCCCCCCCCCCCCCACTCCAGCAGTGACTTTTGTTTCGCAAGATAAGCATGCACGACTAAAGTGACGCCCCTCCCCGAGATAAATAATAAATAAATAAAAGAGCCGTTCACCTCCGCAAACCCGTTCACTATAAAAGACTCGTTCAAAAGAGCCGGATCGTTCACATCAGTAGCCATCTGCTGACAAGGACCTAGAGATTTAGAGGCAGAAAAAAAAACATCCCTGTTAAGTGTTGGCCATCACAAGGAGCCAGCTCGTAAATATTCTGCGTAGTAGACTATACCTACTTTGTTTTTTTTACTCTGAAGCAATGGGAATAAAATCGTCCCAAAGGCCTAAGTATTTTAATTATTTCGCCAGTTTGACCCCCAGACAAGGATTTTTCGCAGGCCATGTGCACGAGGTTAGGGTTTGGGTTGTGCCAACAGAATGATGAGGTCCCGTGCTCCAGGTGGGTCACACTGTAACACATGCATGTTATTATTCAGGCCTACATATTATTTATACATTTGTTTTACATTTAGCCGATCACTGGCTGTAAATAAATGTTCTCTATTATGTTGTGGCTTTTCAGGGTTAACACTTTTTTCCCACAATTTTTTTTTTTAGCTTTTTGAAATAATGAAATTCTCCAACGCAAACCGCAATTATTAAACCGAACGTGCCCCAAAGCGCCTCGGCCTCAGTCCTAATGGTTTGGTCACAGTTAAGTGCAGCAGAAACCGGACACTGCCGCCCCGGGTTTTGACTGACAGGCGGCCGCGGACCGGTGTTCCTGATTTGATTATACGCCGCCCGCCCCGGGACATTCGCCCTCACGCTCTCCTGTCCGCTCACATTTTTGTGTAAGAAAAAAGCCAAATGTTCAGCATTCATTTCGTCAACTCAGATTCAGTATCTTATCTTTTGTCAAAGTACCATTTTTTTCTGGCTAAAATGTAACTAAAGCTAAAGAGCAGTTAATGAGTACATTTGTATTGACTAATAAAAATGAAAATAAGAGAAACATTTGGAAACCTCAGTGATACAGTTTAAAGACGAGCCTCGTATCATTTAAATCCACGGCTAAAGGGACAGGTCTGCGCTTTGTTCATGTGGGAGAAGAAAAGCAGAGAATATGTTGACTTTTTTTTTAAATGAAAAGTATAAAATTGGCTTAAATGACATGAAATGCGACTAACCCTGAATTTACACCAGAGGCGTTTCAGCAGCGAAGCGACATGTGCGCGAGACGTTCTACTTTCAGCAGTCAGTATTTACGCTTCAACTGAATTACAATCGAGTTCTAATGTGGGCCTTTCACCAGCGCAACTACGGGAACACAGAATGTGTCAAAATAAACTCCCGACAGCCTTTGAGGATACTTTTCCGTCGCGTGGAGGAGAGAAGTACGTGCGTTCCTGACATTCATATACTGTCAATGTGGCCGATATGGTCATGCTCGCCACTTTCTTGCGGCGCTTTTGACGCCGTATTTTCAAAATAAACGCCGCTTTTTACGCCTCACTAAAATATATTTTAATAGAAATGTTAATGATCTCCACCCTGAAGTTTGGACAGCCAGTAAAATTGATGGTTTTGCAGCCAATGGGAACAAGCCAAACCCTTCACTGCACGGCCAGAGCAGCACCATCGATGTCTCTGGGCTGAAACCAGGAGGGACTTCTGTCCGTAAACAATTTCTAACCATGTGAATGGTTTGACAAATAAAATATCTTGTATCTTGTCTCAGGCAAGTCGTTTTCTACTGACATATAAAAAGCGGTGTGCTCTTAACATCTAGTTACAGTGGAAGAGCACACCATCCATTTATCCGGGGCCGGGTCGCGGGGGCAGCAGTCTCAGCAGAGATGCCCAGACTTCCCGATCCACGCACACCTCCTCCAGCTGTTCTGGGGGGACCCCGAGGCGACACCAGGCCAGCTCGGAGACATAGTCCCACCAGCGTGTCCTGGGCCTTCCACGAGGCCTCCTCCCAATAGGACAGGCCTGGAGCACCTCCCGAGGGATATCAGAATCAGAATAGTTTTTATCGCCATTGTTTGGGAACAGGTTCATGAACTATTTATTTATTTATTTATTTTCTGACACTAATGGGACCGTCACTTTATTCTGCTGGGATACACGGTATTAGAAACCGGGGGGTGTAAACTTTTCAACAGGGTCATTTTGGTATTTTATTTTGTTACGGTGATTTCAAATGAGTTCACACTTTTTTTTCCCCCTCACAATAAATAACTTCACAACATCACTGACCATGAGTGTGAAAAAGTTTTTTTGTGTTTTCGTTCATTTTCTTTGAGGAATGGCCCAGAAAAAAACCCACCGAGGTACTAATATAGTTACCACTGCGAGTATTATCTTACTCTTGCGTGAGTAATAAGTCACAGAGAGGTTGGCGGTTCGAAATCCGGACACTTCACCCACCGCCCGTGTGAGTTCATTCACCTTGGCCTATTGTGCATGTTTTAGTGATGGGGGAAACCGGAGCACTAGGAAGAGATAAAGTTTTTTCCTTGAACCCCTAACTCCCCAGTGGAATGTGGACGTGTGCTGCAGTACAAATACTCTGAGTACTCTCATTTCCTGTGCGTACAGTGACGGATTCGCCGCAGTATTTCTCCGCCTGTGGCTCCGATGGTTCTGACCCGAGGGTTAAACTCCGCCATGAATCACACACTCCCCCCCCCCGGCGATCAGAGGCGCCGCAGACTGTTCCCCGGGAAAAGCACGGCAGTAACAGGAGAACAAGTCGTAGTAAATGGAAGGTTTTATCTTCTCATATTAGTTATAAAGATTTATTCACAGGATTATTTGGATATATATTTTAGTTTTTGAATAAGCTATAGTTCACGGGTGGGGAATTAACTCTACAAGGGGCCACATGGGTAAACCTGAAGTTTCACAAAGGAGCATAGTTGTCTCTGGTTTGTATTGACTTTGTTGTGTTGGATATTTTAATGCTGTCAATCGATTTATTTATTTATTTTTAATTGCGGTAAATTTTTCTTTCATAATTTATGTTCATTATTGATACTTGTCCAACTTAAAACACTCACATTTAAAGCATTTGCTCATTTCATTAACTCAATATTCACAGTTCATTCCCTTCCTCTTTCCCGTTCTCTCTTTCCTTCTCTCCTCCTCTTGGAAAAAAATACCAACAAACTTCAAAATCTGTGAAATTGGAGTCTCTAGCTGCTAGTCCAGTGTTGTTTTCGTCCACGAAGACGATAACGTAGCGATGACGAGCTAAAAAGCACTCTTTAAATCACTCTCCTGGGACCGTTTGCAAAGCGGCAGGGTTGCCAGGTTGGGCGTCTTTTTAAGCCATTCCGCGGGTGAAAAAAAACTGTCCGCGGGTTTTTGCCTTGTTGTTTTCCGTGTAAAATGGTCTATTTATGTCAATTTTTTTGATGAAAATCATTATTTCGATCGACAAAATCTCAAGGCTCTGAAAGCTGCCGTTTCAATGAGAGCGAGAGAACGAGGCGCCTTCTCGTCCTCGCAGGAGCACACGGGCTCGGTCAACTAGTAAACAATATTGAAAATTCCAGCCGCGTTGGAAGTATTCCCACGGTTTTTCATATTTTTTTGGCCGGGTTTGGCTGCCCTGACCTGGCAACCCTGCAGAGCGGCGCCTCTTTCTCTCTCTCTCTCTGCTACCATCAGCGTACGTCCTCCATGGAGCGTCTGACAGCTCACAGAGTCTCAGAGACTTTATCTACACAGAAAGATGTTGATGAACGAATTTGTACACGGTGCTGTTGGTAAAATATATAATCTGGAATCGATGGAGGACGAGAAGCAAAATGTATCTGGAGAAGAAGTGTATTTACAATGTATCATAAATCTAAATCTATGGAGAAATGGGGATTTGAGCCCAGAAGCTGAATCCTGCCCTCCAGACAAAAACGCACTTTTCACCAACAGTGTCTCATTTTATTTTGTCAGGAAAAAAACCAAACATCTCTTCAGTAGCGCATCAGACACCGACGAATGAGTGACTTTTGAGGCACAGAGTTTGTCGCACAGGGCCACCGTACTGGACATGACAGGTGTAAGGTGTGTATTAAACACATGTTTCACGAGTAGGGCTGGGCACCGTTACATTTGATCCGATAACGATACTTGGTTTTCAGTGCCGATACCTGAACGATACTTTTCCCGATACCTAAACTAAAATATGTGTCATCTAGAACCAGAAAACAACAATGTTTGGAGGATCTGCAAATAATAATGTTGTAAAAAAAAAGGGCGAAAAAGCGGAAGGGGAATAGAGAATATATTAGTAATAGAAAATGAGCAAAAATTAGGGGGGGGGGGGGGAATATTTAAAAAATGTGCACAAAAACATTGGGAGAAATGGGACAAACATTGGGCAAAACAAAAATGAAAAATGGAGGAGTAATCATTTATAAGTAATCATTTATTTGAGCTCAACAACGTCAAAATTTGGATCTAAAGAAATAAGATTTTTTTTAATATATATATATACCTGCTTTTGATACTTTTACTTTTTCAATAGCAGTAGTACCTAAATTATTTTTTTCACACCATACCGATATCATTTAATGGTACCCAGCCCCACTTGTAACACTTTTCAAAACCACTTTTTTTGACATTGGGCCTCATTTCCTAGTTATCCAGAGTGTTGTTGATTTCTGGAAATATATATATATATATATATATATATATATATATATATATATATTAATTTATGCAGCATATTTGAAGAGTCTAGTGGCGCTAGGCTAATGCTAGGCTAAAGCATTGCTACGGTATCAGTTAGCCTGCATTAAAAACAGTCTGACCCGCTCCACAGTGCACCTGAGGCAAATCACTTATAACGCCAGACTAACAATATAAATGACTGTGTCGATGTAGTAATTTTAACAATTTTGCATTTAAAATAACTTATATTTGCTTCGTGCCTGTAAGCTAACGCAGCGGCGGAGTGATCTGCGAGAAAATAGTCCCTCAAAATGCGATAATTCATGTGATACAAGGTCAGTTATATTTCAAAAATTATTCTATCGACACAGACATTTATATCGTTAGTCTGGTGTTATAAGTGACTGTGGAGCGGGTCAGACTGTTTTTAATGCAGGCTAGCTGATACCATAGAAATGTGCTAGCCTAGCATTAGCCTAGCGCCACTAAGCTCTTCAATTATAAGGACTGCATGAATTAAAAAGAATATATATCTCTAGAAATCAACAACACTCTGGATAACTAGGAAATTAGGCCCTATGTCAAAAATCCTGAAATATCCCTTTAACCCCCACATTAACTCAGCACATTTTCTCCAGTTCAGCTTTACCCAAATCTAAAAGCTTCTTGGAAAAAAAATTGTAAAAAGGGACAAAAACATGAGGATGAAAACAGAGCATCAAAAAAACAACAAAAATACAACGACAACGCTAGTAAAAATCTTATATCAGTTTTGCAGCTCTTAGTTTTCAAATGAGGCGTTTCCCTAGAGTCTGTAAGCTCCAGTCGAGAAGCTTTTAGATTTGGGTAAAGCTCGGTTGAGGCGGGGGTTTACGAGGTTACTTTGAACACCCAAGTAATACACAAGTAATATTTGAGCAGTAGCATCTGTGTACTCTTCCCGGTGGCTCCGCAGAGGGGCTTTAATCCTGCTCCCGGTTCGTGGTCGGTCTCTCTCTGGTCCAAAGGAGGAGCCTCCATATCGTAACAGTCTTTAGTTTCTCATCCATAGATCACATGGTCCAGGTCCATCGAGCACATGGTCCAGGTCCTTAGATCACACGGTCCAGGTCCTTAGATCACACGGTCCAGGTCCTTAGATCACATGGTCCAGGTCCTTAGATCACACGGTCCAGGTCCTTAGATCACACGGTCCAGGTCCTTAGATCACACGGTCCAGGTCCTTAGATCACACGGTCCAGGTCCTTAAAACACACAGTTCAGGTCCTTAGATCACGTGCTCCAGGTCCTTAGATCACACAGTTCAGGTCCATAGATCACACGGTCCAGGTCCTTAGATCACACAGTTCAGGTCCTTAGATCACATGGTCCAGGTCCTTAGATCACATGGTCCAGGTCCATCGATCACATGGTCCAGGTCCTTAGATCACATGGTCCAGGTCCATAGATCACACGGTCCAGGTCCA
Organism: Proterorhinus semilunaris; assembly: GCA_021464625.1. Taxonomy (NCBI): domain Eukaryota; kingdom Metazoa; phylum Chordata; class Actinopteri; order Gobiiformes; family Gobiidae; genus Proterorhinus; species Proterorhinus semilunaris. Next base: position 3,818,435 of record CM038356.1, on the reverse strand, counting down.
TAGATCACACGGTCCAGATCCATAGATCACATGGTCCAGGTCCTTAGATCACACGGTCCAGGTCCTTAGATCACACGGTCCAGGTCCTTAGATCACACGGTCCAGGTCCATCGATCACATGGTCCAGGTCCATAGATCACATGGTCCAGGTCCTTAGATCACGTGCTCCAGGTCCTTAGATCACACGGTCCAGGTCCTTAGATCACATGGTCCAGGTCCATAGATCACATGGTCCAGGTCCATAGATCACACGGTCCAGGTCCATAGATCACATGGTCCAGGTCCATAGATCACACGGTCCAGGTCTATAGATCACATGGTCCAGGTCCATAGATCACATGGTCCAGGTCCATAGATCACATGGTCCAGGTCCTTAGATCACACAGTTCAGGTCTTTAGATCACATGGTCCAAGTCCTTAGATCACATGGTCCAGGTCCTTAGATCACACAGTTCAGGTCTTTAGATCACATGGTCCAAGTCCTTAGATCACACGGTCCAGGTCCATAGATCACATGGTCCAAGTCCTTAGATCACACAGTTCAGGTCTTTAGATCACATGGTCCAAGTCCTTAGATCACACGGTTCAGGTCCTTAGATCACATGGTCCAGGTCCTTAGATCACATGGTCCAGGTCCTTAGATCACATGGTCCAGGTCCTTAGATCACACAGTTCAGGTCTTTAGATCACATGGTCCAAGTCCTTAGATCACACGGTCCAGGTCCATAGATCACATGGTCCAGGTGATGTTGGCCGCGTGCTCCTTGGCCTTCATCCTCAGCACGGCGATACTCGAGGAGCGCCGCTCGAACTCGGGTTTGGCGTCGAAGGCGTGGTGCGCGGCGGCGGCGGGTCCCGGCGCCGACAGCAGGGAGTCCGGGCTGAAGAAGTTGAACTGGTTTTGCTGGTTGAAGTTGATGTATCCGTGTTCGGAGGTGTGGCGCGGGGAGTAGGAGGAGACGCAGGGGGGCGAGGCGCGCGGCAGGACGCAGGACGAGACCACAGGGGGCGCCACCGAGGGGCCCGACCACAGGCTGTTGGGGATCTGCGGGAGAGAGGAGCGCAGAGGAAGTCCCGGGGACCTCTAACGCAGCAGATGTATGTAGAGGTTTTACCTGCGAGTACGTGTCGGGGCGCGGCAGCAGCTCGTAGGACGGGGAGAAGTGAGGCTTGTTCTGATGGAGCTGTCCGTATCGCTCACGTTTCCTCCACTTGGCTCTGCGGTTCTGAAACCACACCTGCACCAACGGAGAGCGAGAGGGAGGTCAGGTAAAACTAGTTAAAGGGATATTTCAGGATTTTTGACATTGGGCGTCATTTCCTCGTTATCCAGAGTGTTGTTGATGTCTGGAGATATTTTTTTCTTAAATTCATGCAGTTCTCATATTTGAAGCGTCTAGTGGTGCTAGGCTAATGCTAGGCTAATGCTAGGCTAAAGCATTTCTATGGTATCAGTTAGCCTGCATTAAAAACAGTCTGACCACAGTGCACTCGAGGCAAATCACTTATAACACCAGACCAACGATATAAACGTCTGTGTCGATAGAATAACCATTTTGTATTTAAAATAACTTATATTTGAGCAGCATCAGCTTCGTGGCTGTAAGCTAATGCCGCGGCGGAGTGATCTGCGAGAAAATAGTCCCTCAAAATGCAGTAATTCATGTGATACAAGGTCAGTTATATTTCAAAAATTATTCTATTAACACAGACATTTATATCGTTAGTCTGGTGTTATAAGTGATTTGCCTCAGGTGCCCTGTGGAGCGGGCCAGACTGTTTTTAATGCAGGCTAACTGATACCATAGAAATGCTTTAGCCTAGCATTAGCCTAGCGCCACTAGACTCTTCAAATATAAGAACTGCATGAATTTAAGAAAGAAATATCTCCAGACATCAACAACACTCTGGATAACGAGGAAATGAGGCCCAATGTCAAAAATCCTGAAATATCCCTTTAAAACTCGTGGTTTCCAGAAAATAAGAACAATTCTTAAAACTATTGAATAGACAAACTTTAAAAGCAGCTCCTGAATCCACAAAGGTTTTTTATTTATTTTTTAAACACTCGATTACGATCAGGTCTATTACACTTAATGCAGCACAAAACAATATGGCTTTAATTAAATCTGATTTAGGACCTTTATCCACACCACAGTCTGAGAATAAAGTCTATTTAATATGGATGTAGGACTATCATTCATGTATCAACGAAGACTAGCATATACTACATAATATCATAATCAATCAATAAATAAAATGAGCAGATTTGTTATATCTTTGCTCAGTTCATTCTGGTCATTAATCAAATAAATGACCCACACGTATAGGTTCATTTATGAGGTCATGTTTGCTCGTAATTATAGACTGATCCCCTCTAGCGCCGCCCTAGTGGCAGAAAGCGGGCGTTAGCTGAATGACAGTTGGGCGTCCGTACCTGCACGCGCGCCTCGGTGAGCTCCGTGCGCGTGGCCAGCTGCTCGCGCACGTACACGTCGGGGTAGTGCGTCTTCTGGAAGACCTTCTCGAGCTCGTCCAGCTGCGCGCTGCTGAACGTGGTGCGGTGGCGGCGCTTCTTGCTGCTGGTCACGTGACTGTCGCACTTCTCCGCCGCGTCCTCCGCGCCCGCCGCCGACCGCGCCCGGTGATCGCCGGAGACCGGGGAGGCGCAGCACGTGCCCAGGTCGGCGTGCACAGAGTCGGCCTCGGGTTTGGGGACGACGTACGGGCCTGAGGGAGGAAATAGGTCTTAACCGAGTGCTGTTGCTCCAGTTCAGCTTTACCCAAATATACACTTCTATTCTGACACCTCATTTGAAAGCTAAGACCTACACAACCCATCTAAGTTATATTTTTTTTATGCATTTTTGATGCTTTTTTGGTCACATTTTCATCATATTTGTCAATTTTTTGTCACATTTTCATCATATTTTAGTCTTTTTTGTGACTTTTTGTCACATTTTTGTCAATTTTTTGTCACATTTTCATCATATTTTTGTCACATTTTTGTCAATTTTTTGTCACATTTTCATCATATTTTTGTCTTTTTTTGTGACTTTGTCATATTTGTGTCTTTTAAAAAAAACTTTTTGTCATATTTTTGTCACTTTTTTGTCACATATTCATCACATTTTTGTCATATTTTTTTCTTTTTTTTTTTACTTTTTGTCCTATTTTTGATACTTTTTTGTCACATTTTCATCCCTGTTTTCGTCTCTTTTTTTTTTTTGTAGAAGTTTTTAGATTTGGTTAAAGCCAAACTGGAGAAAATGTGCTCGGTTCAGGTGGGGGTTAAGAGGTTAAATCATTGAACAGGACATAGATCTATTCTATGTTTCAGATGGCGTTACATCGTTCTTCTGTAATGCTGTGTTTAATGGAGACGCATGAGGCAACATGTCTGTGGTTTAGTTGGAACAATATTTATTTTTCATTTTTAACTATAAGAGCAAAGTGGGAGGAGCAGCAGAAAAGAGTAACTCCAGTAAGAACAATGTTAAAGAGCAATATTCTTAACCGAGCACATTTTCGCCAGTTTGGCTTTACCCAAATCTAAATAGCAACGACAACGTGCCGGAAGACGATTAAAAAGCGATGAAAAACACAACTGAAGTGTGATGAAAACATGATGAAAACACGACACAAAAAAAAAAAACATTAAAAAAAGTAGATGAAGAAAATCAAACAATTACAAAAACACGACCAAAACAGTTACGATCAGTTTTGTAGGTCTTAGCTTTCAAATGAGGCGTTACTCTGGCCTAAAGGCTGTAGACTCCAGTCCAGGGGCTTGTAGTAAAGCTGAACTGGAGAAAAGAGTTAATTTATTTTCTATTTTATATATATAAAAAAGTCTGGTACCGGGCCTATAGTGTTGGGGAGAATACTTTGAAATTGTATTTAGATACAGAATACTGAATACTCGCCTTAAAGTAATACTGTATTCTGAACACTAGATTTGCATAATATAAATGTATAAAAATGGCATATAATTCAGGAGATGGGCTTCACACGCCCGTTACAAACGTATTTACCGCTAATTAGGAATTTCATTTCATTTATTAGGCAGGAAAGATTTGAAAAACAAAATCGGGCCTGGCGTTGATCCTTTCTTTCTTCCTTATTAATGTTATGATTATGAAACGGAAACGTAATGATCGAGTGCTGTGATTTATTCCTTTTGTTATGGAGAAAGTACTGTAATACTCTCAAATCCTGAACGCAGTTACTCAAAATGAGTATTCTAAATATATGTATTGAGTTTCTACGTAAATTACTAAGGCTGAAGAAACAAAACATGAAACAGAGGGATTCTATACCTACAACAAATAAACTTACATTTTTATTTTTATTTGTTCTTCGCTTACTTCTGTCCCCTTCTCATTATCTATAGCCAAAAGGTTTATTCTATGGGAGTCACTGCCGCACGAGGACTTTAAGTTTTCTGCCTTCCAAGTAATTCCGAGTTCGCGTTTCGGCCCGTTTCGACACGCGGAGCTTCGACCGGAGAGACCGGGGCTCATTTCTTTTTAAACTCAAGCTGATCATATTACAGACGTAAGAAAAGAAGTCCAGGCCTCGTGTGGAATTGGAATTAATAAAAAAGAAAGTGTCTTCATCCGATAGAGGATTTAAAGTCAATAAAAAGAGGATGCTTTTCAAATCGCCTAAACTATAGACGCCACATTGTTTACGCACTGCACGTCGAGGTTTTTTTTTTTTAAATAAATCTTAGGACATGGATTAGGACAATTTCAGGCCTTTTTCCTGTCGATGGGTTGTTGAAAACCCCGAGCTGCATTTGATGTTAAAGGAAGAAAGAAAGACCGGGCCGACCGTTCCTGTGTCAGAAAGACTGAGCGTCCCAGAGGAGAGAAGCCCCGCGCGTAAAACACTTCTAACCGCGACCTGCGCCAAAATAAACGGGCCACAAAAGCCATAAATCCGCGCGCGCTCACGGGGAGGGTTACAACCGCGGGCTCTGATGGGGTTTCCCCCCTCGAACATTCACCTACATTTTAAAGAACCTGTTCCGCCTCGGAGGTTCGGGGGCGAAGACTGTGCGTAAAAGGCGCAACGATAAACAGAGACAGAATTATTGCCGTAAAGGAGCGAAAGAGTGGAGCGCATTTCCAACCGCTCAAAGTCACACACGTTGGGTCATTTATTCTCGGTAGGAACGCGGAATAAATGATAGTTTTCCGGTAAGAACGAGAATAATGTGAGTCTAATGTTGGATCGTAAAGGCCACTGTTAACATTTTCTTTTTCTACAGTGTATATATATGTATCCAGATAACGCGTATAATAATTGTCTTTCTGAAATGTTAATATTCAAAAGTAAACTGGACACAATAAAGCAGAACATTTATATATATATATATATATATATATATATATATATACACACACCATATGGACTTTCAACGAGCTTAAGCAATAATAGTTGAGCAGTGGCGTTATTTCCTCTCCAAGAAATGCGTTTAGTTTGAGTTTAATTTAATGCTTTTTAATTACTTTTAAAGGCCTTAACCTCTTAACCCCCGCCTTTCTTCATGTTCCGCTTTGCCCAAATCTAAAAGCCTCTTGACTCGGGAGTTCCCAGCCTGTAGGCCTATACGCCTCATTTGAAAGCTAAGGCTGCGTTGTTACCGCGGCGTCACGTTTTTGCTGTATTTTGGTCACGTTTTTATTGTTTTTTTCCCCCCATGGTTTTGTGGCTTTTTTTGCGCTTTTAATAATAATAATAATAATAATAATAATGCATTGGTTTTATGTAGCACTTTTATGGACACTCAAAGACGCTTTTTCTATTGTAGCTACAGCTGCCCTGGGGTAGACTGACGGAAGCGAGGCAACCAGTCTGCGCCATCCGACCACCATCAACCCCTCACTCACACGCTACATTCGCCGGGCTTCCTGGTGTTTCCCAAACGGTCTCCCATCCCAACACCGACCAGGCCCTTCGCCGCTTAGCTTCCGAGATCTGACGGGATCGGGCAGAGCAAAGGCGGCATGGCCTTGGTTTTTGTCGCTTTTTGTTTTTTGCTCCGTTTTGTCCCATTTTTGCTCTGTTTTTTTGTAATTGCTTTATTGCGTTTTTGTAACTTTTCTGTTTCGTTTTTATCCTCGTTATTCTCGCTTATTATTATTATTTTCAAGAAGCTTTTAGAAGAAGCCAAACTGGAGAAAATGTGCTCGGTTCAGGTGGGAGTTAAGAGGTTACGTTTTGGCACCATTCAAAATAATGACTTCTAATGCCCCGCAGAACGCCTGGTTTGGGGCAATACAAACACTGGTGTATAAATACTGCACATATCTGTACCTATTTTCAAGTCCAGACTATCCTCTTAGATGTTCGAAAAAGACTAAAGCTTTGACCCGAATAGCCTTTAGTAAATAACCCCCAGGCCTTGCACAGACTGACCGTTGTGTTCCGCGCACGCCTCGTCCCGGTCGCTCAGCCCAAAGCCCTGCGAACACTTCACCGAGCCTTTGCTGAAGAAGTGTCCGCTCTCGAGGCTCTGCAGGACGGGCTCCAGGTAGAAGTCCTTCAACCCCGCGCTCTTCAGCGGGAACTTCTCCTCCAGAAACTCCATGATCTGCGAGTGCGCGCGCGCGTGTGTCCGTGCGTAGAGAAGCGGGAGGCGTCTCGGAGTCGTGTGTCCGAGGCGCAGCGGCTTATATCCCGCGCAGGGTCCCGGGACAGAGCCGGCCTGACCACGCCCACACGAGCCCGGGCAGCGTAACGAAGCCGACCCACCTCCAGTGCGTCGCGCGAGGCCGAGACTAAAATAAAAACGTGGATCTAAACTCACATGGAAAGTCTGAGGTGAATAAGGGGAAAAAATAAATGTAGAGATGTCAATTTGAAACTTTTGCTGAACATGACTGATATAAATATGAGAGAAAAATGGATTGCAGGTTTTCTGTCATTTTATGTTTTCATATATATTTAAGGCGTTTTGTGCATAAAAATGGGCGAAATTGCCAACGAAATCAAAATAATGGATCGACCCATGTTTAAATGTATTTTTTTCAGAGGGGACTTTGGAACTAGTTTTTAATTGACCGTAAGTGAAAAAATCTGTTTGTTTGGATTATATCTGGGATATTTCAAAATCCCTCTGGAAAAAGTCTTCAAAATCGTGTTAAGCCCGAGCCTGGACAGTCTGGAGTCTGTAGGAGCGAAGTGTCTAACTCGCCGCATGAGTGCAGGAAAAACCCTCATTTTGACAAAACCTGTTCTAAATGTGCACATTTCTCCGCTCTGGGCGTCTCACAGAAATAAAAATACCATATTTGGGTTATAGCGTCGCCTCGGGCACCCTTCGCGGGACACGTAGATTTAAAGTCTGTCAATATTTGTGAATGAACACCCGTGGGAGAGCTGGGTTTGTGAAGCGACGTAGCTGCTTCCAGGATATCACGGTTTCGCTTGCGTCATAAAATAAGCATCATACGGGTAAGTTTTGACATTTTTATAATCTAACATGAAGACTAAGATGTTAAGGGAGGAAACTAGCAAAACTTCTTAAATGGAAGTTTAAACCTTGGCAGAGAGGAAAACACTGTTCATGTGGCGGGATTTATGGGTCTGGATGGACCGTAGCCTCCTGCCTGAGGGGAGGAGGGTGAACAGTCCGTGTCCAGGGTGAGAAGGGTCAGCTGTGATCCGACCCACACGCCTCCGGGTCCTGGAGGTGAACAGGTCCTGGAGAGATGGGAGCTCACAGCCAATCACCTTCTCTGCAGCAGCACAATGCTCTGCAGTCGGTGCTTGTCCCGTTCTGTAGCGCCGGGGAACCACACGGTGATGGAGGAGGTGAGGATGGACCACACGGTGATGGAGGAGGTGAGGATGGACCACACGGTGATGGAGGAGGTGAGGATGGACCACACGGTGATGGAGGAGGTGAGGATGGACCACACGGTGATGGAGGAGGTGAGGATGGACCACACGGTGATGGAGGAGGTGAGGATGGACCACACGGTGATGGAGGAGGTGAGGATGGACTCGATGATGGCCGTGTAGAACTGCACCAGCATCTTGGTTGGCATCTTAAGTTCCGCAGGAAGAACATCCTCTGCTGGGCCTTCTTAATTAGGGAGCTGATGGTCGGCTCCCATCTGAGGTCCTGGGTGATGGTGAAGGAGTCCACGATGGAGATGGGGGTGGGAGAGTCTGTCAGGGCGAGGGAGGGGGACGGTGGGGCTGTGTCTTTCCTAAAGTCCACGATCATCTCCACTGTCTTCTGGGCGTTCAGCTCCAGGTTGTTGTGGCTGCACCAGGACGCCAGCCGGTCCACCTCTCTCCTGTAGGCGGACTCATCACTGTCCGAGATGAGCCCGATGAGGGTGGTGTCGTCCGCAAACTTGATCAGTTTAACGGACTGGTGACTGGAGGTGCAGCAGTTTGTATACAGGGAGAAGAGCCAGGGGGAAAGTACACAGCCCTGAGGAGTTCCAGTGTTTGTAGTCCGAGTGTCCGAGACGATCTTCCCCAGCCGCACGTGCTGTCTCCGGTCCGTCAGGAAGTCAGTGATCCACCTGCAGAGGGAGTCGGGCTGAGCTGGTAGAGCTTGTCTCAGGGAGGATGGTGTTGAAGGCAGAGCTGAAGTCCACGAACAGGACCCTGGAGTAGGTTCATGAGGAGTCCAGGTGCTCCAGGATGAAGTGGAGGGCCAGACCTGTTGGCTCTCCAGTCATGAAGCTTTTCAGATTTATGTAAAGCCGCTCGGTTAAGGCGGATAGTAGGAGGTTAACGGAGGCCTTACTTTAAACTTCACACTTAAAAAGCCAGTAGACTGACGAAAGTGAGTAAGTCTCCCCCAGCCACACTCACACTCAGGCCCAGGGTCCAAAGTCTGCACCTGCGGGAGCTGGGATTCAAACTGCCAACCTTCCCGTAAACAGGAACATTGAACAGTTTCATGATAGGTCCAGTTTTTAGAAAGATAATCCCCATAAACTAGGTCTAAACACCTGCAATAAGAGTTTAAAAATGTACAAACGTCTTGTTATGAACTTTGTGAATGAAGCCTCTCTCTCTGAAGCCGGACGCGTGTCTGCGCCCCCTCCTGCGCCGGGCCAGAGTTTCGGTTTGGCGCGGGGTCCGATTTGGGCTAAAAACGGGTCTAAAAACAAGTCCAGACCAGAGTCCCGCTGAGTCCTGGTTCAGTCCCGGAGCAGAGAGAGTCCAGTTACTCAAACACGAAACTGAAAACTTCACACCGGGCGCACGGGGCAAAATCGAAAGGAAAAAGAAATACAAACGTGAAAAATGAAGACTATTTACAGGCACTTTAAGTATTTGTTGTTGACGATACTTTGTGGCCTCAAATACGCAAATACAAATGTTGCCTACTGTTTATATAGTGTGCATTATTAGGCTTTTATATAAGCGTCATAAGTTCCCAACAAAAATACTAGAAAAAGTAGAAATCCTCAAAAACGCTACTTAAAGGCACACTGCGTAACATTTCGGGTTCTACAGTTGCTTGCAATAGACTACACAACAATCTCCTGACAACGAGCTAGACGCGGAACATGTTATTTTTTGCAGTGGGTGATCAAAGAATGGACTGAACCTATTAAATCTCATGTTTGGTTGGAGGAGAGGTTGCTCGTATTTTCTTCTATCTACTGGAAATGTTACACAGTGTGGCTTTAAGCATTCAAAGTAGAAAGTGTGAGAAACAACTTTGCGGTTTCAAAAGCACCAAAATCAGGGGCTGGGACCGGATTTCCGGCCCGGGAATTTGGAGCAGAATTATAGCCCCGTAACCGTCTGATACAACCTCACAATCGGCACCAAATTACGTAAATACACATATTTATTTGTCCACTTTTCTACCTTTCACTGCCTTTTTTCTCTCTTTACTGCTGTTATTAATTCATTGTTTTATTCTGTCGGCCCAAAAGCATCGCAACTGAGCGGCCCACCGGGAAACGTCCCGACTCTCCCGATCCACACGTGAAGACGCCATACACCACTTTCAAAAGGACTCTACGCAAACTTTCTTAAACGCACCTCACTACAATGTCGAGCCGATCTCAGAGAGTGAGTTCCGCCGCCAGAGCTGGGAGGGAAAGGGACATTTCCACAGTGCAACACTCCAGCTCCCATGATGGACATGATCACACCGGCTCAGGCTTCAGTTACGAGGGAGACCTTACAAGCTTCGAGGAGGACTTTCCAAGCCTACCGGTGACACCATCCAAATCCCCTGCTCCGAAGAAAAAGGCAAGTGTCACGATGGAGAGCACGGCGAGCACCGTCCGCTGAACTCAAGGCTTTGATCAACAATAGATGTGACTCAATCGATGGCAAAATGATTGCTTTAGAAGAAGGATTTCAGCGTACCTCTGCAGATTTGAGAGTGGTATCTACTACAGAGAGCGACTATTGAGGAAGAGCTTGTGCAACAAATGCAGAGAAAGATTGATGAGCTGGAGACTCATATCAGACTGATGGGAGTACCTGAGACGGAACAGGAGAACGTCCGCAGCAAAGTGGTCTCCATCTGTCAGGAGCTGCTACCCGACCTGAGGGACAAGATGGATGGCTACATCGACGTCGCCCACCGACTGGGCGCCAGGAGGCGGACCGCGGGGGAATCCCGCCCGAGGGGCGTCATCATTCCACTCGCTCACCGGTTCTATCGAGACGAGGTGTGGAAAGCTGCCGAGAGTCCACCTACCTGAGCGACTGAAGTCTCCAATTCAAGATTGACCTGTCCAAAGGCGATCGTGAGCTGACTTCATTAGATGGTCAACCGGACAAAGCGGGCGAGTTACATTATTATGGTGCTAGTGAATACTATGCTTTCAGACATTGAATATAAAAGCTACAGCAGTTTATTCCGAGGTGCTTCTTTTCTTTTTGAGAGTCCAACAGAACTGAGTTGGTGGAGCAGGCGTCTTAGACCTGCTGTTCTTAGTTCTTCAGTTTTGTAGCACTTTAAATAGATTATCTTTATTTTAATTTTTTCTATTGTTTCATTAAATGCCAGGGGTCTCAGAAATGACATTAATACATAAAAATAAAGCTTTAAACAGCTAAAAGTTGATTTTGCTTTTTTTTACAAGAAACACACTCTATTACAAAAGATTCAAACCTTTGGAAAACACAATGGGGCATTTGGTTTGCACGTGGTTCAGAGCATTGCAGGGGTGTCTAGCTTCAAGTATCGTTTTAGGGGAGACATTTTACACACTATAAGTGACAAGTTGGGTCATTTTGTTTGGTAAAATCTTCATATTGGTACATTTCTATGGCTACAATGCCGGGGGAATTAAAAAAAAAAAAAAAAAGGACAAACCTTCTTCCTTGTTGTGAGACAGTAACATTGACAGTACACCTGCACAGCACCACCTACTGTTCTGGAGTGTGCATTAATCGGCCTTTAAAATGAACTAAAACCCAAATGGACTTTTTTTTTTTTTTTTACCTTGGAGCCTTTTTGACAGTGGAGTAAAAGTAATAAGTTCTCCACAAAAATACAGATCTTAATGAACTGCAATATTAGACATTTATGTGTTTTAATTAGAGTTGACACATTTACTCATGGTTCTTGGCCGGTTCTCGCAGTATTTACAGAAGATGCTCCTAATTGAACAAACCCTCCTTTTTTTTTATTTTTTTTTTCGGCTTAACGTCGCTGCAGATTTCTGCTCGTCTCGGCTTCGAAACCTGGCGCTGACAGAGACATTTTCCTCGCCTTATCTCGGCGCGCGGTTTGGTCTCCGAGCGGATACAGTTACATGTAATTTCGGCGCGAGCCAAGTGTAAACAATTCAAATAAAGACGCTGGGTTTTTCGGTCTAATTTCAGCGGGATATTTAAGTGTGGGGCAAACTCACGCCAACACGACCAAACCTTGCCCCCCTGGCTCTGCTCATGTGAAACAAAATGAATCAGAAGTCAAATTTAATGCTTTTTAATGCCCTTTTTATGCCCAAATACTACGCCACAAATTGAAAAATCAGTGCATCATTTATGGAATGAGGGGAAACGTAGATATTTAAAAGCCAAATGGACATAATTGGCAACATTGAGCCAAAAAGACTACGTATATCATCAGCCAAAACTGCTTCGGGATGTGCGGTTTAGTCCTGGTTCAGCCCCGACACTAAATTTGTCAAAATGTCGAGAGTTGGCACGTCAAACGCTGGCATTTAATCCTCTATGAAGTAAATAAAGCAATAACAAAATAACTTAAAGACCACAGGCGCAAACGTTCCTGCTGCACGGCATATACTTTGTCAGGAGAAAAGAGTATTTGAGTGGCGGTTACAGAACTGCGGCTCAGTTCTTTTGTCTGTTTCATCTCGTTTAGTCATGGTCAGGGTCGACCAGAGGGAACAGAGACTGTGGACCTGTTTTTGGCTCTGGTTTGGTGCAGCTCTGGTGTTAAGTTACAGTGCCTCGCGAAAGTACTAATACACCTTGAACCGTTGCACATTTTGTCCTGTTTACAACCATAAACGTAAGGATTTTATTTGGAATTGTTTACTGAAAGTTCACACACAAGTGACAGACAACTGTGAAGTGAAAGCAAAATGATACATGATTCTGTTATTTTTTTTAAAATAGAAAAGTGGAAAGTGGGGGTGCATAAGTATTCATACAGCATGACTCAATACTTTGTGGAACCCCCTTTTTGCTGCAATAACAGCAGCAAGTCTTCTGGGGTTTGACTCTACAAGGTTTGCACATGTAGAGACTGACATTTTAGCCCATTCCTCTTTACAAAACAACTCAAGCTCTGTCACATTAGAAGGAGAGCGTTTGTGAACAGCAGTTTTCAGGTCTTTCCACAGATTTTCAATAGGCTTTAGGTCAGGACTTTGACTGGGCCATTCTAACACATTAATATGTTTGATTTTAAACCATTCCATTGTAGATGTAGCTTTGTGTTTAGGGTCATTGTCCTGCTGGAAGGGGAATCTCCGCCCCAGCCTCAATTCTCTTGCTGACTCCAGCAGGTTTTCCTCCAAAATGTCTCTGTATTTGGCTCCATCCATCTTCCCAACTATTCTTACAATCTTCCCAGTCCCCGCTGAGGAAAAGCAGCCCCATAGCATGATGCTCCCCCCACCATATTTGACCCTGGGGATGGTGCACTCAGGACGATGAGCAGTGTTAGGTTTGCTCCATACATAACGTTTTGCATTTGGGCCAAAAAGTTAAATTTTGTCTCATCTGACCAAAGCACCTTCTTCCACATGGTAGCTGTGTCCTCCATATGACTTCTAGCAAACTTCAAACGGGATTTCTTATGGCCTCCGTTCAATAATGGCTTTCTTCTTGCCTCTCGTCCATGAAGGCCAGATTTGTGTAGAGTACGACTTATAGTTGTCCCATGTACAGATTGCTTTTCAGCGGCAGGACGTCGCAAGCCCCACTTTTCACTTTTCTATTTTTAAAAAAATAACAGAATCATGTATCACTCTGCTTTCACTTCACAGTTGTCTGTCACTTGTGTGTGAACTTTCAGTCAAATAAAATCTTTACCTTTAGGGTTGTAAACGTGACAAAATGTGCAAAAGTTCAAGGTGTATTAGTACTTTCTCAAGGCACCGTATCTGCCATATTTAAGAGATTAAGAGATTATAACTATTTATTGTTTTATTCTGTTTATTATGTATTTGGTGGTCATGAAAATACATGGGAAACAAACCACACCAGATTGTAGACACGGGCTAATTTCCATCTGTTGTCCCCCACTCTCACTCTTTAACGCACTCCGCTCAACCTGGGATATTGTACATGTTTTCAGTAGTAGGGTAACTGGAGTACCCAGATTTAATCTACACTGTCAGAGGGAGGTCATGTAAACTCCACCCGTGTTCCCATTAGCAGATTACTGAAGTAATCCAGTGCTGTACTTATATTACACATTTATGTATTTTGACAGCTGAAAACGTATTATTATTATTCCTAAAGGGTCAGAAATGTTGAAAACAAAAAGTCTGGGGGAAATATAGTCATTATTTTGAGTTGTTCTCATTTAAAGCAGACAATATTGTGTCAATATGGCAAACAACATGCTACAAAAAACTATCCTTTATCCTTTTGTAAAACTAAAGTAACTAGCGTTTTTCTTTGCAAAAAGTAGGAAAGGGCCACAAATGTTTGAAATATTTGCATTAGAAAATCATGGCTGTAGAGTTTGATACAAACGTTTCTTATAAATAATTACCCAAAAGAAAAGTGCTCACTTTATAATGAGCCTCGAAGCCACAATAACTCCCTGTCTCTTTATACACAGTTTGTCCTGGTTTTATTCTGGTTTTGTCCTGGGTTTAGTCCGGTCCCGGGTCAGTCCTGGTTTTATTTGCAGACCTTGGATCTCTTCTTGCCTGATCCCCAGCCTCCGCTCAGCTGGAGCTTGTTGTCTCTGAAGGAAATCCGCTCTTTTTTTAGCGGAGTCGACGCCCCACGTTTAGGACACGGCAGCTCAGTCTCTGAAACCAGAACAAAAGTCACTGTCATGTTTTCAAAATAAGGCAATATGGCGAAAAGTGACATTTCGTGACATAATGGATTTGAGTCAGAGTAAGTATGGATTTATTTTGTTATGTATTAGCTACAAAGATTTGTTCAGAGGGCATGTAGATCTTTGAATGCGCTGGTTCTTACTGAAAAATGTAAAAAGGTAGGTTCGGAGACTGTGGGAGCGACAAAGTGGAGATGTTATTGCGTGAGTGTAAAGAAAACCTCATTTAGGTCCTAAAGTTTTGTAACACGCCCATGTATATCCCTGCAGACCTTCACAGCTGGCATCTTCCACAAAGAAAATGACCAGATTTGGATTACTGAGTGGTCTTGTGGGGATTCGTCACGTGGATACACGGTGGAGAACAGTGATGTTGGATTGAAATCAATCAAATCAAATCATCACGTAAAAGAAGAAGAAGAGCTTTTCTTTCGCAGACATAGTCACAAAGCGCTTTACATGAGACGATTTACATTCACTCCGCACTCGATGGTGTTTAGTTTCCCCTGGAGGAGACTGACAGAAGCTCCGTCGCGCCCCTGTCCACACACATCATTCATCCTGCCCTATAGTACATGTTTTCAGGGGATACCTACAGGTGGAGTATCCGGAGGAAACTTACGCAGACACGGGGAGAACATGCAAACTCCACACAGAAGGGCCCCGTCCAGGTGGGAATCGAACCCTGGACCTTCTAGCTGTGAAGCACGAGCGCTAACCACTGTGCTACCGTGAACATATAAAAACATTGTAAAGGGTGATCAAAAAGAAAACCTAAAGTGCATATGACACTTTAGACACATTTCTTTTGCTAAACACAGTGAACACAATTACATTTAAGATTTTGCTAAACATTGTACCCAGTTTTTTCAAACTGTTGCCGTGCCGACCATGTTATGTGAATGGGAAAAGAGTCAAACTTCTGTGGAACTTTACCTCTATCTATGTCACTTCCTGTCAGCAGCTTAAAACATTCAAATAAGCTTTTCTGACCAACATTACTTCATTAAAATTTCCGCTTCACTGGAATAAAATGATAATTTTTACTTCCATCCATCCATCCATCTTCTTCCACTTGTCCGTTGCCGGGTCGTGGGGGCAGCTGTTGGAGCTGCACCAGCCCCTATGGCGCCCCCTGCAGGTGGTGGGTCCACAGAAGGACAGCCTCATGGTTCTACCCGGGCCTGTTGGTCTCTCATAAGGGGCTTCTGAACCGCTCTTTGTCTGACCCGTCACCTAGGACCTGTTTGCCCTGGGAGACCCTACCAGGGGCACGTTCCAGGAGGGGTATAATTTTTACTTAGAACAGATAAACAAATAAGTCATATTTTCAAAAGCATTCCAACCTGTCATGTGCACGTTAAGACTTAAGGGAGAAAACTGGCCAAAAATGAAATAAAAATACCATTGCATCAAAAATCCCTTTTCACCCGCCATGTCTCGCCTTAAAGCAGAAAATAAAAGTCAGTTCATCTTAACAAAAACCTGCATACCACCGCAGAGATACACCCTCCTCCTCGGCCCTGATGTGTTCCACGTGTCTCCCTGGACGTCCCACACAGAGAGGGCCCCCCGCGGCGGGAAGAGAGCGCCCCCAGATCGAGGTGTGATTCCTGGGTAAAAAGCCTCGCGCCCTGACCCCGAGCGCAGCTGGGCGCCGCTCACCCAATCCCCCTCCACTCCGCGTGAACCCGGCTCCCTCTAAAACCCGGCCCCGCCCGACGCCGCTGTTTATTTTCTCAGCCCCTAAGCCCCAGGTTTTAGCCGCAAAATCCGGATTATGACGAGACTTTTGTTCGATTATTTGCGCTGGAATCAAAAGCAGGAGCGCGGGCACGTGTGGCTCGTTTTCGACGAGGGGCGCTAAAAGACAAGAAAAAGAAAGAAAAACAGAAAAAGCCAAAAAACGCGGAACCGGAAAAGGATTTGGAGCTGATCCTTTGGCGAATATGGAAGCGCACAGAGGATGGTTTACTTTGGAGCCGTCCTGAACATTATCTTAGTGAATTTGAGCACATTTACGACCGCACAGTGGATTTGTTTACGCCGATGTGGTGATGGGAGGAATTTATTTCTGTTCCATTGATTTAACGGTTGCACAAATAAAACAATAACGGTACTTTACATACAACACTTTTATATATAGAAAAGTTCAAACAATGCGCTGCCTGAACAGAGGAAAAGTCAACTCTTATAATCTGGAATTGCTGCAGTTGGGTTGGGTGAGAGATCAGCTGACGGGCTGAACATCCTGAATGACCGGGTAAATCCATCCATGGGTTTCTTCTTCTCCTGATGGCACGGCCATATTCCAAGATGCCGGGATTCATTGGGCTCACATTGGGAAAGAGCGGTTCAGGGAGCGTGAGATGGATCGGCCGCCACAGAGTCCAGACCTTAACCCCATTGAGCGTCTTTGGGATGTGCTGGAGAAGGCTTTACGCAGTGGTCACACTCTCTCGTCGTCAATACAAGCTGTTGGTGAAAATGTAATGTATTTTTGCTGTGCACGTTGTATTTTTCATTTGAGTTCTTCCTTTTTTGTAGGTGCTTTACGATTGGAGCCTCGCCCTGCACACCTGGGCTCTCTAGCAGCGTTCAGGCCACACCGAGGCTGCTCAATTTTGTTTTCCTATAAAGGGATAAACAGAATCTTTGTTTCTGTTTATCCATCTTCAATGAAGGTACTTGATTCATCTTCTGTACTCAGTAGTTGAAGTCCTCTGTTTATCCGTGCGTGTACCATAGCGCGTCATGCACGGGCCTAACATTAAGACTGCAGTTGCGCGTAAGACCTAAAGTGGCAACTTCCATCTAATCCCTTTAAGAATTGGAAAAAAAAAAGTCACTACAAAATAAATATTTTTTATTATATTTTATACATGTTTTAACCCTGTGTCCTCTGTATAGAGCTAAAGTAGAATATACAGCATAATGTAAAACACTGTTTGTAAACGACTGCACGAGAAACCACTTCACAAAAAGAAACAAATCAAAGTATCAAAAAAGTGAAGAGTTGTCTACATTGCCCTGCCTAGATCACCTGACCTTTAGGAGGAGTTTATTTCTGTCAGCTTTATTAATTGAAATTTCAATTCGAAAGTCACGATTAGCACATCCCAAACACTTCAATCATTCAGGCAGTTTTGTTTCCTCTGTATAAAAGCAATTGACACATGACATTCAACCTAAATAACTACAGTGTGTATGATTTTAAAACTACAACCATCAAAGTGTGAATTTGATTGCGATTAAAGCAAAATGACATTTCTTCAATTTCTGACAAATCTGACCAAAAGGCCCCTTATTTAATCTTCATGAAATATGTAATCGGTTTTGTCGGGCAGATTTCTCTCACAAACACTGTCCATTATCCCGAGTGTGTCCCTCTGCGCTCACACAGGGGGCCCTGTTCGTCTCGTGGAAGTTATTCAGACCGTCATCAGAATCCACTTATCCACTTACGGGACAGGGCCCGCTTTAAGACTCTGGGAAGTCACCTGCTCCCGTCTGCGTCACACATCAGCACCTTTTTTCTTATTTAAAATGTACCAAAGGGCTCTCTGTCCGACCGCGGATAGACTCCTGTGTCCAGCCGGGATCAGACGGGGACGCGTCGGTTCAGGAAGTAATAACGAGGGAGGATTGGGATTTTTAGCTGGTTTTCTCCCTTAGCATCTTTACAGTTAATATCAGAGTAAAAAAAAGCCGAAGGAAGCAATGCTCGATCATTCAGATTAGCAAACATGTCTTTCGCTCAGAAGTAGGGATGTAACGATTAATCGAAAATCGATTTAAAATTGATTTTATATGCTTAAAATGTGAATCGATGTAAAAAAAGAAAAGAAAAAAACAATCGACATTAAAGCTACTCCATTCTGCACGAATAGCTTTATTCTCCCACTGCATCGTTAGAAACAGCGAGCTAACTTTTTCTCAAGACAAGCTCCACCCCTCCCCCCGCCTCACCCCCAACACAGGCCACACCATGTAAACACATACACGTCTAGGCATCGAAGCAGCAGACACAGCTAAAGTTAGCGGCTACGAGATTAGCGTTAGCGGCTAACGCAGGGTTTAGGTCAAGGTCAAGGTCAAGGTTTATTTGTATAGCACATTAAAAACAGAATACTGCCCCAAAGTGCTTTCCATAATCAGAGCAACATACAAACAACATACTGTAAGTAATAACAGATAAACAGAAGATTAAAAAATAAAACTGCAGTTTAATCAAAATGTCTAGCTCAGCTTGAATTAAAATGCCAGTGCAAAAAGATGCGTTTTCAACAGCGACTTAAAGTTGACGATAGAGGAGGCCGCCCTGATTTCCAAGGGCAGAGAGTTCCAAAGTTTAGGACCGGCAACAGCAAAGGCTCGATCACCTCTGGTTTTCCGGTTGGACCGTGGGCAGTCTAAGAGCAACTGGTCAGAAGACCTCAGTGTTCTGCCCGGAGTATACCGTTTCAATAAGTCACTTAAATAAGAAGGTGCCAGGTCATGAAGAGATTTAAAAACAAACAGTAAGATTTTAAACTGGATTCTAAAAGTCACAGGAAGCCAGTGGAGGGAGGAAAGCACAGGGGTAATGTGCTCCCGTCGTCTGGTCCCTGTGAGCAGACGAGCCGCCGCGTTCTGAACCAACTGCAGTCTATGGATGGACAATTGGTCAAGGCCATAATATAATGAGTTGCAATAGTCCAGCCGTGACGTTATAAGCGCATGGACCACTCTTTCAAGTTGGGTTGGTGGCAGGTATGGTTTGACCTTCCCCAAAAGCCTCAGCTGGAAAAAGCTGGTTTTGACCACTGAGCTTATTTGTTTGTCCATTTTAAGTTTAAATTTTTTCCAGTTTAGCATCATGACAGAAGTTTACCAAAGATCGTAAACTGACAAACATCTGATTCTGCTGAAATCCTCATCAAATGTCCGTTTGTCAAATAATCCAATATCTACAGGAGCTGTCATGTCTTTTTCCTCCTTATGTTTACGAAGGCTGCACCGGGAGGCTGTGAGGCGTTCGAGGGTTGTGGGGGAAAAAACTGCACTGTAAATTTTTTTCTAAATTTAAGTAAGTATTATGTTCAAATTGTAAAATAAATATAAGTCTCAAAATGTTTGCTTTGCTACATATCTTAATTATTCTGAAAACATGTACATTTACAAGCACACATGTCACAATGATTATAGTTCATTGTCATGTCTTGTAATTTCTTTGTAATGTAAAGTTCTTTTATTGAGACATTTGTTACAAGGACAACAATTTTGATGTTAAAACAAAAGAAACATTCATTTTCTAATGGTTAAAAAAATAAATACAAAATAATCGGGGGGAAAATCGAAATCGGGAACTTAAAATCGGAAATCGAATCGAAGCTTGAGTGAATCGTTACATTTCTACTCAGAAGGGCAGGAAAGAAAAAAAATACCTCAGCGCCTTGAGGTTAATCGTGCAGCCCTCAAAAATATTGGTGTCGATCGATATGACGCTGTAATCCAAATACTCTAGTCATTATGTCTCTGGGCGCAAATGTTACAACAACTTTAGGACCAAATGAGGCCCTAAAAGGTCCTTAAACTCTTGCAACAACATCTCCACTTTAGTAACGCTTACAGACTCCAAACTTTCCGGTCTTTACTTAACGATAATGACCAATTATGGGTTTTTCAGAGGGATTTTATTTATATTTTATTCCTAGTCTGATTTAAGGAGCTTTGAACCGCAAAGGGCATCAAGGCCCCTGTATAAACGGCTCATTCAAAAACTAAAGATAAAAAAATTTAAGTAATATGTCAAAAAAATAAAAGCCCACATTTAAACCTGGCTCTATCCACTATTTAGATTTCTGAAATTATAGGCAATTTTGGCCATTTTGATGCATCATGATAAAATGAATAATTCCTGCACACTGCCACCCTCACAAAAATAGTTTATTTGGATAAACTTTTCGGTCTCGCTGATGAAGGTCTCAGGACCCGAAACGTTTGTATTTTTTACAAGGCTGGCAGTGTGCAGGAATTATTTATTTCATTGATGAACGCTGGGAATTTCACTCAGCTCATACTCCATTACATAGCTTTTAGTAATGGATGTGTGACGTTTTTCTCCTATTTCCACATGAAAACATAAAATGACAAAACCTGAAATAGATGTTTTCCTCTTCCTTCTATCAGTAATCTACGGCAAAAGTTTCACCTGCAGCCTCTCACCTTAAGAATCAGAAATCATTAGTGTGAGTTCCTGCTTAAATGACTATCTAGTTCCGACACTGGTTTTAGTATTTTCACTGGCGCTAATAAAGTAGATCCGAGGTATCCCAGCATTAGCTTCATTGAAACTATTCATTATTTAGCCGATATCATTAACATAGAGATAAAAACCTAAATGGCCCTTACCGTATCTCCTCTCAGAGTTGTTTCTCGGCGCGGAGCTGATGGCGGGACAGGACTGAGAGGCCACGCGCGCTCGCCCCGGGTCCGTCTGGAAACACAAATAATATTTATACCACAAACCTGCCTCCCGTCAGTTTAAACAGGAAGGTCAGGACATCTGGTGCTAACGAGACTCACCACCAGCTGCACTCTCCCGCCGCTGAGAACGGCCCGGCTCATCCTCGGCAAAAAGCTCTCACTGAAAATACATGTTCGGGCGCCATTTAGAAATGTGCTTTAACCTCTTAACCCCCACGCGGACCGAGCACATTTTGGCCACATCTAAAAGCAAAAAGCGTCAAACACACACGACTAAAGAGTGATGGGAAAGCAAGGAGAAAAAAAGAACAAAAACACTTCCAAAAATACTATATAATATTTATTGTATTATTCTGATTTAAACCAACTTCTGCTGCTACGATAATCCACACAATTTTGAGTAGATTGTGTGTTTTTTATGTTTATTATTGTACATCTATACCCCACTTTTTAATATTTGATTTGTTGCTATCTGCTATTTAAACAACTGCATTTTCTTGTTCTCTATTGGAGACAAAAACACATTTCACTGGTCGTACTAAATATGAGTGTGTTTGAAGAACTGGCTCCTTTAAAACATAGAAGAAACTTTGCAGTGATGTGGCTACAAGCTGTTACGTGGTTTACTCCCAAAGGCTCTCCAGTCCCTTTGTCCCATCATTAAACGAACTCCTATTCAAACGCGGAATAAAACACTTGTCCATCCGGGCATAGAACTCCCCACGAGTCGAGCGTTGGACCGATCTCCATTCCTATTTTCAACAAAGTTATTAAACAAATCTCCCGAACTGTGGGACTGTCCTACTTTGGACAATTTTAAAAAACAAATTACAGGACATCAAGCATAGGCGGACTTTTGATACTATGTTTTAATATTTAAGAAAGCAGCCGTCAATGCCTTCGGGCACGATGTTTCTACATAAAAGTTGTAATAAAAATAAAAAATAATCAAATGAAAATGATCTGTATCCGTTTCTGTTTCGGAGCCGCACCTGCTCGTGTTCAGATGCGTCCCGTCCCCGGGTTGGACTCCGTGTCCCGTCGCCGTCGCTCCCGTCTCTCCTCCTGCAACGCCACGGAGACAATGAAACAAAACAGGCTTCACTCGAGCCGCCACAGAGCCAAACGATTAGAATCTCTGCGGGAACGCTACACAGAGAGACGGAGCGTTAATGCCGATGCCTGGAATTAAAGACAAACAAACTCAACATGGGGAGCGTTGATACAGATAAAGAGGTTTTATAGTGTCTCCTGGAAGTGTCTAAAATGGGCACCGGGAACCGTATCTTGATCCGATCGCGAGCGCAATTAGCCATGATCCCAAATCAATGCCAACGTCCCAGGCCAAAACGGCGCAGCGGTGGGATGGATTTACGACTGGAGCCGCAGAACCGTCATTAGCGGAAAATCGAGGGCAAACATTTACGGAGCGCTGACAGTTTTTCCCTCTTAAAACCGGAGAGAAATGAAAGTGACGGAGCGAAGCTGGAGCGAAGCATTCATTTAACCAGTTTTGCCGCCGCCTCTGACTCTGAACCGGGACAGAAGGGCCGCACAGGTCAAGGGTTTAAGGACCAGCGGCAGGAAAAATGTCCTGTCGTCAAAGCAATAAGGGAAATAAAGTAGAGACTTATCTGTTGTAAAAGGCCTTTAAAGTGCATATGACAGGTTTGAATGCTTTAGAAATTATGCATTTTTTAGATTGATAATCTGCTGTAAGGAATCATTTTCAGTGAAGCAGCAATTTAATGAATAATGTTGGGCAGAAAAGTTATTTGATTTTTTTTTTAAGCAACTGACAGGAAGTCACATAGAAGAAGGTAAAGCTCCATAGCAGTTTGACTCATCTCCTATTGATATAACATGGTTGGCACGGCAACAGTTTAAAACCTCTATTGCTGCGTTCCTGTGGACTGGAACGCCGTTTTCCTGAGATGTCCCATCATTGCCCTCAGTTGGTTTGTGCTCATGTGGTTTTTAGGTCGGACGGTGGGGATTTTGATGTCATCACCGATTCACGCTCAGATCAGCTAATCGTTTAAATTTGTTGTTTGCATCTCAAAAGCTAAACGGTAGTTTGTGAGTTTCAAAAAATGTCACATGAATTTTCCTTTTTGCTAGCATTGATGTCGGGCATTTCACTCGCAGTTTTGTTACTCCGAGGACAACACAGCTCACACTAAACAAAAAAAAGTAGCAGTGTTTAACTAAAAAGCTCACATTAGACGATAAAAGAACAAATCAGCTGATTTCCACAACAGTGACTCGAGTTCCCCGCTTGTTTTCCCCAGTTCCAGAGGACAAACATGAACGCGGCATATTTCACTTCCTGTCAGAGTCCAATAAGGAAGTGAAACGAAAAACATCACAAAAATGGTCAAACTAAATAAAGCCGTGTAAAACTCTGATCAAACTCTAGAATATAAGTGTGTTAAAAATGTGTCTAATGTGTCACAAGCACTTTAAGGAATTATCAAAATAACGCTTTTAGAACGTTGGTTCCCAAACTTTCTGGCCTGTGACTCCAAAATGACCAACGTAAAATGCAATAAGCACTAAAAAAAATATTATTTGCACATTAATATCAATTTCCTGGAAACTATATTTAGACATTAGACTAAAATATACTGTATCAATCAAACAGCTTCAAATTCAATGTTATAAATATGAAAATATTGTCTGACATCATCTATATTTATTGGGTGGAATGATTACACATTGTGGCTTTAAGCTTATTTTTTTCTTTGTAATTGATATTTTAGATTGATTCCTGGTTGACTTATTTACAACTAATACAAGAATGTCATGCATTTCAGAACATGCTTTATGCCCCGATGGATATTGAGATGTTTGCGTCGTAATCCCTAAACAAGTGCCGTCTCATAGTGTTTTTGTCCACAGACTCTGGGACGCCCCGAGCGAGGAGAGGCAATCCAAATTGAAGACACGTGAACAGTGGTAAACGCTCTGAAAGCTTACGTTATTTTGTATTAGGGATGTAAACAGCGCGCTCGGGTTTCGGCGCGGCGTTTGTCGGGATGGCGGAGTGTGAAATCCAGTTACGTGTTGCAGGAGACAGGAGGGAAGAGGCAGGAGACAAACAAGGGCTGCACCGCGAGGCCGTGGCGCGAAGGCGGATGTTTGGGAAAAGACGAAGAGAGACGCTTCAAAACCATAAAGGTAAATATGAAACTTCAGTCTTTTACATAATACCGTGTTTTAGTTAAAGCTCCGGCACGATGCGTTATCTTCCTGTCCTGTTTATCCCCATGAAAATAAAAAATAATAGCTTCAAGATTCCCCTCCTGGAGCCGCCACCTTAACGTGGTGGAGGGTTTGAGCCTGAATGATCCTGGAGCTCTGTGGTCGGGGGCTTCGTGCTCCTGGTAGGGTCTCCCAGGGCAAACAGGGTCATTTAAAGAGCGGTTCAGAAGCCCCTTATGAGAGACCAACAGGCCCGGTTAGAACCATGAGGCCGTCCTTCTGTGGACCCACCACCTGCAGGGGGCGCTATAGGGACTGGTGCAGCTCCAACAGCCCCCACGACCCGGCAATGACAAGTGGAAGAAGATGGATGGATGGATGAATTTCAAGATTGGCAGACAGAGGGTTATTAGTGATGACGGTTTGTGTTTGTAAAAGTGGGTGCTTTTATCTCAACGCTTCAGAGAATGTTGATGAATGAATCTAAAGCGTTCAAACAAACCATTGTGGATCTCTTTTGGAAAAAAAAAGAACCACAATGTTGGCCAATGCTGGAGCTTCAAGGCCTTAAAGGGGAGGTATTAAGCAAAACTGACTTTTTAGAGCTTTTTGAATTGTTCTTAATTTGTTTATTTGGTCGGGACAGTGCAGTTAATGAACATGGGTCTCATGCATGTAAACACGCCACATAGAATTGTAGCCATGGGCTGATTTCCATCCGTCGTCCCACACTCGCACTCTCAAACACACTCGCATTCATCCTGGTCTGTTGTACATGTTTTCAGGGGCAGGGGAAACCGGAGACAAGGGAGAACATGCAAACTCCACACAGAACGGCCCCGTCCGGCTGGGAATCGAACCCGGGACCTTCTCGCTGTGCTACCGTGCCGCCCGTTACAATGTTGTTCTCTCATTAAAAACAGAAAAGCTCCTCCTGAGGTCCTACATATCCAGGGAATGCTTTCCTCACCTCTCCATCTCTTGCTAAACTTAATCTTTCAAAAACACCATCGCCATAGCTTCACTAGCCACACGGGTTGTGCGGTCTATTTAATCTCTCTCTCTCTCCCCAGCTACATAGCGAAGGTGGGGGGGTGGGAGGAGCTTGTGGTTAGATGTCTTGAAAATCTGGAAGTGAAACGACTCAATATTTAGTTTCAGCTGTTTTTGATTAATATTGCGTTTTCTAACTAACAAAGTGTACGGCAGCGATAAAGATGTGTTATTACCCGCTTACCCAATATATATCCTTCTGTAAATTCAATCACATGTAAAGTACAAGTATCAATCTGTGCTACCTTCAAACCCTTGCTGCAAAAAATCGTTCAGTCACTCGTTAGCATCGCTTCGCTAACGTTAGCATACGTAGCATTAAGCTAGCACAGCCATTCCTAGTTAGCATTGTCATTTTTTAAGTAGTTATGGGCTGTTGAAGCACTTTGCCCCTCTCCATTTCTTTGCATCTTTATTTAGTCGGAAAATATCTTCATAATTCAGCATTTTGTTAAAGTAATAGAGAAAAGGGAGACGTTTTTTTCTCTCCTTTGTTTTCCCGCCGGCTGCTTCAAACATGACCGTGATGGAAATTTGCAAAGATGCCGTCTGTATCTATACGCAGCTTGGTGGATGCATCTGTCCTTCAGTCAGTTGGACCGGGCACGGATTGGGACCGCGCTCTTCTCCCTGAGGCAGGACGGAAGAGGCCGAGCTGTGATCCCCCCGTCCTCTCTCCTCGAGGGAAGCCGATCGAACGAGCCCCGTCCAGATCATTGTTGTCAAACCACTTGGGACACGTGTCTTTGGTGGATATGTGTCTCTTCCAAAACCGGGATAGGAATTTTAGTTTTTTTGTTGTTGTTTAGTTGAAAAAATGTGTTGGCAGCGGAGCGCTCCAGTCAGCCTGTTGGTATGTAAGCCGATACCCGTTCAGAGTGGGTTAGTCATGTCCACGAGCCCGAAAAATAAACACTGGGCGAGGGATATCTGTGGAGGGAATCTGCCCCGCGCGCTCTAATCACCTCCAGAAGGAGAGAGCACTCAGGGCAGTAACGTTAGCCCCAGAGAGGGAGCAGGAGCTGGGCCGCGGGCAGAGGGACGGCTGGGTCAGGCCAAGGACAAACCAGAGACTAACACTTAAATATGTGATGGATTCAACAGAACTTTAGGACTATGAAAAATAGAAATATGACCCTGATTAAGGAGCGGGTATCGTGCTTTTTGGAAGCTTTTGATAATAATGTCAAACACATCTATATCACGATATTACACTGTTAGAAAATACAAAAACAGCTGAAACAACAGGTGGCACCGTGCAGGCCTTCCTGTGTGCAGTTTGTTTCTCTCCCCCCGTCTGGATGGGTCATCACGCCAAAACATGCACGAACGGGGGACAATAAAGGACAGCTTAACCCCCCTACAGCCTTTACAGTTACCCATTACAGTGTAAAAACATTAGCACTGACATCAATCTGGGATAATAATAACAATAATAATGCCTTACATTTGTATTGCGCTTTACAATCCTGTATTACCAAGTTTCACAAAGCGCTACACTGTCGTCATTATTCATTCACTCCACACTGGTGGTAAGCTACTGTTGTAGCCACAGCTGCCCTGGGGTAGACTGACGGAAGCGAGGCAACCAGTCTGTGCCATCGGCCCTTCCGACCAACACCACCCACTTCCTCACACACCACATTCACCCCAGGCTTCCTGGTGTTCCCAAACGGTCTCCCATCCAAGAACCGACCAGGCCCTGGCCTGCTTAGGTCTGACGCGATTGGGCAGAGCAAAGGCTTTGGTATGGGATCGCTCTGGCTCGAAATGCCCGGGGAGACGACACACTTTTGGAAAAGCATTTGCTGCTGCTTGGATCAAGCACACCGCAAATTAATTACATATTTAGATTTGACAAAATGTCATGTGTGTTTGCGTGGCAGCATAACTCGTTTTTTCGTTGTCGTTGCGTTAAACCACTTTTGTTTCGGCTTCTAACAGTGAAATCCCGTGTGTTTGTGAACTTACAAATACCAGAAGAGGAGCTTAAAAATCATCAAATGTGACGGAGAAAGTTGTACTGGTAGCCAAATTTAAATGTAAAAGTAAGTGTGTTTTGCTAAAAGTGACCCATGAAACCCCCCCTGACAGGCCTTTACTGTGGTTAGAAGTGATAGTTACCTGGAGCAACAGCTCGCGGTCGCCTGGGCTCCGTCGGCCTCAGTTGTGACGTGGAGCGTTTGAACAGCGCCAGACGAACACTCGGGTCTAGCGCACAAACAAATCAAGGATTAATCATGGGATTCTTGTATGAGGTGAAATCTGTTCAATTTAGGGCTACACAACACTGAAGACACTGCCACGTGGGAGTGAAATACTGCGCTGACAATGTTGTGATAATTAACTACCTTTTGTTCAAAATAAAAAGTGCAAAAACACTAAAATGGTACAAGATCCGTGCATTTTTGTTCCATCAGATGAATGACTTCAGTGATTTTGCGATATATTGCGCAGCCCAACTTCAATTCAAAACATCCCAGATGACGACACACGATGGAAACTCCTGAACTCCTGACAGATTACACAAACATGTCCATAGGTTTGAGCAAGACGACCCTTGTGCTGTTTGTCCGTGGTGAGGTCATTCCTAAAGTCGTCACGCGGTTCTGCTCCAGGTCTGTTCGCTCAGAGCCCATTTCCTCCTCTGGCCTCAGCCGCTCAGATCAGGGGAGACAGGCCGCCGGCTCCTGGTCTGCGTCAGCCCTCGTCAGGACAAATGCAGGGGAGAGCGAGACGACCGCGGGGCCCACGCTCCACACAGTCTCTCACAGCAGGAACACCACAGAGACTTAAACGGCTTCACTCCCCCCTGGGCGAGCAGGTTTTCCTTTGAGCAGGACATTAGGGCTGGACATGGGGTGGCGCAAAAGTTTAGGCACCCCAGATGACATTTATATTAATGTGAACAATGAAGCAAGGGTATAACAATGTGGTTTCTTTTTTAGTTTAATGAAGCAAGGGGGAGATTAAATGATCTCCAAAAAGAATGAGATCACAGATGAGACATTCCCGTGATAAAGACAATAAAGACAATTTCAAAATAACAAAGTAAAAAAGGCCATTGTGCACCTGCAGAGTTAATACCTCTCAAAATGGCAGGCTTCTCCTGGCTGCCAAGAGTCTTTCAAATCTAGTTTGAGAGATTTTTGCCCTTTCTAGGCTGTATGTCACGCACTGCTTTTTGGAGGTTTATCCACAGATTATTAATGTTGTTTAGGTCAGGAGACTGGGAAGGCAGAACGTTTAGACTGCACCTGTTGAGGAAGCCATTTGCAACATTTTTGCACAGATTGTGTTACGTTTTCCTCCAGAACTTGTTGGAATTCAATTGGATCAATTCTTTGTTCCACCCGTGAAATGTTCCCTGTACCACCGGCTGTAATTAGAGCCCTGCCCGAGGCCCCGACGGGCCCATTACCGCATCATTGCGTGGGACACAGGCTCGGGCTTGGTTTTCCCCGCCAGTGCGTTGTGCTGCTATTTTTTAACCAACTTAAATGGCGACATTAAATACAGCGCCCGCTCTCCTCACTCCCTCTCTCCCTGCCCACCTGCTCTCTCACACCCCGTCTTGACCCGACCACTCAACACAAACATGTACCTGCTGTCCCCGTGGGCCGTGGCGTGGGGGGTTTTCCCGTGTGTATAAACCTCTGCAAAGGGGTCGTATTGAGAGAGAGGACCGGGCGGTTCTCGTGTGGATTTGCTTCTATCGACGGCATGTTTTCGCAGAGCTTCCAGGAAACAAATGCATGCGTGTTCCTCCCAACAATAAAAAATAAACACTTTATAAACGCTTTATGTTACGTTTAGATAGAAGTGTTTATTTATTCATACAATGCAGGTAAACTGTTGCAGCGCTGTTTAATCACGCATTTGGAAAATATTGGGGGGGAAAAAAGAGAGTTAGAAGAGCCGGGTCACGGGCCGGGCCTGCTAATTATGAAAATCTGTCAGGCCGGGCCGGGCTCAGGCCCAGAAATCAGGCCCGTGCAGGGCTCTAGCTGTAATACAACCTCACAACCAGGCTTATCAGTAGGACAGATGTTCTTTTCATGAAATATCACCATTTTATTATGTTACAATACAGTGGTTCTCAAACTGTGGTGTATACAGGCTTAGTTTAATTTAGTGTATTTACTTATTGCTGACTAGGATTAGAGCCATCTGCCATTTTTTTACCCTTTAACTAGAGATCGATGATTTAATCATTAGTTTAATCATTAGTTTTTCTGGTTTAGACCAATCTAGGAACATTAGTCCTGAATCAATCTTGATCTTGATCTAGGCCTAGACGTCCTGGGAAGGTCAATATAGTATGAGGTGAACCTTTGTGTGAAAGGTTTAAGAACCACTGTGATAACACAAAATCTGGTGTATGTTGTAAATTTCTCCATTGTGAGATCAAAAAAGTATCTTAAGTGGTAAATAATCAACTAAAACAACAACAACCGCAAGTTAGAGATGAATAACTTTGACTTTGACTTATAAAAGGCTTCCAGAAAGGAATTAAAAAGCATTAATCTATATCTCTTAGAAAATAATGACATTCCTCTACCATTTCTACTGCCCAAGATAAATGAAAACACAAAAGTAAAAGCAGTTTTGGCTGAAATTATACACATTTCTTTCTCAAAAGTTGCCCATTTGCTTCTGAATATCCCCTCACTCCTCACCCTTGAGTTTCTGCTGCTGCTCCCGCTTGGACTTCATCTTCCTGGCTCTTTTCAGCATCAGCAGCGCCGTGTTGGCATCCTTGAAGCCCCTGCGAACCGCCCGGGCACAGCATTTACATAATTCTCATTTGTTTGTCAGAGGAAAGTTCAAAGAAGCCGCTGTCGAACGTCAGGCTAATGTAACGTGGCTGTGTGCTTTACTGTGGCGTCGGTGAGAGCTGTACCATATTCAGCCGCCTCTTTGCGTCAGTGTCAAACTTCAGTGTGAGGGTTTTTGTGAGAAGAAACATGGATTTTAGAACGTTTTTGAGTTTTACCATTCTCCCATGATCTTCTCTGTACTTTCCGGGAGCCCACTGACCTCGGCAGAGGAGGGAGGCGATACGTTTCTGAAAAGTTACACAAAAATAAGTACATTTAACCATTGTTACTGCTCGGTTGAAGAAGATGCCACCTGGATTATCTATAATTGCTAAATGAAAGGATTTCTACTGTTAACGGGAGAGTCGGATTTGAGTTAGTGCAAAGAGGAATTTGAATGAGACATTTCGGACCCTCCATGTTTGACACAAGTTGATTTGAGTGATTTTACACAAACCGTTGACAACCGGGTGACTGATCTCGAACGTTATAGGGAGTCCAGCTGCAGAACCTGCAGGAAAAATCAAAAATCAATCAAATCAAATCAAGGTGCTGACGCTGTTGGCCGAGCAGTGTGCGCCTGAAACATGACAAACCCGACAAAATCCGATGGCGCCGCGTCCTCTGTCGTGTCTCTGTTCTGTTCGTCTGTCGTCCAGGCCTGTTTCGGTGGAAGAACCGTGAGTGATTCTCCCGTAAAGATCTCTGAGGGCTGAAAAACACACATACAGTGGGTTGGATCACTGAGACAGAGTGGTTATCTTGTCTGCAGCTTCTTGAAGGTGCATTATAAGGGGATGTTTTTAAAGCACCTTGCTAACAAACCATGGTCCAAAAATGGCCTAAAGGTTTGGATAAACCAAGGTGGACGAACTGTAGAAATGAAGTGGTCATTTCCTGGAAGTGCAGCAGAGTTCACTTCAAGCGGACCATGGGTACTAAGTGCAGCCCCAATAGTAGGAGTTTTTGCTAATCTTTTACTTTACCTACAATGTGTTGAGCTGTTGGAAAGGCAGCAGACTGAAGAGCATTGTTATGAGCACCAGGAGGTCGATATAGCTGAATTTATGCTCTTCAAAAGAACCCAAATTCAGTGTGGACATTACGTATATTTTAGTCATTAGCACATTCTGGCATTACTCGCACTTTTAACTCCGAAGGCTGGATTCCTGGGAGAGTTTACCTCTGTTAAAACAACACCGCATTGTTTTCTGAGGCATTGACGCTGGACATTTAGCTCAGAAATAATAGCTTTGTCCAGACGAGTTGCTGCAAGAGTTGTATACATTAGGAAAAAATGATCTATAGGACACACAAGCATGTCCGGTGGCGTTGCTGTTTTTGTTGGATGATTTGGGGGTTTTTATGTTCAAGGAATGCCCATATTTAAGTCAAACCTACAGCTTAATTATCCTCCTGATCCTGTTTTCTCTTGGCGTTCACCTTTTTGCTTTGGCCTTCGGTTCTATGTAGACCAGATACAGCTTGTGCCTTTTATATTACCTGTGCTTAAGTTTTATTGTGTATATTCTACATAATTGCTACTGTACTTTGGTCGACTGAGGTTGTTTTTAAATGTGCTTTATAAATAAAATGGGCATTGACATTGTATGAGCCGCGCTGTACATCCACGCTTTGAAGTGTACGATGAAGTCAATATAGGCAAAAAGTGAGAGACCAGCCACGAAAACAGCTGTGCAACATCAGCCCGAACGTGTGACGAAGACGTACGACACTGAGCGCGCTCCAAAGTAAAGATACACCCAGAGGTAAATGACGGGGAAAAAACAACACGGACAGAATAATGACCTTTGCAGAAACAGCGTGACCTGCATTTTTTAGATTTAGTATCAGACGGACCAACGACTCACGAGAGCAATTCCATCTTCAGTACTGTCCACCGTCAGAGGGAGGAGGGGCGCTACATACTGAAGTACCTTTTATTTCTTTATTCTCTCTCTTCTTTATCAGATAAGCTCTTTATCGTCTGTCCCAGGAAAGGCAGCAACTCATCTTTGACACGGTTTAAAAGGCAGTCAGTCATTTAAAAAAGCAAACAATGATCACACTTTTTGGTACGTAACGTAAAATAATCCCGCTCTCTATTGATTTATTGATGGGTGCCGGAAGAAACCACAGCCTCTGACTGACATAACGACTGACATCTGACTGTGATGTTTAATTTGAGTAAGAAAAAGTATTACTAATTGTTCTATGAGACTTGTGACTAAAAGGTCAAGCGCCGCCATATTGGATGTTGTCATTAACGTAAACTGTCTTCCTTTCTCACGCTTTTCTGTCAGGATGGACAACAGGGATTACTGCAACCACAGGGTTTGTTGCTCAAACACTAAAACAATCGCAGCTATGAACTGTAAGTGTTTTGCCTAAAATGAAAACAAACGACGGGCGGCTGAACAAAAAGGTAATATGGTTTTACGATGTAAGTTTGAACTTTATTTAAGTTTATCTCAATAGGGACATAGTGTGGCACATAAGCTCATGTTACATACTGCAACATGTTAGCCAACGCTTGTTTTTAGGGTTTCTGGTAGGTTTTCTGGATGGAATGTATACGTAACCATGGAGACAGATCCATCAGCAATGAAACCCTACCAGAAACCCTAAAAAAACAATTAATCCTGAAGCCACTGAGATGAAAAGTAAAGGTGCCAAGCTAACCACGGGTGCAGCCGATGGGTCAGTGAAAGGTCAAATACGCATTAATATTAACTTATCTTTTTTTTTTTCGCATGAAAAGTTGCATAATGCACCTTTAAAAGAAAAAATTACCCAGCTTTGTTTAGCGCGACCATTTTTGTGCTGTTTATAGTTTCACATTCCTTGTTGGACATTGACAGGAAGTGACATAGATGAAGGCAAACAACTTTAAACTGTTGCCGTGCCAACCGTGTTGTATCAATGGGAAATGAGTCAAACTGCCACAGAACTTTACCTCTATCTATGTCACTTCCTGTCAGCAGCTTAAAAAGTCAAGCCCAACATTTCATAATTAAATTGCTGCTTCACTGAACAAACAAACCGTGGTTATCAGCTGTGTTACATACGTTTGAATATTGACATGCTAACCTTTTTATTTCTATGTTTTGTAAATACTTTTCGAGTTCATATACAGTGTTATGTATTTATAAACACCCGTTAAAATGACATATAATCTGCAGATGCTAATGTCAGGTGTATATGTAACGTGCATTGAACTCGAAATAAACAATCAATCAAACACCGAAACACTCTTGCTCCTGATTTTCGTCCATTAAACGAGAAGCACGTGTTGAGTAAGAAAACCACTTCTTTCTTCAACGTAAACACTAACCATCGGAGACGGAGGCCGCTCCAACACAGGGAAATGTCTCTCTGTGAAGTCATCAGGAAGTGTCGGGAACGAAGCCTTGACAGACACAGAGATGTTCAACAGTTAACAAAGGGCACGTGATTTCAAGAAATGTTTTTGAAATTTTTTTTTGCCATATAGAACAACAGCCACTCTGAGAAACCTGTATTTTATCAGACGCCCAGAGCGGGACTCCTGTGCGATCAGAGTGCCCCTATGTACACACCTCATCAAGGACAAATCCATCCCCGTCCGGCTCCCCCAGCGCCTCGTCCCACCCGGGATCGGTGCGGCGTGCCCGGGCGAGAGCGTCCCGCAGCCTCCTCCTCAGACTGACCCCCCTCCAGCACGCCTGAGGAGAGCGGAAGGAAAGACAGAGCGCTCAGAGTTATAACTGGGGGCTGACCTGCAGCGGAGGCCCGCGCATCAGTCATGGGTTCGTGGACCGCTGCGGAGAAAGCTCGCATTTTTCATACGCTATCGGAGGGAAAAAACCGCCTCGCCTCCTCCGGTGCGGTGATAAGAAAGTTTGAATTACTGAGGGCCTTCGTGATGTCCCGATTCAGCTTAGACCAGGTTTCTTGAAAGACACTGAGCTCTGGAACTATTGTACGAGATAAGGAGGAGATGGTGAAAGACTGTTGCGGAGCGGAGGGAGCTGCACAGGAGGAAGAGGAGGGAGGAGGAGCTGACCAGTGCAGGACACCACGCTCCGAAACAGGGACAAACCAAGGAGGCGGTGCACCGTTTCAGAGGAGACTGAAGGCGGGACTCTGGCTTCCGAAAACATGCGGGTCAGGTTGGCCCACAATGTCTCAGGACTAACACCTAAACACAATTTCATGGCACAATTGTACAATGACAAATAAAGCACTTACTTACTTAAAGAGAAGACTGAAAGATGAGCTGATAAACAAATACAAGAATCAGAACATGTTTGTAGAGGTAAAAAAAAAAGAAACAATCACGTTTTGGCAATCCAGATCCAAATATCTATTAATATAAACAATGAAGCAAGTGGAAGTGGAATCTCCAAAAGGCACAAAATAACATAAAAGTAAATAAGTCCATTATGAAAGTTTGGCCACTCCGAGTTTATACCTCGTAGCTTTAAACACTAAAAAAAAGTCTTTCAATTCTAGTGTGATGCATTTTTTCCCTTTCTTCCTTACAAAAGTCTCCCAGAGCTTCCAGATCTCAGACTACACCTCTTGATGTTGTCGATGGTGGATTCTGAGCTGTGTTTACGATCATTACCCATTTGTGGAAACGATTTGCTTTTTAACTTCAGCTTTTTCGCAGATGGTGTTACGCATTCCCTCAGAATTTGTAGGAAATTGATTGAATCCGTTGTTCGTTCTACCCAGGAATCCCTGCGCCACTGGCTACGTTTACACCCGCCCATGCTATACAGTTGGATAGAGGCACGGGGGGAACATACAAACTCCAAACAGAAGTTCTACCTGCCGGAGGGATCAAACTGGGGTTGCTCAAGATTTTAACACAAAAACCCAGTGCTCGTTCTTTAGCTGCTCGCATTAAAGAAGTTATTGTCGGTGCTCGTGAGGACATGTAAATACTAGCTACTATTAATTCTAAATATTTATTGAATTAGTCCTGATCAAAGCCATCCCTTGTAGTTTGTATGGCTTTGGTTCTGGGGGAGCGGAAAGCAGCTGTAGACTGATCAGGTCCGGAGCGGTGGATTTGCCTGTAAACAGATGTAAGAAGACGTTCCCCACATCTCCTCTGTAAGTTCACGTTTGTGCACGATGTAAACAAAGCTTTTCTAATTCCTTAGGTTCTGTTCCGTTCAACCCACCACAGTCTTTCCCTCTGATCATTGGGCTTTCATCGTTTTGAAGCAGTCTAACAAAAAGACACTTTGAGTATAAAACACGATCTCAGTCATGACTAGAGCTGAACGATGCCTATACTCAAAAATGTAGAACCAGAAAACAGAAGAAGAAGAATTTTAACAACCAAGTAAATTGCTTTTACGCTGTCCCTGGTCCAAACAGACGTCAAAACGTGGTTTCTAAAGCGACGGTGGAGCATGTGATAGAGCGGGTCGTCCTGAAGTTCCTGAAGGTGCACACTGTCATTGTGTCAATAGGCAACACACTTCACCCACCTCCAGTGTCTGTGTACACTGGTGTGTGAATAGGTGACTGGATCCTTGCCGTAAAAGCGCTTTGAGCCTAATGTAGGTGGAAAAGCGCTATATAAGTTGAGACCATTTTACCACATAGCTTTTCAGTACCTGCTTTCGATACCAGTAGTGCCTAAACAGCTTTTTTTCTATACCATACAGGTATCATTTAAATGGTACCCATGACTAAACAAAATCAAACGGGCTTTTATTGTTGCATGTGGACCAAATTTCACCTATTTTAACTGGGTAATACTCTTTATTTTTTTTGCAATAAATAAATTACTTTTGCCCTCCTCATTTTGAACTAATGAACATGTGTCCTTTTTATTTATTTTGCAGTGAAAGCTAAGGGTAAAAACGTATACCACTATATTACCAAACAAACTTTTCCTCATCAGGTTAACAAAACACGCTAGAAACCAGGACTTTAATCTTTCGATTTTCTACTCAATGAACTCTGTGTGACTTTCGCAGCGCTGAGACAAAAGCATCAGCCTCTTTTTAGCTCTAAATCCTCCAATTCCCCGAGGGGCCGAGCGGGAGGAGGGCTCCACACGCTTCAAATCAAACACCAAACCTCTCACACTCTCTACGCGGAGGTCTGAGGCGTCCCCCCGCGCCCCTCCTGTCCCACCAGGAGCACTCGTACCTGGGCAGAGGAGGGGAGACAGAGATGGGGGGAAAAGTGGATGGAGCAGAGAGCGTTTTCGAGGAGAGAAACACATCGGATCTGAAGCAGGAGGCAGGATGGATGAAGCTACATCGAGGGGTTAACCCAATGCTGATTTGATAAAAAAAGTAGGAAATCTAAAATGATGCCAATGTAACGCCTCATTTGAAAGCTGAGGCCTGCAAAACTGATTGTAACTTTTTTTGCCGCCGCGTTTTTTTAAATCATTTATCATTTTTGAAGCGTTTTTTGTTGTGTTTTCGTCTCTTTTTCATTGCATTTTTGTCACTTTGAAGCCAAACTGGAGAAAATCGGGGGTAAGAGGTTAAATCAATGCTGATTTGATAAAAGTAGGAAAACTAAAATGATGCCGTCCAAGAACTGAGGGTGGGCATCTGCACCCAGTTACAAACTGAGGGCATCAGATCAGTGTTCAACCATCCACCATCGTATTGTACAGAGAAGATTAAATATCTTAAATGTGAAAGTGCCCCTCAGTGCCGTTTTTAACCCTGTGATGTTATTATCCAGGACGATTGAGAATCCGTCTTTAACCGTCCCGAACACTGCACAGTCGTTACCTGCATGACGATGGCGGCCCGCTCTCTCTCTCCCCTCTCCTCTGCGCCTGTGGGGGGCCCGGGCGTCGGCTGAATCAGTGCTGCCTCTTCACTTCTCCTTTAAAACACGCACGCACACACACACACACAAACACACACGCACACACACACACACACACCGGAGAAAAAGAAAGAGACACCTCGCTTTAGCATGATGTCATCGCACCTTCATCTTCCCCCCGAAAACACTGATTTACTCCTCTGCAAACATCTGGAGCGCTCGTCCCGCGGGAGTTCAGTCACTTCGGAGACGGATGGTCCTCCCGAAGATAGCGCGCGGCATTAGCGAGTAAGAGGTTCAGCCGCTCGGGCGCTAAATCACGGCGAGGTGGCGGCAATGATGACGAACGAGCCGCCGCGGAAAAGCAATAACGCGCCGGGCTGCTATAAAGAGAGCGGTATAAAAAGTAAGGAGGGTGTTTGCTTAGATTCGGGGATGTATGCACACGGGAGGAATTTGGAGGGTTTTTTTCCATCAGGGACCACATCAGCAGCACTCACGTGTCGCTATAGAAACATCTACAACAAACTAGAAACTCCAAGGAAGTCCATAATGTTCATTTATTACATAATCTCATTTCACTGTATTCGTGTTGATGTTGGCGGGTGACTGAAGTGACTTTTTACTGTAAGACCTTGTTAAATCTTTCTGCCTGGGGTGAAAATCCACTCCCACTTGTTAGATTAGGCCATTTACCAACAAGGTGACAGCAGATTATGGTGTAAACAAGGTAGAGCTAATGTCTAGCCTGACTCCTCTCTGATGGAGGGATATTAAATGCGAGTTTGAAAACCAGAAGGACCAGAAAGGACCGGGGAAGCTCGTCTTCTATTCTAAAACTAGGGCCGGGACTTTACAATTTTGAACGCATTTTCAAAAGGTCGGGGAACCTTTCTCTCCGCGTGTTTCTGGTGTGCCCGTTAATCTGACGCATCCGCTCACAACAGCGATGTGACTGGGGACTTATTTTTGCTTTAATAAAAACGGTCCTGATGGGACGATAGAAAAGACTACGGTGTGTACAGCAAATGTTAAACTCTTAAAGGCAATGTTTTATGCCTCTTTGCTTTATTTATTTTACTATATCGGCCTAGAATGGAAAACGTGCCACTATAATTACTGTTTAATGTACTGTTTCCACTGAAACACCTGAAAGCTGAATAGCCATGAATGCACTTTGCACCAATCTGTTTGTTTGAAGTTTAGCAGATTAACAACAATACATAGATTTGTTGTGTCTATCTATTTATTTAATAATTTTGTTGCAAAAAGGTTTTTTGAATTTCGATTACGATGCGATTAATTGCATTTAATTAATTACAGACTCCAATAATGACAGACTCCTGTACGACTGAGAGTTTACACCAGGAGCCTCAGCCATTTTCGTTCTCTGTTCATGACTTTTAAGTGACAGAAATGGGAAAATGCTTCGAAGACTATTGGTGTAATTGGAGAGTGTAGCTCAGATGATTGACCTAAGTTACTTCAGTTTCCACTTTACACTTGGCTTTATTTACCTGGATGTTTGTAGATTGTGTTCGAGCCTCTGTGGGAATGTAGACTTAAACCATTGGGGAACTTTTTGGAAAGGGCATTTATTCTCTTGTATTTCACTTATGTGCAATGCAGACTCCACGGCAGGAATCTACAGAGCAATGTGCAAAAAAGTGGCTCAGGTGGAAGGCCTGAAGGTCCCTTGAGCAAGACACTTTCACACACTTCACTTTCAGACAGCTTTCCACCTCCCAGTGTGGAAGTAGTAATGTCCAACTACAGAGCTTTGTGGAGACCGTCACGATCAGTACCCGAGCTTTCACTGGTCTTTGCCATTTCATAAGTCATTTTCCTAAATCTAAGATGGCAGTGGCATAATGAACAAAACAAAAACAGAATTACTCGGTTTGCTGTGCGTCTCTGCTCGAATCCTCCAGTGCAGACGTCTCTCTCTCAGACTCCGAGGTCGTGGGCGTGTCTCCAAACTCGTGTTGGAACCGGTGGTCCTCGGCCAAACGAAAAACCTCCTCCAGGCGTCGACAGGAGATCCTCAGCGCGTCGAGGGGAGACGAGGCCGCGCTGGAGAAGATAACGGAGAAATAATAATGTTTTTGACAAGTTTGGGTTTAAATGGTCCTTCCACAGA
Source organism: Proterorhinus semilunaris (assembly GCA_021464625.1). NCBI lineage: Eukaryota > Metazoa > Chordata > Actinopteri > Gobiiformes > Gobiidae > Proterorhinus > Proterorhinus semilunaris. Next base: position 3,779,449 of record CM038356.1, on the reverse strand, counting down.
CTATAAAGTATTACAAGACAGTGATTTTTTCATCGTCCACTTTATGTCCCAGTTTAATCTCAATCCTAGTCCCACAAATGTCCCGCTTTAGTTCTGGTCGAGTTCCTGGTTTGACCCGGACCAGTCTCCCGTCTCCTCCTGACCCTCTGTAATGAAAGCACACCGGGATGAAACGTGGGCCGGGGTCACGCTGGGGGCTGCTTTGGCTTCGGGGCCGCGGTTTGGCGCTGGTCTGGCTGCGCGGGGGGACCCCTCGCTGGGCTCCCCGTTCGCCCCCGGGGCCCGGGACAATGGGGCTCTCTCAGGACAGGGCGGAGGGGCAGACGCCGAGGAGGTTCATCCCCAGAAAGTGACCTCGCGTCGGGGTTAGGTTCAGGGGGTGAGAGGGGAGACACACGCCGGACACTCGGATAGTTTTACTTGCCCTAAACAGGACGAGGGCAATGAGCAGGACTTCAGCTTTAATGCTATTTAATTAATTAATCCAACATTCTAATGCCATGAATACAAAAAGAAAGTCTATACACTTTTCTTTTCTAAAGTCTAGCAAACAATTTGGATACAAGGCAACTGTATTTACACCACGCATTTCGTACTCAATGCACATAATTGAATGATGAATAAAATTTACTTTTATTCATCCAAATTTTCACAATAAAAAAACAGGCAGCTTTTGAGCAAAAATTTTTGTAAAAAATTAAGGAATATTTACAGAAAATGTTGTTTTGAGACACAAATTTGGTATTTTATGGAGTAAATAGAGTCAAACAGTGTCATTATTTATAATTTATATAAATAATGACAGGCGCGGTTATGACAGAACTACACGCCCTGCGAGGGCGGAGTCTACAGTGAAAATCCCGCCCTTATGCCCTTTTTAGGAACATGCCCCGTCACAGCAGGGTAGGAGGAGTCATGGATTCCCTTTCGAACGTGGTTATTACGGCAAACGGGGAGTCTGTGTAGTCAATACTACACAGAGGATCTGTACAATAGTAAATTTAAGAACATTAAGGCATTCACTGTAATCCACTTCAATAGTCGAAGCCTCTATGCAAACTTTGACCACATCAAAAGCTTCTTAAAACAGTTTTCCACACCATTCAGTGTCATTCTAATCACAGAAACATGGATTAATAATGACAGAGAATTTGAGTTTTCTATTGATGGTTATGAATTTATAAGTATGAACAGAAAGAACAAGCATGGAGGGGGCGTAGCTATGTTTATAGACTCCAACTATAGTTATAAAGTAATGGAAAATAAGACAATGGTGGTGGATGATACACTTGAATGCCTTACTGTAGAAATTACAAGGCAAAAAAAGAAAAATATTATTGTGAGTTCTATTTATAGAACACCTGGCTCTCATGTAGATGTTTTTTCTAATTGGATGGAGGAGCACTTTTCAGGATTACATCATAAAGTCATGTTTGTGGGGGGAGACCTCAACATCGATCTGTTAAACCCATATAAACATAAAAAAACGGACGAATTTATAAATACCTTATTCAGTATAGGTCTGTTTCCTCTAATAACCAAACCGAGTAGAATAACAACCCATAGTGCCACCTTGATTGATAACATTTTCTCAAATGAAATAGAAAGTGACACAGTCAGCGGGTTAATGATAAATGATATTAGTGATCATCTTCCAGTTTTCGTTTTGTATAAAAATGGATATGTAAAAGAGGAAGAGGAAAACAAGTATTGGTTTAGAAGGGTAAAAACAGAGAAAACTATTGATGCATTTAAAAAGGAGCTTTTAGCTCAAGACTGGAGTATTGTGTACAGAGAGAATGACACGAATATGGCATATGATGAGTTTACGCGAGTATTTCAAAAGGTATACGACAAAAACTGCCCAATGAAGAAATATTGTAAAAACAGAAAGTGTAAAGAAACACCATGGATGTCTAAAGGTTTACTAAATGCTTGCAAGAAAAAAAATTATCTTTACAAAAACTTTATAAATAACAAAACAAAAGAAGCTGAGGATAAATATAAGAAATATAAAAATAAACTGACAGGTATCATTAGAAAATGTAAACAGGATTATTACAATAAGTTGTTAGATACTAATAAGAATAATATTAAAGGTTTATGGAACATCTTAAATAGTATAATTAGAAATAAACCAAGAACGATTAATTATCCAAAATATTTCAAAGATGAGGATAACACTTTAAATAATATGAATGAAGTAGTCGAAACATTTAATAAATTCTTTGTAGATGTTGGACCGAACCTTGCTGCAAAAATTGCAAACGTTGAAAACTATAATTGTGATCTGATAGAAGCAAATCCTATGTCCCTGTTCCTCAAACCTGTTGAAAAGAATGATTGTTTCTAATCAATGGTGTCTTGCATGTCTTGCTTAGAGAGCAATGTAGCAATAGAAGTGTTTCAGTTTTCTGTTACAGTGGAGTGGAAAAACACAGAGCCGATGTGCAGACGGGCTCCGAAAACAGACCCCATGCACACGTAAACAAAGAGATAACATGGGCCCAACCAAGGCCGGCTGGCAGACATGGGCCGATAAGTGGAAAGTGCCAGACTCGTACGATGGGAAACGGATGCGCTTAGTATAGGCTCATGAATATTATAATTTGAGGGTGTGGTGTGAAGAAGTCTGTGTCCCCAGAGAGTTCAGTCTTCTCCGTGTGGGGTGCTGACAGATTGAGTGTTAGGGACCTGGGGAACAGACGCGTCTGTGTGAGGTGACCTGTGAATAAAATCCTTGTGACTTTAAGTTCCTGGTTTGATATTCCTCTTTATCCTGGTGTGTTTATTAGGCTGATAGGGCAGTGTTGACGACTAATTTTCTAATCCCCCTTCCAGTGTGAATGCGCATTGTCCAACGGTGGTAATGGTAAATATGTGTTAATCATATTTTATTGTGTACAAGGTAACCGAGGACAACCACAAGGACAAAGAAAAGAGGTTTTCTTCACTGTGGAGGAAAAGGAGATACTGGACATTGTTAAAGGGTGTAAAAATAAAACTTCGACCGATTACCATGACATGGATATGAAAACTTTAAAAACTGTTATTGAAAGTATCTCTAAGCCGTTAACTTACATCTGTAACTTATCGTTGCAAACTGGACAATTTCCGGATAGTATGAAAGTAGCAAAAGTGATTCCTCTGTTCAAGGCAGGAGATAAACATCTCTTTACAAACTATAGGCCTGTTTCCCTTTTACCGCAATTCTCTAAAATCTTAGAAAAGGTTTTTAACTCTAGACTTGACGGCTTTACCGAAAGGTGTAATTTACTCTCGGACAATCAGTTTGGGTTTAGGAACAATCACTCAACCTCACATGCGCTGAAGCGTTACTGAAGCATTTCAGTAATTGCAAAAGCAAAGCACATTTTAAACATCAAAGCTCTACATACCTTATACTGTTCTCTGATTTTGCCCTACTTATATTATTGTACTGTGGTTTGGGGTAGTACTTATAAAAACACAGTTAAACCAATAGTATTGTTGCAAAAAAGAGCTATCCGAGTAATTCATAAAGTTGGGTTTTTGGACCACACAAACTCATTATTTTTAAAATCAAATTTCATGAAGTTTTGTGACATTGTTGAGTTCCAAACTGTTCAAATGTTATTCAAAGCAAGATACAAATTGTTACCAAACCAAATACAAAGAAGGTTCCAAGAACGTACTGGTTGTTATGAATTACGTGATGAATTAAACTTTAGGATTCAGAAACATAGTACAACTTTGAAAAGTTTTAGTCCAACAGTTAATGGTGTACAATTGTGGAATAAACTGGAGATGGATTTGAAACGATGTCCAAACATCAACCTGTTCAAATTTAAATACAAACAAAAGACTCTTGAAATATACAGACAAGAAGAAATGTGTTGCCACTAGGGTGAGCAGTAGGATCCATTATGTGTATTTTTTCCTCTATATTCAAGGAAGAGTGTTGCTGCTTGGAACGGTTGTCATTCTATTGCTCAAATTCACAAATGGAGAATTAGGGTTGGCAGGTTATGGATCTGTGGAGGGAAATCCTCCCAACGGGCTCTAAACCTTGTCCTTTAATGCACCACTCAGCATAGGAACATATTCTACAAAATCAGCTGTTAGGGCAGCCGTGTGGGGGTTTGTTGACGGGGAGTTACTGCTCTCTTCAACTGGCCCGCTCTACACTTTGGCTTTTTAATGCACCACACTATGCAGGGCTACAGCATACTTCATATATAACTCAATTAAATAAATATATAATAATAATGATTATGAAAATTACACCCAAATTAAAATTATACTGAGAATGGTAATGACAACTGGGAAGTATCAAGATCTCGGAGTATAATATCTATAAATGTACCTTCATAACATAAAAGTAACTCTCGGTTATCAAGGGTAAAAATCTGAAAGAAATATATTATGGATTACATTTTTTTTTTTTTTTTGACTGCTTCGTTCTGGACATCGTGCATGAAACGGGATTGTTGTTGTAGTTGTGCATTGTTTCAATTAATTGTATAAACAGTTCATATATTTTTTTTGTAAGTTGTAAGTTGGTCTGTATGAATGTAGCTGCTTGAAATGTTCTGAAATGTTCTTTTTTTATTTTTATTATTGTTATTTTATTTATTTTATTGCACTTGGGGGTGGGCACTCATAAGCTGTTGCTTCAGTCCACTCCTTTTGAGCACTATGTGTACTGCTCAAATAAACAAATAAACTAAACTAAAAACTAAACTAATTTATTATGTCTATGGGCTTGTCACACATCCTCATGAGGACTGTTCCAGATTTTAGCGACCGTGTTTAGTCCTGACTCTGGGAACCACCAGGCCTCCCATACCTACAGTATGTCTGACATGTAGTTTAGTCCGGATTGGCCTTTCGAACGTTTGGCAACAGGGAAATTTACTACCTCGGACTACGGAAAACGCTTTGGTATTCATCCTACTCTATTTACTACTTGAAGACTCGGAGATGAGCAGAGTGGTTTATTATGATGGGCTGCAAAAATGGTGGCCACAAACTATATACTGTATTTGAACTACATTAACACAGCCTGACCACACAAAAACCTTTGTTATTGGTCACTTCCATAATTTAGCATGTTTAATAATTACATCTGGTGTATAATGTTAGTATTCCATTCGCCCATATAGCATTAGCAACTTTAGCATTAATCAACTGAAATAAATATATTTTATAAATAAAATCTGCATGAAAGTTTACTGCCAGTATTGAATTTATTTTTCCTACTCTGATTAAAATATCAAAACGACATCACCCAACATTCACCTCAGTCGTACTACAGAGTGATCAATCTCCATTACTTGTGTTTTCGCTCCTTGTCACGTCTCTAAACCCACTTCTCACCGCCCCGTCCCGCTGCTGCGACCGCGCCGTCCCGCTGTGACCCTGCGGTGACCCAGCAGGTACAGTTCAAAGCTCAGAGGTCGCCGTCTCTCTCGACCCTCCTCCTCTTCTCATGTGCGAGCGAAGAGCCGGGCCTTTTCATTTCTCTTTGCCTTTCACTTTAGCGTGTAGTCTTATTACGTATTACTATCCCTCGGCTGCTTCAGAGTGATCCAGTTATGGCTGTCACTACTAAAATGTATACTGCCAACTCCAGGGTGCAGCACCAAATTCTGGGCCCTATAGGTACAAACTATTTTGATGGTGAAATCTAATTAATGCATAGAGCCAGGTTTAAATATATGGTTTTATTTTGTTGGCCGATTTGTTAGAAAGATCTTTTTCTAGATTTGAGATACATTGTTTAGTTTTTCATTAAGCTAGTTGTTAAGGAAACCTTCAAAATATTGTAAAGTACCAGACCGGAAAGTTTGGTGCCAGTAGGTGCTGCAAAAGTGGAGATGTTTCAGCAATGTGAGACGTATTTTGATGTTGCGATTCCCCATACAAGTCTAAGAAGAAACGTTAAATTAGTGCAATTAAACCTGAAAAGGAAACAAATAATAAAATGTTTTTCATTCTGCTTCGACCTCAGTCCTTCGACTCCCTGTATTTCACTCCAATGAGGGAGAAGAGACAATTCTTTGTGCGTTTAGACGGTTTCTGACTCTACCTGGGGCTATGGGACATCCCGGCAGAAGAGTCGGCACGGCCCGGGGGGCAGAGGAGCGAGGAGAATCGGAGCTAATAGCTTCATTAAGGCTGCAGCGAGGGGTCTTTGTAGTGGGATTATCTGCCCAATGAAAGGGACATTATACGGGTTTGGACGCACACGGAGACCGACAGGAGACATGAGGCCGACGACACCCCGACTTTAGGCCTGGAAACTTTCATTTTCCCTGAAGCGCAGTAAAATCATCGGCGCCGTCATAAAGTAAAAGCCATTTGTGAAAAAAAATGAACAAAAATAAACAAAAGAGCATTGAACTTTTTGATGATGGATTTAGAGTTGCTTAGAAACCGTGAAAACACTTTTTAATCAGTGCGACGAGTGGCGCCACCTTGTGTTCACGGCCAAACTGCTGGTCAGACTTCAGCTGACATTGGCTTTGGTTTCTGTTGCTGAAGTAACAAAAACAGAAAGCAGCTGAAAATATCGCTAAAGATAATATGCGGTCACTTTTTCCTGTCATCATCTTGGGCAAATAAATTGTAATATATTCTATAATAGTAAATACAGTTTTAAAATGTACTGTGTTTGTATTACATATTACTGTTTCAAAAATGTAGCACTACTTTGAGTTACTTCTGAGTTACTTTTGGCAAAATATAAACTGAAAATAGTAATAATGCCACTGAGCAAAAGTGCTATAAAAGATTTTCTTACCCTTTACTTTTGACAACGTTAGCAACACGCAACTGCAGATCTTATTCACCAGTTTTTTCGTTTGCTCATTTAAATGTGCTTATTATTACTCGAGTTACTTGAATTGGTATGACTGATATATGCCCTATTTTGTGTTGTCATATTCCTTAGTTACTGAAGTAATCTATTTTTGTAACTCATTACTTTTGTAGTACGTTAACCCCACCACTGGAGGTGAGCTAAACTCCTGTCCTCTTTGCTACTTTGTGAGTTTTTCGTTTATTCCCATGGTAAACTGAAAGGTGGGTGTCCTTTCTCGAGGTTTGAAATGGTGTCCCGCAAAGGCTCAGACGTTTCCAATCTAAATAAAACGAATACGACAGGCCAATCCTCCAGCGGTTCCTGACCAGGTTTTCGTGGCGCCCACTCCCCAAGCGCTGCGGTCACCCTTTGCTCCTCACAAGTTTTTTTTTCTGAACAAAGTGCTTGTGTTTTTACCTGATTTGCGAGCTATGGCGCTGCCGTAGCTCCGCGGTTTGCTGGATCTGATTCCGACACAGAGAAAGGAAACTGCCGGCGGCCGGATCGAAGCAGGGAACGGCTGGAGGAGAGTCTGTGAGCTGCCCGTCGATGCGTCTGAGTCCAGGCGCTGCCTTCTGTAGGATCGACCTGGAGGAGACGGGAAGGAATAGTTGGGTTTCAGACGGCATTAAAACATGCTTATTCCTGTGGTGTGTCACAGAGACGGGAGCAGGTGGAATGTTCATGGTTTACGTCCAATCAAGAAAAGCACAGATCCTCAAAAACTCTGCAAATGGGGTCAAATGGGGCGAACATTCATGCAGGGACACTAAAGTCGTGCTAATTTTATATTTCGATTTTCCATTTCAGACCAAAGCACACGTAGATCTACTGTCTAATCCTTAAATTACGGAGCCTTTTGGGGGATAGAAGCCGTTCTCTGCTTCAGTTGATATTGGACGTTTGGAGAAGCATTACCAAAATAATTCAATTTTGTCATAAGCTCAGTTCAGCTTTAACCAAATCTAATAGGTTAAAGACATAGAGGCCAGTGTAACGCCTCATTCGAAAGCCAAGACCTATGAAACTAATCTTTTTTCCATCGCCTTTTTGTTTTTCCACATTCTCATCACTTTTTGTATCTTTTCTGATGCTGTTTTGTTGCTTTTTCGTTGTGTTTTCATCACATTTTGTCACTTTTTCATCACTTTTTCGTCAATGTCAAATGTCAATACTTTTTGTGGATAAACATTATAGGCAAAAAAAAAAAAATGACAAAATGAAAGAAAAAAGAAAAAGATTGCGACTTTGTTATTTTCACACACATATGAAAGTCTGCCTGTGAGATATATCAATGCAATAAAAAAATACTAGGTCGGGCGAGGTGTAGGAACGGGTACTTTTATTGTTAATTTGCTGAAGCTGCGCCGGACAGAAGTCCACTCTTCAGAGAGAAACTGGAGAAATAATCATAAGATCAGCAGCAGGTCGGCTCCTTATGCGCCTCAATATAACAACATTTATCACAAAATCATGAACTTTATGGACATAAACGAATCCATAAACGGAATCTACCCTTCCCCAGCTTTAACCCACTTTTTCATTTCATATCAATCAGCCTCATATTTTCGGTTTTAGAGATCAATTTAGGATGCATAATGAAGAGGAAAAAGGCCATAAAACAGTTTCAGTTTTTCCTCTGATCTGATCCTCTGAATCCGTCCACGGTTTACAAGTAACAATAGAGTCATGAATCCTGGCTAAAGTTTAGTCTTTAGACCCGTCTGGAGCCTGTTTCTCCTCCTCTCTGATCAGGGCAATGAGCAGATCTCAGACTGAGGAAAAACAAGGGCGGAGCTGACTCAGGCAGCACAGGGAAACACTGACACAGGATGTTGACAGTACATAAAAACAGTATATACATAGATTAAATAATAAAAGCATTCTAATTGCAGCTATACAAATCAGTGTTGCTTTTTATTTATTTTTTAGGAAAGTAATCATAAAGTAGACAGTTCTGATTTTCCTCACCGTAAAAGGCTAATTTAAACAGCATATTTTTGCCTAAGATACACCAGATTGCACTAAATTGTATCTGATTATTCTAAAAATGTCCCGGGGAGGACTGGCTGTTGCTCTAACTTTCTGGGAGTAGCCTATCTCAAACAAGAGCACACATAAAGAAATCTTATTCTGTGAAATGGTTTAAAACTTGTTTATAAAATAAATAAATTAAAATGAATATAAAACACCTTCTGTCACATGTAATATACACACAGCCTTTCAGATTAGAGTTCCACCACCTCCCAAAATCCACTTTAACCACTGATTATAGGTGAGCACTTGTGTCTATGTAAAACAAAGCAGGGGTTTGGAGGGAGCCGTGTCCATCGCCTGAGGCCGTGGAAGTCCGAGGCTGCAGGAATCTGAAAAATCCGCCGGAAAAAATATAAAACCAAGAGAAACGGAGGGGAGAGAAGAGAACGTGGACAGCACTGACTCTGGCTCTGTCCAGATGTGCTGCTGGTTCAGTGGGAAACTCTAAATGTGGGTCTAAACGGGGCACGGGGGAACAGCCACAGCAAAACGCCTCGGGCACGGAGCGCTTCAGACAAATGTCTTTAACTGCACTCATTCCCACAGAACGTTTATCTAGTAAAGTTTCTATGCCAGTGGGGAAGAGGCCTGATGATGCCAGTGATTGCATTTCGGCCTGATTTGAAGCCTTTAAAATGCATATGCAGTCATTTTCTCCCGTTTGGCATTACCCAAATCGAAAAGCTTCTTGAACAAAGCGTCAAAACAGCGACGAACGCGAGGATGAAAATACAACAAAACGTGACGACGACAAAAGCAACAGAAGAGCGACAAAAACGTGACTAAAAAGTGATGAAAAGCACACACAAAAAGAAGAGCAAAAAAAAGTGACAAAAAAATCAAGGAAGAAAAGCAACGGAGAAAGCAACACTAAAAATTACAAAAACACACAGAAAAACTAAAGACACAAGAATACAACAAAAAATGTGACAAAAACACGGCGACGATCCAACAAAAAAGTCACGATCCCAAACATATTAGATGTGCCACAAAAAGCAGAAACTGAATTTGAGTTAGCATTTAGCTTAGAGGACACTTTCAGATGCTATTTTGTATCTAAAGTAAAATCTTAAAAGGTCTGTACAGTAGGGGTGGGAATGGCTCACGATAACGATTATCTCACGATACGCCAATACTGCGATAATCGATATATTGCACAAAAATAAGCTATGATACATCACGATTTAAAAAAAAAAGTTTAACCTTTATTTTAACATACTACATATTATTCATCATTTACATTTCTTTTTATGTGCTTTGTATCGCTTTTATCAATGATCCCCGACTTACTCACTGAAAACGGGTGTATAGATCTGTCAGTGACTTCATTTACATTTAAACAAACAAGAAACTACAGTCCTATTTAAAAAGTAATAAATCAACCCCAAATTTATCTTCTTTATTATTATAAAAACTATCATTAAAAGTCACTTATTTGTGTGACAGTGTTTGGTCCAAGTGCTTAAAACTGTAGTGCTGCCCCCTGCTGTCCTGACTGAATCCTTGTTGGCTTCTATTGACTGTGAAAACAGTGGAGCCCTGCTGCCTCATTAGTATGCATGACGTTACTCATTAATATGCATGACGTCATCAAAAGTATCGATATCAGAATAAAAAGTATCGGTATCGTATCGTCCCGCAAAATATCGCGATATATCGGAAAATCGATATATTGTCACACTCCTACTGTACAGTAATTATTTCTAACAAGATGGGTTGACAACAGCTGAAAACATCTGGATCGTTCATAATTTGTAATGCTTGGCGGCTAATGCTAACGGCTAGAGGAAAAATACATTGATCGGGCTAATGGACTAGCCGACTTGCTAACTGTCCCCATATGTTAGGATCGACTCAAGAGCTGCTTCTCCTTTTGATTCCTATGGTTCCGACAGCCTTTACGACAACGATAGCTACGCGATACTGAAGTACCCTGCGATATGTGATACGAGTGTGCAATATCCCGACATCGATAATATTGCGATATTTTACTACTATACCGTTTCAACACGATATATTCCAGTCTAAACGTAAAAGCTTCAACAAACAAAAAAGTGACAAAAAAGTTATGATCCGTTCTGTAGGTCTTAGCTTTCAAATGAGGCTTCACGCTGGCCTATAGGTCGAAGCTTTTAGATTTGGGTAACGCTGAACCGGAGAAAATGCACTCGGTTCAGGTAAGAGGCTAAACACAAATGGTAAGTAGCTAGTTTTTCAAAAGTGTGCCAGAAACGAGACTTAAAAAACACCACATCAGGACGAAAACTGAACTAAATTAGAAAATGATTAACAAAAACTGAACTTTTACACATTTTTAAGTTCCGTTCTTTGATTGTTTTTGCAAAAAATGTTTCAATCTCAGTCAGACGAAGACTTTAGCGATGTTGCCGTGTATTGTGGCTTGTCGCGATACGGATATGGCGTCACCTAACATCGCGATACGATATTATTTGCGATACAGTGTGCAGCCTAAACCGTATACACTTAGGCGCAGTGGGTGAGGTGTCTTGCCCAAGGGCAGAGCAGTAAATTAATGTATCAAATTCTTCAGTACACAAGGGGGTAGGTGCAAACAAGCTTCTGCCTACTCCTTTTGAGCGTCATATCCACACTATTTATTTAATTATTTACGTATTTACTTACGACTGTGGTTCTTTGGCTTTGATTACTGAGCTGAACTTTGTATATGAGTAGAACTGTGTGGAACTCAGATGCTCAAATAAAAAAGATGAACTGAATTGAATTGAAAGCTGGCATCGAAACCAGCGACTTCCAGTCATAAGACATCACAGCGTGTATCGTGTCGCGCTCTCGTTATTTCAGTGCCACCATGTTGCTTTGTCTAAGTCTGGGCACTGTCAAATTAACCCTCAGATGTCTACTCTCCTTCACTTTCTCCGCGCACACACACACACACACACACACACACACGCCCCAAAGGCAAACGGGGTCTGGTCAGCTCCAAACCTGCTCCGAACCCAAACACAGCGCCCCATGAGCTCACGGAGGAGCGACGCTAATTCAATAACGGCACAAACGCACGGCTCGCACACAGGGGACGGGACGGGCCAGAGTGACTGTGTTTACAAAAGAGCCGGGCCCCGCCACCAACCGAGGGAGCTCTGTTTCGTGTTGTGGCTTCAATATTGTTTCAGGGAAGAGCTTCGTAAACATGTGACTTCAGCCGGGACACGGGAACGCAGGCGGGGGCGTCACAGACGTGACTGAATCGGGACAGAAATGAGTCCAGCGCGACAATAGGACTGCAAAACTGCAAAACGAGAGGGAAAAATGTGTCAATCTGTAAATAAATAGATCTTCTTTCGCCAATGTGTCAAAACAAGACTCGAAACAGGGCGTATGCTGGGACTAAATGTACATTCCTTTTAAATAATGACACTGACAAAGTTGTATCTTATTTACTTTTGAATATCAAAATCTCCCATTATTTCTCTGTTTGACAAACCGTTTGCAAATCTTAGGAGGCATTAAAAATATAGTATTTGGGCTGGTGTTTTGCCGCCACCTGCATGAACCGTGTAAAAATACTAAATCAGGACTAAATTAAGGCTAAAATGGAACTAAATTCTTGACTAAAGCTGAACTTTTACACATTTAGGGGTTGTACAAGTGGCAGCAACTCAAATTGAATCTTTTCAATGACATTTTAATGCCTAATACTATAATTTTATTGCCACAATCGCAAAACATTTGTGCACATTTCATAAGATTTGCCAATATTCCATCAAACAGAGGAATGAGAGCACTTTTATATTCAAAAGGAGATTGGTAGGGATGTAACAATTAATCAAAAATGTATTTAAGATTGATTTAAACTGCTTAAATGTGAATTGATGTAAACGGTAAAAAAAAGAAGGTTAGACATTTTTTTTTTGTTATTTTTTTTTTTTATCGGGAGCTTGAAATAAAAAATTGAATCGGGGCTTGAGTGCATCGTTATATCCCTTCAACTTTGATATAAAAGGGCAGTGTTTGAGCAAAAAAAATTTAACAATTTCAGCCAAAACGGCGGCTAAATATGTTTTAGACTATAACTATAGTTGCAAAGAAGTCAAAAGTGTCAGTGACATTATTTTCCAAGACATTTAGATCTAAGGCCAGTTGAATCAAATGTAATGATGCTTTATGACGCTTAATTTTGGAATATTTTACTCTAATATTAGTCATTTTAATTTGCGAAGTAGCCAATGGAATGAGTAGTTTGCACTTAATATTAAAAAAGACATTATTTCAAATCAAATTAGATTGATTCTCTAATTTTAAGCACAGTTAGATCTTTTTTTCTTGTTTTACGTGCAACATACTTGGCGGATCATCTTACTTACCTACTCAAATCAAGGGCAAATATACTTATTTCAAGCAAAATGTACCCATTATTACGCTTTTAACACTAAATCAGGACCAAAACAAGGCAGCAAAGGAATTAAACTGGGAGAATCATGATTAAAACTGAACCTTTGCACATTTAAAAATAATAGAGGCTTGTGGTTTATGTTTTAAGCTGCATGAAGAAACAACTGTTATTTTCTACATACTGCTGCGATATACTCTGTTACTCAAACTTGCCGCTGACGCCCTTCAGTCCAGACTTCCTCTGCGGCCGCTCCCCGTCCCCGCGCGGGTCCAGGACGGGGGGTAATCCCGGGCACTCGCCGCGGGATCAGGGCTGTTTTTGGAGTTTACGTGTGATGTTTTTGGAGGTTTCGTGTGATGTTTTAGTCTATGGTTTGCTGTGGTTGGACAAAGATGAAAGGGTCAGGCGTCAGAGCGGGGTTAAACCCAGAGCTGGAGCCGGAGGTGAGTTCGAGGTGAGACAAAACGTGAAGCTCCACAGACGCTGGTTAGAAAAGCAGAGACTGAAGCTGACGAGGCTCCGCCGCACAGACGGAAGAGAAACCAGCAGCACGTTCCAGTTGGGATGTCGAATAGGGCTGGGCTATATCAATATTTAAGATATATCGATATATTTTTAAAAGAGATATGGAATTAGACCATATCGCATATATCGGTATAGTTCAAATTTGCGCTGTATACTTATTTGTTTACTTCTCAGTCAAGTTAAGGTTTGCAGTAGATCGTGGATGTACTATGAAAATATCAACGTGTGTAATGCTGCCACCACGAGGGCCTATTGCTTTTTCCCCGTTAGCATTGCGTTAGCCGCAGCGCTAATCACTCATAAACTCCCTCACCTCCAGAGTCACGCGTCTCTGCCTCCACAGAGATGAAGGTGAGCCTGTGCTGCTTGTAAAGAGTAAAGAGTCGTTTGCGGCTCAGTTTAGGAGGCTTGTGTTTGGGAATGTTTTGGATAAAGATAAGAACTTATCTCACAACCACTGACTAAAACACAATTACATCAAGAGCAAATATCAAGAAATTATTTGGGCTATTTGCAACAACAAAAAAGTCAGTATAAGCTTATTGTAAATTAAGGGGCATCGAATTATATTTCATATGATTATTAAGGACTAAATAGTTTGTGATACTTAATACGTCATATTTCATTGTCTCCGTTTAGGCTATAGTTTAGTTACAACAAAAAGTTATTAACAGTAAATGGGGGTAAAAAAAATTGAAATAAAATTGAAATCGCAATATTAAGTATTAAAACTACTCGTCTTTGCTTTGACTTAACATTTCATTTCACAGCTCTCACTTTGCGGAAAAATATCAGGATATGTATATCGTATATCGATATTCAGCCTAAATATATGGGGATATGACTTTTAGTCCATATCGCCCAGCCCTAATGTCGAATAGAGTGATATACCAAGAAAATGCATTAATCGTGACTCTTGTGCACTCTGTATCACAAATGATGTGTTTGTTCAAAGTTAAAGGAGCGTATGTTCGTGCTCACCTCCAGCCGGGCTCCTCCTGCAGAGGATTCCCCTCCAAACAAATGTCTCTGATGAACAGGCACTTCCTCAGACTCTCACACACTTCGTTCAGCTCTGGAGGGACAAACCAGAGGGAATCAGAACATCTCAAAGCGAATCTATTTATAGTTTAATACATAATGATCAGGTCCAGAAACGGGGCAGAAGTTTAACATTATTCCTGAATTGTAATTCCGACACAAAGGTAGAACAAAAGGTCTGAAGTTATCAAACTACTTTGCAGACATTATGGTTGTTATTTCCTGTAGTAAAAAATATAAATAAGAAATCCTTCAAGGGCTAAATGGGCATGAGAGTTGTACAACACACCAGCAGAGGGAGCTAGGACTGCGTATAAGTGAAGGGGGTTTGCTTGAAGCGAAATAATACATGGGAAATGCAAAGTAGCAATGTGGAGGCAGTTTGAGCGCTGAAATTCTTCGTTCTTCTTGAAGTGTGTTTTTAAAATGACCAGAACACAACAAGGCCAAATTTAGCCTTTATAGAAATGTAGTTAGTGGAGAGGAAAGTATTATCTTTATTTTTCAAATAAAAAAACATACTACTAAAGTAAAGTACAGATCCTCAAAACTCTACTTAAGTCCAGGCGCTTGTCCTTTAATTAGAATATCATGAAAAAGTTTCTGTAATTGTTCGGTTCTTTGGGTCACAAGTTAAAATATAATTGTAAAATTCATAGTTATACTGATACTGAGGTGAGCAGATCTTTAGAGACGCTCTACTTCAAAGGTGTTTATCCACGGGTGAGAGTAGCTGTGATTAGAGGGGAGGAGCCGGACCAAACCTAACTCCTCCCCAGTGGTCTATATATTCAGCTGCGTGCAGATTGTGACCTTTATCGTAAGTGTGCGTGCCGGTCGAGGGGATCAGGTGTATTACCTGACAAACAGTTGAGTCGTAGATCCAGATTCTCGAGGGACACAAGGTCACAGAGTGAGGGCAGCTCGGTCAGACTGAGGAGCAGAGTCTGCAATCAATTTCTGGAACAAAACTATACCATACGACTGATTAATCTATTTTAGGGGATAGACAGATGTAGGGAGTGAACCTGTTCTGAGCCACGGTGAGGTGTTGCATCATGGGAAGCCAGTATTGGGTCAGATTGTGGAGAGAGGAGATGCTGTTGTCGTCGAGGTGAAGTTCTCTGAGGAGCACGTGGTTCTTCAGGTCAGGAGGCTGTGGGAGAGACATTTGTGCGTATTTCAGTAATTTTAGAAATCTAGAAAACTGCTTTACCAGGCTCATTTTAATCACCTCAAAATGCCTCATCCATGCAAACCTATATAGCTGGTAACAATCGTTTCACTTTAACAAGCAAAAAGCCCAGAGGAAGTATTTTATGGGCTTGTTTTACGCACCTGTAACGCTTTAGGGCTAGAAGGAACTGACCAAATTGTGCCAGAAGGAAATTCACTCACAGAGCCCGAGTGTGTGAATAAGACCCAACCACAAGTTTCTTTACAATAACTTGAATATATTTTAAAAGGTTGAATATACATGTATACATATTATATATAGAGTATTTATATAATAAAGATATGCAGGTATGATTTGATGTATATAGTTACATATATATATATTTATATTTATATATATATATATTATTATTAATAGGTCAGATATAATACAATATGAAAACAAACAAATAGTTTTGCACCAAGAGGGTTATTTCCTTTCAGTTCAGTTTAGTTCCGTGTTATGGGGATTCCATAACATTCAAAAAATGAAAAGAAAACAGAGTCAATAGCTCGCCATCATGAAAGAAAAATCAAAAAGTTGCAGGTGGTTGAAAGGGGTGATCAAATCCTTATCAAAAACCTGACCGTTGACTAGTGAACACACACACACGGGGAAGAAGGTTCGGAGCCCAGACACGGTTAGCATGAACGCGACGCCGTGATCGGAGTTTCGAGAAGTTATTGATTGCAGGAACCAGCGCTAGAAGTATTTAGTCAATCGAGACGCACGCCACCAGCCACAGTCACAGGGAGTAGTGGAGGACGGGACAGAGGAAGTGACCTGGGATATAACCCCGCAGGTAACCGGAAGCGGCATACCGCCGCACAGGAAGTGGTCTTTCAAATTAAACTACTTCAGGAAATGCGGGTTACACGTTCCCCCCCTGAACTCATGTACGGCCCTGTACATGCAACTGGCTGACAGCAGACGGTTTGGTCCCTGGCAAGGACAGTTTGGGCTTCGTCAAGCTCAAAAGTGTAATTAAACGCTGTACTTAGTCCATGGAACAGAGACTGAATGCTGTGCAGCAGGGGATGACCGAGTCTGGAATATTGCAAGCGGTCAGGAGGACGACGTGTACGGGTCGAGCGACGGACTGGTGGATCACTGTCTGGACTTGACAGGTCAGGATCAGCAGATGAGTCAGAGCCAGAGTGGAAAGGCTCTGGAGATTCCAGATCGATGAAAGCATTTTCCACAGGTTCCAGGTTTTCAGCTGATTCAGGATCGAGGTGAGTATTTACAGGTTCTGGTTCAGGTAAGTCATGTTCAGGTACATTTTCATGGTCCAGAAATTCACGCGATTCAGGGTCAAACTCCATTTCACAACGCGTCACTGCTAACGGAACTTCGTCATCCAGAACAAACTGTGGTTGCTGGCCAGGCTGGACCACAGGCGATTCGGGTGAACGGGCAGTAGAAGCGGGAAGTGAAGGAGTGGGTATCTCAACCACGGATGTGAATCTGGCTGGTTCCGAGATGGAATGAGGCACCAGCCACAGTTCCTCTTCTGACAGGCAATCATCACCATCTGCAGAAGGTTCTGGAGGTACTTGGCCTCCTGAAGGCAAGGAACAGTTTGTTATCGGCTGGACTTGCTTTGCTGGAGCTGAGAGGTAACCACAAGGCAATAGAAGGTCCCTATGCAGTGTCCTGACAGGCCGTTCTTTGTCTTCCGGCTTTACGGTGTAGACTGGAAGTGGCCCGGCTCTCTTAATAACGGTGTACACCTCCTGTTCCCACCGATCAGCAATCTTGTGCTTCCCTCTTATCCGCACATTCTTCACCAGCACTCGATCGCCCACAGACAACTCTGAAGCAACGATATTCTTGTCAAAACGCGTTTTGTTTCTGAGCATCAGCTTCTCTGAGTTCTGAAGAGCGATTTTGTAACTCTCTTCAAGGTGGGTTTTGAGCATGTTGACGTACTGAGAGTGAGAAGTATGGGCTTTTTCTCCCAACGGCAGTCCAAAAGCAAGGTCTATTGGAAGACGTGGCTGGCGCCCAAACATCAGCTCATACGGGGAGAAACCGGTGACATCACTCCGGGTACAGTTGTATGCATGTACCAGTGGTCTCACAAAGTCTTTCCAGTGTGTCTTGTTGTGATTGTCCAAAGTTCCCAGCATGTTCAGAAGGGTGCGATTAAACCGCTCTACTGGGTTGCTTGAAGTTTTAATGTTGACCAGCGGGGCTGCTTTGTCTGGTTGTGCTTTCCGCCTGACGCATCGTTCACAGTTCTTGATTTTATCGTGAATGTCTGCAGACATGCGAGGCCAGTAGAACCGGGATCTTGCAAGGTCGAGTGTCCTCTCGATGCCTAAATGGCCCATCTGGTCATGCAGCTGGTAAAGGGCTTGAGACCGGCACTCTTCAGGCAACACGAGCTGGTAGGAAATGTCACTCCCGATTTGTCTCCTCCTCACAAGAACGTTGTTGTGGAGCTCCAATTTTGTAAGTTCTCGCAGGAGCAAAGGCAAGTCCGGGAGCTCTGCCCTCAGAGAGGGAGGTGGACTTTCCCCTCTTTCCAGCTGCGCAACAACATGCTGCAGAATGGGATCAGCTTGTTGTTTCGCTGAGAATTCGTCAGAAGAGAACGCAGGTATGACAGGCGAGGCAAACTGTGAATCATTGACGAAACTATCTGGCAGACTGTTTGGGTCAGTGGAAAGCGTCTGGACAAGAGCAATAACATGGTTTTCATCTGTGGCACTGTAGACAAGCTGTCGATCACAGATTGCATGGACTGTGTGCTGGTCGATGGAGACTGAAGAAGGGTCTTCAAGGTGATGGTCGGTGAACCTTAAGATCCTCTCACGCTCCTTTTGTGATAAGTGGTCATCTGGCAACACATCATGTGGTCGACGAGAGAGACCATCTGCGTCGGCATTCTGCTTTCCTGCTCTGTAGACGATCTTAAAAGAGTAGGTGGAAAGGGCGGAGAGCCACCGGTAGCTCGTCGCGTCAAGCTTTGCAGAGGTCAGGAGGTAGGTCAAAGGATTACTGTCTGTGACTACAGTGAAATGTGTGCCATACAAGTAATCGTTGAGCTTTTCAGTCACCGCCCATTTGAGTGCCAGGAATTCTAGTTTGTGGGCAGAGTATCTGGCTTCGCTCCGAGACAGGCCTCTGCTGGCATAAGCGACCACTCTGTTCTTGCCCTCGTATTCTTGATACAGCACCGCACCGAGACCTGTACAGCTGGCGTCTGTATGTAGAGTGTACGGCTTTCTGGGGTCGGCGAAGGCTAGAACAGGAGCAGAAACAAGCTTTTGAATGGTTGTCTCAAAGGCGGTTTGGCACGCAGTGGACCAGCGGCCACCAAACGGCTCTTTGGGATTGAGGTAAGTCAGGGGTTTTACAGACTGTTTCAGCCTTTTCTGGCTTGGTGGATAGCCCGCCGTCAGCTCGTTCAAAGGTTTGACAATTGACGAGTAATCTTTCACGAAACGTCTGTAGTAACCAGCGAACCCGAGGAATGAGCGAAGTTCTTTCAGGTTCTGTGGTACTGGCCAAGATGTTAGAGTGGAGATCTTATCTGGGTCCGTCTCAACTCCATCCCTGGACACCACATGTCCGAGATACCGCACTGACGGCTGGAAAAATATGCATTTTTCCACAGACAACTTCAGGCCGAACTCCTTTAGCCGCTGCAGAACCTTCATCAGCCTTTCTTCGTGCTCTTCGAGAGTAGGGGCAAACACGATTACATCGTCGATGAAGACAAGTGCCTCTTTAAGGTTCAGATCACCCATGCATTTTTCCATCAGTCGCTGGAAAGTCGATGGTGCATTTGTGACCCCTTGCGGCATACGGTTAAACTCCCAAAACCCCACCGGACAGACGAAGGCAGTCTTGGATTTGTCTGACTCCTCCATCTCAATCTGATAGTAGCCAGACTTCAAATCTAGGACTGAAAACCATTGCGATCCGGATAGTGCTGTGAAGGTGTCCTTGAGCTTTGGCAAGGGGTATGCGTCTTTGATGGTTTGTGTGTTCAGTTTCCTGTAGTCAATACAGAGTCTTACACTTCCATTCTTTTTCCGCACCACTACGATGGGTGAAGCAAAAGGAGAGTCCGATTCACGTATTACACCCGAGTCCAGCAACTCTTGCAGATGTTGTTTTACAGCATCCAGGTCTTGCGGGTGGATGGGCCTGGGTCTTTGCTTGAAAGGTGTTGGGTCAGCAAGCTTGATTTGGTGCTTAACTTTGGCGGTGCACCCAAAATCAAGATCGTGCTTGGCGAAGACTTCAGGGATACTGTCGAGCTTGGCGATTATACGTTCCCTCCACTCGGGTGATATGGGGGAATCGGTGAAGTTGTAGTTCAGTGTAGGTTCTGATGACTCGGGTAAATGCTCCGGTAAGCGCACACTTTGCTCTTTATGGAGAACTGACCCGAAAGCACACAGCTCTGCAATTGCGGCACGGGCTGGAAGGATGACATCATGGTCGGATTCATATGTTATGATTACAGGCAGGCAGCACGGGTGTTGTGGAGGTAGATCAACCAGGCAAGATTTGACCATGAGACCACCAGGCAAAGAGAAGGAAGTCGGGTGCTGGATAATCACAGCCTTCTCTCCTTGCAGGGCTGGAGCGATGGCTAAGGCGTCCATGACAACAGTTTCCCCAGCTGTGAAGGTCTGTGGACCGTTGGTCTGCATCTTTAAGATGCCATGGTGGTCGTCAGTGGTAAGCCTGTGTCTAAGCTCCAGGATCTTCAACACTGCTCTGTACCCATATCGCACTGGATGGGCTTCAAGGTGTTTGGTGCCAAAGTGCTTCGCATACACAACATCCAGCGTGTTGGTTCCAATGAGAACAGATGGCTGTGAGGATCGGAGGTCTGGTACCACCAGCGCAAGAGTGTCCACATCCACCGACTGTCCCAGGAACTCAGCAGGAAACGTGACATCCAACTCCACATATCCCAAGTAGGGCACAGCTTGTCCGTTGGCGCCTTCCACCTCCAGCAGGTTGTTTAGCGGTTTGATGTCATGGTTGGATAAATATGTGTTATAGAAGGAGTGGGTTACAGTGGTAACCTGAGATCCGGTATCAAACAGGCAGTGAAAATCCGATCCTTTAATCCTGACCTGTCCTGTGCTCTTTGTTCCGACTAGTCCTTTGGGAAATCGAAGTTGTGGTTTGGAATGTTGATCTTGGGGACACAAGTGTGTAGCAGCTTCTGCCTGTCCCTCTGAAGAAGCTGCGTTTAGTTTGACTGGTTGGCATTTTTGACATCCCATACCTGCTGCTTTTGCCTCAGCTGTCGGCGTTTCTGTTCTACCAGGTTGGGGTTAGCAGAGTTTGGGCATGAAGGTACGATGTGTCCATCTTCGCCACACCTGAAGCAAAACCAAGGCCGTGGCTTGTTGGAGCCGCTGGCTTTTGACTTTGGTCTGCTCTGCTGGGGTTCTGAGGTAGAAGCAGTCGTTTTCTTTGCTAGCAGGGCAGACATCTGACTTTGCAGTTTTTGCATTTGCTGCCTTAGTTCATCAATGGCGCTGGTATCGGAATGACCACAGGAACATGAGGATGCGCTGTGAGACTGTAGACTAGCACGTTGTTTTGAGGATGTGATATGCTTTTTCATCAAAGAGTCTTTGGCCAACTGCCTATCCTCTTCTGTCCGGAGCAGGAACAGTAGCTCAGAGAAGGTAGGTGGATTGTCCCTTCTCTGCTCTAAATGTAGCTTCGTGATAACAGCATTGTCCCAACATCCTCTGCAAAACTGCTTTAGTAGGTGTTTGTCAGTGTCTCTTGCTGAGATTCCACCGCGCTTCACAACTGTGCTTAATGTCAGTTGCAGCCTTTGTAGGTAGGAGGCCGGTCGCTCTCCGTGGTCCTGGAGGGTATTCAAGAATTGTGCGAAGAGCTCCTCTCCATCCTGGACAGTGGCAAAAGCGGAATCGAGCACTTGGACGAACATGGTGGGCAGCGAGTTAGGTCCCAAGCCTTTGACGAGGTCGGCAGCCGGAGGGAGCAAGCTGTCCATGATGCGTCGTGTAACGTGCAGCTGCGACAAGCTGGGATCAGCACGCAAAAGTTCAATATGGGAACGCCACGAGTCATAATCCGCTTCGTTGTTCGGTTTAGGCGTCTTCCCAGAAAACGTACGGAGGCGTAGTGGAGACATGGATTGAACACTCAGATCGTCCTTCCTCATGATGTGTTCCACCACAACTCTCTGTACTTCTGGGGGGTTCAAGTCGTGACCAGAGAGAGAGATCCTCTGCCCCACGTTGACTGAAGCGTTGGGTTGTTCAGGAGAAGCTGCCGGCTGGCCAGTGGAGGAACGACCTGGCAGTTGAGTGGATGCTGTGAAGCTCGCTATCGACGGTCCAGTAACGAGTGCATCCACTGTAGTCTCCTCCTCTACGTCATCATCATCATCGTCATCACCCCCTCCAACGTCGTCCAGATGTAAGCTTAGCTGGTCCATCACTCCCTTCATGACTTCGTCAAGAGATTTTCCACTACGCTGAGCTATGCGTTTGAGCTCGTGGAGGTAGTCAATGGAAGGAGTAGTGGGAGGGTCGGGGAGGGAGATCGCAATTCCCCCTGTGACTGTGGCCTGAAATTCTTCCGCAAGTGGTTTAATTTTACAAACATAATCGGCATTCTTTTTGGATTTGTATATATATGGCAAACGTGGTTTTAGTTTATTTAAAGCTACAATAGTGCTATATTCAACAATCAGGTTTTTGTGAAAAGAACTTTCGGGATCTGTAACTGTGAACGCCATTTTTACGTCACCAAAGCTACGCAAATAATCAACCAATTCATCATCTGCTTGAGTGTTCGTTACACCCGTAACATAAACACAATGGGCAACATCCGCTCCCATTTGTTCCAGAAAATCCATTTTGCAACTTTTTCAAAAAAAAAAAATTATTATGAAAAATTATCTAATAAAATTTATGAAAAAATAATAACAAATATCCACACAATCAGGCTCCTGGCTGGCTCGCCAAATGTAACGCTTTAGGGCTAGAAGGAACTGACCAAATTGTGCCAGAAGGAAATTCACTCACAGAGCCCGAGTGTGTGAATAAGACCCAACCACAAGTTTCTTTACAATAACTTGAATATATTTTAAAAGGTTGAATATACATGTATACATATTATATATAGAGTATTTATATAATAAAGATATGCAGGTATGATTTGATGTATATAGTTACATATATATATATTTATATTTATATATATATATATATATTATTATTAATAGGTCAGATATAATACAATATGAAAACAAACAAATAGTTTTGCACCAAGAGGGTTATTTCCTTTCAGTTCAGTTTAGTTCCGTGTTATGGGGATTCCATAACATTCAAAAAATGAAAAGAAAACAGAGTCAATAGCTCGCCATCATGAAAGAAAAATCAAAAAGTTGCAGGTGGTTGAAAGGGGTGATCAAATCCTTATCAAAAACCTGACCGTTGACTAGTGAACACACACACACGGGGAAGAAGGTTCGGAGCCCAGACACGGTTAGCATGAACGCGACGCCGTGATCGGAGTTTCGAGAAGTTATTGATTGCAGGAACCAGCGCTAGAAGTATTTAGTCAATCGAGACGCACGCCACCAGCCACAGTCACAGGGAGTAGTGGAGGACGGGACAGAGGAAGTGACCTGGGATATAACCCCGCAGGTAACCGGAAGCGGCATACTACTTCAGGAAATGCGGGTTACACACCTGTGTGAGGCCGTTCCCGTTGAGGCGCAGCGTGCAGAGCAGGGCGCAGCGATCCAGCCCCTGCACTGAGTCCAGCTGGTTCTGGGACAGGTCCAGGTGTAACAGGGAGGACAGAGAGGAGACGCCTCTGGAGCTGATCAGCTGGTTATGACGGAGGGACAGAGACTGCAGCCGGCGCAAGGACTCCACACCCGCTTCAAAACAGACAGGGACACTTATTCACATTTCATCTTTCAAGTTTGCATGTTCGCACGATTTAGGTGCTCTAGTTTCCCTACTACTAAAAACACAAGCACAAGTTCCTACTAGGGCCTGGAGAGAAGACTATAATAAGAACTGAAAGAATAATAATAATCTCATGCATTTAAAAACACATTTGTATTAAAGTCTAAAATGCAGTTTAAAGGTTTTTTAAAGTGATAATCTGTCAATTTAAATGTTTTACAAATTTAATAGAAAACGTATAATTGACCTCCTGGGTCTGAAATTTGACATAACGTCAGTCCCTTCCTTTGCTGATTTCAACAACTAATCCGAACTCCTGGTGGCATCGATTTGACCAATGAGCTCTCCTGGGAACCGTCCTGTCAGGTCCAATCAGGCGGGAAGCGGTTTTATATAGCGCTTTTCTGGACACTCAAAAACACTTTACATTGTATCATTCATTCACTCCATACTTTTGTGGTAAGCTACTATTGTAGCCACAGCTGCCCTGGGGTAGACAGACGGACGTGTGGCTACCAATCTACACCATCAGCCTCCGACCACCACCAACCACTCACGCACTCACTACATTCACCCAGGCTTCCTGGTGTTTTGCTGTTTCCCACACGGTCTCCCATCCAAGCACCAGCCAGACCCTCCCCTGCTTAGCTTCCGAGGTCTGACGGGATCTGGCAGAGCAAAGGCTTTATGGCCCGAAAAAAGTAGTTCAAAAAGTAGTAGATACAGACAATCACTTTAATGGATGCTTCAAACCTTTGGATACGTGATATTTCTCATGATTACTATAAGTTTCCTAATTTCCTGCAATTATGTAATTCTGCAATAAAGTCCAACCAAAGTGAGACAGTGGAATATTTATGGATAAATATCAGTCAGATACGTTTTATTTACCACGTATTTTACATGACTGAAGAAAACCATTTGGATTATTGCCTTTTTGCCTGGGAGAGGAAGCAATCAATCGTTTAACAGCTCAAGCTAAAGGTTAGCAGCAACTTTTCACCGTGACAATGTAAAGCGCTTTGGGTCTGATAAAGGTAGAAAAGCGCTAAATAAGTTGAGTCCATTTACCATTTAACAATTTACACACGATTAAAACTGTTTTCGTTCATTCGTGTTGTGTTTAGTTCAAAGACCTGTCGCTGCTCTCCTCCGACTCTCGCAATGCATTGTGGTCTATATTGACACGTTTAGTGACCATCGCGTCACACTACTCTTCAGATTGCATTGTGGGAAATTTTAATCGCACTACTTTTTTTCTCTGCGGACATTCGAACATCAGGATAAAATGTAAGTAAGTAAAGTTTATTTCTGAAGGGCTTTTCACGGATAAAATCAGTAAAAGAGCCGTACAAGAGCATGTATTTCCATTTCAAAAGAATTCTCATGGAATCTATGGAAACCAAAGTATACAAGTTTGTTTTATTCTAAAGTTTGTTATTGTGACAACGCTTCTCTCTTCCTGTTGAGGGTGACCAACTGTTGGCCGTGATTTTGTGATTCCAGGAGATTTTACAGGTAAGTCCTGTGTTTAATTTATCCCAAATGTTATATAGGATTGTCTAAAATATTATGAAGATTCATTTTATTAAAGATGCCTTTCATCATGATGTTTAAACTTTAGATGAAGTTTTAGCCTCGAGATTGGGATTTGGTTTGGTTTGGTTGCACTTTGTTGATTGATAGTATAACTGAAGAAAGTAAGATTTTACAAACTGAAACACTGAAGTTTACACGGACAAACTGAAGCACAGTCTATTTTATGTCATTTTTTCTCATTGACTAGTTAAAGTGCATATGACAGGTTTTAATGCTTTTGAAAATATGACTTATTTAGATGAATAACTTCGGTTGTAAGTAAATAATTATCATTTTGTTTCAGTAAAGCAGCAATTTAATCAAGAGATGTTGGGCATAAAAGTTATTTTTATTTGAATCTTTAAGCTACTGACAGGAAAGTTCCAGCAGTTTGACTCATTTGCCGTACGTTTGTTAAGTGTGACGTCACGACTTCCGCTTCCGGGTCCCAGCAGACGGGCAAATATGCGAGGAAAAAAACATAAAAAACGCTTAAAAACAACCATCAATATTTCTGAAACTCGACAGAGAGTTACTGAAGCGACACACGAGCCAAAGATGCCGCACCTACTGCTAAAAAAAGCAATATTTACAAATGTTGCTACTTCCGGTTTTAGCGTTAGCATTTTTCTCCGCTAACCCGGATGTAGCGATTTTGGTAAATATTACTTTCATAGCAGTAGGTGCAGCAAATTTGGCTTAAATAAGTCTGTTCAGTAACTCGCTGTTGAATTTCAGAAATATTGATTGTGGTATTAAAGAGTTTTTTGTAGTTTCTCGCACATCTGCGGACCGTAGAGCTGTGACGTCACCACTTAACAAATGTATAGACATAAACATGGTCGGCACGGCAACAGCTTAAAATTGTTTTCCTTCATATCACTTCCCGTCAGTGTCCAATAAGGAAGTGAAACTATAAACATCACAAAAATGGTCAAACTAAAGACAGCTGGGTAAAACTTTTAGCAAAATCTTGTGTTGACTATGTTTTGCAAAAATTGTGTCATATGCACTTTAAGCATCATGTGATTTGCAGCAATAATAAACTAATGGAGATTTTAAAATACTGGCGTTACTGTTCACATTAAAACACTGGGACACCACAGTGTGTTAGGTGTATTTACCAGTAGTGACTGAACAATGGAAAATGTTTACTAACAGCCACAAACATAGCGGATCTCCGTGGTAACAGTGGATTTTCCTGAACTTTGTCGATGATGCTGCCAGCTGACGGTAAACATAAGGTCAAAACAATAAATTTTTGTTCTCAATCACTAATCAGCCGTCAGTCGTCACATCTTTCGAGTTGAATCTCATTGTTTTCGGTGTTGTCTCTGTCCAGGGCTGAAGCTTCACCACCTGTTTGACTTTGTGAAAATGTCTAAAGTCCAAACACTGAGAGCTTTGGTGAATGAGTGTCTGGCGGCGGCGGCTGAGGAGATATCTGTGCTGTTTGAAAGAGCCACCGCGGAGTATGAGGAGGTGCTGTGTCACACTGAAGAGCAGAACCAGAGGACACAGCGGCTCCTGGACCAGGCTCTGAGCAGAAGAGTGTGGATCCCCGTGTGGAAGCCGGATCTGAACCAGGACTTTACAGAGACTGCTTGGATTAAAGCGGAGCCAGAGGAGCAGAGCGTCACTCAGGAGGGAGAGCAGCTGCCAATGTAGGTTCCACTACTTTACAACACATCACACTGCTATTTCACTGGCAAATGTTATTACTAAGTTTTTATTTAAATGATTTTCAGGTCTGACCCAGAGTCCGGTGCTGTCAGAGTGAAGACTGAAGAGTCTTCAGAACTTCAACAAAGACAAACTGAGCATCGCGAGGAAACGCATAGCAAAAACATCAGCTCAGAGCCACATTTCCACTCAGAGACTGAAGGACACGCTGAGCACTCGTCTGACACAGACAATGATGACGACTGGGAACCTCCATTCAGCGGCTCAGCTGCACAGATGGAGACAGAGTCTGATGGAGACAACTACAACCAAGTCCAGAGCAGAGACAGAAGCGCCAAACTGTCCCCCAACAACAAGTCTGCACCAGAGACCACTGTCCACAAAAAAGACAAGTCAGGACCTGATGGAGCCGAGAAGAAGAAGCACCAGTGCTCAGTTTGTAAGAAACGATTTGGGACAAAGCAGCATTTACAAACACACATTAGAACACACACGGGTGAAAAACCATTCAACTGTTCTACCTGTGGGAAAACATTTGCAGATCAGTCAACCTTAATCAGACATAGAAGAACACACACGGGTGAAAAACCATTCAACTGTTCTACCTGTGGGAAAACATTTGCAGATCAGTCAACCTTAATCAGACATAGAAGAACACACACGGGTGAAAAACCATTCAACTGTTCTACCTGTGGGAAAACATTTGCAGATCAGTCAACCTTAACCACACATAGACGAACACACACAGGTGAAAAACCATTCAACTGTTCTACCTGTGGGAAAACATTTGCAGTTCAGTCTGCCTTAATCAGACATAGAAGAACACACACAGGTGAAAAACCATTCAACTGTTCTACCTGTGGGAAAACATTTGCAGTTCAGTCAACTTTAATCAGACATAGAAGAACACACACAGGTGAAAAACCATTCAACTGTTCTACCTGTGGGAAAACATTTGCAGTTCAGTCTACCTTAACCACACATAGACGAACACACACAGGTGAAAAACCATTCAACTGTTCTACCTGTGGGAAAACATTTGCAAGTAAGTCTACCTTAGTCAGACATAGAAGAACACACACAGGGGAGAGACATTACAGCTGTCTAACCTGTAACAAAGCGTTTTCCTACAAACGTCAACTCGAGCAACACATGAGCAGCCACGGAGGACGACACCCAGAGCTCGACGGAAGGAAAAGTATTTGAAGAGTGATGTTTTGGTAAAACTGGAGCCGAGACACTGACAGTGCAATAAAAATTCTGCATATTATTGTGCCTCAGATTTCACTTTTTCACCACATTCATTCTATTTTTCACATGAAACAAGCACAAAGTTGAAAGATCTATCTGTGGGCATAAATCAACTAAGTTCAAATAGTTACTGGTCCTCTCTCTTCGACTGAGCCTCTGACCGTAAATATTTCAGCAACACAGAGGTCACACAGGGACAGATCTAGCCTGGCCTTTGCCGTCCGTAAACTCCGGTCAATTATAATTTTCTATGATAGAGTTATGATAGCTGCTTTACTCAGTCGGGCGCATTACATACGTCATGACCAGACGCTAGCGAAGATCAGATCCAATTGTTTCTAAGGAGTTCACCCCTCCCACCTGATAACGGAGCATAATTGTGAAGATCCAGACCCTTGTACGGAACGAAATGAGTACGAGGATAAAACCAGGCTAGGACAGCTCTAAACATGGTTTGAACACACATGTGCTTAAAGTGCAAAATGTCACCATCGGATGAAAAATGGAAACAGACTAATGACGTTCATTGCAAAGCAACAAAAGAAACAAAAAGATCATTTGGAGGAGAACATGAGCAAATTATATACAATTATTTAGACCAGACCTTCAACATAAGCTGAGCAGGTCTCACGTATTATTATCATTGCTTCATGTTTATATCTTGTGACTGTTTTTACTCATTAATTGCACTTTGGGCAGATGTAGCTCTTTTTAAATGTGCTATATAAATAAAGTTGACATTGACATAATAATTATCATCATTAGTATTGGAGGTGCACCAGTCAGGATTTTTAAAACCGATGACCGATCACTGATCACAAAAATTTGGATCGGCCGATACTGATCATTGCCGATCCGATCACACGGTTGTAATTGATTATTATGATTCATAATTTAACAGTGACAAATACTTCGGTTTTGTAAATGTGTGTGTTTTATTGGGTGAATTTATTTTCAATATTTATATTTGAATATTGTACAGTAGGGGTGGGAACCTCCGGGTACCTCACGATTCGATACGATACGCGATACTTGGCTCACGATACGCCGATACTGTGATAATCGATATATTGCACAAAAATAAGCTACGATACATCACGATTTTAAAAAAATATGCTACTTTTAACCTTTGTTTTAACCTTAATATGTAAATATTAAGGTGAATAATATGAAGGTGAATTATTCATAAGATGAATAATATGAATAAACTTCTTTCCATGTGCTTTGTACAACTTTTATAAATGATCCCTGACTTACTCACTGAAAATGGGTCTATAGATCTGTCAGTGACTTCATTTACATTTAAATAAAAAAGAAACCACAGTCCTATTTAAAAAGTAATAAATCAACCCCAGATTAATCTTATTTATAAATATAAAAACTATCATTAAAAGTAATTTATTTGTGTGACAGTGTTTGGTCCAAGTGCTTAAAACTCTAGTGCTGCCCCCTGCTGTCCGGACTGAATTCTTGATCATTGTTGGCCTCATCAAAAGTATCGTATCGTCCCACAAAATATCGCGATATATCGGAAAATCTATATATTGCCACACTCCTAGTTATTACCACTGTAATTACTACCGTTATTACTAGGTAATTACCTAGTAGTTACCGGGCTGTCATGTAAAGTGTTACCAAATTTTGTGTTATGTGCGAAGTAAAGCTATAATACTGTCAAATATTTTTCAATTTCACCTTTCTTGTCAATCGAAAATAATTCAAAAGTACCCAAACTAACCACTTGGGAAACACCGCTCGAGGTTAACGGTTTCAGTGTAGTTTCATCTTGCCTTTCGGAGCCTTGTAGCCACAATAAAACCAAACGCTGAGCATCTACACACAGTAAATGATGAGTGTCTTCTGTTACCGATGCGTGTGACGAGGTTGTGGGACAGGTCCAGCTCGGTCAGGTCGTCCGCTCCGTCCAGGCCATGGATGGAGCTCAGTCTGTTGTGTCCGAGTCGCAGCACTCTCAAACTGCTCATGTTCTCACAGTCCACCAACGTGATCTCGTTCTCCTGCGACACGAACAGGAGCGGCTCAGTTTCAAGGTTTTCGGGAAAATGTCAAACAGAGGCGCACTTAAGTATTTGTGTTGAGAACTTTCTAATTTACTGCACAACATTTGAAAGATAAATATAATAATATTTTCTACTACATTTCTATAAAGGCTCCATACTGAAAAGAGAATTTGTCCATGTTCATTTTAAAAGCCTAACGTTGCACACTCTATGAACAGTAGGTGGCGCTGTGGAGATGTTCAGTCGAATACCACTGACTCACAAAGAGAAGGAAGTTGTGTTCCTGTTGTGTTGCCGTACAGGTAGTGAATTTGAGCATAATTTTCATGTATTTGAGGCTGCACAGGTATTTCCCTACCACTAATTAAAAAGGATTTGAACTTCTACAGCAAATACTGCAGCACTTTCACTTAATATTTTGACAACGCAACTTTTACTTGACTAGTTCCTTACTGTAAAGCGCTTTGGGCCTGATAAGGGTAGAAGAGCGCAATATAAGTTGAGTCCATTTACCATTTATTGGAGTAATATCGCGGCAGTAGTTTCTGTACTTTTACTTAAGTAATGAAATCAAGTACTCGGACAAGTATTTTAAACTTCTTACAAACCATCATCAACAATAAATGCAGGTTTATTTAGCCTTGTGCAGCTAAGGCCCTGAGTTAGAGCCTATAATGTTTAATTATGCAAAGTAAATGACAGCAAAAAACAGTTTTTGTTTTGTTTTGGAGAACATGCAGGAAATGAATATTAATCTGAGACCTTTAAAGAGGACATTATGTTTGGTAATAATGGCAAGCACATCTTTATCATTGTCTCACACAAAGAAATGTTGATCTAAAACAGCTGAAACTGAATAGTTGTATATTGTCCCTTTAACGACACACATTCCTCTGTGCACGTTCCTTTTCCGTTGTTTCGTGCGGCGTAGCGATACCTGCGCGTCGATGCTGCGGAGTTGGTGGAGTTTGTTGACGTGCTCCAGCGCCCGGAGCCCACAGCGTCTCAGAGACAGAGACTGGAGGCAGAGACACTGGGACAGAGTGGACAGACTGCAGCCCGACAGGTCCTGGAGGATCACTGTGGTCAGCTGAGAGGGAGAGAGAGATTAATTAAATATAATCCAATGTGTGTTTGCATATTTTATCTTTTGGAAAGTTCACATCTGAATAATCCCAAACAATCTAGTTGTGAAGGTGTCGTTAGAGCTGTGGTATTCACTTTTAAATTTCTTCAATACAGTAGTAATGCCGCCATCTTGTGGACAATGTTGGAACTACAAACAAATCCAATGCCGCTTTGTCATATTGTTTGGTTCAAAACACCTTTTTACTTAAAATAATTGTATGCCAACTGTTACTGTCTCTTGCAAACGCTATAGCAACCAATTAAAAGTGATTATATTGAAGATGAGTGCAAGTTATTATCAAGTTGACTAATTCTGTGCACTAAAGCCACCCAACATTTTCCAGTGACTAGAAAACCATTATGTCCGCCTCATTTCGATTTCCAGCAACACTCCAGTTCGGTTTTACCCAAATCTATCAGCTTCTCGACTGGAGCTTACAGCCTATAC
This sequence comes from Proterorhinus semilunaris, assembly GCA_021464625.1. Classification (NCBI taxonomy): domain Eukaryota; kingdom Metazoa; phylum Chordata; class Actinopteri; order Gobiiformes; family Gobiidae; genus Proterorhinus; species Proterorhinus semilunaris. The sequence continues at coordinate 3,747,362 of CM038356.1, read as the reverse complement.
CCCAGAGTAACGCCTCATTTGAAAGCTAAGACCTACAACACTTTTTCATCGCGTTGTTCACACATTTTTGTCATTTTTTTTATTTTTTATTTTTTCGTTGCATTTTTGTCTGTTTTTTGTGACTTATTCATCCTCGTTTTTGTCTTCTTCTAGTCGCTAATTTGACACTGTTTTCAAGAAGCTTTTAGATTCGGTTACAGTCGAACTGGAGAAAATGTGCCCGGTTCCGGTGGGGGTTAAGAGGTTAATATTGCAGTTTTAAGGTTTAGGGTTAGGGATTAAGATTAGGGTCAGGGTTACGTTAGGGTAAAGGATTTGGTTAGCGTTAGAACAATGTAGATGGAAGATAGAAAGCCACCTGCTCCTACCTGTGCGAGCGCGGTCACCCCCGTGTTGTGGAGCAGAGTTCCAGGGGCCAGAGGAGGCAGACCGCCCCCTCCAGCCGCAGCAGCTCGTTTTGGGCCTCTCCTCCTCAACACAGCCCCTGGTTCTTTCCTTAGGTTCTTCTTCTGGACACTCAGTTTGGACCAGGGCTCGCACTCGCTCATCCACCGCAGCCTTTTCTGCTCCGGCAAACACAGGCCTGACCAACAACCCCCCCCTTCGAGTCCGACATCGTGCCTTCCCTCATTTATTTCACTGGTCGTTGCTCGAGCATTTGGAGCTTCTTCCTCCGTCCCCGCCCTCGAAGCGGCTGCCTCGTTGCTGCTCCCTTTGTCTAGTTCTGAAGTTCCTCTGCCGTCTTCTCTCGTGGTCTGCAACATCTCCGCCGTATTGGACTTTTCTTCAACGACGTCCGGCGTGTTTTGTGAAGACACTGTGAATGTCTTGTTAAGAAATATTTCATCTTCATGCAAGTTTCTGCTAACATTAGCTTCATTTAGCGGCATTTCTTCACTTTCCATCGACAGTTTTTCCAAGGAACTGTTAGCCTGGTCTGTGCCTCCATCTCCTGGCTTTAACATAACAGTCTCGCTTTGATATTTGCTGGTGATTTTAGCCTCATTTTTTGTTCCTTCTTGTTCAACATTATCCATATCAGGTTTGTTCCCACCCTGCGCAATAGAGACCAAGCATTCTTCCTTGTTCACCGTTTCCAAAATTGCATTCCTGCCCGTGTGATTCCTACTTGGTTCCCTTCTCCCCAAATTATAAACTTTTGCTTCACAGTTTCCGGTCTGATGATCATTTGCGTAAAAGAACATCGGGGCTTTCTCAGTACTGCCACATTTCGGCGGAGACTCATTTTGTGAGGTTTTCCTGTTGGATGAAGTCTCTTTAACGTGATCTTTTTCATTCAAATGATCACATTTTAATGTTCTGTTCGGAGCCGTGCCATCATCAGATTGGCTTGTACCTCGCCCTTCTTTGGACCGACTTTGTTCACAAGTTGAGTCAGCATCTCCACGTTTATCTTCCATATTTGACTCCCTAATGTCCCCCTTTTTCAGTTCATCCTCTTGCACAGTATCAACAGTTTTATTGGATTCGTCCGTGCACTTGTTTTTTTCGTGGTTTAAACCGGTTTCTCCTTCATTCCCCGTCTCCAAAATGGCCGCCTGATGGCCGTCTTCCCTCCTCTCGTTGAGCGAATGATCTGCTCTTGAATCCCTGTTTCCACTGCTGTTGTTCGTGACATCAGCGCTGCCATTTGGCCCTTTCTCTCGGCTCATTTTCGACCCGTTCGGACTTAACATGATCTCGTCGTCGCAGCCTTTTTCGCCGGTCTCCACATTTACGCCGCCTCTGCCACTATTCGATGCCGCTTTCTGCCTAAATTTGAGGCCATTACGCAGAAAATTGCAGCTAATCAGTATCTTCTTCTTCACGATCTCCTTTGGTGTGTCTTTCGATTCAACTGTCGCTTTTTCATTATGTTGAGCCACTGAGCGCTGTTTATGAGTCTCTATTCCATCCTCTTTATGCAAATTATTGTCTTCATCACAATTTGCACCTTCCTCCTCCTCCTCTTTGCCAAAGATATTCCCTTTCTCTTGCGCTTCTCTTTGAATTCCCGCATCACCATCTCTCGCTTCTCCCACTTTCTTATGTAATTCTTCCTTCTCGGACACGTTTGACTGTTCGTCTTTCTCCTTAACGTCACCCTTGGGTCTTTGTGTGTTTTTCACTTCGTCTGACAAATGTCTGACTTTGGCCCACTTTGTTTCCTCATCGTCGCGAGTGCTTTCCAAAATGCAGCTCTTCAATGTCTCTTTTTCCCTTGTCATAAGCGCCTCGTCTTGGCGTGTTTGATTTGCATGACTTACTGCAGCCTCCTCTCTCTCCTCCCCTCGGCTGCGTCCCCTGAGTCCATCCGTTATGACTTTATCGACTTTGATAAGGTCCGGTGGAGCGTTCATTTCCTCTGCCTGTATCTGCGCGGCTGTATCTCTTCGCCTCTGTCTGAGGGCTTCCGCTTTCCTCCGCTCCTCTCCTCGTCTTCTCTCCTGTTCCCGTTTGAACTCGGCCTGTTCCTCCCGCCGCCTCCTGCTCTCCTCCGCCACGCGCCGCTTCAGGTCCTTCATCATTTCCTGGAGAAGAACGAGGAGACAGTGATGTTATTTTTAGATACTTGTGGAAGAATGGAGTGATGGAGAACTGAATCACTTTGGGAAAGCTGTGTCCGTGCAAAGTACTGAACACCTTCCCTGGGAAAACTACCCAAAAACTCAAGTACCCACAGAAAACGTCTTATGCAGTGGATTTGTTAATGAAGTCGGTACCTGCTGCAGAAGCATCTCCTGCTCCAGTTTCGCCTGCGCTCTCTTCGCCATCAGCTCCAGCTCAGTCTGCTGCATCTGCGCGCACAAAAAATGAAATAATACTACACATTTTATATGCGCAAAATCAACCACCTGGTCTTGCATTTCGATGTAAAGTAAATAATAATATGTGGGCAGTATTTTTTTTTTGTAAAGTCCTAATCAGAGTCCAGCATCCTCCCGTGTTGACCAATGAGACGAGCTTTCCCAGTGAACCAGCCTGTCAGGTCCAATCAGGCGGGGAGGGGGAGGAGCTTGATCGTTTACATTAGAACTTAGAGAGACTTAGAGACACTCATCCATGCATTTGTCTCCAGCAGGTTAGACGACTGTAACGGCTGCTCACTGGCCTTTCTAAACGAGCTGTTAGAGCTGCAGAACATCCAGAACGCTGCTGCTCGAGTCCTGACAAGAACCAGGAAATACCACCATATTAGTCCAGTGCTCCGGTCTCTGCACTGGCTTCCTGTCACTCAGAGAATAGAATTTAAAACAGCTCTGCTTGTGTACAAGTCTTTTCATGGTTTAGCACCAAAGTCCATCTCTGACATGTTAGAGCCGTATGAACCATCTCGGGCCCTGAGAACTTCAGGGAGGGGTCTCCTGGTGGTTCCCAGAGTCAGGACTAAACACGGTGAGGCTGCGTTTCAGTTTCATGCAGCTCAAATCTGGAACAGTCTTCATGAGGATGTGAGACAGGCCTCAACTCTGACAATGTTCAAATCCAGGCTGAAAACAGCTCTTTTTACCCGAGCAGATGAAAACTGAAAGTATTTTATCTGCACTCTTGCCTTTTACTGTAATTAATACATTGTTATGTTGATGTTTTAATGATTGATTTGATCTGTTTTCTTGTAACTTTATGCAACTGTGAAGCACTTTGAATTGCCTTGTGTATGAATTGTGCTCTACAAATAAACTTGCCTTGCCTAAAAAAATCTCTTCCTGCTCTCCTCATTTTACAAACTAAGAAAGGCCTTTCTGGTTAAAGAGGGGAGGAATTTGATTGTTTACTTTACTTTCACTCTATCTCTCCTCACTTTGCAAACGTACAGACTGTCACTTTAATACCACACGTTTATAGGGTTCTGTTTCCATGTCCCGTTTGGGTCAAGGTGACAAAGCGCATCTTGAATTTGAACGCTCTTTTTGTGTTCACTGTGACTAAATGACAGTCGATAACAATGTCCAGCTTGTGAGGATAATGTTGGGCTTTTTAGCAGCACATTTTCTGTAAACACTAAACCCAGACGAGTATGTTCTTCACCCGCTTTAAAGGGCCACACGTAGGGCTGTCGGCTCTGTACCGTTCATTTTTACCTCCGTCACTTTAACGATACTGGTTTACAACACCGATACCTGAACAAACAATAATGTTAATTCCATACAAGACCATTTGTTTTCAATTTGTATCATTTACCTAAAGCTGCTGGACCCAAAAGGCGTCAAAACTTGGTATCTGCTTTTAATACTTTTTTGTTTGATACTATACTGATAACGTTTAACAGTACCCAGCCCGAGCCGCACAGTATGTGAAAACATTGCAATAGTCGATAACTCACCCTCTCTGCTTCCTCCAGTCTCCTCAGCTCCAGCTCGAACTCGCTCTCTCTCCGTCGTCGCCGCTGCTCCTCCATTTTCTCCGCCTCACAAACTCGTCTCTCTCTCCCCGTCCAGAGCTCCTCGCTTTGACTCAGACTCTCCTCGGGCGAGTCCTCTTCCAGAGTCTTCTCTATCTCCATCTCTGGACCATTTGCCTCTGAAACACAGATGGACATAAAGCACGGGCGTCTGGTGTGTGTGGACATTTCGGATAAAAGACAACACAACCCTCGGAGCACGGGGTTAATCCAAACAGCTGGATGAGCCCGTGGTGCAGGTGTTACCTTCAGTGCATGGACTGTGACAGGGCAGAGAATTTGCATTATTTGATCCAGAAGTCAAGACGCTATTAATCTGCAAAAACAAAGCAGAAGAAAATAATAATACTATAGTATATACTAAGTTAAATTGAAAGTTAAATAGTAAAAAATATGTGAAACAATTCTCTTTGTTTAGACAAAGGATTTACACAGGAACTTTGTCCAAACAAAAAATAATAGATAGAGCTAATACGGAACTAAAGATTAAAGGAATGTTGTAAAAGATAATGTATTTATTCACCTGCGGCTGGTCCAGTGAGTCCAAATCATTGTCAGAGGAGAAGTTCATGCCACAGTATGGCTCCTCACAGTCTGTGAAGATCCAAATGCAAGAAGGCGAAATAAGTTTGGTAAGTAATAAGTACAGTAGGTTATGGCAGCAAAAAAAAAAGAAAATAAATCATGGCATGTTTGTCCAAAAGGGGGAGGCAGCACTCTTCAGCACAAGCCCATCAGTGATGCTCATTCTCCTTCAACAGAACCTGTAAAGGCTTATACTTAAAGCCACATCTCTAAAATATGATCTGGATATTTACAGAGATCATGTCCTTCCTTGCTGTACCTTTGCAATATCACAAACATATAGATAGTGAAGATAGAAATGGTTAAATGCTATAATATTCTTTGGTGTCTCATACCGTCATTGTCCTCCAGGATGAGTCTCTCACAAATCACCGCTCGGCTTCGGGACGTTTCAAAGTAGACCAGGAGGGACTGGGGGATTTCATCTGGGGCCTAAATGAACATAATGACCAGGACTTGGTATTAACACCAGACAAACGCAGAAACACTGGGGGATTTTTATTTTAGAAGTAGAAGTAAAAAGTAGTGACCCCATTAATTACTCAAGTCGAGTCAAGTAAGAATTAAAAAAGTACCTGAGTTGATCTATTGTGTGCATCAAAATGAGGGTTGGTCGCTTAAAGATTTACTCACACAAACTATTTTTGTTACTGAAGTAAGAGTACAGATACGTGAAAATTATATACCTCAAGAAAAAGTCAAAAGTACTGTATGATAAAACTACTCTAAGAAGTAGTTGGTCCCCGTTGGTCTATATATTCAGCTGCGTGCAGATTGTGACCTTTGTCGCTGACGAAGCCTTTTGGATGAGAGGTGAAACGTTCGAAGCCTTCAACTACTGAGTACAGAAGATGAATCAAGTACCTTCATTGAAGATGGACAACTCCTGTACGACTGAGAGCTTACACAGACATACTACTCTAAGAAGTACGATTACTTCAAAAAGTGCATTACAATTGCAATCAATCTCTTAACCCCCGCCCGAACCAAGTGCATTTTCTCCAGTTCAGCTTTACCCAAATCTAAAACTACAGCCTATAGGTCCGTGTAACGCCTCATTTGAAAGCTGAGACCTACAAAACGGAACGGATCTTCTTCCTCGCGTTGTTGCCGCGTTGTCGCAACCTTTTTTGACATTTCTTTTCATTCTTTTTTGTTCCCCTTTTGTGGCGTTTTTGTCACTTTTTCCACCACATTTTTGTCATTTTTTTGTAACTTTTCTGTCACTTTGTCGTCAAGTTTTTGTGGCTCTCTCGTTGCCTTTGCATAGGGTGACCAGAAGTCCCAGTTTACCCGGGACAGTCCCAGTTTTGAGACCTCTGTCCCATGTCCCCACACATTCCTCCAAAACCATTAATTTGTCCCAGTTTTACACAGGATCTGTCCCAAGTGTCCCAGTTTTTGACCAATATTATCCACAAAGAGACAAACTTTGCTTGAAAATTAATTTCTTTGGGCCATGCAAATGTTCATTACTAAGTAGAAACCAATAAAAAGTATCAAGTCTATCAGGTTAATGCTGATTGGTGCCTGGTGTAGTAACAAGCAGATTTAAGCAGATTTACCATTTAGCTTAGGAAAAACAGTCAATAAATGGCTCCCTGGTTGACCGTGCAACTAAATCCCAAATAGTGTCCCAGTTTTTTAGTCAGAATATCTGGTCACCCTACCTTTGCATCCTTTTTCTCTGCTCATTTGTGTTGCTATTTGACACTTTTTTCAAGAAGCTTTTTAGATGTGAGTGAAACCAAACTGGAGAAATAACGCTCGGTTCAGGTGGGGGTTAAGAGGTTAATATAATTATAATTTTTAAATAAAAAATATAAAGAAATAAATGATTAAATTGTGGTAAGCAAAGATCAATAAGAGGGTAGAAACAATAGAAAGAAAAGCTTAGCCACACAAGCGGTTTAGTTAGCTCAAGTGTAAAACATGCTAGCCCTGCAGCATAGTAGTGACTAAAACGACTTACAGAAAAGTGTAGCTAATTGTTTATTGATAAATGTGCGGATTGTGGAATAAGTCAAAAACGTACCTCTTCTTCACAAAACGACTCCGTTATTTCGCTTTCATCGTTGACATCCATAAGTTTGCGTTTGTATCATTAGCAGTTCTACAACCTATGATCAAGACATCCGGACCACGCGCTCACCTGTCGCTTTAAATAACGTTGTAGATGAGTTATTATTAAATCAGTCAAATCTTCTACACGCGCTCACGTTTGTCCTTTTTATTCGTGATTATTCCCGGCGTGTTGTTTCGAAAGACAATCGGAGTTTTTTACGTGTTTTTAGCTGACGTAAAATAAAAGAAACAAGTGCGGGATGAACTGCGCGTGGTAGAGTGTGTGTGGTCACCATGGAAACGGCTGCCACAGTAATCTCTACGTAAGCTCGCGAGGGACAAACAATGAAAAGGTAACAAAAGATGGTGTTAAACGGCAAACACAAAAAAAGTTCAACTTCTTTGCGTTAATTGTATACGTTTTTTTTTACCTGCTTTTAATACTTTAAAAAAACAATGTTTGCCCTCAGTTCAACTTTGTGTCCATTTTGTTTCATATAGATAAGCCAATAAATCTAAATTATTTATTTTGTTATTCATTTAAACTTTATTTTACCAGGAGGACCTCTTTGAGATTTATTTGTAATTTTTTTTATAAATCTCTTTTTCAAGAGTGTCATGGCTCAGAGGCAACAATAAAATCATAACAATAAACAATAGCAACACATCAATACAAACACACTTAGACCCTAAATTAAGATTAACAAACAAAAAGGAAAAAAGCGTTACATTGTAAGGGGGTAGTTGGTCGAGCGGGTCGTCTCGTGATTGGAAGGTCGCATCCTTGGGCAAGACACTTCACCCTACTTGCCTCCAGTGTCTGCGTACATTGGTGTATGAATGACAGCGTGAATGGGTGACTGGTTCCTTGCTGTAAAGCGCTTTTAATCAATTAATTACAAAATATTAATCCTAATCATAAAAGGCCTAAACCTGCTGAACACCTGCACTTTGACAGTAAACAACCAACTCTGAAACTAACCCGTCCTTTGTCTAGAAAACAACAGGCCCATTATGAACTACACGATTGCAATAGTTCAGAAAACTCTCCTGCAGATTTTTTTTCTCTAAATTGGATAACATTTACCCCTGCCTCATCGACCTTTTACCCTGTTACATAACTTTAATAAGCCTAATAGGTTTATCAGGTCCTAGTTGCGCTCGACAACGGGTGCAAAAAAATGGTTACTGGCAAAAATGGTTTGTTTCCGTGCCCTGGACCGGATTTCTATCATCTATAAAATGAAATAGCAAAACGTATAGAATATTTAATGAAATGGACATCAGGCAATTAAATACAAAAAGAGTAGTATGCATAAGCTAACTGTGGCGTATAATGGTGCCATGCGGATGCTACTGAGGGTCCCACGATGGAGCAGTGCAAGCCAAATGTTTGTAAATGCGCATGTGCCAAATTGCCCTGCTGTACTGCGTGATCTCAGGTACAGGTGCACGTGCAGGCTTTCGAACTCAGTGAACGTTATCATCACTACACGGATCAGTCCTGGACTAAGCTCGGTGCCGTATTCTTCTCGTATATGTACTCACTGGCTGCTGAGCCTATACAGCATTTTGTGACCATGTCTGGGAAAGGCGCTATATAAATAAAGATCTTCTGCTTCTTCTTCTACAGGAGATAAATGTATTGTTTTTATGTGTGTGTCTTTTCCAATAATATGGACCGTCATTCTAGTGTCTGAAATAAAGTCAATAATAATAATCATAATCATAATAAAAATAATCATCGGGACCACTCTCCCAGAGATCAGTACCATCTACAACAGTGGTTCCCAAAGTGGGGGTTGCGAGGCCTTGGGCGGGAGTCGCCAGATGATTTCAAGATCCTCCATCCATCCATTTTCTTCCGCTTTATTTCTTCCGGGGCCGGGTCGCGGGGGCAGCAATCTCAGCAGACACCAGGCCAGCTCGGAGACATAGTCCCACCAGCATGTCCTGGGCCTTCCACAAGGCCTCCTCCCAGTGGGACATGCCCGGAACACCTCCCGAGGGAGGCGACCAGGAGGCATCCGGAACAGATGCCCTAGCCACCTCAGCTGGCTAGATTTCAAGATGATATTAAAGGAATATATTTTTGAGTGTACAGCAGCATATAATTTGTGATATCCATTCAAATATATAAAATAAACAATTTAAATACATATTAACTTTATTTTAAAATGTCTTTTTCTGCCCTAAAGTCGCATAAGAGGGAATAACTTTATGTACTGGGGGTCCCGAGTTGTTTACGCGTCAATTTTTTGGGTCTCCAGACAAAAATGTAAGGGAACCCCTGAGCACCCGCTGTCTGAAGCGAGTGCACAACATCCTGCGGGACTAGCATCAACCGGCCCATCACCTGCACCTGCTGCCCTCAGGGAGAAGACACAGGCCCATCGGGGGGCTGCTTTATGATGCCCCCTTCACCCTCTCTCCCCCCTCCCACGGACAGTAAAACAAACCCCACTCTGCAATAACTGTGAACTGGACTTTGCATTAATTACATCTATATCCAATTCTGACCATATTCTCTGTTTTTGATTCCCTTTAGATCTGTTTTTTTGCCTCTTTGCTGCTGCCATGAAAGAATGTTACTGTAAATACCCTTGTTTACACAGGGGGTATTTATTAATAGGATCTGCACCATTTATTTATGCACTTTATTTATTTATTTATTTTTATTTATTTTTGAACAGGGACAGTGTACAATATACATTAGCCTCAGAAAGGAGAGATGCATTGTACCAGGTTATAGCACTTGTGCTAATTTCCACCTGCAGTCCCTAGGCCTATTGTACATGTTTTTAGTGGTAGGGGAAACCGGAGTACCCGGAGGAAACCTACGCAGACACGGGGAGAACATGCAAACTCCACACAGAAAGGCCCCGTCCAGGTGGGAATCGAACACGGACCTTCTAGCTGTGAAGCACGAGCGCTAACCGCGGCGCTAGCGTGCCTTTCATAATGTTGTAATTGTTTTTTTTTAATTACAATGATAATAAAGCGTGGATTGATTGAATTATGTACTATGTCAAATTTTGTTGAAGGGATAGGCCACCGATTTCACATACTGAGACACCTTAGGAGCACTTCGACGTCCGTGCAGTAAAGTCGAAGCGCTCCTAAGGTGTTATTACGCCTTGCAATATAGTTCCCCTTTTTATCCGCTTAGAAAATCGATTTTGTGTAACTAGACTTGGATCGTGTAACTGTATCTAAATTGGGAAAACGTGGAAGAGTGTGGTCGCTTCTAACCTCACCTGATTTTGGAGCCATAGGAACATGCTGGGAGAGGCCAAATGCTAACAACGTCTTTGGTCTATTTGCGTGACTGAGCGCACGCACAAAGACCAGACAGGTGCGCGTCAGCTCGTCTAAGCTCAGGTAAGAACAGATCTCAGTGTGGGAAAAACCGTGGCCTGTTCCTTTAAAAGTGAAATTAAACTCGAGAGTCCCCCGTGAGAAAACTATGCCGTGTCGTGGTCTGAGTGGGTCCAGGGCGTTTGGGAATAAAAAAGGGTCAAATCTGTGGAGCCGAGGTGCATCGCAGAACAATCCCGACGTGTTCGGACTGAAACAAAGCTTCGGTCTGAGCAAGGAGTCATCTGATCACCGCTCCTCTGCCCACTCACCGACCAAACGTCCCCCGGTGGCCTTTGCGGAAATATTTCAATTGTGATAGATCTGTTGGGAAACATCAGTTGTACATTCTTGTTTTGGTCCTGCTGCTGGAAGATCATTTTAGAGCTGACGAGGCCACTTGAGGTACTGGCCAAACGTCCTTAACACAAACGCAACAGAAAACGATCAGCGCAAGTGACGGATCAAGAACCTTTTTCGATGGAAAACACAAACATGTGATATTGTATTACCAAACCTAAACCAATCCATGCATTCACCGAACCACATCTCTAATGACCCGGATGCACTATTTACACGTGCCATACATTCAACACTGTTCACCTAAAACTATCACCACCCTCCATCACTATAGACGTCCATTTAATCTTTCAGCAGTGATTTTCTGAGACGGGGCCCCCCATGAGTATTTCAGAGTGTTTAACCCCTTAACTGCCGTCTCCCCTGATCAGGGGGTTAGGGTTAGGGTTGGTTAACCCTAATCAGGATATGATTAGGGTTAAGAACGGCAAATGTTACGTAAGCTGTGTTTCACTCACACAGATCTCACACATGTTTTTAGAAAGTAGAAGTTCTTGGCTTTCAAATTAGGTATCACACTGGCATATAGACTGTGCTCTTATTGTTCGGCGTCAGGACTCACGCAGACCCTCCACCAGAGCCTCGGTGAGTGGGGACTGTGTTCTCCCAAAATTTACAAAATCTTTTGGACAGTCCAGTTTCTCTTTTAATGGATCCAGACTGTGGAACTCTCTGTCCACTAATTTAAAACTGCAGACCGACATGAACAGTTTTTTACAGAGGTCTGAAACAATGGCTAAAGTCAAGTCAAAGTTGCTCACATGGTAACACTGTATGAAATGTACTGATGTTGTGTATTGTTTACCTTTTAAATATTGTAATGTGTATTGTATTATATTGTGTTTTGTGAAATGTGTAGCCTCCTATGGACAAGTTTTGCTATAACACGAAAAACAATGTATCTGGTTTGTCCAATGCAGTTGTTATGCCCATATCAAATAAACGAATAATAATAATAAGCTCTCTAGTCAATACGCTTTGAGACTTGGATGTAAATAATTGTTAACCCAAACCCTAGGGTGGCAGTTAAGTGGTTAAAACAAATGTGTCTTATAATAATAATAATAAGAAGAAGAAGAAACTTTATTTATATAGCACCTTTCATAGATAAAATCACAAAGTGCTTCACAGACATGATCAAACCAACAGCTTACAGAAAAAATGTACATAGGAGCAATCACAGCCATGTCAACTAACAGCTCGACCTGTTTTTTAAAAGAGTCAACAGAGTCGTCTATGCGCAACGACAAAGGAAGGTCATTCCACAATTTGGGAGCAACAGCTTCAAAGGACAGGGCTCCTCTGGTTTTAAAGCGGGTCACTGGGACAGCGAGGAGGTTCTGGCCCGAGGACCTAAGGGAGCGACCAGAGGAGTAGCAGCACAGCAGGCCTGACCATGCAATGCTCTAAAAGTCAAAACTCAAATTAAAATACTAAAATAAGTTTACTTTGACTTCTTTGGGCTATGAATGGATCTCTATTTTAGTTGCAATAAGTGTGGCCTTGTGATTAAGGTGTAAAAGCCAGACTGATAAATAAGTAAATAAGTGCTTTATTTGTCTTTGTACCGGTTTAAATTGTAAAACGAAATCCTTCTGGGTTTGTCCCTGTTTCAGAGCGTGGCGTCCTGCACTGGTCAGCTCCTCCATCACCTCCTTCCTCTTCCCGCGATCATTAATATATTTCTCACGGGTAACAATCTGAAAGAAATATATTACTGATTACGCTTTTTTTTTTTATCTGCTTTGTACTAGACATCGTACATGAAACGAGATCGTTGTTGTAGTTGCGCTTCGTTTCAATTAATTATATAAACAGTTCAAATATTGTTTTGTACGTTTGTAAGTTGGTCTGCGCTAACGTATCAAATCCTCTTTGGATGAGGTCTTGTTGTTTTGTTCCTTCTGTACCATTGTGTGAAATGTACTTTTTTATTGCACTGACTTTGGGGGTGGGCGCTCATAAGCTTCTTGCTTCAGCCCACAGAATGTATACTGCTCAAATAAACAAATAAACTAAACTAAACTAAAACTTCCTCCTGCGCAGCTCCCTCCGCTCCGCCGTTCCACAAGTCTTTCACCGTTTTCTAGGAAGAGCGTAGCAGACAAATATAATCCGTCTTATTCTCCAATGAACGAATATTAGTCAGAACAATAGTAGGGATGGAAGCAGTGAGTCTTGCCCAGATACCTCCTCGTTTGTCCCTTTTTGTTTCCTCTTGCCGCAGGCGTGTGGGGCTCTTGGTGCCTCTTCAGTGTTTCAGAAGAAGAAACGTGTCGGTCTCAGATGTCTTTTGTTTGATATCACGGTCACATTAGCCCAGTGATATCGATCTGCAAAGGTTCTATTGCTGCTGATTGGATCGAGTAACAACCAAGGGAGTCATTTACCAAACGTTTGCTCGAGTGCATAATGTGCAGCGCGTGCACACGGGCAGCCGCAGAGTCATACGAGTTTCCCGCTCGCTCTCGCCATTGAGCACGCGTCTTGAGAAATTACTCCCCAAGTTTCAAAAACGTCGCTCCGACCTTTGAGTCGCACACGGCTCTAAAATAACACGCTGGCGCCTAGGAGTGTGACAATATATCGATTTTCCGATATATCGCGATATTTTGCGGGACGATACGATACCGATACTTTTAATTCCGATATATCAATACTTTTGATGACGTCATGCATATTAATGAACAACGTCATGCATACTAATGAGGCAGCAGGGCTCCACTGTTGTCAATAGAAGCCAACAATGATCAAGAATTCAGTCCGGACAGCAGGGGGCAGCACTACAGTTTTAAGCACTTGGACCAAACACTGTCACACAAATAAATGACTTTTAATTATAGTTTTTATAACTATAAAGAAGATACATTTGGGGTTTATTTATTACTTTTTAAATAGGACTGTTTTTTTTTTGTTTATTTAAATGTACATGAAGTCGCTGACAGATCTATAGACCCATTTTCAGTGAGTAAGTCGGGGATCATTTATAAAAGTTGTACAAAGCGCATGAAAAGAAATGTAAATGATGAATAATATGTAGTGTTAAAATAAAGGTTAAAAGTAGCATGTTTTTTTTAAATCGTGATGTATCGTAGCTTATTTTTGTGCAATATATCGATTATCGCAGTATCGGCGTATCGTGAGATAATCGTTATCGTGAGCCATGTATCGCGTATCGTATCGAATCGTGAGGTACCCAGAGGTTCCCGCCCCTTACTGGCGCCGTCGAACAATCCTTAAATCCCTAATTCCTCGAAAGCCTTCAAAGACGGCGCCCTTCCCGACCAAAATAAAACACGTATGTGAATCTGCAGAACACACGTCAACGTCAAAGGTCTCTCCGGGGTCACGGCTTCGCTTCGGACTTTTGACGATCTTGAACTTGACAGCTGCCCGTGAGGTCCGGCGCCCGGGGGTCAGCGGCCCGAAAAAGGGCGAGTTCAGCAGCTCTTGTCCTCCCACATTAGCTCTGTGGGCTTAGGCCGTGGTCGGGCCGTCCGGGGGGTTTTGTTTTGACGCAGCGAGGCCCGGCAGGAGCCAGACAGGGCCGAGCTGGAGATGTGCTGTGAAGATTACCGCGGTGAATGGCTGACTTTGGGCCTAAAGCCGCGCCGGTTTGGATTGGGAAAAGTCTGTTTGCTCTGACGAGGGTTTTCTGTAACTCGACTGTTGCCATTATGAGCGGCGCTAGGGCAACGGGGCCGAGTGAGAGAGACGGAATAAAAAGCCGAGTCCCGGTCAAAGAGCGAGTTTTCAGCTGAAACTTCCACTGTCTTCTACAACGTCGGTCCCCCATGAAAAACAACCTAGATTTATGCTTTGAAATTCATGCGAGAAGTGGGTCACGGGTCCCTTTTTGGCGGGTCTTAGCCAAAATAAATATTGATACGTCGTTTCATCGTTTTTGAGCGTGGATTACTGAGAATGTGCTGTATTTTCATTTTATAAACTACAAACGGGTCAAAATGCTTTATGTTTTATGCGCTGAAATGAATATCTTTTATTTGGCTTGCGACTTGTCACAATATTTGACTATACTGTAAGTTGGATCTTGAAGCCAGATCAGCTGAGATTTGAGAACCACTGCCACTGAACAACACGAATATTTGTACAAAACATTGTTCGAGTAAGTCACCGTGGGGAAAACCTTTTGATTGCTGTACTAGAGGATGCTTAGATTTTTTGAGCTTCAATCCAAGTCATACTATTCCATGAAAAACATCTATAATTTTCTTTTTTTTTTGCCGTGGTGGTCAAAGTATCTGCTTTCATTACTTGAGTAAAAGTACAGATACCACAGGTCAAACATCACTCCAATAAAAGTAAAATTTGCTCTGACAAACTATTAGGCCTGTTTATCTTCAGAAAACACAAAAATGACGCCCAAATCCTCCCTGAACGGAAACAGAACCGTGACCAGGTTTGCAACAGATTTCTGATTACTCCCTAAAAAAAGTAACTTCATTACTTTACTGATAACTTGAATTTAAAAGTAACTAAATTAGATTACAAGTTACTTTATTAGTTACATCAATCCGACATCACCTCAAATAACAACTGCTTTTGCCGAAACTCACTTTTTTTGGAAGCGCATTTTAACAGCAACATGTAAAAGCTGCGATAGATTCTCTTCTCTCTCCTCTATTGTTGTTCATGTTTATGTCGGGAGTTTTCCTCGGGCTGAAAATGGGACTTGTTGCTTACAGTTACGTCACTCCATGAGAGGCAAGAAATGCAGTGCAGTAGAAGATATTACATCATGGTGACTCTGTGGTTAGCGCTCGTGCTTCACAGCGAGAAGGTCCCGGATCCAATCCCCGGCCTTTCTGTGGAGTTTGAATGTTCTCCCCGTGTCTGCGTAGATGTTTCCTCTAACACTAAAAACATGAACAAAAGGTTCCCTACTGGGGCCGGGACTCCCCTAATCTCAGTGGGACTTTCCTGGTTAAATAAATGTTTATATGTAAATGTTTAAATATAGTGGAGTAAAAATAATAAGTATTCATCAAAAAATACTATTCAAGAAAAGACCAAATCCTCACAAACACAGCTTAAGTACAGTACTTGAGTAAATGTACTCCTTTACTGCCGGCCTCTGTGTAGTACGTCTTCTTCTCTTGAAATATTGGCGCTATTTTAAAGTTGGCAAGAAAATGATGGACACTCAACAAAAGAAAAAGAGTTTGGACAAAGAGAAACCAACTTCATTTACAATGGATTTATTAACCATGGTACGAATTACACGCAAGGCGTTTCTGACTTTAGCCTCACGTTCACCCTGATCTCCGCTCCTAAAGCTCTTATGGGCCTCTGGAGAGGATTGGTATAGATGTTGAAGTTTATCCACAAACGCGGCACATGAGAACAGAACTTCAGACGATTACACACATGAATGCTAACTATGCTAATCATCCAGAAGAAGCGTTCCTGTCCGTCAGATCAGAGATTTTCTGCAAAGAACAAACTCAAGTTGGTAATAGATATTATAGAAAATATGTCATGAACCTTTTATTGTTTTGATCTGAGTCGGGTCGGAGTCACCAATGCACACTTATAGAATCACGAAGAAGAAGCTAACAGGCTAATGGGCAAAGCTAACCGCGGGCTAGCGCCACTTAAACAGTACTTAAAGCCAAGTTTGAGTGAAAAAAAATATGTCCATTGTGTAATTGGATGAACAATATCCCTCTGTCCCTTTGTCTTTTCTGTCAGCGTAGTATTCACTCTCATGGACAATTAATGAGTAAAAAAACACAACATGCTACAACACCTGCAGTGGCGCTTATGGCCTCTAGGGGCATGAGTTACTTAGTACCGCTTTAAAGATAGATTGCTATTTGCCATTCCTCCCCATTTATGTTATTAACATGGAGTAAAGGGACAATATATAATGGCAGATCAGACTCCTCCTACAGAACCTGTTCCTAAAAAGATTAGAAAGGCAGTATCTTTGCTGTAAACTCAAAGTCCAGCCACATTGATATGCACAAAGTCTCATTATGAAAGTAACCTCAAAGCATAAGTAACTCTTAGCTGTTTTATGATTCTTAAAGTTGCTTATTAAGGGCTTGAGTTCATTGAGTTCTTCCCTGGAACCCTTCGTCCCAGGAACAGGGTCAGTTGTGGTACAGCAAAGCTGGTTTGACTGTGGGAGACTGGACAGTTCCTTTGAGGCGCCGCTGATCTGCTGGAATAGGGTTAATCCTTTTTCGATCTTCATCCTCCAACTACTGACCAAGATCCTGCTCGAGATCCGAAGATGGATCCTGACAGGTTTAACCTCAGCAGATTTTGAAGGGTGGGTCAAACACCTTGAAGAGATGTTGAAATTTCATGACAAGTTAAAACAGAGCACATGTTACACACAAGCCCAGAATCAAAAATGTAGTTCTCTGCAAAGGACAAAAAACTTGCATCCAAATCTGTATCTCTAAATTGCAAACATATAGTTACATTTGCAAATGAAAATCTTAGATACTGGATTGGAAAGTTTGGAGTTACTAACTGGAGATGTTGTTGCAAGAGTGTAAAGAAAACCCCATTTTGACGAAGGTCAGAAAGTCTCTCATAAAGGAAATGAACATAGTTGGATCACGGCATCATCTCAGTCACCTTTCGTGCTACACTTGGATGTGGAGGTTTGTAATATCATGCAAACGCTCAAACCAGTGCCATTTATGTCAATGATGGCGGTTACAAAATCATTTTGTCAACACCTCTTTCTTTCATGACGATAATGGTCAATCAATCAATCAATCAATGGTTTTGTAAAGCCCAATATCACAACAGGAGTTGCCTCATAGGGCTGCACTAAACATTAAGGTAATACAACGGAGCGGTAAATGAGACAATGTAAAGATCAGGCGAATTAAGTATCCAGGCAAACATAATGTCCAAATAAGCGTCGGCCTTAGACTCTCCAGCACGACGAGGAAAAACTCAAAAACCCAGAGGGAGAAAAGAGAAACCTCGAGGAGAACCACAAAAGGAGAGATCCACTCCCATGGACGGACAGGCTATAGAGACCCAGGGCCAATGGAGTCCCTCAGCAGACGGGCTAAGATCACAGAACGTCCAGTCCTTGTTGGAGCTTCAGTTCTTGTTGTCCAATCCCTGTGGGTGGGGTTCCTCCCTTCTGCGGGGTTCCTCCATCGGATCCAGACAGGCACTCCCCCCAGGGGACAACATGTGAATAGTAATGAACAGACTTCAGATAAAAAATTGGAAATGGTCTCAACTTATGTAGCGCATTTCCACCTAGGCATTCAAAGCGCTTTACACCAAGGAACCACTCACCCATTCACACACCAATGTCCGCAGACACTGAAGGCAAGGTGGGCAAAGTGTCTTGTCCAAGGACACAACAACAGTGTGCATCTGCAGGAGGCGGGATTCGAACCCCCGACCTTCTGATGACACAACGACTTGCTTTGCCTGCGCCACTGTGGCCCCAAATAATGTACGGGAGACGGGCTAAGAATGACTCCTTGGTGACTAACACATGACGAGACGTTTGTGAGTTTTTGTAAATGAGACAAGGCAAAAATATTAGAAGGTGCTTCATCAGACGTTCACAATCAGTTCTTGAGCGCGGAGCCGCAGAAAAGAGTCTGAGCAGCGTCTGACGGCAGCTGCAGTACAGGGATGTCACTTTATCTTCCACAACTAAATACCATAGTGCTACAAACGCAGAAAGCATGTTGATGAACGAATGTGCAGACGGTGGAGAATGAGCAGTTCACAAATTATTGCATGAAACCTCTGCCTATTGTGCGTGTAATCTGACAAAAGCTCGATACAACTTTCATCCCAATTTCCAATAGACCTACTTATTGCTTTAAACCAATTGAAATACTATGTTTGTGTAAAAGACCAACACTAAAACTAACCTCACCCTGAATGTCAGTCCACAATCCCGTCACGCTCTTTGAAGAGGATGTCCTTCATGCTTTTAAACCAAACTCAAACATTTTGTCAAGTCACAATCCCTCCGTATTTGTTCGCCACGAGATTGACTGCGACTTTCCCTGAGGCGCGTTCGAGAGCCGCACCGAAATCCGGGAGAAAACGGCGCAGTGTGGAGGCCTTTGTTTGAGGAGCGTGTGTTCACTGGCGGCCGTATCGCCGAGTGTCTGTGTGAATGGGTCCAGTTGTTTCATGGCAGAATATACTCCTCTATTTGCTGAACAGAGCTGTGTGCAAAAGGACTGGAGTCTTTTTAACATTGTTGTATAATGGAGGTCTGTATCGCGGTGGCGCTTTTACGACCAAGTTTATCCAGGAACTCTTCAGTCAACTCCAATTTATATTTGCTACATAATGTTACCTATTGTTTATTTTTTTTTTTTTCACCATGGAGAGCGGTTTACTCAAGAAATGAAAACACGGCAAATATTTCCGTGAGATTAAAGGTTAACCAAAACGCATCGCTCCCAAGTACTAGAAATGAGGATAGAAAACAGGGGGAGGAGGACCATAAATTGTGGAAGGCAGAGAAGCAAGAAGAGGTCCGAGGCACAAAGCTGAAATGTTTTCACTTTGAACCCGTGAAGAAGTGACGTGTGACAGAGCAACATTGTAACATAATCAAAAAGCTCTAAAAGTCGATTTTGTTTACTACCCCCGCTGTACTGTCGTAAAGAACGTTTAGTCTTTTTCCTGGGAGTACTGTAACATTCTGTGACTCTGGTAAGTGTAAAACCCATAGATGGATAGAGAGGCAGGAGGCAAGGGATCAGTTCAATACGTTTATTTTCTCCACTTTTGTGTTCCTTCTGCCTTTAGGGCGAGAAGCGTGGTTTCTTTTGTCTTTTTGCCTTTGGGGCATGAGACATGGTTTCATCTCTGAAACAGAGGAGATGAAACAATTAGGGATCACATAAGGTTTAACAGATGGTTTAACAAAGTAACAGAAATAAGATCTAGTCTAAACATAGTCAAACTAGTCTAAATGTGGGTAAAGGAACATATTAAATGAAAATGAACATAAACTCACAGGACACATGCTCAGCATGAAGGCACGGAAAAGACAGAACAATGGAGGTCAGTGTGCTATATAGACTGCTAATTGCTGATCATCAGCAGGTGGTGGAGTTAACAGGGAAGGAGTGCTTGGTTTATCCACCTTCATCCATGTGTGTGTTCAGGGGCACCTTGGATGATGGGAATTTCTCACAAGTACAGTGTGTCTCAGACAGTGTTGAAGCATAAACTCTTGGCCCCGGGTACAACGCTGTCCAAGTATGATGGATTGTGTCTAATGTGAGTTAATTCAGGACAATTTGGATGCACTGACTCCTAAAATCGCTTTGGTTTTGCTCAATGAGGTCACTTTTTTTTACCACTGAGCCAAATTCTGCCGGTTGGTTGTATCCTATATATTTTGGGACAAAGCAGCAATTTATGAAAGCTATAAACAGGCACTTTCTTGGTGCCTAACATCATTAGGGTTGGTTTCATTGGCAACTGTGTCTCAGACAAAATTGCCATGACCTGTGGAGTTCCCCAGGGGTCAATCTCGGGACCCCTCCTATACAGGCACGCACGCACGCACGAGATGCTAAAGAGAGTTGCAGGACGGATCGGAGGTGCCAGGAGGGAAGGACCTGACAGACCAGTACCACCAGTTTAGGCGCTACGCAGGAGGTTGGGCGAAAAGACGGCCTCCCGGACAGACACGGCGGGATCGAGAGGCAGGGGTACCAAGCATGGCCCTGTGACCTCCGACACGGAACGGATGCAGAACACAAGGTACACCCACTGCAGGCACCTGTAACAGTGCTGTCACACCGTAAGACACCATGGTTCCATCTGTTTCCAGCTGCAGTGTCAGTAAAACGTACTGAGTCATAGTTAACTGTCATAACTGTATCTGGAAACTTCTTTGGCGAATCAGTAAATTCTTCCCCAAGGCCCAGCAGTGAGAGCAGACCTACAGCGTGCTCCTGACACACGCGAGAACCTTCTGCCCTGTTGGGTTTGGGGTGAGTCCCAGATCTCCAGCGGTCATTACAGTAAAGGTCTCCGTGGCCGCCGACGTGTCCCGCGGGGAACAGCTGTGTCTCCCTGGTGTCCCTTCGTCCAAAAACATCCCAGCGAACAAGGTCAGGGCCTGGGATCAGCGTCTTTCATAAGCATTAGGAGATATTGTTGCCTGAGCGGATGAATAATTGTCCCCTGTAAAGCACTTTGAGCGACTTGAGTCTTCCCTCCCTCTTCTCATGCATAGGGGCCATACATTAAGATCAGAGTAAATAGAGTTAGGCAGTGTTAGGGAGAATAGTTTGAAATTATATGACAGAATACTGAATACTCGCCTTACAATGTATTTAGTAAAACATTCCATTACTTTGTCTAATTAAAGTACTGTATTCTGAATATTTGGAATACTTTCACCTTGATTTGCAAATACACGCGTTACATTGCATTATTCATTCACTCCATACTTGGTGGTGGTGGTAAGGTACTTTTGTACTTTTTCCAAGTCAAACGAATGTCAAAAATGATTAAGCCAAACCAGACAAGCCAAGCCAACAGAATATTGATAAACAAACAGGCCCCCCAAAAAAGATATAAAATTAAAATATAAAAATAGACCACAAAAACAAAAAACACAAAATAATAAATGAGACAAAATGCAATGGGAAAAGCAGTAGACAGTAGACCTTTCATGCTTTCACTTGACAATACAGCTTTCACTGACAATCAGTAATACAATAATACTATCAGTTATAATAATAATAAGCTTCTCTTTTTTCATTGTTTTTATCTTTTCTACACTAATTGGACAAGACACAGGGCATGGGCAATGCTTCCAATGCATCGAAATAAATCTATTATGAAGATTTTGTGCTTAACTAATGTTTTGACCACAACTGTACCCATACCTGACCTCCTTGGACAATGACATGGCAACACTGTGTTAAAGCTGTATATCCTTGAGTCGTTCACAGACGCAACACGACACTCAGATAAAGTTGATATTGGTCTCACGCTGTACCCAGGCCGTATCTCTTTAAAACTGTGTCTTTGTGATTCTCATGGCCTTGTGTCGAACTCATTCGCTCCAACGTCAAAGAAACGAGGCATCAAACGTCACAGAAACACTGTGTTTTATCAAATCTGCCCAAGGCCGATTGTGCAGAGGCAGACAGGTGCACAAAATAATTCAAATGGCGTTACAGAACAGGAAAAAGGAAAAGAAAGGACAGCTATTAAAATTATTAAATAATCATTATAAATTAACCAAATCTAAGAGCTTCTGGGAAAAAAAAGTGTCAAAAGAGCAACAAAAACGCAGCAAAACAAGCGAGAAAAACGTGACAAAACAGGCAACAACAATGTGACGTTACACTGGCCTATAGGCTGTAAGCTCAAGTCAAGAAGCTTTAGATTTGAGTAAAATTGGAGAAAATACACTCGGCTAGGGCGGGTGGTAAGATGTTTGAAAGCAGACCTGGGCAAACCCCGGCCCGCGGGCCAGAAGTGGCCCATGAGTTGATTCAATTCTCTAGTCCATTCCTGTGTGAAGTAAAACATTTTTAGCAAATTACCAAAATGCTTACTCCAGCCACTTGGGGGCTGCTTAAATAAAAAAATCCACACGTGTCCAGCAGAGGGCACTGACATAATGAGGGATCAGGATATAAACAACACATTATAGCCACGTGGGAAATGGACAGTCTGCCCCTGGGTGGCTGTGGCTACAATAGCAGCTTACACCACAGCGTGTGGAATGAATGAATAATGATTACAGTATAACAGAAACTTGTGACACAGGCTTGTAAAGTGCATTACACGTGTAAACTGTTTTTTTACGAGGCTGCAGTCCTGCAGACTCCTTAATATTCATTTATTTTGTTTATTGACCCCTGCAGTACATTTCCGATATATTTGGGCCCCCAGGGGAATTTACTTGGAGACCCCTGTTTTCCACAAACCTCGGTTTGAAGGAAGCGCTGAGGTGCTTTCAGTGCGATGGTAGAAGTTAGCGAGGATAAGAAGTTGAATAAACTAAATAACGATGCACACACATGCTTGATATGGCTCAATATTTACAGAAAATAATAGATAAAAATTCACAATTTATTAATTAAATTGTTCAGCCCCTTTACTTTCAGTGCAGCAAACTCTCTCCAGAAGTTCAGTGAGGATCTCTGAATGATCCAATGTTGACCTAAATGACTAATGATGATAAATAGAATCCACCTGTGTGTAAACAAGTCTCCGTATAAATGCACCTGCTCTGTGATCGTCTCAGAGGTCAGTTTAAAGCGCAGAGAGCATCATGAAGAACAAGGAACACACCAGGCAGGTCCGAGATACTGTTGTGGAGAAGTTTAAAGCCGGATTTGGATACAAAAAGATTTCCCAAGCTTTAAACATCCCAAGGAGCACTGTGCAAGCGATAATATTGAAATGGAAGGAGTATCAGACCACTGCAGATCTACAAAGACCCGGCCGTCCCTCTAAACCTTCAGCTCATACAAGGAGAAAACTGATCAGAGATGCTGCCAAGAGGCCCATGATCACTCTGGATGAACTGCAGAAATGTACAGCTGAGGTGGGAGACTCTGTCCATAGGACAACAATCAGTCGTATACTGCACAACTCTGGCCTTTATGGAAGAGTGGCAAGAAGAAAGTCATTTCTTAAAGATATCCATAAAAAGTGTTGTTTAAAGTTTGCCACAAGCCACCTGGGAGACACACCAAACATGTGGAAGAAGGTGCTCTGGTCAGATGAAACCAAAATCCAACTTTTTGGCAACAATGTAAAACGTTGTGTTTGGCGTAAAAGCAACACAGCTCATCACCCTGAACACACCATCCCCACTGTCAAACATGGTGGTGGCAGCATCATGGTTTGGGACAGGGAAGATGGTTCAAATTGATGGGAAGATGGATGGAGCCAAATACAGGACCATTCTGGAAGAAAACCTGATGGAGTCTGCAAAAGACCTGAGACTGGGACGGAGATTTGTCTTCCAACAAGACAATGATCCAAAACATAAAGCAACATCTACAATAGAGTGGTTCACAAATAAACATATCCAGGTGTTAGAATGGCCAAGTCAAAGTCCAGACCTGAATCCAATCGAGAATCTGTGGAAAGAACTGAAAACTGCTGTTCACAAACGCTGTCCATCCAACTTCACTGAGCTCCAGCTGTTTTGCAAGAGTCTCTCAATGTGCAAAACTGATAGAGACATAAACCCAAGCACACTGGAGTCAATAGCATGTGCCTCACCAGCAACAAACCTCACCGCACGTCACTGCTATTACCATAGCAACCGCGAACAGCTCCCTCTGAGCCGCCACGGCCTCCGAGTGCAGTGTTTTGTCTTGTTTCATTCATGTGCGAGCGCCGCGCGGTGATTGGTGGGAGTCTTTCTGTGACGCCGTAAAAGAATCGTCCCTTTAACTTGAACCGAAGGATCACGTTTCTAAAGTCATCAACAATTCAACAGGTTCATCCGACGGAGAGAGAGCAACTCCGGTCACGGTCGGGAAATCGGCAAAGGCCTGAATAATGGATCACATGTTTAAACCACTGTCGCTATGTCGGATCTGACCATTATCTTTCGACACTTATGATCATTATCTCTGTTTAGTTGTGTGAGAATGTAATTAAGCGTAATACAATAGCAACTAAAAGTGTTCGCAGGCCTGGTTTTCCTTTAGCCACGGTTTGAAGTGTGGCCAGGGTTGGAGTCTCTCTTACCGATAAAGGGAAACTATTCCAGTCCTCCGGGCCTTTGACAGAGAGCTCAGTCTGGCCAAAGGAAGAACCGTCTGTGTGGAACCTCACGGTCTCCTCGAGCTGATGCCCTGGTGCCCGTCCCACTCACGGACTTTGGTTTAATGAAATCCTGCAATGGCAAGTCCATGCAATACGTCATCAAAATTGAGTAAATGCTACTTCTCTAAAACAGTGCAGTGGTGAAAGAAGAACGGTTTCTTGTCCAAGATGTTTATGGCTTTTTTTAAAGAGATTCTATTGGTTTGAACGTTGTTCCAGCAGCAAGTGATATATTTGGTTGTTCACAGTTGCCATTATGGACTATTACCCATTCCTCAAGTCCGGGACATCGCGGCCCCCTTACCGATCCGAAAATTGCTTGGGGCGCCCCAAATCATAATCATTTACTTTATTCAATGGATTTTGTTATTATTTACAGCTAAAATTGCATAAATAGCTACATCTAGCATTGACTCTAGCTGAATACTGGGTGGTACATCTGTACATTAATATATTTTCCCTCTCAAACTGAATATTTTTCAATGTACTTGTAAAATTCAAAGGTCTCCACAAACCCTCCCTCCCCCCCTGCTCTCTCCATCCAAGAAGAGGAAGTGCGTCGGCAATTCCTGAAGCTGAACCCGCGGAAGGCCCCTGGGCCAGATGGTGTCTCCCCCTCCACCCTGAGACACTGCGCAGATCAGCTGGCTCCCGTCTTCACAGACATTTTCAACACCTCCCTGGAGTCATGCCGTGTGCCGTCCTGCTTCAAATCGTCCACCATCGTCCCTGTCCCTAAAAAACCACGGATCACAGGACTTAATGACTACAGGCCGGTGGCGCTGACGTCTGTGGTCATGAAGACTTTTGAGCGCTTGGTCCTGCCCCACCTCAAGGACATCACCGCCCCCCTCCTGGACCCGCTGCAGTTCGCCTACAGAGCCAACAGGTCTGTGGACGACGCAGTCAATCTGGCCCTCCACTTCACCCTGGAGCATCTGGACTCACCAGGAACCTACGCCAGGATCCTGTTTGTGGACTTCAGCTCTGCCTTCAACACCATCCTCCCTGGACTGCTATGAGACAAGCTCTACCAGCTCAGCGTGCCCGACTCCCTCTGCAGGTGGATCACCGACTTCCTGACGGACCGGAGACAGCACGTGCGGCTGGGGAAGATTGTCTCGGACACTCGGACTACAAACACTGGAACTCCTCAGGGCTGTGTACTTTCCCCCTGGCTCTTCTCCCTGTATACAAACTGCTGCACCTCCAGCCACCAGACCGTTAAACTGATCAAGTTTGCGGACGACACCACCCTCATCGGGCTCATCTCGGACGGTGATGAGTCCGCCTACAGGAGAGAGGTGGAACGGCTGGCGTCCTGGTGCAGCCACAACAACCTGGAGCTGAACGAAGAAGACAGTGGAGATGATCGTGGACTCCAGGAAAGACACAGCCCCACCGACCCCCCTTGCCCTGACAGACTCTTCCACCCCCATTTCCATCGTGGACTCCTTCCGTTTCCTGGGCACCACCATCACCCAGGACCTCAAATGGGAGCCGACCATCAGCTCCCTCATCAAGAAGGCCCAGCAGAGGATGTTCTTCCTGCGGCAGCTGAGGAAACTCAAGCTGCCAACCAAGATGCTGGCGCAGTTCTACACGGCCATCATCGAGTCCATCCTCACCTCCTCCATCACCGTGTGGTTCCCCGGCGCTACAGAACGGGACAAGCACCGTCTGCAGCGCATTGTGCGTGCTGCAGAGAAGGTGATTGGCTGTGAGCTCCATCTCTCCAGGACCTGTTCACCTCCAGGACCCGGAGGCGTGTGGGTCGGATCACAGCTGACCCTTCTCACCCTGGACACGGACTATTCACCCCTCTCCCCTCAGGCAGGAGGCTACGGTCTATCCAGACCCATACCTCCCGCCACTTGAACAGTTTTTTCCCCTCCGCCATCAGACTCATGAACAAAAACAAGTCTCTGTAGCTCAGTCACAGAGTCATGGATGTATCTGCACTTGCACTGTGCGGTGTGTCCACACTTAGACCCGCTGCTATCACTTTATATCACTTTAAATGCCAAAACATCTGTATATACAATCCCGCTGTTGTTCATTGTCAAATTGTTGTTGTCTTAACATATGTCACTTTATTTTATCTTATTTATTTAATTTTTTTTTTTTTTGCATGCCCTTATAGCCTTATAGTTTAACGTTCTTAGCTTATTTTTTATCTTAATTCTGTGTTATATGTTTTATGTCGCACATTTGCACCAAGTAAAATTCCTAGTTTGTAAACCTTGTTCACAAACCTTGGCAATAAAACGAATTCTGATTCTGATTCTGATGTAGACAAGCTTTGGGGGCCCCCCTGTAATGCCTCTGAGGCTCCCCAGGGGGCCCCGGACCCCACTTTGGGAATCACTGACCTAAACAATAGCAGCCTTTGCATCTTCCATGTTGATTCATCACACTGATCCTTCAGAATAAACAAGAGAAAAACATATGTTTATTGCATCAAACTGCATTCATTTGTGCCGCCGTACGGAGAGTCTCATCATCTTTGAAACCATCCAAAAGCGCTTCTGTTTTTACAATGCTGATCATAAACTCCCCTTATGAGAGACCAACAGGCCCGGTTAGAACCATGAGGCCGTCCTCCTGTGGACCCATCACCTGCAGGGGGCACCATAGGGGCTGGTGCAGCTCCAACAGCTGCCCCCACGACCCGGCAACGGCCCAGTGGGAGAAGATGGATGGATGGATGGATTATAAACTTGTTTTCTCTGCGGAGGTCCATGTAGCAAGTGTTCGTTCGGGCTGGGGGTTTCGAGATAAAAACAGCCCAATTAACATCACGTAAACTCATTCCACGGTTACTAATGTTACTCATCGATACCTCAGCGTTGCCGTACCAGAATTTTCCATTTCCAGAATTACATTTTCATGAAATAAGTCGGCCCCGATTTGAAGTTCTCAATCTTTTTTCAAGTAAATTACAGTTTTCTTTTATTTTGAGTGCAATGAGATATTTAAGTGTAAAATCTTGCCCCTTTCTTATTACTACTATTACTGTCAGTGTGAGGACGACTCGGGTCCTGCATAAAACTGAGAGCCTTTTTTCACAGTCCTGTGTCTGAGGCAGAGGGGATCCAATAATCCGAGATGTGGCACTTATCTTATCAAGAGAGTGTGGTCATGTGATGTAACCAAACCACACCAGCAAACTTCATGTTCTTCATGTTCACTCAGACAGAACTCAGCCTTATGTGCCGGTGTTGAGCCAGATCTCAAACAGAACTCACCCTTATGTGCCGGTGTGGAGCCAGATCTCAGACAGAACTCAGCCTTATGTGCCGGTGTGGAGCCAGATCTCAAACAGAACTCAGCCTTATGTGCTGGTGTGGAGCCAGATCTCAAACAGAACTCAGCCTTATGTGCCGGTGTGGAGCCAGATCTCAGACAGAACTCAGCCTTATGTGCCGGTGTGGAGCCAGATCTCAAACAGAACTCAGCCTTATGTGCCAGTGTTGAGCCAGATCTCAAACAGAACTCAGCCTTATGTGCCAGTGTTGAGCTAGATCTCAAACAGAACTCAGCCTTATGTGCCAGTGTTGAGCCAGATCTCAAACAGAATTCAGCCTTATGTACCGGTGCTGAGCCAGATCTCAAACAGAACTCACCCTTATGTGCCGGTGTGGAGCCAGATCTCAGACAGAACTCAGCCTTATGTGCCGGTGTGGAGCCAGATCTCAAACAGAACTCAGCCTTATGTGCCAGTGTTGAGCCAGATCTCAAACAGAGCTCAGCCTTATGTGCCAGTGTGGAGCCAGATCTCAAACAGAACTCAGCCTTATGTGCCAGTGTTGAGCCAGATCTCAAACAGAACTCAGCCTTATGTGCCAGTGTTGAGCCAGATCTCAAACAGAACTCAGCCTTATGTGCCAGTGTGGAGCCAGATCTCAAACAGAACTCAGTCTTAAGTACCAGTGTTGAGCCAGATCTCAAACAGAACTCAGCCTTATGTGCCAGTGTTGAGCCAGATCTCAAACAGAACTCAGCCTTATGTGCCGGTGTGGAGCCAGATCTCAAACAGAACTCAGCCTTATGTGCCGGTGTTGAGCCAGATCTCAGACAGAACTCAGCCTTATGTGCCAGTGTTGAGCCAGATCTCAAACATAACTCAGCCTTATGTGCCAGTGTGGAGCCAGATCTCAAACAGAACTCAGCCTTATGTGCCGGTGTTGAGCCAGATCTCAGACAGAACTCAGCCTTATGTGCCAGTGTTGAGCCAGATCTCAAACATAACTCAGTCTTAAGTACCAGTGTTGAGCCAGATCTCAAACATAACTCAGCCTTATGTGCCAGTGTGGAGCCAGATCTCAAACAGAACTCAGCCTTATGTGCCGGTGTGGAGCCAGATCTCAAACAGAACTCAGCCTTATGTGCCGGTGTTGAGCCAGATCTCAGACAGAACTCAGCCTTATGTGCCAGTGTTGAGCCAGATCTCAAACATAACTCAGCCTTATGTGCCAGTGTGGAGCCAGATCTCAAACAGAACTCAGCCTTATGTGCCAGTGTTGAGCCAGATCTCAAACAGAACTCAGCCTTATGTGCCGGTGTAAAACCAGAGGTGGGCCAGATCTCAGCCTTGTCTACCAGAAGTGGCAGACAAGGCTGAGTTCTGGTGGCTCATTGCTTAGATAAGTCTAGTCAAAATCTTTTGGGCTGTTTTACAAATATTTATTTCATTATGAAAACAAACAATAAAATGCTAGTTTACAAGTATTGAAAGAAATCAAAAAGACAAAATCAGGACCAAAACAAGGTTAAAATGGAACTAAATTAGAAAAATCATATCTAAAACTGAACATTTGCACATGTTTAACTTACCGTGCATCTTTGATTTAGGCAGTTTGCAAGAATAACCCCACTTTGTATGAAAAAAGTGACTTCTTCTTAAATGAATGTAACTATCTTGGAGTTATAAAAAATAAATAATGGGGTAATTTGACCCGGAGGTCGTGGTACATTATGGAAAAAAAATTCATTTTTAATTCTATAGTCTTGTTGGTGGTTCTGCGTTTGGTTGAGATAAACAACGTAAATGTATATTATGATTGGAATTTTTTTAATTTTTTGCATAAAATTGCTAATGGAAAACCGTAAAATGTAAAAGAAAAAAAAACATACAATTTTATGATGTTTAGTGTCAAATTCACCTTTAAATCTTGTGGTTCAACTTACCCCGCTCCTGGGGTAAAATGACGCATCTTCAAAAACATCTTTGTTGAAGTATGTCCGCGGGTTTGGCTCCTCAGACCTGGCAACCCTGCCTGAGGTGGGAAGTATCAATATAATATGGTAAAATGTAGTTTATTTTTATCCTTTCTTAAAACCTCTGGAAAACTTCATCTCTGATCCGCCGTAGCAGTTAGACTTAGTGTATTTTTTTTTATTCACATGTAAACATTTCAATAACTGCAATAACAAAAAAAAATCAATAGGCCCACATTTGTATTCATCTACACGTCGCACCTCTATTTGGTCACACCTGCATTCGGTAAACGTGGTAAATCTTCAGGTAAACCTCCAGTGACTTTTTTTTTGCGCACGACACCCACAACATGCGTCCGAACAAGAGCACTGACACTGCACGGCTGGACTTAACCCAATGAAGGCGGAACAGCGGACTATGTTAGACTTCCATGAGGGCCCAACTGATGTATCTGCCGTCCAGCCCTGCGGCCAAATAAATAAATAAATACAGAAAAATTCATCCAGCCCAGCAAAAAAAAGAAAAGTATTTTATAATAATAATGATGATGATAATTACACCCAAATTAAAATTATACTGAGAATGGTAATGACAACTGGGAAGTATCAAGATCTCGGAGTATAATATCTATTAATGTACCTTTATAACATTAAAGTAACTCTCGGTTTTCAAGGGTAAAAATCTGAAAGAAATATATTAAGGATCACATTTTTTTTTTGACTTGCTTTGTGCTAGACATCGTACATGAAACGAGATCGTTGTTGTAGTTGTGCGTTGTTTCAATTAATTGTATAAACAGTTCATATATTTTTTTTGTAAGTTTGTAAGTTGGTCTGTACGAATGTAGCTGCTTGAAATGTTTTGAAATGTTCTTTTTTAATTTATTTTATTGCACTTGGGGGTGGGGGCGCTCATAAGCTTTTGCTTCAGCCCACTCCTTTTGAGCACAATGTGTACTGCTCAAATAAACAAATAAACTAAACTAATTTTTTTCATTCAGAATTGTATTATTATTATTTATTTCGATTTTTGAGTCGCCGACTTTTTCTTAGGGGTTCCGTAGTTTTGTACTACGGCCAGATTTTAAATATTATTATTTATTTTTTATTTATTTTTTTTACAGAGTGACCCCGTGTCTGACTTTAAAGGCCTGCATGTTCTATTTAGGGCTTTCACCATTGCCATGACGCTCCTTGACACTAATTCCACTCAAACCTCTTCTATTGTCCGCTCCACATGTCGCTGTCTTCACAACTCCGACCGTGAACCGAAAATCTCTCCCCTCAGCCTCTCCCCTTAAACAACGCTTTTAAAACCCTCTCCTAAAACGTGTGTGTGGGGGGGGACTTACTTTTTTTTTTTATATAAACGTAATAACGAAAGACTAAAACAAAAGCGCTTGAATCTATATAAACAGTAGCACATTGCATCCAGCCCCTTTCCGCGTTGCAGCAGTGGAGTATAGTGGACTGTACCATGTCTAACAAAGGGGTGCGCGTGTTCACAGCGGTGATCTTGAACCAGCAAAACACGGATTGAATCAGAAAATCAAGAAAGATCAAGTTTTCTTCCGCGCGCGCGAAATCAAGACGCGTCGCTCCTTCGCGTAAAACGGGCAACTTCGCGTCCGAATCGCGTCGCCTTTGTCGCCCGCCCCCCCTCGCCTTCTTAACGCGTCCGAGGAGAGAAGCTGCGCGCTCCCCTCTCGCATCTCTCACTCGGCCCTCGCATTTCACCGGCGTTTGATCAGAAGACATAAGGAGAGACCCCCCCGCCAACTCGTAATAATGTCTGCTCCCTGCATGCGCTCCCACAATTTCATCCCTTGAAACGCGCTCGTGTCGGCGACCACCGTTCATATGTTTTTTTGTTTTTTACGCACGGGTAAGCCTTTTTAAATCCATATTCTGAGTATGATTTGTGTCTGAATGGGAAACCGACGCGGGTCTGTGTGGATGATGAAACATTTCACGCGAGCGGACGCGCAGCGAGGGCGTGAGGCTGTCGGCGCTTTTACGGGAAAATGTGTCGTTTTGATGCACGAGGCGCTTTTCACGCACAGCTGCATCTCTTCTTTTTTGGGGGGGGGTTGTATAATTTATAAATAAAACCACGCGTGTTTTTAAATGATTCACAGCCACATGGAGGAACCCCACTCCCTGATCGGCTTTTGCTCTTACGCAGACCTCCAATTTTGGCGCAATGTGGATTTACGACAAGGCAACTGAGGAGGCATCGCTTTATAGTCTGCTTCTCCCGTGTTATGAAACGCGCCCCTGGCTCCTCTCCTCCTCTCCTCCACTTCTCAAAGTAGCAAACCGGGCTAATCTACGTGACGCGCCATGCAGGAATGTATTAATCAGCTAATCCCGTGCGCAAAGGCGGATGGAGAGGGAGAAAGGATGAACGCGTTTCCTTCGCCCGGGCATGTCTGGGTCTCTTGACAACACGAGGGATGCTGGGGATGATGTTGCGCTTTTCCTCCTCCTCCTCCTCCTCTCCTTCTCCCCCCCCCCCCCCCCTCCCCTCTCTCTCTCTCTCCTCCACACCCTTTCTCCCCCCCACCACCACCACCACCGCCACCACTCTCGCTGTGGTGGCCTGCGTCTCGGACCACGCGGCCGCGCTCGCTTCATTGTCTGGGGGGGGGGGGGGGTATAGACAATGAATCAATAAAACGGAGAAAACAGCCGTATCGCCGTGGCGCGTGACGCGGACACGTGCTGCGGTGTGGAGGAGCGTGCCCAGACAAAATGGGCACGTCCGGGGGTTTTGGTACGCGCCGTTTTTCCGCGCGGGGGTTATGTCAGGTGATCCACCGTCGACGGAGTGCGAGCGACCCACATTGAAATGTAGGTCCCATACGAGCGAACGAATCTCCTCGTGCTTAAAGCGAATGACGCGTCGAATGTGCACGAGGCGGCGTTCTGATCATGCTCCACCGCTGTGCAATCAAACCGTGTTGAAATCACACACACACACACACACACACACACACACACACACACACACACACACACACACACACACAAAAAGGACTCACTGTGCCGTCTAGACTGGGTATAGCCCCGTCTGCTTGAGGTTATTCGGGACAGCAACACAATCTATCTCTGCGCTGTTGAAATGATGTGGCGTTTGTGACGAAAGGAGAACAGATTATTGTGTATTGTATTGTGACTCAAAGTGAAGCTGTGAGGGGCAGAGCAAGGTCAGAGAGGCAGCCGCTTCTGAATAAATTATTATTTATTCCACTAATAAACAGCTGGAAACTAAACAAGAACCAAAATCCCATTTGAAAAGGGGGTTGTATATTAACCCCGCTCAGCTTTACCCACATCTGAAAGTTTACAGCACAATGGGCCAGTGTAGCGCCTCATTTGAAAGCTAAGATACGATGCACTTTATTAATCCCGAGGGGAATTCCGTTATCAGCTGCACAAATAAAGCCGAACTGGGAGAGATGCGCTTGGTTCAGGTGGGGGTTAAGCGGGGCTTTTCTCTTGCAACGCCGTGTATCTACCTTTAAACATTCCAATGATCATGTGTCCGAGCTGCTTCACCATCAAACCAATATAAGTGCATTTGAATATAATGGATACATAACCAGGCCGCGCTTTTCTTTTCCCAGCCATTTTCAAATACAAATTCCTGCCTGTAGGTTCCCGAATCTTTCCTATTTGAATATGTGAACCCTTGTTTGTTTAAAGTCCGCTTCTTGAAGGGACTACACCTGATTGCGAACCCTTTAAGTCAAAATATGACTCGGGTATTTTTACTGTCCCTGCCGTCCTTCGGAGTCACTATGTGCCGAAGGTAAAACCCTTTCAGTCACATATCACATATATGGTAATGACAACTGGAAAGTATCAAGATCTCAAATTATAATATCTATTAATGTACCTTTATACCATAAAAGTAACTCTGTAATCACGGGTAAAAATATGCAAGCAATATATTAAGTAACACATTTTTTTGACTTACTTTGTTCTAGACATCGTATATGAAACTAGATTGTTGTTGTAGCTGTGCGTTGGTTTAATTAATTATATAAAGAGTTTATATATTTTTGTTGTTTGTTGTAAGTTGGTCTGTATGAATGTAGCTGCTTGAAATGTTTTGAAATGTTCTTTTTTTATGTATTGCACTTGGGGGTGGGGGCTCATAAGCTTTTTGCTTCAGCCCACTCCTTTTGAGCACAATGTGTATTGCTCAAATAAACAAATAAACATATCGACTATTTGGGTTTATCATACCCAACGTCAACAAATCATAATAACTTCACGCATCAGGCTGTTTTTTTTTCACAAATGACTTTTACAACATACTTTTATGGGGCAAAATAATTGTGCCCTACAAAAAAAAAAACATAAAGTTAGGTATGGCTCCTTGAAATGGCAATGTTTCATCATGAGTCGCGTGAAGCCCTTTGTCTACAGTCATACGGGGAAAGCTAGAACGAAGCAGTTTCCTGTTTCACATCCTCTGCCTTGTAAAGAAGGCATAATGGTTAAAATAAATCGAATATTTTGAGTACCCCGGGTCTGTCTATAGGTCAACAGATGTTTGACTGGTGAGAAGTGTGATCATTTTGACTTGTGTATAGCGTGGGAATGTAATGAAAGCGCACTTAGTTAATCAATAGATCGACTTTCTTTTGCATCTCTAACCCTGTGCACCCGGTTTGTTGTGGAATTAGATATCCGTAAATATTTCAGGGATTTCCCTTCGGTGTTTGGGTTCGTATGCAAATAATGCAGCGTTAAAAATGCAACGGGACGAAACCCGACACCGGACTTTTGACTTAGCTCTGGAATAAGCCCGACGGATGCAACTGCGCCTGTTCGTCACAGGGGGCGGTAATGAGCGATCTCTCCCACACTTTTACTCATTATGGATTATAGATGAAGGTACTTTTCGATGTCTATTGTCATGTCAGCCCTGTTAACCACCTTAGCGAACTGCATTTTCTCCAGTTCGACATAACTCAAAGCTTCTTGACTGGAGCTTAGACTATAGGCCAGTGTGACGCCTGATTTGAAAGCTAAGACCAACAAAACTGATCAAAGATTTTTCTCTGCATTGTTGCCGTGTGGTCGTCATATTTTTGAAGCTTTATTGTTGTGTTTTTGATGGTTTTTGTGACTTTTTCACGTTTTGCATTTGACATTTGGCCTGCACAGCGCCACCTACTGTTCTGGAGTGTGCATGATCAGGCTTTTTAGAAGTGAACAAAACACATGGACAAATTGACTTTTTACTGTGGAGCCTTGTGTGGAAATGTCGTGGAGTAGAACGTTTTATATTCATCTTTCGAATGTCGTGGAGGATACGTAGAAAGTCCTCGACAAAATACTACACAAGTACAGATCCTCAAAAACTCTACTTAAGTGCAGTACTGCAGTACATTTACTTTGTCACATACAGTAAACCATGCAAACATAGCTAATTAATTTAGTTGGTCTGATTTTAAAGTCATCCATTCTTCAATTGCAAACTCCACAGGGAATCGAACCCAAAACCTTCTTCTTGTGAGAGAACTGCGTTCCATATAAAATGGAAGGAGCCGGTCCGAGTCAAGGCCAAGGGTCAGACATGTACACAATGCAGAGCTCAATGTCTTTCTCCTAGTTTTGCTGCCAGACAATTTGATTCCCGGACGTTTGTTCTCTCCGTGTCTTAGTGGTGCGACTCAGGTTTCTTCCAAATCCTCCACCCTGACCGAGCTCTAGGTTTAGATGGTTCTATAGCCCTGCTGACGTATGGGTCGGAAGCAAACCACAAATTAGTTACTTTACTTGAGTCGAGTTTCTGAGGATCTGTACTTTATACTTGGGAAGTATTTGTTTTGCTTTTACTCCGCTACATTTGAAAGAGAAATATCAGACTTTCTTCTCCAAAAAGTGTGTGCGTTTTGTTCATTCTGAAAGCCTGATAATGCACACTCCGCAACAGTAGGTGGCGCTGTGCAGTTTTTTTTTACTGTCCCATTTTTTGTGTTTTAGAAGCTGCAAAGTGAACCCTAGCGCTTAACCATACACTTAAACATATTTCTACTTTCTACTTTAAATTAAAGTGCATATGACACATTAGACACAGTTTTTGCTAAAACATAGTTAACACAATTATATTAAATTTGTTGCTAAATAAAAAAAATACATTTAGTTTTCTTTAGTTTGACCATTTTTGTGATGTTTATAGTTTCACTTCCTTATTGGACACTGACAGGAAGTGACATAGATAGAGGCAAACGATTTTAAACTGTTGCCGTGCCGACCGTGTTATGTCAGTGGGACATGAGTCAAACTGCTGTGGAACTTTACACTTCCTGTCAGCAGCTTAAAAATTCAAATACAGCATAAAGCATTCAAACCTGTCATGTTTTCTAAGAATCAACCACCTTCAAGGCCGTGGGAACCCAGGGTGCTGAGGGCGCTGCAGCACCCCCTGGTGGATAATTTGTGAACTGCAGGCAATATTAATAAATAGGAAATATGCACAGAAAAAGAGTTTTTGGGGTACATTTTGTCCCTCAGCACCCCCAACTAAAACGTCTTCCCACGGCTCTGACCACCGTTGTCGCTCTTTTGACTGACTTCTTCTTCTTCTTCTTCTTCTTCTCGCAGGTCTCTGGTGAAAATGTGGAAATAAACCAGTTCCTCCTCTCGCTTTGAACTGTTCCTTTGCCCGCCACAGAACTCTTCCAAACCCCGGCGACGCCTGTTTGCATCATCCACCTCCACCCTACTTTCTTCCTTTCCTTCGCCCCCCCTCCCCCGTCCCCCCACACATCCCACGCCGCGCCCCCCACCTCCCCCGAAAAACAAACAAACACCTGCACAGACTCCACCCCGCTCTTGTCCGATGCCCAAGACCGGCAAGTCCGTCAAGAGAACGGACCTGGACGACGACGATGCCACGGAGTCTGCGCGGGACCTGCTGTCGAACGAGGACTCCGGAGACGACTTGTTCAAGAAGGCGGCGCTGATCGTGGAGGGCGGGGTCGCGGCGGGCGGGGGCAAGGATGTGGAGGAGGCGGGGTCAGACGAGGAGGAGGAGGAGGAGCGTCCGGCCTGGAACAGTAAGCTGCAGTACATCCTGGCCCAGGTCGGCTTCTCCGTCGGGCTCGGCAACGTGTGGAGGTTCCCTTACCTGTGCCAGAAGAACGGAGGAGGTGAGACACGATAAACCTTTTTGAGCTCTTCAAGGCGAGGCACGGCAGGTGGAAACATGGACTTTTCACACGGTGGTCAACGTTAAGAGTTTAAGCTAGTTTTCTCCCTCAACATCTTAAAAAAAACAGACCAAACTCACCCTTAGCAATGCTCATTTTGTGGCATTTTATGGAGCAGAGCTTTCAGGAAATCCCTCGTCGTTCCCACACAAGGCCGTGGGAACCCAGGGTGCTGAGGGCGCTGCAGCACCCCCTGGTGGATAGTTTGCGAACTGCAGGCAACATAAATAAATAGGAAATATGCACAGAAAAAGCGTTTTTGTGGTAATTTTTTTTCCTCAGCACCCCCTAACTAAAATGTCTTCCCACGG
Organism: Proterorhinus semilunaris; assembly: GCA_021464625.1. Lineage (NCBI taxonomy): Eukaryota > Metazoa > Chordata > Actinopteri > Gobiiformes > Gobiidae > Proterorhinus > Proterorhinus semilunaris. The sequence goes on along the minus strand of CM038356.1, from coordinate 3,710,031 downwards.
CTCTGTTCCCACATGTATTCATTCACAAATACGGACCCGTTTGGTATCCACGTGTAGCACGAAAGATGAACGTTTTAAATTGTAGAATAAAAAATTAATAAAAAAAAAAGATCAGATTTGGTGCTGATTGTTTTAAACAAAGGAGCCAAACTTTTTTAATTTGTTAGACTGATTTATATTCAATGTATGCATTTTGGAAACTCAACTTATTATTGAATTAATTTGTGTAGTAAAATATCGCACTTTGTCGTGAAAAATTATGGGGCATTAGAATATATTGTATCGCAATACGTATCGGCTACGCGTCATACAAGGGGGTAATAAACCTCTCATGAGAGTCAACATTTTTCACAATTTTTAACCGTTTTCCGGCGGCCTATAAACATACTTATCTGGTCCATATGAATGTTTTTTCACAGCAAATTGTTCAGTAGCATGAAGCTAACAGTAGCTTCACTAGCCTCCTGGTTAGCATTGTCCGGTTTCTTCCAGTATTTATGGGCTGTTGAACCACTGTGTCCTCTCCATGTCTCTGTATCTGTATTTAGTAGGAAGATTTATTCATAATTAATTTTGATAAAGAGATATTTCAGGATTTTTTTTATATAGGGCCTCATTTCCTAGTTACCCAGAGTGTTTTCTCCATTTCTTTTTTTTTATTCATGGTGCTGGGCTAGTGCTAGGCTAGTGCATGTCTATGGTAACTAGTAGCCTGCATTAAAAACAGTCTGACTCAAGCACAGTGCACCTGAGGAAAATCAGTTATAACACAATATTTTTTTTAAACATAACCATTTTACATTTAAAAGAACTTATATTTGAGTAGCATCAGCTTCCTGGTTGTAAGCTACGCAGCGGCGGAGTGATCTGCTCAGTTACCGGATCTACGGTAGTTTGTTTACCTGCGGCCGGCGTTACTACACGTGGAATTCACAAAGGAGTTTTCTACAAATCAGATATGGTAATGTTTGGAGGACGACCCTGTGATTTTGAAGAGGTTTTTAACGCAGGCTACTAGTTACCATAGACATGCACTAGCCTAGCACTAGCCTAGCACCGCTAAACTCTTCAAATATAAGGACTGCATGAATAAAAAATAAAACAAATCTCCAGAAATGGATAAAACACTCTGGATAACTAGGAAATGAGGCCCTATGTCAAAAATACTGAAAGATCCCTTTAAGTAATGGTGGAGAAAGTAAATTTTTTTTGTTTTCGTTGTTTTCCCCCTCTGAGCGTTTCAAAAACATGCCATCATGTTGGGCCCTCTGATTTGTACTATTGTACTGCGACAAAAGTGCATCACCCCTAGTAACTAATATATCAATAAAATAAACCATATATTTAAACTTGATCCATTATTCAGATATGAACAAAACTTGCAATACGTTCAAATTGATTAAATGTATTTATTTTCGCCTTGAACATGTCATGCTGTTCGTTTACAGTTTTATTCCATTACCAGACAAAGAGCGTGACCTTTAGCGAGTCGGCGGTTTATTGTTACAGCGCGTGACGTAACACGATCCCTCGCCGCACTTAGTGACAGCCCTTGATAATGACGCACAGGGGCCGTGACATGAGGGTAATATGTTGGATTAAATGTGCGATCTTGAGTTCGCGTCCCTCCGAGATGCGCCGTTCCCCCCGCGGGCCGTCGTCTGGCGTGGAGCGCGTGTCCCCGGTGTTGTTTTAACTCGCTCCGGGCTCACGCCGGGGCCGCTGTAATTAGATTAACCCCGGCGGCCCCGGCGTCTGCGAGGCCGTGCTCTTCATGCACCGGGGTGGGCGAACCCGGGCAAGTGCGAAAGGACCTTTAGTACGACAAAGGCCGTCGTGCACGTTTTAAACACAGCCGCGAGCTTTCACATTTGAGACAAGTTTCACTCCAACTTTCGACCTGGTTTAGTTTAGGGCAAAGTTGAGTCAGACTTGGTTTATTTCAAACGTAGTCCTGGATAATCACTTATTTAACAGAGCGAGTGTCAGGTTTTGTGCACTTAGAGGTGTTGGCTGAAGTGTCATCTGGGCTGATTCCCAAAGCCCGGGTGCCTCGCCCGGCCTCGGTCTGAAGTGGGCGTGGTCGCGCATCCACATCATCACTCGCCGCCCGAGCGCTGTTCCAATGCTCAAGTCGTCTGGAGGCCTGTGTCCTCCCTTTGGTTAATATACATCAGGCTAATATACCATCCATCCATCCATCCATCCATTTTCTTCCACTTGTCTGTTGCCGGGTCGTGGGGGCAGCTGTTGGAGCTGCACCAGACCCTATGGCTCCTCCTGCAGGTGGTGGGTCCACGGAAGGACGGCCTCATGGTTCCAAACGGAACCCTTTGTTGTTTAGTGTAATTTGTTTTGTTAACAAAAACAAATGTGGAATTTATATAATTTGATTCAAACATTAAAGCAAATGTCACTGCTTCATGGAGCAACAAAGGACATAATTTGTTTCATTTTAATTACATTTCATTATTATAGGTAGCACAGCGGTTAGCGCTCGTGCTTCACAGCTAGAAGGTCCCGGGTTCGATTCCCACCTGGACGGGGCCTTTCTGTGTGGAGTTTACATGTTCTCCTCGTGTCTGCGCAGGTTTCCTCCGGGTACTCCGGTTTCCCCTACCACTAAAAACATGTACAATAGGCCCAGGGACTGCAGGTGGAAATTAGCACAAGTGCTATAACCTGGTACAATGCATCTCTCCTTTCTGAGGCTAATGTAGATTGTTCAAATAAATAAATAAATAAAATAAAAAAATAAAATTGATATAAGGCACTTTTAAATGTTTATTTCTAAAGTTTTTAGTCTCCCTTGCGAGTTTTTTTTTTTGTATTTTCCGATAGTTTTTATCATCTCTGGCTGCTTTTTAATTATTTATTTTTAGTTGGTAAAAATATAATTACCCCCCAGCGCTTCAGAATCCTCCCTCCTCAGCGGACCCCCCCCCCCTTTACTCTTCCTTTTGTAGTTTGTGACGTCACTTCCTTTACTTCTGAAGTGTGTTCCATTAGCAGCTCTTTTTGGTCCGGGACACTTGCCTCGGGCTGGAAGGAGTTTGGAGGCACTGGCTTCAACACCAAGGCGAGGCCCCGAGGCTCATATGCCACGCCCTGTAGTTACTCATCACTCGTAACCACAGTGCCCACGAGTCTGTGCCCGCCTGACCTTACTCCATTCATTATTCCTAGGAACGGGAAAAGAAAATGGTCCGTAATTCTGCATCGACGTTCGAACGGGACAGGGTTTGGTTTGTAACACATTGTTTACTCTTCAAATGACTTAAGTAAACTATCGTCAGCAGCTGTTTGAGTTTGGGGATTGTCCCGTGGATGTGACGCGTTCAGGATTAACCAGAGGATGGTTTGCTTGTGGTAAATAGGAAACTTCTGCTTGAGGTGGAATATGTTTCCCCAAGAAGGATGAGCGTAGTCTTGCACAAATCAACGAAAAGTAAAGTTACTGGCTATGTGGCAAAAAAAAAAGAAAAAAAAGAAGGCAGGCCGCTAATTTTTTGAGCTCATTCAAAATCTTTGTGCTATTTTCCTTTTTATGTAGTGTTACCTTCGAGACAAACACACTGTGGTGAGTAGCTATGGAGGTTTCGTTCCTGTTTTTAACATGATGCTCGTGACTGTCCATCAGTAACTCACTCCATGTAATCTGAGCTAATCGTTTATTAGTACCAGATCAGGGGTGTCCAAACCGAGGGCAGCGTATATTAAAGTTCATACGATGTTGAAGGTCAATGCAGTGAAACATTCATTACCCTCGTGCCCAAATCTACAAGCTTCAGGACTGGAGAGCAACATTTGAGGGGGGGGGGGGGGGGGGGGGGGTAATAACAGGTTAAACTTGGAAGCTTAATGCAGCTCAGTTGCCAGTGTTGGGGTAACGTATTACAAAATTAAATTAACGAGTTACAACATTTTTTAACTTTTTTTCAGTACCTGGGGAATATAACATTACTTACACAAAATACAAAATAGTATATTAGTCATTACCCCTCCTGGAGCCTCCACCTTAACGAGGTGGAGGGTTTGATCCCGAATGATCCTGGAGCTCTGTTGTCGGGGGCTTCGTGCCCCTGGTAGGGTCTCCCAGGGCAAACAGGTCCTGGGTGACGGGTCAGACAAAGAGCGGTTCAGAAGCCCCTTATGAGAGACCAACAGGCCCGGTTAGAACCATGAGGCCGTCCTTCTGTGGACCCACCACCTGCAGGGGGCGCCATAGGGGCTGGTGCAATGTGATTTGGAAAAGTGGAAGAAAATGGATGGATATAAGTCATTACAATTTAAGTAACTCAAGTTACAAGTGTATTTAAATGGTTTGTGTCCCCCCAATTTAAATGCTGCACCAAATCAAGTTGGACACTGGTGAATAAGATCTGCGGTCTAACGTCGAGAGAATGGGGGAAAACGAAGGAATGAGAAATCTTAGACTGCACTTTTTAGTATTTTCTGTTTATATTTTGCCAAAAGTGACTCAGATGTAACACAGCAACATTTTTGAAACAGTAATATGTAATCCAAACATATTACATTTTTTTAAAAGCTGTAACTACTAACATAGAATATACATATTACCATTTTAAAGTAACTTGATCACATGTGCAGTCAAAAGTACCATCTCTGGCGGTGTGTGCCAACTCAACAACAAGCTTGAGGGCCACCAAAATGGGATATGGTTAACTTTGAGGTTAGGGTTCATTTTATGTTCCGCTAAAACACTAACCATGCTGTGTGTCGGGCAGTAAAGTGAATGTCACCACGTGATACGAATGAGCGAATTAGGGGCAAGCTACAGAAAAACAGTGTAAACAATCGTGAAACCAGTTCCGGCTAAAAGTTTCCACTGCCTTATTCATTCGGACAAACGGCCACTCATAAGGAAATAATGAGAGAAATACCACATGAAGAGGTCAATTGCAGAACACAGATATCTCTGTTCTCGAAAATGATAAGAATAGAAATAAATTTGCTCTTGTACTTTACACGAGATACCAGAAAAACAAATCGATTTGAAGTGACTTTATAATTTAAAAACACTGTTACACTGTTTTGAAATGAAGCTGTAATGCAACGTGTCACGTGCCCACAGTCAGAAACACTTGCTCCGACATTAGCAGGAAACCAGCCGGGCCTTACTGTAAATATCTCGAGGCGCAAACTTGTGACATCATCCTAATGTGACCGTTCCTTTCCAGGGAACTCTCCTCGTGTAGCGACAAGCAGAAAATGTTCCAGGAAATGCGTCCACGATGTACCTCCAGTTACTTCTGTTGATCGCGAGTGTGATATCGCATGTTCGGCGGGGCTTTGCTCTCAAACAAAGACGTGTGTCTGGTCATGAGCTCGGAGTCGGTTTGTCACAAGAGTTTGAAGAAAATGCCAAAGTCCGGCCCCGGGAACAAGCCGTGGCAGTGACGTAGCGACGGTGAAGAAGACGCTCGGGGCTGTCGGTTGTTAATGGTTGTATCTGTAATCGTTTGCCTCATGCGTGTGTTGCCGTGGTCTGTGTGTTTCAGGGGCATATCTCGTGCCCTACTTCATCCTCCTCGTGCTCATTGGGATCCCACTGTTCTTCTTGGAGCTGGCCGTGGGGCAGAGGATCCGCAGGGGCAGCATCGGAGTCTGGAACTACATCAGCCCGCGGCTCGGGGGCATCGGCTTCGCCAGCTGCGTGGTCAGTCCTGCGTAAATACTTCACTAGTACTGCCACTGGTGCTGCTACGAGGCGGCGGCTTTGCTTTGACTCAATGCCAGGGGTCCTCTTCTAATCATGGTACTATACAAAAAATATTCAATGAAGGAACTTGATTCATCTTCTGTACTCAGTAGTTGAAGTCTTCGAACGTTTCGCCTCTCATCCAAAAGGCTTCGTCAGCGACTAAAGTCCCACTCTGGACGCAGCTGAAGATATAGACCAACAGGGAGGAGTTAGGGTTCAAAGGTTGTTTACCCACAGGTGAGAGTAGCTGTGATTAGAGAGGAGGAGCCGGGCCAACCCTAACTCCTCCCCGTTGGTCTATATCTTCAGCTGCGTCCAGAGTGGGACTTTAGTCGCTGACGAAGCCTTTTGGATGAGAGGCGAAACGTTCCAAGACTTCAACTACTGAGTACAGAAGATGAATCAAGTACCTTCATTGAAGATGGACAACTCCTGTACGACTGAGAACTTACGCAGACATATACAGAAATATAAATAACCAATATTCAGAAATGTTTGGACTTAAAGGAATAGGCCACCGTTTTTACACACTGAGATATGTTCTTACCTGAGCTTAGATGAGTTCATTTGTACCTGTCTGGTCTCCACGTGTGCCTTCAGTCACGTAAACACAGCACAGACGGCGTTAGCATTTAGCCGTTAGCATTTAGCCTCTCTCTTCTCCTCTATAGCTTCAAACGAAGTGAAGATAGAAGCTTCCAAACTCTTTCACGTTTTCCTTTTTTAAATATGGTTATGTGAAGTGTTACACCATAAAGTATAATTACACAAAATTTAACAATTTGGATTTTCTAAGCGGATAAAAGGTGGAACTTTATTGTAAGGCGTAATAATACCAGGAGTAATTCGGCATCCGCGCAGTGATATCTTCACTTTGCTGTGCGGATGCCGAATTACTCCTGGTATTATTACGCCTCACAATATAGTAAGTGAAGACCAGACGGGTACAAATGAACTCGTCAAAGCAACGGTAAGAACATATCTCAGTGTGTAAAAAACGGTGGCCTGTTCCTTTAAGACTGAAGGTTTATTTACCAACTACTGTAAAAAGAAGTTTTGGTAGTACTGGTATGTGGTGCTTGTGACTTGTATTTTGTTGAAGAGACACTTGACAAGGATCCCAGTTGCAGTGAGAGAAGGCTCACCCTAAAATAATACACCTTCCTTTTCTCGCGGATCCTCTGACAATCCTTTTGCTTCCCTCGTGATTCAGAGCACGATGTATAAAAGGATAACCTGATTGTCCGCGTTTCCCTCCTCAGGTTTGTTTCTTCGTGGCGCTGTACTACAACGTGATCATCGGCTGGAGCCTCTTCTACTTCTCCCAGTCGTTCCAGCAGCCTCTGCCCTGGCACGAGTGTCCGCTGATCAAGAACAAGACCTCCACCTGTGAGTCCAGAGGAACAGGGGCCCGTCGTTGTGTTTTCATTCGTGCTTCGTAATCAGTGACGTCGTGTCTTCTGCCCTGCGTTCAGACGTGGTCCCGGAGTGCGAGAAGAGCTCGGCCACCACGTATTACTGGTACCGTCAGGCGCTGGACATCTCGGACAGCATCTCCGAGAGCGGCGGCCTGAACTGGAAGATGACTCTGTGTCTGCTCGCCGCCTGGACCATGGTCTGCCTCGCCATGATCAAAGGCATACAGTCGTCTGGAAAGGTACGGCCCAACGCTGCTTATGATCTCTGACCGGGTGGCCTTCACTCAACACCTCAGGCATGACGTTGAGCCCTACACCTTTGGCTGTCAGATCCTTCAGCTAAAACCAATTTGCAGTAAACATAAAAGGACTCTTTTGCACTTCCAAAATCAAATCAAAATGATAGACCTGGTTTAGATCTGGGAGCTCTGGAAGGGTTGCCAGGGAATTGGGCGGCTCTTTAAGCTTTGCCGTGGGTGAAAAAAGCTGTTTTTTAATAATTGTACCCAATAATTAAGACTGAAATACAAGCAGATATTTTTACCATTGAAAAATACCTCATAAATGTACAAACAAATGTGCTTTTTGCTGTGAGCACCTCACCTCTCCTACGACATGACTGTCTCCAGCTCGTCTCCATGGAGATGTGAGTAAAGGCAGCAGAATTTGAGATTTAAACAGGTTAGGTCCTCATCCAAATCCATTGTTTGATTACCCACTGCAGTAATAGCATTTTCTTTATTGTCCAAAATGTTACACAGTGTGCCTTTAACGTATTTCTTGATGAAAATTAGAGGCAGACCGAGATGGATTTTTCTGTAAAAAAAAAAATCCCATCTATAATCCTGTGTATGGAGCTTCTAAACTGTGTCTGTGTGAAACTGTGACAGCAGTATGTACGAGCGGCATAAGTCTCATTTATTCAGGACATTCATGTTTAGTAGATACTTCAGAGGAAGCTTTTTTGAAACACAAACAAACAACATTTTTATGGTTACAACTGAAATATATTCCGAGGTGTAAAAACTGTAATTCTCCTCAGTTCCCCTGAGGCCTGGGTTGTGGGCTCATTTTAAAGCTTTGACTGAGCACTTCCAATGCAAAGGCTGTATCACTTTGGTTCCAGAGATATCGGTATTTGATCAGTGCTAGTTCGGTCGATAGCCGATATTGTAAAAATACATATCGGTCGACCTCTAATGAAAATCACTATTTCGAAATCTCAAATCCAGGGCAAGTAGTGCTGCTTTTTCAGTGAGAGAGGGACTGTTGTAATCTGTTTTCTTTTTGTAGACCAGCTTTCTTTTTTCACCACAGGTCTTTAAACGCTCCATTTGTGAAAGAAAAACAGACCGTAGCTGTTGTGCGTCTAAATATAGCACAATTTTTTACCGAAATGGGGAAGTCTGACTGTAAATTCAGTTCACTTTTCAGACCTGTCTAGTCTAATCTAGTTCAATCACAGTTTGAAAACAGGGTAACTCAGGAAGTGCAGCTTTAATTTAAGGAACTAAGATGAGATGCACCACTCAACAGCACACGGTTCAAACCTACAGAAACTCGTATGTTCTTGCACTCCACTCACACCGACCCTGAACCGGCTCCTGGGTCTTTCCTCCCCTGGTACAATTTTCCGGGTCAGATTTTATGAATGGAGAATTATGATCGTTCAAACAGAGCTTTATTAGATTTGGTCTGAATCCGCGATAAGACCCAAATTATAAACTTCAAAGTGTTCTTCAAAGATCTGAAACTCGGCCTCATTATCGCGGGCTCGGGTTCGCCCTCTGCGGATGAACCGGATCACTCTGACAGCGTTTATTACCGTTACGGCGGATCAATGGGGAAGTGTTGGGGGGGGGATTACCTGCGAAGACGCCAGCGCTAACCTTTAGCAGCGGCGCTAATCCGCTCAGGTGCTAGTCACGCTACTGTCGGCGCTCAGGTCACATGACGCCTTTCATATCCACGGCTTAAGCGGCGTCCGCTCCGGGTTGTTATCCTCAAACAGTGGGCGAACTCGGGGGGAACACGGGCGGGTTCAGGATGAGCCGCTGTGGATCAATGTGCGATCGAGATGTGTCTGAAATCAGGGCCGAAAACCTGCAGAAAGTCGAATACAATCGCTTTCCATTGTGTTAATGCACCTTCACCGTAATATTTCAGCGCTCAGATTGCCAAAACAACTTCCAAATTAGTGATGGGAATTATGGCTGTAATATACTGTGCATTCATTTCATTTCAAAGGTCAAATTTTGAAAGAAAAAAAAACATTTTTTTTAATTACCACCAGAAAGAAAACTGTCTAAATTTTGTGATATACTTATGGATAAATCAATTTAAAAGTGCTTGAATTATCTGATTTTGTGCTGATTTTGTGCTGATTTTGAGTGGTTAGCGCTTGTGCTCCACAGCTTTAAGGTCCCGGGTTCGACTCCCACCTGGACGGGGTCTTTCTGTGTGGAGTTTGCACGTTCTCCTTGTGTCTGCGTAGGTTTCCTCCGGTTTCCCCAACACTAAAAACATGTACAATAGGCCACAATGAATGAATGCAGTGTGTGAGTGAGTGGTTGGAGGGGCCGATGGCAGAGACTGGTAGCCTCGCTTCCCTCAGTCTGCCCCAGTTTGGCGTGACGGAATATTGACGACAGTGTAGCACTTTGAGAAACTCGGTAACACAGGCTTGTAAAGTGCAATACAAGTGTAAGCTAATTCTTTGACTTTTTTGTCTCATTTCACGTGTTTGGGGAAAGTGCCGTGTTGGCACTTAAAAGGGTTTGAAATATTAGGATCTTGTTGCCAATGGAACAAGTATGTTTTTTCTCACCTCTGACATTTTTTTACTTAATTTAAGTGAATTAAATTATTTCCAAACCTGCTCAAAGTCAGTGAATGATGAATTGTCTTAATTCTAACACTTTTTAACCAATTCATCTGAGATCAGGTGGCATTTTCCCCACTGTGTCTTATGTCAGTGTTCAAGTTAATGTTCAAATTATTGCTTGTTCCATTGGCTCTTATTATACGACCAAACCTACTGAAAACCAGCCGAGAGTTTTGTGCAACAAACAGTCACACCCTGAGGAAAAGTCAAGCCGACATGCGTTGGTTTGAACGTCTCCAGCCCAGAAACCAAAGTTGGATCTGATGCTCGCGTAACAGCTTCACTTGTGTTGCTGATTCTTGTGGTTGTTCAGAGGAAATCTGTTCTGGAAAACGTATCTCATTCAAATAGCTTGAAATGTACTTGAATAAGAGCCACTGGAACAAGCATTAACTGGCTTAAAATTCAGATACTTAGGAGAATGTGTAAACTCGTCTTGAAGTGACGTAAAGCTGGGTGTTCGGAGGTATATTTTAAAAAGCCGGTTTTGTCTCACATCGCGCGGCCTTTAAGAGTTAAGAATAGCCCGTTTTATCTCCGTCCGTCTCCCTCGTTCAGACAAACAAAGATGGCCGCCGCGTGCTCTGGAGCGTTTCATCGTGTCACTGATAAAACAGGTGCTTTGGAACAGGCCGGTCCCTCGGGCGCCGATAAAACTCAGTCTCGCAGCGCCAGAAGACAGAAGACTGAGATTCACCTCTATTTTAAGGCTCGCAATAAACGGATCCTAAAAGCGGAGGATATCTGATTCGAAACCTGCTCTAATGAAAGAAAGTCACCATGTTTTTTTTTTTTTGCTAAAACATCTATTATATTTAAGATTTATAGTTTCACCTCCTTATTGGACACTGACAGGAAGTGACATAGATAGAGGCGAACAATTTCAAACCGTTGCCGTGCCGACCGTGTTATATCAATGCGGAATTAGTCAAACCGCTCTGGAACTTTACCTCTATCTATGTCACTTCCTGTCGGCGGCTTAAAAATTCAAATAAAAACAACTTCTCTGCCCCAAACATTTCTTCGTTGAAATTGCTGCTTCACTGAAATAAAATGATGATTATTTCAAAGGCATTGAAACCTGTCATATGCAAAAAAAACCAAGAATGAAAACAGAACAAAATAAAAAAAAATAAAAAAAAAAGGTTAAAAAAGTGACGAAATGTGTGACAAAAAAAGCAACAAATAATGGCTAAAAAACTCAAAAGTGACGACAACACCAAGAACAAGATCCATTCAGACGAGTTTTGTAGGTCTTAGCTTTCAAATGAGGCATTACCCTGGCCTACAGTCTGTGACCTTTTAGATTTAGGTAAAGCCGATCTGGAGAAAATGCGCTCGGTCGAGGTGGGGGTTGAGAGGTTAAAGCTGACTCGACCTGAGTTTTTTTTTTCTCGAGTAAAAAAATGTTTTTGCCACCTCAGAGTATGTCGTAAACGCGGCGAAAACGAAAGAGTGCGAGAGCTAGAAATGAGTTTGGCCAAAAAAACTAAATTTTGACCAGGAAAAATCCGGTTTAAATCTAAAGTAGATTCAGTCTGTCTCAAATAAGATGATCAGAGAGACCTATGGAACAAGTGAAAAAGATATATTTTTCAGTGAGTAAATGTGAGTCTGTCTGATTTCAAGTGGGATTTCCATTTTTCATCTCAGATTCGTTCAAACCGACATAAAGCACCTTCATTCGAGCGATTATACGTTTCCAGTGAACCTGAAAGGCCTAAATATGATCTTTAAACCTCAAACTAATCCAGAAAAAGAAAAGTGTCCTCTCTCCTTTGAACGCCTCAAAAAACATCTCGTTCTTGACCTCAGTCTGGATCCCCTCGTAGCTGGACGCCCCCTCGTCTGGCAGTGGCCCCATCGTCTTTTGAACTCCCCCCACAAAAGAATATTAATGCCCCCGAGCCTTTGTCCTCTCCTCTTCTCCCGGACTTGTGGGACTTCGAGAGCCTGGGTGGGCGGTCCGGGCCCCGTCTCCATGGAAACTCCCGCCATTTTGCTCCTCGCCGTGGCTCCGGTTTTTCGAAACGCGTGGCCGCGATGACAAGGCGGCCCGGGGCGGGTGCAGAGAGCGTCTTTGGGGGGGGGGGGTTAAGACTCTCCATAGGAACTCATGTAAACTAACAGAAGATTTACGTATTATTAACATTTCTCATTGACTTCGATCATTTACCTTTTCTATAGTATGTAAATATATTCTCAATCTAACGTCCAGGTCTGATGCTACTAATGGGAAAATATCTTTTTGAATAATTTAATTTGTTTTAATGATTCCGTCAATTACATAACAGACTATTATGTGAGCAATTATATACCCGGTTTTTAGCACTGGTTTAGTCAATTATTAGCTCCTTTTCAAGCCTGGTTTAGTTCCTCTTCAGTGCAGGTTTAGCCCCTTTTTAAGTTCAGACCTGGTTCAGCCCCTCTTTAGCCCTTGTTTAGCCCCTCTTAAAACCCCGGTTCAGACCTGGTTTAGCCCCTCTTTAGTCCTTATTTAGCCCCTCTTAAAACCCTGGTTCATACCTGGTTTAGCCCCTCTTTAGCCCTTATTTAGCCCCTCTTAAAACCCTGGTTCATACCTGGTTTAGCCCCTCTTTAGCCCTTATTTAGCCCCTCTTAAAACCCCGCTTCAGACCTGGTTTAGCCCCTCTTTAGCCCTTATTTAGCCCCTCTTAAAACCCCGGTTCAGACCTGGTTTAGCCCCTCTTTAGTCCTTATTTAGCCCCTCTTAAAACCCCGCTTCAGACCTGGTTTAGCACCTCTTTAGCCCTTGTTTAGCCCCTCTTAAAACCCCGGTTCAGACCTGGTTTAGCCCCTCTTTAACCCTTATTTAGCCCTGCATGTGTTTTCGTAAATAGTCGTGTGATTTTTCATCTGAATGACCCACAGCCCCACCGTGTTTGCCGTGTACGTTTTGCCGAGTCAGAGCTCCGTGTATTTAACCCCACACACTGACTCAGCGCGCTAGCCCTGTCATTACCTCGTTAGCGCCGTCTCTAGAGCGTTATTATACCGTTACTGAAGGCGGCCAGGCGTTTCATAAGTGATCATTAGAAGACAGATACATAATCACAGATGGTTAAGTTTAAACTCCTCTCCTGCTCTTGTAGTTTTGGGTGTGCTGAATACTTTGCGTTGTTCATGGTTCTGATCGTGGTTTCTACTCTGTGCGTTTGCAGGTGATGTACTTCAGCTCTCTGTTCCCGTACGTGGTGCTGATCTGCTTCCTGGTCCGCGCCCTGATCCTGAAGGGCTCTGTGGACGGCATCAAGCACATGTTCACCCCAAAGGTAACAACTACAAGAACAAACCAGGGCTGTGTCCGAATGTCCGCCCCATATTCCCTGTAAGTTCACCACACTGGTCGCACCATGTTGCAGTGGCGTCCGAAGGGTACTGCACTCTGAAAAGTAGTGAGCAGCAACTTCAGCTTCATCACATTTACCAGACGCCATTAAAGTCGAGCCACCGTCGGGTCCATATGGAGGATTTTTCACAGCCAACTGTTCAGAGGAAGTGAAAAATCAGCACTAGCAAAAGAAAGCCGCCTGCCTTTGCGAAAGCTTCTCCTGCTGACGGCCAGGCTGCGGTAAAGTATCCAGTGCACTACGGCGGCGCAGACAGATGCGTAAGATCCCATCTTGGTCATAATCCGCATCAAAAAAAGTACGAGCAGAACGTCGTCCAGGAACAGCCCGAACACGAGCCTCAGATCAAATGCGCTGCCGTGTGGAAAGCGAAACTGAAACCTATCGCTTAACAGCACATGGCCCACTGCGCTGCCTTTTTCTTTCTTTTTTTCCTTCAACTGTAGAGCGCTGTGTTTTTTTTCAATGTTGTTTTGTATCGTGAGCCCAGGGGCACATCTTATTGTGAAGCAGCTTTGAAAAATTAGAAAGCATTTTCGATATAATGAACATTTAATGATGAACGTTTAGGCTATTTTATTTGAAAACTGACTTATTAGCCATTTATATCGCACTTGCACTGAACCGTGAGATAGCTGAACCGTTACACCCCTAATGGCTACAGTCGGCCTCACGTCACACGAGGGGGCGTGGCCTCACCGAGGGGGAAGGACGTATAGTTTTGGGAAACACAAGTTTTCTGGCAGAATATAAACTTATTTACCACACACAAATAGTCAAGTCTAAATTGAACTACTTTGCTCCTTCCCATGTCTTTGTATCTTTATTGGGTAGAAAAACAATATTCATAATTCAGCATTTATTAAAGTAGTTTTGGAATAATTATAGAGACGCCGACTGGATCTATATAGTCTTTAAGTTTGGTTGGGTGACCAGATTTGCCACGTTAAAAACTGGGACAAAAAAGGACATTTGTGGGGGGGAAATCATGACGGTTGAATGAAAAAAACAGTTTGTAAAAGTCTAATGACAGATCAGCATTGAGGTGAGAGACTTTTGAGCTTTAAATTGTTTGGCTGGTAAGACAGACACTTGGACGCACCTTTGGGCCCGGCAAAATAACAAATAAATACTGGGACAGACGTTGAGTGAAACTGGGACATATCAGTGGTTTTGGAGACATTCCCTAGCACATGGGACAGAGGGCTTAAAACTGGGTAAACTGGGACATCTGGTCACCCTGATTCATGTCTCTGTTGTTTATTTAGTAGAAAAATATATTCATAATAATTCAGTGTTTGTTAAAGTAATAGTAAAGCTACTATATATATATTCAGACACTTTGAACCTTCCTCCCGTGTGTTCCCAGCTGGAGATGATGTTGGACCCGAAGGTGTGGCGAGAAGCAGCCACGCAGGTGTTCTTCGCCCTCGGGCTGGGGTTCGGGGGCGTCATCGCCTTCTCCAGCTACAACAAGCGGGACAACAACTGCCACTTCGACGCCGTGCTGGTCTCCTTCATCAACTTCTTCACCTCGATCCTGGCCACGCTCGTCGTGTTCGCCGTGCTCGGGTTCAAGGCCAACATCATGAACGCCAAGTGTGTCGCCGTGTAAGTCCCGTGCCCGCCCGGACATCCTGAAGAAGGAGTCTCCGGGGACGATAAACTGGGAACACGGGCGTGGCAATTAACATTTCTATAAGGGTGGCCAGTAACAAAGCACATTTACTCAAGTACTGTTTTTGAGGATCTATACTTGCCTTGAGTAGTATTTTTGTTTCTACTTTTACTCCGCTACAGTTCAATAACACTTTCTACTCCACTACATTTCTATAGAGGCTCCAAAGTAATATAACAAAAAAAGTAAAAAAAAAAAAAAGTAGTCGGCTGTATTTGGTGCCATTTAAAACCCTGAACAGTAGGTGGCGCTGTGCAGATGTCCTGTCAATGCTACTACTTCAGAACAAGAGCTAAGGTTTGTGCTTTTGAAGCTGCAAACGTATTTTACATTACACACGTTTGAATACTTAAAGGGGACATATCATGCATGCGATTTATCATTTTTATTCGCTTTTTTGAGTTATAACGTTCTCTCATCAAAGACAGACCCGGAGTGGTTCTTCAATACGTTCAAACGGTTTTGAGTAGTGTTTAATTTAGCTGTTTCTTCAGCGCTTCGTTCTGCACTTCCTGGATACAATCACGCCGTTGTTAAAACCCAAAACCGCCCTCCACATTTTTTATGACCATGAAACCAACATTAAATCGGTTCTGAGCCGTTCTGCTCAAAGTGTCAGGCCACCACGCTGAAGCTGTAAAACACGGCAAGAAAATCAAAACAGACACTTTGTTTTTCAATAGGTTCCTACAGCTGCCAGCAGGAGGAGCCCCAGTTTAAGTCTTCACCAGCTCTCGGCCTAGATTTCCGTGTTACTATTTAAAGCAGTACTAAGTAACTTGTTTACCTTCATAAATCCTTTCCTTCGTCCCTCTGGGGGTAATACAAGTGTTAATGGGATGACTGGTAGACTCATCTCCCCCTGGTGTCTCTGGCCAGAAAACCACAATTGCAACTTTGCTGCCACCGGGTCAGAGTCACCAATACACACTAATGAAATCACAACGAAGAAGCTAACAGGCTAACGGGCAAAGCTAACTGCGGGCTAGCGCCACTTAAACAGTATTTACAGCCAAGTTTGAGTGAAAAAAAAGATCTCCATTGTATAATCGGATGAACAATATCCCTCTGTCCCGTTGTCTTTTCTGTCAGCGTAGTATTTACTCTCACGGACGATTAATGAGTAAAAAAAATGCAACATGCTACGACACCTGCAGTGGCGCTTATGGCCTCTAGGGGCATGAGTTACTTAGTACTGCTTTAATTCTTACAGAGACATAATTTATCTTTTTTTTATAATTACAAAACGTAAAATACCAATGCCGAGGCACCCAAAATATTGTTTCGAAGTCTACATTTACAGTATTTTCTACTCTCATACTCTGACTGGCAACTTTTAGTTCAGCAGTATCAGTACTTTTACTCAAGTAATGAAGTATATGACCACCACAGACGGCACCATCGATGCATGTAGCTAAATATGGTAGCTTGTTCTTTGTTAGCATAGGGAATCTATTATTATTAATGATGATATGCACTGAATTTGTTTTATAAGCCACAATTATAAACTTAAAACTCTGCAGTTACTTCGCATTCATCGATCTGACTACAAACTATTGGAGAGCCATTTTAATTCATTATTTGTCTCTTTTCCTGCAGGAACACGAACCTCATAGTGTCGCTCGTAGGCAGCGGCAGAATCGAGCAGTCGCTGATCCCTCACCACATTAACATTTCGGCTCCCGGGACGGTCAGCGCCGAGGATTACCACCAGATGATCTCCGTGATCCGCACGGTCCAGGAGGACGACTTCAGCAAACTGGGCCTGGAGCCGTGCAGCATCGAGAGGGAGCTGGACAAGGTACTGACGGACTGAGGAGCAAAGACTGGGGCGGAGACACAAAGGATTCTGGGAAATGGTGTGGGGGAAAAAAAGTGTCAGAATCGATCAAACTTGTGCTTATGAGTCGGGCGCTCTCATTGAACTACATTCAAAAATAAACAGAATATATGAGTCTGTCTGTGAAAAAGAATACACATCTCTACTTGTGTCTCTCGCTCCTGCAGACGGTCCAGGGCACAGGACTGGCCTTCATCGCCTTCACCGAGGCCATGACGCACTTCCCGGCCTCTCCGTTCTGGTCCGTCATGTTCTTCCTGATGCTGGTGAACCTGGGGCTGGGCAGCATGTTCGGGACCATCGAGGGCATCCTCACTCCCCTCATCGACACCTTCAAAGTCCGCAAGGAGCTGCTCACAGGTACGGTCCCATGGGCGAGGACAGCCCTTCTCTTGGGTCTTCATGGCAGGGAGCTGACATTATTGCACCCCCAGGGAAATGGCCGATCTTGATCTCGGACACATCGACTCACTGTCAGAGGACGATTGGAAGATGTGTTATTTTTTTGTGGAAAATGATATGAGGGAAATGACTCCACATTGTGGCCGTGTATTATGCCCTTTGTGACGTCTTTAATATTCAGACTTATTAAACGTGCTCAGCGTTTAATGATTAGGTCTAACACTCGGTTTAAACGCACATTTATTTATTTGAACAGGGACAGTGTACAATATACATTAGCCTCAGAAAGGAGAGATGCATTGTACCAGGTTATAGCACTTGTGCTAATTTCCACCTGCAGTCCCTGGGCCTATTGTACATGTTTTTTAGTGGTAGGGGAAACCGGAGTACCTGGAGGAAACCTACGCAGACACGGGGAGAACATGCAAACTCCACACAGAAAGGCCTCGTCCAGGTGGGAATCGAACCCGGGACCTTCTAGCTGTGAAGCACGAGCGCTAACCGCTGCGCTACCGTGCCGCGGTAATGGTAGCAATAGCAGCTAGTAGGTTAGCTGCTGAATGAACCATTTGCTCTCAGAAGCTACAAAACTACATCGTGGGCTGTATGATTTTACTTTAATGATAATATATAAGGGACAGACTAAAAGCTGAAGCTATAATGACATTATAAAGCAACCAGCGAAAAAGATACACAAACAAATGACACTGATGTGACGGTCACAGTGGGTTTAGCGGCTCAGTTTAATAATTCTCTGTGAATTATCTAAAGCAACACGTCACTACTTCCTTTTCACATTCGATAAATAAAAAGTTCTTTCATATGTCATTTTAAAGTTCTCTTTCCTCATGTGTTTCAATGAACGAGAGCTTCTGCGTTAACCTTTTGACGCCAATGATGTGATGTAGACAAGGCCGTGGGAACCCAGGGTGCTGAGGGCGCTGCAGCACCCCCTGGT
Organism: Proterorhinus semilunaris; assembly: GCA_021464625.1. Taxonomy (NCBI): domain Eukaryota; kingdom Metazoa; phylum Chordata; class Actinopteri; order Gobiiformes; family Gobiidae; genus Proterorhinus; species Proterorhinus semilunaris. The sequence goes on along the minus strand of CM038356.1, from coordinate 3,691,755 downwards.
GGATAGTTTGCAAATTGCATGCAATATTATTAAATAGGAAATATGCTCAGAAAAAGTGGTTTTGGGGTAAACCTTATCCCTCAGCGCCCCCTAATTAAAAGTTCTTCCCACGGCTCTGGATGTAGACGTTGCTCACATCTGTAGACTGTGAATGGGGAGTGAGCACAAGAGCCGTATCAATATCAGGTTTATGATACAGTCTCTCCGTCCCGACCTACGGCTGGGTAACTCTAATTTCTGTCTTCTTCTTTTGAATCTGTTTCCTCCTCCCTGTGCTCAGTGGGCTGCTGTGTGCTGGCCTTCTCCATCGGCCTGCTCTTCGTGCAGAGATCAGGGAACTACTTCGTGGCCATGTTCGACGATTACTCGGCCACGCTGCCGCTGCTCATCGTGGTGATCCTGGAGAACGTGGCTGTGGCCTGGGTCTACGGCGTCGACAAGTGAGAAACACCCACGATTCAGCTCTGACCCGAAGATTTAAGGGAGTTTAAGGCGAGACGCTGCAGGGGAAACATCGAGGTGTCACGCAGTGGTCAATGTTGAGATTTCTTCTAGTTTTCTCGCTTAAAATCCCACTAACTCCAAACTTTACAGATTTTGTTCTTTTCTTTATTGGCATAAAACAAAGCTTACAAATAGCACAAAGACAAAGGAAGGGTACACAAGGGTAAGGTATTAGATCGATACACATTTGATTCTTAGGATCATTCTTGGGTTGTACATGACAGATAAGAGAAAACATGGAAAATGATGATAGTAACAAATAATAGTAAAGAAACAATCATAATCGAGGTAAAGGTAAACTGAATAGGGTAGTGAACATGAGAACACTTTCTTTATTCTTTATTTTGAACATGTGAGCAACACAACGCACCTTTACAAGATTTTAGACATAAAGGCTGTTACAAATCAAAAAGACAAAAGCAACTTGTCGGTTCTCTTGAAAAAAAGCCAAATATACAAGTGCACATGTCCAAAAAAGGAGTGAGGAGAAGTTAAACTTATTTACCCCACCCCCGATTCCAAACACAGTTAATAACATACATTTCCTGTTCCTATATAGAGTTTCTCAAAACTCAAAAGAGAATAAATGAATAGTAACAAGAACAAGAACAAGCCAAAGGAAGGCACACGCATGAGACGAATCACTTCAATTCTGTTGTCTCATAAAAAAAAAAAAGATTCAGATTCAAGATTGAAATCAGACATATAGGATTAGGAAGAAGAAACAAACAAGAAACAACAAATAACAAAACCACAACAACAACAAATATATATATATATATATATATATATAAATAAATAAAGATAATTAAATAAATAGATAAATATCAAATTGAAACATAAGAAAACATAATATAGTCGTAATAATAACAGTCTTAAATGTGTCATTCGCTTGTAATTTAAAATTAATATACATATTTCTCCTCCTCCTCCTCCTTCTCCTCATTGTTCTTCTTCTTCTTCCTTATTTCTATATGACCAAAACAGAAACATAAAATGACAATACATTTGCCCCTCTTATTCCCCTGCAGTGTCCCGCCTTAATCACACTTTATCGCTGAGGCGCAGTGATATGTAACCATGTTCCGCTAATGCTAATGCTAATGCTAACGCTACGTCTGATGTTTTTCCCGCCCCAGGTTTTTCGAGGACCTGCGGGACATGCTGGGCTTCACTCCGTACAGGTTTTACTATTACATGTGGAAGTTCATCACCCCCGTCCTCCTCCTGCTGCTGCTCGGCTCCAGCTTCATCCAGCTCATCATGACGCCGCCCACCTACAGCGCCTGGATACAGGAGCTGGTCAGTGCCACAGACATTATGCACGTTATAAAAACATGTCAATGAGAGAACAGTGTCGGGGCAGGTGCAGGCGCTGACGGTGTGATTTTATTTGTTATAACTTTGATTTTGGGGTGAATCTTAAGGGCTTTTTAGGCAGAGGTAGACCTTAGTATTAGCGCTAATGGTAGGCATCAGTTATTCCTAAAGAAAAAATATGTTGGACCTCTTGTTAGATCTTTCCCTTGTCTCTAACCAAGCAAGGTCGTTTTGGGCTGAAAAAGGTTGAAGAGTTAGAAGCTAAAACTCTCATTGTACTGAGAGGATGACACATGCTGGAGATAGAGTGAAGAGTTCACCCAGGAGGGGCCCGGAGTAGAGCTGATGCCCCTCGTTCCCCTAAGCCCCTGAATGCTCGGATTCGCCTCTGCTCAAAGTAGATCCTGCACAGCCTTCAGTCCCGCTGGGCTCTGGAAACTTCTCTAGTCTACGAAGCTTCACCTCTCACACCCCCTCGTCGGGTTTGAGCGCCCCGAAAGATCCTGGGGGCTCTTTTGTCGGGGACCCCTGGTTGGGTCTCCCACGGCAAACAGGTCCTAGGTGACGGGTCAGACAACAGGCCCGGGTAGAACCATGAGGCCGTCCTTCTGTGGACCCACCACCTGCAGGGGGCGCCGTAGGGGCTGGCGCAGTGGGATTTGGGCAGCTCGCCTGGAACGGGACCAGTGGAAGAAGACGGATGGATTACTTTGTAAACGCGCTGGTTTCACTGAATCCTGTTCAGTTAAATTCGAACCAATCATGAATACGAAAGGCAAGTCTAAGTCGAGTCTTTTTGGGGATTTGGTCTCAAGTCTCAAGTCCTACAAACTGCGACTTAAGTTTGACTCGAGTCTCCAACCTCTTCTTAACCACCATTTGAATAGTTCTAAACGTCTTTGGTATTTTTACCTCCAGCACGTCGAGCTCTATACAGTTACAAAGACTTGACTGAATCATTTTAAATGTGATCGCACTATCAGTAAAAATGAATGATTTGTTTTGTTCCGTTTCCCTCGGCAGGCGGTCGAGCAGAATCAGATGTTTCCCGTCTGGGGCATCGTGGTCTGCATCTCCCTGGTCGTCATGGCGATCCTCCCGGTGCCCGTGGTCTTCGGCCTGCGCCTCTGCAACATCATCGAGGACGGCCCGGGCGGCATGTCCGCCGTCTCCTACAAGAAGGGCCGGATGATCGCGGAGACGCGGCGGGCCGACGACGCCGACGACACCAGCCTGATCCACGGCAAGAGCCCGAGCCAGGAGCCCTCGCCGATGCCCGCCATCCACCGGAAACTCAGCGCGCCCCAGGCCAACGGGACCGCGAAGGCGCCCGCCGCGGAGGCCGACGCCACGCCCAACGGCCGCTACGGCATCGAGTACCTCATGAAGGAGATGCCCGACATGCCCGAGTCAGACTTGTAGACGTCGAGGGCGAGCGAGGAAGGAAACGAGGAAGAGCCTGTAAAATATTCCACGTTTGTAAAGTGTCTGTAGATATAACGTCTCTGAAGCTTTTTCTTCTTTTTTTTTTTTTTACGTTTTGAAAAGGTCGAAATGTCTCGGGAAAACGCGACGCGAAGTCACCCCTGCGCTCGGCCGCGATCCCTGGAGGAAGCAATAATGACTGTGACGCCATTACCGTCAAAAACGCTCTTACGTTACGATCGTTTTAATTAGTTACTCAAATCAGGGGGAAATGTACTTCAAGAACATCGGGCCTCATTCATGAATATCTTTAAAAAAAACACATCTTAAAATACTTTGCAACCGTGTTCTGAGTTTGGTGAACGCCGACTTGGAAGCGCGTGTGAGGCCTAATTAGCATATGTCTCCGCCTCCTTCACCATATAAGGACGACAAATACCTCAGTCAAGGAACCTCCTAAATCTTTGGGCATCAGGCGACTTTACTCTCGTTACAAAATGTTTAAATAGATATACCCGTCCTTCTCTTCAAAAGCAACAAAAGAGCGACAAAAACGCAATAAAAAAAAACGCTTCAAAAAAAGGGATGAAAACCAAAAAAAGGTTCCGATCAGTTTTGTAGGTCTTAGCTTTCAAATGAGGCGTTACACTGGCCAATGGGCTGTGAGCTCGAGTCGAGAAGCTTTTAGATTTGTGTCAAACTAAATGCGCTCGGTTCAAGTGGGGGGTAAGGGGTTAATGTGACTCAGCATGTTGGGTTCGGGAACAGAACTGTGGACTTTTTTTTGTGGCTGAGAGTTCTTCCAGAGCAGCCATTCCCAAAGTCCGGGACATCGCGGCCCCCTTATTGATCAGAAAATCTCTCGGGGCCCCCCCAAATGATAATAATTTACTCTATTCAAAAGAATTTGTTATGATTTTACAGCAAAAATTACATTAAATGTAACATATAGCTATGACAGTAGGATGAATACAGGTTTAAACTGGTGCATTTGCCCAGATAAATGTATTTTTCATTGTACTTGTTTTGCAGACAAGCTTTGGGGGCCCCCCTGTTGTGTCTCTGAGGCCCCCCAGGAACCACTGTTCTAGAGGAACGTTTTCAGCTCAGAACAAGCTTTGTGAAAAACCTTCCTAAAAAGGCGTGTTGTGTGTGCAATTGTGTGCAAGAACGTGCCCATTGGACCTTCAACAAAAACTGCAGCTGAACATGTTTTAGACCAGGACTTCCCAAAGTGAGTTCTGTCTCGAGCCACTTGAGTCCAACAAACTCGCTCCAACTAGTGAAAAAAAAAAATATATATATATATTTAAGATTTACAGCGTGTAAAAAAAAAAGAGCTTGCAACATAGTAGAACAAACACACATAGAATACAGTTAAATTATGCACTGGAACAAAAAAGCGAAACAATTTGACTTTGAAGAAAGCGCACGGTAGCTAGCGACGCTAACGAGTATTCCGGTCTGAGATTCTCGTTTAAGATCCTAAAATTGTAGCCACGAGTTTACAATCCATTTTTGGTGAACCCGATAATATTGCACTTGGTAAATGAAAAAAAAAAACATAAAAAAATGCAAGAGTTATTTGGTGGAATTTGCCAAATAAATCAAAACGGCAGTAATTAGCATTAAGCCGTTGCTAATTAGCATCTACGCTTCCATGTACGCACTTTTGCACAGTTTATGTCTGAATTCTGCGGAGATTTGGATGATCTTTTACAACAAATAATTGGAATGGTTCACATGTATCATCTTGACTTTGCTGCTTCAATATGTGAATGTTTTACTACTGAAATAATGACAGATTTCAACATGAAAATAGGCCCAAAAAATGCGCAAAAATGATTAAATAAATGGCAAGTGCTTTTAAAAAGTTGCTTTGGATTAGGGACGTCACGATTCGAAACGTTTGTGGGGAAAAAATTGCAAAAGAAAACTTTTACAGTCCTGTCCAGATGTTCACAAGTTCAGAAGACATTCATTATTTGGACATTTGCTTAAATTACGGGTTACAGCTTGAACCCAAATATATTTATTCTTTTGTTTCCAAATGTTTTTCAACTTAATCATTAACAAAACTCCAATCACGCACAAAAGTTTGTCCAAAAAAACCAAACTAATTCCTTGTGTGAGAAAAAACGTGTCTTAAATGTTTGCAGAGGTGACTTCGGGTCGCGTTGGGTTCAAGTCCTGCTGTAAATCGTCTTCTTCCCCGAGGCTCCGGTGATTGTCTGTTACGGTTCTCATTCATCCAGGTGGGAATAGGTTTAAACCGGGCGTCTGGACGTATCGATACTTGAAATCGCGCACTGCTTTTCCCCCGACTCCAGAGCGTTCAGATCACACGGTGACGGAGGGAGGAAAACGCAGATCAGCCATAACATTACGACCACCGACGGGAGAAGGGAACGTCTTCTTGAGTGGGAAATGTCCAGGTCAAGTGAACGTGACGTGGGGCTGGGCGATATTGACAAAAATTAATATCTCAATGCTTTTGGGGACTTTCTCGAAAACAATATTTTTGTAAACCGTCAGAAATGTGCGAAAATGGACCGGAAAACATCTTCATTTAGGGGGTCATTTACCAAGTGTTTGCTCATGTGCAAAACGAGTAGCACGTGCAAAAGTGGACTTATTTATCCATTTATTACTCACGCAGCATGGTCTCAGTTACATATCAGATTTGTGGGCCTGATACTGTAATACAGGTATCATCAAATGGTAAATTAAATGCAAAATGTCAGATTGCATTTTTCAGCTTGCACCCAATCTAAGAGGGAACTTGCCTTGATAAATGACCCCCTTAGATTGTTGCTCAAAAAGATCCTGAACAGATTATAAAGGGCAGAAAAAACATTTTCTAATTTCTCTCCATGTTTTTACACTTTTTTCCTCAATTTTTATTTACACCCCCCCCCCCCCCCTTTTTTTTCCAAACTGTGTAAAAAATCCCCCCATGATTTTAACTATTTGTCGCAATTTTTCTCCATTTTCTTTTAAAAAACAATTTCCCCCCAAACTTGCTCAAAAATTTCTCCCATGTTTTTAACCAATTCTTCAAAAATATTTCCTCAAATTTTCCTCCATGTTTTAAAATGTTTTCCTCCATGTTTTAAAAGAATTTACTTGGCAAGTCAAAATCACTCTTAAATGGAGTAATTCAATCCATCGAGAGCTCTTTTTTTCAGAATCAGAATAGGTTTTATTGCCATTGTTTGAGAACAGGTTCACAAACTAGGAATCTTTCCTGATGCGGTCGTGCAACATAAAACATATAATACAGAAGTTGGATAAAAAATAAGCTATACAACTTTAAACTATAAGGCTTTAGGGGGCATCCATAAAGAATAATGATAAATAAGATACAAAATAAAAAGTATAGACCCTTTCATTGTGTGTGAGCATTCCGGGCGTAGCTGGAGGTCGGGAAGCTCGATTCCTATCTATTTCCATTGTAGCTGTTGTCATAGTAACGATAAACAAATGTCCAACTGTTTTTGGAAACATCAGATAAAGCTTTATTTATCGTCTCAAATGTCATTCCTCTTGTTCTGGCGCCTTAAGCCACAACAGGACCACATGTTTCAGTTGTAGTTTTACACTTAAAATCGCTAGTTTTGGTTTAATCTGATTTCTCTGGATCACTTCCTGCCTCCAGATGATGTCACTGATGATGTCACAGATGATGTCACCGATGATGTCAGCAGTTAAAGGGTCTATAATACAACAATTGCCATAGAACAACAGTGGGATTATATTTACAGATGTGTATGTGCACGGCCGTGGGAACCCAGGGTGCTGAGGGCGCTGCAGCACCCCCTGGTGGATAATTTGTGAACTGCAGGCAATATAAATAAATAGGAAATTATGCACAGAAAAAGCATTTTTGGGGTAAAGTTTGTCCCTCAGCACCCCCTAACTAAAATGTCTTACCACGGTTCTGTGTATGTGTATGAGGTAAGTGATGAAGTGATAGCAGCAGATCACACGTCCCCGGTATAGTCGTGCGTTGTGCATGTTTTAGTCCTGGCTTAAGACAGAAGAGGGGGAGGCGTGTGGTCTTAATGTTATTCCTGATTCGTGTGTGTTTGAAGATCTCCCCCAAAGCTCCAGAATCCATCCGTTCCGCCGACGCTCTTCGCCGCACGATACTTGAACCTTTTCACTACTGCGAACTTCACCAACTTGCACGGCGCACCTTTGATGCCGCTCCACGTTTTGCCGACAACACGAAGCATCTGTATCCGTCTAATCGTTAACGTGACTTTCATTCAAAAGGTAAACTCGGTCCCGGTAGATCTGACCGTTTCATCGCTCGGATTGAGATGTTCTGCCGTGTCACTGTCCGTCATGAACTTGAATCGTTTTTGTTCCTCAGACCCCGGTCCAGACGCCTGTTCCAAACCCTCTCGGCCCCGCGGTTTGAGACGAAGCGCCTAAGTCGTTGACGCGTTTATGAAGGCTGCTTATTTAAAGTATTCTGTAAATGTAAATGTAGAGACTGCGGTTTGTTTTTAAAGTTTGGAGAAACGCTGTTAACTTTCCCTGATTTTGTTTTTTTATTACTAACGTGTCGCTGTCTGTGGGACCCGGTCCGTCTGTAAATACGGTTTCCATCAAATGGCTTTAAACACACTGTCTTCTTTTCTCTGATATTAAAGGTCAAAAACTGATCAACGTGGCGGTGCTCTGTGTGCAGTCTGTGGGTTTGGTTTTTAGACATACAGGAACATTTAGTCTCAGAGCTCACTCAAAATGAGTCGACCACATTGAGCTGCTTTACCTCATGATGATGAATCAAGATAATTAAAGGCAAACTGCGGAACATTTTAGATTTTAGATTCAAAACATGCTCGTATGACCAGCTCGACACAGAAAATGATATTTTGAAATGTGTAATCAAAGAATGGACTTAAAGGGATATTTCAGGATTTTTGACATTGGGCCTCATTTCCTAGTTCTCCAGAGTGTTGTTGATGTCTGGAGATATTTTTTTTCTTGAATTCATGCAGTTCTTATATTTGAAGAGCTTAATGGCGCTAGGCTAATGCTAGGCTAACGCATTTCTACTGTATCAGCTAGCCTGCATTAAAAACAGTCTGACCCGCTCCACAGTGCATCTGAGGTAAATCACTTATAACACCAGACTAACGATATAAATGTCTGTGTCGATAGAATAATTATAACCATTTTGCATTTAAAATAACTTATATTTGAGCAGCATCAGCTTCGTGGTTGTAAGCTAAGGCAGCGGCGGAGTGATCTGCGAGAAAATAGTCCCTCAAAATGCGGTAATTCATGTGATACAAGGTCAGTTATATTTCAAAAAAATATTCTATTATTCATTTTTAATACTCGTCCAACTTGAAACACTTACATTTAAAGCATTTGATTAATGATTGCACATTTCATTAACCAAATATTCACAGTTTCATATTTCTGGGAAAAGCCAAACAGTTTATAACCGAGATCTCTTCAGCCCTTTCTGGGTCGCTCGCCCAAGGCTCAATAAGTTACATTTTAGACACATTTTCTTTGGTGCTGAACATTTTCACAGAATCTACAAATGTTTAGGTTCCTAAATTAGAGCATAAGGACAAAATTAAAATATTTTTTTGTTGAATTAGGATAATTAGACATTTGATGCATAAGTAGCCCTTTTGTTTCATAAAAGTACCTCATTGTGTGAAAAGACTGAAGCTTCCGGCTTATAATATGTAGTTAATACAAGGGCTTTGGCTTTCAGGTCATGTGTGGCTCAGATACAGAAGTGTGTTCGGTCAAAACATGATGCGATTAATTTGACAGCCCTGCTTTTTACACATTTTAAGGTAAACATTACTTATCATAAATTACTGTATTGCAATACGTATCGGATTGTGACAAAAGTGGATCGTCCCGGCCCTATTTACATGCATGTTCATTAATATGCACCAAATAACCAAATACAAGAAGAAATTAAATAAAAATTAACATAACACCTATGTTTTCTGCAGGAGTCTGAGCGCCAAAACTACATACATGCCAATAAATCTTGTTATGTTTGAGTCTCTTTAGGTTGAAATGAACTGATTGACGGCACAAATACCATGTTAGACACTGATCGTGACCTACTTTAGACTTGGCTTTTAAACGTATGAATGTATTTTTGTTGTTGTTCGGTTTGGACCATTTAATTCTTTTTTTCTGATTGAAATCTTGTTAAATACAGTTTCAGTCCCGGTTACATTTTCACATAATTTCCTCAATATGAAATCCCATTCTTCACATGAGTTCAGTGCTTCTTTATTACAAAACAAAACATTTTCCCCACAACATTAACATTTTACAAACAGCATCAAGTCACGGCTCAAAAACGCACAGAAAAATAAATTAGAAGATAAAAAAAGGGAGATGGCTTTTGGTTACAGCTCCTGGTAAAGTCCATAGTTTCTTTCAAAGTGTCCCTTTAAAAATGTCTCAAAAAATTTATAAAAATGGTCCCTTCTGTGGACCCACCACCTACAGGAGGAGCCATAAGGGGCTGGTGCAGCTCCAACAGCTGCCCCCACGACCCGGCAACGGACAAGTGGAAGAAAATGGATGGATGGATGGAGTCTAAAAGTCCAAAAGGGTTCCTTCAGGTTTCTGTCAATGAGAAAATGAGGTAATGTTCTTTGAGCGTCCGACGATCCACTGAAAGCTGATCCCTTTTTGAAGTGCATTCTGTAAAAGACACAAACCAGAGATAAAACCATAAGTAGTTCAGGGGAAATTCGAAAAATTAGAATATTGTGAAAAAGTTCATGCAAAGTGACATATGTCAAGCCTTTGTTATAATTTGGATGATTATGGCTTACAGTCCATTTTCAAAATAATAACAAATAAAGCACATTAATAGAGTGGAAGGGAAAAGTGTGGAAGAAAAAGGTGCACAAGCCACAAGGCTGGAGAGGACTGTCAGGAAAAGGCCATTCAAAAGTGTGGAGTCAGTGCATCAAGAGCCTCCACACGCAGACGCATCCTGGACATGGGCTTCAGATGTCATATATAAGCATCCTGGTCTTCCATAACACCTCAGCAGTGCCACAGGCTGAGAGCATCCATGCCACGCAACCGCATTAAGGCAGTCATTCAAGTAAAAGGCCCAAGTACATATGCATGATTATAGTTTTCAGAGGGCCCACATTTCTCTGTTCAAAATCCTTTTTTTAATTCATTTCATGTAATATTCTAATCTTCCGAGATTTTAAATTTGGGGGTTTTACAAGCTGTAAGCCCAAATCATCAAAATGAAAACAAATAAAGGCTTGACAAATGTCACTTTGCATGCCATGAGTCTATATCATATATTAGTTTCACATTTTAAGTTGAATTACAGAAATAAATACACTTTTTCACGATGTTCTAATTTTCCGAGTTTCACCTATAAATTGCACACAAAGGGTAACTTTAAAGCAAAAACATATGAACCTCACAGGTGCCTTACAGACCTGTTCAGTCCAGCATCTGCTCCCTCATCTTGGCGGCCATCTTGTCTCTCTTCTCACAGACGCGGTTCAGGTCTCGTATTTCTTTGGGCAAAGAGCTGCTCCACACGGTCAGCAGCGACTCCTCCCCTGAACGGGTCACAAATTCATCGATAAAGCGAGAGGATTTTTACGAAGATGAGCCAAAATAACTTACCAAACCGAGTCTTGTCTTGAGGGAGTTTTCGACCCAGAACCAGCACCACGTTTTTCCAGTTTGGCGAATCTGAAAAGGTTTTCAAAGTTTGGTAATTTTCAATCATAGATAAAGGTTCTTAAGCCGACAGCATCTGTACTTAGAAGTTTAAGCGAGGCCAAAACAAGTTAAAATTGAGAGTAGCTTCTAAGGATAAAGTCCGCCGTCCATTACAAGTTAAAGCCCCAGTGACAAAAACACAAAAGCGTTAAAAAGCAATGAAGAAAGCATCAAAAAATGACAAAAACACAACAAAATGCTTGAAAAAATTGTCAAAAGCTTTCAAATGGGATGTTACACTGGCCTATAGGCTGTAAGTTCTAGTTGAGAAACTTTTGGGCAAAGCAAAACTGGAGAAAATTTGCTCAGTTCAGGTGGGGTTTAAGAGGTTAAAATGTGCTCTGTGTGAACTGAATCCTGATTTCCAAACACAAATCCCAAAACACCAAACCCTGAAACTGCGCGGGTCTCCGTGTCCTCACCGATGAAGGCGGGGTAGATGCAGCGCACGGACTGGCAGTGGGGCCCGATCACCTGCAGAGGCTGGTGTTTGCTCAGCTCCAGGAGGATCATGTGACCTCCCCCCGTCCCGACCCACAGAGAGACGGAGGACTGGACCAGGAGGGACTTGACTCGCGCCCAGGACGGAGCGCTGTCCGCGTGGGGGGCGTCCGGCTCGGCGGCCGCTCTGCCCCGCCCGCCGCTCTGCTGCCTGTGGGGACACGAAGCACCAGTCACTCTTTGGTCTACACGTGTTTATCCACGAGCGGCCGTGAGGTTGTCCTGTACCTGATGATTTGTGCACAGTCGATGGAGTCCACCATCCGCTCTGTGCGTCGGTCCCACACCTCCACTGAGCACGCTCCGGATTTACTCAGATACACCAGTTTATCCACCACCAACCGGGAGATACCGGCCTCTCCGCCCAGCGCCCGCTGCCTGAGTCACAACAGGAGCACACAGGCTTCAATGTCATTTATTCATATCATGTTTGGCCTGTTGGCTTTATTGGACAGAACAGCACAGAGTGAAAGGGGGTGAATCAGAGACTGGACTAAGGACGGTGATCCGTGGAGATCCAGGGTCATCTGTGCCGAAAGTAACAAGTACCACCGCTGGATCAGAGAAGCCATGTTACGGCTCTGTTGCGATGGTGGCGGAATAGACCCGAAAATGCAATGACAGCCCTAAAATCGGAGTAGAAATCAAATTTAATGGAACACGTCCAAGTACAGGAAAAATGCAAAACGGGGAGAACTTACAGGCAGGGAAAACATGAACGCCAAAAACCAGGAGCATGAACACACACAATGAACCGACAACGACAGGGGCGAACACAGGGGTATAAATACACAAGGAAACGGGGCACAAGTGACACACATTAGGGCGGGGCAGGCAATCAACACAGGGGAAGCAAGACAGGGGTAGACAGGACAGACATGTCAAAATAAACTACACCGCAGGAAACACAAGACACAAACCAGGGGGAAACTAAACAAATCCAAAACCCTGACAAGCCATCGAGATCAGGGAACGAGCACCAACATCTATGAACCGATGCCGTCCTGGAGAAGGTGCCAGTCAGTAGGGGGCGTAAGCTCTCATAAATAAATTAAAATCTCTCCTGTAGTCTAAATAGAGCGTATGTGTGTGAGGTCATGACACAGCAAAAGGAAACGGGGGGCTGTGGCCATGTCTGCAATTTTGATATTCATCGATTTGTCTATTGTTTTGAGGTTCCGACTCAGAGCACCACTTGTTCTAATACCACCAGTGGTTTCACATACCACAGGTTGGGAACCACTGTATTTTTGTGTTGTATTCCCTCTGTGACGGGTGGGGAGGTGAATATTGAGAGCCAGTGTGTGTGTGTGTTTGTGTACGTGTAGGTGGATGGGTGAGTTATTAGTTGTTGTTGTACTGTTTTGTGCATATACTCTGCTGTTTTGTTTTGTTTCCTGTGGATGTGATCCCGAGATGATGCATCGAATGGGGCTGATCCTCCAATAAATATGTCCATAAATATAAGCTGCCTACAACACGTCACCTCCACCACCAGGTGACGCTTCTGAAGAAGATCACAGGAAGTGATCGAAACTAGTAAAGCAGATAAACTTCTGTCTTACTAAAAGAACAAAACAGTAATAATGACGGTGAGGTCAGAGGAGAGTTCTGTGCACCAGTGTTGTTTTTGTCAGACTATAACGATATTTCATTGACACCTTTTTCTAATGACGATAACGTAGCGATGACAAGCTGAAATAACTCTTTGACTAAAACATGACGATAGGCATAAAATATGGGGGTCTAAGAGTACAGAGTTCGGGAATGTGATGATGTCATATCGCTAAGCATTATGGGATTAGCAGCAATTGTAAACCAATGGAGATTTTAAAAGTTAAAATACTGTTATTGTTCACATTAAAACACTTGGACACCACAGTGTGTTGGATGTATTTACCAGCAGTAACTCAGCAGCTCATGGAGTTGTTCCACGGCTTTCTTCTCCACTTTTTATACTGTTAGTCAATGGAAATGTATGCTAACAGCTGCAAAGATGGCGGATCTCCATGGTAACTGTGGAATTTCCCGAACTCTATTATTACCTTGCGAAACACCGTCATTGAAGATACTGTATCTAAATCTGGCCTGTGCAAAAGCGTGTGAGAACAGGAAGTACAGCCCCGTTGTCCCGGCAACATTAGACAATTCAACATGGACTCTTGGGGAAGTTTGGTGTTACCGACATTGCTGATCCCGTGCGAATAGGGCTTAAGGCTGTGAGAAAGGTGAAAAAAAACTAAATTGTCTTCAGAAAAGTTGGCCCTCAAAATGCAGGAAGTTCAAGAGGGGTCTAAATCTCGCTGCCCCGAAGCTGTGAAAACATCCTGGCAAGAACCCTGTGAGCCATTAGCTTCAAGAGTCTCGCTCTGGGCCAGGTCCAACTAATTAAGGACGGCTTCATCCACCCTGTATTTATTTGACTGTTTATACTATAAAAACTCACAGTCAGGGTTAGGGATCAGTTCATTCAACGATCAGTTCGTCTTCAAATTTGTACCAGCTTCTTTACAATTGTTGTGAAAAGACTTCATGCAGCCGAAACATGTTGAGACGGTAAAGAAACATCTGCAGTAAAACGCCCTCACAGTCTGTACTCACTGCAGCGCGAGGCCGGGCCTGGTGTCGATGCTTTTACACACGTCGTATTCTGCCGTGAAGGACAGGATTCTGGAGCCACAGCCGCCCCACACCGCTCTGCCGTCCAGCACGTGCACGGACTGTCCCAGGCACATCAGGGGCGTGTTCATGTTCCCCAGAGAGAGGCTCTTCACGGGCTGCCCACTCGGGTCCTGACACACAGCCGAGGAGCAAAGAGAGGTTACAATCACCAACACTGACTCAAGTTCAAAGTTAGAATGCCAATTAAACGATAAAATTAAGCATAAAAATGAAAATCTCTGTTACAGAATGATAAAATAATGTCCATTGACACAGGAAAACTAAATTACCTTCAAAACGGAGTCTTCATAAACAGTAAGAGCGCCATCTGCTGTCCCCACCAGCAAATAGTTCCTCCTCTGCCTGAGAAGAGAGAAGTCAAATAACCTTCTACTGAACATTATGTAGCCGGATTAATCCAACCCCGAAGCCCAAGGCTAGGACATTATAAAATAATTCATCAAAATTGAATCAAAATAGGAATTTTGATTATTGTTTTTACCGAGTCACAGAGACAATTTAGGAAGAACAAAATCCTTTTCAAACATTTTAAATACTGCCCAATGTATTAACGTTTACAAATATTGGTTTGTTGTCTTAAATGTACGAGGACTAAGGATGGAAAGTGCCGCATTTACACAAGGTAACTGTACTGAGTGTTCATTAATGTGCACTGTCCGCTCCAAATAAACAAATAAGGTAAAGTAAAGCAGAGGATTGAGGGAAAATGTGGATACACAAAAGCAAACTGGAGCTCTATTGAGCACAAATTGTGTAAAACGGGTAGAAAATGTACTTTGAATTTCCCCCAAACTTTTGAAATTCAATGCTTTTAATCACATAAAGCCTTCATTTTGGCACAATCATGTCAAAGCTCTTTGTAAATGATTACAATGTTGGTTTTAAACATAAATTGAAAGTCTAATCACAATGGTAAGTTCATATCATAGATATAATATAATAAAGATGAGCGGGTCTCATTCAGCCCCGTTCATTGTAAAGGTTCCCGAGTCGTGTGTGAGCCATAATGGCCGCTGTGTCTTCTCCTACGCAGCCTGTTCCTTAAAAGGGCAAAAAGGCGGGAAGCCCTGCGCTCATGGGGCGGGCAGAGCCCCCACAGAGCCGGTCAAGTGTACTGAAAATTCTTCCAAATTACGGGCTGATAAACAAAAACCAGCGTGGTTAAAAATATTTCACCTACCCCGCGTTGTCACATGGGTCATAGCGATTTTTAGAAAAAAAAAAAAAACTCTTTGGAGCCAGGCCGTTCTTGGGACGTTTGAAGTCCCATTAAGATCAATGCTCCCAAGTGTCTCTTGGAGTCCCCCCTGGCCACAAGGGGGTGGTATTATTACAGCAATGTCAGCTCCCCGCTATGAGGACCATAGGGACACACGTTCCTCGCCCATTGGTTCATATAGATCAATAAAGGAAGCAGTCAAGAAATAAGTGACATTTTCCCCTGATTTGTCACTAGTTTCAAGAAATCTGTCCATGAGGCAAGTTTTTAACACTCATCATCAACAACATCTCTTGGCACTCAAAATGAAATTAGATAATGCATTTTATTACTTGAAAAAATACTGGGTTTTTTCACTTATTTCAAGAAATTTGACTTATCACTTTATTCAGTTAGATCAAATTATACATGACTAAAATTGTACTAAAACTACAAAGAAGTATTTGAATAAACCCTTTTGCCAGAAGACCAATACTCAGGTTCCTTACGTGCGCCTGGGCTGCGTGTGGAAGTACAGGGAGGTGACGGCGTCTGAAACGCTCTGCAGCTGGTGCCACCGGTTCGTGTCCCGAGTGTCGATCACAAACACTGATCCGGACTGAGTTCCCGCCACGAGCCAATCCCAGCCGTCCTCCTCCGGGATCTGGGCCACGGCCAGGCACAGCACGGGGCTGGAGTCAATCACCTGAGGAGCACAGGAGGAGACACGTGTGACCGGGTTTGACGAGGACGGCTTCTCTCTGCGGAGTTTGTTGTTGTTGCGTCAATATGTGAATCTGGAAACTTTCACACACACAAACACATACACATGAAGATAAAATCCCTCCCCACCCTAAAACCCACCGATCAAAGGCGTAAAAAGGGCAACCAAACGTCTTTAAAGTCCTCGAGTTTTCCTTTGGCCGTACATGTCAGTTTCCCCAGCTCCAAGTTACAGGACATTAGTTGAATCCACCCCAGGTCTTTCTATGTCACTCCATTTCAAAGCAATAACATAACGAGGGCTGTGTCTGAAACCATCAAATTATAGCCTCTAAGTACTAACACTAGCAACTAACCCTTAACCTTCATATCCTTACCCAGGGGAAGTGACATCACCAACAGCTGTTCTTCTTCTTCTTGTTATTGGTGGAGTGCAGGCCAAACAAAAGTGCGTACCGCCACCTACTGTATAGTGTCCAAATAAAGCCTTCAACACGAGCTGAGCAGATCACATGCACTTTATTGTGTTTATTATCATGTTGTATATTTTGTGACTGTTTTTACTCTTCAATTGTACTTCATAATGCTTGTCGTACAGCACTTTGGGCAGTTGTAGGTGTTTTTAAATGTGCTATATAAATAAAGTTGAAAAATCCAAATGAACCATCACATTTCCCTTTAGCTTATTTTAGCTCCACAGCGGTTTCGTAAAGCGAAGTATGCAAATTAGCCACGTGGCTTCAGTTTCTACTAAATGGAAGCAAAAGCACAAACTGCCTTCATTTAGACCGTTTACTGAGGCAGCTCTTTAACTCAAGGGTGGGGGCAGGATTGGGGGGATTGGTGCAGTGGTTTATGGGATGGCACATAGCTCCTAATCACCTGTTAGTTAGCATCAGAGGTCCCTATGCTAAAGTGGCTATGATAGTTAGCATTGAGGCTCCTTTTCCTAACTCCTTCCTAACTGACAGCCCAATTCGGACGCTTCTTATCTTGGCGGACGCTGGCGCACACCTCTTACCAATCTGCTCGTTTCGGAAGGGGCCTGAAAACGTTCCTGTTCTGGTGATAGGGCTTTTAGTGCGACTGCTCCCAAACTCTGGAACGGTCTCCTCCAAAACATTAGAGCTGCTCCAACCTTAGAAACGTTTAAAACCAGTCTTAAAACACATCTGTTTGCGGTGGAGCTTGATTCAAGTTGAGCTGAATTTTTACTCTACTGTGTGTCTTTTTTTACTCTCTATTTGTATATTGTTTGTATTGTGTCTTTTTGCCTTGTATGTGAAGCACGTTGGGCACCTAGCGTTGTTGTAAATATGCCATACAATTAAAGTTGACATTGACATGAGAAATTGTTTTTCAGCTTGTTTTGTGGCTCTGAAACGAAACAGACATGTGACTGAACTTAAAAGAACTATTTGACTAAAACTTAATAATACTGTGTTGAATGAGCCCTGGTGAGTGGCCCTCCTCACTTGTGTGTGGCTGATGCCCGTGTCCAGATCCACCGCGGTGACGTGTCCCTGCCGTTTGGAGCTGCTGCCGCCTCCCAGCCACGCCACCGGAGTCGAACCCTCGACCAGATCCGAACCGTGACCGGAGCTGAGCGCCAGGCACTCCGCGCTGGAGGGCAGCACCAGCTCCTTCAGCAGACACAGCATGTCGCCAGAGTTCAGACGATCGAACACCTGCAGCGCGAGAACAAAGGGGAGATTTATCCACTAGTACGATTGATTTTTTTTTGAGGCATGAAAACAATGCTACTTATGAAGAAAGACTTAACGAGTATTTCAATTAGACACACCTGAGCGGAGGTGGGTCTGTCCTGGGGTTTTTCTCTGAGACAGTCCTTCATCAGAGACAGGAAACTGGGCCATGGAGACAGACCGTAGTGTTTTACTGGGTCTGAAATAACTAAATATTAACTAAATTTAAACACATACTGCATTGACATTAATGATGAGTTACAATGGAGACTGTGTATGACAAGATATGGCTCAACACTGATTATAAACAAGAACAACAGCCCAGTGCCAAGAAGAAACTGTTAGTCATTGTGTAAATGAAGTTGAAGCAGAGAAAACCGAAAACCTGACAAGCCTTTCACCTAGAGTAAGAGGAAAGAACAGCGTTAAAATAAAATACCTGGTAGTTTCCCGTTGACAGCGACCTCGTCAAACTCACTGGGGAACTTCATGCCGTCACAGATCCGCTCTCCGCAGGTGAGCAGGTCGTACAGGAGCAGCCCGAAGGAGAACACGTCCGCTTTCTGGTCGTAGATCACACTGCCCTGGGCCACCTCCGGGGCGCGGAAACCTGCACCAGGGGAGACAGAGTCATCCATCAAATATTGCCCGATGGAATCCAACCTAAGGCCTCAATTTTGGCACAGTTGATTTAATTACTTTCAAAGCTTTGAGTTCCCCAAAGGAACTCACGTGTAGTGTGTGGTAACATGAGCTCAACCAATGTTTGCAGAGACAAGACATATCTCACTGTAATAAACATGTTTTTGATTAAACTGAATCCTCTGACCAGACATCGGGTCTGGGCGTGACTTTGGTACGTCTGAAGCTCTGATATGAAACATGATACACGGTTCATGATGGCGATAGAGTACAAAACTCACAAAACATTGTCTGCATTTAAATGACTGGAGCTATGCTTTAGGTTATAACCAAATGAGTTCATGTAAATTGTAAAAAAAAAAAGTAAAAAAGGGGTCCTAAAACTGACCCTTGGGGAACACCTTTGTTAAGAAACAAAAAGCCTGGGCTCTATCTGCGAGATATCTGTTCATTAGATGACGTTATTCATTAACATGTATGACGGCATTAAAAGTATCGGTATTGTATCGTGCAGGAAACATTGCGATATATCTGAAAATCGATTTCACTCACAAGGACCACAGCTTCAAATAGAGTGAAATTAAGTTTATTAAACAAGCAAAGATTACGATTGAAGGCGAATGTTGTGAACAGGCTTCGAAGGAGACGATGAGCTCTCGGGCTTTTATCCCCACTGAGCTAAATGATAGAAGGAATGACCGGTAGTGAAATAAGGATGAGAGGGAGGGGCATGTAAACAGGAACGACAGAGATGCCGAAGACCGAGAGGTAGGACTGAGATCGGTGAGGCGTTCGTCAGGTGTGGTCCTGCTCCCAAACTTAAAGAGGGGGTATTATGCTTTTTTCAATCACATAGCACCAGTCTATAGCACTACAATGATGACGTAACCTTCTGTTGGTCTGTATATGCAGTAAATTAAAATAACTGCCTTGAATAAAATTGCTCTCTCAAAATGGCTGCACTGAACGTCTTGAAATAGGCCTCTGTCTCTTTAAGAAGCTTTCCGACACGCCCCCATCAGCACACTACTGTGGCATTTAAACAACAACACTGTGCGGGGGGGGGCTCTGCTGAGCTGAGGAGCAGTGGTTGGGGGCTTGGCTGGTGACGAAATGTCCAGAGGCGTCTCCAGGAGGTGGGGGCGTTCCTAGGAGGACTGAGGCATAGCTACACCTAAAATGGCCGCCGTCTAAGTTTTTACTGATGACTCAAAAATATGTGAATGAGCCAAGGCAACACTCCAGGCATGTGTTTAATGAGGGAATGACATAATAACGTGATATAAAGCTTGAAAAAGTCGATTTTACATAATACCCCCCCTTTAAGATAACACCCTTTAGGCCTGACCTTCTGTTTCTAAACGGAGGTTGTAGACAACACTTTTGCGCAAACGTGAAATCATCAGACTTGATGATGTGGGCTGGTCGTGGGTTGGAAAGACACCCATAGCGATGTTATGTACAACAGTGGTCGCTCCTCAAGCTTTGTCCTCCTACAGACCGTGCAGATGTGGATGTTTTTCGCGTACTGGGGGTGGCGGGGTACGGGGCCATTAGTACTCACCGGTGTTTTGTTCACGTTTCTGCAGCGGGGCTTTCCCACCGGAGCGGACGGACAGTGATCAACTCACAGTGGGATAAATAGAATTTGCAGTTTGTCTAGTAAGAGCTTAAAAGCCTTAATGTTGAATGAAGTAGCATAAGTACATGACCCATGGTTGTTTGGCGCAATTCCAGAAAGCACGATACAACAGGGAAGGATATGGGGTACAAAACAAATTGGCTCCAAAGAATATTATCGCTCTTAAAGAGTTTTCTCTATCTCTCTTTGTATTAGTTACAAATTAATATGGCAGAATTATGGAGGCTCGTTTCTGCTCTGCCAGTTTACAGTAAAGATGCCTCCTCTCTATCCTTTTGAGGAACATGCTCTTTCTGAGGTGTCTGATCTGCCATCATAGATTCTCTTTCGACTCGAAGGGGAGCAGTAATGAATATCGGTCGACCTTTCATATGTCTGACCTGGGGTGCCCTCGGCGCTGCGGACGCCCATGCTGCAGCAGTACTGACTGATGCCGTAGTCTGTGATTTTAGCGATAATCTCGGAGTCCGTCCTCAGGTTAAACAGCAGCACGTTGTGAGGCTTCAGGTCCCGGTAGATGATCATGGCGGAGTGAAGGTACCTGCGGAAACGTGGAGCACACATGAGGCACAGTGAAGTCACGGCCGGAGCGGAATGGCCGCCTCCTCGTCTCACCTGAGGCCGTCGGACACCTGCAGGGCGATGCGGTGCTGCAGTTTGGGGCTCAGACTCGTCTCGTGTTCGAACAGAGAGTCCAGGGAGCCACGCAGGGCCAGCTCCATCACCAGGATCTGAGGGTAGCAACCGGCCGCCAGCAGCCCCACCAGACTGGGGTGATGGAGGCGCCCCAACACCGCCAACTCCTGGACACAGGCGGAAACGCAACACATTAGCTACACAACTCTTTTCCTTCTATTAGAGAACTTAACGCCCTCATTCACTGCTTTTAATGCCATTTCATTACCTAAATGTTAACGTTTTGATGTTACCTGTCTGAGAAGTCTGTAGATGTACAGCTCTGACGCGTGTTTGTTAAAAATCTTCACAGCGACCTCTTCGTTCTTGTACATCCCTCTGTAAACGGTGCCAAAGCCTCCATCTCCTGGAAGAGAAAGACAGATGCAGAGGAGAGGGTCAGGCGGAGCAGAGGATGAACAGATGGAGACTAGGGCCGGGAACCTCTGGGTAGCTCACGATTCGATACGATACGCGATACATGGCTCACGATAACGATTATCTCACGATACGCCGATACTGCGATAATCGATATATTGCACATTAATGAGCTACGATACATCACGTTTAAAAAAGAAAAAACGCTACTTTTAACCTTTATTTTAACATACTACATATTTACATTTCTTTTCATGTGCTTTGTACCACTTTTATAAATAATCCCTGACTTACTCACTGGGTCTATAGATCTGTCAGTGACTTCATGTACATTTAAATAAACAAAAAACCACAGTCCTATTTAAAAAGTAATAAATTAACCCAAAATGTATCGTCTTTATAATTATAAAAACTATCATTAAAAGTAACTTATTTGTGTGACAGTGTTTGGTCCAAGTGCTTAAAACTGTAGTGCTGCCCCCTGCTGTCCGGACTGAATTCTTGATCATTATTGGCCTCTATTGACTGAAAACAGTGGAGCCCTGCTGCCTCATTAGTATGCATGACGTTGTTCATTAATATGCATGACGTCATTAAAAGTCTCGATATCGGAATAAAAAGTATCGATATCGTATCGTTCCGCAAAATATCGCGATATATCGGAAAATCGATATATTGTCACACTCCTAATGGAGACAGGGCTGGACTTTTTATTACCCAGGCGGTTCTCCACGGACAGGTCCACCTCGAGCTCCTCGCTGTCCAGAATCGTTGACGCCGGTTGGTCGCTCAAAACCAGGTCCGGCGCGATCTGAGAGAGGGGGAGAGTGCAGCGCGGGTCTTCGGGGTTTACCAACAAGAAATCTGAAAAGAGAAAGGGTTGTTTGATGTTTAAACTAGGATTTGACAAGACAAATAATATCGGAGCTGTCAATAAATAAGAGGTTTTATAGAAAATAATGAGACTATGCTACAAAAATAACAAAACGCAGGGAGAATGTGATGCTAAAATGACTTCTGTGACCATAAAAACTGTTTTAATCTTGTATCGATGATGGGAGAGTGTGACCACGGCACAGACATAGCCTTCTCCAGCACATGGGCAAACTAAGGCCCGGGGTACAAGATGCGGCCCGCCTAGCCCTTCAATCGGGCCCTCAGAACTAGATCAAGCCCGATATGTATTACCTAATAAGGGGGAAAAACACCAATGTTTTCATTGACATTCAGAAAGATTATCCATAACTGCTGCTATTTTGTAGCTTACTTAATGTGTTAAGGTGATTATGGTCTATTTATAATAATAGAATTATAATAGTTTGAAACAACCAAATTCGCCACTGCTCTGGCCCTCGTGGAAAGTTCCTAAACTTTGCGCATATCTGTCCTAAACTGTGTCAGTGTTGAACTGTGACAGCAGGGGTGCTTTATGAGGGGCCGGGGGCTGATTTATCCAGGACATTCCTGTTTTGTAGGTACTTCAGATGGAGCGTGTGTTAAAGACAAAAATCTGCAGATTCCAAAACACAAAACAGTAAGTCTCTATCTCTAATGGTTCTGAAATTATAAGCAAAAGTCTACAACTTAAAAATGTATAAAATATGGTCCGAGGTGTACAAACTTGTAGCTGATGTTCATTGCGATGTTTTCAGCTCCTCTGAGGCTTAGGAACGTCTAGGAGGGCTCATTTTAAAGCTCTTGAGAAGTCTCTACCACTTTCGGTTCTGGTGATATCAGACCTGAACAACTGCAGCAACTCAATACCAGAACAGTTGTAGTCACATCCAGGTGGTGACCGTTTTTAGTCAGCAGTGTATCTTTGAAATTTAGATTTAATGTGGATACTTTTTAATGACTAAACAAATAATGTAACGAGCTTTTTTCAAATGCCCCTCAGGATTTATCATGTATTTATCGGTCGTACCACTGTCGAAGTAGGTGAACAGGTCTTCCAGCAGGATCTTCTGAAGCTCCTGTCCGTCCTCGAAGCTGTAGAGCGCCCACCTCTTGAGCAGCGCCTCTCCGCTGCCGTGCATGTCCGTGTTCAGCAGCCCGGGAAACCACTCCTCCAACAGCGAGTCCACGTGGTCCACCACCTGCCCCAGCAGCACGCGGCCTGAGGGGGGCAGCAGAGAGAGGGGGGGGTCTCACAAACTTTAACAAAGGTTCTGCCGTTTTAAATGACTCTTGGACATCTTCACGTGTTTAGAGACATAGTGAGACACTGCAGGTGAATTGGGAAAAACTAAATAATTTCACAGATATCAATTTGAAACTTAAATGAATATGAGGGGAAAAGAAGTATTAGAAGTACGTACGTTTTCTGGCATTTTATACAATATCTTCGACAACCAAATAATGGCTCTAGCCAGGTTTAAATTTATTGTCCTATTTAGTTGATATATTAGTTACAAAGGAGGGGATTTTGGATCTTGTTTTTTAATAAAGTAAAATGTTAAATCTGACTTGGTTCAAACCTCAATAAATCAGGCAGGAATAAGAGATTAAAAAATCCCATTGAGAAAACCATATAAAACCAAAATATTCTTTAGAAAAGACTAGAGAGTTTGTCTGTAGGAGCTACTAAAGTGTAGCCAAATCCGAAAAGTCGATGAAACCTCATAATAAACAGCGTAAATGGTGAGATTGGTCTATTTTCACTTTGGTATTCAAACAAAGACGTTAAGGGATGACCGTGTCTCGCCTTAAACAGAGTTGCTGATTTCGTACCTTTCTGTGAGGACGGGACGGTGATCTTGACGAAGCTGGAGGAGCTGTGGCCCAGACTCGCCGCCTCCACCAGACAGTAGGCCTCGGGAGACCAGCTCAGGTACACCCCCCTCCTCCAGTAGATCCGGTTCGGACGGGACACTTTCTCTGAACAAGACGATACGAGGGTCAGGCCTAAAATAGAGCATAATGAATGCACAAGTCGAAAGGGCGGTACCTCGGCCGCTGAGCAGCAGAGAGGACACTTCCAGGAGGCGGGTGATCTGCCGGGACCAGAAATCCATGGGGAAATAAGGCATCTCGTACAGACGCACGATCACCTCCGAGTTCTCGCTGTGAGGCAGGTCGATCGCGGGACGGTGCTTTGACAAACTGAGGACAGACGTGAGGAGGATGTTGGGTTATTTCAGAGAGGAGAAGGTGCTGATGTGGTTCCTATGTTTCCTATTTCAGTACAGTATGATTTTCTATGGTTATGATCATTTTAGAAGCAAAAAGTTAAGATAAATTTAGGTTTTTGTCTTCGAGAGTCAGACCTTTGGGGGAAACAATGCATTTTGATAAATAAATATACTAAAACATGGCCAAACTGCAAGGTAAAACGATCATTTGGGTCATGGCTTTCAAAGTGGGTCACAAAGCAACACCACACCAGAACCAATGCATTATGTGTTATTTTTAAACGAGAAATCTAAAAGGACAACACACAATGTTGGCACTTATTACTTTCACCAGGGAATTGAAAGAGTGGCTGCTGAGAGGCCAAACCTGGTCCTTGGATCAGTGTCACTGGTATTATGACAAAATGTAGCTAAAATTAATGCATTGTCATATTGTCCATCCATCCATTTTCTTCCACTTGTCCGTTGCCGGGTCGTGGGGGCAGCTGTTGGAGCTGCCCAAATCACATTGCACCAGCCCCTATAGCGCCCCCTGCAGGTGGTGGGTCCACAGAAGGACGGCCTCATGGTTCTAACCGGGCCTGTTGGTCTCTCATAAGGGGCTTCTGAACCGCTCTTTGTCTGACCCGTCACCTATAGGACCTGTTTGCCATGGGAGACCCTACCAGGGGCACGAAGCCCCCGACAACAGAGCTCCAGGATCATTCGGGCGCTCAAACCCTCCACCACGTTAAGGTGGCGGTTTCAGGAGGGGTGTCATATTGTATATTGCTATTTATTTTCTCTGTAACCAGGGACTACGGATGGAAACTAGTTATTTAGCTATAATCTGGTGCAGTACATCTCTGTCTCTATGAGCTTAATGTCCCTTTAATAAACATTATTATTATGATCTTACTATATCTATTAACCGAGGATAGGTCTTGACATCAACCTACTCCTTTTTGAATAGCACCTTCTGCTTTTCTAACAAAATATCCCATTTTCATTTACATACAATATTTGAAATATAGAAATCAATCAATCAACCAGAATCTACAGATTAAAAAACACAATTTTACAGAAACATGAAATGATCACTACAGGAACACAGGAGTTTATAACATCATCTACAAAGCCCAGCATACTGTGTGTATTATGTAAAATGACGCCACCTGCTGGGCACCAGGAGCTGGTCGTCTCCGAAGGGCAGAGCGATCTGAAACTTCTCCAGGAGTTTGAAAAACTGCGCCGTGTGAGACTTGGGGAAACACTGAGTGTCGAGCAGAAACTTCTCCACCGTGGAACGCTGCACGACTCCTTTAGGATGATCCCGCGAGCCACTGCTCTTCACCGTCAACTTCTGTGAAATTAAATAAAAATACAAGCCTTTTCTCTCCTAGAACTGAAAATAAATCTGGCCTTGTTGTTAGATTTTTTGTTTTTTTTTGTTTTAACATTAGGCAAGTGTCTCAAAGGTCTAGTCAAATACAGCAAAAACACTGTCAGGCTGATATTCAAAGTTATCATATGTTTCTTGTATCGTGCAGCTCTGATTTCCATCTCATGATAACGATTCATCTAAAGCCTCACAGACGTCTCTGACCTGTGAGATGATGTTGCAGATCCACTGAGGATCAATGAAGTACAGGTCCTGGAGCTGAAGAGCGGGGTCGTCAAAGTGCAGCAAAACCCCTGCAAAAAAAAATAAATAACCGGATTACAATCAGGAGTTAAAGTGAACCTGGAACCTCCGGTACTCAGTTGGGTAGTGGAGAAACAAATACAATAAAATCGCTTCTGACAGACAATCATCAACACCAAATAAACATAGAAGAAGAGCGCGTGAAGATTAGCTTTTGTTAATTTGCTGAAGCTGCGCTGGACAGAAGTCCACTCTTCAGAGAGAAACTGGAGACATAATCACGTAAGATCCGCCGCAGCTCAGTCCACTCAGGTTTAATGTGCCTCAATAGAACAGCATTCATCATGAAATCATAAACTTTACGTACATCTGTAAACTAATCTATAAACGGAGTCTACTCTTCCCAAGCTTTTACACACTTTTCATTCACAACAATCGGCTTTATAATTTATTTTCAGTTTAAGAGATTAATCCAGGATGCATAATGAAGAGTGCGCAGTAATGGGGCAATGTCGGCCTTTTTCACACAATCTTTCCTCTAAATCTGCCCGCGGTTTAAAAGCAACAAAAAAGTCAGGAATCCTTAGTCTTTAGACTCGTCTGGAGCTCTGAGACGGAGGAAGAACAGGGGCGGAGCTGACACGGGCAGCTGAGGGGCCCCACTGGGAAACACTGACACAGGATTTTGACAGTGCATAAAAAGCAATAAATAAATAAATAGAATAAATAATAAAAGTAGTCTAATTGCAGCTATAACAATCAGTGTTGCTTGTCTTTCTTTTTCTTTTTTTATCAGTGCATCCAGAACACTGCTGCTCGAGTCCTGACAAGAACCAGGAAATACGACCATATTAGTCCAGTGCTCCGGTCCCTGCACCGGCTTCCTGTCACTCAGAGAATAGAATTTAAAACAGCTCTGCTTGTGTACAAGTCTTTTCATGGTTTAGCACCAAAGTCCATCTCTGACATGTTAGAGCCGTATGAACCATCTCGGGCCCTGAGAACTTCAGGGAGGGGTCTCCTGGTGGTTCCCAGAGTCAGGACTAAACACGGTGAGGCTGCGTTTCAGTTTCATGCAGCTCAAATCTGGAACAGTCTTAACAGTTTTACCCGAGCAGATGAAAACTGAAAGTATTTTATCTGCACTCTTGCCTTTTACTGTAATTGATTAATTTTTATGTTGATGTTTTATTGATTGATTTGATCTGTTTTCTTGTAATTTTATGCAACTGTGAAGCACTTTGAATTGCCTTGTGTATGACAAATAAACTTGCCTTGCCTTATCTCTTTAGGAAAATAATCATAATGTAGACAGTTCAGATTTTCATCACCAGATTGCACAAAATTTGATCTGATTAATAAACATTTTCCTGTGGAGGACTAGCTGTTGCTCTAACTTTCTGAGACTATCTCAAACAAGAGCACACATAAAGAAATGTTGTTCTGTAAAATGGTTTAACACTTATTTAAAAAAATAAAGCTATTAAAAGTAATAAAAAGCACCTTTATATATCGGCCTAATGTAGCGTTCTGAGTCTTCACCTCCAAAAGTCCACTTCAACCACTGATTACGGTGCAACAGGCAATATCAAAATCTAAGGTAGTCTCTGACCTGCTTCAGTGAGGAAGTGAACGGCGTGTGGCAGCTCGCCCTCCTCCAGCTGAAGTTGTGCCTCTTGGATGAACTGAAGCAGGTCTTGGCGCCTGAGGACGGGGAACTCGGGCCGGACTCTGGTCCTCTGCAAAAACACCCAGCGCTCCAGCTCCACGTAAGAGTCGGGGACCAGCTGCCCCATCACCGGCTGGCCCTGGATCTGACACATTTGACTCCCAAATTAAACTTCATTCGGACTTTTACAAACAGCTTGGCGTCAGTATTTTACATGTAACAACTGTATAATATGGAAAAAAGTGACAGTTGTTAAGCTTTAAGAACAAAAGGCCAAATCGCTTCCGAGTCTTCGAGGATCAGAGTCTGACCTTGAAGTTCGTGGCCTCTTGGACGATGGCTTTGCGCAGTTTCCCCAGAGCGTCCGAGTCGTCGCAGGCCGACACCATGTGGTAGTCCCTGATGGAGGGGAAGGCCTGGTGGTTCAGCAGCTCCTCGCGGATCCTGGCCAGACTGGACTGGACCTGGTCTTCAGAGGTCAGGTCTGCGTGAGTCCCAACCAGGACCACGGGCGAGAGAGGGGCCACCGCCTGGGGACAAACGGAGGGATCTTAGAGTGACATTTTTTAATGTTCAAACACTTTTACGATACAAACACAAATAAATCAGTGAATTTTTGAATTTTGGACACAAACGAGCGCCTTTGGTGAAATGAACAGTGTTTGACAAACTTATGCAATAAAAACAGTTGAGCAAAGCCATTTTATTCCATGAAATGTAGATTTAATGCAGATGGAATCCATTTTAATGACATTCAAGGCCTTAATTTCGCCACAATCTTTTATTGTATAAAATCGACTATGGATATTTTGTAAATGCATGTCAGTGTATGTGGGATTAGTTTAGCAGTTACTTCTTCACCAATGGGCCAGGGAAGCGTTTCTCTTTGGTCCTCATGGCTACAATACCACCCCCTGGTGGCCAGGGGCGACTCCAAAAGACACTTTGTAAACAGGATTCCAATGGACACTTTGCACCTCCCAAACACTGCGTCAAAGCCTGGCTCAATAGAGTTTATTTTTTCTAAAAAATGCCGTGTGTGTATCATATTTTTAATCACGCTGATTATTTAAAACGATTAAGCCTGATGCTCTGGAGTGATGCGGAGGCTTGAAGGGCGGGGCTGCCTGTCTTTTTGGCCTTTTTAGGAACATGCTCTGTAGGAGGAGCAAGGTGTGCCATGTTATTTTCACAAACAACGGGACCATTAGCCTTCCGTCTAAGTTCCGTATGTTATATTTATGCTCTTCACTCTTGTACGTGTTTAAAATGTGCACAACGAATTTAATTTTGATTTTTAAAACATACTTATAAAGGCAACATTAGCATAAATAAGAGCAGACTTAGACAAAAGGCCTGAATAGAGAAAATATAGGGTTATTTTGACTTGGGACTACCAATTCTTCTTTTTTTAAGATAGTCCAAACCTGCTCAAAATCAGCATAAATGTTTGTTATACAAGCACCTTTTATCTGAGTTTAAAAGGCCTTTTTCCCCGTGTGTACCTTGATGTTGAAGAGCCAGGGTTTGAGCGCGTCCACCTGATCGGGGCCTTTGCTGAGGTCGTAAACCACGAGGTACAGAGCTCGGCCGGTCATGAGGTGAGGGTGAGAGCCGCCGAACTCCTCTCCTCCTGGACACACGGATTTACTTTGATTTACTTTGTTTTTAATCACACGGTAACACTGTGGACAGACATTAGAACAACTGTTCCCACCTGAGACGTCCCAGACATTGAGCACCATCTTCTTCCTGTCTCGTTCGCGGATCGTCCAATCACAGACCTCGATGCTGGCGCCTCGTCTGGGACTGGCCTGCGACCGTTTGAGCTTCATGAGCTGCTGGATCAGGCTGGTTTTGCCGCTGCCCGAGTTCCCCACGACGATCAGCTTCATCCGGAAATACGGCATGGCCTTTTTCAGACGCTGCTGCAGGAACCTGGGATTATGGGTAAGCGGAAGATGAACACCAGCGGTTGACAGAGCGATTGATTATTTTAGGTTTACGGCGCTGATGTACCTGATGATGTCTTTGGTCTTGGAGCCGATGAGCTTCAGGTCGAGCTGCAGTTTCAGTCCGTCCAGGGGCAGGTCCCACAGTCGCACCAGTTTCCCCATTTCATCCGGGAACGCCTGCAGACCCGGGTTCCTGCTCACGTCCAGAGAGGTGAGGCCTTCGAGGAGCCCGATCTCAGCCGGGATCTGCGCCGACAGGATCAAGTCAAGAAGGACTGTAGGAAAGCTGTTTAAATGTTTCGAATTTTACTGCAATTGATATTTGTGAAGCACTTAGTGACAGGTAAAAAGTGCAGTTTGTTAAATTACTATTACTTAAAGTCTATGGGCCAGATGGGAGATGTTTAAGGATTTAAGTGACATTTCCTGCATTCTGGTGCATTTTATTTGATGAATAATATTATCAGCTGGTCCTTTAGCTGTTGTCTAATATGGGTAATTTACTCAAATTAAGAGGGGTTTTCTCTGGGTGCATTTTTAGAGCTCACAATGGTCTGAGTAACAAAAACCATGGGTTCAGAAACTATACCGTTAATTTATTCCAATGTTGAAATCTGCTGATTTTTCATCTCGAATAATCTACACACAGGCTTATCTAAACACTGTAATGTTCTGCTTCATGGGCAATGAAAGGAATTTCCAGGTTTATTATTGAAGGGCAATTACTGTTGTTTATTGTACCAGCAGAAGATATGATTTATATTATAACATTGTATTATTTAAGTACCAGGCTGCTGTAATAAAACAAAAATTAGAAAAATTATTATAAAAATAAGTAATTGTACTATTATTATAATGTGTATTGTTTTTTTTGTTATTGTATGATACACATTTGGAAATCTATTTTTCTTTTGATTTCATTGTTGGTCTAGTATACATGCTGTTTGATGGACTGTTGTTGTTGCTGTTGTTTGTCTCGTTGTTATTATTCTTAGATGTAGTTTCCTATGTTTTGTGATATTTTTCTTTAGGACCCCCTCGCAAATGAGATGCGAGGGGGTCAAGGGGTCATCCTTCTAATACATGAATACATAAAATTATGGCTGAACCTCAGGATACATGATTCTCACGTGAAACAAACTAAACACGACGGTCAATAATAAACCTGTGTTCAAACCTGTGACCTTATTTTCAAGAAGCTTTCAGATTTGGATAAAGCCAAACTGGTCCGGTTCAGGTGGGGGTTAAGAGGTTAAGATAAGATAAGACAATCCTTTATTGATCGCACAATGGAGAAATTCACTTGTTAAATCAGCTCTCAAGAAACACTCAGGGTGTGCAAAAAAAAAAAAGGTAGGAAATGTGCAATCAATTAAATAGTAAATAAGGGTATCTTACGTACAATAAATGCAAATAATAATAAAAAAAAGAATAAAGTTAGAGTAGACTCTAAAAAATGTCAGCAGTGCAAAATGACGCTTACACAGAGAGTATTGCACGTAGCTTTTGCATAGTAGTTATGAGTTACTTCGTACCCGTGTGAGTCTGTTGTCGCTGAGGTGCAGTTTCTCCAGTCGGCTCCACCTGAACACGTCCGCGCTCAGGTCCAGGGCCTCGATGGAGTTTTTACTGAACATCAGCTCGCGGAGGTTCAGCGAGGACCAGGCGACCGGCCCGGGCAGAGAGGAGATACTGTTGTTCCTCAAGTCAACGGCGCGCAGGCTGGAGACCGGAGACGGAAAGTAAAATTGGACGTTTCATTTACACTTTTGTCCGTTTTAGGCTGTGTTTGGACGAGGTCTTACTTCGGGAGCTGGAGGAGGGACTCGGGAACGTGGCTGAAGTCGTTGTTCGCTAATTTCAGGGTCGTGATCTTCGGAGGCAGGTGCAGAAGCTCAGCTGAGAGACAAGAGAACAATATACATCCATTTTACATTCAAACCTTTGTTTAAAAAAAAAATTGTATGTAATAGATTCAGCCAATAACGTATTTTCAAAACACATTAAACACTGATTTCGTGCAGTTTTTTCAAAAATGTTCCATGACTCAAAATTCATCAAATGCTTTTTTTTTTTCTTCATTTGAAAAACTTGTCGTAGCTCAGACGGTAAAGAGTTGCCGGTTTGAGTCCCGGCTCCCACAGATGCACGCCGTAGCTGTGTCCTTGGGCAAGACACTTCACCCACCTTTCCTATGTATAAATACGGTGCATGAACGAGTGAGTGGAATTTTTTTTTCAGTTCTATCATGGTCTGGGAATTAAATGCTTTGATAGAGTAAAAGTTTCTAATTAGCATATGGCACAAATCGAACCAGCGACCTTTCACGTTACCATCGGAGCTCAGCTTACTATCTATGGAAATGCATATGAGCTGCAACAAGTTTCCTGAAGTGGAACAAAATAAATACATACAAATTGAAATATAAAAGAAAAACAGTAAAATGCAAAAACTGACGAGAATCACACACAAACTCACAGGTCATCAAACATTTTAGAGAACACTGCACAAAAACAATGTTTAAGGTGTTTGGAAAATAAAGTCAAATTGCTGTATTACTCATTCACATATTTTTGAGTAATCAGTAAAAACTTAGACGGCGTCCATTTTAGGTGTAGCTATGCCTCAGTCCTCCTAGGAACGCCCCCACCTCCTGGAGACGCCTCTGGACCTTTCGTCACCAGCCGAGCCCCCAACCACTGCTCCTCAGCTCAGCAGAGCCCCCTCCCCGCACAGTGTTGTTGTTTCAATGCCACAGTAGTGTGCTGAAGGGGGCGTGTCGGAAAGCTTCTTAAAGAGACAGAGGCCTATTTCAAGACGTTCAGTACGGCCATTTTGAGAGAGCAATTTTATTCAAGGCAGTTATTTTAATTTACTGCATATACAGACCAACAGAAGGTTACGTCATCATTGTAGTGCTATAGACTGGTGCTATGTGATTGAAAAAAGCCATAATACCCCCTCTTTAAATAAATGTCATTAGAAATCATGTGTTTGTCTCATATTTGCGCTCACAGAGTTTGTTGGTGGAGGCGCTGAAGAGCTCCAGTTTGGGGCAGTCGCTCAGAAAGTCCCGGGACATTTCCTCCACGTTGTTTTTACTGACGTCCAGGAGTTTGAGCTCAGGCAGAGACAGAGGAGCGGACAGGTCACTGATGCTGTTCCTGCACATAGAGGAACATTTAGAACACCTAGACTCATTCAAACTGTGTACTGCACGGCTCCCTAACGACTCCCACCCTTCCACGAGCAGCTCCTCCAGTTGCCCCATGGCCTCCTCGAGCCGCTGGGGAAACTCCTGGATCTTGTTGAAGGACAGGTTGAGGTGCTTGAGGCTCGGGCAGCGGGACGAGTGGCCGAAGCTCAGCGGCGTTTGGATGCAGTTGCGGGACACGTTGAGCGTGTTCAGTGCGGGCAGAGTCAGCAGCTCCGCGGGGAAACTGTCCAGCTGGTTTCCCTGGAGGTCCAGACGAGTCAGGCACCTCAGACTCTGGGAAAGAAAATAATAGAGGAGAAAATATGGTTTATGGAAATGTGAGTCAGTCACTAAACTAAACCTGAATTAGGGACGTGGCAAGCGTTTATAAAGATTCAAGATTTTTTATTTGTCAAACCATGTGAATGATTTGAAATTATATTTCTCTCATCCTTGATTGTGGAGCGGGGTGTGGGGGAAGAGGGGTGGGAGGGAGGGCAGGGAGTTCAGCTTCCCGATGGCCTTGTGTATGAAAGTGTTCTTAAGTCGACTGGACCTGGCCCGTAGATTCCGCAGTCTCCTCCCTGAAGGCATTACTCTGAAGAGACTGTGTGATGGGTGCGTAGGGTCCCTGGTGATTCTGACGGCTTTGCGGGTGAGACGGGTGGAGTACATGTCCTTAATGGAGGGGAGAGGAGCTCCACAGATCTTCTCCGCTGCTCTCACGACGCGCTGGAGGCTCCTTCGGCAGGACGCAGTGCTGGCGCCGTGCCACACAGTGATGGAGCTGGTCAGGATGCTCTCTATAGTCCCTCTGTAGAAGAACCACACAGTGATGGAGCTGGTCAGGATGCTCTCTATAGTCCCTCTGTAGAAGAACCTCACAGTGATGGAGCTGGTCAGGATGCTCTCTATAGTCCCTCTGTAGAAGTTGAACATAACGGAGGCTGGGACTCTAGCTCTTCTTAACTTGCGGAGAAAGTAGAGACGCTGATTACTTTTCTTGACCAGTGATGTAGTGTGTATGGTCCAGGAAAGGTTCTCTGTGATGTGCACACCCAAGAACTTAGTGCTGGTCAACCTCTCCACTGCAGCACCATTGATTGTTAGAGGAGCAGCTGGACCCGCGCTCTTCGAAAGTCCACAACAATCTCTTTTGTCTTCTCCACATTTAGAGAGAGGTTGTTCTGTGTGCACCACATGGCCAGACTGCTCACCTCACTCCTGTAGTTTGACTCGTCTCTGTTGTTGATGAGACCCACCACTGTTGTGTCGTCTGAAAACTTGATAAAGAGGTTTGAGTCGTACTTTGGAGCGCAGTCATGGGTCAGCAGAGTGAACAGGAGGGGGCTCAGCACACAGCCCTGCGGAGCCCCCGTAAAGTTGGACAAAACCGGGACGAAACCCTGACTAAACGGGGATTAACTTAATAATAACAGCTTGTACCTGGCAGAGCTGCGAGGGGAACTCCAGCAGGCTGTTGTGGCTCAGGTCCAGCCTCTCCAGGTGCTCGAGCTGCTGCTGCACCGAGCCGACGTCCATCAAACAGCTGAGAGAGTCCAGCTCGTTCCCCGACAGGTCCAGGAGCCGGATGCGGTCGCGCTCTCTGGGGGACGAGGCCTCGCTGAGAGAGGAATTGTTGAAACCTTTTTGCATTGATCCAGCACGACCGTATTTCCTCGGTGTTGGTTCAGGATGATCCGTCTCCGTGGCCCCACTCTGTTAAAACAAGGCACATGCTGCGACAGTCAGTCAAATCAATCGCCAAACAAAGGTCCAGTAGCAGAGAAATCCGACTTGGACACAGGGCGGCGCTCGCTGTAACCAAGACGAGTGAGAGGAGGGCATTTCTAGAAACAAAATCAGGTATAGCGCCTTTAAGGAATAGTTGTGGGGAAGAAAAGTTGCAATGGCAAACTGATTTTACGTAGTTTCAATTGCAACATCCTGGGGGGACTGATATGATAACTCTGTTTCTCTATAACCACAATAGCAAACAGGAAGTATAATGTCTTCTTGCATAAAGGTTGCATAAAATACGTTTGGACTTTTGAGCATTTAACAACAATGGAAAACAGGAAAGGAATTCAGCCCTAATTTCTGTTTAGTTTTAGTTTATTTGAGCAGTACATATTGTGCTCAAAAGGAGTGGGCTGAAGCAAAAAGCTTATGAGCGCCCCCACCCCCAAGTGCAATAAATAAAAAAATAACATTTCAAAACATTTCAGCAGCTACATTTGTACAGACCAACTTACAAACTTACAAAAAAATATATATATATTAACTGTTTATATCATTAATTGGAACAACGCACAATCTTGTTTCATGTACGATGTCTAGTGCAGAGCAAGTCAAAAAATGTGATCCTTAATATATTTCTTTCAGATTTTTACCCTTGATAACCGAGAGTTACTTTTATGTTATAAAGGTACATTAATAGATATTATCCTCCGAGATCTTGATACTTCCCAGTTGTCATTACCATTCTCAGTATAATTTTAATTTGGGTTTAATTATCATCATCATTATTATTATCATTATTATTATTATACATTTATTTAATTGAGTTATATGTGGGGCGACGGTGGCGCAGATGGTAGAGCGGGTCGTCTCATGATCGGAAGGTCGGGGGTTCGAATCCCGCCTCCTGAAGGTGCACATTGTCGTTGTGTCCTTGGGCAAGACACTTCACCCTCCTTGCCTCCAGTGTCTGCGTACACTGGTGTATGTATGAGAGTGTGAATGGGCCCCCTATGAGAGACCAACAGGCCCGTTTGGAACCGTTTGGAATCATGAGGCCGTCCTTCCGTGGACCCACCACCTGCAGAAGGAGCCATAGGGGACTGGTGCAATGTGATTTGGGCAGCCCACGACCCGGCAACGGACAAGTGGGAGAAAATGGATGGATGGATGGAGTTATATGTGAAGTATGATGTAGCCCTGCATAGTGTGGTGCATTAAAAAGCCAGAGTGTAGAGCGGGCCAGTTGAAGAGGGCAGTAGCTCCCCATCAACACAGCTGCCCTAACAGCTGATTTTGTAGATGATGTTCCTATGCTGAGTGGTGCATTAACAGACAAGGTTTTGAGCCCGTTGGGAGGATTCCTCTCAACAGATCCATAACCTGCCAACCCTAATTCTCCATTTGTGAATTTGTCTGTGCACATAAAACAGAAATAAAAGGACAGCGCTGAACGTGATCAGATGTGGGTGTCCGACCTCCGCGCTGGCGTGTCTGCGTCGGCTCTGCCTCCGGACCCCCCTCAGCTCCTCTGAAGAGTTACTGTGAGGTTTGGGAGACAACGCCCCAGTCACCGAGTCGCTGCCTGTAAAAAAAACGACAAGAGAAGAGTGGCTTTTCACCAAACAGAACTCTGAAATAAGAGCACAAGGAGTTCCTCTTCAGCAGCTGCAAGTAACAGGTTGGTAAGCTGCGTAACGAAGAGGATTTGAGAGCTGAAATGGTCAGGAATCTGCTCGAGGAGAAGAAGCAGCTCCTGAAGGTGGCGATAAGTGTTTAAAGGCGTGCCCCTCACCGTCGCTCTCCAGGTCGTCGTTGAGGAACAGCCCGTCGTCCGTGGACATGACGCTGAAGCAGGAGTCGTCGCTCTCGTCTGAGATGTAGCCTGAGGTCAGACAGGGGTCGGTGTGCGAGTGCTGCGGCCCCGAGGCGCTCTTCAGACGCTGCAGGGACTGGACGTACCGCGCCAAGCTCACGCCTTTACCTGAGGGAGAGCGAGAGGGAAAGTCCATTTCATACATTCACTTGTTTCAGACTCGCAGTTATTATGGCGAACCTCCTCTCTGCTTTGGGGCTCGAGTAAGAGATCAGTTCAGCACAAAATGTCCATTAGGAGGAGGCAGATGGTTTTATGGTGATCTGTTCTCAGGGTTTCTATGCGTGACAGCCTATATGCCAGTGTGATACCTCATTTGAAAGCTAAGATCTTCTGGTTTCTAAAAATATGTGTAAGATCACAAGTTAGATCACATTTGCCGTTCCTAACCCTAACTCCCTGATCAGGGGGGACGCCGCAAGTAACAGGTTAAGGACTTTCCATGAAATGAAACACTGGTACTGGAAAAAGCAGAAACTCTAACTAAGTCTACTTTATGCAAATTGGGTCCTTACTGTTGAAGCGCGACGTGAAGCTGTTGGCGCGTCCTTTCTCGGCCAGCAGAGCGCTGAGCCAGGCCGCGTCGAGCCGCCCCAGCCTGAAGCCGCCCAGACACAGGGAGGAGCTGTGCAGGTCCAGCCCGAGCCTCCCCAGCAGCTGCACCACCGTGGGCCCGTCCCCGCGCTTCACGCTCACTGTCAGGGCACGACGCAGGTGCTGCTCCTGCGCCCCGCGGGTCAAGAGCAGCTCCACCAGATCCAGAGGCCCGCCCCGGTCACACACCTGGAGGAGAGGAGGCGGAGAGCTCAGGAATACAACCCACCCCCTGCTCAGTTATGCAAATGAGCCGTCATTCCATTCCAACAAAAGCAAAATAACATGCATTTCCATCAAAGTGTGCATGCAAATGATGGCTGTTATTTACCTGGATAAAACAGTCAGCTAAATGGTGCCATTACAGCGTTTAACCAGCAGAGGGCGCACTGTGCATGTATAATCTGACTCGTGGAAGCTTTTGCTTTTCTTGTTTTGTCCCTAACCAGGGACAGGGGCTGCACATTCACCGATATATTTGCTTATATACATCACATCGGCCACCTAGTTATTAACAATGTTTTCTTGAACTGTCCCTGACGAATAATTAAATAAACTTTGTGATAAAGTGGACAATTCAAGCTAAATGTACTTCTTTGAGCTTTAAACCATGCTATAACATTGTTCCCTTGTCAAACGCTTACTTATTTACGACTTTTATTTATTTAACCAGGAAAGTCCCACTGAGATCGGGAATCTCATTGTGAGGGGAGTCCTGGCCCCAGAGCGGAACCTACTGTACATAGTTTTAGTGGTGGAGGAAACCGGAGTACCCGGAGAGAACCCACGCAGACACAGGAAGAACATGCAAACTCCACAGAAAGGCCCCGTCGAGCAGAATAATCTCACGCAGTTTAGAGTAATCCTCGGGCAAAGCTGCTAAATATCGCTGTTTGTTCTTCTACAGCGTCAGCGTTTTGTTCTGTTCTACCTGGATACAAATGTGTCTTTGTTAAACCCAAACCTGTCCCAGGTTTTCCACATTTTAAAAGCCCTAACATTATATCTGCATAAACTACGGCAAGTTTGCTGGGTGGAGGGCCTATTTCTAAGGGCCGAAACCCCCAATTGTAGCCTGAAGTAAAGCACTACTTTCAACAAATGACTGTGTTGTACATCATATATGGCTTCATTTGGTGTTTTGCTAAGACATTTTGAAGAAATTGACAATATTTTTCACATTTTTTAGTAATCTCTGATTCCTATGATGTTATATCTCAATATCATCTTGAGGGCCAGAGGTTCGATAGTGGAGGGCTGGATTTTTTTTTTTAAATAGTTTTTTTTTTAAATAGGTTATTCCTACAGCTGCCAGCAGGAGGAGCCCCAGAGCTCTAGGCCTGTATTTCACTTGGGTCATTTTGACCCGAAAGCCACTGAAGAATTTTGTAAAAAGAAGCAGAAAAAAATATGAATGTGTGGTAATTTTCAGGCTCTTTTTTGAAGTGTACATTTTTCTACATTAGGGTCTTTAAAGGGTGCAAAATTGAAGGACCAGACGAGGGTTAAGTCTATTGTCTATCGTTGCAATGCACTGCTGCGACGTCTGAAAAATATTGTTTGGAGTAAACAAGAGCAAGCGACAGTCAAAGGGAAGACTCCATCAACACAGTCACATGTTCTATTGTTTCCCCACTCACTCTTTATACGATAAATCTATTTCGTAATCCCGTTTCCAAATGTGAAATGGCGCTTGTTTGATTTAAAACACCTCAAGCCAGCAGAAATTTTTTTATATTTCCATCAGTTGTCACTTATGCGAAACACCGAGATGTCAAGCGATGGAAGCGATGGACGTGCGTGTCGTTCTGACCTGGAAGATGAGCGACTCCGTTTTGGTCTTGGTGTTGATGTCCGCTCCCAGTTCGATCAGACACTCGGCCATCGCTGTGTCTCCTTCGACGCACGCCTTTTCCAGCATGGAGTAGTGCAGCTCGGAGTCGCTCCACATCTTCGACAGAGCCAGGCAGACCGTCCTACGCAGCTGCGGGGACAGAGAACACTGGGAAATAAGCTGAGAGAGACTTTACAGGGACACGTTCAATGGCACGGGGTTAAATCTTACCGGACCGCTGCTCTGCTCGGCGCCGCCCTCTCGGAGCTGGCGGAAAACGTGCCGATCCAAGTCGTGTTTCTGGAGCTGAGCCGCCGCGCCCGAACACGCCTCCATCATCCGCAGAGACACCTGGAAACACTGCACAGGCACGAGCGCTGGTGTCACAGGCGAGGCAATTCAAAACAGATCAAATCAATCAATAAAACATCAACATGAAGATAATCAATGACAGTAAAAGGCAAGAGTGCAGATAAAATACTTTCAGTTTTCATCTGCTCGGGTAAAAAGAGCTGTTTTCAGCCTGGATTTGAACATTGTCAGAGTTGAGGCCTGTCTCGCATCCTCATGAAGACTGTTCCAGATTTTAGCTTTAGCCTCAGCGTGTTTAGTCCTGACTCTGGGAACCACCAGGAGACCCCTCCCTGAAGTTCTCAGGGCCCGAGATGGTTCATACGGCTCTAACATGTCAGAGATGGACTTTGGTGCTAAACCATGAAAAGACTTGAACACAAGCAGAGCTGTTTTAAATTCTATTCTCTGAGTGACAGGAAGCCAGTGCAGGGACCGGAGCACTGGACTAATATGGTCGTATTTCCTGGTTCTTGTCAGGACTCGAGCAGCAGCGTTCTGGATGTTCTGCAGCTCTAACAGCTCGTTTAGAAAGGCCAGTGAGCAGCCGTTACAGTCGTCTAACCTGCTGGAGACAAATGCATGGATGAGTGTCTCTAAGTCTGGTTTTGACTCTGATCTTAATGTTCTTCAGATGATTTTATAGATGAGGCACAGAGAGGAACAAAGTGGGCCGTGAAGAGGGGAGAACGTTACAGTTACGGCGCCGAAACACACACCTTGAGCACCATCTCGCTGTCGTCTCTGTACTGGTCCAAGGAGTCGACCGCCACAGACGCCAAAACGGGCAGAATCATCCGCGACAGTTTCTTCTTCACGACCAGGTGGTTCAGCAGCGTCAGGCCCCAGAAGTGGATCTCTGAAGACGAGGACAAAACGTCACATCGGGAAAACATACAATGGATATCACAGACTCTGTACCTCTGTCCTGGCGGAACATCTGCAGCGTGTGGAGGACCGTGTCTATCGCCCCCTGCTGGCAGAGGAGGTCCACTGCACCGGAGCAGTCGGCCAGAGCAGACAGCACCCTCAGCCCCACTTTCTGAATGGACGGGCTGCTGATGAACTGGGAACCAAACACACGAGACTTCATTGATGGCCTTCTTTTATATATCTTAGGGTAGAGCGAGTAGAGCTGGGCAAAAAAACAAATCTCACTTTTCTTATAAAAAAATTGATTTACGATTTGATTCCCCCCCTATTTAAAACAAAATAACTGCTGACTGTAAATATATATTAAATACATTTATTTATTTTATTGTTTTTAGTTAAAGTGCATAAACAAACCCAAACATAGAAAAGGCAATCACTGTAAAAAAAAAAAAAGGGACATTTGCTGTTTTTAACCCAGACTGGTAACACTTAATAACTACACATTATTTAGCCTCAATAAATGATGAATTAACACTTAATTCATCATGGACTAGATGGAGTTTAAAAATTATTTGCTCCAGCCATGTCCTAATGTGTAGAATGAGCTCAGACCTGTTCACCACACCTGCCTCTAAAACCCTTCACTGTCATTCGGGTCCGAAGTCCCGTCATGCACGAGCTTAACATAGAGACTGCAGTTGCGCGTAAGACCTGAGGTGGCAGTAGCGAGTATAAAAACTTGCATCTAGTTCCTTTAAGTGTGACTAACACTTAATAACTACTTACAGTTATAGCCTAATTCATGAATAGTTCGTCACATACTTCACTTATCCATTGTTAAGTAGTTATTGAGTGACTGAATAGAATGGAAACATTAATTAAAAGTGCTACAACCTGGAAACTCTCCACAGTGTGGCTTCAACCTGGCTGTTCAATCTGGGCAAGACCATAAAAACTTTCATGAGATGTTTGGGCATTTTATAAAACTTCCACCTTCGTATTGGAGCAGTCATGCGGCGTCGGAACTTCCTGAACAGGTGGAGCCACATTCTTTAACTCTGCTGCTTGGATATCTGTCATTGTTCAGCTCCATTCATGACGTATCCAGCGCAAACAAGTGCCTACAGTTCCGCTCCATGTATCAGTGATCTCATTACCGCAGTGTCTGTGAACTGCTGCGTGTTTTCTGAGAGGCTAAAGTAAATGGGTGATACTGTAGGATTGTGTATAGTCTGGGCCGCAGATGAGGTTTATTCAATAATGCGGTCGGGTAGATGAGGAAGCAAAACAATGTCTGTATCTGAAGTGAAGAAAATCTGATTTGATACATTAGAGTCAAGCATTAATTCAACTCGAGCCAATTTGTGAGATCGTAGGATTAAGAGGTTTTCTCTGGAGGCTGTGGCTGTGGTTCTCGACTGGAATAAAGTGTCTGTTCCTCAGCAGTTCAAGTATCTCTGGATTTTGTTGATATTGTGAGGTGGATCGGGGCAGAGTCTGCAGTGGTGCTGTGTCGGACTGAAGAAGGAGCTGAGCTGAAAGGGAAAGCTCAGATTTTTTGGGTTCATCGATGTTCCTGTTCTCACCTGGGGTCATGACCATGTTCTGGGGCAAAACTCCGAGTTTTGTAACAGTCACTCCGGGCACCACCAGTCATTCACGCACACACGTCCATCCTCCTGCCCTACATTTGACCATTACATACAGTGACCTATAGTCAGAGAGCATTACCTCATCTGTTCCTTAGATAACCAGTCATGTAATCTATGGAGATGTCCTTGTCCATGGCGTCTCATGTCTCTGCTGTGTCTGTGCTTTTCATCTTTGCATCAATACAAGACTACTTTGACCATTACCTCATCGGTTACACCATCGGTCCACTCTGATACAGTCTGTTTGTGTAAATACTGTGTCCTGGCTCTGGACCGACCTGTGCCAAATGTCTCTCCATAGGCATATGTCAAATAAACCTGCACGCTTAATCCAAGACAGTTTTCATTCTACTTAGACCAAACCACAATGTTTCCATAACACAGAGAGGACGAGGGACTCGGCCCCAAGGAGCTTTTTTAAGGATTTAGACGTGATTTCCTGCCTTCTGAGGTGTTACATGAATAAGATTTATACAAATATATTCACCAAAAAAAAAAATCATATGGCCTTTTTGATGTTATCAAAATTAGAACTTTGGGTTTACTTTTTTTTTTACTTTTTGTGGCATTGCTCATAAATGTGTAATGAGCCCAATCTCTTTTGGGCCTAACGTTCCTTCCAAAAAGGGCTGAAGGACCGGACAACACTGACCTTAGAAATTAGACACACATTATTATATTATTATTGGTCCATGAAAACATTTTAACAGGAGATGAGATGAGGAGATAGAGATGTTAAATAAAAGTATTTTTAATTTTTTTAAAGGGAGTGGGCGACAAATGTCAGGAAGGGGGAGGTCCTGTGATTCTCCTCGCGTTCGCTTGACTCTGACGATACTTCAAAAAACTTCATTAAAACTAAGGTCAATGAATACATAAATCGTGTATAATATACATGTATTAATGTACTTGAATCGAGACGGAGGACAGTGTAAAACCACACACCTTGCCCCTCATTACTCTCGCTGCATATAAACGACTTACCCGGTTGAGCGCCTCGAGGAAGAGCGTGTGCGCGCCCTCCACCACACACTGGTTCTTCAGCACCTTCAGAGACACGTCGGCCATGTCGGGGTCAGACACCGAGCCGCTGCTTTCCCTCAAACTCCGGTCTGGAAACATTCACGGGGAAACTCTTACACAAACCGGTGCCGGGTCGGGAAAATGCAGAGATAACGAATGTCACGTAAAGAAACTGAATCTGCTGGTCTTTATCTGCTGTCGTTGGAGCGCTCACTGGGAATCTACAGTATTTCAAAGCGTGTAAAGCGACCGCTGATGTGAAAAATAACCAAATATCGGCCTGATATATCGGCCCCACTTACCCTAATCTCCCGCTCTTTCAGTCCACTGGCTCTTTGGAAAATGTAGTTCTAACGCGTTTAAATGCAATTTATCGGCGGCTTAGTTATATAAGTCGAGCAAGTTTTTATCAACTACCGGTTTTAACCAAAGTAAAGCCTTTTTTAAATCGCACCGACCTTGGAAAGACTATTCATGCTTTTATCAGTTTACGAATAGACTATTGCAATGCCCCCTCCTGGAGCCGCCGCCTTAACGTGGTGGAGGGGTTTGACCTGAATGATCCTGGAGCTCTGTTGTCGGGGTTTCGTGCCCCTGGTAGGGTGTCCCAGGGCAAACAGGTCCTATAGGTGACGGGTCAGACAGAGAGCGGTTCAGAAGCCCCTTATGACAGACCAACAGGCCCGGTTAGAACCATGAGGCCGTCCTTCTGTGGACCCACCACCTGCAGGGGGCGCCATAGGGGCTGGTGCAATGTGAAGTCCTTTCCTCCCTCCACCGGCTCCCAGTATCTTTCAGGATTGATTTTTAAAATGTTGCTTTTTGTTTTTAAAGCCCTAAACGGCCTGCTGGAAGTCCCAGGAGCCAAGTACAAACACTGGGGCGATCGGGCCTTTTCAGTCGCTGGGCCCAGACTCTAGAACAAGCTGCCCCCCCCCCAACATGCAGCAGCACTGACTTAGACTGGCTTTTAATACTCGGTAATGTGGTGACATTTTATCTATATTATCTATTTTATGTTTTATCTGATTTTATTTTATTGTTGCTTACGTAATTGTTTTTATTCTCATTGTGTTTTACTGTAAAGCACTTGAGTCACCTTGAGTGTTGTAAAGGGCTTTATAAATAAATATTGATTGATTGATTGTTATATAAGTAAGAAATCCTCTCAGGGGAACAGCAATTTTAAAGGGATATTTCAGAATTTTTGATATAGGGACTCATTTCCTAGTTATCCAG
Organism: Proterorhinus semilunaris; assembly: GCA_021464625.1. NCBI lineage: Eukaryota > Metazoa > Chordata > Actinopteri > Gobiiformes > Gobiidae > Proterorhinus > Proterorhinus semilunaris. Next base: position 3,647,838 of record CM038356.1, on the reverse strand, counting down.
AGTGTTGTAGATGTGTTTTTTTTTTTTCTTAAATCCATGCAGTTCTTATATTTAAGGAGTCTAGTGGCGCTAGGCTAATGCAAGGCTAAAGCATTTCTATGGTATCAACAACCCTGCATTAAAAACAGTCTGACCCGCTCCACTGTGCACCTGAGGCAAATCACTTATAACGCCAGACTAACGATATAAATGTCTGTGTTAATAGAATAATTTTTGAAATATAACTGACCTTGTATCACATGAATTACCGCATTTTGAGGGACTATATTCTAGCAGATCACTCCGCCGCTGCGTAGCTTACAACCACGAAGCTGATGCTGCTCAAATATAAGTTATTTTAAATGCAAAATGGTTATAATTATTATTTCGACACAGACGTTTATATCGTTAGACTGGTGTTATAAGTGATTTTCCTCAGGTGCACTGTGGAGCGGGTCAGACTGTTTTTAATGCAGGCTAACTGATACCATAGAAATGCGTTAGCCTAGCATTAGCCTAGCGCCACTAAGCTCTTCAAATATAAGAACTGCATGAATTTGAAAAAAAAATATCTCCAGACATCAACAACACTCTGGATAACTAGGAAATGAGGCCCAGTGTCAAAAATCCTGAAATATCCCTTTAAGATGTTTTCATTATAAAACCACAGGGCTGATGCAGCGTTAAAGCCAGAGAATGAAAGAAGAAGGACCTTGTGTGTGTGTGGATACCTGGGCAGAGGAAGACCAGACTGGCCTTGAGAGCCTCCTCCTGAACATCAGGCTCGAAGTTATGAGCCTTCATCGTGAGGAGGACCTGCCCCATCGCCATGTTCAGCTCGTCCAGACTGACGCTCCTGCAGCAAACGACACACGGGTCACACCAGAGTCGGCCAGAACCTGAAGCTCTGAAGGACTAAAGCGGAACAAGCGAGGGCTCCATACCGTCCCTGGAAGAGCAGGCTGAGCAGTTTGCAGGCGCTGACGGACACCTCTGTGGAGTTCAGATGCTTCTTCATCATTTCCACTAAGTTTACGTGGAGTCCGCTGGAGAGGAGCAGCATGCGCATTTTTCCTGGAATAGAACAGACAATATAACCACATGCCCGAGTATTGCATTGCAGGGACTACAGGTGCTTTGCGTGATGTGTGAGCGCTCACTCTTGTGCGCGAGGAGCGCGGTGATGGCGCTGGTCGCCGCCTGAAACACTTTGGTCGACGAGGAGTGGAGTAACATGGTCGCCATCAGCTGCCTGTGAACCGGAGTCCTGCGAAACACACGAGGTCGAATTCAGATGGACGACGGAGGGATGTGCACCTCAGGGAATGAGGGAGGGAGGTTGAACTGGGGAGTGTAGGGGAGCACTTTGTTTGGAGATGATAAAACTGAGGAAGATTAAAGTCAATAAGAAAAACTATATTATAACGAATCCCAGTGTACAGTCGGCCAGAAGTTGCAAAAATTGTACTTGAAGACATGATGCAAAATGAGTAAATAATCCAACACGTAATAAGACTTTATAAGTAATGCACAAATGCAACAAAAACAATAACAAAATGAAAATGATAAATAAAATACATCAGATCGTTGTGTTTCAATAAGAAATTAAATCTTGTATAAAGTTAACTTAGGGTGCTAGTTATTTCTTAAATACAAAAATGGAGCAGTAAATCGGGAAATAAACTGTCTGGAAGGCGTTGTTCTTGTTTTTTTTTAATGTCAATCTGAATCGTTTTCCATCATGTCGTTCGAATAACGTAATAGCACATTTGATACAGTAGGAGGCGACATGCTCCGTACGTTGGGTAGTTAACAGAAGAAGAAGACGCTTTCCGGAAGTCAGAACGTTTAGCTTTTAGCATTTAGCATGTAGCATAACAACAGCAGCATCACGTTTACGACAGCTTTTTACCAAAGTAGGATTAGCACAGTTTGGTGTTTAAAACGCCTGGACAAATTGACTAAAGCAGAAACATTTAATATCGTTGATGAAAACGGGACGACTAAAGTAGGTAGGTCTACTATGGTTTCATAGACGACACATTGGCGCTTTGATTTTATTTATTTATTGTTATTTAAGCAAAACTGTTACACAATACGGCCCAGCCCTGTGTGAGAGGAGTGAGGCTGCATCGGATTTATTTCCTTACAAACAACGAAAGTTACTGAATTAACCTCTTAACCCCCTCCTGAACCGAGCACATTTTCTCCAGTTTGGCTTTACCCAACTCTAAAAGCTTCTTGGAAAAAGGGTCATTATAGCAACGAAAACGAGGATGAAGATGCTACAAAAACGCTTCAAAAAAACAATGAAAAAAGCCATAACAAAAGCGATAAATGAGCGACAAAAACGTGCAAGAAACGTGAAAAAAAAACGCTGCAAAATGCGCTCAGTTAAGGTCGGGCGTAAGAGATTAAAATTTCGTGGTCCAAACTAATTCCTAACTTTCCTAACATATCTTTAGCTTCAAGGTTCAACTTAGGGCTGGGCGATTTTGAAAAAAAATTATAATCACGATTATTAGGGACGTGTTTTTAGGCACGTTTCACAACTCGCAGGTCACTTCACTGTCACAGAAATGCAAGTCAACTCGCCTGCATGTTCATGAAATGGATACGAATGCTTTATGATTAGTTGCAAAGGTTTTTTTTTTTTCCCCACAAACGTCTGAGTTTAGAATATGTTAAAGTTGGAAAAAAACAAATTTAGTTTCACTACTAGAAAAAGGTGTAGTGCCTTTTAGGTAAAATCATTAGCATCTGCATCATCACCGAAAATGGTCCATATTAGACCTGATGTTGTTTAGCGTTGAATCTCATTGTTTTCTCTGTTGTCTCTGTTTAGAGCTGAGACGGTCACCACCCTGTGAGATTTTAAAAATGTCTAAAGGCCAAACGCTGAGAGCTTTGGTGACTGAGCGTCTGTCTGCGGCGGCTGAAGACATATTTGTGTTGTTTGAAACGACAATAGTGGAGTATGAGGAGGAACTGCGTTGGTCCAAAGAGGAGAACCGGAGGAAACAACAGCTCCTGGACAAGGTTATGAGCCCGAGAGTCGAAATAGTCAGAGGGAATTTCCAGATCCCATCAACAAGTCCCGATCCCGGTCCGAACCAGGAAATCCCAGAGACTCCACAGATTAAAGAGGAACAGAGCGTCAAACAGGAGGACGAGCAGCTGCCAGTGTAGGCCCCGCCACTTTCAACACAGGACCAATATTTACCCTAGATTTTCAAATGTATCTAAATGACACTTATTTTTCAGGATTGTTCCAGAGTCCAGTGCAGTCTGTGCGAAGACTGAAGACTCCTCAGAGCTTCCACAAAGTCAAACTGAGGACCAAGAGGAAACGCAGAGAGAAAACATCAGCTCAGAGCCACATTTCCACACCGAGACTGAGGGACACACTGAGCACTCGTCTGACACTGACAATCATGATGCCTGGGATCCTCCATTCGGGTGCTCAGCTGCACAGATGGATACAGAGGCTCACGGAGGCCACTACAACCAAGTCCAGTTCAGTGACAGAGGCACTGAACTGTCCACCCAAAACACGTCTGCACCAGAGACCACTGTCCTCAGTCACATGTCAGGAGCTGACGAAGGGGCAGAGAGGAAGAAACACCAGTGTAATGTTTGTAACAAGAGATTTTACACAAATCACGCAGTACAAACACACATCAGAGTTCACACAAAAGAGAAACCTTACAGCTGTTCAATCTGTTATAAATCATTTTCTACAAACTCTAGTCTAATTCGACATACAAGGATACACACGGGCGAGAAACCGTACCACTGCACAGTCTGCGTAAAATCCTTTTCCGATCAGAGTAGTTTGGCAGTACACAGAAAAAGGCACACAGGTGAAAGACCATTCAGCTGTCCAATGTGTGAGAAACAATTTCTCATCAAAGGTAATTTAGAGGAACACAAAAGACGACACACGGGTGACAAACCGTTCGGCTGCTCGTTCTGTGATAAAAGATTCGTAACCAAACAAAGTCTAACTGAACATGAAAGACGGCACACTGGAGAAAAACCTTACCGGTGTTCCGTCTGTACGAAATCGTGTGCCTCGATCGGTGCTTTGAAATATCACACAGCAACACACACGGGCGACAAACCACACGGCTCAAGAAAACGCACGAGCGCCCGCAGAGGTCGGAGTCGCTGAGGGATTCCAATGTTGAATAGTTTCTTGCTTGATGAAAACGTTTGATTGACATGGCCCAATAATCGTCACGGGACTTTATAATCGTCAGGTTTACTGCAAGTTCTTTGGCAGAAACAGAACCCAGTTTCAACGGAAGGTTTGTGTTTGTTAAAGGAAACGGGAGGAAAGGTCTTTCTAAGTTCATGGATCAGCTTCATGTGTTTATTGTTTGTACTGAAAGAGGCGTTAAAAAAGTATGTGATCATTAAAGTTGCAATAAAGCATTACATCCGACTCACTGCTACTGTACCTGTATGAAACCCTGCATTATTAGGAAAACCTGTTTTTAGTTTGAGGACAGATGACAGAGCGATGAATCTGGTTAATCTTTTATCCTAAGTTTACCTCGGGCGCATTGACCCATCGGTGGCACTGTAATGTTTTGTTGATATTGTGTAACATGAGAAATGTCTGAGGAATAACAAAAAAGGACTTAAATAAATTATGCAAAATACATAAATGATCTAACAATACACAAATGCAAAAAATAACAAAATAAAAAACAATAAATAAAATATATGGAGATCTCTGTGGTTCAATTATCAAACTCAAGTGCGATTAAGTTGCAGTGATATTTTTTGCTTAAATACACACAAAAAAAGTCCAGAATTTATATCGTGCGAATAATGTAATAGCACATTTGATACAGTAGGAGGCGACATGCTTCTTACGCGGGGTAGTTAACAGAAAAAGAAGACGCCTTCCGGAAGTAAAAGAGTTTAGCATTTAGCGTTTCGACCACACACTGGTCTTCTTCAGAGCCTCTGACGTTTCGACCAGTGTGTGGTCGAAACGCGTCCCTCCTAATAAAGGACTTTTATCTTTAATCATCAGAGTGCCTTGGATTTTTTGCCACACGCACCCCATTATTTAAGGCAAAGTTCTTTACGACATATTTGTGTTGTTTGAAACAACAATAGTGGAGTATGAGGAGGAACTGCGTTGGTCCAAAGAGGAGAACCGGAGGAAACGACAGCTCCTGGACAAGGTTATGAGCCCGAGAGTCGAAATAGTCAGAGGGAATTTCCAGATCCCATCAACAAGTCCCGATCCCGGTCCGAACCCGGAAATCCCAGAGACTCCACAGATTAAAGAGGAACAGAGCGTCAAACAGGAGGACGAGCAGTTGCCAGTGTAGGCCCCGCCACTTTCAACACGTCACAGGACCAATATTTACCCTAGATTTTCAAATATATCTAAATGACACCTATTTTTCAGGTTTGTTCCAGAGTCCAGTGCAGTCTGTGCGAAGACTGAAGAGTCCTCAGAGCCTCCACAAAGTCAATCTGAGGACCAAGAGGAAACACAGGCTCATGGAGGCCGCTACAAGCAAGTCCAGATCAGTGACAGAGGCACTGAACTGTCCACCCAAAACACGTCTGCACCAGAAACCACTGTCCTCAGTCACATGTCAGGAGCTGACGACGGGGCAGAGAGGAAGAAACACCAGTGTAATGTTTGTAACAAGAGATTTCACACAAACTTCCTATTATTAACACACATTAGAGTTCACACAGAAGAGAAACCTTACAGCTGTTCAATCTGTAATAAATCATTTTCCATAAAAGCAAATCTACTTCGACATAAAAGAACACATACAGGCGAGAAACCTTAAAAATGCGCAGTCTGTATGAAATCATACAGACTTCATGTCAATCTGTGAGAAAACATTTATCCTCAAAAGTAAATTAGATCTACATAAGAGACGACACGCGGACGAAAGACCTTTCAACTGTTCAGTCTGTAAGAAATCTTTTACAAGTAAATATACTTTGAAATATCACAACAGAACACACACTGGTGAAAAGCCATTTAGCTGCTCATTCTGTGATAAAAGATTTGTAAAAAAAACAGTCTAAATGAACATATAAGAAAACACTGGAGAAAAACCTTACGAGTGTCCATTGTGTACGAAATCACAGTGCACCTGAGGCAAATCATTTTTGAAATATAACTGACCTTGTATCACATGAATTACCGCATTTTGAGGGACTATTTTCTCGCAGATCACTCCGCCGCTGCGTAGATTACAGCCACGAAGCTGATGCTGCTCAAATGTTAATGTTAATGTTATTTTAAATGAAATATGGTTAAAATTATTCTATCGACACAGCCATTTATATCGGTAGTCTGGTGTTATAAGTGATTTATCTCAGGTGCACTGTGGAGCGGGTCAGACTGTTTTTAATGCAGGGTTGCTGATACCATAGAAATGCTTTAGCCTAGCATTAGCCTAGCGCCACTAGACTCTTCAAATATAAGAACTGCATGAATTTAAGAAAAAAATATCTCCAGGCATCGACAAAACTCTGGATAACTAGGAAATGAGGCCCAATGTCAACAATCCTGAAATATCCCTTTAAAGCAACATTTGTATTCCGGTACATTGCACAGTGGAGGAGCAGACCTCACTTTGTGTTATACGGCATCTTAGTTTAGTTTAGTTTATTTGAGCAGTTAACATTCTGCTCAAGAGGGTCTTTCTCTGACGATGAACCAAAGGACAGGATTTGGTGGAATATTTGACCAGAGCAATTTTTTATTTCAGTGATGAAGCTGTAGCTGTGGAAGGTAAATCTGAAACAGCTTTTTATCATCGTCGGTTTTCTGTGTGGCTTCATATCGTTATCGTGGTTCATGTTATTAAAGTCGTCGGCTGCCGTAGTGTTTTTGTAGTCCAATACTATACGAGTGATGTAGTTTTTATGAAACAGCTGTTGGTGATGTCACTTCCCCTTCGTTGCGGAAGGTCGGATCGGGCAAACAGCTCCTAAGCTCTAGTTCCTAACTACATAGGGATCTAACAGTTGAGCTTGAGCTACATGTATTTATTTGTTATAATGAAAAACACATTAAAATAAGTACGTGGTCAATAAAGTTGCAATAAAACATTAAATCTGACTCACTGCTACCTGTATGAAACCCTACAAATGCATTGTTCTAATCACCCCATCTGTTTTATCTTTAGTTTGAGGACAGACCGGCTCTTGTGACAAATCTGTTTTATCTTTTATCCTAAAAGTACCTACAGACCCATCAGAGCTAATGCTGTGTTGATATTGTGTAACGTGAGAAAAGTCGGGCGCTGCACCTCTGGTTGCGCTCCTCGTCGGACTGGTCCATCCCGGCCCCGTGCAGTAACAGGCTGTGCGCCGCCCAGCTCGCCGCTTCCTGGAAAACACCAGAGGAATTCATTTTTCAATCTGGCGACGTCAGGCCACAGAGGAGGAGTTGTGCAACAGCGAAACCACGAGTGTATTATGATTATGTCACACAATGCACAAAAGAAAGTCCATCCTTTGGCAAATGAAAGGATTAAGTTAACTGGATGTTTGGAGAAGAGCCAGTTTCATCTCGGTGCGTAATAAGATTTGATCAATACAACTTTAAATTAACCATGAATTTATGAAAGCTGACATTTGCTGAATAAAAGACCTATATGTGCACTGTTGAATAAACTAATTACGGCGAGAAGGTAGGACGTTAAAATGAGTTTGGACCAAATAATTTGTAAACAAAAATAAGTCTCATACAGCTTCTTTAATCTTTCATCTTTCTGTACAAAATGTAAGAAAAAAACGTTTTGGTCAAAAATCGCTGATACGACAGAACTCGTCAATACTTTTCAGAGAAAGATACTTTTCAAATATTGTGCAAACCTACAAGGCTTTGATCCACCAAGTACTATTTTAATGTGTGGGGTTTAACTCTACAGCCAATAATCTCAAGAGAAAAAGAAAGTTAAACCCAGGCTAATCTGTGGGTGAAGTGTCTTGCGCAAGGGCACAAGAGAAGGTTTTGCTACATCTCTGTACAAACTGAACTGCTGGTGTTCTGAGCTACGGTGATGCTTTCTTAGCTATTTTCTTTTAGGTTTCATCGATATTTATTTTGAAGAAAACACTAAACAGTTGTGCCAGTTCCAAATCCAGGTAAATGCTGAGCTGTGTTGAGATTAATGACATTATGTGGCCTGAAAAGAGAACGTTATTTACAGACTTTAAATACTGTAGGACTTAATATTACTCTGTTTTATCAGTGACTCTTACATCTACAGGTGAAACTGGGAAAATTACAATATTGTTAAAAAGTGCATTCATTTCTGTTATCCCCGTCATTCAGGAATTATGGCACCGCTTGAGAAAACCCCAAATTAAAAATCTCAGAAAAATTTGAATATTTAGAACATTTTAAGTTGAATGACAGAAATAAATGAGCGTTTGTAAAATATTCTGATTTTCCGAGTCTCACCTGTATCTGTGCTTACACATCTAGCCTAAAACATTTAATGAACAAAAGTGAAATATTGTCTGCTTCAAGCCGTGACCTCTGACCTGCACAGAAGGAATCTCCGCGTGGAGCTCCAGCGCGCTGCAGCAGATCTCCATCCAGCTCAGCCTCAGATGGTGCACCTCCCGTGGGCTGCGCTGCTCCAGCTCCTCCCCCTCCTCCAGACCCTGAGCCGCCACGGCCTGGTTCTGCACGATCGTCGCCGCTGCAATCGCAAATGAATGCTTTGAAATGCGTAAGGCAGTGCAGGGGACGGGACCTTCCAAAAACTTCCAACTTTCCATTCCATGTTGAGATTTTTTTAACTACTTTTCTCCCTTAACGTCTTAGTTTTAATGTCAGAGTAAAACAATAAAGTCACCTACTGCGATGCTTATTTTATGACATTTTGTCTGCAAGCGAGCTGACAGTTTCCTGGAAATAATTATGAATACGCGGCACGGTGGCACAGCGGTTAGCGCCTGTGCTTCACAGCTAGAAGGTCCGGGTTCGATTCCCACCAAGGCCCGGTTTGCATGTTCTCCCCGTGTCTGCGTAGGTTTCCTCCGGGTACTCCGGTTTCCCCTACCACTAAAAACATGTACAATAGAAGCCCCTTATGAGAGACCAACAGGCCCGGTTAGAACCATGAGGCCGTCCTTCTGTGGACCCACCACCTGCAGGAGGAGCCATAGGGGGCTGGTGCACGACTCGGCAACGGACAAGTGGAAGAAAATGGATGGATGCCAAAATCCCCCCTGATTTTTTTTCTTATAAAAATCGTATAACTGATATAAATATAACAAAACCATACATTAAAATGGTCTCGATTCATATGGTGCTTTTCCACCTACATCCGGCAGAGCGATTTACAGCACGGAGCCCCTCACCCATTCACACTCTCATTCATACACCAATGTACGCAGGTACTGGAGGCAAGCTGGGTGACGTGTCTTGCCCAAGGACACGACAACAGGGTCGTGATTCGAGTCAGGATTCGAAACTAACTAGCGCCCCTCTAGCTCTATGGCTCTATCCTTGATGCAGATATTGTCGCAATTTTTCCCCAATCTACCTGCAATGTCTCGCCTTATACTTTTTTTTTACTGCAAATGTAATCATTCTATAACATTTTAGCCCGAGACAAAAGCATCGGGCCATTGCAAACAAAGGTCTTACCCTTATGTAACACGGTGGGCGAATTATCTGATAAAACAAGTATCTAATTTAATTTCTGAAGTCGCTGAAGAATAATCAGTGTCAGTGACGTCAATCGCTGCTGGAGTAATTGTATCAACTGTATGAATGCGGTGAACAGGAACAGAGGGCAACTGTTTCACAAAGATTGTAATGAAAAGTAATTGGATCATGCATTCTTTTCATGTCACATACGTAGCTGCGTACAGGGTGAAGCGGCTCAACTTCTCCCAGGACTCGACTCATTTTGGTCTACATACATTGCAGACAAATCGGTCGATGTTTTCTATAAAGCCTTTTACAAAGAGCTTACCGGTGAAACTAGAATGAACCTATTAGAAGAGAACAATAGTAAGCAGGGCTGGACTGGGAGTACCGGGAGTTTTCCCAGTGGGCCGACAAACTTTGGGCCGGTTGAGTTGGGTGCCATTTTAAAAAGGCAAAGAAGAAGCCGTACCATTCAAATACACAACCTGAACATCCGCGGCGCAATCTGTTAGCACCTCTTTTGTTCGGGAACACAGCACAGGGCCCAAAATGCAGCCCTGGGGAACTCCACGCAACAGAGAGGCAGCAGTTAAGTCGCAAATAAACGACTTATTGCGCAGCGCTTTTGTATTTGACCGTAACCATTTGACTAGGATCAGACTGTTCTGTTCTTAGGGACTTTGTCTCAGTTTCTATTCATAGCTTTTAGACAAATGGGTCACAGTTATTCACAGCGTTGGCCTCCTGATGCAGAAGAGTATTTATAAACAGCACGGCTCAGGTCTGGGGTGTTTCCATGATACGCAATGGACTGAGGAAAAGAGTCTCAATCTCTTTATTAATGATTATGCATGATGTGTCGACTTTGGGGATTCATAGCGGCAAGTCAAAATCTATGATATCGAATGACACAGTGGGCAACTTTTGAACAGACAATGTGAAGAGTTTCAGCAAAAACTGCAGGTAATTTTTTTTTTTTTTACTTCTGGTGTAAAATAGTTAATTTTCCAATAAATATAGGTTTAATGCCAATTAGAACCCATTTGAATGACATTTAAGGCCTTATATTTGGCACAGTTCATCTAAAGGCTCCAGTAGTAAAAACTCGTGATCTAAAGTCAAAGAGCGGAGGGCACGTTAAAACATTTCACGCGTCGAACGTGAGATGATTTAAGAAGCTGCAGTAGAACTGAACTAATAAGCGAAGTCGTAATCTCGTAGTGCGCTTCCGGTCAAAGGTCAATCGGGATAAAAGCGCCGTCTCCAAGTAAACCCAATGTAAAATATGCATAAATAAAGATTCTCTTACAGGCATGAAAACTGTGGTACATTAACAGATCATCAAAATATATCGAGGGTGAGTATCTGTGCTTCCACAAAAACGTTGGTCAAATATATTAGTTTTACTTTACAATTGCAGGAGCACAAGCTAAATTAAATGTTGACTTTTTGGGTGGGGGGATAATTCTTTCCTGACAATTACACACTATATATAAATTGTACAATAGAAAAGCAGAAAGTAAGTCATCTTTACTTTTACACTACACAATTTACCGTGTGTATCGAGTGTGTGACTCACTGAGGTTGGCGAGGCAGGTCAGCGCAGCCGTCAGCAGGACCGCGTTGGCCGGGAACGTCTCGCAGGCTCGGATCGCCACTCGCTGCACGCCGTTCACCACCAGGATGCTGTAGTAGCTCTCTGTCCACACATCCAATCAACAATCTGACCCACTGCTCTCATCTTCAAGTCTCCTCTGGTATGGACAACCAACTATTCCCAAAGCCCGAGTTCATAGACTCTACAGATCCCCCCCCAAATAATAAATCAATGACTAATCCCAAAAAGACTGATTCAAATACATGTTCTTTCATACTCAATCGTCACAACATGGTAAATAAATCTATTCCAGGAGTTTCCAAAACCAAAAGTCAGACCTGTGGTGAACTTGTTGAGGACGCAGCAGGCCACTTCCTGGATCTCCTCCACGTCCGGAAACTCGTCCATGGAAGCCGTGACCAAAGCGTAGCATCTCACGCCGCCGGACATCAAGATCTCCACGTTACTGCCTGGAAACGCCACGAAAAAGAGGCTCGTGTGAATGTAGACAAGATCCCACATCATTTTAAACACATTGGGACGCTTGAACATGAGACAAAAGACTATAGGGCTGTGCGTTCTACCAGAAAATATATATATTATATGCACCAAGTTTTAATGCTATTATTTTCCTCCATATAATAGTATTGGCCTTTGGAAATGCTGTGACGTGACCTGCAACCCAGCAATACGGTCTGGAAGGCCACAGATCAATGCAGTGAAAACTTCCACTGAGTTTTAATCCTTGTCCCACACCTTAATTTAGGCTGGAAACTTTAAAACCAGCTAATTTAGTTTTTGAGGTTATAATTGTGTAGAATTATGAAATGTGTTGTAAGCCTGAGGGCCACCAAAAAGTGGTCTGAGGGATCGCGTTTGGCCCCCAAGCTGCACTTTGGGCACCCCTGTCCAAGGGTAATGGTGGGTCTTGAAGCAACACCACCTGAGAACCACAGCGCAAAAGCACTGGTAGCAGAAAAAACATTAACAGTGCCCAGAGAACACTGAAAAAACAGCTCAACATAAAAATCATTAAAACACCAGTCAAACTGTTGCTATTTGATTTTTTTGTAGCTCTAAAGGCAAGCGCAGTTTAAGTAGCATGAGGTCAAACAGACTGGACATAGCTGTGGACTTTTTGTCCTACTTTCTCCAGTGAAATGTGGAGAGGACGGTGCATAGGAACACAGTGATTAGATTAAGTGTGGAGACTGGAGTGCATAAGGCGAGCACAGAGACAGACGTTCACATATTTCACAGCGTTTCATACATTTACATATATTTGATAGTAATTAGTAATATCTCTTAGGATATTGCAATTTAAATGGCTCATGCGCGTATATATGACTCCGGTGAAACTTAATAGGTATAATAAGAATATTCCAGACATTTGTTTAAAATGCGTCTCAAAAGGAACGTTAATCCATTGTATGTGGGATTGTAGCCATATAAAATGCTTTTGGCTGGAGGTTAAAAATGTAATAGAAAAAATAATTTTAAAACAAATTACATTAGAGCCTAAACTTTTTATAATGGCTCTGTATCCAGATAAACATAAATATAGTAAAGCAGAAAGTACTTTTATAGATTTCAGCTCACTGATAGCAAAAAGATGTATAGCTTTGAATTGGAAAAATATGAATGCACCCAATGCCTCACAGTGGTTAAAGCAGATGTCGTTTAGCCTACCTTTAGAAAGAATAACGTATATACATAAGTCAAAACAACATATATTTGAAAAAATGTGGGGACCCTTTATTGACTTTATCAAGGACTTAGACTTTTCAGATGACTTGACTAATTTTTAATAGAATCTTGCAGTTATTCACATTGTTTACATAAGATTTCTCTCTACCTTGAAGAGAAGCTAAAGGTTCTTAGTGTGTTTGTTCCTAAGTTTTCTTTTTTTTCCTTCTTGTTCTTTTTATTCTTCAATTACAATACCATGTAATACTGAACTATTCTGTTAACTTGTGCTACCAACGCTGTATGGTGTATTACATTGGAAAATCTCAATAAAATATATTTGGAAAAAAAAAAAATGTGTAATAGTAATTTCCCGGTTAAATTGATGAAAAAAGTACAGAATCTCTTATATCTTTAGTATTTTTGATGGATTTATGGCACAAAAGATGGAGCAATGTCAGTGTTTTCGAGGAGGTTTAGATGCAATGCTTCCTGGAAACACCGATATGCTTTTGACTTTAGAGTTCACTGTTGGGATTTTTGCTATTTAGAAGAACCAATAAACCAAAATTATGTGGGGAATCCCTTCTTTTAAAATAACCTCCCTTCTCCTTTTCCCTGAAAGTCGATGCAACGTCTCTTTTTGGGATAATTTCATTAGGTCAGAGCCACAGAAAAGCCTTGCACCGACTTCCTGTCTTTTGTTGGAGGCAGGAAGGAAGCAGCTCCCAACAAGGCATTCATTCATACTTTTGTTAATAGCAGCCTCAAGGTTTTATCCGTAAATCTATTTCTATGCAACACTGAGACACTGACAGGGGGCTGTGGTGGAACGTTTAAGCACTTACTGAGATCGGCCAGCAGGAGGAGCACTTTGAGGCCGTGCAGCAGCAGCTCTGGGCTGTCGTGAAACTTCTGAAGCGACGACAGGACCGTGACGTGGTCCTGTCTCTCCACAAACTCCAGCAAGAGGTCGTCCCTCTCTGTGGACAAACGGAGAATAATATATATATAAATATATAGTGGGCGACTGTCGGGCTGCACAATGTGACTGACATCCACAGCACAAGAAGTCAAAAATATGGTATTAACTTTGAGATCCACTATCAGAGATTGCAGAGCCGGAAACAAAAACAATGTGTGGCAATTTAAGTGAACAAAAACTTGTCTTTGTTATAATGTTCTTAATTTCCTTAACAGTTTTTGCCTTTGTTTTGATCTTGTAAATAAAGGCTTAAAAGTATAGTATTTGTGTAGGATCTTTGTTTATTGTCCATTTATCCATCCATCTATTTTCTTCTGCTTTATCCGGGGCCGGGTTCTAGAGGCAGCAGTCTGAGATGCCCGACTTCTCTCTCCCCAGACACTTCCTCCAGGTGTTCTGAGGGGACCCTGAGGCGTCACCAGGCCAGCTCGGAGAGTCCCTCCAGCGTGTCCTGGGTCTTTCGCGAGGCCTCCTCCTAATAGGAAATGCCTGGAACACCTCGTGAAGGAAGCGACCAGGAGGCGTCCGAAAGAGATCCCCAGCCACCCAGCCCTGCCCTCACCTCTGGAATAGGTGAGGGCAGGGCTGGGCAATTCATCAAAATGTTATCGAAATCCCTACTTTGGTCAAGCTCAATAATCGTCATAGGACTTTATTCGTTTTGGAGTTTGTACGAGACAACGGAAGATGTTTGTGTTTGAGCTGATGTTTGAATAAAAGGTGTTCAAGTTCAAGAATCAGCTACAAAATAAAATCGAAAATCGTGATTGATCGTCTGAGAAAAACAATCGTGATAAATTCTTTTTTGCCGTATTGTCAAGGGTAGGAACATGGATCGAGAGCTTTGCCCCTGACTCATCTTTTTCCGGGTTCCTGGTTTATTTTATTTTATTTTATTTTTTAAAGCTGAATAAAATACCCCCGATATGAGGCGAGGCATGTTTAAATAAAAATATTGATGTGGCTGATAACTGCAATGTTGATTTATCCACAGCCACACACACATTTTCCAGGATGTGCTTTAAGTTGGTACATCCTGTGGCTAAATCCAGTTTGCAAAAAGAAATTCCAGCCCCTTCCCCCAATCAAATCCTAATCCAAACAAATGCTTTATATCAGTTTTTTTAGTCCCACGTACCCCTCGAGGCCTTCATTTATACTCCGAGTACCCCCTAACTGAGTAACTAAACATAGATTATTCAGTATTTAGTGGAGCGTTATATTCAAAATGAAGCTAAACTACTCTCAAAGTCAAACCTTTCACTGAAAAACATCATTAAACATCGTACCCGTGCTCAGCAGGGACGTCAGAGCGGAGCAGCCCTGGATCTGAACCTCCTCGCTGTCCGGAAACGTCTTCATGGAGTTCACCACGAGGTTGAACACGTCCTCCTCCTCGTCCAGCACCAGCAGAGGCATCACGTCTGCAACACATAAAAACATGACATGGTTAAAGTGTTTTATTGTCATTGATCAGCATCCGTTTAACTAGAGCTGCAAACGGTTGTAGAGGTCTTAACTACAGGTTCAGCTGGTTTTATACATAATAATAGAGCCACGGAGCAGGGCTGTGCAATAATTTGACTGATATGGATACTTTTCTTTTTTCTTTTTCAGACATCCAGGATGAAACTGTAAACAAGGGGTAGTCAAGTTTGCATAACGTAGATCTAATATTCTATATCATCAAAGTACCAAGGCAAGTTTATTTGTAGAGCACAATTCAGACACAAGGCAATTCAAAGTGCTTTCACAGTTGCATAAAGTTACAAGAAAACAGATCAAATCAATCATTAAAACATCAACATAAAGTTAATCAATTACATTAAAAGGCAAGAGTGCAGATAAAATACTTTCAGTTTTCATCTGCTCGGGTAAAAAGAACTGTTTTCAGCCTGGATTTGAACATTGTCAGAGTTGAGGCCTGTTTCACATCCTCATGAAGACTGTTCCAGATTTTAGCTGCATGAAACTGAAACGCAGCCTCACCGTGTTTAGTCCTGACTCTGGGAACCACCAGGAGACCCCTCCCTGAAGTTCTCAGGGCCCGAGATGGTTCACACGGCTCTAAAAAGTCAGAGACTTTGGTGCTAAACCATGAAAAGACTTGTACACAAGCAGAGCTGTTTTGAATTCTATTCTGTGAGTGACAGGAGTGGCCAAGTGTTTGT
The DNA here is from genome assembly GCA_021464625.1 of Proterorhinus semilunaris. Taxonomy (NCBI): domain Eukaryota; kingdom Metazoa; phylum Chordata; class Actinopteri; order Gobiiformes; family Gobiidae; genus Proterorhinus; species Proterorhinus semilunaris. The sequence goes on along the minus strand of CM038356.1, from coordinate 3,631,753 downwards.
ATTTTAGTTCACGAAATGCTGTTAAAGAATAACTGATAATATAGGTTATTTCTAATGCACAAGTTATAATGATCTGATGTGATCATAAATATAAAAGCCTGTCATATCACGGATAATTAAGGTAGTAGAAAAGTCTGATGATCTTTGTGTAATGTTTTTCCATGACTTTATTAATAGTATTATTGATCATTGATACGTAACATCTCGTTTGCAAGAAAAGAGAAGACTTTATTGATCTGAAACGGGAGAAAAGACCATTCACTTCTTCACTTAGAGAAATACACTTTTAACCTCTTAACCCCCACCTGAACCGGGATGAAAATTCAACAAAAGAGTGACAAAAAAGCCACGAATCAGCAACAGGAAAGTGACAAAAAACAATGAAAATGTGTGAAAGAAATGTGAAAAAACAGCAACAAAAAGCAATGGAAATAAATTTGGTTTTGGTTAGCTTTCAAATGAGGCGTTGACACTGGCCTATAGGCTGTAACCTTTTAGATTTGGGTAAAGCTGAACTGGAGAAAATGCACTTGGTTGAGGCGGGGGATAATTGGTTGATAGCGGATATCGGCAGATACTCAGACCCCCGGTATCGATATCGGAAGCAAAACTGCAGGATCTCTAGACCTAATGGGGCGTTCAGCCAGAAAGTTTTTAATTAATGTGGAGTCTTTTCAGCATGTTTAGTACTTTAAGAAGTATTTGATCTCTATTTTTCATATTTCTCAGAATCCTCTTGGGGGCCAGAGGTTCTCGGCTGGAGGGCCTGACGTTGGCGACTCCTCGTGTAGACATTTCCGAGCAGTACGTCTCATTGGACTTTACAGAGACATGTCATCACGTAAATAACTGTAGACTCCCTGGAGCCGGGTTAAACAAACATATCTCACATTTCTTACTCGATTCTTTTCGGCCTTCGTTATGTTCAGGACTGGTATATAAGCGCACTGACCTCCATTTCGCTGTAATGTCCCTAATCACATTAACAAAGGCTCAGGGAAACACCACACACACAAACGCCCGTCTTCATCGGGTCCAGTTTTCTGAGAACTTCATAAAAAGATTGAGTTTGTAGCACTTGCATAACATTTTTTATGTGTTGTTTGTCTAAATATTGGGGAAATTATTTTATAAATCAAGTGCACTGTGTGTCTTTGTAGAGTTAGCAAAAACATGTCTATAAAATCTGAGGCTGAAGCTAAATCAAATCCTACACTGATATTTATTATAATGGACTCAATATTTATCGTCTGGAGATCGAGATTTTTTCTTATAATTCTATCTAAAGGTTTTACGGAAGTAAATTATGTAAAAAAAGTTTATTGTAATTTTTATGCTTTAGTTACAGTTATGTTGGTATAAAATGGTCCTCAATAATATCCAGGTGGCAGCAAGTCACACTTAATGGTTTTAATGCCTAAATACTAGATGTTTTGCACCACAAAAGCAAATATGGGCACATTTCATAAGATTTGTAAACATTCAATCAAACAAGGGAAGAGTTTGATATTCAAAACTGAACTGGACACAACTGGCAACTCTTGAGCAAAAGATTGTGTCAAATTTCAGTAAAAATTGCAGCTGAATTTGTTTTAGACCAGAGTTTTTGACAAATATATGCAGTGAAATAGTCTCTGTCTCTAAGGAAAAGATATATTTTCTAAGACATTTAGATTTGATGCCAGTTCTAGGGCTGGGCGATTTCCCCCCCCAAAAAATAATCTGCGATTTTTTTAAATAACAAAACTCGAATTACGATTTGATTAAATCAATTTAAACCTATATATTTATTGTATTTAATTAAAGTGCATCAACATAAACAAAATCAAAAACAAAATTTCTCTAACTGAAAAGTCACTGTGCCGTGTGCAACGAACATCCAAATTATTTATACTGTATTTGGACTGAGCTAATAAAACAACAAAAAATCCAAAACATTCTTCTTGGCACATTTGTACAGCAGGACCTTCTCCCTCTGAGCAGAGAAAATAAATAATAATAATAACAAATTAATATTTCTAAAATTGAAATTCTAAAATTATTTCTTTAAATGAAATCGATTTTTTTTTCCCAGCCCTAGCCAGTTCTAATCTGATTTATTGCTTTTTAATGTTTTTTCATGCCCCGCGGAGACCCTGAATATCATTTCTAAAGATAGTTTCCTGTCTCAATATCAAACTTCCAACCAAGTTCACCAAAAGTAAGAATCCACGGAAACCTCGCTGCCGAAACACAAAGAACTTACCTGACGTGAGCAGCAGAGCCAGAGCCCTCAGTCCCACCATCGTCACTTTGGCCTCTGCGCTGTACTGGGTCAGGACCTTCAAAATGTGTCTGAAAAAACAGATAATAGGAATAATTACGAGTAAATCAACAAAACGGTCGTGTCCGAATGTCCACACTATTCCCTTTAATGCACTACAGTCACTTTTTTCATGTATAATCCATTTAAATATAAATTGTTGAGATGAAAAGCCGCTAACGTTAGCTGCTAACCTTTAGCATGAGCTGTTAAAGGAATAGGCCACCGTTTTTACATACTGAGATATGTTCTTACCTTAGCTTTGACGAGTTCATTTGTACCTGTCTGGTCTCCACGTGAGCCTTCCGTAACGTAAACACAGCACAGACGGCGTTAGCATTTAGCCGTTAGCATTTAGCCTCTCTCTTCTCCTCTATAGCTCCAAACAAGGTGAAGATAGAAGCTACCAAACACCTCCATGTTTTCCCTATTTAAATATGGTTACGTGAAGTGTTACACTATAAAGTATAATTACACAAAATTGAACAATGGGGATTTTCTAAGCGGATAAAAAGGGGAACTATATTGTAAGGCGTAATAATACCAGGAGTCATTCGGCATCCGCGCAGTGATATCTTCACGTTACTCTGCGGATATAGTTACCGTAAGTTATTACTTGACCAAGTAATTCACCAAAGTTGGACAAGTCTTATATTTTCAAAGACGTGGATAAACGGCGCATTTGTGAACACGGCCCAGGATTTAAATTAAACAAATGAGAAGATGCGGCGCCTACAGAACTGTGAGGACGAAGGACACGCTCGCTTCTTCACACGTGTGTCGCCAGGTAAATAAATAAACACACGCTGAGCAGAGCAGCAGCGTTACAGGGGAAACACACCGACATAAATACCTCTGAAATAGAGACAGAACGCTGGGTTTAAAAGCTCCAGATTGAGGAGCCTGGTCCTGTATGTGACTGTAGACGAGCGGCTCGCTGCCAAACGCTCGCATTAGCGTCCGACATTAGCGTAGCAGTAAGTTAGCGGGTTGGGTTTACGTCACTGACGATGAAAAGAGTATGTAGTGAATGAGGAGTTGGGACGAAGGTGGATATTCGGACAAGGCCGATGTCTCTGTTCTCGACTCCGTGTACTCACTGGTGCACGCCCAGCACCTCCCAGTCCCCGGCGGCCTGAAGAGGAGCCGTGAGGAGCTCCAACGTTTTCGGACATATTTCAATCAGACAACACAGAAGGGACCAGCCGAACTGCAACGACACACAAGAGCTTTTGAAGTACTGCAGAAAACCACAGGAAAGAAAACTGCTGCAAGGAATTTCTGTTAATTATTGTAAAAATGCAATAAAAAGGTAAGTGCTGAGCGAATGACTTTCTGTAGAGTCATGAAGCTTCAGCTCTGATAAGATTCAGTCACGAGACACAGTAAACATGAGCAAACATGTGAAACTTTATGCAGAGAGGGACGGAGAGAGAAAAAGAGGAGAGAGAGAGAGAGACGAAGAGCGGGACGAAGGTACTGTGGAGGAATAAGTATGAAGTATTTTATTCACGGAGACCCGAAACACCAGACTCTCTGAACAAAACTAAAACTGTACATAATTATTTGTCCATTGAGCCGAGGCAGTGCATCTTAAAGCTGCACTACCTGAATTACCGCACTTTCAAAAGGTGAAAGTCAGAGGGAGTTGAGTAAACTCTCATTTGGATAGATAAATATAAATAAGCATTGCTTCAGCCTATTACATCATTTTTTGGTTGAATAATTGTGTTGTTACTGTTTGGAAATTGTATTCATTCATCTGTGGCCCTCACAGACCCTCCAGCGCATTTCGATTACTCACTTGAGTAAAATAAAGCTCAGACTTTAGACTTCAGACTCCAACACGGAGACGCTCATGCATGCTTTTATCACCAGTCGTATCGACTACTGTAATGCCCTGCTCTCTGGTCTTCCCAAAAAGAGGATCTCAGGTTTATAACTTTTACAAAATTCAGCAGCTCGTGTCCTGACGAAGACCAGGAGGCGGGACCACATTACAGGAGGCGGGACCACATTACACCGGTTTTAGAGTCGCTGCATTGGCTCCCCGTGTGTTTCACGATCGATTTTAAAGTTCTTTTAATGGTTTTTAAATGTCTTAATGGTCTTGGTCCTTCTTATCTCTCAGAACTGCTTTTACCTTATGAACCTTCACGGCCCCTTCGCTCCTCCGGCAGGGGTCTCCTAGTTATTCCTAAAGTCAACAGAAAGACTCACGGCGAGGCGTCTTTCCAATATTATGGCCCTCGCCTCTGGGACGACCTGAGGAGGAGCTCAGGACCTGAGGAGGAGCTCAGGACCACAGAGAACGTTCATGTATTTAAGAGCAGGCTCAAGACCCACCTTTAGCTTAGCTTTCAACTCACATCTATTCATTTAGTCCTAATTATAATATATATATATATATATATATATATATATATATATATATATATATATATATATATACACACTATATATATGTATATTAGTGTATATATATATATATATATATATATGATGCAGGGCGTATTGTTTTAAATGTTGTAATCTGTCTGACCTTTCGGTATGAAAAGCTCTTTATAAATCAAATGTGCATGATTGATTGAGAAGCGCCAAAGAAAACAATCCACAAAATTATACTTGTTCTCCCGCATTCATCGTAGTTACAAATGCGCTATATTTAGACACACGACAGCACATGCATCTGCTCTGTTTCACACATGCTGCTATTACAACATAGATCTACGTATACGGGTAAAACAAATGTACTGTACTACAGGAAATGGACTGGAACTACAAAGTAAAGTAAAGTAGATATGTGCTGGATACATAGAGAACAGTGTGAGGTGTTACCTGCTGCACGGCTTTGCTCTGGATGTTGGAGGACACTACGAGCATCAGAGGAGTGTGCACTTCTTTGTCTGCAAACAGCTCGGCCGCTACAAAGTGTAAAACAACAACTTACTAACAAATAAAGCAGAAATAAAACATGTATTTTGTCATAAATCTGACTTCATGATTCACTTCATTGCTTGAGTGATCGTTTGGGTTTGTACTTTTTACTTCTACAAAAGTAAAAGGCTGATCTCTCCACCTCTGAGCGTCGCTTTCAGGGTCGTACTAGGGATGTTTTAGCCCCAGGCAGCCGTGGCTAGAGAAGTAGTTTACAGCTGCTGACTGGGAACATTACACCTCGGTTGAATCATTGTCATGTGTTGTGATTTTGTTTTTACAGCTCAGTTTGGGAGGTCGCCGAGTACAAACGCAGTATAACAGCGCAATACTTTCCCTTTCGTTGTTCTGCCGCACATTTGGAAGTAATAAAGTGAGTACAAAGTGATTCATCTGCGTTTAATTTCACTGTTAAGTTTGATCTCTGTGTGAGCGACACATTTTTACCGTTTCAGGAGATTTCTGACGGTTTGCAAAAGAAATCGCTTCGGTTTTGTAATTGAGAAAGTCCAAACATTATTAATATACAATTCCTCGTCCACGTCACGACGCTCTTGTTTGTGGTCGGCGTATAAAGACATGGATGCAAGTATGACGTTTATAGTGTGCAGTTATATTCACATGTAAGTTATAGAGCGGTTTGAAAACTACAATTAAGCAAAGAGTCATTTAGGGACCAGTGCTATGTAGTTATTACTTCAATTTGACTGGTTTAGGGTTTTGCAATTTGGTCGTTTGCTTTCAACTCGCTAATCCTCTCACGCCCAGGGTAAAATGGGCCATTTGTACAGGGCTTCTACAGGTGGTAGGAAGTCAAGTGAAGGCTTTTTAATGCCAGTTTATTGCCTAAATATATTTTATCGGGCTGGGACAAAATGTCAGCTCAGATCGCGATACTTTGTGCTTTGGAATACCAAATATGGATCCCAGGGCTGAAACAAAAATCTGCAAAAATCTGGTTAAAAACAAATCAATCTTGCACTCACAGGTAGTTTAATTAAAGTTCAATGCTTAATCAATTCCTTGTAACTGACCTCTGTGACTGTAACTTTGTACTATGTCTGTATTTTCCTTCTGTCAATGTTTCTTTACCTGCCTGAGGACAACGGATGCAATTTAGCTCTCGCGCTAATTCTGATACATTTACATTGATGCTTTTGGCTGACGTGTTGATTAATGTGCACTGTCCCAATTCAAATAAATAAATAAATAAATAACAACTAATCAATTATTGAAATAGTTGACAACTATTTTGGTTATCAATCGTTTTCTGCCAAACACAGACTCACATAGAGCAGAAATTGCGTGACAATTTTGTATTTTTGATCTTTGTTTTTAAAGTTAGGGTCTGTAGTTTTTCGTACATTGTAAATTTTATAAATATCTGTCTGTGTCTCGTCCAATCACAAATCAGAATTAGCGCTAAGGTCTTCTTACGAACAATCACTTTAAGTTTACTCGAGTGGCGTCACTTGTGTTAAAAAGTTTGAAAAATACAATTTACATACATCTTTCATAGCCAAGCCATTAATCGTTTAATTGATTAATCGTAAAGATAATCGGTAGACTATGTTATTTGTTACAGTTTGTGTTAATGCACTTTTCAATCTTAACACTTCAATACATGTCAAATGGCATTGGGTTTCTTTTTACACATTTTAAGGTAAAGATATTACTTTTCATAATTACTTCATGCTAAAAGCGTATTGTCCCACCCCTAATATTTTAATGCCACCAATGCAAAAAAAATCTTGGTATATTTCATTTCATGAGATTTGCAAAAGTTCAATCCAACAGGGAATTGTTTATATTTAAATTAAAAAAAAAACAGAACTCCCGCTGAATTTGTTTCCGACCATAGATTTTGTGTTTTTGACAAACCTATGCAGTAAAAATAGTTGAGCAATGTCATTGTTGGATGTTCTGTCTTTCAGGAAAACATATATTTTCTAAGAAGCTGAAGTTTGAATCTAATTCGATGGGTTTTCATGACTTTTAAGGCCTTGATTTTGGCTAATGAATTCATTTCTACTGCCTCTATATTGAGATGCAAATGTGAGACTGGCACAAACCGACCTCAGCTCAGTCAAAAATATTTGTCATGTTAATTACCATTTATTTACAACTTTTTTTTCATGATATTTCCAAATATATTACACCAACGTGGGCCAGTGGGTTGTCATGTGGTGTGACACACTGGCTTTATTTACTTCTAAAACAAAAGCGGAAGAACCAAAACGTTCCAAGCATATTTCTGAGCAGTCAAGTTCATTTCATTGTCACCTGAGCGGTCAGTAACGATGTGATGTAAATGATGTCACGAGCTTTTACAGCGCTCGTATTACAAAGCAGTGTTCATTTCGTCGACTAAAATATTTAGTCTTAATTTTAGTCAAAGTGATTTTTCTGACGACTAAAATTGGACTAAAACTAAATTAAAAGTTTTTCATGCGACTAAAACTATGACTAAAATGTCCAGATATTTTAGTCGACTAAAATGAGACTAAATAAAAATGGAAAGGAGAGACTAAAATCATCCAAACTTCTATTGACCGTCTGAAAGAGCCTCATATCATGTAAATCCTCTGCCAAAGGAGCAGCTCTGAGCTTTGTTCATGAGGAGCAGCTCCATGAAGCAGGACCTCCATTAAATATGATTATAATGAATATTATTAATACAAAGTCGACTAAATTGACTTGCAATTTTAGTCGACTAAACCTCGACTAAAATTGAATTACATTTTCGTCAAAAGACTAAAACTAAATTAAAATATGTTGTCAAAATTAACACTGTTACAAAGCAGTTTGTGATTGACTGGATGGCAAGGTTTCATCACAAAGAAACAAAAATAATCTTACCATATTCCGTGTGCGCAAGGAAATTTAGGTCTTGCAGAATTTGAATCACCGTGGGCAGCTGCTCCTCTTCTTTCGGGGTCTTGAGCCTCACCAGAAGTTTGTTTAACTTTTCCTCCAACTCCTCTCTGTCCCTGTCAGCCATGGTATTATAGCTGTTTTTTTTGTTTGTTTGGGGGGAAAAAACAACTTCACGGCGAGGCATTTAGGGCTCCACAGCAAAAGGTCGGACCCGCATTGACATTGGAGCGGTAAAACGCACCGCGAGGCAAAACCCCCTATAACACGCGGATACTATAAAAACGCATGACTTAATATGAGCAAAGTTGCATAATATTAAGCAAGAGTAGAGGACGGCAAAAAGGAGAAGTCGTCATCTTCGCCTGTAGTTTCAGACCTCATCAAAGCGCACGGTCCACTAACTTTCACCCGACTCGTGGTTCCTCATTTTAGCCAAATGTATGCGGCAAAAATCCAGCGTTTTTTTCACAGAGAGGCGTGTTTCCTGTTCCCCATGCTCGCATCATATGATCGAGAGCGGAGAAGTCCCTGTTTGTTGAAGAGGAAATGAAAAAAACACGCTCCTAAAGCAGGCGCAGGCTGACTGTCCAACTGTCAGGCGGAGGTGTTGCGATCAATTCTGCCCCCTGTCGGGATGTGAGAACTTGTCGCTGGCGAACCTCCAAAACTACGGAATATAAATGCAGTTTTGCCTGGCAATATCCAAATAATAGTCAAACAAAAAACATAATTCAGCATAGACTGTTATTGCTTTGACACCATTTGTATTCCGTTAACAGAATTATACAGCATAATGGGAGAGATAATTTACGTTCTTTGATGTTATGACAAAATAAATACATTAAAATTAAAATAATGACAGATGTTGCGTGTTTAGTGCCCTGCTATAACCTCACAGTCTCGTTTTAAGCTAAGAAATAAATCGGCGAAGTGCAGTTATCATATTTTAGAAGGGGGTGCAAAATTAGGCGCAACACCGGCACAAACATTCCATCGCAACACTAGCTAAACTTAGCCGAACACGCGGGCGACACGGCTAACGTGCCGTTAAACCGTTTGTTGTTTTATAAAGCTTTCCTAAACTCGTAGTAGTTCTGCATGACAACTAAACTGAAGAAAATGAAGAACTGCTGAACAGTTACCGGGCAGTTTGCAATGATTTGTAGTCCGTGGCGGTCATGTTTGTAGTTCTGGCTGAACAAGTGTCAGGTAAGTAGTTGATATTTCCATTTAAAAAAATTATGACACTGTTATTTCACAATTTATTACATCCGTACCACATGGTAGGCACATGGGAAACCCGTCAAAGTGATTTCATCTACATTTCTGTGTACTCAAAATGCCATCGATGCCAACAGGTGGTGCATTTTTCTAACCTGAAGCATTTCAAATTAGGGTAAAAACAGTAGCTGCTAGCTAATAGCAAAATGATTTTTTTGTAATCAAGGTAATATAGCAGTAAAATAACCCTCCAAAACAGTCATATATTACGAGGGAATGTCTGGTACGGTTAAGGTTAAAGTGCATATAACACATTAGATACAGGTTTTGCTAAAACACTTCACATCTTACCCAGCTTTCTTTAGTTTGACATAGGGTTGGGCCATATCGTATCGCATATCGTTATCGTGATATAATGTTTTGATATCGTTGCAATTTTTTATATCGTTGTGGACACAATATAATTTATGTTACGCTCCATCAGAGCAGCATAAACGGTGACTGTAGAACACGGGGACACGTGCTGAAAAAGTAAAATGAAATGAAGGATGTAAACTGCTCGAGTAGATCATATTTGGGAGACAATTATGCCGTAAAAAAAAAAAAAATAAATAAATATCACTGAATGAATCTTCCCAATAGGCGTGAGGCTGGGATTTTGAAGTAATTCGTCCATTGTCAATTATGTCGTCAAATATATCGTTATCGTGATATTTATTTTTTCATATCATGATATAGATTTTAGGCCATATCGCCCTGCCATATTTCCAAAAACAGTTAGACATTTCTTTATCGTTACTATGACAACAGCTACAATGGAAATAGATAAGAATCGAGCTTCCTGCCTCCAACTAAGCCCGGAATGTTTACAAACAATTAAAGGGTCCAGACACTGACAGGAAGTGACATAGATAGAGGACAGCAATTTTAGTCTGTTGCACGGTAGCACAGTGGTTAGCGCTCGTGCTTCACAGCTAGAAGGTCCGGGTTCGATTCCCACCTGGACGGGGCCTTTCTGTGTGGAGTTTGCATGTTCTCCCCGTGTCTGCGTAGGTTTCCTCCGGGTACTCCGGTTTCCCCTGCCACTAAAAACATGTACAATAGGCCCAGGGACTGCAGGTGGCTAATGTAGATTGTACACTGTCCCTGTTCAAAAATAAATAAATAAATAATAAAATAATGTTATGTCAATGGGAAATGAGTCAAACTGCTCTGGAACTTTACCTTTTTCTATGTCACTTCCTGCCAGCAGCTAAAAAAAAAATACTAATAATAATTCTGCCCAACGTTTCTTCATAAAATTTCTGCTTCACCAAAATAAAATGATAATTATTTACTTCAACAGATGTTATTCATCTAAATCAGTCATATTTTCAAAAGCATTAAAACCTATCATTTGCACTTTAATATCCATGAAGTATGGCGCACACTTCTGTATGCTCACTACGGTTTCCCGCACGAGTTAAGGTACTTTGCATAAAAATAATTTGCTTGATTTTAATTTGATTAATTTATGTAACAACAAAGTCCAATGACAAATCCTCGCACACAAAGTGAAATCACAAAAAACAAATTGGCTGTTAAATAAATAACGAACTGAAATTCACTGTTTCCCCACAGAGTCACGCTCGGACATTTGAGTGGACGCTAAAACGGAGGCCAGCGAGCGACCAACCGCTTCGGAAATGGACCGAGGAGGAGGCACAGAGGCGGGACAAGAACCTTCAAATGCAACTCCCGAAACGTCCGGTCTCCACCCGGACTCGAGCGCAGAACTCCCGCCTGGACCAAGAGTGGACCGGTCGACTCAGACGTCCGACGCAGACACAGATGCGCCGCTCATCACGGAGAACAGAAGGCTGGCGGCCGAGCTGGCCCTCCTCCGACTGCAGGTCCACGAAAGCCAATCCCAGAGTCACGTGGCGTCAGTGATACATCGCGATTGGTTTTCGAATCCCGCGGACGAACCGACACCCCGGGCACGAGGCCACCGGGACGGGCGGCGCCGCCACAATCCGTACGATGAATTGGACGATTTGCCCGTCACCGCCTGGCAAATGATGAAGGACTTTTTCTCAACTTGTCCCGTGATATGTTTGGCTGTCGGAATAGTCTTCGCAAGGCTGATTTATTTCCTGTAGAGAGCGGATTAGTCAAAGGGCCAAAGATGCAAGGCTCACGGTGGTCGCGATTATCAAGGCAGGGGAATAAACAAAAGAGTTCTACATTTCCCGGGTCTTTTTGTATAAGATTAATGGCTCAAAGTCCTATGAAAAGGTTTGGTATGGGCCCAGCAAGATAGTTTGTCCCTAAAGATTTTGCGCTACATCCCCAATAAACTCTGCAAACCATTTAACTTCTGACGTTAACAACTCTACAAACATGTTGAAGGAGCGCGAGGGTGAAAAGGGTTGGTGGATATTACAAAGAAGTCAAGGTGCACTTCAAAGATTCATACTCAACCCTTGAAAACAGACCTGAGGCACTTCCGACTTGTCCTTTATTTATTGTGACGGGACATAGGACCTTATTCGGATCTTCATCGAGGCAGATAAAGACAAAAACACAGTTGCTAATGATCGTTGTCCTTGTGAAGAGTAATACGTCCCACAAATGCAGTAAATACATTTGTTCAAATATATATATGTAAATGTATAAATACTTGGGCTGGGGCGATACGTATCACGATACAAAGGGCCTGATACAATACCTATTATAGCACAATTTATATTAATGCACCAAGTCAAATTTGTCATTACAATTAAATTATTAAAAAGCACAAGTAGAGTTTCCAAAAGTTATAAATTATATAAATCAGTCTGACACTCAGTAAAACATTTTGAAAAGTGCAAATGGCAGAGACATTTTTGTTTAAATATATAAGGACATAAAGTAACGCCGTTCCCTGGAGAATAAAATGAATTATATTGATCTGCTACGCACTTCCCAGAAGATGGTGGGAGACTGTTGTGGGGCGGAGGGAGCTGCGCAGGAGGAAGAGGAAGGAGGAGGTGCTGTCCAGTGCAGGACACCATGCTCTGAAACAGGGACAAACCCAGGAGGCGGTGCACCGTTTCAGAGGAGCTTAAAAGCAGTAGTCCGGTTCCCTCGACATCAGAAACATACTGTTCAGGTTGGCCCACAGCGGCTCAGGACCGACCCAACACCTGAACACAATTCCGTTGTGTCCAATGACAAACAAAGTACTTACTTACTTAAAGTCGGAAGTGCCTCATTGTTTAAATACATGCAATTCTTGTATTGTAGCATTTTTGGAATTTATATATTTTCTGTTTGGAGGTTTCTTCAAAATACGGGTTTAGCCAAGACAACTTTACATATTGTATATTGAAAAACTTGAGTTTGAATTAATTTTTTCGATCATGGAAAATACACAAAATACATTAGTCTAAAAAAGAAAAGTTGTGTGCAAGGTTATTAAGCCACCATAAAGCATATACAAAGAATACACAACAGATGTATTTAAAAGAAACAACAGAATAATGAGCAAAATAAATAAATCTGCACGCCAGTCCACACATGGTGAAGTGTGTCAGTGATAGTTTAGCAGTTGAGTTTAATAGTTTAATTGATGTAGTCCCGCTTTTGCTCGGTTTGCCCCTGCTTTTAGTCCCTCCCTCTCCCCCTTTACCCCTCTCTCTGCGTCCCCCGCCCCTCACTCTCACAGGGTACTCCTGCAGGTATGGACCCTCGCGCCGTCTTTCTAGCCCTGGCTCTGGTCCTGGTTTCGGGGCCTCGCTGCGTCTCTAGCGCCCCCTGGATCGGCTCCTGTCCCGACGTGTGCAGGTGTGGACATGAAGACGCCGCCGGGACGGTCCTGAAGGTGGACTGCGTGGACCGGGGACTGAGCGCCGTGCCGGAGAATGTGAGCGACGTCACCTCCATACTGTGAGTACGAAAGCAGGGGTTCATACAGGGAGCGGAAAGCACATTTTAATGCTTGTCAATAACATTTTAATTAATTACCAAATCCTATTTTTTTATGATACAAGGGCCAAAAATATGCGAATATGTTATTTATAAAGATTAGAAGGATGTAGGAGTTTGATCATTATTATTATTATTAAGTAAATTGGATACAACAATCAACTTTTGAGCAAATAATTGTGTACCAGTGTGTAGCCAAAACTAAAATTAAATGTGTTTCAGGCCATAATTCTTGCCTTTTTTATGAACTTATTTTAGTGAAAATGTCGTTATTTAAAGAAATGTGTATTTAATGCCTGATAGAATTAAATTGAGTGCTGTTTGGATGACATTTAAGGCCGTGAGGATGACACCAGGACTAAACAAAGGCCTAAATCAGGACCTAAAATCAATAAATTAACATTTACTCAACCAAGGATCAGCGGGTTTTATTTTTCTTTGTATTTATTTTGAACATTATAAAAACAGACCTATTCTGAAATTTCTTAACTTCATTAATACAAATGCTGTGTATGTTTTTGAATTGCATTTTTTGCTCCCTTTCTTTCTTTTTTTTCTTTCACAGTATTTTATTACGATTACGAATATTATTTTTATCATCTATTATACTATTTTTGTCATCAAATTAATTGTGACAAAATCAAGGTTCTTAAATGTCATCAAAAAGCATTAATTGGATTCAAACTGGCATTAAATCAAAAAAAAAAAATTCTGTAAAATTATGACATTGCTCTACAATTTTTACTGTAGGTGTGTTCATTGAAAATACAAAAATTATGGTCTAAATCTAAAACATATTAAGTAGCAGTTTTGGCTCAGATTGACCACATTTTATGTTTAAAAGTTGCCTGTTTTCTCCAAATTCTCTTTCCTCTGTTTGATGAAATGTTTCCAAATCTTAAAAAAAAGTAAATATGCTCTGATTGTTTTCTGCACTTGTGTCATTAAAATATAGTATTTGGGTTATGATTCTGATTTAAATGTTTAAAGGAGGCGCAGAAGGGTCACAGAACACCCCGAGTCATGTCCAGATGGGTTTACAACTTAAAGCGCAATCCCCCTCCAGCAGATGGCGCACTATGCCCTGATTTTGATCTTACAGTAGCTATCCCTCAGCATGTTATCCGTGTAAATTAATCAGGGACAGGACTAAATCTGAACTAAAACAATTAAAGTGTAAGAACAATGCGGCCGAATGTGTGTTTAGGTCAGGGGTGTCCAATCTCTCCAGCCCTTTTCGAGAAACTCCCGGAAAGGCTTCCTACATTTCTACAAAGTCACATTTTAAATCTGTTTGTTTTAATCCTGTTTAATCGATCCGCACATGTTTCGGTAAATACGGTAAAGTACAAAGAGGAAGCTCAAGTCATTTTCCTTAATCATCCTGACACCTCCAAGTCCACCTGTTGGGTCGTGAGTCTGTCATTGCAGCGAGTTTCGTTAAAAATCTTTCCTGGTCGTGGAATTAAATAGGTTTTGTCCTCCTTGAGAATAAACAAAGACACTGCTAATCTATTTATAAAGCGTTTTATTGTGAAGAACTTGCAGGTAGGGAAAAGTTGAAAAACATGTTCAAAAACTCATCTAATTAGAGACATGTGTTTTGGAAAGTTAGGGGAAGGTTTGGACGAAACTATATATATTGAAATGTACAAACAAGGACAGAAAACAAAGCTGAATAAAGCTTAAGTTGTCTGTGAATATTGTAGTTGTATTAAATTAATCAGTGTTTCCAAAATCAAATATAACTTTATCCTCTTTAAAGAAAACAAAAAAAAAGATGACAAACAATCTGAAAATAGAAAATAATTCAATAATTACATCGTTACTGACTCGAGATGCCATTTATCACACGTTCTTAATCGCAACCAAAGAGCGCAGTGAAGTGTGACCCCCAAAAAATCAAATACACTTTTTTTTTTCCTGAGTTATTGATATCAGTTTTTGATTTAATTCTATTGATTTATTACAGAATATGTTTTAAGACATGTCAACAGAAACTAGGTGATTTTACTCTGGAAATGTTATTCCATAGTAGGGTATAATATAAATTGTGTCTGTGGAGAAATAGTTAGACACTCGGCAAATGCAAAAACAACAAAAAGTATATTATTGACTTGGTGGAAAGTGAAGAATTCTTCCTGCTCCTTTTCACCCAAGTTTACCTACTGCAGCAGCCGTGGGTGTTTTATTCATTTATTGTAATCATTATCCCCGTGAACCCCGAGCTGGCACGAAGTTCTGCGTCTCCCCTGTCAGCACAAAAGACCAAATTATTTTGTCTCATAATAATCACAAGGTGAGACAATTCCCGTGGGAAAAAAGAAGAGACTTTTGCTGTAGAAGAGGAAAAATGCAAGTTTCCTTCCATTTTATGTTTTCATATAAAAAATAAGCTATATATATATTTACATACAAAAATCTGCAACAAAATCTAAATAATGGAGAGAGCCAGGTTTAAAATTGTGGTTTTATGGTTTTTGCTTCAACCTCAAAATATTGTTAAGGTCAAAACCGGGGAGAAAGTCCTTTGGTGTAACTTATGTGGAGTTATTGTGTTGCAACAAAGTGAGGAGAATGCATTTTAGGTAAAATACGCTGTATTGTTAAAGCTGGGGTGCATTTTTTTGAGGGGAACAAAGTGATCGCTTCAGTGGGTAGAATTGTCACTGAAAGAGGTCAGGTGCTCTTCACGATCCAAAACGTAAGTGTCCATTCAATAAAGGACTTTCACTAGGAATCGGAGTGCCTCGGATTTTTTTCTCTTTTTGCCTATAGTGACATTTTTTGCTTTGGCCCAAACTTCTTTCTAGCTCTCACAGTCCCTCCTGTGCATTCAAATTGTTCAAATAATGTAATTACATGCACATTTCACACACACATATACTGCACTGAGTGGTGACAAAGTGAAGCAGGAGCGGCTATTTAGATTAGACTCCTATCATCCATTGCTCAATAAACTTTAGGTGAAGACAATACAACAAGGTCTGTGTTTTGCTGTGTTTACGACATACTCTGAGGTGGCAAAAATAAATGTATTCAACAACACAAATCAGGTAGCTTTAAAACTGGGTAATGTGTTTGTTCCAAGTGAAAGTGTATAGCTATATTTAGAGAGACCTGATAATGAGGGGAAAACACTGTGTGGATCCAGCCACTTTCAAATAATGATCAGGTTCAAATTGAGCATTTTCCCTTTAGAGATTTCTTTCAAAAACCGTATGAATCTCCCATAACACTTGCCGTCTGTCTATGACCTCATCAGGTTGTAGAAAACGCAAACACAATCAATGAGTGTTGGAGGACAGATGAAGAACAGGCAGCAGTCTGGAGGTCTTATACAGGAGAAGTTTATTTACCATCGGTGCGGGACCCGGAGACATGAACTCGAGACATTGCGCTCGTCCATTCAAGTCTGTCCATGCTTCCACAGAAGAGGATAAATCCCCTGTCGAGCGTCACACTGATATGCACGGGATAAATTACGATTTAATGTTATCCTCTAACACTGAGGAATCGCAGCTGTATTAAGATTCACGCGGGCAGCGGCGAGTAAAATCGAATGCCGATTTAACGCCGCTGTGTGTTTTGTGTCATATTTTTCCTGCACTTGTTGTCGACTGAATCTCCGGTTTTACAGCGAATGGAAGCGTTTTGTCCAAATCGCTCCCACGTGCTTCTCTGCCGTGGAAAGATTAAAATGCTTTTGTGTCTGAGGTGCGCAGCTGCTCGCTTTGTTGTGGCTCTCGACTTTAAGGTCTTCTTAATTGCATCTTTAATTGTCGCTTTTATATATTGTTTGCTTTCTGTTGCAGAGACTTGAGCATGAACCGGGTCACCGAGCTGCCGGCGCGCGGATTCTCTCGCCTCGCCTCGCTCCGACAACTGTGAGCAAACACCAGCAACAAAACCGCTTTTCTGAACGCGTGGTTTTAATATCCGAACATCGGCGGGGAAATTCATTGCATTGTGGTAATTAAAATGGTGTTAGAAAGCAATACATCTGACCCGCTACCTTCATAAACCCTGTATCAAATTACAGGGTTTCCATGGGGCATTAGAAATGATTAAATTAATTGTGCCAAAATCAATGCCTTAAAGGAACAGGCCACACTGAGATCTGTTCTTACCTGAGCTTAGACGAGTTGATGCGTACCAGTGTTAATTTTGACAACATATTTTAATTTAGTTTTAGTCTTAGACTTTTGACGAAAATGTAATTCAATTTTAGTCGAGGTTTAGTCGACTAAATTTAAGACACATTTAGTCGACTTTGTATTAATAATATTCATTATAATCATATTTAATGGAGGTCCTGCTTCATGGAGCTGCTCCCTCATGAACAAAGCTCAGAGCTGCTCCTTTGGCAGTGGATTTACATGATATGAGGCTCTTTCAGACGGTCAATAGAGGTTTGGATGATTTTAGTCTCTCCTTTTCATTTTTATTTAGTCTTATTTTAGTCGACTAAAATATCTGGACATTTTAGTCATAGTTTTAGTCGCATGAAAAACTTTAAATTTAGTTTTAGTCCAATTTTAGTCGTCAGAAAAATCACTTTGACTAAAATTAAGACTAAATATTTCAGTCGACGAAATTAACACTGATGCGTACCTGTCTGGTCTTTACACATGCGCTCAGTCACGCAAAAAGACCAAAGATGTTGTTGGCATTTAGCCTCTCCTCTATGGGGCCAAACGAGGGTGAGGTTAGAAGCGACCGAGCCCTTTTTAAATACAGTTACGTGAGTAGTTACACGATCCAAGTTTATTTACACAAAATTAAACATGTACATTTTCTAATAAAAAGGGGAACTATATTATGAGGTAATATTACCTGAGGAGCACTTCGACGTCCGCGCAGTAATATCTTCACTTTACTAATGTCACAATGTTTTCTTTCTCCTAAATATCTGTAACCAATTTGGATGTGAATAAATTGGACACATACATTTTATATTTCCACTGTGAAGAAAGTCAAGCCGTGCCATTATTTTCAAAGAAATGTAGATTTAATGCAAGTGGAAACAGTCGCAGTGAAGAGGTTTTAAAGTCTCTTAGTTTCGTACAGTTCATGTTAAAGTAGTTTGGATTAAACTTAGGCCCATGAAGTGTCGTGTGTCTCCAGGCGTTTGGCAGGAAACCGTCTGCAGCAGATCCACTCCGACGCATTTCACGGACTCCACAAACTCACCGAGCTGTAAGGACCCAATTCCATTACAATTATTCTAATTTACTTTTATAGTTTGTTGACAATTAATTCAGTTTATCTCTTTTAGGACGTTGCACGACACTGACCTGAGAACTGTTCCGTCTGAAGCTCTGGGCGAACTCCGGAGCCTGCAGTCGCTGTGAGTTTAACAAAGACACATCAGATATGACCTTTTTTAAATATATATTCAGTAAATAACACTTAAAGCTGGGTACCGTTAAATGTATGTCGATACCAGTACTTGCTTTACGATACCGATACTTTAATGATTTTTTTCCCGATACTGATACTACAATATTTGTCGTCTATAGTCAGAAAACAGAACAATAATGTGTGGAAGACCTGCTAGTTTACAATATTATCGGGTTCATCTCCAATGTCAAGAAATGTGTGAAAAATGGGGGGAAATTAGGAGAAATTGTGACAAATTAGAAAATGCTTATAAAAAGACAATTGGGAAAAATGGGGGGACAATTCATTAAAAAAAAATGGGGGGATTAGGGAAAAATGGGGAGAAAATTAGGAAAATATAAATCATAAAAAATGAGGGAAAATTGGAGCAAAAATAAGAAAAAGAAATTGGGAATCATTGGGAGAAATTGTGGCAAAAATGAGAAAAGAAGTGTAGAAAAAAAAAGAAAATGGGGCAAAAATTCTGAATAAAAATGGGGGAAAAATTTGGAAAAAAGAGAAACAAATTGGGCAGGAATTAAAGGGAAAGAAATTGGGAATAAATCATTTATTTGAGCTGAAACAACCAAGTCACTTCCTTTAACGCGGTCCCTGGACCAATAGCATTTTTTTTTCGGTATCTACTTTTGATACTTTTATTTCTTCGTTACCAGTAGAACCTAAACCTTTTCTTCGATACCATCACCGATACCCGGCCGTGTTCATTACTGGAAAGTACTGATAGTTTAATGTCACATGTGTTACAAAGTGTAACGCTGACTTTATTGCAGCCGTCTGGATGCGAACCGCCTCTCCGTGCTGCCCTCGCGCTCCTTCAGGGGTCTCTCCTCCCTGCGCTTCCTGTGGCTGGACGACAACCAGCTGCGAGAGACTCCAGGGGGCGCTCTGTCACACGTGCCCCAGCTGCAGGCCCTGACGCTGGGCATGAACCGCCTCACGCGCCTGCCGCCGCGGGGCTTCCACAGACTCCACCAGCTGCAAGTGCTGTGAGTGAAAGAAAACAGGAGCGAAATATTGAAACTGAGTGAAGTTTTATTTTAATTTTGTTTTTCCAGACTCCTCCATCACAACCAGATCCACTCGCTCAGCCCCACGTGTTTCTCTGGACTTCACAGGCTCCAAACGCTGCAAGTTATATATTTTATATCAAAACAAAAACACTAAGACACTAAAATAGAGTTTCTGAAATGGAAGTGGAGCTTTCCTGGTTGAATCAGGGCGGCTGGAGAGAGACCAGACTGAGAACTGAAGGTCATGTCAGTGTCATTTTCCCCTGAGCTCACGTGGGGATTCAGATTTTATTGAGTTGAAACTGATTTTTGAGGCATGAAAGTTTGTGTTTTTTTGTAGTAAAGTGGCAGATCAAATCTCAGGATCTCAATCTGTCTCAGGCAACCTACAAAACTGTTTTTTCGTAGTTATTTTTGGTCATATCTAGCTGAATAAAGTTCAGGAAATTCAGGAAAAAAATGCGAGAACAATTTAGAATAATTTGGAGGGAAAATGTGTAGAAAAAAAAAAGAAAATGGGGCAAAAATTCAGAAATAAATGGGGAGAAAATAATGAAAATATTTGTTAAAAAAAAGGCAAAAATTAGATACAAATACAATGGGGAAAAATGGGGCAAGAATTAAAGGGAAAACATTTGTGCTAATTGGTGCTAATGCTAACGGCCTGTCAATCAAAGTTCGGCCCTCGTTACTATACGAGATTTCAAAAACTGTTTCTTTAATTATAACTCACCCAGCGTTATCACAGGAGCAATATCTAGCTGAATAAAGTGCTGGCCTGTTGTAAGGGAATCCGGAGTACCCGGAGGAAACCTACGCAGACACGGGGAGAACACGTGAACTCCACACAGATCAGCTGTGAAGCACGAGCGCTAACGGTGGGGTCCTGAAGCTCAGAGTTACAGGTGCTCCAGCAAAACATCATCTGAGAATGTTCAAACTCAAAAGTGGTTAATGAGGCTCAAACTATGACAGAAGTCTCCAGATATCTAAACACGAGGGATACAAAGGAGGGATTAAAAACAGGTGAACTCCAGTGGCACAGTCGTAGAGTTAATGCTTTAACTGCAGCAGGAGCATTTGGGCGACAGCTTCAGGCGAGCGAGAAGAAAGCGACCGCAGACGGATCTGGGGTAACGGACCGATGCAGATAAACGCCTCCAATCCACAAAAACCCGATTTTACAGAGAAGCCTAAGCGCTGGTAATTGGAGTAATGTGTCTGAGCGCGACGTGCCTCCGCGGGGCCACACAGGGAGAGCAGCTCATGTGGAAAACCAGGGCTTAAGCGGGACGTTCTCTGCCTTCTGTGGGACGGGGCCCGGAGAAGCGCCTCCAAACACTCACTTTATCACCTGGTCAAACAAATGTGTGTGCAGGTATCGCATCGGTTCAAGACTCCTCTTCAAAAACTGGAAAAGCATCGAGACGCCAAACGTTAAACAATTACTCGGTTCATGTACAGAGGAATTAACCTCCTAACCCCCACCTGAACCGAGCGCATTTTCTCCAGGTCGGCTTTACCCAAATCTAAAAGCTTCTTGAAAAGGGTGAAAAAGTGACGGAAAAACACACACGTCAAAAAGCAACGAGAAAAAGTGATAAACGCGACAAAAGAGCCACAAAAAACACGACAAAATGCGTCAAAGAGCAATGAAAAAAAGCAACAAAAGCATGAAAAAAAAAAAAAGAGATCTTAGCTTTCAAATGAGGCGTTACTCTGGCCTCTAGTTTATTTAAGCAGTTTACATTTTTCTAATTGACACAAATACACATTAAAGAGTCATAGATGCTCAAAAGAAAAAAGCTGAAGCAGGACATTTATCAGCGCCCCCCATTCAACATAATAAACATTTGCATTTCACAGTAATACATATGTGAGGACAAATAAGAATTTAGCAAAAAATAAGGACAAGGAAGTTACATTTCCCATAGGGAGGAATGATTAATAACAGCATCTTCACACAGTTTGACTTAGTAATGCCATAATAATCATAACAGCAGCCTGTGTAACAAGAGAAGATCAAATTCATGTGTTCGTGTTTCCATATCCAGGCACACACACACCACTATGTGCCTGCACCTGTTTATGAATTACATTTATGCTATTTCCATCCATCCATCTTCTTCCACTTGTCCGTTGCCGGGTCGTGGGGGCAGCTGTTGGAGCTGCACCAGCCCCTATAGCGCCCCCTGCAGGTGGTGGGTCCACAGAAGGACGGCCTCATGGTTCTACCCGGGCCTGTTGGTCTCTCATAAGGGGCTTCTGAACCGCTCTTTGTCTGACCCGTCACCTATAGGACCTGTTTGCCCTGGGAGACCCTACCAGGGGCACGAAGCCCCCGACCACAGAGCTCCAGGATCATTCAGGCTCAAACTCCAAATCCAGGAGGGGATTTATGCTATTGCATAATCAAAATGAGAACTATGATCACATTAGGCAATGCATTTATTATTATTAATTGTATTATTACATTTTTGTTATCATTAATATCACTATTATAATACTATACAGACATATTTAATATGAATGGAATGGAATCTTATTTGCTAAATTCAATTATTGTGCCAAGTCATCGTTGACGTTACAATCGCCACTACGATATTATTGTAAACTCCAGTCAAGAAGCTTTTAGATTTGGGTAAAGGCGAACTGGAGAAAATGCACTTAGTTAAGGCGGAGGGTAAGAGGTTAAGGAAAAGTTAGATTTTTTAAATTATATTCGACACAATGCAAATTCTGAGCCACACACTTTCAGTATAGATGAACTTCGAGTAAATAAAGTTGAGTGAGTTCATTATTTCCAAAGATGTAGATTGAACGCCTGCTAGAATCAAGTTCATGCTTTTTTCTTTCTCTCATTTAATGCCAGGCCTTTCCATAATAAATGTTCAGCCTTCTTTATTTTTCAGAGACTTGAGCTTCAACAGACTCCACACGTTTCCCGCGGTGTTCCGGCTTCTTCCCTCGCTCAAAGAACTGTGAGATTTACACGTTTTCATTTTCAAATGTCATGTTCTGGATCAAATGTTACTTTATTCATTGAGCCAATGGAAATCCTGTTTTTTTTTCCTTTTTTTAAAGAAACCTCCAGAATAATGGGATTTCTTTTGTTCCTGAAAACGCCCTGGGAGGAAATCTTCTATCGCTGAAGAAAATGTTAGTCTGATTAGATTTTTTGCATTTTCAGAGACTCGCATTCATCTCAATGTTTGTGTTTAGAAACGTGTTGAACAACCCTCGTTTTGCCATCGGGTCAAAGCCGCCGCCGATGTAAGCAACTCTTGATGAGCTTTATTTTTTAATACATAATTAATATCTGTGGCAATTGTTTATTTCTGCAGTGGATTCCCCGTCGTCTCGCAGAAAAACCCGTCGCAATTTCAGTTCAGCGACAACGATGGACCGGAACTTTGTGAGTTCAGAAAAACTTTTATTTTTGGCTCATTTTCAGATTTACAAAGAACGACAAACTATTGAAAAAATACCAATACTGAAATCTAAAATGTTCATAATGTTCGGTGTTTGACTCTAACCCATGTGTTTGTGTTCAGGCCGAACCCGGGACTCTTCATGGAGCTTTTCCCTCCTGCTCTTCGTCTCCGTCGTCTTCCTCACGGCTCTGGCTCTGATCCACTTCTTATTCAAAATCAACGCCAGAGAATACGACTCCCCACTGTAAACGCAGCTATTAAGGAGCATTTTGCTTAATATTTCAATAAAAAAAACTTAAAAACTCTATTGAAAACCTGCCCTTTAATCTGGTCATATTATCTTACTTTCACAAACAGCTTTTTCAAAATGACAAAACTATGAAATTTGGGAAATCAGTTTGGAATCATTTATTTTTGCATTTCCTCCATTTGAAGAACTTGCATGTTGAACACACCTGATTTTCAACTCTTCCTGGTCACTGTGTCTGAACCCGGTCTAAAACAGGTTTAAAACACGTGGAGCAGCAGAAATCGTAATGGACTGTATCGAAGCTTCTTACTAAGCTTAGACTAGGGCGAGATGATAACGGACAAATTACTTCAGAATCCCAGCCTTACGCCTATTGGGAAGATGAATTCAGTGATTTTTTATTCTTTTTTAATTAATTATAGTATTAGTGCAATACTTATTTCCTCGAAAATGCAATTTACTCAAGCAGTTTACATCCTTCATGTCATTGGACTTTTCATCCACCTGCCCCCGTGTTCTACAGTCATTATATCGCAATAACGATATGGCCCACCCCTGGCTTAATGTGGTCCATTATGACGGGGGTTCGGCACGGCTGATGTATAGGCGGATATTTGATAAAATTTATTTTTCAATGTCCCCCTGTAGGAGGCTCATTTTAAAGCTCCGAGCGCTCGATCACGTTCAGTACCAGAGATATCGGCCGATAGCCGACGTTGAAAATACATGAACCTCAAAAAAGTCACTTCCTGAGAGTTTACAAAACATGCAAACGAGAAGTTAAATACAACTTGTTTATTAAAACTAATTTTATCTCTCAATACTCCAGAACATCTTTGAAAAGCATCTGTCCCACGAGACATGGTGTAGAAATATGGACACATTTAGATGAAAGCGTTAAAATATGTAAAACCCTGGTACATTTTAAAAAGGTTTACAAATAATTATTTTTATTAAATACGAACAATTATTGTGAGTGTTGTAGTATATTCTTTTGTTTCTTTATTTTATTATTGTTCATTATTTGCTGTTCCCTTGTTTATGATTTGTTATCGTGCTTTACGTTCCTTGCTTTGATCGTTAATGTAAATATTGTTTTTAATTTTAGGGTGGGTGCTTCGGCCCCACTCCCTTTAAGCAGACTTATTTCGTGCAGCACAAAAACTGGATAAAAACGACCAAGACGCCACTTTCTCTTTTTACAAAATAATTTATTAACACATTTAAGTTGAAAAGATACAAAAAGATGAACCACGAGCCTCCGCTCTGCTCCCTTTGACTAATATAATACTCTTTAATCGATTTCGACAAATAAAAAAATACCACAAATTGCACATTTATGTCAATTTTTTTTCTTGCCTTTTTCTTCAAATTGTCAGTCACAGTTTTCAAGTCTTTTTAAGTGTCACCGAAAAAACAGGATTTTTTGACACCAGGCAACAGCCGTGCTCTGCCAAAAAAGTGGTCCAAATTTGAGATTACCTTTTCTTTTTTTTCTCTTTTCTTTTTTGGACACATAATCGCCAAAAGATATCCTTAAAAAAACACCACAGCTTGAATCCCGAATACTTTTCCTTTTAGGGGTTAAAATACAAGTTAAATTAAATAGGAATTGCAATGAAAGAAGGGGTAAAATAAAGTAAAAAAATGGGTGGGTAATTGATAAAAACAAAAAACAGCAGCACTCAGCATTGACGATACTTACGTACATGATGCGACCCGGAGGCATTTGAGTTTCCAAGTTTCGCCTTCTTTGCTTTCTTCCGAGTCGTTTTCCCCGCTCTTACCTCTGTAGCGCAACGTGGGGTTGGTTTTACCGAGCGATATGTTTGTATTTTGGCTATAGTCGTGTCTTTTTGGGGGGCGCGAGGTCGGGAGGAGAGGGGAGGTGGGGGGGGGGGGGGGACGATATAGTTGGTGCGTCACTTGTCGCCGGTTCGCTTGTGGGACAGCGCTAGACTGAGCTGCTCGCTCAAGCTAACGCCCAGCTCCTGGCACCTGTCCACGAGCTTCCGCAGGCGGTCGGTTTTACCCCCCTCCGCGGCTTCGAACAACAGACGCTGCAGAGAGAGAGAGAGAGGGGGGGGGGAGGCGGGGGAGGAGGGGGGACGGACAGAGGAGGTCAACCTGAGACTTAGGGGACAAAACAGAAATTCACCTCAGATAATAAAAGCTTCTGTCGGACAAATGCACTTTGATGAGGTTTACAGAATGGGTCCAAGAACAATAACACAGTGGTCCCTCGTTTACGTTCTAAAAAAAATAAAAATAAATCACCCTTACCAACAGCAAGGGGGCGCTGCTGCAATAATGCGCCGTGTTTTTTTAGTTTGGGGATTTTGGAATGCAATATTTATGGCGATTGCAGTGATTTTTTTTTATTTTTGATCGAGTAATTCTTTTAGCGGGAGGCTCTGATGCGCCCTGTCGGTGTCTAGCAAAGTGAGAAGGTGTTTTTCCATACTGAGATATGTTTTTACCTGAGCTTCATTTGTACCTGTCTGGTCTCCACGTGTGCCTTCCGTAACGTAAACACAGTTAGCATTTAGCCTCTCTCTTCTCCTCTATAGCTCCAGACGAGGTGAAGATAGAAGCTACCAAACTCTTCCACGTTTTCCCCATTTAAATATGGTTACGTGAAGTGTTGCACTATAAAGTATAATTACACAAAATTAAACAATGTGGATTTTCATAAAAGGGGAACTATATTGTGAGGCGTAATAATACCAGGAGTAATCCGCGCAGTAAAGTGAAGATATCACTATTATTAGTTCCCCTTTTTACCCAATTAGAAAATCCACATTGTTTAATTTTGTGTAATTATACTTTATGGTGTAACACTTCACGTAACCATATTTAAAAAGGGGAAACGTGGAAGAGTTTGGTAGCTTCTAACGTTTGGAGCCATAGAGAAGAGAGAGGCTAAATGCTAACTCCATCTGTGCTTTGTTTACGTTACAGGTACAAATGAACTCTCTAAGCTCAGGTAAGAACATATCTCAGTATGTAAAAACTGTGGCCTATTCCTTTAAGGTTAAGTTAACCTCATACAGGGAAAAAAAGCATACTTCAGTTTGTTAAAATATATAATTTTTACTGACACACTGGACTATACTGTTGCCATCAGTACAAAACATGCACCTAATGACCAGCTCGACAGAAAATGCTATTACTGCAGTGGGTAATCAATTGATTTGGATGAGGACCTAACCTATTTAAATCTCTAATTTTGCTGCTTTTGGTCGACATCTCCATGGAGACGAGCTGGAGACGTCCCCGCTCCTGGTCAAATTACTGCCATGTCTGAGGAGAGCTGAGCATTTTCAATAATGAAAATATCCGTCAGAAAATAAATCCATGTATTTCAATTCGATTGTTTGGTTAAAAGTCTACGCGGTGTGGCTTTAAGGGATTCCACACGTCTCTAGATCATCTTCACCGGGTTTTTTGAGAACAACAA
This sequence comes from Proterorhinus semilunaris, assembly GCA_021464625.1. Lineage (NCBI taxonomy): Eukaryota > Metazoa > Chordata > Actinopteri > Gobiiformes > Gobiidae > Proterorhinus > Proterorhinus semilunaris. The sequence goes on along the minus strand of CM038356.1, from coordinate 3,604,911 downwards.
AAGGGGCTGTTCTGGTTGTGTCTGCGGTAAACTGAATGCGCGAGTGTGAATTACATCTTTCCACAGGGCGGCGCACAGGGGCAGGTGGCTGAGGGCCTGCTGGTACAGACGCCTGACCTGAGGGAGAGAGCAGACAGACAGGAGCGCGGTAAAGAACACACAACACACACAAGAGGGGCGGCCCGAGTCGGGAATCACCGGCAGCAGAGACACACACAGAGAGCGCCATCCGGTGGGCATTAATGACACAAAACTCTTCTCACCTCGGAGACCTCGTTCAGCTGTTTCTCTGCAGCGATCGCTCTGTAAAAAAAAAAAAAAAAAAAAAGCACAACATTTACAACGGTTTAATCGGCCAAAACATTACGACCACCGGTAATGGTCGTAATGTTTTGGCCGATGGTCCAACTCCGCTGTTGTGGACGCTTACATTTTCCAGTTTGCCAGACACTTGGGCGAGTGACTGCTCAGCATGCGGGACTGGAACTTGAGGTGCTGCAGGTTCCCCTCCTGCCACTCCTGATGCAACAACCTGAGCACGAACAGACAACTCACACCAACCGCTTAACAGCCGTCAAACACCACGTCCCACAATCCAACAACAATCTACAGAGGCTGAGGGGAAACGTCTGCAGCTTTTACCTGAGGCCCAGCTCCGTGTTGTTCGGCATCGAGTATCGCAGTCTCTCCAGAACAAGTGCATGCTGGGAAGGAGGCAGACAGCCCAGATACAAGGACACCACCTGGAGACAGACGGGTTTAAAAATGTACTACACTCATAACGTCCTAAGAGGGCTTTCCAACAGAGCGATATCGATCCAGAAAGACTTTTAAAGCACTAAAGCTGTAAAATATTTAGATATAAAACATGTTTGTAGGTTCGCAGTAGCTCGTGAGTAGAAAATGTATAAAAAATAATCAGCCTAGCACAGAAACCTGACAGAAAAATATATGTAATTTTCAGATTCTGCAACACTACATTTTTCTAAATCAGTTAAAGATTTTTGACACCTCATGAAAAGTATTTTTAACCCAATGGAATAGATTACTAAAATACTGTAGTTGTAGATTATGCACGATTTACCTTTTTCAAATCTGAAATTGATCTACTGCGATTACCTAACCCATCTCCACAGCAGGTTATTGACGTAAATATGGCTACGTTCAGACTGCAGGCTGAACTAACCCCATTCCCATTTTTTTTGCCCAGATGTGACCAGTATCTGATCTCGTCTTGAAAAGTCTGAACGATGCGGACGACGTGCGTTTATCCGACACAAATCAATGCACTACAGACGCCATTCATTCAAAAATCTGATCTTTAAAAAAAAAAAAATGGGAATTGAGCATTAAAGGGATATTTCAGGATTTTTGACATTGGGCCTCATTTCCCAGTTATCCAGAGTGTTGATGATGTCTGGAGATATTTTTTTCCTTAAATTCATGCAGTTCTTATATTTGAAGAGTCTAGTGGCGCTAGGCTAATGCTAGGCTAACGCATTTCTATGGTATCAGTTAGCCTGCATTAAAAACAGTCTGACCCGCTCCACAGTGCACCTGAGGCAAATCACTTATAACGCCAGACTAACGATATAAATGTCTGTGTCGATTGAATAATTTTTGAAATATAACAGCTTGTATCACATGAATTACCGCTTTTTGAGGGACTATTTTCTCGCAGATCACTCCGCCGCTGCGTTAGCTTACAGCCACGAAGCTGATGCTGCTCAAATACAAGTTATTTCCATCCATCCATTTTCTCCCACTTGTCCGTTGCCGGGTCGTGGCAGCTGTTGGAGCTGCCCAAGTCACATAGCACCTGTCCCCTATGGCTCCTCCTGCAGGTGGTGGGTCCACGGGAGGACGGCCTCATGGTTCCAAACGGTTCCAAACGGGCCTGTTGGTCTCTCATAGGGGGCACATTCACACTCTCATTCATACACCAGTGTACACAGACACTGGAGGCAAGGGGGGTGAAGTGTCTTGCCCAAGGACACAACGACAATGTGCACCTTCAGGAGGCGGGATTCGAACCCCAGACCTTCCGATCATGAGACGACCCGCTCTGTGGAGGCCCTATGTCAAAAATCCTGAAATATCCCTTTAAGAGAATTGAGCAGACTTGTATCCTGTTGCTGCATGAAGCTGAAATGTAATAACTGAGTTCCGTGATGTTTAACAGCAGTTTTAGAAGTTTAGAACCTAAATTCAGGAAAAGGGGATGTGTTTGGGCCGAGACCGATTGCTACATGAACGAACGTGAATTGATCGTAGCACCAAAAGGTTTTCAAAACGTTTCCATCTTGAATAATAATCTTGAGAGGTCACATGAAGGCGTTTCCAGCCCTTACCTGGTTGTGGAACTTGTAGCAGCTCCAGAACTTGGCCGGGTTAAAGGGCACCTCGAGGCGAGACGGGACCGAGCTCAGACACCTCTGAACCAGGTCCAAGAAGACCCTGGGGGAGCCGTGGGCCTGGAGGGAGCTCATGAAGGACAGGTAACTGCGCAGAGGGGGAGAGACAGAGTCAGGACGGGGGGAGGAGCTGAGGTTTAACGGAGAGTACAGTGTGACTGACTCCATCCACAGGCGGTGAAGCTCCTCCAGCTGCAGCGGGGAGCCCAGCGCCCGCTCGAACGCCCCGACCGTGTCCTCCGCCGACCCGTACAGCCACTGCCAACGACTGTGGAGCGGAAACGTCAGGCGACACTTAGGGCCGTTCAAAACATCACAGATAAAAACTCACTGAATACTGACCAGTGCAGCAGGTGCAGGAAAGGCATCTGTGACGTGAGCTGCTCCTGGAGATCCTTCTTCAGGACGGGGCCCTTCAGTAACTCGTCAGAAGGGAAGCCCAGGATGTGTCTGAAAAGAACAACAACAACAACAGGCTGGAGGATGAGAGAAATGCGCCGTTTAAGCAATCGTTTTTTGGATTAAAGTTAAAGCTACTCTAAGCGATCCCGTTTTGCTGCTCCGGCACTGATGCAGTACCAATAATCGCCACTAGATGCGCCGCCATGTGCTCCACACTCGCGAGCAGCAGGAGGAGACCGGCGCTGCACCTCCCCCCCAACACACCCCTCACACTCCTTTTGTAAAAAAAAAAAATAAAGAAAAAAAGTACTTCGCTGTAAACTTGGTTCTAAATGGGAGACGGGGGGAGAGCCAGGGGAGGGGAGGGGGATGGAGCAGAGCAGCATTCACTACTCCACCTACTGATGAAAATAATACAATGCTTAAGGCAGCTTTAAAGTTAAATTAAGTAAAAAAACAAGCGTAAACTATTTCTGTTCGACTGCGTTTTACCGTAAAACATCCACCGGTTTCTTCTGGCTGTCCTCGTCCTCGCACTGGGACAGGATGAAGCCCCGAAACAAAGGCGCCAGAGCGTTGGACTTGTCCTGGAGAGAAAAGGCAGAAAACTATTTAAAGCGACTGAGGTTGATGAACAGCAGGGCTGCAACTAACGATTATTTTGTAATCGATTCATTTATCGATTATATTTACGATTAATCGCTTGGCTGTGAATGGTGTGGGAAAATTGACTTTTCATTTTTTTTAATCACTTTAACTTAAAGTGAATGTTTGTTGGAGGCCCTTTGTGCTAATTCTGCTTTTGAGACACAGACGGATATTTATGAAATTTACAATGTGCAAAACACTACAGACACGAACTATAAAAACAAAGCAGGTTTTCATCAAAAATACTACATTTTCACGTCATTTTTGCTCTATTTGAGTCAGAAAACGATTACTAAAATAGTTGTCGACTATTTCAATAATAAATTAGTCGTTGATTAATTGATTAGTTGTTTCAGCCCTAATGAACAGCGTCTGTGCAAACTCTTGTTCAGCTCCCCCTTGTGGTAAGAAAGACAAAGTCCCAATATAAGACTGAGGGCCCGAATACCATATTTTAATGCCACAAACGCAGAAAAACACAAAATATTCGTAATATTTGTAAACATTCAATCAAACAGAGGAATGAAGAGAAAATGTTTATATTGGACTTTAGATTGAACGTCAGTGATTCCAATGTAATACTTTTTAATTCCCTACATGGATAAAATGGCCGTACTGTTGGTTTTAATTCTAAAGCGGGACCAGGAACCACAGCTGCCCCAGTACTTCATCAACGCAGTACCGTGTAGTTCCTCGCGTACCTGCGCCATGAGGAACTTGCAGGAGCGGTAGAAGATCTCCGCGTTGTTGGGGCACTCTGCGAGCGAGTGCAGCCACATGCTGACGGCGGCGCCCGCGTCTCCTTTGGTGATGTGCAGCTCCGCCAGGGCGTCCCGGAGAACGCATGACTCCGGACAGAACTGGAGCAGCGCCTCGCACAACAGGATCCCCTCGTCGAACCTGAGGAACGCCAACACAACAGCGCCATTTAGGAAAACATTTAGAATGGCGCAAACATAATCACAGCTAAGCCTTTACCATTTATACAGATTTGTAACATTTCCACTGAACAATGAGAAACTTACAAAACAGCCAAGTATTTATGAACTTACGGAGTCAAAAATATTGATAAAAGTCTAGATTTAGTGTATGAAGGTTAATTTGTGTTTTTATTATCAAAGTGTTTTTTTATACACTGAATTTTTTTGCATCTGTATTTCACCGACCATATTGAAAAAAAAAAATCTGTACAATTATTTTGCTGCAAATTTCTTCTTCTTTTTTTTCAGCAGCGAAAAAAACTACACCGAATTTTTTGTTGTCATTTTTATGCTCTGGATAACTAGATAACTCTTACTTTTCATGTCAGAGTGTTGTTGATGTCTGGAGATATGTTTTTCTTAAATTCCTGCAGTTCTTATATTTGAAGAGCTTAGTGGCGCTAGGCTAATGCTAGGCTAACACATTTCTATGGTAACAGTTAGCCTGCATTAAAAACAGTCCGACCCGCTCCACAGTGCACCTGAGGTAAATCACATAGAACGCCAGACTAACCATATAAATGTCTGCGTCGATATAATAATAACCATTTTGCATTTAAAATAACTTATATTTGAGCAGCATCAGCTTCGTGGCTGTGGTGGAGTGATCTGCGAGAAAATAGTCCCTCAAAATGCATTAATTCATGTGAGTCAGTTATATTTCAAAAATTATTCTATCGACAGACATTTATATCGTTAGTCTGGCGTTATAAGTGATTTGCCTCAGGTGTTCTGTAGTGCGTCAGACTGTTTTTAATGCAGGCTAACTGATACCATAGAAATGTGTTAGCCTAGCATTAGCCTAGCGCCACTAGACTCATCATATATAAGAAGTGCATCGCATTCTGCACAATACCCCCCTTTACTTTGCGTTTGTTTGTTTTATTAAATGTGATGAAGGTGTGTGACCTGTGCAGGACTCGGTGCAGGTGGAGGAGGTTGGTGTGCAGCGGTAAACAGGCCACAGTCCTCTCGCTCAGAGACAGCGAGCCCTCGGAGCAGTGAGAGATCCCGTCTAAAAATCAAATCACAACACGTTTATTTACGCTTGAAGAATCGCGCTGGACAAGCTCCGCCCCCCGCGCACCACGCTCACCTTGGAACAGGTTGAGCAGCACGTCCAGCGGCGTCCTGATGTCCTGCGCCGCTCGCCAGGGCAGGAGGAAGCTCTCGCGGCTGACCAGGCGGGACGGGCCCGACTCGGCCGCGTCGAACAGGGACGACGGCAAGCGATCGAACTCCGACACGTGGATCAGACAGAGCCACAGCAGAGCGCGGTCGCCCGACGTCAGCGGGTCACACAGGTCGGACTTCAGCGAACCCTGGGCAAAAAGAAACGACCGACATGTGTTTAGTGTGTGCGTCATGAGGTCCCGATTCTAGAGTCGGCCCGATTCAAAGCAGTAAATATTTAATTGTAAAATGACCGACGATGTGCCCAGGACAGAGAAGAGAGAATATATGGATTTTTTTTCTGTTTTTTTTTTTTTATGGGGGCGACGGTGGCACAGATGGTAGAGCGGGTCGTCTCATGATCGGAAGGTCGGGGGTTCGAATCCCGCCTCCTGAAGGTGCACATTGTCCTTGGGCAAGACACTTCACCCTCCTTGCCTCCAGTGTCTGCCTACACTGGTGTATGAACGAGAGTGTGAATGGGTGAAGCCCCTTATGAGAGACCAACAGGCCCGGTTAGAACCATGAGGCCGTCCTTCTGTGGACCCACCACCTGCAGGGGGCGCCATAGGGGCCTGGTGCAACGGACAAGTGGAAGAAAATGGATGGCTACTTTTTGATGACATCATGCATTTTAAAAAGGCCCTATACCTAATTTTTAATTATAAACAATGAAAGAGGAAGCCACTAAATTAAAATGTCTCCAAACTAGGGCTGGACAAAAAAAAAACGATTTGATTTAAAAAATTAAATAAAATTACAGTTTCAGACATTTTAATAGTAATAATTTGGATGTTTCAAATGTTGGTTACAAACTGGGGGGAGGAGAATAAAATCGAGTAGCCCAATTGTTCATAGGGACAAGTTTATAGACACATTTCACAACCTGCAGGGTCTTTTCAGGATGGATACAATCACTATATAATTAGTCCTTCCCCCCCCTCCCCAAAAGTCTGAGTTTACATTATACTAAAGGAGGACAAAACAAATGTAGCTCCATTACTAGAAATACAATTTAAAAAAATACTTCAGATGATAATCATAGATCGTATTTACTTGTGGGTAATGTATTCCTTTTAGAAACAGGTCTGAGGTCATAAAAATATGGAGCATGTAGATATTAAAAGGCAATATATCGATTATTAGGTTTGTTTACAAACAAAAGACTTTTGAAATATACAGACAAGAAGAAATGTGTTGCCACTAGGGGGAGCAGTAGGATGGATTATGTGTATTGTTCCTCTATAATCTGGAAGAGTGTTGCTGCTTGGAACGGTTGTCATTCTATTGCTCAAATTCACAAATGGAGAATTAGGGTTGGCAGGTTATGGATCTGTTGAGAGGAATCCTCCCAACGGGCTCTAAACCTTGTCTTTTAATGCACCACTCAGCATAGGAACATATTCTACAAAATCAGCTGTTAGGGCAGCCATGTGGGGGTTTGTTGATTGGGAGTTACTGCCCTCTTCATCTGGCCCGCTCTACACTTTGGCTTTTTAATGCACCACACTATGCAGGGCTTGCAGCATACTTCACATATAACTCAATTAAATAAATATATAATAATAATGATTATGGAAATTACACCCAAATTAAAATTATACTGAGAATGGTAATGACAACTGGAAAGTATCAAGATCTCAGATTATAATATCTATTAATGTACCTTCATAACATAAAAGTAACTCTCGGTTATCAAGGGTAAAAATCTGGAAGAAATATATTAAGGATCACATTTTTTTTTTTTTTGACTGCTTTGTTCTAGACATCGTACATGAAACGGGATTGTTGTTGTAGCTGTGCGTTGCTTCAATTAATTGTATAAACAGTTCATATATTATTATTTTTTTGGTAAGTTTGTAAGTTGGTCTGTATGAATGTAGCTGCTTGAAATGTTCTTTTTTTATTTATTTTATTGCACTTGGGGGTGGGCAATCATAAGCTTTTGCTTCAGCCCACTCCTTTTGAGCACTATGTGTACTGCTCAAATAAACAAATAAACATAAACATAAACAGTTATCGTGAGCCATGTGTCGTGTATCGCAGTGGTTCCCAAAGTGGGGGCCTTGGAGACACTACAGGGGGGCCCCAAAAAGCTCGTACATTAAAAAAACATTTTAAAAGGAAAAATACATTTATTCGCTAAAATGTATTACTTGAAACCAGTTTTAAACTCCACCGTTTATGTAATTTTTGCTGTAAAACAATAAGAAAATTCCAATGAATAGGATAAAAATTATTTTCTATTGGCGGGAATTTTGGATCGACAAGGGGGCCGCGATGTTCCGGACTTTGGGAATGGCTGGTGATCGTATCAAATCGTGAAATGATCCAGACGTTCCCACTTCTTCTGGTTATCAACTAGTTTCAGTTTTGTCCTGTTAACTTACGATCTCTAGTCGGTTTTTGCTCCAACTCGAGACTCGGTTCAGATGTTTACCCACGGATTCCATTTGATTTAGATATTTAAAGATCCCGTTGATGAAGTCACCTGCAGGATGCCGAGCGCGTTCTCCATCCTGCCGCTGAAGAGGCTGAGCTGGACTCTGTACAGCAGCGCCTCGACGATCTGGAACGACTGCTTCTCCAAAAGCGGCGCCGACGAAGCCTCGGCCGTTAGATACTGCAGCAGCCGCTCGGCCACGGAGTCCTTCCCCTCGAACGAGCGCTCCAGGGACAAGTACTGCGGGACAGGAGAACACGCTTTAGACTCGGGATGAAAGTTTAGCGATGGCTTAGGACACGAGAGGAGACTCACAGTCCACCAGACGCAGTAGTCGGGCGCGTGCTCCACTGCCATCTCACACATCTCCTGCACCTCAGCGCGGCTCCCCCTCCTGGAGAACAGGGAGAGGTAGTGGCTCCAGACCTCCGGGTTATCGCAGTTATTCTCCAGAGCGCGGGACAGCGTGTTCAGGGCGGCTTCCAGACACTCTGCAGACGGGCTACGGACAGAGAGTACGAGTTTTAATGCCATTTTAATGCATACACACAATATTTTTAATGCTACGAGGGCAAAAATCTATGTATTTTTATTCCAGTATGTAGAGAATTGACAGAAGGTTCGGGAAAACTTAAAAGCAAAGTGGACGAGAAAACTTGAGCATAATTATTCGAAAAAAATTCTCAATAAACTGAATGTCACCACTTCCACCATGTTTTTAATGACACGCAAGGCCTTAAAAAGCACTTTCCATCCAAGGATTTATAATGTTTTTAATCTCTTAAGCCCCACCTTAACCGAGCACATTTACTCTAGTTCGACTTTACCCAAATCCAAAAGCTTCTTGAAAAAAAAGCAACAAAACAGGCGACAAAAGTGTTGAAAACGGAACAAAAAACGCAAGGAAAATCAGTATTGTAGGTCTTGGCTTTCAAATGAGCGTTACACTGTAGATTTGGGTAAAGCTTAGACTGGGCGATATGGCCAAAAAATAAAATCTTGATTTCTTTTTTTACTCAGTTTGGACGATTACAACTTTTATCGATTTGATTGGAAATAAACTTTAAAAAGTCTCCTGATCTTTCATATGAAGAAAACTGCTCAGAGCCCAGACTCCTGCTCATTAATATTTCATGATTAGCCGACAATTAGGCCCGTTAAGATGACCCTTAATTTAATTTTTTTTAATTTCTGTTTTAAATATTCCTCGTCTGCTCTCAAAAGTAAAACTTAATAAGGCATGGAGTTTTCTAAAGTGTTTTAGTTTTATCCTCATGCTTCTGCTGTGATTGACAGCCGTCTCCATGGAGACTCAACGGGAAAGGGGCGGAGTTTAAAAAAAGGGCGCTCCGCTCAGAGCAGAGTGAGAGAAAAGCAGGTTCAATCATTTTGACACCCCTGGCACAGAAACAAGTAAAGAAAAACAAAAGGGGGAAAGAATCATCAAGAGATTTCAGCTTTTCCTGTAGATTACGGACATAAAAGAGACAAAAAAAAGCAAGTTTTCTGTCATTTTATGTTTTCATATAAAAAATAAGGCTTTTTATGCAAAGGCCATATTGCCAATATTTCAGCGACAATCTAAATAACGGATAGAGCCAGGTTTAAATGTATTTTGTTGATTTATTAGTTGGATCGTACTTAATTTTTGAATAAGCTATTTATAGGTGATCAAAAATAAAAATAAAACCTTCAAAATTTTTAATATTTGAGAATATAAAGACGAGGGATCTCATCATAAAAGGGAGAGTTTGGTCACTTTTTTACTCTGACATTAAAACTAAGAGCACATTAAAGATTAAAACTAGCCACACATCTTTAAACCTTTATAAAGTGTATTTCATGAGAAGAGCGTGGCATCCCTCACGTTTTGGTCTGGTTGAGGTACTTGAAGGCCAGCTTGATCCACAGCTGGGTGTCACAGGGGCTTTCGGAAACGCTGGCCTCCAGGTTCGAGATGTCGTCCGTTTCGCTGATGAAGTATCGCCTGTCGTCCGACGTCACGCACACGTCCGACAAGCTCAGGTCAGCGGCGCCACCTGCTGGACAGACCCGAGACGTGACGCGAGAGCAGAACCATTTCAATAACGCGTCATCTGAAGTCCGTCCTCACCGTTCCTCCCCAGGGTGGAGCCGTACTCCGGCTCCTCGTCGCTGCTCTCCTCCGAGTCCACGGCGGACGGAAGAGTCGGCTTCGGCTTCCACTTCCTCACGTCTTTGAAAGTGGTGTAAGGAGGAGCTGAGAAGAAGAGGAACCACGCGAGAACTGAGCAATGGTTATAAACTCCATTTTCACTGTGGTCTTCATCGTCCCCCTTCGACCCTCTCCTCTGCGTCCTCTTATCAAACCAACTTCATGTCCAAGGCTCGATACCGTTACTTTTTCCGATACCAGGACTTTAACGATACTTGGTTTTCAATATCGATACCTGAACGATACTTTTCCCGATCCCTATACTTTAAATATTTATATTCATTTCTAGAAGCAGAAAACATATAATAATGTGTGGAAGATCTGCACATTTACAATATCGGGTTCATCTCCAATGCTATAAAATGTGTGGAAAAATGTGATGGAAATTTGGAGAAAATAGGGGCAAAAAAATAGAGAGCATTTGGGAATAAATTGGGGAAAATTTGTAAAAAATGTGTGTAAATTTTGAAAATATTAGTAATAAAAAATGTAGGAAAAATTTGGAAAAAGAAAAGAAATTGGGGCAAAAATAAGAAAAGACAATGGGAAAAAAATGTAAAGAAATTGGGCAAACATTGGGAAAAAAAATTGAAATACACAATTAAAAATAAATCAAAATTGGGGATGAATGGGGTGGGTGGGGAAATTATTTATTTGAACTGAAACAACAAACTTGGATCTGAAGATGTAAGACTCTTTTTTCGGTACCCGCTTTCCATACTAAAATGTTTTCGATAACGGTAGGATAACTTTTTCTACCAGCCCTAGTCACAGTTCAATTGTTTGTTTATTCCATTTCACATTCTTCAGGCTTTAAGAACAAAAGTGGGCGCAGCTGAACCAGGTGGAGAAAAACTTACCGTGTTTTTTACTCTCGTTGACTTTGCTCACGACGAGAACGGCCTTCTGATCGATGCCCATTCGATTATTGGGACCGAAAAGTTTCTTCATGTACTTTTCTATCGAAAGGAAAAAGACAGTTGTTGTATTGATCATTTCCAACAGTGCTGCTGAGGTGAGGCGTCGTATTTCATGGTTATAACAAATATATTATGACAAATGCAGTATAAGTTAGTCATTCCTGGACTAATGAGCGCACCTGAATATAAGCCTCACCAACTTAATCAAGATCTATAAAGCCGCACTGGTCTATAAGCCACAGGTGTCCACGCTGGTACATTGAAGCCACTTTTCTCTCGCGCTGTCAAATATTCTCAGAGAACAACGGTGGCGCAACTGAAAATTCCATGGCGGTAACTATGGTAACTGCAGATTTTTATGTTAATTTTGTTGACTTTCGTTGTCTTAATTTTAGTCAAAGTGATATTTTTGACAAATAAAATTGGACTCAAACTAAATTAAGCTTTTTTCATGAGACCAAAACTATGACTAAAATGTCCAGATATTCGACAAACTGAATTACATTTTCGTCAAAAGACTAAAACTAAATTAAAATATGTTGTCGAAATTAAAACTGTTTTTATGTCTTCGTTTTTGGCTCATATCTCAGTCATTACTGGAAAACAAAAACCGGCACAAAGTTCATTGCCTCGTCTTCCAGCACATGTGAACAGATGTCTAATTATTTGCCCCGAAAGGCTTAAAAAAAGTGGTGACAATAATCGAAAACATGAGCGTGATGTTGTCCAGTAGAAAACACTTTCAGGCATAAAAATATCACCACAGGTTTGTGAATCCAAACACTGTCAAATATTGAAGTTTTGGAGATTTCTTACAAAAACTGTATTCCTCCCATAGAGTTGTATTGGCCCCCGCGCCCTCCACCTGAAATTAAATCGTGAACGCCACCTACTTCGCTTTGACCCTTCATAATATTTCAGCGGTGAGATAATCAAACACTTATAGTTAAAAGTAATGTATTTGTGTGACAGTGTTTGGTCCAAGTGCTTAAAGCTGTAGTGCTGCCCCTGCTGGTCCGGACTGAATACTTGATCATTGTTGGCCTCTATTGACTGTGAAAACAGTGGAGCCCTGCTGCCTCATTAGTATGCATGACGTTGCTCATTAATATGCATGACGTCATCAAAAGTATCTGTATCGTATCGTCCCGCAAAATATCGTGATACATCGGAAAATCGATATATTGTCACACTCCTAACTGAGAACCTACTTTCTTTGATGAACTTAGTTGAGAAATGACATTTTATTATTTAAGCCCTTGATTTAGACTTTTAAGACTTGTTAATGCCTTGTTTTTAATTGTAAAGTAGCAAAGAGTACGATTTCCTAACCCTAGTTATTGCTCAACTTTATTTTAGACAAACGAACACTGCTTTGACTTCACGTCCACAGAAACCATTTAGTTTGTTAATCCGAACCTGTGGCAGCGCTGACGTCTTTATCCAGGGAAGTCTCTGCACAACCGATGAGCGACAGGTCGTAGGAGAGGATGTCCTGAAACAACTGGCTCCCGCTCAGAGTGACGTTCCTCATGTGCTGCCTGAAAACAGACGCAGGAAGAACACGATTGTTACGATTCAGCTCCGAAAATGAAAATCTGAGGTTTTTGCAGCGCTGACCATCTGCAGCCGTCGTCGTTGCAGGTTCCCGTCAGGTCGAAGCGGCAGAAGTGCTTTTTGGGGTCGACCGTGTTGCTGTAAGTCACCGAGCTCAACGACAGCTTCTCCTTCGTCCTGTAGTAAGGGCTGAACCTGGGAGCGGAATGGAAGCGTGAACGAAGGGAGTCGGGCAGACGAGGGTAGAGCTGTAAACACGAGGAGGCAAACCTGTAGGCTTTGAAGACGAGCAGAGGGCTGTGATAAGGACCATAAGGAACGGGCTTCAGGTCCGACGCCCCCGACTGAACCGCAGACGCATCCAGCTCGAACGCCGTCACCTGAAGGACAGTAAACATTGTGGATGTGTTTTTGAGTCACGGAGATTTACAACAGTTTGTCTAATTCATGAAAAGTAAGTCTTCATTAGGCTTAGTAGCGGAGTGTTAGCGCCACAGAATGAAGGAAGACCGGAGTTAAGGGGAGTTTGAGCTGCTGCATAAGTTGTATGCTAAAGGGAACCTATTAAAGTAAAGTTATTAAAGATAATATCATTACCATTACGAGGCTACCACGTTTATTTACGGAATATTTCGTCAGACAAAGACCAAAGTCGGGCAGCGGAAATAGCCGTCCTGTCGTGTAGCTACAGGCTGAAGATACGAGGAGCCTCGTGTCTGTAAACCTGCGTCTTCAAGGTAAGACTGGAAGTTTAAATGACCACAGTGGAGTTTTACTGTATGATAAAGGGCACTTCAGGAACATTCTGAAGCCAATACTGCAGACATGTTTGTGACAGAATACAGCTGTGATACTGATGTTACTTTTACAAAACTGAACTAAGAAATGTCGTGTGAGGAATAGTTGAATGAATGACACAGGGTCCGCCTTTGGCCACAGACCGATGATTACTAGATCGAAGATATTTATGTCCTCAATATTTATTGACTGTAAATATATTAGGAGTGTTCGCTCATATTTCTCTAATATTTTAAGTACTTTGAGTAAAACATTTGTGTTATTTAAAATGTGGTTAGGTACATTTAGTAATAAAAGTTTGTCTTTGTTTTGCTTTAGAGCAAAAAAATGGTAATATCAAGATATTTTCCTGCCTCAATAAATCAAACCCAAAAAAGGTGTTATTGTGTCCAGGGATGTCAAGATTAACCGGTTTTACGATTACCACGATTATAAAAGGTAGATTATCCGTAAGAATTTTAGAAGGCACGGTTTATCGCGGAAATTGAAAGTGAAACCGCGCACATGAGGAGATGAACGGTTCAAACGAGTCTTAGATGTTTTGATGAACAGAGAATGAAACGCGTTTACAAAATGACTGACAAATAATTAAACGGCAGCTTAACTTTTGAGAACAGGAAACCTAGCCCAGCTTGTGGCCTAAGAATATATAGTAAAAAAATATGATATTATGGTCATTATGAAGAAGTAAAGTTGACATTGTTTTGTATTTTTCAAAAGTCGGCCTATTTATTTTAATGCAAAACAAGTATTAAAAAGCTTTTCCTTTCATTCGGTCGATAATCATGAATAATCGTGACACTATTAGGGGTGTAACGATTTAAATGTTTTCCGGGGATAAATGCCGCCGTACGAGAAAACAAAGTATTGTTCTCACCTTTGAACCCGGTGCCGTCTGGAGGTCCTGCCCCGTCTTCTCCAGCTCCGTCTGCAGCAGTTCCCCGAGCTGCGGCTGCTGCTCGTACCTCCTCTTCAGCGAATCCACGTCCAAACCGGCGAACATCTCCGCCTTTTCGCTCGGACCGGCCGAACCCCCGGCCGTTTTGGCGGCGCTCGTGGCGTTGGCGGAAGCGGTCGCCGTAGTCGCAGGGTCTTTGGCGGGCGTCGACGTCAGCTGCTCCAGGTGCGGCTTCGTGAAGGAGGTCGTTTGGCGGAACGAGTGCCTCCTTTCTCCCCTGGTGGCGGCGGCCGGTACCACGTCAGATTCCTCCGCCTCGTCGTCCGTGTCTATCGTGAGTTTGTCCTGCGTGAGGTCATGTATGGACGGCTGCGAGACGGGAAAGGGGCTGCTGGGCGTTGCCGTCGCTGGTTGCGGCGGCGGCGGTGGTTGTTGTTGTGGAGGTGGTTGTTGTTGTTGTTGTTGTTGTTGTTGTGGCGTCGGCTGGTTCTGCAGTTCGCGCGGCGAGGAGGCTCGGATCGGCGAGTCGGACGCCGCCTCCAAGGACAGGCCTTTGTTGCGTAAAGCCTGCGCCTCCTTCAGCTCCTGGATCTTGAGCGCGTATTCCGATTCCAGCTGCTGAAGGCGCCGTTTTTGGGCGATGAGTTCGGCGAAGTGGCGCTCGGCTCCGTCCAGACGCTGAACCTTATTGGACTGAAAGAAAAAGAAATCTGTTAAAAATGCATTATTGAAGAGACATAAGTAGATACAACATGAAACGGCAACTTCACCCACTTTCATAAAGGATCCCCGACTTACTCACTGAAAATGGGTCAATAGATCTGTCAGTGACTTATTTACATTTAAATAAACAAGAAACCACAGTCCTATTTAAAAAGTAATAAATCAACCCCAAATTAATCTTCTTTATAATTACAAAAACTATCATTAAAAGTAAGTTATTTGTGGGACAGTGTTTGGTCCAAGTGCTTAAAACTGTAGTGCTGCCCCCTGCTGGTCTGACTGAATTCTTGCTCATTGCTGGCCTCTATTGACTGTGAAAACAGTGGAGCACTGCTGCCTCATTAATATGCATGATATTGCTCATTAGTATGCATGACGTCATCAAAAGTATCGATATCGGAATAAAAAGTATTGTCCCGCAAAATATCGCGATATATCAGAAAATCGATACATTGTCACACTCCTACTCAAAAAGGGGTTAATTCGGGTCCGAAAGTGCAGTCAATAGAGACTGCAGTTACACGTAAAACCTGAGGTGGCAGTAGCGAGTATAAAAATGTAAACTTCCTTATTGAGTGCACATTTAATGGTAAATGGAAATACGACCATATTAGTCCAGTGCTCCGGTCTCTGCACTGGCTTCCTGTCACTCAGAGAATAGAATTTAAAACAGCTCTGCTTGTGTACAAGTCTTTTCATGGTTTAGCACCAAAGTCCATCTCTGACATGTTAGAGCCGTATGAACCATCTCGGGCCCTGAGAGCTTCAGGGAGGGGTCTCCTGGTGGTTCCAGAGTCAGGACTAAACACGCTGAGGCTAAAGCTAAAATCTGGAACAGTCTTCATGAGGATGTGAGACAGGCCTCAACTCTGACAATGTTCAGATCCAGGCTGAAAACAGCTCTTTTTACCCGAGCAGATGAAAACTGAAAGTATTTTATCTGCACTCTTGCCTTTTACTGTCATTGACTAATTTTTATGTTGATGTTTTAATGATTGATTTGATCTGTTTTCTTGTATTTTTATGCAACTGTGAAGCACTTTCAATTGCCTTGTGTATGAATTGTGCTCTACAAATAAACTTGCCTAGGTTTTTGATAAAATTATAACAAAACACGTCCGCTCTCCTTACCAGAGTCTTGCTCGACTCCTTTTTGCGTTTGTTTCCCTTGGAGGCAGCGGCCTGAGCCTGCGCCAGCTCCTGCTCCAGCTTCACGGCTATGGTCTTCTTCAGGGACACTCTGTGCTCCACGCGGTGCACCTGCAAGAAGATAAAAAGTCCTTTAATTCCCGGATTTAGATCATAGTCCTTGCAGTGATTAGAAACGTGAGGAATTCAGTTTTTTTTTTTTTTATCCCCCGGAAGCCACTGGGATTTAAGCGGTCACTTCATCTGCACCTGTTCCAGTATCTTCTTGAGCAGCGTCCTGTTGGCGTTGACGATCTTCTCGGACGCCTGCAGTTGTTCTCGGAGTTTGGAGACTTTGCCCTCGGCCACGCGCAGACTCTCCTTTTTCTTCAGCTCCTGTTGCAGCAGGTGTCTCAGCACAGCCTCGTCTTTCTGCAGCAACTCTCTGCAAAGAAGAATCAGAACAGACGTTTACTCCATTTCACGAATACCACATTGGCTCCTTATTTAGACCAGAGCCAGTTTAGGTGTAATTTAGTCTGGGGTTAGGCCAGTTTAGTCTCAAAACTAGACCACGAATAGTCCAGTCCATCTTTCAAATGAGCCTGGAGGGAAGCTTTATCTCTTATCACGCACACAAAAGGAACAGACCTCCCTTTCCAACAGCTGCCCCCACGACCCGGCAACGGACAAGTGGAAGAAAATGGATGGATTATTCCTTTTTAAATAGGACTGTGGTTTCTTGTTTATTTAAATGTAAATGAAGGCACTGGCAGATCCATAGACCCATTTTCAGTGAGTAAGTCGGGGATCATAACAGTGGTACAAAGCACATAAGAAATGTACATGAATATATAGAATGTTAAAATAAAGGTTAAAAGTAGCATGTTTTTTTACTTCATGTCATCGATTTTTTTAATTAATATTTTTTATTGGCGCATCGTGAGGTAACCGGCATCGTAAGCCACATATCGCGTTTCGTATCGAATCGTGAGGTACCCAGAGGTTCCCACCCCTAGTGTCAAACCTTAGTTCAAAAGCACACGAAGGGAACGTGTGCAAGAGCTACAAACTAGGAGGGAATAATTAAAATTAAACATTAAAGTGATAGTCTGCAAGTTTCAAAGTTTTACAAATGTAATAAACAGTGTATAACTGAGCACCTGGGTCTGAAATTTGACGTAATCTAAGTAATATTGAATAATAATATTTTTTCTCAAGTCCCTCCCTTTGCTGATTTCAGCAACGAATCAGAATTCATGGCTATTACTTTGACAAATGAGACGAGCTTTCCTGTAGCACCGCGTCAGGTCCAATCAGGAAGGAAGGGAGGAGGGAGATTATTTTTTAAAGTTTGCAAACTAGGAGTGGCTTTCTGATCCAATCAGTCGCTCTCTTCCCTTTGCAATCTTACAGACTATCACTTTAATCCTAGTCATTGTTGGAGATTAGAAGAAATTGGCAACAGAAGCTGTACTGCACATCTTTAAGGGTTCAACAGGCATGGTTTTAATGTCATTTTAATTCCATAATAATATTAAAAATGTTGTCTTATTTAATTTCGTAAGATTTGTAAACATTAAAACAGGAGAAATTTAGATTTTCAAAACTAAATTGAACACAACGGTAAACAACAAAATTCAACATCAATTGCAGGTTTTGGGTTTTTGGGTTCAGTTGAATTTAATGCTTTCTAATGTCATTTTAATGCCACAAACCCAGAGGGAATCACCGCATCATCATTATTATTTAATTTCTTAAGATTTGCAAACATAAGTCATTTAAGTCACAATTCAATAGACCATATGCATATTTTGGACCTAAATAGAAATAGACCTTCAGCATTGCAAAGTGAGGAGCAATTTATGCCATTTCCTTCACCTGTGTTTGTTGAGTTTCTGTTCGGCCTCCGCGAGCTGAATCTCTGCCGAGGGTTTCGTTAAACTGTCCATCACCGAATTGGAGTAAACCGGAGGCGCAGAGCTCCACGGATTCAACATCTTCTGCTTTTCTCGACTGGAAACAAAAGAAAAAATAAATAAAAAAGACATTTGTACTGAGCAAACGTTACCAACGCCCTGACCCGTCACTTGGGGAGAGGTTCAGTCCGTACCTGGCGATCTCCTCCTTGAGCAGCCTGTACTCGGCTTTCTTGGCTTCAGGAAGAGCCTCCGGGGTCCTCATGGGGTTGTTCTCCTTCTCAGACGCTCCTTTGGGCTTCGCTGCCTGGAAACAGCGGCGACACTTTCTTACAACAAATGTCCATCTTCACGCAACGTCAGAACATTTTAACCTCTTAATCCCCGCCTTAACCGGGCAACGGTTTCCCCAGTTCGAATTTATCCAAATCTATAAAGCTAAAGCGTGAAAAACGAGACGTAAATGATGAAAACGCAGCAAAAAAAAAAAAAAAGCAGCTAAAGAGCGACAAAACACAGCAACACACGCAACAAGTGATGAAAAAGCAACAAAACAGGCAACAAAAATACAACAAAATGCAACAAAAAAGCCACAAAACGCAACAAAATATACAAAAAACGAGAAAAAAATACTAAAAAATGCTACAAAAAGATAAAAAAAATAAGGCAAAAAAGCAACAAAAAGAGAGGAAAAAAAAATACAACAAAAGTGACAGAGCACCGAAAAATCTTCAATCATTTAGCTTTCAAATGAAGCTTTACACTGGCCTTTAGGCTATAAGTTCCATTCGAGAAGCTTTTAGACTTGGGTAAAGCGGAACTGGGGAAAATGTGATCGGTTAAGGCGGGGGTTAAGATTTAAAACGAAGAGGACCCGTCAGAACTAAGGGGACCCGACAGAACTGAGAAGACCCGTCAGAAATCTAGAGGTTTAGGTTTATCATCTGTAATTTCTGAGCTCACCCACACAAATCCGTTTCTGATATTACTCTCTAGTAAGTCTTAACTTATTGAGCGCCTGGCCTCACCTCCACGGTGCGTCGGGCCTCTTTGATCATGAACTCCAGTCCCCCGAACGCGCTCTGGGTGGAGCTCGAGTCCTGGTCACTGTCGCTGTCGTCAGAGCCGTTCAGTGAAACCACCACCGCCTTGTGTCTGGGCAGCTGCAGCAAAAACGAAACACAGACTGGGTTACGGATCAGCGCCGGATCCAGACGAAGATGAAGCTCATGACAAACTGTTCAAAAATGTGAATGCTCCTTTTGAATTTACAGCAAATGTTTAGCATGAGATGGGAAGATGAGATTCTGTGTGAGTGCACTGCGCCCTCCTCACCACTAGGGGCGGTCTGTGGAGGTGTTGGCCTCTGTTGAACTTGCTCCGGGGCTGGGGCACCGTGTTCAGGTTGACCGTGCTCAGGTTTCCTCTGAGCGGGGGCTGCATTGACGCGAGCTGTGGGGACGAGGGGCCGCTGGACGTCTTCTCCTGCAGGGACACAAAGAGTTTAATAATAAGAATAATAAAAGAGAATAATATCTGCAAACCCATCTCTCGCCGGCTCTTTCCAAGTAGCTCCCTGAAAAACTATTTCTGCAGAGGCTTGATAAGTGTCCTGGCAAACAAGTGTCAAACCTATAGATGCATTTTCTTCTTTCTTCCTTAAATGATGAGTTATAAACATGCTGACCAATATATAAACATCTGATCAGTCTATACACTCGACAAGTATCACAGGAAATTTAATGGGTTTTCTTTGTGTGGAAATATCCCTTTTGCTGTTCCTTTAAGTACTTGCCAGATGAAATAAAGGAAATAATAATTACAATGAAAGTCTGTGCATATTGTATTTCTTAAGAGGAGACATTTCATTATTCAAAAATCAAAATGGACACAACGGGCAATTTATAAACCAAACAATATGTACAATTTCAGTCAAAAACTGCTGTTAAATGTGCCATAGTTTGTCTTTTCCTTCAAAACCAAAGACCGCCTTTCCCTGCAGAATCATTATTTTACGAAACACTTCCCGTGACATAACAGCAGTAGCGAAGTCTCACCCCAACAGAGGCCACCCTCTTGTTGGCCATCGACATGAGGCAGGTCTCTCTGAGCAGCATCTCCTCCTCCTCTTCCTCGTCAGCGAAGGGCGGTTTGGGCGGAGGCTCCAGTTCATCCGGGGGAGGGAGAGGCGGGGGCGGCGGAGGAGGCGCGAACGACTGAGCGAAATCCTGATGGAGAGAAAGACGACGTTTAGGGTTGGAAACGGAAAGACAATCAAAACATTTTGGTTTACAAGACGGACAATGTTCATTTTGTCTAATTTTTGACATAATAAACCATATCCTCTATATTTTTAGTCCCTTCTTTTCATTTTATTCAGTGTATATTAGACAAAAAATACAACACGCCGGTGTTTAACAAGAGCCAAAAGATAGATAGATATATATGTGGACTCACTGGTGTTTGAGCCTATACAGGAGATAAATGTATTGTTGTTATGTTTGTCTTTTTCTTTTAATATGGACCATCATTCTAGTGTCCGGAATAAAGTCAAATAATAATAATAATATACACACAGATTTACATTGTAGTTGAAATTTAATTCTTCAAGCCATTTATGTAAAGATTTAATGGTAGATATATGCAAACCTATACGTTTTGCTTTGAAAAAAACCCAGTATTAAGCTCTAACTTTTATCGTTACTGCTGTGAAACACTTTGGTTAAATCGATTGATGTTTTCAAACTTGCTATATTTTAATAAAATTAAACTTCTGCAAGAATAATAAGCCCCTCACCATATTTTGACACCTTCAACATGTTAAATATTATGCACCAACATAAAACGGCGGTCCGTACCATTCCAAACTGAGCGGAGTCCGCCATGAACAGGGACTGGGGGAAGTCGCCATAATCTCCGAAAGCAAAAGGGTTGTGTGTCGGCGACGGGACTGAGGAAACGAGCACAGTGATGATCAGCAACGGTGCGTCTACGTGAAATCCCTCTGAAGCGCTGAACCTCACCTGGAGAGCTGGTCTCGCTGTCCGTTTCCATCGCCACTTCATCGTAGTTGTCGTACTGATAGAGGTTCCCTGAAGTGTCCAGACCCGCTTTACCCGTGGACCTCCGCTGCTCGCGATCTCTGGCCTGAAAACACAAGGGCATAAATGCAGCCTTTTATTAGAGAGTATTTGCAGTTGATAAAATTACTTGTCAAACTAGTCTATAACAAAGATGCAAAGTTCGACTGAATCTAAGGCACAGCGGTGAGTTCCGTTTTTTATCCAGTTTGCCATGAAACTACCTACACTAGAGATAAACTTAACATTTAACAAGGATCACGTGATTTTCTACATATCCCTGGGCATTTCTCAACATATCTTTTTGCATTAGCTATAATGATGTGGCGTAAAATCAGAAAACAAATCACTTCCATTAATATGTTACATTTCCTGGATAAGTCCCTTTTGTACAATCTAATTTAGCAGCGACAACAAGGGGCACAAACTCTACGTCTTTTCAACAAAGAAAGCAGCCCTGGGCGTCACGGGTAATGTTTACCCCAAAGAACAGAGGGAGGAAAGGACTTAATTTGTATAGCACGCAAGGCTGGCTACGCTTCTTCCTGTTGCTTTCTTTTAATGCGATCAAACAGGCATCAAAACTTGGTCTTTCGATACTTTTATTTTTCCCCGATACAAACCTCGCCAGTGTTTAAAATCACATTGACAAAGTGCAGTACGGGTCCAATAACAGTTTGTACTCAAGGCCAAGAATTTAGAGCAAAGCCCCTGAGAAAGAATGAGCCGTGACTCTACAAAGGTTGAAAACCCCTGATTCTCTGGGACTTCACTTTCATGTATTTGAAGTAGGGCTGGGCGATATGGCCAAAAATGAAAATCTTGATTTTGTTTCTCAGTTTGGACGATTAGGGTTTTAAATTGATTTTATTTCTTTTTTTAAAGGTCTCCTGATCCTTCATAATAAGACAACAGCTCAGAGTCCAGACCATTCATATTTAGATTAAGAATATAGCCCACAATTAGGCCCATTAGAAAATTGTATTCCTCTTTTAAATATTCCTCGCCTGCTTTCAAAAGTAAAACTTCTAAATAAGCCGTGGAGTTTTAAAAAGCATTTTCGTTTTCTCATCCTCACGCCTCTGCTGTGATTGACAACCGTCTCCATGCTTCTCGATTTAAACCATTTTCCACATCGTCCGTTTTCAAAAGCGTGAAATAATTTAATGAATTGGATTTATCGCCCGGCCCTAGTCTGAAGTCCTCGTTACCTTGGGAGTGAGGGTCTTCCCGCCCACGAGCTTCATGAAGCGGTTGTACTGCTCGTCCTGGTTGGACAGGTCTCGTATCCTGCGGATCTCGTCCTCTCGTTTCCTGCGCTCCTCTTCCTCCTGCCGCCTGCGCTCCTCTGCCTCGTGCTGCTGCTTCAGCTTCCAGTTCCTCAGCTGCTGCCTCCGAGCCGCCTGCTTTGAGGTCGCTGGGAACAGGAGAGTACATTTAAAAACACTTATGATGGAGGGTCTCAGAAAGGAAGGCAAGGAAATAATAATGTAGACTTTTCACACCTGGACTGATTTTCTTGATGGAGCTGTGTGGTTTTCCCTGGTTGGTTCGCCCTCTGTCCGCTGGAGTCTTGGGCAGTGGCTTTGGACTTGGTTTTGCACCAGTTTTAGGACTTTGTTTGGGATTGGGTTTAGGACTTGGTTTGGGACTTGGTTTGGCACGGTCTCGCTCCGCTCCGCTGGTCCTGCTGTAATCCCGCTCTGTAGACCTGGTTCCGAGTTTAGGCCGGTCTCGATCGCGGTCCTGAAAGTAGGAAAGTCAAAGTTTACTTCACAATAAATGGTCATAAACATTTTCAGAGAGTCGTCCAGTCTCTGGAGGCAGTAACAGACCCTTCCCATTGCCCTCAATGAACTCTTGAGAAATGTTGGTGGTACAAAACGTTTTATTGCTCATGATATAGAAATATCTGCCTCAACATATGAATACATGTAGGTCTGTCACATACATAAAAAAAAAAATAATCATCTCTAAAAGTATCGCGATAAACATTGTTGTGATATTTCATCATCATCATTATGCTGGTGAAATGATCTTTCCTGACAAAAACTCACGTATATGTTAAATCAAATCTGGTTAGAATGAAAAGTAATGCAAATTTAGAGTGGCCTATATGTGTCAGCGAGAAGCAGCTTTTTGGGGGAAAACGTGTTGTCTGTCAAAACGCTGCAGAATTACTCCAGCTTTTGAACGGTAACATGTGGAGGCCTAGGTACTGAGTAATGCCGTCAGTCAGGGACTAACACGCTTGTAAGATAAGCCTTTAATTGATCTCACAAAGGAGAAACTGTATTTGGCTAAAGCAATCAGGAAGTTGTGCTCAATGCAGCTTTCCCTTTAAAACGGTGGGATTGTGGGTCATTTGTGTGTGAGGTTTGTGTGGGTCAGTTTTACACAGACGGGCCGTTTCTTCTTCTGTATTTAAGCACATGCATTTATCGAGACTAAAAATGTTAACGTCCTTTATTTTCCTTACCGAGCGAGAAGTCGATATAGTAATAACGGGCCTAAATTCATGTCAAAGTAAATATGGGGGTATTCACTGAACCCACAGTAGATGAGACCTTTGAACGGCCTTTACCTGCGAGTTGTTCCTCCTCCTCATGCGGTCGGCGGGCGGCGTGTTGGAGGCGGCCGAGGAGGAGCGAGTGTTGACCCTCTGTCTGTTCGCGGCTCCTGTGGGACCGGGGCCTGAGCTGCAGGGGGCGCTCTTGTTCTGGGCGGAGTTGGTGATGCGGTCTTTGCTCTTCTTCATCACCTGCTGCTCCTTCTGGTGCCACTTTTTGCTCGCCGACTGCAGAGCCAAGAGGCGCAGCTGCAGCTCCGACAGCTCCTCCTCCTCCACCTTCGGCACGGGCTGGAAACGAAACAGAAAAATGAAATCTCGGCTGCTTCAATAAACCACTGACCAAATAATACCTCATATGAGCAGCAACTAATCGTTCGTAAAAGTCAAACTTGTTCCCACATAAAGTTAAAGTGACACTGCTCGAGGACGTGTTGAATGTTTGGAGGCTCTGGCTCCTTTTTTTGTTTTTCTCAAAGTTGCACATGAACACGAGTTTCTGTAAAACAGGACATTCCTCATTTGAGGAACGCCAACAACCCCCAGAGTTCAGTCCCTGCGCTGGATCGACTGGAGGCTACACTTTATCAGGCTGCAACTAACGATTATTTTCTAATCAATTAATCGATTGATTATTTTTACGATTAATTGATTAATCGCTTGGCAGTGAATGGTGTAGGAAAATGTTATAACTTTTTTTAAATATATATTTTATCAAATTTAGGGCCGGGACTCGATTAAAAAAAAAAAATCTAATTAATTAGAGGCTTTGTAATTAATTAATCGAAATTAAAATATTAATAAATATTTGACCTGAGAACAGTGAGAAGTAAGTTTTTTCATAAGGATTTTTAGTATACCATTGAATAATGACTGAATACATGAGCTTAAGCAACAAAATATTGTTTCTTTTTGTTCAACCAAGTCCAACAGACCAGTGCAATATTGCCATTAATTGTGCGTCTGCAGGAAAAAAGGAAACTGAAGTGTGGAAAGCAAAGTGTGATTAATTTCAATTCATATTTTTATATTTTTCGCACTAAACCTCATGTAGTTAAATAATCGCAATTAATCGAAAAAAGTCCCGGCCCTAATAAAATTATAAATTAAAAAAAATCATCACATAAAGCTAAAGTGGCGCCGCTTGAGGACGTGTTGATGCAGTAAACTTAAAGTAAATGGTTGTTGGAGGCTTTCTGCTTGATTGTTGATCGTTTTTATACTCCGTGTCTCATCCAAGTAGGTTTTCATCAAAAATACAACATTTTCATGTCATTTTTGCTCTATTTGAGTCTGTGTGAACCAGGAAATGATTAATATATTACTAAAATATTATATATCTTCATGACTATCTTTCTATTACCAATACGTAAGCAATAACTTCTAAGGTTCATATACTAAATAATTTTCATAAAAGACCTGTCCCAGAATACACAAACTCCCCAAAGAAGGTCCCACCCACTTCAGGAAATGATCACAGGACCTTCGATGCTGGAACAGGAAATACAGCCTGAGAAAGAGCCATGTGACTTCGAAAAACAACTTTGGGATTTATTTCCTCCCCACATCTGACAGACGGACCGAAGAGTGCGACGCTTTAGCCACACAACATTTGAATGCGCTATTCTATTCAAATGCGACACATTTCCATTGGTTACAGAGCCGCTCCTGCTTCTACTGCGGCTGCACCGACACCGTGTAACAAAAGGGAACGCCGTGATGTTACACCGAAGGCCACAGCGTTCACTCAATCGTGGCACAAATGTTTATTGTACCTTGTCTGTGGAGGCGCTGGACTCCACACTGGACACCGAAGACTCCCTCTTGCATTTGTCCTCGTGCGTCTTGGCCATTTCCCCGCCGTCTTCGCAGCACACGCACACGACTTTAGCCGCTCCCGTCGCCTCCGTGGGTTTAGCTTCCTGGTTGGCGTCCTTCTTCTCACTTTCGGACTCGCTGCTGCAGCAAACGCACGTCTTCTCTCTGGTCTTGGCGGGTTTCTGTTCGTTCTCGCCGCCATCTTGGATTTTTACCTCTTCGACTACAGACAGACGATAACATTAGATTAATACCTACAATATTTTCAAGCAAATTACGGCGAGACACGGCAGGTGAAAAGGTATTTTCCATGCAGTAAATGTTTTATTTTTGGCTAACGTATTCTCCGGACTATACGACACTAACGTTCAGATCAGATAAGCATAAAGAACAGACCAAACTCTCGATCTAACTCCAAATCAATCGCCTTGGCAACGACCTGGGCACGGAGCTTCTCTCAACAGCGTGTTTTCAAGCCCTCATCTGCGAACTCGTTCCTCTAGCTGTGGCCATCTAGCGATTAGCTTGTTTTGTTTACTTCATTGCCGTAACCTCCACTCTCTCCAAACCCCTCTTCTACAAACCTCATCAATCAAGCCATAAACCGTTGTCTTTCTTCTGAAGCAATGGGTCAATTCTCGGGGCACTGTGGAGAACTCCTCAGAAGCTCTCAATGTGACACTATCATTGTAATCCACTGGTTTAAGTCAGACTTATTTAACCCGTATCCATTAGCAAAAACGTTGTAAAATGTCAAGATGCTAATGTCCATCCATCCATTTTCTTCCACTTGTCCGTTGCCGGGTCGTGGGGGCAGCTGTTGGAGCTGCACCAGCCCCTATAGCGCCCCCTGCAGGTGGTGGGTCCACAGAAGGACGGCCTCATGGTTCTAACCGGGCCTGTTGGTCTCTCATAAGGGGCTTCTGAACCGCTCTCTGTCTGACCCGTCACCTATAGGACCTGTTTGCCCTGGGAGACCCTACCAGGGGCACGAAGCCCCCGACAACAGAGCTCCAGGATCATTCAGGTCAAACCCCTCCACCACGTTAAGGTGGCGGCTCCAGGAGGGGAAGATGCTAATGTGGTTTTTAAAATCTAACCTGGTTTGGCCCCTCCACCACTTTCTATTTTTGTAAAACTGAGCAGGAGACAAACTGGATTCGCTACCTCAAATAACCTGTTAGTCCCCTCAGGAAAAGTGCCTTCAGCCTTTTCAGTGAGAGCTGTCGACACACTAAGGCCTTTCAAATCATGGTTAGTTGAAAATCAAACTTGTGCACATCACCAATAATGTATTTTATTGCCGTAGGTTGTGTGTGAGATCATACTAATGAAAATGTAAGGGTTGTAATGAAATCTTGACAAGCTCCTGACTCTTGCTTTGCTCACACGCTTCAGAACAAGAAGACCATGTCAGTGAGATCAGCTGATAAACAACACCATAATCATTCTGAACATAGCGTGAAGTACAGATAAAGTACAAGCACATAGACAAACAACTGAGTCACTGATAGGCAGTCGCCCTCTCTGCGTAGAGAAGTGCAAGACAAAGATAAAAGAGAACGGTGGACGGCGGTCTGGACTTCACTTCTTCTCTCTCTGAAGTCTCCAGCTAGTTATACGGCTTTGTAACCAGGAACGGCAATAAAAGCCTTTTCTTTGAGACGACTTCCATCTCCAGTGTCTGCTTTGGCTATATCCAAATAACTGCTCTCGCGTGATACAAAAGAACCAAACCATAACAAAATGCTTTACCACTGAAAACTATGGAGCTAAAACTGGCACATTTACATAACTGTTCAAATAAACGAATAAAAAAATAAAAAATACCGACATGTTTTGAATCCACATGACTCAGTAATACAATTATGGTCATTCCCTTTGTGGAAGAAGATTCTGCGGGGATGTAGACACTTTAGTAGCCCCAACAGCAGGGTATTTTTTTAGATTCACCTGCCGTGTCTCCCTTTAACCAAACAAACATCTCCACTCACCGTCCTTTTCCGTATCCGTCGTTTCCGTATCTTCTGCCAACTTCTTCTTAATTTCGTCCAGATTCACCGCGACCTTTTGACGAAGTGGCTTGATATTAAACGCTTGGAACGGTTTCTTTTCTGTGTCCGTGGGTTCCTCCTTGCTGCCCTCGCTCTGCTGATGACTGACCTGCTCCGACTGCGTGGGCTCCTCAATACTGACATTTTTACCGGGGTTAATCCCGTCATAATTAGCGTTTTGCTCCGGCGCTGCGTCTCTCGCCGGGGAAACTTTAGGCCCCAGTGCCATAGTCTCCTCTTTGCGAATACACTCTAGTTCCAGCTGGATTTGTTTGTATCGGGACAGAAGGTCCTCGAACGTCTCCTCAACACTGGTCTCTGGTTTGGCCGTCGTGTAAAGAGGCTTTCGGGGCTGGTTTCGTCCCATTTGTTTCTCTGTGGTAGAACGGTTAAGGGGAAACTGGAGACAAGATCTTACTAGAATAAATAAATAGATAAAATAGAAGGAAAAACATAATCACCTTTTTTTTTTAGGATTAAACCACAACATTGCATCATTCCCTCACCAAAAGCAAACGTAATAGAAATATATCTAATAGGGCTGGGACTTTTTTCGATTCATGGCGATTAATTAATTACATGAGGTTTAGTGCGATTAAAAATATTAATCGAAATTAATCACACTTTGCTTTCCACACTTCAGTTTCCTTTTTTCCCGCAGACGCACAATTAATGGCAATATTGCACTGGTCTGTTGGACTTGGTTGAACAAAAATAAACAATATTTTGTTGCTTAAGCTCATGTATTCAGTCATTATTCAATGGTATACTAAAAATCCTTATGAAAAAACTTACTTCTCACTGTTCTCAGGTCAAATATTTATATGCGAATAATTTTGATTAATTAATTACAAAGCCTCAAATTAATTAGATAATTTTTTTTTATCAAGTCCCGGCCCTAATATCCAATACTAGAGTTAGACTGATGTGGGTATTTTTAAGGCTGATGTCGATATGCACCGCTGATATTTTTGGCCAAATTTAAAAAAAAAAGTCTCATCTATAATCGTGTGTGTGACGCTTCTTAATGTGTCAGTGTTGAACTGTGACAGCAGGGGGCGCTGTATATTCATGTTTAGTAGGTACTTCAAAAAAGAGCTTGTTTGAAAGACAACAATCAGTAGATTCCAAAACAAAAAAGGGTTAGTCTCCATCTCTTATATCCGCTCCCCTCTCTGGAGACATCAGTCTTTTTATCGGCTTTTCATTTAGCTGTTTAGCGCTTTAGCTCGCGTTACGCTAACCTGTTAGCTTTGCGGTTTGGATCGTTCATCAGACGCGCTTTAGACCACACGGTTTTACGTTTTATTTTTTCAGAAGACGCTCAGCCTTCCTTTGCCAAATGCTCATCAAAGACGCACAGATTTTCATTTAGCTACAAACGCCGCTCGCTGTCACACGCCGCCAGGGCTACTACTACTACTACTAGCTACCACGTGATGTAAACAAACCAACGCGCTACTCCACTAAAGTCTCCCCAAACAACACTCACTGATGCATCGCACAGGCAGACCACAGAAATCTCATACCGTCCCAGCCCTACTTGGGACCCCTCTTATTCCACCTGTACATGCTTAGATTGAGTCAGCTAATAAACAGCAATAATGTGTCCTACCACAACTATGCAGATAACAATAGCACAATGAAGAAAAACTTTGCCTAGACGTTAATCCAGAGAATCCTCATTCATGGCCTTCATTTCAGCACTATCTCTCTGCTCCTTATCGAGAACATACTGAAACAACAGGAGCCATAAATTCAGACAAAAAACACGGGAAATCCAATATCTCGACAATGTTTGCTTCAATAAAATCAACAATGCGCATTTATGGAGCACAGAAACAACATGAGAAAGCTTTGGGTTTGGCCGGACACGCCTTGAACACACAGACTAAACAAAGTCCCTATGAAACATCTATTGTTAATCTGCTGGTTTTGTGGTGAGGTTCGAAAGATATAGTTGGACAGCCAGGCCTTGGCACTTGTATGAATGTTCAAGTTCACATAACAAGGCTAGTTAAGCTGTACTTCTTTCACTTTCCATTCCAGGGAAACATGCACTGCACAATCCTGGACCTGACTCATATGCAAAACCAAGTCGACAGCTGCGTCTGTGGGGCTCGGTTAGAACCTGATACTCCACAAGCAGGAAGACGGTGCCAAAAACTGTATGAATCAGCTGACCAGACACGTCACATTAACGCCACGTGACGACCTCTGAGGGAGGCCACAGCTGTCGCCGAAACCGCCAGGTACGAAACGAATACCACGGTCTGGCTATAGGAAAAAAAGTTACATAATGGGACTGTTGATACTCTGAAGTTTTCTCTATTTGTATGGAGCAAATATGATACTCTTTTTTTGTTGTTGTAAAGTTTCAATGAACTGAAAAAGAAAATTAACAAATAATACCAGGTAATTTACAGTATTCCCTTCAGCAGTGGTTTATTGAGGCCTTGTTTGAGATTATGAAATCACACTTCCCATAGAAGCGTTCTATAAATAACACAAAAGCCTAGTCATTGCTCCCGTCAACTCCTCCGAAAGGGAAGTGTCATTTGCTCATAATTTATCTGACATCATCGCAAATC
This sequence comes from Proterorhinus semilunaris, assembly GCA_021464625.1. Lineage (NCBI taxonomy): Eukaryota > Metazoa > Chordata > Actinopteri > Gobiiformes > Gobiidae > Proterorhinus > Proterorhinus semilunaris. The sequence continues at coordinate 3,574,602 of CM038356.1, read as the reverse complement.
GATTATTTGTAAATCATATTTTTTACTGAATGTTCTCCCCGTGTCTGCGAAGGTTTCCCCCGGTTTCCCCCACCACTAAAAACATGTACAATGGGCCAGAATGAAAGGAGTGAGTGAGTGAGTGGTTGGAGGGGCCGATGGCACAGACTGGTAGCCTCGCTTCCGTCAGTCCACCCCAAAGGGCAGCTGTGGCCACAACAGTCCACAGGGATTATTCATGTTTAATTCAAGTTCTTTGCCTTTATATTGTCATTTGATGGACTTTATAAAACCTGAACCGGATTTCTGTTGAGCGATGTGTGTTTCAACTATATACGGTAACATTCTTCTCTATTCAGATCAACTTAAAGGTGCATTATGCAACTTTTTGTGCGAAAATTGCTTTTACTTTCGATCTCTAAAACGCTCTGGGCTGGTTTTGTAGGTTTTGTCTTGAGAGGATCCGCCAGCAGTGAAAACCGTCCAAACAATAGGTGGCGTTCACGTGAAGAGCCTATAGTTTAAAACTGACGTGGAGCAACTGAAAATCCCATGGCTGTAACCATAGTAACGCTCAAAATGCAGATTTCTAGTCTTAAATCATCGCTAATGTCTCTGTAATCCCTGAGGCCACTTCACATGAAACAAAAGCGGTCACAAAGTTCAAAGTCACTAAAATTGGACTAAAACCAAATAAAAAGTTTTTCATGCGACTAAAACTATGACTAAAATGTCCAGATATTTTAGTCGACTAAAATGAGACTAAATAAAAAGGAAAAGGAGAGACTAATATCATCCAAACTTCTATTGACCGTCTGAAAGAGCCTCATATCATGTAAATTCTCTGCCAAAGGAACAGCTCTGAGCTTTGTTCATGAGGAGCAGCTCCATGAAGCAGGACCTCCATTAAATATGATTATAATGAGTATTATTAATACAAAGTTGACTAAATGTGTCTTAAATTTAGTCGACTAAATTGACTTGCAATTTAGTCGACTAAAACTCGACTAAAATTGAACTACATTTTCGTCAAAAGACCAAGACTAAAACTAAATTAAAATATGTTGTCAAAATTAACACTGCAATGTTCAAAAACATGTGCTTGATGTTGGCCAGTAGAAAGGACTTTCAGCCATAACATTCACACGTCAGGTTTGATGATCAGAGAAAACATTTGGACATTTTCTTTTGGGAAATGTCTTTCAAAAACTGTTTCTCTCCGATAGAGTTGTATTGACACCTGCCCTCCAACTGAAATAGAGTTCTGGGTCACTACAAGGTCAAACACGCACAAATATCTACTTTTTTCCCCCCTCACATAAAAAGTTGCATAACGCACCTTTAAGAAAAAAAAAATATGACATAAGTTTTGACCTTCAGATGCACAACAGTTTGAACTTCGTCTAACAATCACGTGCTCCCTGCAAAGCACTGAAGAGTCAAGAGTACATATTGTCCTCTAGACATAACTGAACCCTTGCCTCCCCACATTCCGGAGTGTTAGTTATTACGGAAACACCCCTGCGCACGTACACGAGTATCCCATCCCTTTGTGGGCAACCCGGCCTCGGTAATTCAATCCCCGAGGTCTTTGGCATCCTCACAGACAGACACAAGGATACGTTTTCTTAGGGGCGACTCCTTCTTGTTGCCGTGGACCTCGTTGGGGCCGTAGCAGCGCCCGCCGGGACCCCGGTTTCCGCCTCCGCCGCGCTTCCAGTTCCCCCCTCGGCCTCCTCTGCCGTGCCTGAACCGGCCCAGCGCTCCGTGGCTCCGCTCCCAGAAGTTGGAGCGCTGCGGCGTGTCTCCGTGAGCCGGGCCTGCGACACACGGGGAGAGAGTTGTTAACGACGCAAATCCCGATGTTGAGCGTCGGAGTTTTTAAATCAGATCTAGACACTCCAATATAGCCGTTTCTTCTTCTACAGTTTCAGCGCTTCGTTCTGTACTTCCTGGATACAACTGTAAAAACCCCCAAACTGTCCTCCACATTTTTAAAGACCATAATTATGACGATATTAGACCGTCTTTCTGCTACGCTAATGTCGGACGCTAATGCTCCTCTACAGTCACATACAAGACCAAGTTCCTCCATCTGGAGCTTTTAAACCCAGCGTTCTGTCTCTATTTCAGCGGAGTTTATGTCCGTGTCTTCCCCCCCCCCCCGTGTGTGTTTATTTATTTACCTGGCGACACACGTGTGAAGAAGCGAGCGTGTCCTTCGTCCTCACAGTTCTGTAGGCGCCGCATTTTCCCATGTGTTTAATTTAAATCCTGGACCGTGTTCACAAATGCGCTGTTTATCCAGGTCTTTGAAAATATAAGACTTGTCCAACTTTGGTGAAATAAGTTGGTCAAGTAATAACTTATGGTAACTATCTGCTTCCGGTTATCCTTTTACACAATAAAAAACACAGTATGCTATCCCTTTAGTAAGACTCTTATTGTGAAAGGGTCAGACAGCAACAGAGCGCTGTATCACAGCAGCTCGACGTCAGGAGACAGACGTCTCAGAAAAGACACGAACAACAAGCCTTTACCAAACTTAGTGTTACTATTTTACTTTTATTGTCTGGAGTTTTATTGTGTTTTTTAATGTATAGAGTTAGTTTGCTGTAGTTCTAAGTCTATTTTTGCAGTGTTGATTATCACAAAGTTGAATAAATTAGTGTATTAATAAAAAAATAAAAATTATTCACTGTGTAATTTAAGTTATTTTAGTTACTATAAAAAAAATAATTAAAAAAATTGGGATAAAATCGAAAATCGGGAGTTTATCATTCAAAAATCGTGATATTCTATTTTTGTCACATTGCCCACCCCTACCCATAATCCAACATTATATTGATTCTGAGCCGTGCTGCGCTCCTAAAGGCCTCCTTTACCAAGTATTCGCATATACACAAAGCACGTGCAACTCATTTATAGTTCATATCGCTCCCCTTTTCTAATAATAACAAACTATAAAATGGCATGTGCTAATTTCAATAGCACTTGCAATTCCCCATGATCCGGCAAATCAAGTGTGTGGATCACGCCCGGCTGAAGCTAGAATAAACCATGGCGTAAATTGAAACTGAAAGTTATTCCTACAGCTGCCTGCAGAGGGAGCCCCAGGCAAAGTCAGCAGCCCTAGCATTGTTACATTTTATCTATTAATATTTACATTATTTCAAATATGACATGTCAAATATAAATGCAGTGGCACCCAAGTTAACCTCTTAACCCCCACCTTAACCAAGTGCATTTTCTCCACTTCAGCTTTACCCAAATCTAGAAGGTTACAGCCTATAGGCCAGAGTGACACATCATTTGAAAGCCAAGACCTACAAAACTGATCTGCGTTTTTGTTGTGTTATCGTCACACGTTTGTGTTACTTTTTCCATTCCATTTTGAAGCATTTATTTGGTCACGTTTGTATGACTTTTTCATCCTTGTTACGCCTCGTTTCTGTCGCTATTTTGACACTTTTTTCAAGAAACTTTTAGATTTGGTCAAAGTCGAACTGGAGAAAACGTGCTCTGTTCAGGTGGAAGTTAAGAGGTCTGTAAGCCCCATATGCACGTGTCCACTTTAAAGGCGAGCAGGGAGGAGCACATTCTACCCCCCGAACACATTTTTTGGAAACATTTGCACCATCTTCTCACCGTGGCCCGGCGTCTGTGGTGTTGGCAGAGGCAGAGGTAGGGGCAGAGGAAGGGACCCAGGGGAGGGAGGGTTGGGCCGGTCCGGTCCACTCGGCCCACTCTGCTGCTGCCTGTGCCCCAGAGGGAAGGGCCCTCTGTGCGGAGGGAACGACATCATCGAGCAGAAATCTGGAAAAGTGGTTTAACAGATACATTTAGATAAGATAACCCTTCAATGGAGAAATGCACTTGTTACATTCAGCTCTCAGAAACACTAAGGTAAAATACTTCTATACAGTGACTACCAAAAACTTTACAAGAGCATAACTTTTTGAGGTGGTTTTAAGACACTGAATGGAAATAATTATGTGGACAAAATCTCTGGAGAGCAACAGTGTTTTTGCTGCTTTTTTTTGTCACTTCTTTGGAACTCTTTTGTGACTTGTTGATTTTTTTGTCGTGTTTTAGTCACGTTTTGTTATTTTTTCGTTGCTATTTTTGCCTTTGCCAAACTGGGCAATAAAAGGTGCTGCGTTCAGGTGGGGGTTAAGAGGTTAATGCCGCAAACCTGGATGTGACACGGTGTCTCATTGTCTGTCGTCTGAAGATAAACGCAAATTATCTTGTCAACCATTTTTTTTTTTTTTTTGTCTTATGAGGGAATGTGACGTGTAAAGATGAGCGAGTCTGTCAAAATTACCATGCCCCAAATTAAATTAAGTATATTTTCTAAATTGATTATCACATTTCTATACAATCAATTGGACATGTAGACAGAAACGCCTGTCTTTTCGAATAGGATCTGCCTTGTGCCAAATAAAGCTCGAGGTATTGGGTAACACGTTCCCGTCTCGTTGTCATATTGGGAGAGTTTGTGGCTCGGGACGCCTACCTCGGTTCATGAGTGGCGGTATGTTGCCCGATGTGTCCCTCCGGTGTCGGTTCCCATCCCCCCGGCCGAGCGGAGGACTCTCCTCGGTTTCATCATCACAGATTTCCCCGTCTTCGAGCTCCCCTTCCTCCTCCCCGGCTTCGGACGACGGCGGCGGCGGGGCGTTTGACGCTTTCAAATCCATGGTTTTGACATAAACTACACACCAAATGTGTCGATATGGCTGGCGTTTGCGAAATCACGGAATAATTCCCTCTAAATTCATGGCGAGGTCTAAAAAAAAACACATTCACGAGGCGCTGACACGACTAGCGACGGAATGCTAACAGCGCTCAGCTAACGTCTGACGGTGATCTCGTACTGTTTCGTTACCTCGCGAGATAACGCATGTCCGCTGAAACGACGAGACTTGGAGGAGATTTTTATTATTTTATCTTTTTATAATTTGTTTTTTTTGTTTTTGTTTCGTGAGTTTGCGCTGTCATAAAGTATATTTTTGTAGCACATGTTGTAGTTAATTCACTCAAGTGCCTTTTGAGTAACCCCTTCAGTTTGGCTTTACTCAAATCTAAAAGCTTAAAAAAAAAAAAAAACGTCAAAACAGCGACAAAAACGAGGATGAAAACGCAACTAAAATGTGACAAAAAGTGACAAAAACACAACAAAAAAGAGACGAAAATGCGACAAAAACGTTTAAAAAATGTGACAAACCCCCCCCCCCAAAAAAGCAGAAAAAAAAGAGAAACAAAAACGTGAACAAAATACACTTTAAATAAACGACAAAAAACGCTACAAAAACATCATAAAAAAGAGACAATAACACGACAAAAACGCTTCAACAATGTGACAAAAACGTTTGGAGGTCTTAGTTTTAAAATGAGGTATTACACTGTTGCTGAGAAGCTTCTAGATTTGGGTAAAGACGACTCGGGGAAAATGTGCTCTGTTCAGGAGGGGGTAAGAGGGTAAAGTGCATATGACACAGTAGACACAATTTTTGCTGAAAGATTGTGCCCAGATTTCTTTAGTTTGGCCATTTTTTGTGATGTTTATAGTTTCACTTCCCTATTGGACACGGACAGGAAGTGACATAGATAGAGGACAACAATTTTCAACTGTTGCTATGCCGACGATATTAAGTCGATGGCAAATGAATGAGTCGAACTCGTATATACTTCAATGGTCAAACTGCTATGGAACTTTACCTTTATCTCTGTCCCATCCTGTCAGCAGCTTTTAAACGTTCAAATAAAAACAACCCATCTGTCTAACATGTATTCATTAAAATTGCTGCTTCACTGAAATAAAATAATTAATTGTAAATGATGATTTACTTACAACAGATGTTACTCATCCAAATAAGTCATATTTTCAAAAGGCATACACAAGGCAACTCGATGCGCCGGCCATGTGCACTTTAAATAACAGAAACTGCAATATACAAAGAAAAAACTAAACAGCACCATATTCAAAGTAACTGCACTTCATGGGAGTAGTTTTATAAAAAAATAAAAAGTTAATGTACTAATATCATGTTGAAGAAATAACGCTTGAGTAAAACATTTTAATTTTAACCTATTTTTTTTCTACAAACAAAACGACAAAATCAGCCTTTTTTTTTAGTAGGGTGACCAGATTTTCTGACAAAAAAACTGGGACACTATTTGGGACTTTGTTGCACGGTCAACCAGGGAGCCATCTATTGACTGTTTTCCCCACGCTAAAGGGTAAATCTGCTTGTTACTATCTTACACCAGGCACCAATCAGCATTAACATGATAGACTTGATATTTTTTATTGGTTTCTACTTAGTAATGAACATTTGCATGGCCCAAATAAATGAATTTACAAGCAAAGTTTGTTACTTTGTGGATCATTTTGGGCAAAAACTGGGACACTTGGGACAGATCCTGCGTAAAACTGGGACAAATTAATGGTTTTGGAGGAATGTGTGGGGAGATGGAAAGACTGAAATTAGCATAGCAAATTAGTGGTACTCAAATGCAAAAATGCTTGGAAACTTTTTGCTAGATTTTGACTTACTTGTCTGATTTACACAATGCTTCACATACTGCCCCTAAATTTTCAAATTTTCTTTTTTTAGCTGCATGAAACTGAAACGCAGCCTCACCGTGTTTATTATTAAAAGATCAGATGGCCTTTATTGATCTCACAATGGAGAAATGTACTTGTTACATTCAGCTCGTAGTTCTCAGTTCTCAGGGTGTGCAAATAGGCAGGAAATGTGAAATAAACAACAATTAAATTGTTAATAGTGGTATCTTATATACAAGGACTTTGTGGGGACAAAAAGTGTACACAGTAAATAATAATAAGTAAACAGACTACAACAACAAAAAGTTATAGTCAGTATCATTAGTGCAGGTTTACATCATAGTTGACTCTGGGAACCTCCAGGAGACCCCTCGATTAAGTTATCAGGGCCCGACATGTATAAGTCAATCAATCACTCGATTGATTTACCCAATCAATTCATATCATATCATACGGTACAGAAGCAAATGTGTAACAAAAGCAAAAGATGCATCTGTATTTATTTCTCTAATGAAATTTAGTGGTCTTGGCAGAACTATGTCAACATTTCAAATATATTGTATTTTGAACAAATATTGACAGTTTTGCAAAGCCTTTTTGTTATCAGAGCCTTCCAAAATCTTCATATACGAGAGAATATCACTATAAAAATGTGTAAAGTTGGGTTTCTGCTTGGAGTATTTGCATTTATGAAGATAACGGTTTGGCAAAAGGATGAGTAAATGAATAATAAAAATAAATGTCTTCATTCCTATGCTTTCTGAAGAAACAAAACACAACATTTTACCATTTCATGATAAAATCCTTGTATAGATTTCCAATTATGAAGCTGCAGAAGTCCTTCCAGAAATTCTTCCACAAAAAGAACCGTTCCCATCGATGTTCCTTTTGCATTTTGTGATAAAATGATTTGCAGGATATTATTTATGGATGATTTATAGGAAACCTCTTTCACTTTGTTATCAGAAATGTGTTGGGAAGTGTCGATACCTTTTTGCATAAAATATTTCCTACAAATATGATGAGGAATATTTACAAGCTCTTTCTGGAATAAAGCACGAATACTCTTACAATTTTTGTGACGTTCAAACTTATTTTCCCTATTTCAGAATTTAGAGCATTGGGGAGAGAAAGAATAATAAATATATATATAAATATATCAATCTGTTTTCGTGGCCGTATCCCGCGCCTGCGCAGTGGGAGCGAGCTGTTGTTTTGCATCGTCACGTGAGTCGCGTCGTCATCAGAGCGAGGTGCCAACATGGCGTCGGACTCTCTTCACCAGGTAAAAGCATTAAAAAACAACCCATCGGAGCACATTTACTCGTTTATTCCTGTCGAGACGGTTTCATCGCGTTGTGTCAAACTTCAGAGAGTAGGTTTTGTCAACTGCGACCGCGGCGTACTGAACTTGCAGGCTTCTTTTTCTGGGTTAGCACTTGTTAGCTTAGCCGCTGTCACCTGCTTTGCAACGGTGTCACCACATAGTAAAACACGCCTTCCTTCTGGCCTGATCATTGACCTTATGCCGGACTACTAGCAGTTTTAATCGCAGCAAATACACAGATCTACTACTAGCTACGCTCTGGCTTGTGGATGTGGCGTGGTTGTACCGTGTGGATTCGCTACTTGACATGGACCTAAGTTTGTTTGTTTTGCTAAATGCACGGGTTATTTCCTCATAACACACGTTTGCATTTCGCTCGCTGTAATAAAGGGCCACGTTGGAGCCACTTCACGAGCAAATCGGTGTATTTTTTTGGCTTCGATTATCATAAAAAAAAGTGCAAAAAGAGAAAGAAACCTGCTAGATGCTAACTATGACTATGTTGGAAACTTATCTGGCATGGCTTGTTTAAGTTCCCCCCCCCCCTGTCATGAATGCTTTATCTTTAGACAATTTAATGTTTCAGTAAATGCTTAATCATATTCTCAAATGGCATAAAGGCGTTGTGTTCTGAAGATTCACTTTAAATTTCGCCCTGCCTTTTACTGAGCTAACTTCAGATATCAACCCTTTTAGCTGCTAAGTTAGACTTTCTGTGGTGAAATGGTGGACTATTGAAAAAGTGACAATTGTATCGACATATTTATCCTAGACTTGGATCATTTGTATAGATTTAACTTCAGTAAAGAAACACAGGAGATTCTGCTCACATTTTACTGTATTAAGCCATTGGTTCTTTCTAAATTGTCTTGCATCAAGCAGTAATTAATTCAGTATTTAGCTTCCCAACTACCACCAGGGTTATACTAACACTTAAATCAGACTAAACTTGCCTAAACTTGTATGAAGTTGAATATGATCTACATTTGTGAAAGTCCAGTATATACAGGTGCTCGTCGTATAATTAGAATATCATGACAAAGTGCATGTCAAAGTGGGTCAAAACCAACCAGAGGTCCACAGAGGGGGTGTGTTCTTCTGAAACAATTAGTACTGTCAAACAACTTAGATTAGATAAGAGAGGGACAGTCAGACCGTCCAATCAAAGAACTCTAATCCATATCCCTTGCAAAAAGATTCCATCCACTCAAACACAGATAAATCTCAAACATGCTGTACTCAATGTCAGATCATTAAAAAACAAGTCCTTGTTAATAAATAGTTTTATTTCCTCTTATAATCTAGACTTTATGTTTTTAACTGAAACATGGCTTGACAAAAACACTGGAAACGCAGTTTTGATTGAGTGTAGTCCATCAAATTTCAATTTTGTGTCTGAAACACGCCAAAACCAAAGGGGCGGGGGTGTCTGTGCCATATTCAGGGACAATATAGTCACCCACAAATTGTCATTTGGGGTTTTTCAATCATTTGAGTATGTGTCTTTCAAAATGGAGATAAAACAATCTTCCATACTTTATATGACTATTTACAAACCACCACAGAATTGTTTTATTGAAGATTTTATTGAATTACTTTCATTTATACTGACTGATTTTGATTGTTTGGTTATTTCAGGTGATTTTAATGTGCATGTGGATGTGACCAATGACAGGCATGCAAGAGAATTTAGAGCTGTTCTTGAAATGTTTGGTTTAACTCAGCACGTGAGTGAAGCGACTCACAACAAAGGCCACACTCTAGATCTAGTTATTACAAAAGGTGTTAATATATCAAATGTGAATGTTGTTGATGTTGCTTTGTCTGATTATTTTTGTGTCTTCTTTGACCTGTCTGTTACACCCAAACCAGAGGTCGGGCCTGGAGTTATTCAAAGAAGACACATAAATGATACAACAAGGACACAGTTTATGGAAATGATCAGATTTGAAAATCCCCCATGTTCTAATGTTGATAATCTGTTGGACTCTTACACATCAAGCGTCTTAAATGTTTTGGATACTATTGCTCCTGTCAAGGTTAAAATGGTTAACAATAGACAAAGGGCACCTTGGAGAAGTGAAGATTCGGTCAGGGCACAGAAAAGGGAGTGCCGAAAAGCCGAACGGAAATGGCGCAAGTCAAAGCTCCAGGTTCATTTTGAGATATACAAAGAAGTGCTTTGTGAGTTCAACCAGATTTTGCGTGGAGAAAGGGAGAAGTACTTCTCTAAAATCATCGCAAACTGCAGAAACAATTCTCGCGTTCTGTTTTCAACAGTAAACAGATTAACTAACCCTCCAGTTTCACTGCCCTTAGAACTAATCTCTACATCTAAGTGCAATGAGTTTGCAATATTTTTTTATGACAAAGTCCAAGGCATTAAAAATGCCATAATTTCAGCAACACAAATAGCAACCCTGCCACCAGATAAACACCTTGAGCTGACACATTTCACACCTGTTACTGACAAAACAATGGAAGAGGTTATCTCCGGTCTGAGTTCATGCACATGCTGCCTTGATGAATTACCCACTAGATTTCTGAAGTCTGTACTGACCAGCTTGTTACCACAACTTGTTCAGTTAGTCAACATTTCATTTGAGACTGGAGCATTTCCAAAGGCTCTGAAAACCGCGGTCATTAAGCCTCTTCTAAAGAAGAGCAGCCTTGATCCCAAGATACTGAACAACTACCGGCCCATATCAAACCTACCATTCTTAGGAAAAGTCCTGGAGAAAGTAATATATCAACAGCTCACTTACTTTCTCCTATCTAACAATGTGTTTGATACTTTCCAATCAGGTTTTAGGCCCCACCACAGCACTGAGACAGCTCTGATCAAGGTGACAAATGATATCCGTATGAACACCAACGCAGGTAAGGTCTCAGTTTTAGTTCTGCTGGACCTGAGCGCTGCCTTTGACACAGTGGACCACGGGATCTTACTTCACAGGTTAGAAAACTGGGTGGGAATCTCTGGTACTGCGCTAAACTGGTTCAAGTCCTATCTGGAGGATAGGACGTACTTTGTCGAAATTGGCAACTGTGTCTCAGACAAAATTTCCATGACCTGTGGAGTCCCCCAGGGGTCAATCTTGGGACCCCTCTTATTCAACTTGTACATGCTTCCATTGGGTCAGCTAATAAACAGCAACAATGTGTCGTACCATAACTACGCAGATGACACTCAGATCTACGTGTCACTGACGGCAGGTGAACATGGGCCTGTAGATACTCTCTGTCACTGCATCGAACAGATCAGTTTGTGGATGCAAAACAACTTTCTCCAACTAAACTCAGACAAAACTGAGATCATTGTTTTTGGCCCACAGACACAAAGACAAAGTGTTATCAGTGACCTCGAGTCTCTCTCTCTAAAACCAAAAAACCAGGTTAGAAATCTAGGAGTAATCATGGACTCAGACCTGAACTTAAACAGCCACATTAAAGCAATAACATCATCAGCTTTTTACCATCTGAAAAACATTGCTAAGATCAGAGGAATAGTGTCAAAACCAGACTTGGAGACACTCATCCATGCATTTGTCTCCAGCAGGTTAGACTACTGTAACGGCCTGCTCACTGGCCTTTCTAAACGAGCTGTTAGACAGCTGCAGAACATCCAGAACGCTGCTGCTCGAGTCCTGACAAGAACCAGGAAATATGACCATATTAGTCCAGTGCTCCGGTCTCTGCACTGGCTTCCTGTCACTCAGAGAATAGAATTTAAAACAGCTCTGCTTGTGTACAAGTCGTTTCATGGTTTAGCACCAAAGTACATCTCTGACATGTTAGAGCCGTATGAACCATCTCGGGCCCTGAGAACTTCAGGGAGGGGTCTCCTGGTGGTTCCCAGAGTCAGGACTAAACACGCTGAGGCTGCGTTTCAGTTTCATGCAGCTAAAATCTGGAACAGTCTTCATGAGGATGTGAGACAGGCCTCAACTCTGACAATGTTCAAATCCAGGCTGAAAACAGCTCTTTTTACCCGAGCAGATGAAAACTGAAAGTATTTTATCTGCACTCTTGCCTTTTACTGTCATTGATAAATTTTTATGTTGTTTTAATGATTGATTTGATCTGTTTTCTTGTAATTTTATGCAACTGTGAAGCACTTTGAATTGCCTTGTGTATGAATTGTGCTCTACAAATAAACTTGCCTTGCCTTGCCTTGCCTTGCCTTCTGTTTTTTCACTTAAACTGTGAAACTAATATATGATATAGACTCATTACATGCAAAGTGAGATATGTATAGCCTTTATTTGTTATCATTTTGATTATTATGGCTCAGCTTGTGAAAACCCCAAATTAAAAATCTCATATTTTGAAAGTCTATATATTAGTTTCACATTTTAAGTTGAATTACAGAAATAAATGAACTTTTTCATGATATTCTAATTATATGACGAGCACCTGTTTTATATATTTTTCGTTACTTTGAATAAAAATCCTTAATTGGCAGAGGAGCCTGAACATCACCCAAAGAAGTCCAAGTGTCACTAGTCGTGTAGGCACCAGGGCTGCACAATATATCGCAAAAATATTGTATTGCAATATTAGGTGATGTATCCGTATTGCAAGAAGCCACAATATATCGCAACATCACTAAAGTCTTCATCGGCCTGAGATCCACATATTTTTGCAAACTCAGCCAAAGGACTTATAAATGTGTAAAAGTTCAGTTTTAGTGATTTATTATTGACATTTACCCCCCGCCAAAACAGAGTGCATTTTCTCCAGTTACGCAAGTCTTCTCGACTGGAGCTATAGGCCAGTGTAACGCCTCATTTGAAAGCTAAGACCGATTGCTTTTTTCTTTTGACACAATTTCCTGAAAAACAAGTTACTGACTGTTTGAGTTTAATTATTGATTGCATCGTGTTTAGTGAAATATCGCAATAATATCGTTACTGCGATATTTCACAGCCGTATCGCTGGGGCCGGACGATATATCGATATTCAAGATATATCGATATGGAGTTAGACCGTATCGCATATATCAATATAGTTCAAATTTGGCGCCGTAATACTTATTTTATAGGCTATTTTTATTTATTTAAATGTGCACCTTACGGAGCTTTGTTATACAGTGTTTATGTTTATAGTGAGTTTTCAATAAAATTACTCGTATTTGGCTTTGACTTGGACTTAACATTGCATTTCACAGCTCCACGTATCGCATATCACAAGTTACTTCAATGTTGTCCAGCCCTAGTAGGTGCCACAGTTTGAGAACCACTGCAAAAAGCGAACTAACTCGATGTGTTTTCCAGGTGATATTCGAGCACGAAGGAGTCTTCATACACACCAGCAGCGATGAGGACGTTCTGGACCAGGACCTGCTTGTTTCTGGAACACTTCGACTCGTGGACAAGGTAAAGCCGTGAGACCGACGCCAACTGAAGATGCTGATGATGAGAATGGACGGGATTAGGGATGAGTTCACCAAAGAGGCCGCTCCTGTTCACGCTCATATATTTTCATGATGAAGTGTCCAGATTGAGAAGGTTTGGACATGCACAGAGGAGGGAGGCATAGTGGTGATGCGATGGGGATTTCTGAGCTGTCGGGGAACGGGAGAAGTTGGAGAGTTTATGGATGTTTTGAAGACAATGTGAAGTTAAGAGATTGCTGAACGGGAATGCTACACTGGGTCAATCTAAAACTGTGCCTGAAAGATGTACGATTGAGGTCCAATTGCCGTGGCGTCCTGCTGTTAATAAAAGGATTCGTGATATTACCATCAGAGTGCCTCGGATTTGTGCCACATTACAGTTTTTATAACTTCTTATAAAGTTTTTAAGACTTTTATCTAGAATATAAAGTCCGTTGGTGTTGAGAGAAGAGGATGGAGCAGAGGTTTTACTGTGGCTAAGGACGCAGCCAAAATCATTGTCGGTAACTTTTCTATTTTTCCAGGATGGTGAAATCCTTGTGGAGTACAAACCTCTAGAAGATACAGTCGACCCCTCGAACATGCTCTGTGCTGGGAAGGTATGTCAATGTTTAAAATGAGAGTAATACTTATTTATTTATACTAATTTATATCAACATTAACACAGAAAATGTACAGAATGCATGCCAACGTTGAGGAAAAAACATGTAAAACATCATATCTAGGTGTTAACCTGGATGATAAATTGGACTGGAACATCAACACAGAGTCTCTCTACAAAAGGGGTCAGACCAGGCTCTTTTTTCTGAGAAGGCTGAAGTCTTCTGATGTGTGTAATCAAACGGTGTCTATGTTTTATCATTCTGTTTTGGCTGCTGTAGTTTTTTATGCTGCCATTTGTTGGGGCAACAATATATCTGTCAAAAACCGTAACAGGCTGGACAAGCTGGTTAAGAGGGCGGGGTCACTGGACTCTGTTGAGGCAGTGGTTGAGAGGTGCAAGGGGGCAAAGGTCCAGGTCATCCTCAGTAACTCCAGGCACCCTCTGCACGGGACTCTGTCTGCTCAGAGGAGCAATAGATCGGATTGTTTCCTCTCCGTATACAGCAGGAATGAGCGCTTCTGGAGATCCTTCATCCCTGCTGCAATTCGATTTTATAATGGTCATTGCTGATATAAATGTGTGGGGGTTTTAACTTATCTATCCTATCTATCCTATCTATCTATCTATCTATCTATCTATGTATCTATCTATCTAAACTAGAGTGTAAGAGCATGCTTGGATTTTGCTAAAGGCTAGAACTTATGCCTGATGGGTTAAATGCAGGAAATAAATGTCTCTACATGAACAAAACAGTCAGCAAATACAAATCTACAGGCGCTGATGTTGTTGCAGGACTCGAGTTCGGTGGTGGAGTGGGGCCAGTGTCCCGGAGAGAAGGTGTTGGAGACTCAGCAAAGCTACGAGACCGAGTGGGACATGATCAACGCCGTCAGCTTCAGGAAGAGGCCCTGCTCCAACGGCTCCAACGGAGGAGAGGGTAAGGGTCGGGGAAGTGAGCGCTATTTTGACTCCTTTTTTTTTTTCAAGAAGCTTTTGGATTTGTGTAAAGCCAAACTGGAGAAAATGTGCTCGGTTCAGGTGGGGGTTAAGAGGTTAAAGTTGGGATCAAGCAGGTTAGGTCTGCCCTAATCACAGTCCAACTGTAACCCCTTGTCCGTCCGTCCTCAGGCTCGTTGAACCACAGCCACGAGCGCAGCCGCTGGGCCTTCAGCTTCAGCCTCAGAGACCTGCGCTCCGTCACAATAAAGGAGGAAGGCTGGTGCTTCCTGGTTTTCAAACTAAAAGACTCCTCCTCCACTCTCCCCACGCTCCACTTCCATCACGGGGGCAGCCAGCAGTTCCTGGACGCGCTCAGGAGATACGCTCTGCTCAGCGAGTGAGTACAGCTGGGATCTGAAGTCTTCATGTGACACAATGCAATTCTTTTTGTTTGAGTTTCTGTGTGGCATTTAAAGAGGGGGTATTATGTTTTTGGTAATAATTTCAAAAACATCTTTATAACCATCTTACAGTACTCTTTGTTGGTTAGAAAAAGTAATATTTCTCTAAAACAGCTGAAATATCTCCCCATAAGCCCCTCCTGATTCCCTCCTCTCGCTCCCTTTTGCTGCACAGCTGTTTCAAGAGAAAATAAAAAGGTTGGCGTGGGCGGCCCGAGTGGCTGTGTAGCTGTGGCAAGAGTTTTTACAAAGATTTCTCAAGGATTGCGTGGAAATACCACTCCAGGCCTGTTGTTTAGTTTATTGAGATCCCCATCCAGCTTCTGACCCAGCCCTGCCTGGTGTTAATTCCAAATTCATTACATTTTATTTAAAATGTTAAAGAAGAACTAAGTAACTTATTTACCTTAATAAATCCTTTCCGTGGTCCCTCTGGGGGTAATACAAGTGTTAATGGGATGATGTCTTTCATCTCCCCTGATGTCTCTGGCCAGAAAACCACACTTGCAACTTCCCCTAATAGAATCACAAAGAAGAAGAAGAAGAAGAAGCTAACAGGCTAACGGGGCAACGCTACAATGTCCCCCTCTCCCTTTGCCTTTTCTGTCAGCGTAGTATTTACTCTCACGGACGATTAATGAGTAAAAAAAAAAAAAACGCAACATGCCAAGACACCTGGGGCCGCCATTGCTGTAGTACACCTCCATATAGCCGCTAGACTCCCATTAGAAAGCATTGCACTTTCGACACGTTAAAAACTTTAAAGCCTGGTTTCTAATTGTGTGGAACTTTCTACAGGTAGATATTCTTCCCGTGATGATGCTGGGTTTGGTAGAATTAAAGAAACCAGGCTGGTTTTCGTAAGATTTTTTT
This sequence comes from Proterorhinus semilunaris, assembly GCA_021464625.1. NCBI lineage: Eukaryota > Metazoa > Chordata > Actinopteri > Gobiiformes > Gobiidae > Proterorhinus > Proterorhinus semilunaris. Next base: position 3,558,447 of record CM038356.1, on the reverse strand, counting down.
TTTTTTTAAATCTCATACTAATGATGTGATTGACGGGCCGTTAGCATTAGGGCTAACGGTGCGGGCGCGGCTACGACTAAACTACGCGAGTCTGCAGTGAAGATCCTGCTCTTTTGTTCCTTTTTTAGGAACATGCTCCGTCACAGCAGGGGAGGAGGAGTCTGTAATGATGCAATGATTTACCCCTCAGTTGTGGCAAACGGGGAGGAGGGAGGAATGACGGTCTACTAAGAATATGTCACAAACGTGAATGTGAAAGAATGAAAATTAAGGCCTTAAAGAGGGGGTATTATGCTTTTTTCAATCACATAGCACCAGTCTATAGCACTACAATGATGACGTAACCTTCTGTTGGTCTGTATATGCAGTAAATTAAAATAACTGCCTTGAATAAAATTGCCCTCTCAAAATGGCCGTACTGAACGTCTTGAAATAGGCCTCTGTCTCTTTAAGAAGCTTTCCCACTCGCCCCCTTCAGCACACTACTGTGGCATTTAAACAACAACACTGTGCGGGGAGGGGGCTCTGCTGAGCTGAGGAGCAGTGGTTGGGGGCTTGGCTGGTGACGAAATGTCCAGAGGCGTCTCCAGGAGGTGGGGGCGTTCCTAGGAGGACTGAGGCATAGCTACGCCTAAAATGGCCGCCGTCTAAGTTTTTACTGATTATTCAAAAATACGTGAATGAGCCAAGGCAACACTCCAGGCACGTGTTTAATGAGAGAATGACATAATAACATGGTATAAAGCTTTAAATATTGACTTTACCAGATTTTTTTATTTTGCGTTTGTGGCTTTAGAAATATTACATTTTTGCCACTGAATTACCTCGACCGCTTCTTCCTCTACATTCAGTAACAAATTACCAATATGGAGTCGGCACGAGCCTGCATGTTTGTTTGTTTTACTTCTCGCTGACATTTGTTATAAATTAGCATGTGAACCAACACCTTTGCACTGCTCCCTCAAAAACGCTGACAAACAATGCGCTAAAAGAGAATCTGCATATTTCAAAAGTTCAAACGATGACACCATTTGTCTCCGTAGATTTCACTGTTCAGAGGTTTCCAGAAGTGATTTATATGCTAATGTGATTTATTTACATGCGTTGGGAACAGGCGCCACCTCGCTGCTGCTGCTGCTGCTCCGTCTGTGGGCGTTTTATTTTTGCCAGTAGCTCTTATTAAAGTTCTTATCTGGCCCGTTTCAATAATAGAAGCGTATTCGTGAGTCTCTGTGTGTCCAGGCTGCGAGCACTGTTTATTTATTATTACACCTCACGGCTGTGTGTGTGTGTGAAGATAAAAAGATGAATGGGCCGTTTGGATTGAATCGATATCTTTTTTTCCGCGGTTTCCAGGAAACAGGTGATGGTGAGATTTTACAGTCGGGGGGGGGAAGATGATTAAAATTGAACAATGAATGAAGTTACATCTAGTAGGATCGGGTTAGGCATTTTTTATGTTTGTGGTGGCCGGTCCAAAAGTAAAGCAGCTCAATTTATTTATTAAATGGTTGGCAGCAAATTGTAAAAGCTTTTTAGACCAGAGGTTTCACTAGGGATCATTTCTCTCCGGGTCGGGGAAAAATCCATCATGAGCTATTTTTATCAGTCATTTATTAATCTCTTATTATATGCATGTTTTAGGTGTTTCATGAGATATATATATAAGTTGACCCATTCTTTATATTAAGAATTTGGACAGTGTTGTTGCATCTGCAATACAGTAGGTGGCGGCATGCGCTTTTGTTTGCCTGCTAATAACCTTAAAGAAGAAGAACAGCAGCAGCTGTTGGTGATGTCACTTCCCCTGGGTAAGGACGGTCAAATTGGGAAAATGCTGCTGAAGCTCTAGTTCACTAACTGCATAGAGACCTAACAGTTGACCCCATGAAAGGTTAAGGATTAGTTGCTAGTGTTAGTACTTCGAGGCTATAATTTAACGGTTTTCGGAATCAGCCATTGTGCTCTAAGCTCCGATGTGAGCGTGCGTCCCGTTGGCCGTCCCGGCATTAAAAGACTGTTTAGTTGGCGTGCCGAGTGCAAATCGAAACCATGCGGCGGTTCACAGTTCTGACGGATCTGAGATTTTGAACGTGAACACGTCCTTTACTGTTGTTTCAGATGTGCTGATGACGAGTCCTGTTTGCTGGTGAGCACGCCCAACAGAGCCCTGTCCCAGTCGTTCGAAAACCTGCTGGACGACAACAACTACAGCCTCGTCAACGTAAGCTGCAAAACTCACACACGAACTCACAACGAACCAAAGACCTTCACAGACAAGAGACAGACAACAATATCTATATGGTAAAAGCAAGAGCCAAAACCATTTTAAAGCTCTCGAATAATGTCTACGTTGCAGAAGTTGAAGAAGGACCCTTACGTGACGACTCTGGGCGGTTTCTCCAAAGTCACCAACTACCTGTTCGATGCACTGCGCGGGACGGAGGAGCAGGCACAGCGCCCCCTGGAGGAAATGGCTGATCTGCTCGGAGAGGTTTCACTTTTAAATCACTCGAGACTTGACTCAAACTTGTTATTTGGGACAACTATTTTACTATGGTGGATGACTGAGGCTTTTTCTTTTAAAATCATAGGTTCATATTTATCAATTTTGAAGTTTTTTTTTTTTCTGACCCCGTTTGACTGGGACTTTCTCCTCCACAGGTGATCCCAGGACTGGACATCAACCAACAGGAGGAGCCGGGCTTTGAGGTCATCACCAGGGTGAGAGAAGAGCGTAGTTCATACTGTTGTTGTGTCCTTGGACAAGTGCAGCCCGGAGTCCAAATGTTTTTGTTGTTGCAAGAAACTATACTTTTTACTGTACATGTTAAATTCTAAATTATTAGAACTTCAAATTAGCCATGTCCAGATCCGATATTCAGTATTGGTATCGGTAGCCGATATAGGTATTTTGAGAGTAACGGATTGGATTTGATTTAATGACTGGATCGGGTCCGATTCCACAAAAGACGGTCGTAAATCTGCAGTCCTAAATCTAATTTAAAATTCAAAGCTAGAGCCAAAACGTCTGGCTTGTTTATGGCAGGGCCTGTAATAGTCGCCAATGGGCGCAAGCGTCACGTGACTTCCGAGTGGATTCTAAAAGTAGTCGTTTGCGTATCCTGTCTCCGTTATTTCCCTATGAGATCTAAAAAAAAAAAAAATATCTGAAGATCACATGGTAGACAGTGACTTACTGGTGGAGTCACAGCATCAGGTTAAAAACATGGCGTCAGGGGCAAACTATTCACTAGAGGAAACTTCCGTGCTCATCACAGTGAGTGTTTTTGTCTTGAAGCTAACGGCTAACACGAATTAAAAATGAAACTAGCTACACGATTTTAAACGAGATGCTCAAAATATAATCTGCCTGTCTTTAGTTTTTGTGGTGGTGTTTTTTGATACTGCCGTTAGCAGACGTTTCCTGCAGTCAAGAATTTACATCCAACGTAATGTTTTTAACACGTAGCGAGTCATTTCGGATCAGGATCTCACTGTCAGTGATGTTTCCTTGAACTATATATTGTTTTAGACGAGACCTCACAGGGAAATAACGGAGACAGGACACGGAAGCACCGACTTAGGATCCACTTGGAAGTCACGTCCTTTGCATAGAGCCTATTGGTGAAACGACTGGCTCTTGCCGGGTTAGTAACATGCAATGTATTACTACAATGTATTATTCTTACAAAGAATACAACATATATTATATAAAAATATAATAATACAAAAAGACTATATTGGATCATATTGAATTGGTATCGGCCAGCATGAAGCGTCAATATATCGGACAACCCTACTTCAAATATTGTAGTGTGAGAAAGAACTGCATGAAGCTTCCAGGCCTAAATAAATGTTTTCACAGTTCGAACCTGCTCAAAGAGTCCCATTCAGTTTGGACTTTGAACAGAACTAGAGCGGAAAGCCTTAATTTTGTTACTTCTATCTCGTATCAACATGTTTGTGTGTGACTAATATATATTAATGGAGAATGATGTATTTCCACAGTTATTTGTTTAAAAAAAAGAGGAAGTAAATAAAAAAAAAATTCCCCATATCGGTCAGCTTTAATATTTCCAAGCAGCTGTGGTTATAAAAGCTGCTTTCCAAAAGTGCAGACACTGAATGATAGGTGATAATAAGGTCCTAAACGTATTTGGGGAGACGGTGGAACAGTTGGTAGAGCAGGTCGTCTCATGATCGGACGGTCGGGTTCAAATCCCAGTAGAAAAGTGCTTTAAGTTATTTACCATATTTATAAATCCAAGTTGTCATCACCCTATTTCAAAAGAGCAAAGAAGCAAAGAATCAATCAGCTTTCCTGTCTCTAATCATACTTTCCTTCTCCAGATTGACATGGGCTCTCGTCCGGCCGTGTCCAGGGGCGCCCCGGTGTCGGCGGAGGAGTGGACCAAGCACCTGGACCCGGAGGGGCGCGTGGTCCGAGTGCCGCAGCTCAAACAGGCCATCTTCAAAGGGGTACTACACTATAACTATATAATGCCGATCGTTCTAAAGGGGTGACTGTTGTTTTTATGTGTCCAGGGTCTGTGTCACGCTGTGAGGAAAGAGGCCTGGAAGTTCTTGTTGGGTTATTTGCCCTGGGACAGCACAGCAGAGGAGAGGAAGGCTCTGCAGAGGAGTAAAACGTAAGAACCACACAAGTTTAAGCCTTTCTCGTTGGTGTACAGAATTTACTCCTTTTTGTTTTCAGCTTTTAGCCTGGCTTTTTAGAATAACTTTGGACGCCTCGGCCTTGTCTTTTGCATTGTATGACGGACAAATAATGTGAGGGACAGACGCAAATAGAGGTGTTCGTCATATAATTAGAATTATGGATGCGCCGATCCTCTTTTTTTGAGCTCCCGATCCGATATTTTGACACTTCATCTGGGCAATACCGATCCAATACAGTCTTTTTGTATTATTATATTTTTAAATAATCGATATATATCATTATATATTATAGCCTATGGATATTACAGTAGTTTTACCAGTTTTCATAAACATGCAAGAGGTTTTGGCTTTAGCTTTGAATTTTAAATTAGAAAGTTTTTCAGAAGTAGGTGTTAGTGGCAGGTTAACGATTGTAGACAAATTAATTTATATCCTCCTGTGTGATGTGGATGTTGTTCTGGTATGATTGATTGTACAATATTGATTGTACAGTTTCTGTGATTTTACTTTGGCAGCCGTTTGAATTCTGTTTTGATAAACAAAACAGTTCAAATAAAGCAAATCCGTATCCTAACTTAGCGATAGCATGAAGGCCGTGAATCTGTGGTCCTGGATCTGCAGTGGCTCCTCTGCAGGTTTACCACTGTGCTGCGATAAAATGCGCAGATTCACGGCCGTCTTGTATCGGACCCGTCTTGTCCGTTCCAATCCGATAATCTCAAAATGCCCGGATTGGCTACCGATACTGAATATCGGATCGGTTCATCCCTAATTAGAATATCATGAAAAAGTGAATTCACTTCTGTTATTCAACTTATATATATATATATATATATATACTAATAACTAATATATGATCGACTCATTACATGCAAATTGAGATATGTATAGCCTTTATTTGTTATAATTTTGATGATTATGGCTCGGTTTGTAATAACCCCGAATTTAAAATCTCATAAAAGCACTGAGCTGGACAATTAATCAAATTGTAATATAAAGCCGAATTTACACCAGAGACAATACAGCACATAAGCGCGGTGGATCACGATATTTACATTGTTATACGTGCGTCGCTCGGGCGTTTTGATGATGCTCTGCTGCGACTAAATTAGAATGGAGTTCTAATTACGCATTTTAGAAGGGAAAATGGCTCGGACTTTCAAAGTAAGCTTCCGATACCCTATCAAAATAAGTTTTCTGTGGATTCTTCAAAGTACAAAACACATGTAGCGTCTTTGTGTTTGTGATGGACGACTAAAAGTTGATTGTAACATTTGTGTTGAGCATAAAGTATGCCGTATGTTTTTGATTATTTTGACATTGTCCACATTGGTTTCCAGGGACGAGTATTTCCGGATGAAGCTACAGTGGAAGTCTGTGAGTGAGGAGCAGGAGAGAAGAAACTCTCGGCTCCGGGATTATCGCAGTCTCATCGGTAACTATGAGTCTCATCGGGGAACGTTCTGCTTCACCGGTGTCGTGGTCGCCGTTCTTTATTTCTTTGCTCCCGTGTTTTCCAGAGAAGGACGTGAACCGCACAGACAGAACGAACCGCTTTTACGAAGGCATCGATAACCCGGGTTTAGTTCTGCTCAACGACATCCTCATGACCTACTGCATGTTCGACTTCGACCTCGGTGAGAAGACGAGAGTTACTGTGTGTAACTGCAGTTCTATGATTCCTAGAGTTAATGATGTTTTTGACTCCAGGTTACGTGCAGGGCATGAGTGACCTCTTGTCTCCGATCCTGTATGTGATGGAGAATGAAGTGGATGCTTTCTGGTGCTTTGTTTATTACATGGAACAAATGGTGAGTAACGACAGTAATATTTGGGTTCATGTGTTTACAGTAAAGTGAATAAAACAGCCAGAAAATGATTAGCTTGATTTATTTTTATTTGTTTTACTTGTTGGTGCAAAAATATTTATCTTGATAATATTCCTTCAGCATCATAACTTCGAGGAGCAGATGCAGGGGATGAAGACGCAGCTGGTGCAGCTCAGTTCTCTGCTGCGGCTGCTCGACTTGGCCTTTTGGAACTACCTCGGTACGAAACGCACTAATGGAAAGGAAAAAAAAACATCTAATGAGTCAAAGGTGAAGATCGTTCAAACTCTGCTTTCTCCGACAGAATCCCAGGACTCTGGTTATTTGTATTTCTGTTTCCGGTGGCTGCTCATCCGGTTCAAGAGAGAGCTGAGCTTCCAGGACGTGCTGAGGCTTTGGGAGGTGACTGTGTTTGTATGATTTATTTGACTTGTTTATTTAAAAGTACGGCTGCACCGATAACACTTTTTCTAAAGCCGATACAAGTACAAGGCATTTTCTTTATACTTCAGACATTCTTTTTGAATTGTATAGACAGTTTATAGATTGACTTTTTCATAGCAGATTAGTTAGTACTTGGTTATTTACGTTTACCTGAGAAAAGTACACTAAGTTATATCAGAATTTTACATATGCCATTTAATTTTCATCATTTTATCAAGACTTAATGTGTCGTTTGTTTCATGGGTCTCACTTTGTTGATTTATAAAGATGAAGTTATAGGAGATGGTGAAGTCCACAGTGAACATCATAGACAGAACAAGTTACTCAGTGTTGTACGTATTTATTGTTATAATGGCATTCAGATGGTTACTTATTTCTACTACTATTATTAGAGCACAATTCATAAACAAGGCAATTCCAAGTGCTTCACAGTTGGATCAAAATTACAAGAAGGGAGACTAATTCAATCCATCTATCCATTTTCTTCCACTTGTCCGTTGCCGGGTCGTGGGGGCAGCTGCACCAGCCCCTATGGCGCCCCCTGCAGGTGGTGGGTCCACAGAAGGACGGCCTCATGGTTCTAACCCGGCCTGTTGGTCTCTCATAAGGGGCTTCTGAACCGCTCTTTGTTTGACACGTCACCTATAGGACCTGTTTGCCCTGGGAGACCCTACCATCATTATTTAAATTCCAGATCAGTTGTCATATTCACAGCTAAAAAGAACGAGAACGTGTTTAGTCCTGACTCTGGGAACCACCAGGAGACCCCTCCCTGAGATGGTTCATGTGGCTCTAACATGTCTGAGATATAAATGGTCTCAACTTATACAGCGTTTTTCTACCGTCATCATGGCCCAAAGCGCTTTACAGGAAAGGAACCAGTCCCCCATTCACTCTCATTGATACACCAATGTACGCAGACACTGGAGGCAAGGTGGGTGAAGTGTCTTGCCCAAGGACACCGCAACAATATGCATCTGCGGGAGCTGGGATCCGAACCCTCGACCTTCCGTAAAGGAGATGTTGTGTTTGCAGGTGATGTGGACGGAGCTGCCCTGTGAGAACTTCCACCTCCTCGTGTGCTGTGCCATTTTAGACTCGGAGAAGCAGAAGATCATGGAGGAGAACTACGGCTTCAACGAAATCCTCAAGGTGCCGCGGTTATTTAGGGTAAAGGCACGTCCGGTAAAATGCTGGAATAGATTCTGATCTTTTGGTCTCTTCGCAGCACATCAATGAACTATCGATGAAGCTGGACATCGAGGAGATTCTGCAGAAAGCTGAAGGAATCTGTTGGCAGATAAAGAACTGCAAGGTCCGTAAAGCTAGATGTTTGAGTTATGTGTGACTGGTTTTACTCCAGTAAGGTTTCTTTTTATGTCCAAAGAACAAAAGCAGCTGAGGTGGCTACGTCCTGTTAGTTTTTGAACCTTCTATTTTCGATACAAGGCCAGCGTTTCCCCTACCATTATATTGGCAGAGGCGTTCCGCTAATCCATTTCGTTTTTTGTTTTATGAGATACTACGCCTGTTCAATCCAGTCCAAGTCCGTGTTTTTTTACGGATCCAGGCCGCGTTTTGGCTCCTCTTGTTTTAAACAGAACACAGACTTATTACATGTGTCCAATTAGATCATAAACTGTGGAACTCACTGATAAATATTAAACATGAATGAGGAAAATCCAAACACAAATAATGGTAGTCTACTTTAGGCTAATAGTACATTCTCAAACTTTCTAAAACATAGTATAGTTTTTTTCTGAATTAATTGCGTATCATATAGAAATAAATACATGTATAATTAAGAAATTGTTACAAATAATAACATTTGCTAAAAACACTTTATGTAACCATACGCCCCCTGCCAAACCAGTAAACCTAGGGGAAACACTGAAGGCAGATAATAAAAAGTAACCCAACCCTCGATGATACTGTAGTCGTTTTCCAGAGCACGTTCTGTTTCGCGGATCATTGGGACAGTCCTGGGTTACCGTACTTTAACAATACCTTCTCCGATACCGTACTGGAATCGTTTAACGGTATTGCACTTTTCATTGTGGAAAATTCTTAATTGAGCCAGAAGTCAAGTGTGCGATGAACAGGGGAGTTTACAGAAAAACGAGGATTCACGGAGTTCTAGCGCTTCTGTTCATGACTGGCTTGAAATTAACGTCTGGATTGTACTTTAAAAAAAAAATATTTACAGATAATTGCCAAATGCAGTGATGCACATGTTGTTGCGGTACATACGTCTCTTACAGTGGGCGAGGAAAGCGCTTCTCTTTGGTCCTCATGGTGGGACACTCCAAGAGACACTTTGGACACATCATTGTTATGTAGCTTTGGACCTCCCGAGCACTGCTTAAAAGCCGGCCCAGCTTCTCGCCTTTTTGCCCTTTTAAAGGAACAGGCCACCTTTTTTTCCAGACTGAGATATGTTCTTACCTGAGCCTAGACGAGTGGATACGTACCTGTCTGGTCTTTGTGCCCGTGGAAGAGCGTAGTAGCTTCCAACTTCACCCCGTTTGGAGCTATAGGAATATGCTGGGAGAGGCCAAATGCTAACAACATCTTTTGGTTGTTTTGCGTGACTGAGGGCCAGCACAAAGACCAGGCGGGTACGCATCAACTCGTCTAAGGTCAGGTAAGAACATGTCTCAGTATGGAAAAACGGTGGCCTGTTCCTTTAAGGAAGGAGGAGACAGAGCCGCCATGTTAATTTTAAACAGGCCACACGGGATCATTACTATGAACGGGGCTGGATCGATAACCAGCTGTCTCTTGTTTATTATATCCGTGTTCTCTTGCCACAGATATAATCCCCTGAGTCTGACCCGTTTAACATTTTGGCTGATGTCCTGAGATATTACAACCTTATTCTCACCGTTGCAGCGGAGTGTCCCGTGAACGCCCCCTCCTTTACCTCATCATACACAGTTGAGAGCCGTTCCTAAACGTCCTCTCCTTTTCCCGCAGGAATTGCCGCGTTCCGTGAGCTCGATCCTGGGTTTTTCCTCCGAAGCGCCTCAGTCCGAACCGGCCCCTCGCAGACCCGCGCACCGAGCGGACGCCTGCTCCAACGGACACGGACATTTCACAGAGACGCCCGCCTTCGTGTCCTAACACCCGGGGCAGGAGAGCGAGGGGGACATGTACAGACAGAAGCTTATTTTTGTAATTTCTTGTACCATTTTTGACTTTGTTGAGTAGCCATCCCTTCCTCATCCTGTTTGTTATTTTTTTAAGAAGGGGAACGATTTAACTTGTCGGGGTTAAAACCACAGGCCCCACAGAACGACACATAACACCAAAGACACGAGCAAAGGTACATCGTTCCCCTTTTGTCACTCGCGTTGAGTTATCGAAGCAAAGACTGCACTTCTCGTAAAGGCCGACTCCTGTGGTTCTCACTATTCACACCGTCTGCCAACAAAACAAACAAACCTTCCAAGTAGGACTGGGCGATATTGACAATAATTAATATTTCAATATTAGGGGGGAATTTTTGAACGACGACGAAGGGATATTTTTGCAAAAAAATTAGAAAATGTGTAGCAAATGTGGAAATTGGCATCGCTTTGTCGATCAAAACGATCATTGTCCGGAACAGACTTGAAAAGGGCAGAAAAAACAAGTTTTATCCCCTTTTCTCCCTCTTCTTTTTCACAATTTATTTAGTTTTTTTTAGTTTTCCTCCTTTTTTTAAATATTTCCACACAAAAAACACTTCCCCTTATTTCCCCTCAATTGTTTCCACCTTTTACTGCTTTGTTCCCTTTTCCCCTCCCCTATTTCCCCCTTTTTCTACAATTTGTAATACTTTTCCCCCCAGTTTTTTTCCTTATTTTTCTCTTTGTCCCCTCATTTATTTATTTTTCTCAACTTCAAATTTATCCCGCGATTTTCCCCTCAAATTTATCCATCTTTAACCCCCCATTTTTCCCCAAATTGTTCAAATTGTTTTTTCCTCAATTTTTTCCCGATTTTAGCCCCCATTGTTCACTGGTTTTTTTCCTCCCTCATTTTTTCAAACTTTTACCCCATTTTTTTTTTTATTGTTACTCTTTCTTTCCCCATAACATTTTTTTTTTCCTCCTAAAATTCCCCCAAATTGTTCCACATTTCTTCCACTTTTTCCTCTTAATTTTTTCCCAGTTTTGTCCCCCATTGCTTCCTGATTTTTTTATTTATTTTTTTCCTTAATGTTTCCCAAATTTTTCCCCATTTTGTTTTTTTTTAAGTTTTTCCCCAATTTGTTATATATATATATTTTTTTTTAAGTTTTTCCCACTGTTTTCCCACATGACCTCGGCGATAAGTTCGATATTGAAAATTTGCATATCTTCCAAACGGCAATTTCCATATTATCCCTAAGACGATATATATCGCCCCCACCTCCACTTCCACATTCCTCCCAGATCGAACCCGGTACTGATCTACGATGAAACAAAGCCAAAGACGTGAATATCAACGATTTAAAAGATCCTGCAAAATCTTAACTTTTCACTATCTTGCGGCGTTGGCAGTTTCTGTACATTCACGCTTTTATTTTGAAAAGATCGTTTGCGTAAGTGATGAAGGACGAACCGTGATATTTTAAACATTCTGGCCACTATTTGTGTTTATTGTTATCGTCTTCGTGCCCAGCGAGATTTATAGATTTGATCAGATTAATAAACCTTTGACCTCTTGGGCCGTTATTCTTCCACCGTCTTTGCTTCTAACTCGAACGCAATCGCCCCATGTTCCCTCATGTTGCTCAACACTCGCAACGTTGTGTCTAAGGGAATTTCCTGAACTTAAAATGCTGGTTAAACTTCACTCTGGGTAATATCGAAAAATCATTTGCATATTTCTTATTTTTGGTGAAGCCTTGTTTGTGGTTTTTGAGTTTTTATTTTTGCTGCTACAAAGTCATTGAACAACTTTCCGTGCAGTGTTAATCTGGAAACATCTACCGGGTGCGGCGTGATTCAATGTTCAAGTGCTCTGTGTGAATTTTTTTTTTGAAACATGATTGTGGGAACGTGTTTGATGGGAGACACTGCAGACGGAAGTTATGTTTTTTTTCTTTTCTTTAATCTTTAACTCACTCAAATTAAACAAAATATCCCAAATCCCCGCGAAAAATAATATATATATTGTTACCAATATGTCAACTATGTCAAACCATACATTTGAATCTGGCTCTATCCATTGTGTAGATTCCGTGGCCATTTGTGTGTCTTATTTTTATATGAAAACATAAAATGGCTGCAATACATTTTTCCCCCCCTCAGATTTACATCGGAAATGTTCAGAGAAAGGTTTTTAATTGATATCTCTACATTTAAGTTTGCAGTGTGTCAAGCAATAGACCTCCGTTTTCCCCACACTGAGATATGTTCTTACCTTAGACGAGTTGATGCGTACCTGTCTGGTCTTTACGCGTGCGCTCAGTCACGCAAAACGGCCAAACATGTTAGCATTTAGCTTCTCCTCCTCTCCTCTATGGGGCCAAACGGGGGTGAAGTTAGCTCCTCCACGTTTCCCCCTATTTAAATACAGTTACGTGAGCAGCTACTCGATCCAAGTCTAGTTACACAACATTAAACATGTCGATTTCCTAAGCGGATGAAAAGGGGAACTATTTTGTGAGGCGTAACAACACCTTTAGGAGCACTTCGACCTCGAAGAGCCTGGTCGCTTCTATCTTCACCCCCGTTTGGCCCCATAGAGGAGTGGAGGAGAGGGTAAATGCTAACAACATATTTGGTCTTTTTGCGTGACTGAGCGCACGCGTAAAGACCAGACGGGTACGCGTCAACTCGTCTAAGGTAAGGACAGATCTCAGTTATGGAAAAAAGATGGCCAAGAGCCATTTTCTAGATTTTATTTCTACCCTGATTAGTTGTTTTTAACCCGTATTAACATGGCAAAGTAATACCTGGAACACACAAAGGTCAAAATAAAATATTCAAAATGGCCTCTAAGAATATGTGTATCTGACATAAACCCCAAAACCGAAAATTTAAACCAGTCATTTACCAAGAGTTGGCTCATGTGAAAAACGATTAGCATTAAATGTCATGAATAATGTCAACTTAAGGCCTTAAAAGTCATTAAAAAGCATTAAATTGGATCAAAATGGCATTAAATCTAAATTTCTTAGACAATATATTTTTTCCTTGGAGACGGAACCCACTCCATGACATCGCTCAACTGTTTGTTTTTACTGCACACATTCGTCAGAAACACAAAAACTATGGTCTGAAAACAAGTGCAGCAGCAGTTTTGACTGATTGTTTTTACACAATATTTAAATAAAAATTCCCCTCATTGTTTGTTTTGATCGTTTACAAAATGAAATATGCCGAGATGTTTTGCATTCGTGTAGGGATGTAACGATTCATCGAAAATCGATTTTAAAATCGATTTAATATGCGTAAAATGTGAATCGATGTAAAAAATCAAAGAATCGATTTTAAAGCCACCCTCAGCTACTACATTTTGCGCGACCGTAATAGACGGAACATACTAGCTCGTTGTTTCTAACAATTTTTACTTTTTCTCAAGACAAGCTCCACACCTCCCCCGCCTCACCCCCAACACCACACCATGTAAACACAAACACGTGTAGGCATGGAAGCAACAGACGCAGCTAACGTTAGCAGCTACGAGATTAGCGTTAGCGGCTAACGCAGGGTTTAGCATTTTGACAGAAGTTTACCAAAGATCGTAAACTGACAAACATCTGACCAACCAGCTCTGATTCTGCTGAAATCCTCATCAAATGTCCGTTTGTCAAATAATCCAACACCTACAGGAGCGGTCATGTCTTTTTCCTCCTCAAAAGGCTGCACCGGAGGCAGTGAGGCTTCAAGGGTGAAAAAAAAAGCACTGTACAATTAGTTCTAAATGGTAGTATTATGTTCAAACTGCAAAAGTTAAAAAATGAAGGTTTGGTAAAATATAATCTCAAAATGTTTGCTTTGCTACATCGTTTATTTATGCTGAAAACATAAAAACAAATTGATTATAGTTCATTTTCATGTCTTTTTTCTAATGTAAAATTCTCTTACTGAGACAGTTGCAATTTGTTACAAGGACATGTTAAAACAAAAGAAACATTGGTATGAGGTTGGTAAAAGGTTTAAAAAAATCGGGAAAAATTGAATCGGGGCTTGAGTGAATCGTAACATCCCTACATTTGTGGCATTAAAGTGATCGTCTGGAAGTCTATAAAATGTGCAAAATGTCCACCCGGTCTTGCATTTTGATGTAAAGTAAGTGATAATATGTGTACAAACTTACAGACTATCGCTTTAAAAAAGAAAGTATTTAGACATAACTTTGCTTTTATAAACAGATTTGTCTGGGTAAATGACTCCCAAAATGTCTTCAATATAAAAGAAAAAAGTAAAATTTTTGTTTAATATTTTTCCGGCGATGTGCATCAGAAGTTCCAGATTGATGCAGCTAAACCTGCAGTGTCTCGCCTTAAAACAAGTCAATTAACTTGAGACTTTTGGTAGACGTTGTAAAGTATCTTTTTATTTTTATTTTTTTTTGCCAAAACAACACAAATATTGCAGTTTGTGGCTTTACAATTCCTGCTCCATTATATCTGAATTGTGTCCCGATATTTTGAAATGTGACACCGAGCTGTTCTGGCCATATACTCATATTCCCTGTACATTGATGCTTTTATTTTGAAAAGATCATTTGGCGATGGCGGATATTTGCTGTGATATTTAAACATCCCGATCAATAAAGTTTATGATTTTTGTCAATAAATCGCCTTGTAAAGTTGTCCATTAGCTTTTGTTATAGTTTCATGGCCACAGTTAGTCTGTTCTCTTGAGTTAGAAATGTTACTGCGCAGACGCCGAAGTACTCCTGGTGTTATTACGCCTCACAATATAGTCCCCCTTTTTATCTGCTTAGAAAGTCCACGTTTTATTTTGTGTAACTAGACCTGGATCGTGTAGCTTTTCACGCAACTGTATTTATTTGAATCGGGGAAAACGTGGAACAGCTTGGTCACTTCTAACTTCATCCCAGTTTGGGGCGGGGAGCGGCTAAATGCTAACACCATTAGCGTAACTGAGCACACGCACAAAGACCAGACGGGTACGCGTCAACTCGTCTAAGGTAAGAACATATCTCGGTGTGGGAAAACGGTGGCCTGTTCCTTTAAGGTTGGAGTTGAGGAGTTCAGCTTCCCGATGGCCCTGTGTACGAAACTGTTCTTAAGTCGACTGGACCTGGCCTGTAGATTCCGCAGTCTCCTCCCTGAAGGTATTACTCTGAAGAGACTGTGTGATGGGTGCGTAGGGTCCCTGGTGATTCTGACGGCTTTGCGGGTGAAACGGGTGGAGTACATGTCCTTAATGGAGGGGAGAGGGGCTCCGCAGATCTTCTCCACTGCTCTCACGATGCGCTGGAGGCTCCTTCGGCAGGAGGCAGTGCTGGCGCCGTGCCACACAGTGATGGAGCTGGTCAGGATGCTCTCTATAGTCCCTCTGTAGAAGAACCACACAGTGATGGAGCTGGTCAGGATGCTCTCTATAGTCCCTCTGTAGAAGAACCACACAGTGATGGAGCTGGTCAGGACGCTCTCTATAGTCCCTCTGTAGAAGAACCACACAGTGATGGAGCTGGTCAGAACGCTCTCGTCCCTCTGTAGAAGAACCACACAGTGTTGGAGCTGGTCAGGACGCTCTCTATAGTCCCTCTGTAGAAGAACCACACAGTGATGGAGCTGGTCAGGACGCTCTCTATAGTCCCTCTGTAGAAGTTGCACATAACAGAGGCTGGGACTCTAGCTCTTCTTAACTTGTGGAGAAAGCAGAGACGCTGATTACTTGAGAGATGTAGTGTGCATGGTCCAGGAGAGGTTCTCTGTGATGTGCACACCCAGGAAAAATGTGGGAAAATACAAATAAACCTTTAAAACTAAATACAACCCCTAAATAAATGGCGCGATTACTTGATTACAAAGGCCGTAATTAACTCGATATACATTTTAAGGGAAGTGTAACATATAAAGTGTTACCAAACCCCTGCTTTAGAGGCGTGACGATTTAAAATATATATAACCCCGCAAATCGTTTGTTCTCAGTTCGTTCATAAATTACCGAAATGCCACGCGTTTGCTTTGCTGCGTCCTCGCGCCTTCTTCCCAAATGTCACCGTGTTCTTTAAACTCGTGACGGACGTGAGCGCGGCCCGTTTGAAGACCGTCCGTCCCGTGCGTAAACGGCGCGCGAGTATCACCTGGCTGGATCAGCTCATAAACCGCGCTCCACGGTCGCCGCAGAGGGAGAGGCGCGGACCCCGTGCTTTCATTTCCGGCCCGACAGGAAATTGGACCCGGGTTTTTGGCGCTGATGGAGCGCGCGCTCGGAGTTATCGGTGTTTAATCACTCACAGAAAAGGTTTATTGAAGAGAGGCTGCACCTGCCAGTCAATGCGGAGGGAAAGCATCCGGGGAGGAGGAGGCGAGGATCGGCACATAAGGTGTGAGCAAATACTTAAAGAGGGGGTATTATGCTTTTTTCAGTCACATAGCACCAGTCTATAGCACTACAATGACGACGTAACCTTCTGTTGGTCTGTATATGCAGTAAATTAAAATAACTGCCTTGAATAAAATTGCTCTCTCAAAATGGCTGTACTGAACGTCTTGAAATAGGCCTCTGTCTCTTTAAGAAGCTTTCCCAAACGCCCCCTTCAGGACACTACTGTGGCATTTAAACAACAACACTGTGCGGGGAGGGGGCTCTGCTGAGCTGAGGAGCAGTGGTTGGGGGCTCGGCTGGTGACGAAAGGTCCAGAGGCGTCTCCAGGAGGTGGGGGCGTTACTAGGAGGACTGAGGCATAGCTACACCTAAAATGGCTGCCGTCTAAGTTTTTACTGATGACTCAAAAATATGTGAATGAGCCGAGGCAACACTCCAGGCATGAGTTTAATGAGGGAATGACATAATAACAGGATATAAAGCTTGAAAAAGTCGATTTTACATGATACCCCCCCTTTAACTGAGCTCACTTTGGGGGATTTTAACCATGTGTCATTCATGTGTTTGCGTAATCTCCCTCATGACCTGAAAGTGCTCTCCCCCCCACCTGCTGACGTCATGGGGTGGTGCTCCTCTGTTCAGATTATTCAAACTAATCTTTAGCTCTTAAATTGCTTTCACAGAGCCCTATACACGAGGAACAGGGACTGCATGACTTTACAAAATTCAGTTAGTTTAGTCATTTGAACACATTTACCATCCCGACTTTCAGGGAGCAGCAGGAGCGGATCTAGAGGGGTGGCAGCTGACACCCCTGGCTTACAAGATCTGACGGGATCGGGCAGAGCAAAGGCCCGACACCTTTTTCTGGTCAGTGCTCAACATTTCTTCTTATCGTTTCGTTGGTCCTTAGTCGGTCACATTTTGTCCCAGGTTCATGGTGTGGTTCGTGGTACGTTTGTGGGGGAAACACAGTTTACAGTTTATGTGGACAAATTGATCTCATTGTCCACAATGGCTTACAGTGACTGTTTACAATTGGTGAACTCTATGTCACATGCGCTCAATGGCCACTGCGGAAGTATTTATTTATTAAAGTTTTTTGTTCACAAATTCAGGCAATTTTTTTTTACATGTATCATATTTGTATTAATAGGGTTTTGTGAAATGGTTAGACTAACCTTTCATATGCACTTTAACTAAAAAGGTTTAAATTAACAAATCAGCTGATTTCCACAGGAAGTCGTTTTCCCAGTTCCAGAGGACCACATGAACGCAGCAAAACAGTTATGTGCGTTACCGCGGCAACACAGCTCCCCTCTTTCACAAAGGCTGCTGCTGTTGGGTGAAGCTAACCACTGAGTTCATTGATTTTAGACACAGAACACGTAAGTAACTGAGTAATGTGTGTTAATAATGTTTTATAAGGTTGTTTAGCACATTTTTAAGGATTAGTTTATTTATTGTTGGTGTTAATCATGATGAAGGTGAAGTTATAATCTCTCAGGAGCTAGCAGCTAATCGGCAGTTAGCTCAACAGGAGAGTAACTGTTTCTGTAGCAGCAAAAATATGAGAAAGTAACATTTATTTGGGCACTTGACGATCAGGCTATAGAAAAATATAAAACAAATACAAATAAAACACTTTAATTGAGCTTTTCTTTGTGCCTATTCCATATTTTAATTTGGTGAAAGTTTAAAAGTCTAGGTCCAGCTTTAGCTCTGTTTGACAGGCGAGTAACATGTAAATTATCAGCTGAAGCCTCATTGTTTTCTCTGTTGTCTCTGTTTAGGGTTGAAGTCGCCGCCTGTTTGTTAAAATGTGTGAAGACGAAACGTTCAGAGCTTTCGTTAACGAGCGGCTGGCTATGGCGGCTGGAGAGATACGTGCGCTGTTTGAAAGGACGACGGTGCAGTGTGAGGAGGAACTGCGCCGCTCCCAACAGGAGAACATTAGGAAACAGCGGCTTTTGGACCAGATACTAAGCCCGAGAGTCGTACTGGTCAGAGCGAGAGTCCAGGCGCCCCCAACGAGTCCCGGCCTGAACCAGGAAATCAGACAGACCCCGAGGATTAAAGAGGAGCCAGAGGAAGAGAGGATCAAACAGGAGGAAGAGCAGCTGCCAGTGTAGGCTCACACTTTCAAACACGTCCAAGTCACATTATTGTTCAGTTTATTCATATTTAAATCCTTGTTCAGGTGTTTCCCAGAGTCCAGTGCTGTGCGTGTGAAGAGAGAAGAGCCCTCCCCGCTTCGACGAAGACAAACTGAGCGCGGGAACACCAGCTCAGAGACGGAGGGACACACTGACGATGATGACGAAGACTGGGAACCTCCATTCAGCCGCTCAGACGCACAGATGGAGACGGAGGCTGATGGAGAAAATCACAACCAGGTCCAGAGCGGAGACAGAAGCACCAAAGTCTCCGCCCAAAACGAGTCTGTACCAGAGACGAGCGCTCCAGTCAACGACGGAGAGACGTCCTGGGCTGATGGAGGAGAAGAGGAGAAGAAGCCCCGGTGTCGTGTTTGTCACAAGAGATTTAAAACAAAAAGGATTTTACAAATACACATTAGAGTGCACACAGGAGAGAAACCTTACAAGTGTTCAACCTGCGACAAAACATTTACCCATAGCTGTAATCTAAACAGACACAGAAGAACACACACAGGAGAGAAACCGTATAGTTGTTCAATTTGTAATAAAACATTTGCCCAAAAAACTCATCTCGATGGACATAGACGAACACACACTGGAGAGAAACCGTATAGTTGTTCAATTTGTAATAAAACATTTATCCAAAAAGCTCATCTCGATGGACATAGAAGAACACACACAGGAGAGAAACCGTATAGCTGTTCAATTTGTAATAAAACATTTGCCCAAAAAACTCATCTCGATGGACATAGACGAACACACACTGGAGAGAAACCGTATAGTTGTTCAATTTGTAATAAAACATTTGCCCGAAAAGCTCATCTCGATGGACATAGACGAACACACACTGGAGAGAAACCTTACAAGTGTTCAACCTGCGACAAAACATTCACCCATAGCTGTACTCTAAACAGACACAGAAGAACACACACTAGAGAGAAACCGTATAGTTGTTCAGTTTGTAATAAAACATTTGCCCGAAAAGCTAATCTCGATAGACATAGACGAACACACACTGGAGAGAAACCGTATAGTTGTTCAGTTTGTAATAAAACATTTAACCACAAAGCTCATCTCGATCAACATAGACGAACACACACTGGAGAGAAACCCTACAGCTGTCCCGTCTGTAAGAAGACGTTCACACGGCTCTCTCACCTCAAACAGCACAATAAAACACACACAGGAGAGAAACATTAACCTTGAAATATAATCTGAAAACACATGAACACACACAGAGCTTGAACACATTTCACCATTAAACATTTTCACAGATTTTTATTTAGTTCTGACGTTGCCTGTTTGTCTTGTTAGAAAATGAAATACTAAAGATTGTTCTATATTTAATTTGTACATGATTTTTTACTATTTCAAAAATGTTTGTTTAGTTAAAATTGACGTAACAGAAGATCGTTTGACTTGTTAAAAACTGCTTTTAAATATTTAATATGTTTAATGATTAACTATGTAAAGATTTGTTGCTTTGTTAATGATTGTAAATAAGTTAAAGTAGTTGTATCAGAGATGTTTTAATGTGTTGAATCTAAGTGCATAGACTCTTGAAATCTGCATGTTTGACGATATTTCTTTCTTTTTTTTGTCAATAAAAAAAGTTTTCAAACCTCATCACTTCAATCTGTTATGTTATGAACTAAAACTACAATTTTCACACAAATTAAAATCTTTCCATTGTTAGTTCAAATTAAGAGAGCTGGCTACTGGGTCACTTCCACGCCTCACTCCAAGGACTTTTTGATTCATTTCAATGAACTGACAAAAAAATCTTTTGAATCTTTAATCCATAGTGCACCTTTAAAGTGACAGTGCAGGCATATATGAGCAACACTTCCAGTATAGTAATACCAATGGAATATGGCCATACCATTTTTGCTCTGCCTGATCCCGTAAGATCTCGAAGCTAAGCAGGGAGTGGCCTGGCTGGTACTTGGAAACACTAGGAAGGCTGGATGAATAAGCCCAAAGCCCATCTCGACTGCGCCTGCGTGAGTCAATCAGGCTCCACACCGCCATTGAAATGTGTGAGCGAGTTCAGGTAGCGGAGCCTGAACACTGAAGTATATTGAGCCATAACCGTGAACTGTAAGGCTCACGGGCACTGGTTTAAAGACTATAAGTCTCAAGTGCGTATGCGTTAGCGTTTCCGTTGTAGCGTGGAAATCCTTTGCTCCAGATCAGCAAATCTTTGGCTCAGACCAGCACAGTCCCCGCAACTGGGCGTGGAGGTGAGTCGTGTAGCCATTAGCTAGCCGCCGGTTAGCACAAGTCCGCGCTGAGACTAGAATGTGTTTAAAAGTTGTGAAAGTATAGATCCAGGTGAAATCGATGTTAATAACGAATGGGAACCCCGAGGCTTAAGAAAAAGTGTTGTAAAAATCTGCTAAAACCACGTTTGTGTGAGAGCACGTCTGAGCTGGCAACGGAAACGCTAACGCATGCGCACTTGAGACTTATAGTCTTTAAACCAATGCCCGTGAGCCTTACAGTTCACGGTTATGGCTCAATATACTTCAGTGTTCAGGCTCCGCTACCTGAACTCGCTCACACATTTCAATGGCGGTGTGGAGCCTGATTGACTCACGCAGGCGCAGTCGAGATGGGCTTTGGGCTTATTCATCCAGCCTTCCTGGTGTTTCCAAGTACCAGCCAGGCCACTCCCTGCTTAGCTTCTGGTATGGCCATATTCCATTGGTATTACTATACTGGAAGTGTTGCTCATATATGCCTGCACTGTCACTTTAAAGGTGCACTATGGATTAAAGATTCAAAAGATTTTTTTGTCAGTTCATTGAAATGAATCGAAAAGTCCTTGGAGTGAGGCGTGGAAGTGACCCAGTAGCCAGCTCTCTTAATTTGAACTAACAATGGAAAGATTTTAATTTGTGTGAAAATTGTTTTAGTTCATAACATAACAGATTGAAGTGATGAGGTTTTAAAACTTTTTTTATTGACAAAACAAGAAAGAAATATTGTCAAACATGCAGATTTCAAGAGTCTATGCACTTGGATTCAACACATTAAAACATCTCTGATACAACTACTTTAACTTATTTACAATCATTAACAAAGCAACAAATCTTTACATAAAGTTAATCATTAAACATATTAAATGTTTAAAAGCAGTTTTTAACAAGTCAAAGGATCTTCTGTTACGTCAATTTTAACAAAACAAATGTTTGAAATAGTAATAAATCATGTACAAATTAAATATAGAACAATCTTTAGTATTTCATTTTCAAACAAGACAAACAGGCAACGTCAGAACTAAATAAAAATTTGGTGAAATGTGTTCAAGCTCTGTGTGTGTTCATGTGTTTTCAGATTATATTTCAAGGTTAATGTTTCTCTCATGTGTGTGTTTTATTGTGCCGTTTGAGGTGAGAGAGCTGTGTGAACGTCTTCTTACAGACGGGACAGCTGTAGGGTTTCTCTCCTGTGTGTGTTCGTCTATGTGTCTTTACAGCATGTTTATAGGTAAATGTTTTCTGACAGACTGAACAACTATACGGTTTATCTCCTGTGTGTGTTCTTCTATGTCCATCGAGATTAGCTTTGTGGGCAAATGTTTTATTACAAACTGAACAACTATACGGTTTCTCTCCAGTGTGTGTTCTTCTATGTCCATCGAGATGAGCTTTTCGGGCAAATGTTTTATTACAAACTGAACAACTATACGGTTTCTCTCCTGTGTGTGTTCGTCTATGTGTCTTTACAGCATGTTTATAGGTAAATGTTTTCTGACAGACTGAACAACTATACGGTTTATCTCCTGTGTGTGTTCGTCTATGTCTATCGAGATGAGCTTTTTGGGTAAATGTTTTATTACAAATTGAACAACTATACGGTTTCTCTCCTGTGTGTGTTCTTCTATGTCCATCGAGATTAGCTTTTTGGGTAAATGTTTTATTACAAACTGAACAACTATATGGTTTCTCTCCTGTGTGTGTTCTTCTGTGTCTGTTTAGAGTACAGCTATGGGTGAATGTTTTGTCGCAGGTTGAACACTTGTAAGGTTTCTCTCCTGTGTGCACTCTAATGTGTATTTTTAAATGCTTTTTTGTTTTAAATCTCTTGTTACAAACACGACACCGGGGCTTCTTCTCCTCTTCTCCTCCATCAGCCCAGGACGTCTCTCCGTCGTTGACTGGAGCGCTCGTCTCTGGTACAGACTCGTTTTGGGCGGAGACTTTGGTGCTTCTGTCTCCGCTCTGGACCTGGTTGTGATTTTCTCCATCAGCCTCCGTCTCCATCTGTGCGTCTGAGCGGCTGAATGGAGGTTCCCAGTCTTCGTCATCGTCGTCAGTGTGTCCCTCCGTCTCTGAGCTGATGTTCCCGCGCTCAGTTTGTCTTCGTCGAAGCGGGGAGGGCTCTTCTCTCTTCACACGCGCAGCACTGGACTCTGGGAAACACCTGAACAAGGATTTAAATATGAATAAACTGAACAATAATGTGACTTGGACGTGTCTGAAAGTGTGAGCCTACACTGGCAGCTGCTCTTCCTCCTGTTTGATCCTCTCTTCCTCTGGCTCCTCTTTAATCCTCGGGGTCTGTCTGATTTCCTGGTTCAGGCCGGGACTCGTTGGGGGCGTCTGGACTCTCGCTCTGACCAGTACGACTCTCGGGCTTAGTATCTGGTCCAAAAGCCGCTGTTTCCTAATGTTCTCCTGTTGGGAGCGGCGCAGTTCCTCCTCACACTGCACCGTCGTCCTTTCCAACAGCGCACGTATCTCTCCAGCCGCCATAGCCAGCCGCTCGGTAACGAAAGCTCTGAACGTTTCGCCTTCACACATTTTTACAAACAGGCGGCGACTTCAACCCTAAACAGAGACAACAGAGAAAACAATGAGGCTTCAGCTGATAATTTACATGTTACTCGCCTGTCAAACAGAGCTAAAGCTGGACCTAGACTTTTAAACTTTCACCAAATTAAAATATGGAATAGCAACAAAGAAAAGCTCAATTCAAGTTTTATATTTGTATTTTTGTGTAGACTGATCATAAAGTGCCAACATAAATGTTACTTTCAAATATTTTCGCTGCTACAGAAACAGTTACTCTCCTGTCGAGCTAACTGCCGATTAGCTGCTAGCTCCTGAGAGATTATACCTTCAACTTCATCATGATTAACACCAACAATAAATAAACTAATCCTTACAAATGTGTTAAACAACCGTATAAAACATTATTAACACACATTACTCAGTTACTTACCTGTTCTGTGTCTAAAATGAATAAAATCAGTGGTTAGCTTCACCCAACAGCAGCAGCCTTTGTGAAAGAGGGGAGCTGTGTTGCCGCGGTAACGTGCGTAACTGTTTTGCTGCGTTCATGTGGTCCTCTGGAACTGGGGAAACGACTTCCTCCGGAAATCAGCTGATTTGTTAATTTATCGTCTAATAATGCAAGTGCGTATGAAAGGTTAGACGACCCATTTCACAAAACTGTAGTTAACACAAATACATTAAAGATTTATGTCAAAAGTTTGCCTGAATTTGTCAAGAACATATTTTTTAGCAAAAAAAAAAAAAAAATATGACATAGAGTTCACCACGATGGTTGCTGTAAAGCCATTGTAGACAATGTGATTATTTGTCCAAACAAACTGTAAACTGTCTCTCTCCCACAAACATACTACGAACCACAACTAAATCACCATGAACCTGGGACAAAATGTGACAGACTTTCTCTCTTTCTTTCTTTCTCTCTCCTCCCTCTCCTCTCTCATATAAACCCACCTCTCTTTCTTTCTCTCTCCTCCCTCTCCTCTCTCATATAAACCCACCTCTCTTTCTTTCTCTCTCCTCCCTCTCTCTCCTCTCATATAAACCCACCTCTCTTTCTTTCTCTCTCCTCCCTCTCTCTCCTCTCATATAAACCCACCTCTCTTTCTTTCTCTCTCCTCCCTCTCCCTCTCCTCTCTCATATAAACCCACCTCTCTTTCTTTCTCTCTGTTCCCTCTCCTCTCTCATATAAACCCACCACTCTTCTGCTCTCTGCTCTCTCTCTGCTCCACCTTCTCCTCCTCTCCGTCCCCAGGATCGAGTCACCATCCCCCCCCCTCCCCCCCACCTCCTGCCCTGTTGATTCTGCGTCTGCCGTGTCCCACCTCTGCGGTCCAGCCCTGGAGCCCTGGTACACCTACACCCACTGGTACCCCATGGCCTCGTCCCACATGAGGAAGGAGCCCCCGGAGCCGGTGCCCAAGATGCAGCCCGCCATGATGATGTTCTCCTCCAAATACTGGTCGAAGCGCGGCATGTCCCTGGACTCCGCCATGTTCCAGCAGCAGAACCCGCCGCAGCAGAAGCACACGGGCGGGCAGATGGTGAGTGTTTTTGGGTTCAGAGCCTAAAGCCTAAAGATCCGACTCACGCCTCATTTTAAAAACTGATTGTAACTTTTTTTTCAAATTTTTTTAAATAATTTTTTTCGTCACTTTTTCATCAAATTTTTGTTTCGCTTTTTTGTGTGTGTGTGTGGCTTTTTCATCACTGTTAAGTTGTGTGTTAATGTTGCTTTTTCCGGCACGGGTTTGTCGCTGTTTTACCACTTATTTGCTTTTAGATTTGGGTAAAGCCGAACTGGGAAAAAACGTGCCCGGTTCATGTGGGGGTTGAGACGTTAAAATATCTTTACTCAAGGACTGTTCTGTTTCTCTTTGATTTTACCTGGACCATTATGAGAACAACTAGACTGCCTGCACTACAAAACTTAATACCAAGCATTAGTTAGAATGACTTGAATTAAGAATATTAATCTCTTAACCCACGCCGGTGTAACGCCTCATTTGAAAGCTAAGACCTACGAGACTAATCTAAGCTTTCTCCTCATTTCTCCTTTTTTTTTAAGAAAACGTGAGAAAAAAGCAACCAAAAAAAACGTGATGACAGAAACAAGGACGACGCTTAGATGAGTTTTGTAGGTCTCAGCTTTCAAATGAGGCGTTTCACTGGCCTATAGGCTGGGAGCTCCGATCGAGCAGCTTTTAGATTTGGGTAAAACTGGAGGAAAATATGCTTGTTTAAGGCTTTGAGTGGTTTTCGCTCATTTACACTTTTTTTTTTCCTGCTCTGAGCAAGAATAACACTTGAAATAAGAAAGGAAAACTGCCAATGGGATGAGGCCAATGTTCTTACCCCATTGGCAAAGAGAATAACCTGAAATGTATTAAAAAAAATAGAACAAACTGCATCTAAACTAGTCAAAACAACTCAAATGTGGATTATTATGCTCAAATGTAGCCTCTTAACCAAGTGCATTTTCTCCTGAACTGAATCTGAACGAGATTCCGCCTCGATGGTGTGTTTGTTGTTTGCAGCTACAGAACACACAGAGACAGATTAGCTGATAAACTGCACGTAATGTGAAATACAGAGAAAGCACAAGTACACAAAGTACTCCAGGGTTTCTTATCTTTCAAATGTGGCTTGACATGTTCCCGTCGAACCTGCCCGTGTGCACCTCGGGTTAGTGCCCTTTTTAAGGCGCCCTTCGCGACACTTTGGAGACTTTGTGTTGGCAAAACGCACAATAAATAGAAGTGAATTGGATAAAATGTTGGACACGACTACATTTCCCACGCACTGCTCCTATTGGTCAGCCTTAAATCAGTGAGTGACAGGTGGATTCGACCAATCACAGTGAAGTGATGTCTCTGAGAAGAAGAGTCCACCCATACGGCTTTAGTTAAAGGGGGGGTATTATGCTTTTTTCCATCACATAGCACCAGTCTATAGCACTACAATGATGACGTAACCTTCTGTTGGTCTGTATATGCAGTAAATTAAAATAACTGCCTTGAATAAAATTGCTCTCTCAAAATGGCTGCACTGAACGTCTTGAAATAGGCCTCTGTCTCTTTAAGAAGCTTTCCGACACGCCCCCTTCAGCACACTACTGTGGCATTGAAACAACAACACTGTGCGGGGAGGGGGCTCTGCTGAGCTGAGGAGCAGTGGTTGGGGGCTTGGCTGGTGACGAAAAGTCCAGAGGCGTCTCCAGGAGGTGGGGGCGTTCCTAGGAGGACTGAGGCGTAGCTACACCTAAAATGGCCGCCATTTTCAAGTTTTTACTGATTACTCAAAAATATGTGAATGAGCCGAGGCAACACTCCAGGCACGTGTTTAATGAGGGAATGACATAATAACATGATATAAAGCTTGAAAAAGTCGATTTTACATAATACCTCCCCTTTAAGGCACTTTTTTGGCTCTGAACTTGTGACCTTTTGCTTATGGAAATGTTTTGTTTTTTTTCCTCTCACATGGCCCGCCCCCTGATCTGTCGTGGGCGGAAGGTGCAGCACCTGAGCACACAGACACGCGGGACATTAGAGCTGTCAGCAACGGCCACTGTTTTATTAAGTCCTATTTGCTCCAGTCAAACATTTACCGAGCGCTTCCACCACAGCCTCGTCCTCCATTATGTTCACTATAACAGCAACATTACAAGCAGAGTCGGAGTTCAAGTGACGTAAACAGACCTCATAGTTTCATATTGAAGCGAAAAGCTGGCGCAAAGTTCACAGTGTTCTTTTTTCAGCGCAAGTGAAAGTGGGGGAAATCCTTTTATACGTGCAGTGGGAGGAAAAAGTATGTGAACGCTTTGGAATTTCTCACATTTCTGCCTAAATTGGTCACAGAATGTCGTCTGATCTTTATTAAAATCATAAGAAGGGATAAACAGCGTCTGCTTAAACTAATACCACCCAAACAATTACATTTGATCATATTTGTACTGGCCATAACATGTAAACATTCACAGGACAGGGAGGAATAAGTAAGTACACCCCCAGAATCTCACTGAACTGCGGAGGAACGGCCCAAGATTCATCCTGATTGTTGTGAACTACAGAAACGCAGTAATTGCTACAAAAGAAGGGTCAGCCAGCTATTTAATACAGGGGTTCACTTACTTATTCGCACGCTGTTGCCCCACACCCTGATGCCCCTGCTCCAGACTTCACAGTGGGCATAGGGTTTTAGGGATGTTGGTTTCTACATGAGCAAAGCACAGAGCTGTTCCTTTGACAGTGAATGTAAATGATATGCGGCTCTTTCAAACTGTCATTGGAGGTTTGGATGATTTTAGTCTCTTCTTTTCATTTTTATTGAGTTATATTTAAGTCAAAAAATATCTGGACATTTTAGTCAGTCAGGTTTTACAGTCATAAACAACTTTTAATGTAGTTTTAGTCTCATTGTAGTCAGCAAAAAACATCGCATAGACCCTTTAATGGGTTTGTAAACATTCCCGGGCTTAGCTGGAGGCAGGAAGTTAGATTCCTATCTGTTTCCATTGTAGCTGTTGTCATAGTAACGATAAACAAATGTCTAACTGTTTTTGGAAATATCAAATAAATCTTACTTTATCGTCTCAAATGTCATTCCTCGTGGAGCACATTTTTTGTTGTAGTTTTACACTTAAAATCGCTAGTTTGAGTTTAATCTTATTTCCCTTGATCACTTCCTGCCTCCAGCTGATGTCACTGATGATGTCAGCAGTTAAAGGGTCTATACTGCCCACCTACAGTGTATTTGCTATTTCAAATGTTAATTATTTGTAGTTTGGTGATATCAGCCTGTGCATTGTTATTTATTTATTTTTATCTCAGTATTTGTTTGGCATTTTCATCAATTACTTTTTACTTCCTGTTGGGTTTAAGGTTATAGTACTCCCTGTATATTACACTTTTCTCATTCTGGTGGTACCATTACTGTTACTATTGTTACTTGTTGTTGAGTGACCCCCTCCTGTGTCCCGTGTCCCGTGTCCCGTGCGCTTCAGTCCCGGCGGCCGTCGTTCTGCCCCATCAATGAGAAGCAGGAGAAGGAGAGCGACTCGGACTCGGGACGCACCGCGGTGGTGTTCTCCCTGAAGAACGAGGTCGGGGGCCTGGTCCGAGCGCTGCGCATCTTCCAGGTAAAGACCAAAGTGCTCCACCGGAAAAGACTTTCTACTGTGGGCTGTGGTAATGGGAGCGGGCGGGGGGGGGGGGGGGGGGATTTCTCTTTTGTAGTTAAAGGAAGTCTCTAGGTTGTTTCACCCATAGACATATTATTAATAGACCGTCACTCCTCCCCCGTTTGCTACAATGACCACGTTCGAGGGGGAAATCATGGCGGATTTACAGACTCCTCCTCCTCAGCTCTGACGAAGCATGTTCCTGAAAAGGGCGGGATCTTCGGCTGTACTTCTCTTCCTCCTGAGAGAGGAGGTTTGAAGCAGCTGGACCGCTTATCTCTCCTACGCCGTCAACACTTCCCTTCAAGGCCAAACCACGGAGCTAAACCTGATAAGGACTGAGCTCTCTGGGTCATATTTTGCATAACACTGACTTTCAGACTGTAAACAAGCGCACACACATACCCCCTCCCTAACCACGCCCCCGTCGTTCTGCGTCTGCCTCCTGGCCCCGCCCCCTGGTCAATGGCCAGTCATCGTGTATTCCCCATGTCTTGATGTTTCTATACGTGTGCTTTGCCTTAACTTAACCTGATTGTAATTTCGCACATCTTCTTTTGAAAGGCGCATCGAGTTGCCTTGTGTATGAAATGCGCGGCATAAATAAAGTTGCCTTGCCTTGCCTCGGCCCTTGCGTGACGTGTAGTTCGGTCACTATTAGCTCCAATGCTAATAGCCCGGCCCTCATTAGTACGAGATTTCTAAAACGTTTCTTAGGAAAATCAGCCTGGTTTCTTTAATTCTGCCTAACCCACCGTTATCACAGGAGCAATATCTAGCTGTAGAAAGTAAAAAAAATAAAAATAAATAGGGACCGGGCTTTACAGTTTAGAACAGGTCTCAAGTCCAGTGCTATGCGATGTAAAACTAGCTTGTTCTGCCCAGAGCCGTGGGAATAGGGTGACCAGACGTCCCAGTTTACCCGGGACAGTCCCAGTTTTTAGTCCTTTGTCCCATGTCCCAATAGATTTCTCCAAAACCATCGATTTGTCCCAGTTTTACTCGTAATCTGTCCCAGTTGTCCTGGTTTTGGCCAATGTAGTCCCCAAAATCGCATACCTCGCTTGAAAGTGAATGTCTTTGGCCCATGTGAATATCAATTATAGAGTGTAAACCAAATCAAAATCTCAATTCAGGATGCGGATTGGTGCGTGTCTTAGGTCGTTGACAGTTTTGCCATTCATCGTGGGCAAAGACTGTTTCGATTCGGAACCCCTGTGGCCGATTCCCGAATATTGTCCCAGTTTTTTAGTTGGAAAATCTGGTCACCCTACGTGGGAAGAACTTTTGATTAGGGGGCGCTGAGGGATAAAGTTTACCCCAACACCACTTTTTCTGTGCATATTTCCTATTTAATAATATTGCCTGCAATTTGCAAACTATCCACCAGGGGGTGCTGCAGCGCCCTCAGCACCCTGGGTTCCCACGGCCTTGGTTCTGCCGCCACTATATGGAGGTACTACAGCAA
Organism: Proterorhinus semilunaris; assembly: GCA_021464625.1. NCBI lineage: Eukaryota > Metazoa > Chordata > Actinopteri > Gobiiformes > Gobiidae > Proterorhinus > Proterorhinus semilunaris. The sequence continues at coordinate 3,528,382 of CM038356.1, read as the reverse complement.
TGGCGGCCCCTAGCGTCGTCGTCGTCGTCGTCTCTGCTTCAAGCGCCGATTGGTTTTGCCTCAAATAAATGATACAAATGTAAAAGAAATTCACTGGAAAGAAAAGGAATAAATTAACATTATTGTTTTAATCCAGTTTCAGTCCGCAGAAATCTCTCTTTTTTGTTTACGTTTTCTGTTGTAAAGTTGCGTCATCAAAATAGCGCTGGAGTTATGTGTTGTGTGTTATGGTTTCAGTAAAAAGTCACTGAATGAATTGGGTTAAAATTGCAAAATGTAGATTTCCTTGGAAACAGTGATATTGTTGATCTGTTTAATATCAGAATCTTACTGAAAACGTATTCCGTTGGCAGTCTTGCAGAAGATTTTGTTTATTTTCTTTCAGTTTCACACACATTCGCACTCAAAAGCTTCCTATTGTGTCCAATTTGTTTTTAAAAATCCCAAATATTACTTTGTCTATTGGAATGGTGTGAGTTTTTTTGCTCCGATCCGATTAAGGAAAAAAACCTCAGAAGAATGAATTCGTTCGAAGGAGCCTTTATTTGATTAATAGCGTACATACACGTTACAACAAATCTATATTAGGAAGTCTGTCTATGTAAGTCTGTCTCAGCACTATATACCAGTCCAGCCTCTAATCCAGACAAACTGACCTTGTCCTAGATATTACGTGCAAGTTTCAGCAAAACAAGTTTGTTTTTTAATCATTGACCTTGTATTTCGGCCAACGTGGATCTGCCAGTACTTTTCAAGGTAGAACATTTATTCCAACAATGATGCAGCAAAATCATAACGCGTCGTTCTTTTCCAAACGAGTATATTATAAGCTGTATAAAAAAACATAACATTATACAGCGCTGACAGGTTCATTTACCTCCAACGCGTCTCGTTGACTGAAAGCGATGCCAGGAGTTACTTTGAAAAAGCCGCTTTAGATCCGTTCTAGTGTTTCCAGACAAACACAATGACAGATGGTGATCGTTGCGCCTCTCCTTCAGGAGCGGAGGGTGAATCTGAACCACATCGAGTCTCGCGTTTCGAAGCGAGTGTTGAACGAAGTGGAGATTTTCGCCGACTGCAGCTGCTCCAAGAAAGAGTTCAACGAGCTCCTCCAGCAGCTGAAGGACCACGTCAACATCATATCGTACAACACTCCGATCAACGCCTGGTCCTCCGAGGCAGGTACTACGACTGCCGTAACTCCTACTACATCTTTTCTTATTGTTATAATTATGGAGTACTGGTCATTCGGGACGTTCAGCTGACCTCAGTCCTTGAACCCAGACCAGACCCCAGATCAGAACGTTTGGTTAAATCCAGGGAGACACTTTTCTAAAGATGTTTGTCTGTCAGATGGAGAGGATGTTCCCTGGTTCCCCATGAAGCTCGCGGAGCTGGACCAATGTTCTCACAGAGTGCTGATGTACGGCTCTGAGCTGGACGCCGATCATCCGGTGAGTTTAGGCCTTTTCTCTGTGGTCTACGTTACAACCAAAAAGTTTTATAATTGCAGCATTTGTATGACATTTTTACGGCACAAATGCCTGTTTGACACCATTTTTTGCCGTTTTGGTGCTTCATAATGGGCAGAGTGACAGCACAGCACAAACGATTTACATGTTTTTATATGTAAATTAACATTAAAAGTAGGGCGGCGGTGCTGCAGCCAGTGGTAGTTGCTTAATGGGATATTTCAGGATTTTTGACATCATTTCCTAGTTATCCAGAGTGTTGTTGATTTCTGGAGATATATATATATATATTTTAATTCATGCAGTTCTTATATTTGAAGAGTCTAGTGGCGCTAGGCTAATGCTAGGCTAAAGCATGTCTACGGTAACAGCTAGCCTGCATTAAAAACAGTCTGACCCGCTCCACAGAGCACCTGAGGCAAATCACTTATAACACCGGACTAACGATATAAATGTCTGTCGCTAGAGTAATTTTTGAAATATAACTGACCTTGCATCACATGAACTATCGCATTTTGAGGGACTATTTTCTCGCAGATCACTACGCCGCTGCGTAGCTTACAACCACGAAGCTGAAGCTGCTCAAATATAAGTTATTTTAAATGCAAAATTATTCTATCGACACAGACATTTATATCGGTAGTCTGGCGTTATAAGTGATTTGCCTCAGGTGCTCTGTGGAGCGGGTCAGACTGTTTTTAATGCAGACTAGCTGTTACCATAGAAATGCACTAGCCTAGCACTAGCCTAGCGCCACTAGACTCTTCAAATATAAGGACAGCATGAATTAAAAAAAAAAAATCTCCAGACTCATTTCCTAGTCCAGACTCTGGACTAGGAAATGAGGACCTATGTCAAAAATCCTGAAATATCCCTTTAAGTGTCTATTTCATCGGCCTGGAGACTAGTTAGAGACTCGAGTCTCCAGGTAGTCTCTGTGAAAACGAACAGGTTGGATTTCAGTGGAGTCGTATGGTCTCCGAGAGGTCTACGCGGGCTCAAGCAGCTGTGGCAATGTTGCAAATACTCTTTGTTGTCCTCAACCTGTGAGACGTTTCAGTGACGTCCCTGCAATGTCTCCGAAACCTGTCAGACACCAAGTAGATCTCATAGAGACTCCATACGACTCTTTGAGAGAACAAATAGTGTTTGCAACGCTGCCACAACTGCTTAAGACCGCATAGACCTCTCAGACTTTTCATTGAGACTACCTGGAGAATCATCTAATCTCCAGGGGACGTCTGGGAGACATCTACGTGACCAGCGGCAACTCTCGTCAACCTAGAAAAACAGTTTTTTTCTATATTTCAGGGCTTTAAAGACAATGTTTATCGTCAGAGGAGAAAATACTTTGTGGAAGTCGCCATGAATTACAAGTGGTAAGTATTATCAGTAGTATCATGACTATTATGACAGGGTAAGCTAACCTCACGATTTCCTGATTTGATTCTTAGCTAACTGAAGACAATCGCAGTTTCTTCCCGGTTTAGTCCTGACAGTTGTTTCCTCTCGCAGCGGCCAGCCGATCCCGCGTATCGAGTACACAGCGGAGGAGACCCGGACGTGGGGCGTGGTTTTCCGAGAGCTGACCAAGCTGTACCCGACGCACGCCTGCAAAGAGTACCTCAAAAACTGGCCCCTCCTCAACAAGCACTGCGGCTACAGAGAGGACAACGTGCCCCAGCTGGAGGACGTGTCCACCTTCCTCAGAGGTGCTGTATTCCTTTGTGTCAGATGCCCTCCCTGTGTGCACCCGCAGTGTTTAACTGAGATCGTGCGGGGGGAATGACTCTTGTGTGATTGTTCTAGCCTCATTTGATCTTTTTTATGCCCGTCCTTGTGCCCTCTGCTGGCAACAATGAGCACAGAACTTAGCGTAACCAATAGAGTTATGCTTTAACTACAGTATATATTATATCGGACCCATTAAGCTTTAGATTTGCAACATCACTGTCTTTTAAAAAAAATTTGAAAACATTATTTATTATCAGGATAATTGTTAAGAATACGTTTTTGCCCTATCAATACTTTAGTGAAGGATCATGTCTCCTCAAACTAAACTAAAGACATCGTGGGCCCGATCTTGTGCCTGTTGCAAGGTCGTGTTCGAGGAGAGGCTTCGATCTAGCGCAGCGCTTGCCGAATTCCCTTCGCTCGATCTCCTTTAAGGACCATAGACAGATTATTAATAGACCGTCACCACTCACTCCTCCCCGTTTACCACAATGACCACGTTGGAGGGGAAATCATGGCGGATTTACAGGCTCCTCCTCCCCAGCTCTGACGAAGCATGTTCCTAAAAAGGGCGTAAGGGCGGGATCTTCACTGTAGACTCGGCCCTTGGGTGACGTGTAGCTCCAATGCCAACAGTCCGGCCCTCATTAGTAGGAAAACCAGCCTGGTTTCTTTAATTGTAACTAACCCAGCGTTATCACAGGGGGAATATCGAGCTGTAGAAAGTAAAACAAAATTAGGAGATGAGATAAGATAAGCCTTTATTAATCTCACAATGGAGACATTTACTTCTTACATTCAGCTCTTAGAAACACTCAGGGTGTGCAAATAAGCAGGAAAAATAAACCAAAACAATTAAATAGTAAATAGTGGTATCTTATGTACAATCTAATGTACAATGACTACCAAGTGGGGACAAAAAGTATAAACTAAGTAAACAGACTATAACAACAAATGTTACAGTCAGTATTAGCAGTGCAGGTTTACATCATAGTGGTTGATAAAGTGACGCAGATACGGAGGTTATTGCACATGAGTTACTGAGTCTTGTTGAAGCGTCTGACAGCAGTGGGGATGAAGGACCTGCTCCTTCTTGCACTGAGGGTGACTCAGTCTTCCACTGAAAGAGCTGCTCAGCTCCTCTACAGTCCCGTGCAGTGGGTGGGAGGTGTTGTCCATGACGGAGGTGAGCTTGGCTAATACCCTCCTGTCCCCCAGGGGGCAGCCCAGAGCTGGCCCTCCTGACAAGCTGGTTCAGTCAGTTCTTGTCCCGCTCTGTGCTGCCCGGGGCCCAGCACACGGCAGCGTAGTGGAGCGCAGAGGCCTGCTCACCCTGAAGGACCTCAGTCTCCTCAGAAGGTGGAGACGACTTTGACCCTTCTTGTACAGGGCGTTGGTGTCTTGGGACCAGTCCAGTTTATGGTTGAGGTGAACACCCAGGTACCCAGAAACCAGGCCTTTAAGTTTTCTTAACGTGCCTAAAGTGCAATGCATTCCAATGTGGGACTAGCGGCTATATGGAGGCACTACAGCAATGGCGGACCAATGGCGGCCCCTAGTGTCGTCGTCACAAAGCAGAGCAGCCGGCGGCCATTCAAACTGGACCCTAACTTGACAATAGGATTTTACATATATCATATCAAACCTGTCTCATCGAGCTTGGGCAATGGGGGGCTACAAGTTCAAGGCCCAGCTCCAAAAGTAACGCGAGACAAGACCAGCAGGGGGCAGCAGAGTGCAGCTCTGCGGCGCTCTTTTGAACCGCGTGCTTCATCTGCTGTGTTTGTGACGCTTTGGTGAACCTTTGTCTTTGCAGAGCGCTCGGGCTTCACAGTGCGGCCCGTGGCGGGATACCTCTCTCCGCGGGACTTCCTGGCGGGTTTGGCCTTTCGCGTGTTTAACTGCACCCAGTACATCCGGCACAGCACCGACCCGCTCTACACCCCGGAGCCGTGAGTCCCGCGTTCACGTCGACCAGGCTGCGAGAAATATTATCTACACTAGGGAAATAATCGCCACTGAATATATTTGACAATTTTAATGGCCTTAATTCATCATTAGTTAAGTAGTCATTAAGTGTTAATCATTTATTGAGGCTAAATAAGGTGTAGTTATTTATGAATTTGTGTCATTTCTGTAGATGCAATCACTGTATGTTCCTCGGCATCTCCTGCTTTGTCCAAACCCCCTCATTCTGGACACAGGTCTGAATGATTTCCTTCTTGCAGAGACACCTGCCACGAGCTGTTGGGTCACGTCCCGCTCCTCGCCGACCCCAAGTTCGCCCAGTTTTCTCAGGAGATCGGTCTGGCCTCGCTGGGCGCTTCGGACGAGGACGTGCAGAAACTTGCCACGGTGCGTATTTGATGCCGGGTAATAATCTGAGGAGAGAGGTCAAAGGTCAGTGGCGAATGTAATGTGGTTCTGTGTGATTCCAGTGCTACTTCTTCACCATCGAGTTTGGACTGTGCAAACAGGACGGACAGCTGCGAGCCTACGGCGCCGGGCTGCTGTCCTCGATCGGAGAATTAAGGGTAGGATTAACTCTGTGTTATTTGTTCAGATTGTCTCATAGTTGTCCCAGAGCAGATTGGGAAGTTGGAGGATGTTAAAGTGAGAGTTCGACTAATCCCGTGTCATGTTTTTTCCCAGCATGCCCTGTCAGAGAAGGCGTGCGTGAAGACCTTTGACCCTAAGACCACGTGTTCCCAGGAGTGCATCATCACCTCATTTCAGGACGTTTACTTTGTGTCCGAAAGCTTCGAGGAGGCCAAGGAGAAGATGAGGTACAACTACAACTATACTGCTGCAGCCGCTCTGACGCTTTTATAAGATCCTCTCCCAGAGTTTCCCAGTGAGAAAAAGTAATAGTTACTTCTTAGACGTTTGCCAGAAACTCCCACCTCCCTGATCTGGACCTACTGAGGTAATAGGCGTAAGCTTCTTCGTCAGCCTCCGTCGGGCTCTGAGGGAGTGACACCAGAATTTAACAAATCACAGCAGAGCATGAACACTCAGAAGCTCAATAACGTTCAGTGTGTCTTCTTGTTACTAGTATAATTTTCAACGTTCATTTAGTCTGACCCTAGGAAGCGCTTTAGTGACCTCTAACCAGGATTGATATGACGTTAAAGGTGCATTATGGAACTTTTTATACGGTGAAACAAGATTATATTAATGCGTACTTGACCTTCTAGTGACCCAGCGGCTGTATGGGTGTTGAACATGGCGTCAAATACGCACTAATGCTGTATAATCATTTTAAAGATAACAAAATGCAGTAGTACGACGACAGACGGAAATTAGCCCAAGGCTACAATCCGGTGTGACTTGTTTACATGCATGAGACCCATGTGTGTTCATGAACATGCACTGTCCCGTCCCAATAAACCAATCAATAAATAACCCTGGCTCTATTGTTTCTATAAAGGTAGTCAGTGCGGCCCATGCGGCTGTGGAGATATGGCTTGTGTTTTTACTAATAATAAAGAGTTGAGTTATTAGTTCAGAGACGCTTCACCCAGTTCGGTTTGAACTCTTTGGGATTACAAGTAAAAACAAACAAACAAACAAAGTAAGCCTGACCAGGAAAGCATAAAAAGCTTTAAAAAGTTAATTGAGCATGATATGTCCCTTTAAAGCCAGTTAGATCCATGGTTTGCCCTCCCCTGCTGCTAATCGCCCTCTCCTGTCTGTCTGATTCTCAGGGAGTTTGCGAAGACGATCAAGCGCCCGTTCTCGGTCTACTATAACCCCTACACTCAGAGCGTGGACCTGCTCAAAGACACGCGCAGCATCGAGAACGTGGTCCAGGACCTGCGCAGCGACCTCACCACGGTCTGCGACGCGCTCGGGAAGATGAACACCTACATGGGAATCTAACCCCCAACCACACACCGGTCTTTAGCTCAGACGTTACTCCTTCAAATGCTCCACTCTACACCTTTCACTTTGCAAACTTTAACATTCTGCTGAACTGTAAGCGCCAGTCAGTGCATTCATAATAACGGTTTACAAACATAATATGATCTAGACCAGCCACTCCCAAAGTCCGGGATATCCCGTAATGAATCCCAGAATCCCCCCATTAATAATATATTTTTCAATGTTTGTGTTTAGGAGGCCCCGGAACTTCTCTGTAACCTCCTGATCAGGGGCCGGGGCTAAAAGCTAAAGTCTGTAACAACAAGACATTGAAATATAAACAGATATAAACGTCAAACATATTAGTAAGAATAGCAGGGAAAGATTAGCCTCTTAGCTATCCCCCCTCATCAGGGGGTTACGGTTCGTTTTAGGGTCAGGGGTTGGGGTTGATTAGGGTGTGATGTAAGCTGTGTTTCACTCACACAGATCTCACACATATTTTATACAAACTAGAAGGTCTTGGCTTTTAAATGAGGAATCACACTGGCATAGAGGCTGTGAGCTCTCCTGTCAATACGCTCTGAGGCAAAGTGTTCTGTGATTTGGAAGTAGCTGTTGCCCAAACTTGTTCACTGCAAAAAGTAATTAACTAGATTAGTATAAATGTTTCAATTTGAGCATAATAATCAAAATGTGAGTTGTTTTGACTCGGTAAGACGTATTGGCCCATTTGACCTGGATTATTTCACTTGTTTTGAGATGTTTCTGACTCGTTTCAACACATTTTGTCTCTATTTCAAGTAACTTTCTTCGCCAATGGGGCGAGAAAATCGATCTTATCTCATTGGCAATTTCACTTTCTTATTTAGAGCGAGATTTAACTTGGAACCTGAAGTCTGAAATGTCCTCAAACTAGCAAAGTAAACTCGGTCAGACCAGGAACAAAGTCTAAATGAGTGAAAACCGCTCAAAACTAGATACATTTCCTCAATTCAAGACATTTAAGCCAAATGCTTGATATTTACTTTTTGCTGTATTTCTAGCTCTCGCGCACATCCACATTACGCTCTTGAGTTATGTAGACGTGCGTTTGCGTCGGAGCGGAGACGGTGTTGACAACGGACCGAAAACCCTGTGCTGATTCAGACTCTTTGTTCCTCATGTGCGATCGGTAAATGCACTATAATAGACACAGTTTACAGTGCAGATCTATGGGGGCGAAATACATGTTCTCCGCTACTCCACCATCTACACTGCCTGTACATATGTAATAAAGGAGAAATGACATATTTATTTTGAACGCTAAGGTTTTGTCTCGAGTCGGGATGGGATTCCGTTTGCCCGATACTCGAGAATGTAGATGGAAGGGCAAGGTTTCAGTCTGGTTTATGGTGTGATTCATCTTAAATTATTGTACCAGGCTTATTGTTTCCGTTTGTTGATCTATATAACATGCAATAGTCCACGTTCTGTACAGTGCAAAGAAAATTTCGACAAAAAAAGAAAGCAAAATGTGTAAGATAATATAATAAAGTCTTTTTTGTTGTGTCTTGTGCGGCATATGACGTCTGTTCATTTGTCATCTGCGAAAATATACAGATATTTTCAATACGTGAAGCTGTTTTTGCCTAGTTTTGGGAAAGTGTTAAAAGCAGAGGAATGAAAGAAAGAAAACTGATTATTCATGGGCTAAAAAGGTTGAGCAATGTCATTATTTGGTAGTACACAAAGCCTCAGCCCTTTTTCCCTCCAAATGATGCCCTCAGGCTCCTGGCTGTAGGCGCATCGGTGTTTTAATGCAAGATATCACTTTGAGCAACGCTGTTATTGTGGCCCAAAGTCCCTTTAGCATGTCTTAGGTCTTCCCCAGGGCCTCCTCCCAATGAGAGAGAGAGATAGATAGATAGATAGATACTTTGATACTTTATTGATCCCGAAGGAAATTGTGCATTAGTCTCTTGCTCACATTCACACAAACAGAGCAGGATCTACACAATTAAGAAGTTAAAACAACGCCCAGAACACCTCCCCAGGTGGTGACCATGAGGCATCTGAAATACAGTAGATGACGTCCTCGGTGGTGGACTTCAAACGGATACAGTTTTACGAGAAGAGGGCCGGGAAAAGAAACAGTGTTGCAGTGCATCATGGGTAATTTCAGCTCCCCGAGGCAGCGGAGGATCCACCGGTGCGTCCTTCGTAAATGAGCCAAACGGAGGAGGCGAGTGGTCCGAGGCGCAGAGGAACCTGGTCATTGGGAAACAGCCACTGTGTCCTTGGGCAAGACACTTCGCCCTACTTGCCTCCAGTGTGTGCGTACACTGGCGTATGAATGAGAGGCTGAATGGGTGACTGGTTCCTTACTGTAAAGCGGCCTGATGAAGGTAGAAAAGCGCTGTATGAGTTGAGTCCATTTACCATTTGTTTGACCATTCTGACCTTTGGAGCAGCCCCGCCCCGTGAGGAAACTCCTGCTGTGATCTTGAGCTATACAAAAATAACTTGATTCAAATGCAGGATTTCTGTAACAAACAAACAAATTAAACAAAACACACCTCCAGGCAGTGTTAATTTCGTCGACTAAAATATTTAGTCTTAATTTTAGTCAAAGTGATTTTTCTGACGACTAAAATTGGACTAAAACTAAATTAAAAGTTTTTCATGCGACTAAAACTATGGACTAAAATGTCCAGATATTTTAGTCGACTAAAATGAGACTAAATAAAAATGGAAAGGAGAGACTAAAATCATCTAAACTTCTATTGACCGTCTGAAAGAGCCTCATATCATGTAAATCCACTGCCAAAGGACCAGCTCTGAGCTTTGTTCATGAGGGAGCAGCTCCATGAAGCAGGACCTCCATTAAATATGATTATGATGAATATTATTAATACAAAGTCGACTAAATGTGTCTTAATTTTAGTCGACTAAATCTCGACTAAAATTGAAGATATTTTTTTGACTAAAACTCGACTAAAGTTGAATTACATTTTCGTCAAAAGACTAAAACTAAATTAAAATATTTTGTCAAAATTAACACTGCCTCCAGGTCTGTTTTTGAGGGGTTAACATTTATATTGTTAAAACCTTAAAAAGTCAAATTTGCATAATCTATTGGGCCTTGAGATGCTAAACAAATAATAATAGGATTTTATTCAGTGCTTAAAAGTCACTGTACAGAGGATTACATGAAATGGGCACCTATTAAACAAGAGTTTTTCCCGTTGGTAATAGTATTGGACCTTCTAGAGCGGCTGTGTGGGTGGGCATGGCGGCCATGACGAGCCAGAATCAACTGTTTTCTGGTAGGTTTTCTGGAAGGGACCATGGAGATAGATTCATCAGCTGTGAAAACCTACCGGTAATCCCGAAAACAACTGATCCTGGAGCGTTATAGCGGCCACTGGGATGGACAGTAAAGCTGCACAACACAATAAGAAGTTCCGTCATGTGGGGAGGTCAGAGCAGGGACGGTTGGGGCAGTGAGTTTCAGAGAGTGGGGGCGGTGATGGAGAAGGATCTGTCTCCCCATGTGCGGAGCTCGGTCCTACAGTGGGGGGGCAGGTGAGAGTGAGACGGACTGTGGTGGTGGGGCGGGTCAGAGACTCATGAAGGAGCGAGATTGCGGAGGGCTTTGAAACGCTTTTTTTCTTTTTTTTTCCAAATAGCATAAACTGAGAAAATTAGAATTATCGTTCTAACGTTAATTTATTTCTATAATTCAACTTAAAATGTGAAACTAATATATGATATAGACTTAATACACAGGCTTACAGTCCATTTTAAACATTTTCTAATTTTATGAGATTTTTTATTTGGGGTTTTTACAAGATGAGCCATAATCATCAAAATTATAACAAATAAAGGCTATACATATCTCACTTTGCATGTTATGAGTTTCATAATAGTTTCACAGTTTAAGTTGAATAACGGGCGTAGCAAAGGCGGTTTGGCCTTTGTATGTAAAGGGGAAGATTTCAGCATCTCTTATCCTTGTGTCTGAACTAGGGTTGGGTCATATCGTTATCGTGATATAATGTTTTGATATCGTTGTAATTTTTTATATCGTTGTGGACACAATATAATTTATGTTCCGCTCCGTCAGAGCAGCATAAACGGTGACTGTAGAACACGGGGACACAAGCTGAAAAAGTAAAATGAAATGAAGGATGTAAACTGCTCGAGTAGATCATATTTGTGAGACAATTATGCCGTAAAAAAAAAAAAGAATCAAATATCACTGAATGAATCTTCCCAATAGGCGTGAGGCTGGGATTTTGAAGTAATTCGTCCATTGTCAATTATATCGTCAAATATATCATTATCGTGATATTTATTTTTTCATATCATGATATAGATTTTAGGCCATATCGCCCTGCCCTAGTCTGAACAAATAAACTCCGAAAGTTATAGTTTCCTGTTGTGTCCAGTTTGGTTTTGAAAATCATCCCACACCTTTATATTCCCTTCGCCGGCTCACCAGGTCCACGTTTCATTTGTACTTAGGTTTGTGGGTTTAGGCTTGTCATAACAAAAGCAATAAGTCATACATGTGTCACTCATTGTATGGGTTGTAACGTGCAAATAGTCGCCACACGCCTGTTTGAAACATCGATTTGCTCGTGATCAGTCGGAAAATGCTCTCGGCTCGTCGTGTGTCGTCCGTGGACTGGTATTAAGTTAAGTTATACTTTACTGATCCCCGCAGAGAGATTTGACCCTTACCCCGCTGACAGAAATGAAATGACTCCCGCTCCCCCCTCTGGCCTCGCTGTGGACGGGGGACCAGACTTAGCCTGGATTAACCCGGTGCTGGGCCGGATCGATAAGTGCCAGAGTGAAGGAGGAGGTCTATCAGTTTTCTCTGCCTGGAGGGAGAGACGCTTTATAGCAAGAGTTTAGAGTTCATAATGATCACAAGCCTGTCACAGCTTTGAATTGAGTTTTTTTTCATTTTTTTTTTATCTATAGTTCTGGGAAGTGTGGACAAGTTGGCATCCGTGTTAACCTCTTAACCCCCGCCTGAACCGAGACACGTTTTCTCTGGCATTGCCCAAATCTAAATCTAATCTTCTTAGCAACAAGAAGAGATTAAAACAAGGATGAAAATGGAAAAAAAATTGGACGAAAACGCAAAGCAAGAAAAAAAAATATCTAAAAAATAATCTATCTATCTATCTACAAATGAAGACCATCAATCTTGCCGTTATTTGCTCCTTTCAGTTTATGTTTCCATTGGGTAATGGGGGACTGAGGTATTGTTTTTAGTTGGGAAATGTTACAGTTTAATCCAAGGTTGCTAAAATAGGAAATATTGGAATATTCCCAATATTATGAAATTCGGTTCCAATGGAATTTCAACACCTAAACGATGTTTTATTTCACTTTGTATGTCTTAACAATAAACATTATTTGAGTGTCTCCCACCTCCCCACAGACCATCCAACATTGGTCTGAAGTTCTTCCAATCGTACGCACAGCACACTCCTGGAACTTGGTCCCAACAGAACTGAGGAACCTGACCTCATTCCACACTTTTAGGAACTCTGTGAAAAAGTGGCTTTCGGACAATCAGACATGTGAACACAACATGGTATAAAGTCCCGACCACTGATACATGTCTTGCTGTGTGGAAGATTGTGGTGTTGTGTGTATTGTCCCTTTCTGATCTTTTAGTTGAACAAATTTACCTATTTTTGCATTTTTAACTATATGTTGTTATTCATCATTCACTGTCTTTTTATGTCTCTGTGATGGTGTTTCGCTGTATGTTTGTGCCTGTTGTATGTCCTACCTGTCTTGACATCAACCTGCCATGGGACTACGGATGAAAATTAGCCTATTTGGCAAATCCGGTACATTTACATGTTGAAAAAACACATGTTGATTAATGTGCACTGTCCCAATTCAAATAAATAAATAAATTCAAATTCAAATCTTGGATGTGACAAAAGGAGTTCTAAAAAGAGATTAAAAAAAATAAATAATCGACTTTTAGTTTTCCACTGGACTATTAGTTATATTAGTCCCTCCTGCAGTGTCTGTTCCCAGTCTTCACCCTTGATAATTATGTTCATATTACAATTAAAAGTACAATTTCAAAGGTGCAGTTACACTCATTCAAACAAAAGATTCATCCCAAAGACAGGAAATTGAGCAATCAAATGGCTGCTGAGAAAATTGGGAAATTATTATATTAAATTGACATAAGGAAACACATTTATAACGACAAACACAAGTATAGAAATAGCTATGAGTAAACTATGAAATAAGTGAGTGATTTTTTCAAGTAGCTCTTACAGGAAGCTTAATTTAATATGCAAAGTTAAACTACTGTCCAACAGAACCTGAATGCAAATCATTTTAACAGCAGTGGAGGCGGAGTGAGGGAGAGAGGACAGCAGGGGGCGACAAAGGACAGAGGAAAACTAAAAAGGAAGAGGCATCAGTTTGATTTAAGAACACTGGTTATGGGTACAGGGACATCAGCTTATTTATTTATTTGGTTGATCTGGTATTAATCCCTCGTCTACTTCTCATTTTCAGACCAAAACCCGCTTGAATAAAGTCAAAGTGTAGCTGCAACTCTTTAGAAAACCCTCTCTCTCTTTTTTATTTTTATTTTTTTCTCCAACTTCTGCCGCCCCTGGTCTAGAAATGTAATCAGTCGATCAAATCCATTTTACTATTGCTCCGCGTGGGTCCCACCTGTCTGTCTGGCCCCGCTCCTTCAGTCTGCAGCTGTTGTTTTACCGGAGAGTTGTTGCCTGGCAGACGGTGGCGAGCTCCCGCGGGAAACTCCGGGGGGAAAAACACGAGAAAAAACAAACCCACGAATCCAATTTAGGCTGATATTTACTGCGAGCGCGAGTGCGGGCCTCTGGAGTGTGACGTCATTTTCACCAGCGTTACACAAATCTAAAGGTTTCTCGACTGGAGTTTACAGCCTATAGGCCAGAGTGATGTCTCATTTGTCATATCTCAAGACTTATATAAACTTCTTAATTTTGTTTTCACATTTCAGTCGTTTTTATTGCTTTTTGTTTGATCACATTTTTGTTGTTTTTTTGCCAAATTTTCGTCACATTTTTGGCAATTTTTTGTGACTTTTTTTTTTTGCATTTTTGTGACTTTTTGCCACTTTTTCCGCTTTTTAGCCAAATTTTTGTCACGTTTTTGTGACTTTTTTTTTGCTTTTTTTTCTTCAATTTTTTGTCGAATATTAGCCAAATTTGTGTCACTTTTTAGCCCATTTTTTGTGACATTTTTGCCAATTTTTTGTCAAATTTGTGTCACTTTTTAGCCAGATTTTTTGTCGCATTTTTGCCAACTTTGTGTGACTTTTTCGAAAAAATGTTGTCACGTTTTTGTGACTTTTTTGTTGCATTTTTTCCAATTTACGCCAAATTTGTGTCACTTTTTAGCCCATTTTTTTGGTCGCATTTTTGTCACATTTTTGTCATTTTGACCGAAACGTGTAAAGAAAAAAAAGAAAAATTTTCGTCACATTTTTGGCAATTTTGTGTGACTTTTTTTTTTACATTTTTATGACTTTTTGTCACTTTTTAGCCAAATTTTTGTCACGTTTTTTTTTTTTTTTTTTTTTTTTTTTGTCAAATATTAGCCAACTTTGTGTCACTTTTTACCCCAATTTTTTGTCACATTTTTGTCATTTTGACCGAAACGTGTAAAAAAGCAACACAAAAACGTGATGAAAAACGCAACCAAAGGACGTGACAATCATAACGAGGGAGACGTTTAGATGCAGGTCTTAGCTTTCAAATGAGGCTTTACACTGGCCTACATGGTAAAGCCGAACTGGAGTAAATGCCCTCGGTTAAAGTGGGGGTTAAGGGGTTTTAATGGCTGTGTCGCTACATGGAGGGCGCTCTTTTACGCACATGTGGACAGTGTTTCGTTCAGGTGGCCCCTGTGTGTGTATCCTTCTGTTGTTGCTTCAGTCCTGGTTCTGTTAGACCTCAGTGCAGCCTTTGACACAACCGACCACAATATTCTCCTGCAGAGGTTAGAAACTGACGTAGGCCTCAGGGGAACAGCCCTCTCTTGGTTTAAATCTTACTTATCTGATAGGCACCAATTTGTTAATGTAAACCTAAAGTCTTCACCGTGTTCTAAAGTGTGCTATGGGGTGCCACAGGGTTCAGTGCTCGGGCCAATTTTATTTATATTGTACATGCTCCCATTAGGTAACATAATCCGAAATCATAATATAAATTTTCACTGTTACGCGGATGACACACAGCTGTACTTATCAATAAAACCAGGTCAGACAGATAAATTAGATGTGCTTAGTTCCTGCGTAAAAGCCATCAAGACCTGGATGACTGTAAATTACCTTCTCCTTAACCCTGATAAAACCGAGGTTATTATTTTAGGTCCTCAAAAACTGAGAGAGTCTTTATCTCAGCAGATCATCTCCCTGGATAATGTTAGCGTATCAACGAGCTCTAAAGTAAAAAACCTTGGAGTTCTGTTTGACCAGGACCTCTCTTTTAAAACGCATACAAACCAGGCTTGTAAAATTGCGTTCTTTCACCTGCGCAACATTGCTAAAATACGAAACATTCTACCTAAGAGTGATGCAGAAAAACTTATTCATGCATTTGTGCATGAATAAGAGAAGAGAACACATTACACCTGTGCTAAAGTCTCTCCATTGGCTTCCTGTTGAGTTTAGAATCAAATTTAAAATCCTGCTCCTCACATTTAAAGCCATAAAGGGTTTGGCTCCGCTCTATCTCCAAGACGTTATCGTTCCATATCGGCCAACCAGAGCACTCCGCTCTCAAAACTCAGGGCTACTAGTGATTCCTCGGGTCTCCAAAATCACTGTAGGAGGAAGAGCCTTTAGCTACCAAGCTCCGGTTTTATGGAATAAACTCCCAGCTCACGTTAAAGAAGCAGAAACAGTCCCTACATTTAAGACTAGGCTCAAAACGTACCTCTTCGAATTAGCTTATGATCAGGTCAGTTAGGGAAAGCTCTAACCCACAGCCTGAAGTAAAGCTGCTTTAGGAGAAACTCTGCTGTGGGAAGTACGGTACACTGAGCGCTATCCTCTTCTTCTTCTTACTGCAACCTTTGTCTTACTATGATACAATATTTATTTCATCTGTAGTCTGTTCATTACTATTCACATGGTGTCTCCTGTCCCACTCCCCCTTGGGAGTGCCTGTCTAGATCGAACGGAGGGACCCGGCTGAACGGAGGGACCCGGCTGAACGGAGGAACCCGGCTGAACGGAGGAACCCTGCCTACTGACAACAAGGACTGGACGGTCTGTGATCTTGGCCCGTCTACTGAGGGACTCCTTCGGCCCTGGGTCTCTATAGCCTGTCCGTCCATGGGAGTGGATCTCTCCTTCTGTGGTTCTCCTCAAGGTTTCTCGTTTCTCCCACTGGGTTTTTGAGTTTTTCCTTGCCGGGCTGGAGAGTCTAAGGACAGGGGACACCCGAGCTGCTCGTCGCCACCCACTGCTGACGCTTATTTGGACTTTATGTTTGCCTGGATATTTGATTCACCGGAACTTTACATTGTCTTATTTACTGTTCTGTTTTATTGCCTTAATGTTTGTTACAGCCCTATGAGGCAACTCCTGTTGTGATATTGGGCTATACAAAACCATTGATTGATTGATTGATTGATTGATTGTTTGACATCACGAGCAGAGCGCGTTCCTTCTGACTCCTCCTCCTCCTCCCCATCACTCCCTCCGCCTCCACGCGCCCCGCTCTCTCTCCTCTCAGTCCGCTTTGGGTGCGCTCTGAGCGGCTTGTCTCCTCCGCTCTCCCCGCATCATCACTCCCCAAACACGGACCGACTCCCGCCAGGGCAGGGCGTGTCTCCGGGAGCCTGTCACCCCCCCGTTTGCAGTCTCTACCGTCGCCGTACTCTGGGGGTTTGCTGCAGTTTTATCGCTTTCCGGGACTGTACTTGTTCGTCCGCCGAGGAGGAGGAGCGGCGCGGGGGCAACTCCACGAGGCAGGTCCCAGGTAAGACGGCATTTTCCTATAAACGTAACGCACGTGCTGTTCTTGTCGGAGCCCAAACGTGCAGCAGCGCGTGGGCAAAACTGCAAATGAACATGTGTTTGCATCATGTTGTTTTGGGAACTGTGAGCAAATCATAGATCGTGTGGAAGGTTTGGACTTTAATGTTGTTTTGGAGAAATTGGTTTCATTAGCGAGAGAAGCTCGTTGCAGTTAATGGGTCTTATTATGGGCCAGTGGTTCCCAAAGTGGGGGTCGCAAGACGTTATTCTTTACATTTCTGCCCTGTACCTGATGTTTTTTCCCTAACAAACAATGAAAGAACTTTCCTAAATAGCATCTAGCATCCCAATTCTTCACAGGGAGAGCTTATAGGCACTTTTCACAGAAATGCTGCAAAACGAGCCTGAGAGTTCATACCGTTGTTCTAGATGCTTTATAATGAGAGTGTTTTTCCTACACATTTCTGAGTTCATGCTAAAGGAGGACAAAGCAAATGCTGTTCCGTTACAAAAAAAAAATCAGGTATAGTGCCTTTAAGACAAACCTCAAAATACAGTATCTAAATTCGCTTCATTAAACCAGATTTTAAAGGTGCATTGTGCAAGTTTTTATTAAAAAAAAACATTTTTTTTTTCCATCGGCGGCTCCTACAAAGCTCCGGGACCAATTGTTTTGTGCGTTTTTCTGTTTTAGTCAGCGGTGAAAACCTACCAGAAACTCAAAAACCGATAACGATCCCGGAGCGTCGTAGAGGCCACTGTAAATCTGAAGACGTGTTTATTGAAGAAAGCTTTTGCTTCATGGGTTTTCACTAGTGTCACTTTAAATGTGTACACATATACATTTGTCATACTTTGTGATTTTATCTGTGAAAAGCGCTTTATCAATTCACTTTTCTTACTCACTGTGATGGAAAGTAAAGTTGCCATGGTGACCAGCCGCCGGGTCACTGTGTAAAGTCAAATACGCACAAATAAAAAGTTCCATAATGCAGCTTTTAATTGATTTGCACCTTTTTGAATTATGGCACAGATGGTAGAGTGGGTCGCTGTGTCCTCGGGCGTGACACTTCCACCTGGGCCCTTATAGGTCAGGTGTGGGCCCCACTGAGCTGCGGAGCGCCACAGGGCTCAGTTTTAGGTCCTTTATTGTTTTCGTTGTACCTGCTGCCGCTTGGATCTATTTTCAAAAAACACAAGATGTCTTTCTATTGTTTTGCAGACGACGTGCAGGTCTATCTGCCACTGAAACCAGGTTCAGAGTTCAGACCGCATCCAAGGCCTGTTAAATTGCCCAACATTTTTTTTTTTCAAACTTAATGAATCTAAAATGGAAATTGTTGTTTTGGGAAAATCTTTTGATCCTCCTGTTCTTGGCCCAGTAAAAAGCTACTGTCTGCCGTCGGCCAGGAACCTTGGTGTGGCTCTAGATCAGGGGAAGGCAAGTTTACATCGCGGAGGGCCGATTTTCATCGTCGCCAAACCTTGTAGCCTAAAGTAAAGAACTTTTTTCTGTAAATGATGTAAAAAAATCAAATGTTTTACATCAGTGGTTCTCAGGTGGTCCGTCTTCAGGAGCCAACATTACCTTAATGACAAGCCGCGACCCAAATAAAGCTGTAATTTGTCATACTGTATTGTATAAAATATTGTGTTTTTTTCCCACAAGTTTTTGTTAAACAAGCAGTACATTTGCCAGACTGAAATTATGATCAAAACAACCCAATAACATTAATTTGAACAGACTGCTAGCGTTTCCATGGAGTTTCAGATGGAAAATATTGAATAAAAGTTCCCTATAGACTCGCGACCCACTGTTGAGTCCGAACCCACCAGTTGAGAATCACTTATATACAGTATATATATATATATATATATATGACCAAGTGGGATGTTCTGCATCTATAAAATACTGACACTATTTTTAGAGAAGTTTAACCTCTTATTTGCATAATAATATTTCTCAAAATCAAGTTGGGGGGCCAGCGGTTCTGTGCTGGAGGGCCGGATTTGGCCCACGGACCTGACGTTGCCTACCCCTGCTCTAGATGGATCTTTTAAGTTGGACAAGCAAATGGGCTCAGTCGTACAGAACGCTGCAGTGCGTCGGCCCAGTGGAACCAAAAGGCTCGAACACACGACCCCTGCAATGGCCTCGTTGCATCGGCTCCCTGTTGTTGGTGTTTTTGGTGTTTTTAATGGGACGGCTCCTCCGTACCTTTCTGAGCTTCTGTCTGTTCATGGTCCGAGCAGAACAATGAGCTCGGCTAACGAATGTCTGTCGGATGTACCGAGGTCATGGACCAGAGGAGACCGGGCTCCTTCGCTCTGGAGTCTCCCCTTAAATATTAGGGCGGCCCAGTTTTTAGACTAGGTATTGTTAAAGACCCACCTGTTTGTCCAAAACTAAACTGGACATTGTATTTGTTTTTGCATCTTTATTTTCGTATACTTTACAGCTCTATAAATAACCTTGACCTTGACCCTTCACCCACCTTGCCTTCGGTGTCTGCGTGCAGTGGAGGTGAACGAGGGTGTGAGTAAAGCGCTTTAAACGTGGAGACCATTTACCATTTTACAGAAGGGGTTCCTTGAGTTGCTGGTTGGGTGAATCTGGGGGTCGCGGCCTGAAAAGTTTGGGAACCCCCACAAAACGTAGAGTATAGCTCCACTTAATGGTGCTTCTTCTCTTCTTCTCTGCACGTATCGATGCTATACATGTTTTATCTCTTAATCGGGGATCTGCAGCGTTTTGGAATCCAGACCCTATTCTTCACCCAAAGCCCGGCTTTAATCCAAAGTCCAGTGTTGATGTTTAGACCTGTTTAAGTCCCGGTTTTGGAGCCGGGCCAGACCCGCATTAGCATTCTCCCCCTGTCCTTGACTTTTCCATATCTTTGGCCTCTGCGGGCGTTTGCAGAGTCATCTTTCATTTCAGACTTTATTCATTTTATTTAGACACATTTTCATCCATCTGACACATAATGTTTGTCCAATTAAGACACATTTTAGACCCTTCAAAGACCTGAGTTCAGTCTTGATTGGGTCCTGATCTAGGCCTGGTGGTACTTTTTTTTTTTTTGTGATCACATTTTTATTGATTTGTGCATCTTTTCAGTTTACAGATCATTTCCATATGCAGCACAACAATTATTATTTTTTTTGTTCCACCCTTCGTAATAATGGGTCAGTTCTGCACAGTACTTTTGCATGAACAGTTTAAAAATGAAAAGAATAAAATAAACTGCAACAGAATATAAAAGAAAAAAAAAGTAGTAATAATAATAATACAAAATATGCAAGAAAAAACAACAGCAACAACACGCACCCCAACCCCGACCCACCCCTGCTGTCCAGGCATGATTAAAAGAGGGACAAAAGGAACACAAAAAAAATATATATATACACATAGTATATCCACTCATACATATAATAATAATAATAAACAACCCTGGTAGACAAGACACAAAACAGATATTTGCTGATTTCCTCCGTGAATGACATCCAAAGAAATAGCTTAATACATATAATTATGCAACGTTTAGACAGGAGATATACTATATATTCGGGATACATATAATTATGTACAGTACATTCAAGGTTGTTACATGGCAATCATACATTTGCAGTCAAATCTCATACAGCAGCTGTATTTTGTTTAACAGGTTTGACCAACATGAGATCCGAGCTGCTGAGAGCTCCGGCTGAGCAATGTCTTTAAATGACGAGAGCCATTGCTCCGCACTCAGAGTTTGTCTACGTTTCCATCGACATGCCATCATCTTTTTGGCAGCTGTAGAACCAGCTAGAAATTGGCGGCATTCATTAATATTTAATTTCAGCCTGGAAGTGTCATTCAGTAAAAGTAACCTCTGTGTGTGGGGCGATTCTCTTTCCATTAGGTTTGATGGAGCAATAAACCTCGGGGCAGTGCCATACCATGTGAAGAAAGGTTCCAATGACCCAGCCTGAACAATAGGGATTGTCTTTAAGTTTCATCAGGTGCAATCTCCTAGGGTAGAGATAAGCCCTGTGAACAAACTTGTAATGGATCGTTTGGGTTTCTTGAAGACAGAAACACATTAGACCCAATACTTGGCCAATTCCACTCGGAGTGATCTTCTAGCTCCATCTTCCAGAGATGTTCAATAGGCAGTTGTTTCTGAGAGGCTTTAGTGACAAGTTTATAAAGATCTGAAACAAGACCATTGTTTTTTTTCTTCACATGAGGCAGCGTGAAGGGGATGCTTTTCTAAGGTACATCCCCGTGGGACGCTTAGCTGTTCGTATTTGCAAATAAAAATAAAATGACGTCGCAGGTCATTTGTGACTTTCCTGTAAGTCTTTAAATTCTCTTAATCCATTTTGGTCGATTATCTTGTCTGGCGCGTGTGGACCCCTTGGCCTGGTGGTACTTAACCTCTCACCACCCGCCTCAACCGAATGTTCTCCAGTTCGGCTTTACCCAAATCTAAAAGCTTCTGGACTGGAGCTTCCGGCCTATATGCCAGAGTAACACCTCCATTTGAAAGACCCTCAAAACGGATCTAAGCATTTTGGCCACCTGTTTGTTGTTCTTTTGTGACTTTTTTTGTTGCGTTTTCATCCTCGTTTTCTTCTCGTTTTTGTCACTATTTGGACAAGAAGCTTTTAGATTTGGGTAAAGCCAAACTGGAGAAAATTTGCTCAGTTCAGGTGGGAGTTAAGAGGTTAAAAAGGCCAAATGAGGATGTGAAAACTCCATAAAGAATCCAATACAACACCCATAAAGAGACAAAAGGATGTAGTATTTTTCTATTGCTTCCAACATACTTCAGTGTTTGCTTTATGTTCAAAATGCAGTTTGGTTTTTGCATTTTGCAGAGGGCGCTTCGGAAGCGTATACCTCCTCCTCCTCCTCCTCCTCCTCCTCCTCCTCGAGTGTCGCTGGCTGTTTCTGACAAAGCCGCGCCTGTGTTCTGTCTAAGTGTGTTCATCAAAGTTTAATTAAAAACCGCCGGAGAGCGACGGGGGGAGGTCCGGCACGTGTCCGGTTACATGGGCGGCTCCGTTAGACACGGATACTTCTGTGTTTCGTATAATACGGTTTCGAACTAGAAAAAAAAATCCCATTTTTGTTTTGAGATGCCAATTTTTTTCAACGTTAGCCATCACTTAATTTGCAATTCACTTGATTTAGACGTGAGGGAAATGTTTAACCATTTAGTTGCCCGGCCTTATGAAAACGCATTGCCTTTTTAAAGTGATCATTTGTAAGATTGCAGAATGATTGGATTGGGCCTAATGGGCTGGTTTACAGGAAAGCTCGTCTCATTGGTCGAAGTGATGGCACCGTTAGGGCTGGGCGATATGGACCAAAATCCCGATATATTTTGTTGAATAGCGATATACGATATATATCCCGATATTTTTTCCACAAAGTGAGAGCTGTGAAATGAAATGTTAAGTCAAAGTCACTGCCGAATAGGAGTGTTTTAATATTTAATATTGTGATTTTTATTTTATTTATTTATTTTTCTTCTACCCCATTTGCTGTTAATAACTTAATGTTGCATATAACTAAACTAAAGCCTAAACTGAGACAATGAAATATGACTTATTCAAGTATTACATACTTTTTAGTCCTTAATAATCATGAAATATAATAAATAAATAAATAGCCCAAATAATTTCTTGATATTTGCTCTTGATTTAACTGTGTTTTAGTGGTTTTGAGATTAGTTCTTGTCTTTATTCAAAGCATTCCCAAACATAAGCTCCTAAACTGAGCCACAAACGACTCTTTACTCTTTACAAGCAGCACAGGCTCACCTTCATCTCTGCTCATCATCAGAGCTCAGCGAGGGACTGGAGGGATTAGCGTTGCGGCTAACGCAATGCTAACGGGGAAAAAGCCATAGTCCTTCGCGGTGGCAGCATTACAAACGCTGATATTTTCACAGTACATCCACGATCTAGCAAGTATTACAGCGCAAATTTGGACTATATCGATATATACGATATGGTCTAATTCCATATCTCTTTTTAAAATATATCGATATATCTTAAATATCGATATATCGCCCAGCCCTAGGCACCGTATATATTCGGATTAGTTACCGAGATCAGGAAAGGGAGAGACTTTAAAACAAATAGAATTGTTTAATATGACTTACGTTATGCCCAGGCGCTCAATTATAGGCAATCTATTAAATGTATAGATAATGTAAACTTACAGACAATCACTGTAGTGGCGAAGGGTGAACAAAAACACGTAAATATGCTAATCCCTTTATTGTTGCCAAGGTGGATAATGGAAAAATGAGAAAACAAAATAATAACCTGGATGGTTTGGTGATGACTCTCGTGAGCGCGGTTAAAGCCACACCAGCGACTACCGTAATTGGCGCTCCGCTTGTAACTAATGGGCCACTCCCGGAGCGCCCCCCCCCCAAAAACACCTCCACCAATTACTTTAATATTGAACAGTCCAGAGTAGCGATCACTCGGGACAGTCCGTGTTAATGAACACGCGTGACGAGACTCGTGACTCATTGTGTAGACAAATAATCTGTATGGTGGAAATAAATGAAAAATCGAAATGGGAAAAAGCAAAATGTAAACAATAGAGGGGGTGGGGGGGGGTCGAGGCTTCCCGTACCGGTGGTGCAGTGGTTAGCGCTCGTGCTTCACAGCTAGAGGGTCCCGGGTCGTACAGTTGTTGTATAATGACAAATAAAGAGTATGATGTGAACGTGCAAGGGCTGAACGATATGGACAACATTTCATATCTCAATATTCATGCCAGATCTCGATACGATATAACTATTTTTTAGAAAAATAAAAACATCATAATACAAAAGAGTGCAGTTTTATTGTTGAAAATGTATATTGTTTATATCGTGCTTTTCCGATATTAATATCTTGAATGTTCATATCTCGATATTGATACGATAACGATATGTTTCAGCCCTAAACACGCCGTATTGTAGCCATGGACCCTCAAGTACAATGTCCTGTATATGTTTTCATCTACACAGACACGGGGAGAACATGCAAAGGGAATTGAACCCGGGACATTCTCACTGTGCCACCGTTCATTAGACCGTCTCCAAATGACACGTTTGCAAATTGGCTGCATTAATATTTCACATTTTCTCCGTCTAATTTTAACCACAAAAAGCTAAGCCGCGCCCTCTTTATAATATCCCCTTGTAAAGTGTTTTTGAGTGTCCCAAAAAGCTAGCTAAAAGTTTGATCTATTATTATTATTATTATTATTATTATTATTATTATTAAATGCTTTGTCACTAACGTTCATGACTTTTCCATTTCTCTTCTATCGCACTGGGGCTATGAGGAAATGTAAATGATGTCTTCTTTTCATTTGATCGTTCTGGATTGTGAGAAAATGGCTCATAAATGGCTTTCAGAAGGACAGTTTGGCTTTGATTCAGAATGAGTTCAAAGAGAGGCCAAGGGCGGACGGCGCCGCGGGAGCGAAGTGGGGGACGCTGTGGACAAAATGGAGATTTGAGGACGGAGGAGACAAAGGCAACAAATTGAGCAGAAGGCGTCACTAATTTCAGCTTCTTCATCTTCGAAATCAAAAGTTCTGTTGCTTTCAATTTGTGACGCGTCACTCAGACGTGGAGGAGAACGTCGCACACCTGTAATTTAAAGAGGGCGGTGGCTCGTCGGGTAATTTGGCAAAAAATGGTGCGGTTTCTCGTTCTGCCGTGTGATTTATTGGCGCATGTTTGAGCCGCTGTTTTGGACGGGTCAGGCGATAATTGTCACATTTGCATATCGCGTTTCCAGCTGCAGTGGATTTTAGCTGCATGAAACTGAAACGCAGCCTCACCGTGTTTAGTCCTGACTCTGGGAACCACCAGGAGACCCCTCCCTGAAGTTCTCGGGGCCCGAGATGGTCCATACGGCTCTAACATGTCAGAGATGGACTTTGGTGCTAAACCATGAAAAGACTTGTACACAAGCAGAGCTGTTTTAAATTCTATTCTCTGAGTGACAGGAAGCCAGTGCAGAGACCGGAGCACTGGACTAATATGGTGGTATTTCCTGGTTCTTGTCAGGACTGGAGCAGCAGCATTCTGGATGTTCTGCAGCTCTAACAGCTCGTTTAGAAAGGCCAGTGAGCAGCCGTTACAGTCGTCTAACCTGCTGGAGACAAATGCATGGATGAGTGTCTCCAAGTCTGGTTTTGACACTATTCCTCTGATCTTCATGTTTTTCAGATGGTAAAAAGCTGATGATGTCATTGCTTTAATGTGGCTGTTTAAGTTCAGGTCTGAGTCCATGATCACTCCTAGATTTCTTCTAGAAAAGCAACAATAACACAAAAAAGCGACAAGAACACACGACTAAAAAGTGATGAAAAAGCAACCACAAACTCAACAAGAAAGCCACAAAAAAGCGTCAAAAATGCAATGCAAAAGTTCCGATCAGTTTTGTAGGTCTTAGCTTTCAAATGAGGCGGTACACTGGCCTACTGTATATTGTGTATTGTAAGCTCTAAAGCGGGTGTGGGCACACGATTGCAGCAGTCGTGTTGTGTCCTTCTTCATGTCCATCCATCCATCCATTTTCTTCCACTTGTCCGTTGTCGGGTCGTGGGGGCAGCTGTTAGACCTGCCCAAATCACATAGCTCCAGCCCCTATAGCGCCCCCTGCAGGTGGTGGGTCCACAGAAGGACGGCCTCATGGTTCCAAACGGGCCTGTTGGTCTCTCATAGGGGCTTCACCCATTCACACTCTCATACATACACCAGTGTGCACAGACACTGGAGGCAAGGGTGAAGTGTCTTGCCCAAGGACACAACGACAATGTGCAACTTCAGGAGGCTGGATTCGAACCCCTGACCTTCCGATCAGACCCGCGCTACCATCTGCGCCACCGTCGCCCCCCTTCTTCATGTCAGTGAAAATATTGATATTGTTCTCCCTTTAAACCGGGGGGTGGGGTCCAACTGATTTGGGCCGCTGATGATGTAAACAGGAAATACTATTGAGAAAATATGTTTCCAATAAATGAATAATGTGATTTTAAAATGGAGCTGATTTGGTCAAAAGCCCGACAGGACTGTGATGAATAATAATAACGGCTTACGCTTGTATTGCGCTTTACAAGCCTGTGTCACAAGTTTCTCAAAGTACACTGTAGTCATTCTTACTTCACGCCACACTCTACTATTGTAGCCACAGCCGCCCTGGGGCAGACTGACCATTTACCACGTGGCAATAATGTGTTACCCTGATCTCTTATTATGTCCGTGCCCTCTACTGGACACGTGTGAAATTCTTTCCTTTTTATCACATTTAAGTCGCCCCCTAGAGGCTGGGAGGAGCACACTGGAATGGGGATTTATTTTTTTTGACATACTCAGGAATTTGCGCTCTACAAATCAGGGGCCGGATTAGGGTTGGGCCATATCGTATCGCATATCGTTATCGTGATATTTATTTTTTCATATCATGATATAGATTTTAGGCCATATCGCCCAGCCCTAGGCTGGATTAAATCACTTGGTTTGCCCACATCTGCTCTAAAGGCAGGCAGGGTAAAGTCGATTAGGCTTTTAAAAATGCATATATATATAAAATACATATTTTTTACTTTGGAGCCTTTATGGAAATGTAGTGGAGTAGAAAGTGTTATATTTCAAATGTAGTGGAGCAACAGTAATAAGTTCCCAACATAAATGCTACTCCATTTCTGTTATGGGTTGTAAAGTACAAACCCTTAAAAAACGGTCCTGAAGTTTCCTGTACTCGCTCTCCCTCCGGTGCAGCCCGTGAGCTCCACGTTTGTCATACGGGTCTATTTTTACTCCCGCGGAGCACATCTCTGATCACACGTCTCACACCCGGATGCTATTCTTAGTCCGGGATTATCACTCGCCAAAATAGACCGGATCAGATTCTAATCCCGGCTTCGAATTTGGCGGAAAACAATTGTAATTTTGGCGCAGATTAAACGGATTAAATCAGATCTGCAATGTGAGCAGCTAACAACCAACAAAATGTTCCCAGGTTTTACAAATTGTTTTTTCTCGGGGGGGTCGGGGGGGGGGAGCTGCACAATGGAAGGGGAAAGAAAAGTGCCTTGAATATTTCATCAAAGTAAAATTTGATTTATGATCATCGCAAAGAGATTTTTAACCTTATAAGTGAAAAAGACTAATTTCATTGGCAAATCGTTTTACTCTTGTTTACGCATCGCCATGACGATTATTAGCATTATTTTGTGAATTAAACGGCAATTTGGTGATCTGAGCTCAAATACTGCTTGACTGTCAGGATAAAACCAGAACTAAACCTGGTTCCAAAATCGGGACAATATCAAGGACTGAATCTGAATTAAACACGGCAAAAAGTAAATATCAAGCATTTGGCTTAAATGTCTTGAATTGAGGAAATGTATCTAGTTTTGAGCGGTTTTCACTCATTTAGATTTTGTTCCTGGTCTTACCGAGTTTACTTTGCTAGTTTGAGGACATTTCAGACTTCAGGTTCTAAGTTAAATCTCGCTCTAAATAAGAAAGTGAAATTGCCAATGAGATAAGACCGATTTTCTTGCCCCATTGGCAAAGAAAATGACTTGAAATAGAGACTGTATTGAAACGAGTCAGAAACATCTCAGAACAAGTGAAATACTCCAGGTCAAATGGATACAAATACATCTTACCTAGTCAAAACAACTCACATTTTGATTATTATGCTCAAATTGAAACATTTACACTAATCTAGTTCATTACTTTTTGCAGTGAACTGGGATTAAACCAAAACATAAACCAGACTAAAGCAGAGACTAATCCAGGACTAAACCAGGTCCAAACCCAAGGTCTCAATCAGAAATAAACCCAGAGAAAACTGGGTCTAGATCAGGTCTAAATCTGGACAATATCACGGACTTAATCTAGATTAAACCATGTGGGAAGCATGTCAGGACTGAAACGGGCCTTAACCAAGAGGAACCGAGGAGAAAACTAGGTCTAAACCAGGTCTGAAATCGGGACAATATCACAGACTTAATCAAGACTAAACCAAGACTAAACCAGGACAACACCAGGTCTAAACTCAAGAAGAAGCAGATCGCGTTAGTCGCCTTTTAAAAGACAATACTCATGAATTGCGAGAGAATCAAAATGGTGATTCAAACTAAAGGCCAAATCTCCCAGTCCCACCTCTGTATCAAGTCGATGGACTTTCATGTTGCGATAATGATAATTTGTCGATATATTGTGCAGATGTTGGGCTGTGAATATACGGGTAAAAGGATGCAGATGTTAGATAGCGTAGAGAAAGGCAAAAGAGGCGATTTACGGATGCGCTAAAAGAGGACACTTGTATCACATATTTGGGGCATTTTTGGGGGAAACGTGGATGTTAATGAAGGCTGGAATAGTGACATGTTTTCTCTGGGACTCGCTCTAAATGGCGGAGGAGGAGGAGGAGCAGTTGGTCGGCTCGGCGCTGCGGCTTGTTCTCCATTAACACGGCACTAAAAGATGCATCAGGTCCCGGGAGTCCTGTTTCTATGAGAGACATGGCAGAGAGAGGGGGAGGGGGGGGGGGGGAGAGAGAGTGGAGGCCAGTACACACGGGACGCCGGTGCCTAAACAAACTGACCTGTGCTGCATAAATCATGATCTCGGACCATGAAAGTATGACGCTGAATTCTGATGAGGAGAGCGCCTCCGCTGTCGGTTCTTTCTGTGCTTTTAACCATGTTTGCGATGTTCAGCTCACAAAACAGACCGGGGTTTTTTAGTTTCATTCAGTTTTCTGCATTAGGGGTGTCACGGTATGAGCATTTAAGAGAAGAAGTTCAAGGTATATTTGCTGATGATTCTAATATTTGATGGCGTCGATCATTCCAAGGGTATTGCATGTACTAATTATAGCGCCGTAAATGTGTTATAATATATATATCGGACAAATAAATAAACCATCGATATCCGTTTGTGTCCTTCCAATGTGCTTTGCTGATTTGGGGGAAATGTCATCAGACTGTAATCATTGTTAAATTCATAATGATGCGGTGAGAGCGACTCCATTGCAATCGGCCCCCCGGGAGCCCGTAATGCGTTGTGCCATTTCAATATGGAGGTATCTGTGACGCTGCGTTTGTGCTGGTGGTGGCGCTGTGACTGCACTCGTTGCCTTCTCCCTCAACCCAAAGTCCCCACATCACGCACTTCGGCTAAAACGGTACCTTGCATCGGCTATAGAGTCATGAGGTTCGAAGTATCGCTGCCTTTAGAGACACTTTCTCCTGCACGTTCTGCAAATGGATAACTGAAACGAGGGGTAGGGCCTCATAAGTTTTTATTATTATTATTTGACTTTATTCCGGACACTAGAATGATGGTCCATATTAAAAGAGAAAGACACACATAACAACAATACATTTATCTCCTGTATCGGCTCAAACGCCAGTGAGTCCACATACGAGATGAATATCGCACCGACCTTAACCCAGGGTTGGTCAATGCAGTGATGATACTGTTCATTGAGTTTGTAAGCCTGCACATGCACCTGTACATTAGATTTCGCAGTACAGTATTACTAACTTCTTACCCCCTTTGAGCAGCACAAATACTAATGTTGTTAAAAACTGTCGTCTATCCACTGTCCCTGGGCTTTCTTAAAATACCCAAAATATGCCCAGACTTCAGAGTTAGTCCTCTCTGAAGGCTGATGTCCTGAGCGCTGTCTAATCCTCCTTCGGACATGATTCCCTACACTTAAACAGTATTTACAGCCAGGTTTGAGTGAAAAATAAGATCTCCATTGTGTAATTGGATGAACAATATCCCTCTGTCCCTTCGTCTTTTCTGTCAGCGTAGTATTTACTCTCAGGGACGATTAATGAGTAAAAAAAACACAACATGCTACGACACCTGCAGTGGCGCTTACGGCCTCTAGGGGCACGAGTTACTTAGTTCTGCTTTAAAACGGTTATTCTTTTCCAGTGCATAACTAAAGTTAGCATGTACATAATCAACGTACTCGGTGGTCATCCATATATGGGACAAAGGGGCAAAACGGTTTTAGACTTTACTGTCACGTAGACTCTGAGAGACCCGTTTCACCTGGAGACATATATTCACCTTTTCAAACAATAATCTGAGCCCAAACGTTACAGCTCGAGATTTATCGTGAGACGGAAAAATCTTAATTCAATCCGAGCCTTTAACTTCCCCACGTGCTTGAACTCGCCCGTCCTCGCTGAAACTCCGCCCTGTCACCGTGAGGAGGAGCGGTCTCGGATCCGTGCAGCGCGGCTTAAGCCTGGTTCACACGGGACGATTTTCCAAACCCGAGAGACCCCACACATGGCGATAAAAAATCCCGGGTCTAACAGTGTTGGTCGTACAGTGTGTGGTGCGCACATCACACACGGATCGATTTGACTCCCGAGCGTTCCCAGATCAGACGGGAAATCTCGCAAAACCCCTCGAGATCACGCGTGACTTCAGAGTAAACAATCATGGCGAAGAGGATGCAGTGGCGATAGTTTGTTTTTAACAGAAAAAAAAGCGTTACCCAAAGAAAAGGCAATGGTCAAAGAAGCGCTGCCGGCTGTTTTGAGTTTCTTTCCCGGTGTTTCTTCGTCACCTCGCTTTCTGATACACGCCACAGTCTACAGGTCGCGTGTTCGTTTGTCCCCGGGGGGGACGCCACACACGAGGAGAAGTCGGGCCAAAAAAATCCAACATGTTGGATATCCCTGATTTGAGATCGGAGCGGTTCCGACGTCCTTCCGAGCAGACGAGAGCTTCTTAACAAACACAAACACGGCAGGAATATCTGATCAGATTATTCTGCGATAATCGGAGCGTTTCTAAAATTGTCGGTAGGGCTGGGCGATGATATGAAAAAATAAATATCACGATATATTTGACGATATAATTGACAATGGACGAATTACTTCAAAATCCCAGCCTCACTTTGGGAATTGGGAAGATTCATTCAGTGATATTTTCTTCTTTTTTTTTTTTTTTTTACGGCATAATTGTCTTCCAAATATGATCTACTCCTTTTACATCCTTCATTTCATTTTACTTTTTCAGCACCGTGTTCTACAGTCACCGTTTATGCTGCTCTGATGGAGCGTAACATAAATTATATTGTGTCCACAACGATATAAAAAATTACAACGATATCAAAACATATCACGATAGCGATATGCGATACGATATGGCCCAACCCTACGGTCGGGGTGAATCGGGGCTAAAATCGGCCTAATTATCCTGCCGTGTGAACCAGGCTTTAGTTTTTCGCGAAGCGTCGTGTCTTTTTCCATGGAATATTAACGCCGCTTCGTCCATAAATAACCGTCCTTTGCAGATGATGTGACGGCGTTCGGGGCTAAATCCGTGTGTGCGGTTTCCCTCGTTAGCGCGGCTCCACGGATACGGTTTCCCGAGAGCTGATCGCGGAATAAAACACGCAGGAGAGAGACGGAGAGGTGCGAGCGGGGAGCAGGGGGCCACGAGGTTTGATGAAAGAGGAAGCGTGTGATGTTTGAAATGGTTTAGTCACTTAACTATCCAAACTATCCAGGAAAACGTGTGGAAGACAGAAACCACAAATGCAGTTGGCAGAAGAAGGCCAAGAACCGCAGCTGTACCACGAGAGAGAGAGGTTGCCACTTGTTTACACATCGCCATGACGATTATTATCATTATATTGTGAATTTAACGGCAATTTGGTGATCTGAGCTCAAATACTGCTTGACTGTCAGGATAAAACCAGAACTAAACCGGGTCTAAACCTGGTCTAAAATCGGGACAGTATCAAGGACTGAATCTGGATTAAACTGGGATTAAACCAAGAAGTAAACCAGACTAAAGCGGAGACTAATCCAGGACTAAACCAGGTCCAAACCCAAGGTCTCAATCAGAAATAAACCCAGAGAAAACTGGGTCTAGATCAGGTCTAAATCTGGACAATATCATGGACTGAACCAGGATTAAACCATGAGGGAAGCATGTCAGGACTGAAACGGGCCTTAACCAAGAGGAACCGAGGAGAAAACTAGGTCTAAACCAGGTCTGAAATCGGGACAATATCACGGACTTAATCAAGACTAAGCCAGGACAACACCAGGTCTAACTCAAGAAGAAGCAGATCGCTTTAGTCACCTTTAAAAGACAATACTCGTGAATTGCGAGAGAATCAAAATTGTGATTCAAACTACTAAATTGTGGATTTAAAATTGTTTAGTCACTTAAATATCCTAAGGCCTAGGCCACACGCTCTTATATCTGTTTGTACCACCTTTAACTTTGATTACGGCACACTTTGCTTTGGCGTTTCTGCGACGTTAAAAGCTCCAGTGTCGAGTTCATTTTTTCACCAAGGTCTTGTATTGATGATGGGAGAGTGCGACCACTGCGCCAAGCTTTCTCCAGCTCATCCCAAAGATTCTCAATGGTTCAGGGAGCAGAGGACATCATTTCCACACGAGTCCGGATCTTCAAGAGTCGACATTAACGTATCCGTCCCGAGGGGAATTTGTTTTGGACGCACAGGCTGCCACACGTACATAAATCAAACGATGAACACATGACATAATGGGCAGAACATTACAAAACACAATCACGCTCTGCTTTTTGGCCTGAGTTCAGGAGACCCACCGAGATGGGGAGGGAGGAGTTCTTGTACCTGTTTAGATATCGCCTTTTGTTTTTGATAGGGCCTCGATAGCGTCCGGATGGGAGCAGCTCGTACTGGGAGTGCAGGACATGGGATGGGTCTGAAATTATTTTCCTTACTTGTTTGATGATATGTGTTGTTGGGCGAAACAAGACATATTTGACACATTTCGCCCGGTACTTATTTTCCCGATAATGACCAGAGTTCTATACATTATCCCTTACATGCGATATGGTCTAATTCCATATCTCATTTAAAAATATATTGATATATCTTAGGTATCGCCCAGCCCTACCTTTTATCATAGTTTTTTTTTGAGTCCTCAGTTTTGTATCTTTAAAACCCATCTTCTGTACTCAGTAGTTGAAGTCTTCGAACGTTTCGCCTCTCATCCAAAAGGCTTCATCAGTGGACTAAAGTCCCGCTCAGCCCGCAGCTTGGATAAAGACCACGAGGAGGAGTTGAGGTTGGCCCGGCTTACAATAATAATAATTGTAAAACATGAAATATATTAACAAATAATACCGTTGTTTAGTTTTGTTTATTTGAGCAGTACACATAGTGCTCAAAAGGAGTGGGCTGAAGCAAAAGCTTATGAGCCCCCACCCCCAAGTGCAATAAAATAAATAAAAAAAGAACATTACAAAACATTTCAAGCACCTACATTCGTACAGACCAACTTACAAACTTACAAACAAATATATGAACTGTTTATACAATTACTTGAAACAACGCACAACTACAACAACAATCTTTTTTCATGTACGATGTCTAGTACAAAGCAGTCAAAATAAAATGAAAATGTGATCCTTAATATATTTCTTTCAGATTTTTACCCCCGAGAGTTACTTTTATGTTATGAAGGTACATTAATAGGTATTATACTCCGAGATCTTGATACTTCCCAGTTGTCATTACCATTCTCAGTATAATTTTAATGTGGGTGTAATTTTCATAATCATTATTATTATATATTTATTTAATTGAGTTATATATGAAGTATGCTGTAGCCCTGCATAGTGTGGTGCATTAAAAAGCCAGAGTGTAGAGCGGGCCATTTGAAGAGGGCAGTAACTCCCAATCAACAAACCCCCACACGGCTGCCCTAACAGCTGATTTTGTAGATGATGTTCCTATGCTGAGTGGTGCATTAAAAGACAAGGTTTAGAGCCCGTTGGGAGGATTCCTCTCAACAGATCCATAACCTGCCAACCCTAATTCTCCATTTGTGAATTTGAGCAATAGAATGACAACCGTTCCAAGCAGCAACACTCTTCCTTGAATATAGAGGAAAAAATACACATAATTGATCCCACTGCTCCCCCTAGTGGCAACACATTTCTTCTTGTCTGTATATTTCAAAAGTCTTTAGTTTGTATTTATATTTAAACAGGTTGATGTTTGGACATCGTTTCAAATCCATCTCCAGTTTATTCCACAATTGTTCACCATTAACTGTTGGGCTAAAACTTTTCAAAGTTGTGCTATGTTTCTGAATCCTAAAGTTTAATTCATCACGTTGTGAATCCGCTCCTACCAGCAGAGGGCGCACCATCACGGCAAACCCCCCTCACCGTCGTGGATCTGCCTCGGCTCCGGGCATGCAGCTTTCTATTAGGGGTATTTTGTGGGGTTTCAACTTTGTATATTTTTATATCATATATATTTTTTAATTATTATTCACTTGAGGTAACTTGTCACAGCTCACATGCATTTTCCTACGACAGAAGCAAAGAGTGTAAAGGTCGGCGTGTCCTTACGTGTCCCCCCAGTAAATGGTTTTGTTGCAAATTAGGGAACAATGCAGTAACATCTGGGAGCAAATTAGCATTACATCTGAATGTGCAAGACATTTTGTTTTGGTTAATAATCCATAACTTGTTTATTAAGTTTTCATATTTTTTACTGGAAAAAGGGCATCATGGTCAACAGTGAGTGGATCCCCGTTTGATAAAGCTACCGATTAATCTCGGTACGTTCTCTACATTTGTTCTCCCCCCTCCAGCGGTTTTAAATATGCAGCAGAACCCGTCCGTCTCTGTGCTTTTCTTTCACAGTACGTCTGAATATAGACTTTAGCCGCTGTTTCTCTCGCTCACAATATCGTCTGACAGAGGAGACGCTGCTTTGATGTAACGTAGACTCGCTCCATCACTTCTGACATCGCTCTTTGTTCTAAAAATACCGGCGCTCCCCACAGAACGGCCTTTTATTACGGCCTTTTCCCTGACGCGGTGATTAAAGCAGTTTGAGATTTTAACCATGTCATAAACTTTTTTTTTTTTTTTTTTAAAGCATAGGCGCGTGGCTGGTGTTTTGATCGCGTTTCTGTGGCGTGATAAAAAAAGCCCCGCGCTCCTCTTTGCCGGCGCCAGAGTGCAAGGCCGTGGGAACCCAGGGTGCTGAGGGCGCTGCAGCACCCCCCGGTGGACAGTGTGCGAACTGCGGGCAATATTGATAAATAGTAAATATACAATATACATGGGGCGACGGTGGCGCAGATGGGTCGTCTCATGATCGGAAGGTCGGGGGTTCGAATCCCGCCTCCTGAAGGTGCACATTGTCGTTGTGTCCTTGGGCAAGACACTTCACCCTCCTTGCCTCCAGTGTCTGCATACACTGGTGTATGAATGAGTGTATGAATGGGTGAAGCCACTTATGAGAGACCAACAGGCCCGGTTGGAACCATGAGGCCGCCCTTCTGTGGACCCACCACCTGCAGGAGGAGCCATAGAGGCTGGTGCTATGTGACTTGGGCAGCTCCAACAGCTGCCCCCACGACCCGGCAACGGACAAGTGGGAGAAAATGGATGGATGGATGGAGTAAATATACACATAAAAATAATTTTTTTGGGTACATTCCCTCAGCACCCCCTAACAAAAATGTCTTCCCACGGCTCTGCCAGAGTGGGACCATGAGCATTTGGAGCAGTTTCTGGCCCGCCCCGCGCAACGGCGTTTCTATTTGTAACCATTAACTATTACTGACATGAACAAGTGGTGTTTCCCATTTGATGACGTTGCACTGGGTTGGACGGGCCAGTCACAAGATGGTTTCACTATGGCCTCGTCCCGTCTACAGTTTTATTAAAGATCTTCGTCTCCAATGCCTAAAACCTGAACCGAGTTGATAACGACTCCTTGTATCCTCAAAAGCCCTCACTCTTCAGGATCACTGTCACACCCCTCGTAATTCTTCCTTGTTGGTGACTAAAGT
The DNA here is from genome assembly GCA_021464625.1 of Proterorhinus semilunaris. Taxonomy (NCBI): domain Eukaryota; kingdom Metazoa; phylum Chordata; class Actinopteri; order Gobiiformes; family Gobiidae; genus Proterorhinus; species Proterorhinus semilunaris. The sequence goes on along the minus strand of CM038356.1, from coordinate 3,492,414 downwards.
TCTATTTTTAGACTGAACCTGGATCCAGCCCAGAGGAGACTCTTTACAGCAGATTGTTTCAGTAACACGGTCGCCCCCCTCGCTCGCCCAGATTAAATCGGGAACATTGTCTACAACATACTCGGCGTAACGAACGGCCCTATTTTGGAGTTGGCTCGTCTCCCGCCTGTCAGTGGGGGCTGCGGTGACGGGGCTCGGGACGGGGGTCTATATTTAGTTTGTTGAAATACTCAGCGCGAGTCTCCTCCTCTTCACCTGCTGCTGCGGCGGCCGACAGGTGCCGCCGGAGAGAGCAACACGTGGACCGTTCACACACGGAAATGTCAATAGGGCCGCAGGGTTTGGGGAAATAATGCGATCGTTCATAAAAAAAACATCATCAGTGGGTGTTCCTCGTTATAGTGCACTATATAGGGGTCACACTCAGCCGAAAAATATCTGAAAAACCAACCAAACCCCGAGGACATGCGCCGTGGATGGAATTTCCCATGTTTTTTTTTTTTTTTACTTGTTTACAGACACACTGCACTCCTCCAACGATGCAGAACGGCATTAACTCCCCCTCTCACTGAAAAAGCCGCTCTGAGAGTCTTGGATTTGAGATTTTGTCTCTCAAAATAGTGTTTTTTTTTTTTTTTATCAACGAATAAGCCAAAAACAGCCTATTCTACATAAAAACAGCCGCCACATTCCTGGTCACGCCATTTTGTAATCAGTGTTGTTGGGATTACTGCAAACAACTGATTACTGATTATACCATCCAAAAGATTACTTTATTTCAAAAGTAATCTGATTATTGATTTAAGCAGTTCACGTCTGTCCCACTTAGTTTTGCCACAGAACTGACGATGGACAACTCAAAATAATGTCCTGTCTGATCAAAAGTTTAAGACCAGTTGAAAAATGGCAAAAATTCACATTTTGCATTGTTGGATATTAAAGCAGTAACTTAATAAATCCTTTCCGTCGTCCCTCTGGGGGTAATACAAGTGTTAATGGGATGATTGGGGGGTCTTTCATCTCCCCCTGGTGCCTCTGGCCAGAAAACCACAATTGCAACTTTCCCTGCACTGGGTAGGAGGCGCAATACACACTAATGGAATCACGAAGAAAAAGCTAACAGGCTAACGGGCAAAGCTAACTGTGGGCTAGCACCACTTAAACAGTATTTACAGCCAAGTTTGAGTGCAAAAAATGATCTCCATTGTGTAATTGGATGAACAATATCCCTCTGTCCCTTTGTCTTTTCTGTCAGCGCAGTATTTACCAGGGTGACCAGGGATGTGGCAGCTGTTTTTATGTAGAATAGGCTGTTTTTGGCTAATTTGTTGATAAAAAAAAATCACTATTTTGAGAGACAAAATCTCAAATCCAAGACTCTCAGAGCGGCTTTTTCAGTGAGAGGGGGAGTTAATGCCGTTCTGCATCGTTGGAGGAGTGCAGTGTTTCTGTAAACAAGTAAAAAAAACAAAACATTGGAAATTCCATCCACGCCGCATGTCCTCGGGTTTTGGCTGTTTTTTCAGATATTTTTCGGCTGAGTGTGACCCTTATATACGGTGAGGCTGCGTTTCAGTTTCATGCAGCAAAAATCTGGAACAGTCTTCATGAGGATGTGAGACAGGCCTCAACTCTGACAATGTTCAAATCCAGGCTGAAAACAGCTCTTTTTACCCGAGCAGATGAAAACTGAAAGTGTTTTATCTGCACTCTCGCCTTTTACTGTCATTGATTAATTTTTATGTTGATGTTTTAATGATTGATTTGCCTTGTGTATGAACTGTGCTCTACAAATAAACTTGCCTTGCCTCTTTACTCCGTCCATTTTCTTCCGCTTTATCCGGGGCCGGGTCGCGGGGGCAGCAGTCTCAGCAGAGATGCCCAGACTTCCCGATCCACGCACACCTCCTCCAGCTGTTCTGGGGGGAACCCCGAGGCGAACACCAGGCCAGCTCGGAGACATAGTCCCACCAGCGTGTCCTGGGCCTTCCACGAGGCCTCCTCCCAATAGGACAGGCCTGGAGCACCTCCCGCGGGAGGCGACCAGGAGGCATCCGGAACAGATGCCCTAGCCACCTCAGCTGTAGTATTTACTCTCATGGACAATTGATGAGTAAAAAAACACAACATGCTACGACACCTGCAGTGGCGCTTATGGCCTCTAGGGGCATGAGTCACTTTGTTTTGTTTAGGACTGCATTACAAAAAGTGATCATTACATTACTATTACATTATTATATACTCATTTTGTTGAGTTGTCCCGTCATATGGTCACGTGTAGCTCGTGTATGAAGGGGATTATTTGGGACTATGGGGGACAATCGGACACAGCTCAGAACATTGAACTCATCATGACACAACCTTCTCTTTGAATTCATTCCATGGTTTTAATCAAAGCGCCTCCTTTCTCTCGTTCGCACAGTCGCACGGGCTTTTCAAATCATGGCAGGTTCGGGACGGCCATTTTGAACCCCTTTTGTCTCTGCCGGAGCCGGAGCGAGCGGAGAAGGTTGTTCGCGCTGTGAGCCGGAGCAGTTTCACATGAAAAGCCTTTTGTCGCCGCAGACTTTCTGAACATTTTGTGAAAGAATGGAGATGTCGTACGTCTTTTCCACGCGCGGGGGAAAGAGTTATTCTCGTCAGTCCCGGTTGGGTTTGTAATATTTCCGACCTTTTTCAGACCGGCAGGTTCGGAGCTTCCTCTCGCCGGGAAAAACGTCCTCGGAAATTTGTTTGTGCCCAAAGTCATCGGGGAGCGGAATAAATTACAGCCCCTGAATCTCGCTCAGTCTATGCCGTTTCTTTCTATTGGAAACAGAAATGAACTATTCACTTTTTGCACTGGCTGTTGGAGTTTTCTAATACAGATTTAGTGTGAGAATTAACGCGAGACACGGCAGGTGGAAACGGCTCTATAGCAGTGCTCAGTGTTGTTTTTTTGCTAGTTTTCTCCCTTTGCGATGCTTATTTTGTGACGTTTTGTCGAGTAGAGCTTCAGAGCTTTCTAGGAAATAACGACAACATCGTGGGGCTCGACTTTGACGGAGCGCCGCTGCTTTGGTTTGAGTTGTTGATACTAGGGCTGAAAGATATATCGTTATCGTATCGATATCGAGATATGAACATTCAAGATATTAAAATCGAAAAAGCAAGATATAAACGATATAGATCAATAAAACTGCACTCTTTTGTATGATTTTATTTTCCTAGTTTTCACCAACCCATAGTTATATCGTATCGTATCGATATCGGAACATCTGGTATGAATATCTAGATATGACATTTTGTCCATCGTTCAGCCCTAGTTGAAACATCCTTTAGCCGACAAGTGCCGCGCAAAAAGGCAGATTTATTCATACGCCTATTGTCGATCAGTTTATATGCGTTTGACCCAGGTTGCTATTGAAGGCCCAGACTGAAACCCCACGGCCCGCCACTGCCTGTGCATCACCAGCTCCCACAGACTCCAAACTTCTTGTACTTAACAATATTCTGAAGGTTTTTTCAGGAGGATCTTCTAATATCTAATTCCCAGCATGAATAATTGAGTTTTTTATACTGCATAAAACAGGGCTTTTTTTCTTCTTTTCTTTTTTTTTACAGATTTCTTCACTTATAAATATCTTCTTAATCTCTTAACCCCCACCTGAACCGAGCACGTTTTCTCCAGTGTGGCTTCGCTCTGAAATCTGAAATCCTCTTGAAAAGAGTGTCAAAATAGCGACAAAAATGGGAGGAAAAGAGGATGAAAATGCAAGAGAAGAGCAACAGAAAAGTGACAAAAACACAACAAAGAAGTGGGATTTTTTTTTTTTAAAGTGACAACGCGCGGGAAAAGATCCATTTAGATGAGTTTGTAGGTCTCGGCTTTCAAATGAGGCGTTCCACTGGCCTACAGGATGTGACCTTAAGCATCTGGGTAAAGCTGATCCATTATTTAGATTTAGTCGCTGAAAAGCATGAACAGATTTATACAGGGCTTTGGTTTACGCAGCTCTATAGTTTACAGTATGTCATATCACCTCGTAATCGCAGCGTTTGCCATTTCTGAACCGCGGTGATAAAAATAGCCCGTTTGCCGGGATTGCTGTTGATCTGATTTCCGGCGGTAAACACCGTGGAATGAGCTCGGGCCGTGCGGGCGGAGCAGGACGTCTTTAGGACCTGGTTCCGTCGTGTGTCGTTAAGGCGGCGCGGCGGCGAAGTGGGGCAGAGGCCCGGAGTCATTCATATCTGTCTGCACCTGCGAGTCCAGTGTGTGATGATTCAGCAGTGACTGAAACAACAACCGGGGCGAGTGTGGGAGCGGCGTGCGCGACGAGTGTGGCACCGCGCGGGGAAATACCACTGACCGCCGTAACCGAGCCCCTCCTTTTGGGCAAACGGCAGCTTCTGGCTCTCCCGGGGCAGTCTGTGCATGTTCAGTTCTACCTGGAGGTGGGCAAAGTGACAGTACAGATTAAGTCAGATGTTCCTCCAGTAGAAGTTAAAGCTGCTCTGTCAAATGTGTTAAGTACTGGATAACACGTCTGCAGCTTCAGAAAGACCAACCCTTTCCAGTCTGTTAGCGACTGTGCCTCACGATGACTGTGTCCCTGACTGTGTCCCTGACTGTTTCTGACTGTGTCCCTGACTGTGTCTCTGACTGTGTCCCTGACTGTGTTTCTGACTGTGTCTCTGACTGTGTCCCTGACTGTGTCCCTGACTGTGTCCCTGACTGTGTCTCTGACTGTGTCTCTGACTGTGTCCCTGACTGTGTCCCTGACTGTGTCTCTGACTGTGTCCCTGACTGTGTCCCTGACTGTGTCCCTGACTGTGTCTCTGACTGTGTCTCTGACTGTGTCTCTGACTGTGATATGACTGAAACGCGTCTCTACAGCAGAACTCTCTGCACCAGCGGCAGCTCCCGGTCACGGTAACGTTAAAGGGATACTCGGCAAGAGTCGGCAGCATAGACGAGGAACCTAAGAGATGCTTTTGCCAAAGTAAATTTTGTTCAGGCGACTTCATAGGCATTTGCCATTTATTCAGTGCTTTAGGTCAAACTAAGAGCTTTGTATGTTTTCACAGACTTGTTTGCAGGGGCGTAACATCAGGAAGTGCAGCCAGAGCAGCTGCACTGGGGCCCAGAGATACTTCAGCACCAAGAGGCCACTGCAGTGTTTTTTCCATGTCTTCATGATTCTAAGCAGCACGGTAGCACAGTGGTTAGCGCTCGTGCTTCAGAAGCTAGAAGGTCCCGGGTTCGATTCCCACCTGGACGGGGCGTTTCTGTGTGGAGTTTGCATGTTCTCCCCGTGGCTGCGTTTCCTCCGGGTACTCCAGTTTCCCCTACCACTAAAAACATGTACAATAGGCCAGGATGAATGAGATCCTGGGCTAAATTAGCCCAAGGCTAAATCTGGTGCGGCTTGTTTACATGCAGGAGTCCCCATGAGTATTCATTAACATGAACTGTCCCGACCAATAAACTACTTCACTTTTACTTTGCCGAAACCTCACTGCTTGTTTGATCGGCAATTTTGCGATTAATCAGGATTAAAATATTGCCAATAATTAATTTTAATAAAAATTTGGTAGATTGTGAGTTTGTTTATTTGCTCAAGACAGTGCATGTTAATGAACATACATGGGACTCATGCATGTAAACATGCCACGCCATGTGGCTTTTAGTCAAACAAGAACGTTGGTCTTTAATTGTCCGTGTCCATGTCGTGCTCTTTTTAAGATTCTTCTCATTAGTTTTCATTTCTTGGTAATCGTCAGGTGTGTTTTCATACGGAAAGGACCGAACATTTCTCCGATTTTTCATCCACCCGTGAAAACTTGCAGAGATACAGTAAGACCTGGTCCGGCTGAAGATAAGATAAGACTTGATTGATTTCACAGTGGAGAAATTCACTCGTTACAGCCGCTCTGGAAGCACAAGAGACGGGCAGAGAATAAACAAGGTAGATGCGCAAACCAGTTATCATGGCAGAATAAAGGCAAACGGAAAAGGAAAGTGTAGGCCATGGATTAGTCTATGATCATAATGATAAATGAGAGAAGTTTTCTATGGTTTTCATGGTGGTAACAAACATCAAGTGTTGAAACCAATTGTGCCAATATGAAGTCATTATGTTGAGATTCTTAACTGGATTTCTCTCTTAACATCTTATAAAACAAAAAGACCAAACTCACCCGTTGCGACATTTTGTCTGTTAGCGAGCCGGAGAAATAACTGCAACTACACGGCGCTCTCTCATCTCTCCCACCCGTGTTTGGTATCCACGTGTAGCACGAAAGGGGACCGAGACGACGCTGTAATCCGAATATGGTCATTTCCTTTCCGGGAGGCAGTCACAGCTAAAGACGGGAGGACTAAAACAGGCACAAAACTTTAGGTCCCATTTTGCAACAGCATCTCCACTTCAGAAGCTCCTACAGACTGAAGTTTTTTTTCAGAAGGACTTTTTAACATTGAATTCCTTCCACTTCCACGTCTAAATAGCTTATTAAAAAAACTGAAGTAAACGTTTCAAACTGTCAATTATTTCTTCCCTATTCACCTCTCGCCTTATAAAGCATTAAAGCACAACTAAGTGACTCGTGCCCCTAGAGGCCATAAGCGCCACTGCAGGTGTCGTAGCATGTTGCGTTTTTTTTACTCATTAATTGCCCGTGAGAGTAAATACTACGCTGACAGAAAAGACAAAGGGACAGAGGGATATTGTTCATCCAGTTACACAATGGAGATCTTTTTTTTCCCACTCAAACTTGGCTGTAAATACTGTAGAAGTGACGCTAGCCCGCAGTTAGCTTTGCCCGTTAGCCTGTTAGCTTCTTCTTCGTGATTCCATTTGTGTGGAATTGGGAAAGTTGCAATTGTGGTTTTCTGGCCAGGGACACCAGGGGGAGATGAAAGACCCCCCAGTCAAACCATTAACACTTGTATTACCCCCAGAGGGACTAGGATTTATTATGGGAAACAAGTTACTCAGTTCTGAAAATAATGACATTTGTCGACTAGTTTTTCAGCACAAGTTTTTCAAATACACAGACAAAAGAATCAAGGAAAATCCACAGTTACCATGGAGATCCGCCATCTTTGCAGCTGTTGCATACATTTTCCATAGATGAAAACATGAGGTAAAAACAGTATAAAAAGTGGAGAAGAAAAGCCATGGAACAACTCTGTTAGCTATTGAGCTAATACTGGTAAATACATCTAACCCACTGTGGCGTCCAAGTGTTTAAATGTGTTTTAATGACTCCAGTATTTTACCTTTTTAAAATCTCCATTAGTTTATGATTGGCGCTAATCCCATGATGCTTAGCTATAAGGTCTGAAACACACTGAAGTGCAGTTTTGGCTGGAATTCAATCAATCAATGAATGGTTTTGTATAGCCCAATATCACAACAGGAGTTGCCTCATAGGGCTGCACCGAACATTAAGGCAATAAAACAGAACAGTAAATAAGACAATGTAAAGTTCAGGTGAATCAAGTATCCAGGCAAACATAAAGTCCAAATAAGCGTCAGCAGTGGGTGGCGACGAGCAGCTCGGGTGTCCCCTGTCCTTAGACTCTCCAGCACGGCAAGGAAAAACTCAAAAACCCAGTGGGAGAAACGAGAAACCTTGAGGAGAACCACAGAAGGAGAGATCCACTCCCATGGACGGACAGGCTATAGAGACCCAGGGCCGAGGAGTCCCTCAGCAGACGGGCCAAGATCACAGACCGTCCAGTCCTTGTTGTCAAACCAGTAGGCAGGGTTCCTCCGTTCAGCCGGGTTCCTCCGTTCGATCTAGACAGGAGACACCATGTGAATAGTAATGAACAGACTACAGATAAAATAAATATTGTATCATAATAAGGCAAAGTTTGCAGTAAGAAGAAGAAGAGGATAGCGCTCAGTGTACCGTACTTCCCACAGCAGTGTTTCTTCTAAAGCAGCTTTACTTCAGGCTGTGGGTCAGAGCTTTCCCTAACTGACCTGATCATGAGCTAATTCGAAGAGGTACGTTTTGAGCCTAGTCTTAAATGTAGGGACTGTGTCTGTTTCTTTAACGTGAGCTGGGAGTTTATTCCATAAAACCGGAGCTTGGAGCTAAAGGCTCTTCCTCCTACAGTGATTTTGGAGACCCGAGGAATCACTAGTAGCCCTGAGTTTTGAGAGCGGAGTGCTCTGGTTGGCCGATATGGAACGATAACGTCTTGGAGATAGAGCGGAGCCAAACCCTTTATGGCTTTAAATGTGAGGAGCAGGATTTTAAATGTGATTCTAAACTCAACAGGAAGCCAATGGAGAGACTTTAGCACAGGCTGAAATTGCACACGACAGTTTGCCCAAAGGTTGCTTGTTATATCCAATTATCTTTTACGTATTAAAATCCCCCCCTCGTTTCTCTGTTTGATGGAGCGTGCTAGCTTAAGAACTGAAATGTGCTGTGATCGGGTGTTGTTAAAATGACATAAAGATTAATTAAATCTGACTGTATAAGCCCAGCCCCCGTTTAATTTAGTCCCGGCTTGGCTTTAGTCCAGTATTTATCTCCTCTTTGACATCATTTACTCCCCGCTGCCCCCACTCATCCGTCTCCCTGTCAGCGGCGTGCAACGTCTCACTCCCCGAGGCTCCATCACTCACGTCCTCCAGCGTTTACACCCGTTTTAGACTGGGTTTATTCCTCCTCCAGTCCTTGTTCAGGCCTCGGTTTATCCCCTGCTTTTGTGTCGGCCCATCGCTCATGTCGTCCCCGCGGCGCCGGAATAAGGAACGATCCGGGAGCCGATCGAACCCGCTTCAGCGCAGCGATGTTGTGACTGCTTCATAGCTCGGCGACTCCACCGGGACGCGGCGCGATGAGCACGCCTCCAGGGCCGTGTGTGCGTGTGTGTGTGTGTGTGTGTGTGTGTGTGTGTGTGTGTGTGTGTGGGGACAGGGACAGGGACAGTAGAGCCCGGATTATTCAGTCTAAACAATGTTAGAACAATATTTCATCTTCACCCCTTACCTGAATCTAAATGCTGACCGCCTCTAGGCCAGTGTAACGCCTCATTTGAAAGCTAAGACCAAGAAAACTGACTTTGTCGCGTTGTCGTCGCTTTGTTGTCACATTTGTGAAGCGTTTGTCATGTTTTTCTGTCGTTTTTTGTTGCTTTTTTTTCCATATTTTGATATGACAGGGTTTGCATAACGGACGTCCATCAACAACAACAACGCCTCGGTCATGTTTTGATCCTAAAGAGGTCCCACTCTGCTGACTTCAATCGTTTTTGGGAGGATACAACACTGGAGGACACCGGATTTGACAAATACACTCGCCCAAAACTGGCTTCACAGACCGACGGCCAAACACACGCGTCCCGACATCGGTCAGAACCTGCCTGACCAGGACAGACTGGAGACGATCCTGTTGGTGTGAAAGAGCCTTTAGACCAGGGGTGGCCAAAGTTAAGTTGGCCCGCCAGAGAGTGACCTACTTTTGCGCCGCATACTAACTCTGTCCCATTCATTCTCAATGGTAATTATGGATGCAGTACACTATTTTGGCCACCAGCGTCAAATTGGGGGCGCTGTTTCACTCCTTTCGCAAAGTTAAGGGAACACTGTTGTGGGGTCTTGGTGTTTAGACAGAGCGTCGTAGCATCAACTTTCCCAGTTTTCCAACTTTTATTGCAAAGGCCGTTGACGTCAACAAAGGTACGTGTTAAAAAGAATTGAGGCTGAACTGAGACTTTCAAAATGATCTCGTATGGCATTTACTTTGAGTTAACGAAAGTCACTGTAGGTGCTGTAGATACAGGTGTTGTTTTTGTTGTTTACATTTTGTACTATATTGCTGCAATTCTACGAAAATGATGCGTTTGCCGCAGTTAACATCTGTTTTAATGTAGCATGTTCTTTGCATAGATAGTCTATACATTTGCATATGATTCTATCACAAACTAAAATAAAGTAACTATTATTATTTGCAGTTTATATGTGTTTCACGCTTGACATCGCCCGTGTTTGGCCTTAATTTTGGCCCTCGGAGACAAAAAGTTTGGGCCCCCCTGCTTTAGACTGTTATTGTTCACACCACATGTGTGACCATACGCACCGTGATTTCAAGAACCTCGCAGGGCAGGACAAGACTACACTAAGATCTGATGAGAGAGCTCACGACTCCATTGCAAGAAGCTGAACACACACTTTGCTTCTAAAAATAGAATCCTCGTCGTCCTCGTTTGAGGCGGAGGGAGCCGAGTCCGGTGCACGTTTTTTTTACCTGCGCCTCTGCTCCAGCGCCGACGTCTATTGTGATAAATGACTTTGGGCCCTGGACGCTGCACGGTGTAATCCAGCCTGACCCCGTTAGCCCGGACCGAACGCTGAACCATACAGATCTGTGACAGTGCTGGAGCTGCGAGTCACAAATACATTTCATACTTTCCGGGCCGAGGAACTGGGGATATTATGAGTTACGCTTGAACTGTATGATCCATCCACATTGTAGGAGATAAAAGGGCCCGGGCTTAAACTGCTGCCCTTTGAATTTGAATCCCACGCTTGATCTTTTTCCGTGTGGTGTGTCTGGACTCGACACGCGCGAAAAAAAAAAGAAAAACAAGTCATTTCTTAAGCCCGTGCACTGGGGTTAATGGAACGTGACCCGAGACCACTCCAGTCTGAGTCTTTTCTGTGGCGGATAATGGGGGAACTGTCCGTGGTGCTGTTTGGAGACGCCGGACCCAGAGACCCCCATTTATTTATGCATGAATCATGGACGGTTTTTAAAAAGTGCAAGGCAGTGCAAATTTAAGATGTCAAAGAAAGTTTTATCATCTGACTCTGCCAAACCGGTTCCACACAGAGAAGTCCCGACACTTGAAGGCTTCAGCACAAGCAGACGAGTGTTTTAAGGGTTATTTCCACTGATCAACAATCTGATTTTGAGTTCTTCCTTGCCTCTTTACTGCAGAGATGGCCCACTGTGTCGTAGTCTGTAGGTTTGCAGACCTGGTTTGCGGGGTGGGGGCGTCGCCGTGCTCTCTCTCACAATAATCAAATCAAATCAAATCAAACTTTATTTATAAAGCGCTTTTCATACAAAATGTAACACAAAGTGCTTTACAGTGCTTAAAAATCATTAAAATCGTCCCCACCAGTAAATATACATAAAAACTACAACCCCACCACCCCACCCGCACACACAGACACACAGGCACACATACGTACAGACAGCCAGCAGTTAAAAAGTCTTAAATAAAAATGGACATAGAGTTGAGTACGTAAGGCTGAGTACAGATGGACCGAAAGAGGAAACATCATCCAAGGAGCCGTCTGCACCAGGAGCAGCCCATCGGCCACAGCCACAGAGCGCCAACTCAGGGGGCCCGGAGTAGGTGTAGGAGAGACGTCCTACCTCCATCCAGGCACCCCCAGGAGAGCGCCCGCACGGCCACAGCCAACCAGCACTCCTGGGGCAGAGGGCTCCCTCAGAGGAACCACTAGGAGAACATAAAAAATAAATAAATAAATAAAATAACTAAAAAATAGATAAATAAATACAATAAAAATTATAAATATATATATATATATACACACACATAAAAAAATTAATTAATATTTAATAAGAGATACATTAAAAAACAGCTAAAACTGTGCGTGAAATAGCACAGGATAAAAAGAGGGAAACTAAAGAAATAATAGAACTAAAACCGGTAAATAAGGTTAATATAAGTAAATATTAGTTAAAAGCTAAACTAAAAAGGTGGGTCTTGAGCCTGCTCTTAAAAACATGAACGTTCTCTGCGGTCCTGAGCTCCTCCTCAGGTCGTTCCAGAGGCGAGAGCCATAATATTGGAAAGACGCCTCGCCGTGAGTCTTAACAGAGGCGGTTATCTTTAACCCAGGACTTGGATCAATTTTGGGACGATTTGGGCGAGATTCGGGATCCTGGAGAAAAGCCAAGTATCACAAGACCAATACTTGTGTGGTCATACACGGGTATTGGTCAACCAACTTGTGTAGCAGGCAGGTGGTCCACAGAGCTAGGATTATTTTCAGATCTTCTGATCATTCTGAATGCCCTCTGGATGTTGATCTGGCCCATTCAAACTCATTTGTTCCAGTTGCCATTAGGCTCCTAAACCCAGGAGGAAGTAGTGATCTTAGACTACAGTGTAAATCCAGATATGCCGCATTTAAGTGGGACGTACGTAGGGTGGGGGGGTTTGTGGACACGTAGAACATGTGTTTTTGTTTTTGTGTTGGCGATATCCGGCCGGCTTTACATCCCTTTCTCTCGGGACACGGACATTGTGAAATTCACAATGGGATGAATGAAGTTTTTAGTTTGACCAGTGAGAGCCTCTAATGCTTAGTTTAGTTTATTTGTTTATTTGAGCGGTCAGTCTCCTCTAAAGGGGTGGGCCGAAGCAAAAGGCTTATAAGCTCCACCCCCAGAATAAAAACAATAACATTTTCATTTAACAATCAAAGCACAAAACACAACAGCCGTTTCATTTCTGGTACAATGTCTAGTACAGAGCGAGTAACAAATGATCATTAATATATTTCTTGCAAATTGTTACCAAGGCCAAACATTAGTACATTACTAACATCACTAGTGTAACCGGGAGTCACTATTTTAATGTTATAAAGGCACGTTACTATGCAGCAGTTTATATTATACTTCGTGATCCTGCTACTTCCCAGCTGTCATTACCGTCCTCAGTATAATATCAATTTGTACAATTTCCTCTTTTTTTCCCCTTTTTTTCATGTATAATGTATGAAAGCCCTACATACTACTTCCCAGTTGTCATTACCACCCTCAATATAATTTTAATTTGAGTTTAATTTATTATTATTATTATTATTTATTTGAATAATGCTTAAGGCTGTGCGATGTAAACGAGGGAGTGAATGTGAGGCTTCCATCAGAGACCACTGTCAGTGCTGCTGTAATAAGCCACGCCTCAGTCGACCTCTTCTCCTTTTATAAACGCCCTCTGGCCAGTGGCTCAGGCACAGACTGAAACGGCAGCGCTAATGGAAGATGACCATCCCGTTTGGAGCAGCGCTGTCCTTGCACCAGACCCAAGATCTGTCTGGCCCCAAGTGTTTTTCAACGGACTGTTGTGCTGCGTCATGTATCTCATTACCGAGGTTGTCTGCCTTGCTGCTGTTTTGTTGCCGATATGAGCCCTGACCGATCGCTATGTTCTTGTTTAGTTGGGGATTTGTTTGTTTTTATTCTTTAAAGCAGAGGTTGTTAACTTAATTTCCCCTTCTGAATCTGTCATGCTCCCTGAACCACTCTTTCACCGATGCATCCTGGCCATGTCATCTTGTGAAATGCCCGAGCCATCAGGGGAGAAGGAAAAGGAAAAACCTGGTCATTCAGGATGTTCAGGACTTCAGCTGATCTCCTCCTTTGCTGAACTAGACCTGACCACCTGCAGCTCCAGATCAGAACAGCTGAATCCAGGGGGTCAGGCAGTGGACCTTTCGCACCTTTGAACACTCACCATTGCTTTTTTTTTTTTACCTTTATTGAAACAGCTGTGCAGCAGAGTGGGAGGAAATGAAAATGTACTTGTACTGCAACAAAGTGTGTTTAAATATGAAAAACAAGAGCAAACACAGACACAAAGCAATAAAAGCTCAGCTCCAATCATTTTTACGCTGCCCGTCTAGACGGCTATAATCTACTTTTTCACTCCGACATTTTAATCAAATCTACTTCCTCTTTACTGTATGGGATTTCTGTTTTTAGATAATAAAAGTTGCCGACCTCTGACATCACCTTTAGTGCCGGACGCGGGCGTTTTCGCCGCGGGTTTAGTCCCGTGAGATTATAGAATTTCATCAGTGAATGGAGATTACGCTCACGTCCACGGCCTTTATCATGAGCGGGATTACATATTAGGAGATTATGTTTACGGTGCGTTCGTACAGTATCCAGAGCCTTAACGGAAGGGAGGTCCGGCATATTAAAATGACGTACAGATTGGGAACGTAAACTGGGTCATGAGTTCTTGTGTTGTTGTTCTGCTGTTTTACGTCTAAGGCAAACGCTGCGGGTCACTCGGATGTTTTTAAGTTTAGAGAATGAAAACACAGCGGCTTTATTCACACAGTTTAGAGTACGGCCCGACTGAAATGGATTTTTGGGCTTCGATACCGATGTGAAGGGGAGATTATAGGCCGATATTTTAAGTAATTTCATTTGATGTGTTTTTTTTTAAATCTCACAAATAGCCTATAGGTGTACACACGTTTCTCTGGGAGGACTCATTTTAAAGCTCTGACTGAGCTCTTTCCAATGCAAAAAGTCGCCATCACCATCGGTACCGGAGATACTGTATTGGACTTTTTTATCGACCGATATCAGCTGATGATGTAAAAAAAAAAAGAAGTTAAAATACGGCCAATATACAGTATTTGTCGGGCCCTAGTTTAGAGAACGCTTCTTCTTCTACTATTGCTAAAGCGCGCTAATTTGCATTTCCTGGACTTTGTGGCGTCAAAGATGAAACGCAAAACCACCATTTTATAACCCATACTTGATCTCTGGACACGGTCTGAGGAGCTGAATAACAAAACTTTAAAGTGGTGCAAAAAGCAGGTGAGATTTGTGTCGTTGGCCACCACCAGTGACGGACTGGCCGTTGGGCAATGTGGGCAAATGCCACTGCGGCCGCCTGGTCTCATCACTTGTTGTGGCCGCATCACAAACAAATAAATAGGCTAAATAAAGCGAGGAAGCGGCCGCCTATTGGCGCAATGGCTGCAAGCGGCAGCACCACCAGCGGCTCGCTCGCCGCTCATCACAACTTGTGGTGCACAACCATATAAAAAGGCTAAATAAATAAATAAAGCGGAGATGCGATCCTTTTGGCGGATTGGCCGCCCGCAACCGCAAAATTGCCAGGGCCTCTTTTTGGTGCCAGTCCGCCACTGGCCACCACACAAACTCAACTGTACTGTATCAGATTTGCACCACTGAAAACATAAATAGTTTCTAATGATACATTTGGTGCAACACGCTCTAAAATGGCAAGAGCTCCTTTTATTGCGCATCCGTCAAAATCTGTCCTAACTTGTAGAGCTTAAATTCATGAGTATGTAGAAAATGAATGCTCACTCCAGCCACTAGGGGGCAGCCACATTTAAAAAAGGAAAGAATTACACACGTGTCCAGCGGAGGGCACTGATAAATAATCAGGATAAAAAAAATAAAAATAAACATTATAGCCACATGGTAAAATGTCGGTCAACTACAATAGCAGCTTTTGACCACCAGAGAGTGAATGAATAATGACATCATGTAGCACTTTGAGAACCTTGTAACACAGGATTGTAAAGTGCAATCACAGCTCATTATTATTATTATTACAAATGCTTTGATGAATGTTTCTCAATAGTATTTTCCAGTTTACATTATTTGTGGCCCATGACCCAAACGACTTCGACACCCCTGTTTCAGGCTCAGGCTCACGGTGTGTTCTCCATGGCGCCATCAACTTGTTAAAAGTTTCCCTGTTCTGTCATGTGTTATTCCCACTACTGCCGGCAGGGGGCGCTCCAGGCCATGTGAACAGTCTTCCACTTCTTTCTGTCGTTTCCCAACACAAACATCAGTTAATATCAAAGCTGAGAGAGTTTGTTCGCCTCGGTGACGCACTTTAACCTTACTTTATCCTCGAACGACTTGGCCGTGACTTGTTTGTGTCATTTCCCGCGGTGGGACAGGCGGTGCTCGTTTGTGATGGATGCGGCTCTTAATTAAAATAATTTATCAAAGTGAAGCCATCTGGAGCCACTGATCATCTCGGAGCCGGAGGAGACGCCGACCTCCACCACCGAGAACACGAACGCCATTAAACAAAGTCACAGAGGTTGGACATGAACACGCTCAAAGTGTACAGTGCAACATGGCGTCCCGCTCCCAGCGAAGTGACAAGCATGTTTTTATTCAGTATGTCTTCCTCTAAAAGCATCTGTAATTAAATAAATCCTGTACTGTATTTATTGGGTGAACTATAACTAATTTGACCATAGTATTAGCAAACCTCGAGTAACTTTAAGATGTAGTTTTGGAGACTTTTTGACCGCAATATCCTATTACTAGTTATTCAGCATGTAGAGGCAAGGCAAGTTTATTTGTAGAGCACAATTCATACACAAGGCAATTCAAAGGGCTTCACAGTTGCATAAAATTACAAGAAAACAGATCAAATCAATCATTAAAACATCAACATAAAAATTGATCAATGACAGTAAAAGGCAAGAGTGCAGATAAAATACTCTCAGTTTTCATCTGCTCGGGTAAAAAGAGCCGTTTTCAGCCTGGATTTGAACATTGTCAGAGTTGAGGCCTGTCTCACATCCTCATGAAGACTGTTCCAGATTTTAGCTTTAGCCTCAGCGTGTTTAGTCCTGACTCTGGGAACCACCAGGAGACCCCTCCCTGAAGTTCTCAGGGCCCGAGATGGTTCATACGGCTCTAACATGTCAGAGATGGACTTTGGTGCTAAACCATGAAAAGACTTGTACACAAGCAGAGCTGTTTTAAATTCTATTCTCTGAGTGACAGGAAGCCAGTGCAGGGACCGGAGCACTGGACTAATATGGTGGTATTTCCTGGTTCTGGTCAGGACTCGAGCAGCAGCGTTCTGGATGTTCTGCAGCTCTAACAGCTCGTTTAGAAAGGCCAGTGAGCAGCCGTTACAGTCGTCTAACCTGCTGGAGACAAACGCATGGATGAGTGTCTCCAAGTCTGGTTTTGACACTATTCCTCTGATCTTAATGTTTTTCAGATGGTAAAAAGCTGATGATGTCATTGCTTTGATGTGGCTGTTTGAGTTCAGGTCTGAGTCCATGATTACTCCTAGATTTCTAACCTGATGTTTTGGTTTTAGAGAGAGAGACTCGAGGTGACTTTATAGACTAAACCAGCGACTATGTGACGCAGATAAATACAAATTGAACCGTCAACATTGCTAATTGTGTGGCTAATCAATGAAGAACCTTGCCCCCTTGCCACTCGATCCGCTGCTGTTGCCGTGATGGAGTGCTATGTGCCTTGCTGTTGCTATGACATCACATGCGTAATCTTTATTGATCCACGAGGGAGTGGCTCAATAAAACAGTTTAAACTAGGTCACAATCACGGTGAACGTCACTAGAATCATAAACCAGGGACTAAACCACTCCGGGCTAAATCAGGGCTGAACCAAGTTTAAAGCAAATACCAAACTAGGGAATCAACCCCATGATGAACATGTGCTCTTAGGGGAAAAAAGGCCACAACTGAACTTGAGTTGCTTTAAGCTACACAAGTTTGACTATATTTAAACATGCCATTCGAGTTATATATCCTTGAAAATGTAATAACAGTGTGGGGTTATAGTTTAGTTGTATACCTTGATATCTTGATAGTCCGTCATAAAAATACTTCTAGTTTCAGCTGTCCCCAGAGTCTTCCATTGTTGTAAAAGTTTTCTAAAGTGGTTACAGGACACATATTTTTCAAAACCTTTAGAATGGAGGGTGGTAAATTGTAAATATGTAGTGATAAAAATATGATTGTGTAGACCATGACTTACAGATTCGAATCAAAATGGGAGATGCCAAGCAGTTCATGTGGTTGACTAATCTTAACTTGGTTCTCTTGCACTGCTTATGAGTAAAGGTCAAGGTTTAGTGAATCATTGGCCAGATCATACCGTCGTAAAAGTGTATCAAAAGCCAGAAACGGGAAAGCGGTGACTGATTGCTTCGTGCCTCTCCGAGAGATACAGCGAAGACTCTTCGGCTTGATTTATTTATTTATGTTTTAACAAAACCTGGTGAGTAGAAACCATTGAGAACATAAACATTTTCTCACTCTTCTTAGTGATTCATTTTCAGAAATGCCTTGCTCGTACAAAGATCTGAATCATTGTTTGCTTTCTCATTAGCTCTTGTGGAGAAATGGCCACTGCCATGTGTGCTCTGTCTGAGGAGCAGTTTCAGTGCAGCATCTGCCTGGACGTCTTCACTGACCCGGTGAGCACTCCCTGTGGACACAACTTCTGCAAGAAATGCCTCAACCAACACTGGGCTAATGCTGTGTACAACTGCCCCTGCTGTAAACGGGCTTTTACCCGCAGACCTGAGCTCAAGGTCAACATCTTCATCTCAGAGATGGCTCAGCAGTTCAGAAGCAGAGCCAGAACCTCAGAGCAGAGAGCTCGAGCTGCAGGTCCTGGAGAAGTGGGCTGTGACCTGTGTCCTGAGCCCAGGCTGAAGGCTCTGAAGTCCTGCCTGGTCTGTCTGTCCTCGTACTGTGAGCTGCACCTCCAGCCTCATCTGAGCGTGCCTGGACTGAAGAGACACCAGCTGATGGAGCCTATGAAGGACCTGTCTGAGCGAGTGTGTGAGGAGCACGACAAACCTCTGGAGCTCTACTGTCTTTTAGACCAGAGGTGCGTCTGTGTGCTCTGTACGTACTGCACACACAAGGGCCACGAGGTCCTTCCTCTGAGCCAAGCGTCTGAACAGCACAAGACACAGCTAGAGAAAACTGTTGCTGACCTCCAGGACACGATTAAGACCAAGGAAGTGAAGATTCAACAGCTTCATCAGTCTGTACGGATGAATAACGCTGAAGCTGACGAAGAAATCGCCAATGGTTTGCGAGTCCTCGAGGCTCTTAAAGAGTCTGTGGAGCAGTGTCTGGACAAACTAATCCAGGACATCACCAAAAACAAGAAATCTACAGAGAACCAGGCCACAGGAATGATTACAGAGATAGAGCAGGAGATCTCTGAGCTCAAGAGCAGGTGCTCTGAGGTAGAAGAGCTTTCTCAGTCTAAGGATCATTTCCACATCTCACAGAACATCTCACAGATCAACTCTGCTCGACAATACAAAGACTGGACTCAAGTTAATGTCCATCAACCAACTTACAGCGGCACCGTGCTGAGGGCTGTGTCCGAGCTGCAGCAGGAGCTAATCAGACAGACCCAGAGTCTGGTGGAGGAAGATCTGAGGAGGACTAGGCTTCACAGAAAATATGTTAAACTAGACAGAAACTCAGCACATCCCCAGCTGACTGTGTCTGGTGATGGCACTGAGGTAAAGCACACGTCTGTGAGCAGCAGTGTCCCAGACACACCTGACAGGTTTAACAAAGGTCTGTATGTTTTAGGAACTGAAGGTTTCTGTGAGACATTTTATTTTGAGTCTAAGGTGAGAGGAAAGTCTGAGTGGACAGTGGGAGTGGCCAAAGAGACGGTGAACAGGAAAGGAGAGATCAGTCTGAAAACTGAAAATGGATTCTGGGCCCTGAGTTTCAGAAATAACAGATACTATGCTTCTGCAGATCCTGAGGTCTGTCTCCTGGGGAAGGGCAAATCTGAGAAAGTTGGCGTGTTTGTGAATTATGAAGACGGCATTGTTTCTTTTTATAACGTCAAGGATCAAGATCTGATTTACTCTTTTGCTAACTGCTGTTTCAAAGAGAAACTCGCCCCTTTCGTTAACCCTGGTACACACAGCACTGACAATTATGCTCCTCTGGTTATGGATAAACTTGAATTTATCTTTCCATCCATCCATCCATTTCCTTCCGCTTTATCCGGAGCCGGGTCGCGGGGGCAGTAGTCTCAGCAGAGATGCCCAGACTTCCCGATCCACGCACACCTCCTCCAGCTGTTCTGGGGGGACCCCGAGACGACACCAGGCCAGCTCGGAGACATAGTCCCACCAGCGTGTCCTGGGCCTTCCACGAGGCCTCCTCCCAGTGGGACATGCCTGGAACACCTCCCGAGGGAGGCGACCAGGAGGCATCCGGAACAGATGCCCTAGCCACCTCAGCTGGCTCCTTTCGACGTGGAGGAGTAGCGGCTCGAGTCCGAGCTCCTCCCGGGTAACTGAGCTCCTCACCCGATCTCGGAGGGTGCGCCCAGCCACCCTGCGGAGGAAACTCATTTCGGCCGCTTGTATTCGCGATCTTGTCCTTTCGGTCATTACCCAGATCTCATGACCATAGGTGAGGGTGGGAACGTAGATCGATCGGTAAATCGAGAGCTTTGCCTCAGACTCAGCTCCCTCTTCACCACAACGGTCCGATACAGCGACCGCATCACTGCTGACGCCGCACCGATCCGTCTATCGATCTCACGCTCCATCCGTCCCTCACTCGTGAACATGACCCCGAGATACCCCGAGACCTGAAGCGGGGAAGCCACCTTTTTCCGGTGGAGAACCATTGCCTCAGATTTGGAGGTGCTGATCCTCATCCCGGCCACTTCACACTCGGCTGCAAACCGCCCCAGTGCGCGCTGGAGGTCCTGGTTTGATGGAGCCAACAGAACAACATCGTCTGCAAATAGCAGAGATGATATTCTGAGGTTCCCAAACCGGACACCCTCCGGCCCCTGGCTGCGCCTAGAAATTCTGTCCATATAGGTAATGAACAGAACCGGTGACAAAGGGCAGCCCTGCCGGAGACCAACACTCACCGGGAACAGGTCTGACTTACTGCCGGCAATGCGAACCAAGCTCCTGCTGCGGTCATACAGGGAACGGACAGCCCTTAGTAGAGGGCCCCGGACCCCATACTCCCGGAGCACCCCCCACAGGGCACCACGAGGGACACGGTCGAACGCTTTCTCCAGATCCACAAAACACATGTGGACTGGTTGGGCGAACTCCCACAGACCCTCGAGCACCCGATGAAGGGTATAGAGCTGGTCCAGTGTTCCACGACCAGGACGAAAACCGCATTGTTCCTCCTGGATCCGAGGTTCGACTATTGGCCGGATCCTCCTCTCCAGCACCCTGGAGTAGACCTTACCAGGGAGGCTGAGGAGTGTGATCCCTCTGTAATTGGAGCACACCCTCCGATCCCCCTTCTTGAAGAGAGGGACCACCACCCCGGTCTGCCAATCCAGAGGCACTGTCCCCAACCGCCACGCCATGTTGCAGAGGCGTGTCAGCCAAGACAGCCCTACAACATCCAGAGACTTAAGGTACTCAGGACGGATCTCATCCACCCCCGGGGCCTTGCCACCGAGGAGCTTTCTAACCACCTCGGTGACTTCAGCCTGGGTGATGGACGAGCCCCCCTCCGAGTCCCCAGCCTCTGCTTCCTCATTGGAAGACGTAACGGTGGGATTGAGGAGATCCTCGAAGTACTCCTTCCACCGCCCGACCACATCCCCAGACGAGGTCAGCAACCCCCCACCCGCACTGTAAACAGTGTTGGTGAAGCACTGCTTCCCCCTCCTGAGGCGCCGGATGGTTTGCCAGAATCTCTTCGAGGCCGACCGATAGTCCTCCTCCATGGCTTCTTGAATTTATTCCGTTAAATTCCGTTAAATTTATTTAAGAAGTCTTCTTCTTAAATAAACACAACGCTCTTGGTTTTCTCAAGTTAATTGCTAAATTGAGCTCCAGAAACACCTGAATCCAACCGTAATAATCATGTATGTAGTGACTGAGTGGGTGGGGATGGGTGGAGGCTGGTTTACACACATTCTGGTGCCCAGGACAAAAAAGCTGCAAAGTGACAAACAGCAGAAACCAGCAAACACACTCTTTTCCAGGACAGGTCACAATACTTAAACAGATTTATTCACTTTGTTGGCATTGAGCTAAATTATTACAGATTATTGATTACGGTTAAAGAAAATCTAGTAGGGGAGAGTGGGGTAAGATGAACCACCCTTATATTTTGAAAATAATTATTTTTTTTCTTGAAATGTGAGATTATAGAGTTTAATCTTTACATGATTTGAATTTGACAGACACAAAATTTGAAACTTTGGCTGTAAAATAACCTTAAAAGTTTTGTTTTGCTGTTCAGAGTAAGTTTTTGGCCTGATCCCAAAAACAAACATCAAAAACATTCAGGTAAATTGTTTTTCCTGATGTTGGTTGGTCATTAAATTAGGTGTAAAAGCAGATTAATAATTTAGGATGTTTTCTTTTTAAATAAACACAACTCTCTTGGTTTTCTCAAAGAAGAAATAATGGGAAAAACGTTGGGGTGAATTGAGCCGCTTCTGCTCCATGAGAAACAATGAATGACAAATTACAGAAAATATTAATGTACAATTCTATAGTTTTTGCTTTGTTTATTGGTGGTTCTGGGTCTTGTAGAGACAAGAAAATTAAAATTAGATATTACATTAAATAATGTAGGATTTCTTTTGAGACAAAATGTCATAATCTGCAGTAGGAGCATATGAAATGTAAATGTTTGTAAAATGTAATTCAAATAAATACAATTGTCATTAAAGGGGCAGAATGACTGTCGATATAAAGCAGTTTCTTGGAACAATTAGTATTTACATTGTGAATTTATTTTTTAGCATGAGTTTTCTGTAACCTTAACATAAACCATGTATTTACCTAAATACACCGACATCATTCTGTATGGTCAGACTATATGGATTTAAAGTACACTAGATATTTTTTAAGACATTTTATATTTTATCCATCCGTTTTCTTGCACCTTTCGAGGCTTTTGTCTTGAGGGTTTTCTGCACAACAGTCAGGTCCGCAGTCTGAACCCATGATGGTGAATTCTGCTGAACCACTGAGAGACCATTTAAAGTCTCCGGGACCTTTTGCAGGTGTTTTGGATTCATTAGCTGTTTAAAGGAGACACTTTGAGCTACACTATAGTCCCTTTATACAATATTATAATCTAAAGAGATTTTGAATTTGGGTTTTTTACAAGCTGTGAGCCAAAATCATCAACATTAAAACAAAGGCTTGACATGTCACTTTGCGTGTCATGAGTCTATATCATAGAATACTACTTTTTCACGATATTTGAATTTTTCGGGTTTCACCTGTATTCATGTTTAGTCACATTTCAACACGTGTAGAAGCATCACACGCAGGAATATAGACGAGACATTTTGAAAAAATATGGCCAAAAATATCAGTGGTGCACAGAGTTGCCAGACGTATGATAACTATCGTATTTGTACGATAAATTTAACCCCTGTACGATGTACGATCAATAATTCAAAAAAGCCCTACATGTAGGATAATTTGAGAGAGCCAGATAAAGTCTGGTTAAATGCACCGTCCCCTCTCAGCAGCACTTTGCTTTCGCTCTGATCTGGAGTCAGACTTAGCCTCCGTATTCACGTAGGTGTAATATCTGCTGCCAGAAGGAGAGACTGTCCCTGGATCAGTTTTACAATAGCTTTAGCAAACTTGTACAAGAACGTCTGCATCAGAAGTGCCTGCAGAAGTGAATGACTCCGACGCGGAGGTGGAGTTCATCTCCTAGGTGAGTCCTGTGCTCTCATGTCATGCGTGTGCGTAATAGGGCTGGGCGATATATCGATATTTAAGATATATCGATATATTTTAAAAAGAGATATGGAATTAGACCATATCGTATATATCGATATAGTCCACATTTGCGCTGTAATACTTGCTTCAGGCAACCCGCTGAGCGGAGCTCTGCACTGCTCCCAGCGCCCCGGCCCCGCCCCTCGTCGAGGGGAGAGGGGGAGAGGGGGAGAGGGGGGGGCAGCCGGCACTTTTCAACAAACATGAAGAAAGCAACAATGTCTGTGAAGCGTGCGGAGGAGAGCCCCTTGGTTGGTAAAACAAAACCAGTGGCTCAATCATTTGGAGATGGTTTGGATAGAAGTGAATGTAGCGGCGAGATATGGTGGCGACGTGCGCTGCGCCATGTGCTTTTGTTTACTTCTCAGTCTAATTAAGGTTTGCGGTAGATCGTGGATGTACTGTGAACATATCAGCGTTTGTAATGCTGCCACCGCGATGGACTATCGCTTTTTCCCCGTTAGCATTGCGTTAGCCGCAACGCTAATCACTCCAGTCCCTCGCTGAGCTCTGATGATGAGCAGAGATGGTGAGCCTGTGCTGCTTGTAAAGAGTAAAGAGTCGTTTGTGGCTCAGTTTAGGAGCTTATGTTTGGGAATGCTTTGGATAAAGATAAGAACTTATCTCAAAACCACTAAAACACAGTTAAATCAAGAGCAAATATCAAGAAATTATTTGGGCTATTTATTTATTATATTTCATGATTATTAAGGACTAAAAAGTAAGTAATACTTTAAATCATATTTCATTGTCTCAGTTTAGGCTTTAGTTTAGTTATATGCAACATAAAGTTATTAACAGCAAATGGGGTAGATAAATAAAAATTGCAATATTAAATATTAAAACACTCCTATTTGACTTGACTTAACATTTCATTTCACAGCTCTCACTTTGTGGAAAAAATATCGGGATATATATCGTATATCGATATTCAACCTAAATATATCGGGATATGACTTTTGGTCCATATCGCCCAGCCCTAGTGCGTAATGTAATACATGGGACAGTGCGTGAGCCTGTGTTGTAGTTTGGGGTGGTGATATGAGCCACATTTTGCGCAGGTGCTATTGACATATTTACAGTGTACGATAGTTTGTGCTGAAATACGATCGTTTTGGAAGCTTGGTACAATATATTGGTTTTGAGAATCTGGCAACCCTGGTGGTGCATATTGGCTTCAGAAAAAACCATGTTGGTCAACCTTTAATAGACATGTCTATATATTTTCTATGATTTAAATCTGTAATATAATAATACATGCAGGGCCGTTTCGAGGCCCTAGGCAAAACAGCGAAGTGAGGCCCCAATTTTTTAAAATTCAGATGGGATTCCTTGTATTCTGGTGCATTTTCAGAGTCATGAATTACTCAGTCGTGTAAACTAAAAACTAAACTTTGTCAACAAGGCAAAAAAAAGGTGGAAAAGTATAATTATTCTCTCTCTGCAGAAGCTACAGTGACAGGAAGTGTCAGAAGG
Organism: Proterorhinus semilunaris; assembly: GCA_021464625.1. Lineage (NCBI taxonomy): Eukaryota > Metazoa > Chordata > Actinopteri > Gobiiformes > Gobiidae > Proterorhinus > Proterorhinus semilunaris. The sequence continues at coordinate 3,467,596 of CM038356.1, read as the reverse complement.
GAAGAACTTCACATCCCATAATGCCACAGACATCGGGGGCCCCCTTCAGCTGGGGGCCCTAGGCAGCTGCCTACCTTGCCTACCCCATTGCAACGGCTTTGAATACATGTTTAACTATAAGCTGTTTGAGAGATAAAAAAAAAAAGAAAATTACATCAAATTAAATTATTTAAAATATCGCCTATACAGTATATCGGCTATCGGCCATGCCAACCACTTCATATCGTTTAGAGGTATCGCATCCCCAAAAATCCATATCGGTCGGGCCCTAGTTTTAACATTGTTTGTGCTTTGAATAAAGACACTGTTCTGCTCCTAAATGTGACAGCAGTGACTGTAACTTTTCATTTAGGCAGAAACAGACAGTTAACGTGATGGTCATGGGCCAAACCCAGTCAGTAAGTAGTTTATATTGTAGGTTCAATCACCAACAGTATAAACATTTCACAAGGAATATCGCAGCTGAAAATGCAAAACAGTTAATTAAAGAGAACAAATGAGACCTTTTACAATGATTACTCAAGAACATGGTAAATCTGAATAACCTAATACGTGTATTGTTGAGTAAGTAGTCTGCAATGTAGATAATACAGTGCAGAAGGAAAGCGGCAAGAGTTTCCTACAGCAAATATAGTGTATATTTACCCCATGGTATCGATATAAAAGGCTATGAAATTTGAAGGTATTTCAATGAGATTAAGTTTTTACATATAAATGGTAAAGTTTGAACTAAAAATAAATAAACTGTATGTTAATTAACAGGTCATTATGTTGTATGTTTTCTGTCAGACTTAGTAATACTGAGGAACTTCTAAAAATGTTTGTGTGGAAGTGTGACCGATAAAAAGATCTTTGTTTAATGTTTAAATGCTGAAATTGTATGGAAGTAATGAAATTGCGTTTGTGTTGCACTTTGCTTTGTCCTGTTGTGTAAACTTGTGCTCCGAGGTCGTGAGCGTTAGATAAAGAAAGGAAAGGTTAAAAATGGTAGATTGTTTTCTGCAACGTTTTGGTGATCACAAACCAAACGTCACCAAGAGGAACTATTTCAGGGAAGGTCTCCAACGAAGGACAACATTTAAATGGACACAATCAATTATTATGTGTAACTGTTTCATTACGATGTACAAAATTACCTCTAATGAAACAGTCTGTATATTAAAATGTATAATTTGCGAATGGAAATGAAAATTAAAGAAGGCTCAATCATGGACCCACAATGTATTTTTTTTATTAACTGGGCTCAGGTTTGTTTTGTTCATGTGTTCAACCAAAGGCAAATGAAAATATGCAAGCGATTGTGAATCCTCTCATGAATTGGCACCATATAACATAAACCATGAAATTACCACAAAAAAAAATACATTGACATCATTCTGTATTGTCAGACTATATGGATTTAAAGTGAACTAGATATTTTAAGAGAGTTTATATTTCATCGATCCTTTTTCTTCCACTTGTCCGTTGCTGGGTTGTGGGGGCAGCTGTTGGATTTTATATATTTCAAAATAAACTGACCTTCCAGCAGCGTTTTGTGCAATGGAATTAAAATATTTTGCTGACATTACTTCATTTTCGGTCATGTACACGAGTAGGGTGTTGCCTTTAACTTTGTCGAGAATGAAATGGTCTAATGGTTCATGTGGTGATGAGGAAGTGGAAGAACAAGTTTGATAAACTGGTTTTGTCGCGATCGGTCTGTGTAACCGTCTAATCTTGATACTGGCACTCACACGTCAGTCTCTCGGGTTAAACGTCTACTTTTGGTAAATCTATGAATACACTAGGAAGTAATAAAACACTGCGGAGCGCCAGCACCTGTCGAAGAATTTTACTACATTATTTTCATTAAAACCTGTTAAGTGAAACATCTGAACCCCATTGTTCTATTGAGAAAAAATACTGTATGTTTTCAATGCTGCTTTAGTGGATATGTTGTTTTTAAAATATAAAGCCTTGAATCATTGTTTGCTTTCTCCTCAGCGCTTGTGGAGAAATGGCCACTGCCATGTGTGCTCTGTCTGAGGAGCAGTTTCAGTGCAGCATCTGCCTGGACGTGTTCACTGACCCGGTGAGCACTCCCTGTGGACACAACTTCTGCAAGAAATGCATCAACCAACACTGGGCTAATGCTGTGTACAACTGCCCCTACTGTAAACAGGCTTTCACCCGCAGACCTGAGCTCAAGGTCAACGTCTTCATCTCAGAGATCCAGGTCCAGCAGTTCAGAAGCAGAGCCAGAACCTCAGAGCAGAGAGCTCGAGCTGCAGGTCCTGGAGAAGTGGGCTGTGACCTGTGTCCTGAGCCCAGGCTGAAGGCTCTGAAGTCCTGCCTGGTCTGTCTGTCCTCGTACTGTGAGCTGCACCTCCAGCCTCATCTGAGCGTGCCTGGACTGAAGAGACACCAGCTGATGGAGCCTATGAAGGACCTGTCTGAGCGAGTGTGTGAGGAGCACGACAAACCTCTGGAGCTCTACTGTGTTTTAGACCAGAGGTGCGTCTGTGTGCTCTGTACGTACTGCACACACAAGGGTCACGAGGTGCTTCCTCTGAGCCAAGCGTCTGAACATCACAAGCAGCAGCTGGAGAAAACTGTTGCTGACCTCCAGGACACGATTAAGACCAGGGAGAGGAAAATCAATCAGCTGCGTCTGTCTTTATGGACGAGTAACGCTGAAGCTGAAAGAGAAATTGGCTGTGGTCTGAAAGTCCTCGGGGCTCTTAAAGAGTCTGTGGAGCAGTGTCTGGACAAACTAATCCAGGACATCACCAAAAACAAGAAATCTACAGAGAACCAGGCCACAGGAATGATTACAGAGATGGAGCAGGAGATCTCTGAGCTCAAGAGGAGGTGCTCTGAGGTAGAAGAGCTTTCTCAGTCTAAGGATCATTTCCACATCTCACAGAACATCTCACAGATCAACTCTGCTCGACAATACAAAGACTGGACTCAAGTTAATGTCTGTCGACCAACTTACAGCGGGACCGTGCTGAGGGCTGTGTCCGAGCTGCAGCAGGAGCTCATCAAAAAGACCCAGAGTCTGGTGGAGGAAGATCTGAGGAAGACTAGGTTTCTCAGAAAATCTGTTAAACTGGACAGACATACAGCACATCCCCAGATGACTGTGTCTATTGATGGCACTGAGGTAAAGCACACGACTGTGAAGAGCAGTGTCCCAGACACACCTGACAGGTTTGATAAAGGTCTGTACATTTTAGGAACTGAAGGTTTCTGTGAGACATTTTATTTTGAGTCTAAGGTGAGACGAAAGTCTGAGTGGACAGTGGGAGTGGCCAAAGAGACTGTGAACAGGAAAGGAGAGATCAGTCTGAAAACTGAAAATGGATTCTGGACCCTGAGTTTCAGAAATAACAGATACTATGCTTCTGCAGATCCTGAGGTCTGTCTCCTGGGGAAAGACAAATCTGAGGAAGTTGGCGTGTTTGTGAATTATGAAGACGGCATTGTTTCTTTTTATAACGTCAAGGATCAAGATCTGATTTACTCTTTTGCTAACTGCTGTTTCAAAGAGAAACTCCTCCCTTTCTTTAGCCCTGGTAGACACAGCATCGAGAATTATGCTCCTCTGGTTCTGAATAATGAAACTTCTTGTGTCATAACATAGTCAAATCCTCTGATCCTTTATGATAGAATTTGAAAACTCTTGTGATGTAAAACAGGTCATAATCTTCTCCTTGGTTACTTACTTACTTGGTTACTTAGGTGCATTCTATTTGCGGATGACACCACTTTATTCTGTTAAGGAAAAAAAAAAAAAGATGTCTTACAAATCGTAGAGAATGAATTTGAAAAAAATTATGAGGCGTTTCAGTGCCAACAAATTGTCCCGAAATATTAGCAAGACAAAGTTTATGATTTTTTGCAGTAAAAGGAAATATGTCGAAGCGTCATTGTTTATTAATGGATTAGAAATCGAAAGGGCACATGAGATTAAGTTCCTAGATATTATGATTGATGAACATTTGACATGGAAATCACATATTGATAATGTCAAAGTAAAGGTATCCCAATTAATAGCTGGGGTGCATAAAGTCAAAGATTCTCTAAACAAGAGTGCATTTTTGTTGTTGTATAACTCATTGATTGTTCCATATCTGACCTACTGCATTGAAGTGTGGGGAAGTGCCTGCAAAACATACATTAATCCAATTTTTCTTTTACAGAAAAGAGCGATTAGAGTCATCAGTGGAAAAGGATACAGAGACCATACCAATCCTTTGTTCATACAACTAAAAACGCTTAAATTTAACGAATTAGTAGAGTTTAACCTACTAAAAGTCATGTATAAAGCTCATCTGGAAAATTTACCAAACAATTTGCAAAACAGATTCACTAAGAGAAAAAGTAGATATGATCTAAAAGGTACTGAGGCTTTTACAAAACCCAGGTTTCAATCGGCTGTAAAGGAAAGATGTATCAATCAATGGTGTCGCTCTGTGGAATAGTCTTGATTGCAAAATTAAAACTTCTAAGTCCATTTACGTGTTTAAAAAGTATGTTAAATTATCCATGTTACAGAAATATGATACTGCGGAGTAGCAGATCAACTTTATTTATATATTTTTGTGTCTTGGACCAAAAAAAAAAGAAAAAAGATGGCTGCATGAGACGGCTTAAAAGTGAAATGAACTGGAACTGTAAATGATTTTGTGTTGATAGGGGGCAGACATTATAAGTTTTTACTTTCTGCTCCTTTTCATTCATGGTAAATGCTGATGTGCATTTGTTTTTAAATGAATGAAATAAATGAAAAAATGAAATGAAACATAAACAAATTGTTTAACAGCTTAGAAGGAAATACAACACGTAAAAAAAGTGTTTCCAAGCTTTTGACACGTATTGTATATACACATATCTTAGCTATTGTATGACTGTAGGTAGACAGTTTGATAGGTCATAAACAAAGTGTGTGTACAGTATATGTAAAAAGATTATCTTATATTTACATGGGTATAGACTTTATACTGTGTATTTTATTTTGATTAATCTTCATGGGGCCTTTTTTTTAAATCATAGACAAAAAATAAGATATGGGCTTTGCTATTTGTGTGACTTCAAATTGTGCTTGATTGGTCATATTTCCTTTTTTATTGTACAACCATAAATGATTGACAATGAGGTAACTGACCTTACATCCGTGTCTTCGTTGAGATGGTTTTGAAAGGACTCTCCATGCATTTGTAAGTCGCTTTTGGATCATTATAATGTCTTGTATATTGGATTGGACCAGGGATCCCTGTAGCTCCTGCAGAGTTTACAAAATGCGGCAGCCTGTCTTCAGACTAAAACAAAAATCTATATCTATATAATCAGTTTTCTTGAGGTAAATTGATGTGGTTTGACTTAACGAATCAGCAGTTGTTTTTATGCTGTGTGTAAACAGAATAAACAACTTCCAATAGAATCATAATCGACCCCAAAACATGAATATATTCAAACCAAAGTTGAAGACGCTACATTTTCATATTCCAATGATCGATTGCTTTGATTGTAACCTACAGTTTTCTCGTACAATGTTTTATTCATTATAATTTTTCCATGTATCTCTACTTGTTTTGTCTGTGTATAATAAAAAATTAAATATTGTGGATGAAAAGAGTGTCATGAATTAATGTGACTTGCCTTAAAGTATATTTGGTGTCGAGTTGATTTTAATAATGTTAATATGATAACTTTGAATGGCTAATGTTTATCAGCAGAGGTGGTCATGGGCCTTGATGTCATGTGGTGAGTCATTGGCATTGATTGAACACATCTACAGCGCCACCTACTGTTCTAAAGTGTGCATTATATGGATTCAAATGGGAGAAAATATGTGGCCGACTTTTACTTTTTACTCTGGAGTCTTTTTGAGGAACGTAGTGGAGAAGAAAGTATTACATTTATCTTTTAAAATGTAGTGGAGTTAAAAGAGGAGACTTTATGTATCTCGCAATGGAGAAATGTACTCTCAGGAGCACAAGAGAATGTACAAACAATTAATAGGAAATAAATAGTGGTATTTTATGTACAATGATTAAAACACTTTAAAAAAAAGAACAAAAATGAAATAATAATATCGAAAGACTACTTAACTAAAATACAGATCCTCATTTTCTCATTTTGCTTTTATTGGTGCGGTTTTGTCACATTTTTTGAAGCGTTTTTGTTGTGTTTCTGTCTCCTTTTGTCTCACTTTTCTATTTTGTTACTGTTGCTTCTCTGTGGCTCTTTCGTTGCTTCCCTGTCGCGTTTTCGTCAAGTTTTCGTTGCTCTTTTTTCGCTCTTTTGTCGCATCTTTCTTGCGTTTTCATCCTCAGTTTTTGTTGCTACAGTGACACTTTGTTCAAGAAGCCTTTAGATTTGGGTAAAGCCAAACTGGAGAAAATGTGCTCGGTTCATATGAGGGTTGAGAGGTTAATTGGGCCTCGTGTCGGCGATACTCGAAGGCCTTCACGTCAAGGAACACTGGAGGCAAAGAGGGTGATGTCCTCGTTTAGTATATTGTAAACTCAGACATTTGTGGGAAAAAACACTTTGCATCTAATTATAAAGTATTTGGATCAACTTCATAAACTTGCAGGCGAGTTTTCTCACTTTTCTGTGACAGTGACCCTGAAAGTCGTGAACTGTGCAGATACACTTTGGGACGGTAAGAATACTGTATGTTGGTTTAGTTTGGACCACGACAAATGGCTTCCTTATTCATTGTTTGCTATTAAGATTTCAGGTGCATGCCCTTCAACCTCTTAGCCCCCACCTTGACATAATGTTCTCCAATTCGGCTTAACCCAAATCTCAAAGCTTCTTGAAAAAAAAAACCGTCAAAATAGCGACAAGAACAAGAAAATGAGGATGAAAACGGGAAAAAAAATTGTCAGAGCAACAAAATTGGGTAAAAAAAAAGTGACAAAAACTATAAAAATGTGGCAAAAATGTGGAAAAAAATTGACAACACCACAATAAAAGAGCCACACAAAAGTGACTCTGCAAATATGTGACAAAAAAGTGATGAAACTTCAATAAAAAGCTAAAAAAGAGCAACAAAAAAGTGGCAAAAATTAGACCGCGAAAAAGGTGACGACAAGATCAGTTTGGTCGGACTTAGCTTTCAAATGCGACGTTGCACTGGCCTGTAGGCTGTAAGCTTCAGTCGAGAAGCTTTTAGATTTGGGTGAAGTTGAACTGGAGAAAATGCACTTGGTTAAGGCGGAGGATAAGAGGTTGATTTTACTTTGTTACTGGCCCGTTGTGTTGCTTGATTCTGATCTCTGGCACTTTTAAATTTAGGAGTTTACTTTGCGCCTTTGGATGTTGGGACAATAAACTGTAAAACTGCATTTTTCTGACTTGTCTCTTGCGTTTTTTAAATCGAGCCACATCACAGAACAGCAAAAGTCAAAAATCTTGTCAACGTCAACGCCCCTCTCTGTCTCTGCAGGCGGCGGCCGCGGTGATGATGCGTTGGCTGTCGTGCTGATGAGCTGAGGCTGGGGATGGCCCTGGTGGACTGTAGCGCCCCCTGTGGTCCCTGCGTGCTCCGGCGGGGTGTGATGAGGCCTCTGTGCTCTCTGTACCGCTCCCTGTGGTTCGTGCTGCTGCTGGGAGCTGGCTCTCTGCTGCTGCTGTGCCGACTGCAGGACCTGCCCGACCTCGTCCAACAGCACCACACGGGTAAAGAAGCTCTACTGCACTTTCAGACTCGCTCCCATCCAGCCTTCGATCGTTCTACTGAAGCTGGTTGAGTGGAAGGGATTTGTCTTTGCAAAACAATCCATGTGACAAGACTTTCGCTTTTCACGTACACAGTGCATGTTTGACAATAGGACAGACAGAACAAACAGAATAGGTTACACTCAGCGGGGCCTGTCGTTAAGAAATGGAATGCAAGGGGTGTGTGGAGTCCTGCTCTACGGTGCAAAAGCGTGATTCCTTTCTGGAGAGTTTTGAGGTTTCCTGGTGGGGTGCGGCGCTTTTGAACCGTCAGAATAAAATAATGAATTAATAACAGACTCTCACAGTTGAGCTATTCCAGGGCTTCAACTGGGCTGCAGTTCCAGATATAAACGAAGTAACACAAGCAAAATTGTAAATACTAACTGATTTTTCAAAATCAGAAAGAACTTTCACATCGAACTTGGCAGGGAGATACCATTTGAAAAAAAAAACGGCAGGTGAAAAGAAAAGATAGCCTTTATTGAGAAATGTACTTGTGACATGGATTAAAATGGATTGATATAACCGTAGTAGCAGAGATGAGGCGACATAAAGTCCTTTAAGTTTCCGGATTATTGACAGCCGTTGTTGACCTCTTTTCTGAATGTTCATGAAGTTACATTGCTAAACGCTAGGGCTGCACTATTTTGGCAGAAAACCTAATTGCAGATGTTGCAATTTTGCGGATGATAATAATAATAAAATATACACTATATGCATAATCCAAAAAGGTCATTCAATCTAGGCATCCTGCTGCACGACATTGATAATAAAGAAAAGTTAGAACAACTCCATTAAGATCAATAGCTAAGTGCCAGTCTCATGTGAAATCAGCACAGTGGTGTGGACTAGTACCGTATTTTTCAGACTATAAGTCGCTCCGGAGTATAGGACGCACTAGTCAAACATTGCCTTATGAAGAATGTATGCTAACGTAACACATTGATGGTTAGCTACATGAAACATAAACAACGAACTAAATAGGTGTCTGGTATGTGAACGTCAATAAACCGATCAGATAACTATAAAGAACACACCAAACTCTCGATCTCACTCCAAATCAATCGCCTTGGCAACTACCTGGGCACGGAGACGCAACCGCAACGCTAACAACCCTCTCCCAACAGCATGTATTCAAGCTCTCATCTGTGAACTAGTTCCTCTCGCTGTGGCCATCTAGCATTTAGCCCGTGATTAGCTTGTTTTGTTTACTTCATTGCCGTAACCTCCGCTCTCTCGCTCACGCCAAACTTTCTTTCTGCTGCTCGATTAGCCTGCCGTGCCCCCTAGCGGCGTGTGAAAGTATATATTTGAATAAAAAATAAAAATCACATGTAAGTTGCTCCGGAGTATAAGACACACCCCGCGCCAAACTATGAAAAAAAGTGCGACTTATAGTCCGGAAAACACGGTACTCATGCTCTTGCACCACCAGGTAAGTTCTTCTCTTATGTTAGTCTAGTATTGAAAAAGTACGAGCGCTATTGTTAAGTTAGCTGCTTGCTAAACGTGCAGGAGCAGCTCACAGACCCCTGCTACTGGCTGCAGTGGCTCTGTCTCCCACGCAGTTTACTCGGCGAGGAAACATATTAGTCATGATTCTCCAGCGGCTAAAATATCAGCGAAACACTTCCTTTAGCACTTAGGAAGTAAACGTGCTGATAATTGGATTTTTTGTGACGATGTCCAGCAACAACAGGATGGAGAACGAGTCTTACCTTAGCTTACAAGTTAGCGGGCGCTGCTTCTGCTTATTTGTTTCCAGTTTCGTCGTGTGTTACCAGAGAAAGTTCTTTCAGCCATTTTACAAAATCCCCCATGCAGTTTGCACAGTGCCAGACACACACATGGTGTTTGTTTTAAAGTTTAAACCACCGCGGAGCATAGAAACTTGTCCTGCGTCACTTTTGACCGGCCAGGAGGCTAATGCTAATGCGAATCATTCCGATGAGTGAACACGTCCATCTCTCAAACGCCAGGGGAACGAAAAAGCAAAAACCTCAGCCTTTTAGGTTTAGGTTATCGCCGAGTTATGACCACAGAAACATTTAGGTTTGTGTGAATTGTTTCGCAAGCGTGTCTTTAACATCTTAATTATGCGTGGTATGATTTGCATTTAGATTACAGGCCTCGGTTTTCCGTCGGATGCCCCGCCGTCCTCGCACCGCCAGCGCTATTTCCCTATTGAAACATGTCTGTGATTAAAATAGGTGGAGCTCATTACTTTTTCACGGCTCCGTATGAATTTCTGAGGTTTTGTCGCGAGATCGTTTTTGTCATTGTCTTCCCCCGGAGCCCGACGTGTGAGAATATAATTGAATTGAGGCGGGGGGAGGTATTAATATTTCACAGTGGCTTTAGATCAGATTGGATTAGCGGGTTTAGGTTTCTGAGGTGGACTTTCTTATTAAAATAAAGGTTCCTCATCAGGAAATCTATCATTTATCGATGGCTCTTGTGTGACGCTGGTTGCCCTGTGGGAATCTGATCCGGGCGCCGTTAAAGCTTCAGTTTAACTTGAAGCGAGAGGTCAGAGATCAGGGAGACGAGCCGCTTCCCGTCAGGGCGATCGGCCGCGTTTCCTCCCGGGAATCGGCGACAAAGATGTGAGTTGAGACGGAAAGCATCATCTGTGCGAGTTCGAGAGACGAATCGGTCTGTGTAGTGAGGATGGTTAATGTTTTATAGCGCGGCCAAGCGGAGGAGGAGGAGGAGGAGGAGGAGGCTGCCTGGATCTCCTCCTCACAGCCTCGCCAGTGCTGTATCATTCACGTAGATACAGACGGCAACGCATCATTCAATCTTTTTTAGACGTTTTCTGGCTGACTTTAAACGTATTCATCACATTAAAATAAAGTCAAGTCTGAATTGGGCCCATATGGGTGTTTTTTTCACAGCGGATTGTTCAGTATGAATGAAAGACGGGCAGTTGTAGCAGAAAAATAAGGGATATTTTTGGGAGACCAGGTGTAGGGGTGACGACGACATCGATAGACAACTTTTAAAGCTTGTGATTGGTTAAGTAGAGATTATTTTTATTTGCTTTAACCAGGTTTAGAACCTATATCCATCTAAACAATGATGGATGTACTGTTATCGCTACGTGTTGATACGTCGTGTATGTGAACGCAGGTCAACAGCACGCCAAACTCGTATTTCATGAGCCAGGAGAAATGAGCGTCATGCTCCTTTAATGCAGTCTTCTTACAGTAACAATTGTTGTTGGACTCGATGAAAACCCGAGTGAAACTGAAATAAACAAAAATAAAACGAGCATTAACTTCAATGCAACAGCATGAGAACATAAATGCACCACAAAATGGCTAATGCCAGAAACTAGGCATAAAGTTAGCATAGCTGATACTAATTAGCATTTTCGCGATCTTTTCATATGCTAATTAGATCGTTAGCATAGTACTCTCAGCTAACCAGGCTCTTCTAAAGGCTAATTCTTGGTGACAACACAATGTACAAAAACGATATCTTTAAACAGTTGTAAAGTTCACCACACATATAAACTTACAGCCAAATCGAGACGTTCAGGAGCATTAACAAAGTGAGGACGTTTTAAATCTCCCTCTTACCAAAGTGTAAAGCCTCTAAAAAATCCAAACACTCCCCATTTCCCCTCGAAGAGTCTGAAGTCTCTGGACGCGCCGCTGCGGTCTTGATGCATCGATGGTGTCATGGCGGCTCGGAGGTAGATCCGGCCGCGTCCTTCTGAAAACGCCGCACAATCACAGTAAAAAATGACCCCCGCTCCTCCACATCCGCCCCCCCCCCCCCCCCCCCCCCCCCGCTCCTCCACAAACGCCCCCTTCATCAGAGGATACAGACAAAACACAAGGCCGCACGAGGCTGCAGGCCGCTCGGGGAGGACAGAGAAATCATCCTTCCGTTTGTGCAGAGAGGAACACAAAAATGTAGAACGTAAAAGCCCGACATCATTTAGCCACTCATCGCGAGGTCCTGTTACTCGCCAAAGCCACTCAAGGAATATTTGAGGAGCAAGAAATGAAGAGATAGTCGTTTGAATTTGCTTAGTTTATGGAGCAGAGGTCTGAGGTTTTTTTACACTTTAATTCACAACTGGAAAACAGAAAAAAAAAAAAGGGAAAATATGATCAATAAGGTCAAAACATGGAGATTTCTAAAGAGTGTACGAACAATTAGCTTTAACACATGCGACATATTTACAGTCATTAACCTCTTAACCCCCACCTCACCTTTGTTGCTTTTCCGGCTTGTTTTTGTCACTTCATTCATCGCATTTTTAGTTGCTTTTTCATCACTTTTTTGTCGTGTTCTTTGACGCTTTTTTGCCTATACATTTTGACACATATTGATCGCTTTTCCGTCTCCTTTTTGACACTTTTCCCCCAGAAGCTTTTAGATTTGAGTAATGCCAAACTGAAGAAAATGTGCCCGGTTCAACTTCTTATGATAAAGATGAACACGATCTAAAGGCAGGCTGAGCGGTATTTCCTTTTTTCTCTTACGTCAATTCAAACGATTTTGAAAAAAAAGAGAGAACAAATTGCTTTCACAACAAAGACATAAAATAATCTGCATCAAGTAACTCAAGAACTTAGTTAAAATCTTCAGAAACAAAATCAAAACGCCCATGAGATCTTTGAGATTATATATTTTTTTGCGGCTTCTCTCATGTGTGTGTGTTCGTTTATTGTTTCTCTCCTGTGTGTGTTCTTCTTTGTGAATCTAAACGATGTTTTCTGGAAAATGTTTTCTCACAATTTGAGCAGCGGCACAGCTTCTCTCCTGTGTTTGTTCTTTCAAGGTCGTGGAGATGAGTTTTTTGGGAAAAGGATTTCTCACAATTTGAACAGTTCTACGTTTTTTTCTCCTGTGTGCAATAACGTGCATTTTTCCTCTTTTCACAAACATCAAACTGGTGCTTCTTCCTCCTCCTCCTCCTCCTCCTCCTCCTCCGTTAGTTGACTGTCTCTGGTGCACTCATCTTTTTGGAAAATCTTCTGTCTCTGCTCTGGGCCTGATTGTGGCGATCTTCTCCATCCGTCTCTGTCTCCATCTGCGCCTCTGAGCGGCTGAATGGAGGTTCCCAGTCTTCTTCATCATCGTCATCGGTGTCAGACGAGTGCTCAGTGTGTCCCTCCATCTCTGACTCTGAGCTGGTGTTCCCGCGCTCAGTTTGTCTTATAATTTCAGAACCATAACTTACCTTTTTTTTTCTTCTTCTGAATCGTCTGATTTTTGTCTTTAAAACAAGCTCAGTACAGGTGAAACTCGAACAATTTGAATATCGTTTAAAAGTTCATTTGTTTCTGTAATTCAAAGTAAAATAATGCTTTAGACTCATTACATGCAAGGTGAAATATGTCAAGACTTTATTGCTTATAATTTTGAAGTTTTTACAAGCTGAGCCATAATAATCAACATGATAACAAATAAAGGCTATACATTTCTCACTTTACATGTAATGAGTCTATATCATTAGTTTCACTGTTTAAGTTGAATTACATAAATTAATGCACTTTTTAACGATATTCTAATTTTCCGAGGTTCACCTGTACAAACTAAACAGGAATGTCCTGAATAAATCGGCCCTATGCCTCTAATAAAGCGTGCCCTGCTGTCACGGGCGACACAGTTTACAGTTTAGAAGCATCATACACAGGATTATAGGGTTTGGGAAAATCCTCTGTTACCATGGAGCTCCACCATGTTAAAAAGTGGAGAAAAAAGCTGTGGAGCAACTCCGTTATCTGCTGAGTCACTGCTGGTAAATACATCTAACCCACTGCAGTGTCCGTGTGTTTCGATGTGAACAGCAGCTCCAGTGTTTTTCCTTCTAAAATCTCCGTTAGTTTAGTATTGCTGCAAATCCCATGATGCTTAGCGATATGACGTCACAATCCTGAACTCTGTAGACCGTTCTCAGTCATGTGACTTTTGGGTGGCAATCAGCTGTTTGGAACTGTGCCTATTTAACCGCTTAACCCCCACCTGAACAGAGCACATTTTCTCCAGTTTGGCTTTACCCAAATCTAAAAGCTTCAGGGTGAACAAAGTGTGCGTGTGCAGGACATTTCGGGTGCTCCTCACTTATTCGAAGGACTGTTTGAGGGTCAAGATGGGGTTTTAGGGTTAGGGTTAGAATTGGGTTTAGATTAGGGTTAGGGTCTGGGTAATACATTATGTCCTCGCTAAGATAGAATTACAAGGATGTGTGTGTGTGAGTTGTTGATGGTGTGAAAGAATAATGAACGTTGTAAAGTGACTGTGAGCGTTTGGTAAAGTGCTATACAAGACTAATGCATTATTATAAATCACACAGTTACTCAAGTAGATCTCTGACACTTTCATTTAATAAAAGTAGCTCCTGGATTAGAGATCAAGCAACTGAGCAATCCATGGGAACCGTATCATTAACGATGCCTCTTAGTTTTACGTTTTGCGCCGCAGCCTCTTTATATGATTTTATTAGGCCTGTTTAAATTAAAAACTACAAGAAGCATGCACATATTATACCGTCTACCTGGAATCGATAAGAGAACGTGTCCCCATGAAAACAGAAGCGACATGATCAACATCGTCCTGCGCTCACAAAGGTCTGTTCTAAAATAATGAGGCCTATAAATAGAGCTCGAGTCGGGACGTGGCACACGGCTAATTAGCGTAAAGTAAACGAAGTCGGTCCAGCTGCAGCACCGATTCCCCGGTGTGAGTCGTTAGGAGCAAAGAGTCAAAGAACGACTCGAGTATCGAAATCAAAAAGAACTTGTGCGTCTTAGAAGAGATTTATTGTCATCGTCACAGAGAACAACGGAATTATGTTTAGAGCAAGTGCATAAACAGCAGAACGCCCCGAAACATTGAGCTCATCTCAGTAATACAGTTATAGCAGCGTCGGGCTCATCATTGTAGTGCAGGGACATGCGGTCAGACACATGGAGGGAGTGACATAGTGCAACAAGTCCAGGTCATCGTTCATTGGTCGGCAATAGGAACACCCCTCCCCTTTAGTTTAGTTTATTTATTTGTTTGTTTGAGCAGTTAACCCAAAAATAAAAACAATAACATTTACAAAAACAAATCATAAACAAAGGGGCAAAATAACACATAATGAAGAACAATACTAACAATAAAAACAACAGCAAATAAAGAAACGACAGCAAAAGAATATGCTACAACACTGACAATATTTGTTCATATCTAAGAAATATAAACTCTTTGTAAACTTTTTTAAAATGTACCAGGTTATTGCAAAGTTTGATGTTTTGATCGAGATTATCCCATATTTCAACACGTCTCGTGGGACTCAGGCTTTTCACGGTTGTTCTGGAGTTCTGTTTATCGAAACTCATCTTATCTCTCAAGTTGTATTTGACTTCTCGTTTGCAGAACATATTTTGTAAACTCTCAGGAAGCGACTTTTGTAAGGCTTTGAACATGATCTTAAACTCAGTAAGGTCCTCAAATGTCATTGTTTTTTATTTCAAAAATAATGGATGTGTGT
Organism: Proterorhinus semilunaris; assembly: GCA_021464625.1. Classification (NCBI taxonomy): domain Eukaryota; kingdom Metazoa; phylum Chordata; class Actinopteri; order Gobiiformes; family Gobiidae; genus Proterorhinus; species Proterorhinus semilunaris. The sequence goes on along the minus strand of CM038356.1, from coordinate 3,452,382 downwards.
GTTCACGGTATCCAGCTAAATGGAATATTCTTATCGCCTTTTTCTGAACTTTAAACAATGGGTCAAGATTACGTTTATACACATTTCCCCAGCTCTCTACACAATATGTTAAATGGGGGAGGATAAGTGAACAGTATATAGTAAACAGAGCTTTGTTGTCAATGATGTATATAGATTTATTCACTATGGCTGAAATCTTTTCAAGTTGGTCGAGTCTAATCTACAGAGAAGTGTCATATTGTGGGCAAAAAAAGTGATGCGGTTTGACAGAGAATTTCAAACTTGAAGATCAGCACTGAAGAGTTTCCTTTGCTATTTTGGGCCCAAAAAAATTGTGACGTGAAACAAAAATGTTTTCCAGTTACATTTAAGGTCTGGATTTTATTCCTTTAATGGCTCAAAACTAACTGTCTTTTCTATGTACTTCTAACTTTATTAAAAAAGTGGGACAAAGGTCTAAATGGTGAATGAACCGCCACTGAAGATAAACGACTGAAACGGAACTATCAAAACATGCATCCACGTGAGTGCGTTTCTCTCATCATCATCATCATCGGTCCGATTCTGTTTGCAATCTTAAAGTGAAATTACAGACATTACTCAGAAGTGCATCTTTCTGGAAAATGTAGACGCCCGGATTTTCAACACATTTTCAAAGAGAGGAAGTTAGGGTGACCAGATTTTCTGACAAAATAACTGGGACACTATTTGGGATTTAGTTGCATGATCAACCAGGGAGCCGTCCCACGCTAAATATGCTTGTTCATGTCTTACACTAGGCACCAGTCAGCATTAACATGGTAGACTTGATTTTTTTTTTATTGGTTTCTACTTCTAATGGACATCTGCACGGCCCAAAGACATGAATTTTCAAGCAAAGTTTGTTACTTTGTGGATCATATTGGCCAAAAACCGGGACACTTGGGACAGATACTGTGTAAAACTGGGACAAATGAATGGTTTTGGAGGAATGTGTGGGGACATGGGACAGAGGACTCAAAACTGGGACTGTCCCGGGTAAACTGGGACATCTGGTCACCCTAGAGGAAGTTTTTCTTTTCTTTTTCTTTTTGCCACATGGGGTTAAATCTTTCAGGAGCCTCTTTTTGCAATAGCCTTTACCTCAACTCGTGTGGATTTTCCCGTACATTTACGTGCAGCGACTTAGCCAACAGTATTTTTATTATTTTGCTGCAGCTAAATTCACTCAATATGGCCTTGCTTTATTTTGCATTTCCTGAGTACCTTTTAGTCGCCGGATTAGTTTTCCAGATGCGATAAGTCCCTGAGCATAAAGAGGCTCCGTATCGCCGGACTCGTTAGCAACTCGTTAGCAACATTAGCCCTGCTGTGTTAAAATGAAGGCAACATTTGGCTCTGGTCAAATCCAGCACTCTCTGATTTAGAGAGTGTAGTCTGTAATAAAATATCAGCTCTATGTGGAATATTGTGTTTCTACAAAATAGTCTCCAGTTTGTCGTCGACAGCGCTCAGGACGTCCATCAGCCTTCAAAGAGGACCAAGTCTGAAGTCTGGGCATTTTTTTGGATACCTCAAGAAAGCCGAGGGACAGTTGATAGACGACAGTGATCTGTTTGCAGAACGTGCGGGAAAAAAGTGTCTCTAAAGGCAGCGATACTTAAAACCTCACGACTCATCTTCGTGACCGTGACCCATGACTCCAGGTAATGGAGGGTAACGTTCAGGTTGTAGCTGAAGTGCATGATGTGGAGACACGTGAGGCGTGAGGGGGAATGTGCCACCGCCAGCATAAGCCGCGTCGGGGTTACCTCCATATTGAAATGGGCTCCCAGGGGGCAGATTGCAATAGATTCACTCTCACCGCATTATTATGAATTTAACCGTTAATTACCGTCTGACATTTCCCCAAATCGGCAAAGCAGAAAGGAAACGAACTGAGGACAATATTTCCCTGATAGAGAGGGTTTATTTAGTTGTCTGAAAGTTTTATAACACGTTTCTGGCGCTATAATTAGTACATGCAATACCCTCGAAACGACCACCAGCTCGTGTAGGACTGTCAGTACTTTTAGAACATATTCAACATACTTTTAATAAGTCAAGTGGTATCTGGACCACATTAATGAGTACGAGTATGAGTACTAGGGATGTAACGATTCACTCAAGCCCCGATTCAATTCGATTTCTGATTTGAAGTTTCCGATTTCGATTTTTCGATTTTTTTTTAGAAAAGAATGACTCCTTCATACCAATGTTTCTTTTGTTTTAACATCTGTATTTTTGTCCTTTTGCAACTGTCTCAGTAAGAGAACTTTACATTACAAACAATTACAAGACATGAAAATGAACTATAATCAATCACATGAGTGCTTGTAAATTTACATGTTTTCAGCATAAGTAAGATGTGTAGCAAAGCAAACATTTTGAGATTATATTTATTTTACCAAACCTTTTTTTTTTTTTTTGCAGTTTGAACATAATACTACCATTTAGAACTAATTTTACAGTGCAGTTTTGTTCACCCTTGAAGCCTCACTGCCTCCGGTGCAGCCTTTGTAAACATAAGGAGGAAAAAGACATGACATTTGATGAGGATTTCAGCAGAATCAGAGCAGGTCAGATGTTTGTCAGTTTACGATCTTTGGTAAACTTCTGTCAAAATGATAAACTCTGTGTTAGCCGCTAACGCTAATCTCGTAGCCGCTAACTTTAGCTGCATCTGTTGCTTCCATGCCTGCACGTGTATGTGTTTACATGTTGTGGCGTGTGTTGGGGGTGAGGCGGGGAAGGTGTGGAGCTTGTCTTAGAAACAACGAGCTAGTATGTTCCGGTCTGTTTCGGTCGCGCAAAATGGAGCAGCTGAGGGTGGCTTTAAAATCGATTCTTTTATTTTTTACATCGATTCACATTTTACGCATATTAAATCGAATTTTAAATCGCTTTTCGATGCATCGTTACATCCCTAATGAGTACTAATATGATGTTACTAATAGTAACTAATATGTCAACAAAATAAAGCCATACATTTAAACACTTTTTTTTTTTTTTACAAAAACCTAAAATGACAGAAAACTTTTTCATATTTGTGTCAGTAATATACAGCAAAAGTTTAAAATTGACAGTTAATTTTAAACAAATAAACAAAACTTCATGTCCAGATTTAGCCCTGATGTAGACTGCTAAAAGTATCCCAAAGCTCTGCCCCTGAACCTCATACCCGTCCTGTCCCATTCGCCTGTCCCTCTCCCGTCATCGACCGCCGTCTCTCTTCGCGCCCCATCGATTTAAATATCCGATGGCGCTCCGTACAAACACGCTGCTAAATATAGACGCGCTCTCTCTCGCCGCCATCGATCAAAACTCCGTCTGCCAGCGCGCTGAAGGATCGTCGTCTCGGAGCGGACTTGATTGATTTGGAAGTCCGCGCCGGATTCAAACGGAAACAATCAAGAGGAAACAAATAGTCGTCATAATTCTCGAGGCGTCGGAGCCGATCGTGTTTGCGTAATTAAATCAATGGCGGCGGCGATATCGCGCAATAAGCGTGAAGGAGCGCTGCGGTTTCAACGCTGGAGAAGGAAGCGATCGCTCTGTCGAGGAGGGGGGGGGGTTGTGCTGCTGGATGGAGAATGGGTGGCGTCATGGTGGTCAAGAATCTCAACAGAAAATGCACAAATTCATCTTGAACCTGATTGTTTTTGTTTTTACTTCACACATTCGCCACTTCATGTTGTGGCTTTAAAGGAACAGGCCACGTTTTTTCCATAATGAGATTAATCTGTTCTTACCTGAGCTTAGACGAGTTGATGCGTAGCTGTCTGGTCTTTACGGGGGCGCTCAGTCACGCTAAAAGACCAAAGATGTTGTTAGCATTCCCCTTTTTAAATACGGTTATGTGAAAGTTACACAATCCAAGTCTAGTCACACAAAATTAAACATGTCGTTTTTCTGAGCGTGTTGAATGTCCCGATTTGACTGGGACGGTTTGCAGCCAAGTGTGAAGCGGCCGGGATGAGGATCAGCACCTCCAAATCCAAGGCCATAGTTCATGGTGCTTCGCCTCTTCAGGTCGGTGGAGAGTCCTTGCCCCTGAATCGGGAGCAAAGCTCTCGATTTACCGATCAATTTTCCTTCGCAGGGTGGCTGGGCGCACCCTTCGAGATCGGGTGAGGAGCTCAGTTACCCGGGAGGAGCTCGGAGTAGAGTCGCAACTCCTCCACGTTGAAAGGAGCCAGCTGAGGTGGCTAGGGCATCTGTTCTGGATGCCTCCTGGTCGCCTCCCTCAGGAGGTGCTCCAGGCATGTCCTATTGGGAGGAGGCCTCGTGGAAGGCCCAGGACACGCTGGTGGGACTATGTCTCCGAGCTGGCCTGGTGTCGCCTCGGGGTCCCCCCAGAACAGCTGGAGGAGGTGTGCGTGGATCGGGAAGTCTGGGCAAAGCCGAAGAAAATGGATGGATGGATTTACTAACCGGATAAAAAGAGGGAACTATATTGTAAGGCATAATAACACCTTAGGAGCACTTGAAGATATTACTGCCTGAAGTCCTAGGGTGTTATTACGCCTTATAATATAAGTTTATTTTGTGTAACTAGACTTGGATTGTTTAACTTTTCATGTCACCGTATTTAAATAGGGGAAACGTGGAAGAGCTTTGTCACTTCTAACTTCACTCCCGTTTGGCCCCATAGAGGAGAGGAGGAGAGGCTAAAGGCTAACAACATCTTTGGTCTTTTTGCGTGACTGAGTGCACGTGTAAAGACCAGACAGGTGTGCACCACCTCGTCTAAGCTCAGGTAAGAACAGATCTCAGTGTGGGAAAACCGTGGCCTGTTCCTTTAAAGGTGACATATAAATTATATCACGCAAATGATGTTATAATGTTGTTCCCTCGTTAAAAACGTACCTGGAGGGTTTTTTGCTTCATTCAGACAGACCTGAAAACCATCTTACTCTCTGGAGAAATGAGAGAAAGTTCAGTTGTTTTCCCTTTGCTCCTTCGAACAGGACCATATATGGATCATACACGGCCATTGTAAGTTACCAAGATTGGCAGCCTTGCCTCAGTCTACCCCTGGGCAGCTGTGGCTCAGTGTGGAGTGAATTAATAATGACTTCAGTGTAACACTTTGAGAAACTTGTCAAGCTCGTAAAGTGCTGTAAAAATGCAAATACAAACGTCTCAGTCCTCGGTGTTAGCGGGGAATGTGGGTCGATCAAAACAAATCCAAAAAACGATCTGACAAGGCCATTTTAATTACTGCCATTTCGTCTGAAGTCCTGCTCAAATCCTTTGTGAATTCGTCATCGTTTTCTGAATTTTCCCCCCGAGAGCTCGGTCTTTTTATTCTCTCGAACGGGACTGTCGCACGCCGCCGTGTTATTTTTTTTCCAAACCCGCTCAGTTTATTTACTCGAAGCTTTAGGCTGAGCATTGTTTTGACTCGAAGCCCTTGGAGACGCTGTGGATATTCCTGCATCACAGCCTTATTATTTTTTACTCGAGCGATGTTTTTCTACGCTTGACATAAGTGACAGAAAAGGCTTACGTAAGGAACATTATTTATAGATTGTTCCCGTTTATTTCTCTAATGAGCCTCGAGGGGCTTTTATGTAAACAGAGGTGTCGATATATGAGGAGCTAAGGTTTGTCCACAAGGTAACCGGTTCAATTCCCACAGCATTGCATTGTGTTGTTGTGTCATTGCTCACTGGCCTTTCTAAACGAGCTGTTAGAGCTGCAGAACATCCAGAACGCTGCTGCTCGAGTCCTGACAAGAACCAGGAAATACCACCGTATTAGTCCAGTGCTCCGGTCTCTGCACTGGCTTCCTGTCACTCAGAGAATAGAATTTAAAACAGCTCTGCTTGTGTACAAGTCTTTTCATGGTTTAGCACCAAAGTCCATCTCTGACATGTTAGAGCCGTATGAACCATCTCGGGCCCTGAGAACGTCAGGGAGGGGTCCCCTGGTGGTTCCCAGAGTCAGGACTAAACACGCTGAGGCTAAAGCTAAAATCTGGAACAGTCTTCATGAGGATGTGAGACAGGCCTCAACTCTGACAATGTTCAAATCCAGGCTGAAAACAGCTCTTTTTACCCGAGCAGATGAAAACTGAAAGTATTTTATCTGCACTCTGGCCTTTTACTGTCATTGATTAACTTTTATGTTGATGTTTTATTGATTGATTTGATCAGCTTTCTTGTAATTTTATGCAACTGTGAAGCACTTTGAATTGCCTCGTTTATGAATTGTGCTCTACAAATAAACTTGCCTTGCCTATTGACCCCATCGTGAGCTAAACCATGTTCATGTCTCCAGAGAGAAAAAGCTACAGCCTGTTAAGCTATAGTCTGCGCTTTGAGACACAAGATCAGGCCCTTTATATCACCAAGCGGCACTTACTGAGTTTTGACAATTCAGCTCCTCCTCTTCGTCGCCCCGGGGCGGATGACCATTTCCAATTCTTATTAAATCGACTTCCATTTGAGAGAACCATAAACAAGTTCAGGATGACTCGTACCTGGACGATGTTGTGATCACATGACATTGTCCCCATGCTGACATCCAGAAACCTATCGTTGCTGGTCTGGGGTCAGTTTTTCTCCTCCAAAAAGGGAAATCAAGCGGGAGAGAAGACAGAGACGCTCCGCTGTGTTGTAACTATGCTAAAGACGGACACTCTTACGATTCTCAGTCGTTCTATAATCGCTCTGAATCCAGTCCTGTAGTGTGGACCCCCCCATTCTTCACAAAATCTTTTAAGACTGAAAACATCTTGAGACATCTCTCTGCCCTTGCTACGGTTGGAAGATGAGTCAGAATATATATAAAAAAAATGTGTTATTGCAATTATCAAATCACATAAGTGGCAATTATTTAGACATAATTATGTTCCCTGGAAAGAACTAAACCTCCCAGACTCTGAATTGTAGCAGCAGACGGATTTTTAAAGACCATTGAGGAGAGTTTTACTTGTACTAGAACCTTCCGTCTTTCCTCTAAAAGCTACTCTCGATCTGTTCACAAACATTTATTCTTTGAGTTCATAAGAGTCGCTGATGAGTCCAGATGACTATAGGGACCGTTAGAGGTGCCCAAAGTGCGGCCCGCGGGCCAAATGTGGCCCTCAGACTCGTTTTGTGAGTCAACTTGTGTCGCCTGCTCCAGTCTTGGTTCTGATTCTTGTGTTTGTTCGGCAGGAATTCTGGGTAAGATTGAGATCCAGTTCGAGCCGTTCAAAAGAGCGGTCAGGAACATCACATCACTCATTTCGGCAAATATTTGAGTAGGTATGGATAATAAAGGTGCCTGTATCGTAAACTAACTATCGGTAAAGTACCATTATTGAAAGAAAATGTAACAGTGCCCAGCCGTGCAGAGGCCGGCTCAAGAACCTTTGTCTACGATGCACAACTCCTGCACGACTGAGAGCTCGTACCTGTTTTTGGAGACGGTAACTTCTTCTTACTGCAAGTTTAGTTACTCCGACACGATTAAACGTCTTTCTAAAATCTGATCCTGCGGCGCCGCTACCGGCACCAGGGCGTCGATGTGTGCGTGACCCATTCAAGGTCAGTGTTTGTTTGTTTTTCGTGGCGTTGGATTATGAAGCCGCTGGCGAGCTCCCAAGTTTGTGGACGAAGGGAGTTGGGGAAAGCTGCACGTCCAGCGTCATAGTGCGCCCTCTGCTGGACAAAGCGGATCCACACCTAGATGCTTCTGTTGATTGATAAAGGTAACATAACTTAGAACAGCATAGAGTCAGAATCAGTATTGTTTTTATTGTTTTTTTTATTTTCCGGTCGATCGTGCAACATGAAACACATATCTTAGATAAATAGATAAATAATAAACTAAATATTAAACTGGGCGGCACAGTGGTTAGCGCTCGTGCTTCACAGCTACGAGGTCCAAGGTCGATTCCCACCTGGACTGGTTCTTTCTGTGTGGAGTTTGCATGTTCTCCCGGTGTCTGCGTAGGTTCCCTCCCGGTACTCCAGTTTCCCCTACCAGTAAAAACATGTACAATAGGCCAGGATGAATGAGAGTGTGTTTGAGAGTGCACATGGGGGACGACGGATGGAAATTAGCCCAAGGCTTAATCAGGTGTGGCGTGTTCATTAACACTGTCCCTACCAAACTAATAAACTTAAACTTAACAAAAAAAACTTTAAACTATAAGACAAGGGCATGTATAAGAAGATTACATTTAAACTATGCTAAAGACAACAGGAATTGCTTGTTATTTTTGTTCCTTAACATCTAACCCTAATTCAAATGCCCCTAACCTAAATCTAACGACCCTAAACTAACCCTAACAATAATTGTAAAATATAAAATATTGTCTTTTTCATCATTAATTGTTTACTGTAGCAGCCTTGCACCTGGTGATGTGAGAATAACTTTTGCTTCTAAAACATAAAATATTAACAAATAATACCATTGTGGATCCGCTCCTACCAGCAGAGGGCGCACTATCACAGTGAATCCGCCTCACCGTCATGGATCTGCCTCGGCTCCGGGTCTGCAGCTTTTCATTATTGGATGAAGGGACTGATTTTTTTAAGCCCTGAATAACATTTTGCTTTGGTTTTGTTTCATTTGTTTCATTGTGTCACGGTTACAGTGCATTGATTAAATATATATTTGTGTTCTCAGAGTTCCCTTTCGTTTTAAAATGTATTAATAACTTCAATTTGTTTCTCATGATTTGGCCATACAAGCCTATTCCGTACACAGTCAAAGTAATGATCTAACAAACTATTAAAAACGTGATTTTATTGCAGTTAGAAATAGGATACGAATAAGAACGATAGATATTGTCCACTAGTGCGAAATTAGACGTGGGTTTCGGAATTTGTTCACGTAACTTGATACGTTTCTAAACCCTTTGGCAGTTTCTACCCAATATCTCGGTCCCTCAGTGAACATGATCCGGCAAAAACAAAATACAAAAGAAATAAAGCACCCAGAAATTGTATAAACTCTGCCTGGAGAAGCTAAAACTTTTCATTAAAGTTTGAGAGAGTTTATGAGAATCGGGTCTCTATGGAAACAGGCGCGAGGAGGCAAACATTATTATTCTGAAACAGCGAGCAGACTTTCCTTTTGGAGACGGGATCAAGAGTCTTCGCAAAAATCACTACAGAGATCTGCAAAATAACTCAAACTTCCCTTCTGTCGGTGCGTGGATGCGGAGGGAATGAGAATACGAGTTCTGATCATTTGGCCGTGACTTACTTTCGCAAAACTGCAGATACTCTTTGTTAAACTTTAGGATTTGGATTTTCTCATGTGTAGCTTATTTTGTTTCACCTTTATCCACATCTGTATCTTCATGGTGGGGAAACTATGTCTGTGACGGAAAATCATTTCTCCATCATACAGAAACCAGTCAGCGTCTGCTCCTGCCCCACAGAAATAAAGGTTCAAATCACATCTCCCCGGGTTTCTTCAGCCTCTTTTCACCTGATCCTCTGAGAACATTGACCCTCAGCGCCGAGTCTAATGACCCACAGTTACAGTGGCTTAACCCTTAAATCTGGTCCAAACCTCTCATCAGTCTTTATGTATCGGAATGGAATGGGAGCAGTGCTTTTCACATGATACAAGTCGCCCAGTGCTTCACACACAGTTATAGGGTAAACAAATATCGTTATTGTATCGATATCAAGGTATGAACATTCAAGATATTAATATTGAAAAAGCAAGATATAAACGATATAGATTTTCATCAATAAAAATGCAGTATTTTGTATTATGATTTTATTTTTCAGGAAAATGTTTGGTTTTCACCGAACCCATAGTTATAACATAGTTATATCGTATCGATATAGAGATATCTGGCATAAATATTGAGATATGACATTGTGTCCATATCGTTCAGCCCACACACACACACACGCACATGCACACACACACACACACACGCACACACGCACACACACACACACATGCACACACACACACACACACACGCACATGCACACATTAGTCTGGCAAGTCCAGAATGGTACCCCTCTGTATTTCTTTTACAAAATATCAGTCTGGGCAGGACGCCCTTCTTTGCCGCTCCCGCCAAACTCAAACGGATCCGTACAATCAATCACTCTTGAGACTCGGAAGTCTCCTCAAAAACAATCTGCGGATGCTGCCCCGGGGGAGACGGAGCTTCTTTCAATCTGTGGTAATGACCAAAAACACATCGTCAGTCGGTGACTTCTGTGATTCTTCAGTCCATTCGAATATTAATGCAGAACCGCTAATACCCCCGCAGCAGCATGCATCTGCCCTTCGCAGACTGGTTTACTCCGCTTCCTCTTTGCTCGCGTTCCGTGCTAGAAATGTAGTTGACGTCGACTCTGTCTTTGGGCAAGACACTTCACCCTCCTGGCCTCCAGTGTCTGCGTACGTTGGTGTATGAAGAGAGAGTGACTGGGTGACTGGTTCCTTTCCTGTAAAGCGCTTTGGGCCTAATGAAGGTAGAAAAGTGCTTTATTAATTTATTTATTTTTATTTATTTATTTGACACCACGCCAGATCACATTTATTCAACTACTAAGTCTTCAAATAGTGATGTTCATAGCCATATAGAATTAGTGAGGTAGTTTTTTGAATGACATATGGTGATTTTATTAGTAAATGGTTCTGAATAATGGGCACAACGACTAAACATAAAAAAAAAAAAATCATCTCAGTGACTGCAAGAAATGTTACGATGCATCATAAACACTTTTTCTACCGTGTTTTTTCCGCTGCAATTCCGCATAGAGTTGGCGTCAGTGCGAGGGGGCGGTTTCTCATTCAGAGCCCTGGTTTAAGTTCTGCAGGTCTGAGTCTCCTTCCACAGGAGTTATGGATCTGTTATTTGTTTATGGAGCCGGGCTCAGGTTACCAGGCGGAGCTTTTTATTCGGCTGCTCGTTTTGGTTTCAGAGACACCGGGAAACTCAAGCTGATATTTTGATTCCTGTATTTTCAACATGTCCACATTCATTTGATATCGCAGGACCGGTGAATCCATAGGTCGTTTCCTTGTCCTCACAAAAAACCCTCTGAACGTAAGAGAAATGTGCTTGGATGAATACGGTAAAGGTCCTTGGAGAAAAAAGTACTTTGTTCCCAGCCTGTGTGTTCATAATGATGTCCATGAAGGGTTATGATGCTTAAGTGCGAACAGTGAACGGATTTATAAATGAATAGGTCATTTATTCTTTTCATGAAAGCTGCTGGTGCTCACACGGTGTCCTTCGAGATAAGTACATGTCCTTCAACCATCTCTGCAGACTGTGGACAGATCCAGATTTAAAAATTAAATATTTTGTTGGGTTGTTTCCCTTAAAGGCCCTGTGCCTGATGATTTTGATTGCAAACAATGGAAGCTACTAAATTAAAATGTTATTCGTGGTCCAAACTAATCCCTAACTTTCAATATATATTTGTAGCATCTACATTTGTCACAGGGACAAGTTAATAGTCACTTTCACAAAAATGATGGAAAAATAGACTTGGAAATGAGCGCCACAATATGGTCGACCCTCATCTCTCTCAGGCGCGTCTACTCACTTTAAAGTTTGGAGTCTTGGACAAGATTCTTAAGTTATTTTAAGGCTACACTTTGTTTTATACAACCATAACTTAATCACGTACTTTGTAATCTGCTCTAACAATCTGTAATAACTTGTGCCTATGTAGTACAAACACAATGTGTATTAGTACTTTGGAGGAACATAATTTCATTGCGTATGTAGCCCATCGGTACAAGTTATTACAGGTTGTTACAAGGCACATTACAGTGTACAGTGTTACATTTTAAGCAGAGGGATTTATTCATGTTTAATCCCTGCCTGATTTATTGAGTTTTAAACCCCTAAAAATATGGATAACATTTGAATTCTTACAGATTATTTTCATTATTAAAAAGCTTACAGGAAAGGTCATAGACAAGGAGACGAGCTTTCTTCTCTTGTTTTCGCACTTTTTTTTTATTGTACTGTCCTTTTAACCCGGTCGCCACTTGAAAAACTACATTTTAAATATAAAAAGCTTATTCAGAAACCAGATATGGTTATTATGTGAATGGGAAAGAGTACAAATTGAAAATAAAAATAAATGTTTATATATTGGTAAACTGCACACATTTAAATCTTTGTGTGATGTCTTCTTGCGTTGGAGGTCTTGTGGACCTCATGTGATTTTCTTCTTGTGAGGCATGAACGCTTTTCTTTGGCAATGCTGCTGTTTCGTAACGTTAAAGCGGACAAACGCAATTGTGTAATTCAGGAATTTGTAATGTAAAGTCTTGTATCGTCTGAAGGCGCGAGACGTTGCTTGTATCACTGTAACCGGGATGTACATTAATTTTTAATATTCAAGATTCAAGATTGTTTTATTTGTCAAACCATGTGACTGATTTGAAATTATATTTCTCTCATCCTTGATTGTGGAGTGGGGGAAGAGGGGTGGGAGGGAGGGCAGGGAGTTCAGCTTCCCGATGGCCCTGTGTACTAAACTGTTCTTAAGGCGACTCGACCTGGTCGTAGATTCCGCAGTCTCCTCCCTGAAGGCATTACTCTGAAGAGACTGTGTGATGGGTGCGTAGGGTCCCTGGTGATTCTGACGGCTTTGCGGGTGAGACGGGTGGAGTACATGTCCTTAATGGAGGGGAGAGGAGCTCCACAGATCTTCTCCGCTGCTCTCACGATGCGCTGGAGGCTCCTTCGGCAGGAGGCAGTGCTGGCGCCGTGCCACACAGTGATGGAGCTGGTCAGGATGCTCTCTATAGTCCCTCTGTAGAAGAACCACACAGTGATGGAGCTGGTCAGGATGCTCTCTATAGTCCCTCTATAGAAGAACCACACATTGATGGAGCTGGTTAAGGTTGCTCTCTATAGTCCCTCTGTAGAAGAGCCACACAGTGATGGAGCTGGTCAGGATGCTCTCTATAGTCCCTCTGTAGAAGAACCACACAGTGATGGAGCTGGTCAGGATGCTCTCTATAGTCCCTCTGTAGAAGAGCCACACAGTGATGGAGCTGGTCAGGATGCTCTCTATAGTCCCTCTGTAGAAGAACCACACAGTGATGGAGCTGGTCAGGATGCTCTCTATAGTCCCTCTATAGAAGAACCACACATTGATGGAGCTGGTTAAGGTTGCTCTCTATAGTCCCTCTGTAGAAGAGCCACACAGTGATGGAGCTGGTCAGGATGCTCTCTATAGTCCCTCTGTAGAAGAACCACACAGTGATGGAGCTGGTCAGGATGCTCTCTATAGTCCCTCTGTAGAAGAGCCACACAGTGATGGAGCTGGTCAGGATGCTCTCTATAGTCCCTCTGTAGAAGAACCACACAGTGATGGAGCTGGTCAGGATGCTCTCTATAGTCCCTCTGTAGAAGAACCACACAGTGATGGAGCTGGTCAGGATGCTCTCTATAGTTCCTCTGTAGAAGAGCCACACAGTGATGGAGCTGGTCAGGATGCTCTCTATAGTCCCTCTGTAGAAGTGCCACACAGTGATGGAGCTGGTCAGGATGCTCTCTATAGTCCCTCTGTAGAAGAACCACACAGTGATGGAGCCGGTCAGGATGCTCTCTATAGTCCCTCTGTAGAAGTTGCACATAACAGAGGCTGGGACTCTAGCTCTTCTTAACTTGCAGAGAAAGTAGAGACGCTGATGACTTTTCTTGACCAGAGATGTAATATGGCACTTATAAGCTTTCTTGCTTCGGCCTTTTGAGTTTATTATTTATTCTTATTTATTTATTCTATTTTCTGCACTGCATCAATGCTAATGTAAATAATGTAAATAATCACTCAAATAAATCAAATCAAACTAAACAAGATCCAAAGTCCCTTCTGAAAAACATCCATTGTAACTAATACATGAACAACATCTAACCATACGTGCAAACCTTGCTCTATCCTCTGACTCCACGGCTCTACTCGCTGCCACTGTGACTCTGTGCTGCCTACATATAGCGGTAGATGCACAAAGCACTTCTACAGAATAAAATGCTCCTTGTAAGTGTAACATTTCTCTCGTTTTTTTGTCCAAAGTCCCGGCTGCAGCTCCCGGTCTCGCCCGCCTGTAATGTGTTTAACTCCGAAGCCCCATTGTCGGGAAAGGGAGCGGATCTCTCCAAACGCGATTACACTTTACAGTTATCACATTTCTCTGTCTCTCCGAAGTGGACGGGATATAACCGGGACCAAACCACTTTAGAGCAGCAGCTGTGGTCCCACTCGAGCCCTCGGCCCCATTTGCGAGGTCGGGAGGAAAGTTTAAAACGCATCCAGGAGCGACGACTGGACCGGACAGTCTGCGGGTTTTACGTTTGGACAAAGCTATATTTGCGGCGGCATATTTCCGTTCCGCCCCCGGGCAGACAACGAAGAGGCGTCGTGTGAATGGACAGTGGAGGATTCATCAGCCGGAGCAGCTGCTTTCACATTTCCTACATTCTCCGCCTCCCGCTACATCTCCGTGTGCCCTTCAGAGGGAGAGAAAGGGACTGGCAGGAAACATGCGGCGATAATTTGACGAGGAAGGACATTTTATTTGTATAGCGCCTTTTCACAGACGCGGCCACAGAGCACAAATAAGTCCTGTACCTGACGTGGACAGATAGTTTCAGCCTTTTTAGTCACGATTATGTCAACTTTACATTTATACACTGCAAAAATTAATCTTTAAATAAGTGGCATTTTCTTGAAATAAGTAACTTTGATTTGAGAGTCTAATTTCAAGAAATCTAGATACATTTTATTTATTTGAACAGGGACAATGTACATTATACATTAGCCTCAGAAAGGAGAGATGCATTGTACCAGGTTATAGCACTTGTGCTAATTTCCACCTGCAGTCCCTGGGCCTACTGTACATGTTTTTAGTGGTAGGGGAAACCGGAGTACCCGGAGTAAACCTACGCAGACACGCGGAGAACATGCAAACTCCACACAGAAAGGCCCCGTCCAGGTGGGAATCGAACCCCGGACCTTCTAGCTGTGAAGCACGAGCGCTAACCGCTGTGCTAGCGTGCTAACCGCTGTGCTAGCGTGCCACCCCTGCAACAGTTTTATTTCAAGTAATGAGTTAATTAGTCATCTAGATTTGAGTGCGGTGATTTATTTTCTCCTAACCTCTAACTTAACCGAGCACATTTTCTCCAGTTTGACGTTACGTGAATCGTAAAAGCTTCATGAACGGAGAGTTTACAGCCAATAGGCCGGGGCGATACCTCATTTGAAAGCTAAGGTCGACAAAACTGATTGTAACTTTTTTTGTCGCTGTGTCACCCCTTTGTTGTCACGTTTTTATAAGCCTTGTGTGTTTTCATCTCTTTTGTCGCTTTCTTGTTATTTGTGTTATTGTTGCTTTGCCACGGTGGTGGAAGAAGTACTCGATATTCTTAAGTAGAAGTGCAGATATAGGACTAAAAATTGACTTAGGTAAAAGTATCTGATAACATTTTTACTTAAGTAAAAGTACAAAAGTATGCATTGTAAAATGTACTTTATGAGTAAAAAGTAAAAGTATTTAAGAGTTTAATGTGCAGGATTTTTTTAAATCATTTGAATCAAACCAGGTCTAAAGGAGTAAAACACTGAACCAGGTCTAAACTGGGACTAAACCATTTAATCGGAGAGAGGTCACTTTGAAAATAAAATACTTTTACTTTTAACCCAATTTAAAAATGTAGTGGAGTAGAAAGTACAGATACAGGCTCTAAAATGTAGTGAAGTAAAGTAAAAGTACCTATAATTTGTACTTTTTACTTTGTTACTTTCCACCCCTGCTTTCCCAGCACGTTTTTGTCGCTCTTTTTCGTTTGGTTTTCGTCCTCATTTTTGTTGACGGTTTTTCTCAAGAAGCTTTTAGATTTGAGTAATGCCAAACTCTGTTCAGGTCCTTGAGATTCGTCGTTAAAATCAGGGGCGATTTTTTTTCTTCATGTTTTTGTCAAGTTTTTTCATCGCCAATTTTTTTCTTTTTTCAATAAGCGTTTAGATCTGGGTAAAGCCGAACTGGAGGAAAAAGTGCACGGTTCAGGTGGGTGTTAAGAGGTTTAACAACATTTACATATTCCTTTTAGCCATGCCCACTTTGGATTTGACTGTTATGGGGAAGTTCAGATGTTTTTAGTCTCATCTTTTTACTTATATTCAGTTTTTATCTCGACAAATTATCTGAAGATTTGACTTATAGTTGAACGATTGTGAACGCCTTTATATTTAGTTTTTAATTAAGAAACACATGTGACTTCAGGGCCCAACGATTGGATCAAATGGGACAATTTTCGTTTTCCACAGCAGCAAACGGTTCGGTTATAAATCCTTCAAATATGAATGGTTTTCAGTCGCGCTGAAGCTTTCCGGTCTGACTCATTGTTGAATATTTTCCACACTAAAGACTTGTCATTTTCTCACCCGGCGTAACCCGTCTCTTTCTGCTCTTGGAGGTGAACGTCCCTGAACGCGTCGCGGCTGTAAATCTGAATCACGTCGCTTGCGCAGCCCCGTTAGTGTCTCGAACGCACCACCTACACTTTATCCTTCAACAACTTCAGTCTGAAAGGAAACGAAATGTCCTCTTCAGCGACTAACGGAGCAAACTACTAGCAAGTGCCTTTTTAACTATTATTTTTAGTTAGTTTACTTCACTTGATGGGACCGTTTCATTCAAAGGACTATGAATAGTTGTCCATCCATCCATTTTCTTCCACTTGTCCGTTGCCGGGTCGTGGGGGCAGCTGTTGGAGCTGCACCAGCCCCTGTGGCGCCCCCTGCAGGTGGTGGGTCCACAGAAGGACGGCCTCATGGTTCCACACGGGCCTGTTGGTCTCTCATAAGGGGCTTCACCCATTCACCCTCTCATTCATACACTAGTGTACGCAGACCCTGGAGGCAAGGAGGGTGAAGTGTCTTGCCCAAGGACACCACGACAATGTGCACCTTCAGGAATAGTTGTATGTGGATAATCAGAATCAGAATCAGAATAGTTTTATTGCCAAGGTTTGTGAACAAGGTTTACAAACTAGGAATTTGTCTTGGTGCAAACGTGCGACATAGAACATATAACACAGAATTAAGATAAAAAATAAGCTAAGAACGTTAAACTATAAGGCTATAAGGGCATGCATAAAAAATATTAAATAAATAAGATAAAATAAAGTGACATATGGTAAGACAACAACAATTTGACAGTGAACAACAACGGGATTGTATATACAGATGTGTAGGCGTATAAAGTGATATTAAGTGTTATAAAGTGATGAGTGACAGCAGCGGGTCTAAGTGTCTAAATACACAATAGTCCAGTACACTAGGATAATGAAAAGTTCTTGTAGAAATCCCATGAATCCAATTAAAAGGGGAGACGGTGAGGCGTAAATCACCTGAGAGCAGATGAGGTAATGTCCCATGAGGAAATAACATGAAGTCACGCAGACGCCCGGGCACCAAAAAGGTGATAATAAAAGCGATTAGAGAAAAAACAATGGCGTCCGAGAGGAAGATGAACAATTTTATATTGAGACAAACTTTGACTAAAATCCCCCGCATTATCGTCAAATAATAAAAAAGTAAATACAAATGAGAAGGAAGACCACCTCTAGCTTTGAGCATGCATTCACCGTGGCGTTGTTTCAATAAGCTTCTGCAATGTCAAAAGATCCAGTGTTGCATTAATGAGGATGGGAAAGGGTGACCACTGTGCAAAGCCTTCTCCGGCACATCCGAAAGATTCTCAATGGGGTTAAGATTTGGATCTCATGCTCCCTGAGCCGTTCTGTCACGATGTGAGCCCGAAGAATCCTGGTCTTGTCATCTTGGAGTATGCCCGTGTCATCGGGGAAGAAGAAATCCATTGGTGGAATAACCTGGATGTTCAGGTCGTCAGCTGATCTCCTTCTAGGTGGTGACATTTTTGTTCAGTGAATAAACCAGGCTTTGGGCACTTCTGTGTGTGAAAAGATGACTGGTCTGTATCTTTAGGTTTGGTCAGAGCGGGGGGAATGAAAAGTGCTAATAACAATATACGATCCTCCACCAAACCCTGTCCTTTGCTTCATCCTCAGAGAGAAACATCGCATTAACACACAGTTAGCTCTGTTGCAGCGCAGTGTCTGCAAAATATCCATGTGGCTTTAGTTTTGATTCGAAATGAAAGTAAAAGTACACCAAACTGTCCTCATTCAAGGCAAGGCAGTTTTATTTATACCGCGCATTTCGTACACAAGGCAACTCAATGCGCCATTTACTTGCAATAATCTTTAAAGAGATGTGTCTGTGCTGTTCCCCTCCTGAAACCGCCACCTTAACGTGGTGGAAGGGTTTGAGCCTGAATGATCCTGGAGCTCTTCGTGCCCCTGGTGGGGTCTCCCAGGGCAAACAGGTCCTGGGTGACGGGTCAGACAAAGAGCGGTTCAGAAGCCCCTTATGAGAGACCAACAGGCCCGGTTAGAACCATGAGGCCGTCCCTCTGTGGACCCACCACCTGCAGGGGGCGCCATAGGGGCTGGTGCAATGTGATTTGGGAAACTCTAACAGCTGCCCCCATGACCCGGCAATGGACATGTGAAAGAAGAAGGATGGATGGATGGACTGTGCTGTAGTGACTCTAGCATTTTCTTCTTCTCACTTTTATGACATTTGGCTTGTGCATATCATTTTACTGAATTGAATGTGTGGCTGTGAATCATCAACAGTGGTTGTGCAGAGATCGGCATTTTTCGGAAGCCCTCGGGAGGGAACAGCGCGGTGGCTTATGGGATGGCACATCGCCCCTAATCGCTGGTGAGGAACCTCCAGAGGTCCCTATGCTGAAGGAGGCACTTCTTATCATAGCGGGCGCTGACACACATCTGGTTTTGGCTCGGGGCTCTTACCTATTTTCCCATTTCGGACGCACCTCAAGTTTCCTACGTGGCTTCACTTTCCGTTCTTGCCCTCCTCCTCGGTCACGTCCGCCTCTCCTCAGTGTCTCCCCCGGTGGAAGCACGTGGAGCAGGAAAAGCACTCAGCTTCTATATAAAGCCCCATCAGTGGCTAATGTTGAACGGACAGAGATTTGGAGAGGCTCTTTCAGCTCTATAAATATTACAGTGAAGAGCCTCCGTGCCGTCTGTCAGGACTAAGTGCCATTGTCAACAAACGGTCATTGCTTTCAAGGTCAAACGCAATTCCCCTTTTGAAAATGAGGTACGGGTCGGCGACACGAGCGATTACCTCACGCTGCAGGAGAATAGGGCAAAACATGTAATATCAATTTGAAACTTTTACTGTGGATGACTGACAGAAAGGACATGACCACATTTGGATCACAGCGTCACCTCGGTCGCCCTTTTGGGCTACACGTGGATACCAAACGTGTCAATATTTGTGAGTGCATGCGAGTGGAGCGTTGGAAATCTCACGGCGCTCATTAAAAGAGGAGGCTGTGACTTTAGGTGAGAGCAGGGGGATGAGGTAATGTCCCTGCAGAGATGAACGCATTAGACACAGACTCACCAACATGAGTTCATCTGCAGACGCCCGGGCACCAAACAGGACAGGGTTTAGTTTTTAATATAAAGCTTTCAGAGTTAAAACATGCATTGTGCCGAAATTGAGGCCTTAAATTTCATTATAAAGCCTTAAACTGAATGTCAAGATGGATTAAATACAAATGTTGAAACGTTGCATAGAATAAAGGGAAGTAGACTGTGTGCCAGAGATTTTTTTCTGCTCTCTTTGGCAAAATTCGATCGAATGTGTCCCGGAATATGCCCGGCACGGGTCGACCTCAGGTGTTGCTGCAGCCGTCTGTCTGCGAGGCGTTTAAAGTCCGCGTGTGGAGTCCGTACATCAGAGCGCCGCAGAGGACGGACCCCGGTCGAAGCCGCGGCCCGATGCCGCTCTGATGTGTGACATTTGAGGAGATCAAAGACCGGAGCCCCGTGGGACATCCGGCCCGTGTATTTTTAGACCTGTCGCAGCTATTTTTACACCTCGACCTTTGCAACGAGTCTGGCTCCGTTTGAAGGAGAGATATCATGCAGAATCCACCTTCTTGAGCTTTGTCCCCTCGTCGAAAACATGCCTGAACAACCTGCTGCTAACATCGCTGTCATTTTGATAACGTTAATGTGGTTAAAGGGGGGAGTCTTATGCTCCATCTTTACTTTGTTGATTAGAAAATGCAATGTTGATTCTCACCATGAGCCCCTCCTCTTGCTCGCCCTCGCTGCACCACTGTTTCAATAAAGAAGGAGACCCGATGAAAATCAAACACGACCCACCTGACCTGTGAAAATGAGTTTTGAATTTGCCGACCCGAACCCACACACATTAAAAAGACGCTGCTCCAAAAAGTGTGTGATGGGTTGATCCGGAAACGCGAGGAAACTGGCGGCAAACTCCTTAAGTCTGCGTCTGCCAAACTATTTTCTATGAATACACTGTTCCCGTGTTTTAGCAGATTTGTGTTTTCACTTTTTATATTATTAAAAACAAACAGCTAGCATATGAGCTAAAGACGAACAGAACTAAATGGTAAATGGTCTCAACTTATATAGCGCTTTTCCAACTACATTAGGCACTCAAAGCGCTTTACAGCAAGAAACCTCTCACCCATTCATACACCAATGTACGCAGACACTGGAGGCAAGGTGGGTGAAGTGTCTTGCCCAAGGACACAACGACAGCGTGCACCTTCAGGAGGCGGGATTCGAACCCCTGACCTTCCGATCATGAGACAACCCGCTCTACCATCTGCGCCACCGTCGCCCCACCTACAAAAATCTTCTTCTGAAACACTGGAGAGGCACTGGAGAGACGGAGGAAACAAAAAAGGGACAAACAAGGAGGTATCTGGGCAAGACTCACAGCTAAGCCACACAAGTCTTCTATCACTACTATTGTTACTGTTTGGCTAATGGACTTTCACTGGAGAATGAAACAGATTAACTGCTAAACTCTTCTCAGAAGATGGTGAAAGACTGTTGTGGAGGGATCTGCAGGAGGGAGAGGAAGGGGGGAGGAGCTGACCAGTGCAGGACACCACGCTCTGAAACGGGGACAAACCCAGCAGGCGGTTGCACTGTTTCAGGGGATCAGAGGAGGACTGATGTACAATAACGAATAAAGCACTTACTTACTAAAAAGAAAATACATCCCAACATGAAGGAGGAGAACCGCAGAAGTTGCCGGGGTTACGGTGGGTGGGACTGGCCGCTCGACTATAAACCAGGCTTAAAGGAACAGGCCACCGTTTTTAAATACTGAGATATGTTCTTACCTGAGCTTAGACGAGTTGATGCGTAACGGTCTGGTCTTTACGCGTGCGCTCAGTCACGTAAACAGAGCACAGACGGCGTTTGCATTTAGTTTAGTTTAGTATATTTGTTTGTTTGAGCAGCAAACACACAAGGAGTGGGCCGAAGCAAGAGCTCATACGCGCCCACCCCCAAAATCACTACACATCATTTCACATTTAGCCTCTCCCCTTCTCATCTAGGCAAGTCAAGGCAAGGCAAGTTTATTTGTAGAGCACAATTCATACACAAGGCAATTCAAAGTGCTTTCACAGTTGCATCAAATTACAAGAAAACAGATCAAATCAATCATTAAAACATCAACATAAAAATTAATCAATTACAGTAAAAGGCAAGAGTGCAGATAAAATACTTTCAGTTTTCATCTGCTCGGGTAAAAAGAGCTGTTTTCAGCCTGGATTTGAACATTGTCAGAGTTGAGGCCTGTCTCACATCCTCATGAAGACTGTTCCAGATTTTAGCTTTAGCCTCAGCGTGTTTAGTCCTGACTCTGGGAACCACCAGGAGACCCCTCCCTGAAGTTCTCAGGGCCCGAGATGGTTCATACGGCTCTAACATGTCAGAGATGGACTTTGGTGCTAAACCATGAAACGACTTGTACACAAGCAGAGCTGTTTTAAATTCTATTCTCTGAGTGACCGGAAGCCAGTGCAGAGACCGGAGCACTGGACTAATATGGTCGTATCTTTGGATCCAAACGGAGGTGAAGTCAGCAGCGACCAAGCTCTCCCACGATTTCCCCATTTAAATACGGTTACGCGATCCAAGTATAGTCACACAAAATTAAATATGTCGATTTTGTAAGAGGATAAAAAGGGGGAGTTGGATCCATAGATGAGAAGGGGAGAGGCTAAATGCTAACGCCGTCTGTGCTCTGTTTACGTGACTGAGCGCACGCGTAAAGACCAGACAGCTACACATCAATTCGTCTAAGCTCAGGTAAGAACAGATCTCAGTATTTAAAAACGGTGGCCTGTTCCTTTAAGTTTTCATCATGTCGCGCATGTGCTCGGGCGCCGCTACAAAGAGAGGCATTTATGGATAAGAATGCACTTAATGATGTAGCTAAGGAAACCCGACCTACCCTTTCATTCCTTTGCAATGAAAGGGCCTCAGGAGGAGCTTTTTGCTTCCCCCTTAAAACTATTAATCCTACATAAGATATCTTTAGTTCTACATTTATTCATTGATCGCACATTACCTTCGTTTTTTGTAGCTGCCCGCACCGAAGAGCTGCTGTGAATTTCTCCACTGTGAGATGAATAAAGTCTTGTCGTATCCGTCTGAAAAAACTTCCCAGCGGTACGGGGACTCGTCTTCAGTGAGAATCAATTTGTCCGGATTTTAGGGACATGATGTGAAACCAAATGTTCTTGAACCAAAATAATAGAAGTCTTGTCAAGTCCGGACCTTGCCAGCGAGATTGTCTAAGGACAGAAAATTGCAGCGGACAAATTGTGACATGTTAATCGCCGCCATGTTGTCCCCCCCCCTCTCTCTCTCTCTCCTCTCGCTCTCGCGGTCAGTACATAATTCATGGGTCTGTGATATTCATGAAGCTTGTTTCACCCAGAGCGGTGACGACTCCCGCTGTGACACAATAATCCAATAGAACGCCGCAAACGCACCGCAGTGATTAAGCAGGGAGTAACCGGGGCTGACAGCGCGGACCACACGCACGACCTGCCCAAGATGGCCGACCAGAAATCACACACGGCTCAACGTTGGCATGGTCCAGGTCGAACGATTAGGGTTAAGTAGATTTAGTATAAGGGTTTTTTGAGGATCTGTACCTGAGTAGTGTTTATATAGATTTGAAAGATAAATACAATACTTTCCACTCCATTACATTTCTAAAAAGGCCCTAAAGAAAAAGTGAATTTGTCCTTTCGTCGAAACATCCATCCATTTTCTTCAAAGCGGTATGTGCTTTTATCGATGGTATGTCTTTGCAGTGCTTCCAGGAAACAAATGCATGCGTGTTTCTCCCAACAATAAAAAATAAACACTGTGCTTTATGTTACGTTTAGATAGAAGTGTTTATTTATTTATACAGTGCCGGTCAACTGTGGCAGCGCTGTTTAATCCCGCATTTGGAAAATATTGTCGAGAAAAAAGAGAGCGTCAGAGAGAAGAGAAGAAGGGCCCAGAAATCAGGCCCATGCAGTTCTCTAATCCCTAACTCCAACTTTCAGACATACCTCGATGTACCACCGGGGTCTGATCGCCAAAACGAATATACATGTCAATACATCTTCCTAATCGCCGCTTTTGTCTGTCTAAGTCTATCCAGGTTGAAATCATATTTTAATCAAGGTTCTCTGCTTCATGGAGCCTCTCCCGCATGGACAAAGCACAGAGCTGTTCCTTCGAGGCTCTTATAAACTGTAATTGGGAGTCTGGATATTTTAGTCGACTAAATTAACACCGGCTTCATCCGTCCCCTCATTCGAGAACAGGACCCTGCAAGATACTTGAACTCCTCCACTTGAGGCAAGGACTCTCCACAAACCTGGAGAGGGGAAGCCACCTTTTTTTCGGTGGAGAACCCAAAAAAACCAAACGTGTGATAGTAAAAGAGAAAGGGGGCTATAGCTTCTAAGCATTCCCCTCTGTCACAGGAGTTGACAGCTCCTCTACTCCAAGAAAGTTATTTATTATTTTCTTTGGAGTTTTATTTCACAAGCTTGTTGCCTTGGAGCTCCTTGTGAACCAGGACTGAAGTGGAGGTAGTGGGCGTTGATGGAGTGAAGCTGAGCGAACAGGCGGAAGATGTGGAATCTGCGGGTAACAATGCACACATTCTCTGAACAGTAGGTGGCGCTGAGCCGATGTAATGCCAAATGCCACTGACTCACTCCTCACAAAGAAGATTTGTCCCTGTAATGTTGCCGTACAGAGGGGAATTCTGGGAATGAGGAGGAGATACTGTAGTTCCAAATGGCGTGGGTCCATTTCCAGCTTCGTCCTCGCCTCGTCTGTTTCCTAAATGGACATTGTGGTCAATTATTTAAAAAGCCACATTTAGGAATCGGCTTCGGGATGACCTGATTCACAAACCCAAAAGTAGAGTAGTTCTATAAAACCTCTATATAACTCCTGTTTTGCTGAAGGTCGTGTGGAGCAGAGGTCCAGGTTTCTCTCTGTCTCTGAATCCTGTTTAATTGATGACGAGGAGATGAATATTTGAGCCGCTCGGTGCTGAGAAAAGTGTCTGAGTGGATCTGCGTCTGTTCCCCTCTCTGTAACGAGTTATGGCTTTTAGAGAAGAGAGAAAGACGCTGAGAGTGAGAGATATATGGGCCTCGAAGAGCAGAGTACAGCTTGAGTTTACCTGAGGTGGATCTAAAGAGTTTGAAGATGGAGCGCAGTGCAATGGTCACAATGGACACACTGGTCACTACAGCAGAGTTTCCCAACCTTGAATGCTATTTGGGCATGATTTTGAGACTGTGTTTAACCTTTATCTTGAACACAAAACCTTGTCTTCTTACTAATAAACTGTTTGCTGAGACAAAATATAGTTTTGTCGTCACAATACGCCTTTGCCGTGATAAGAGTATTGTATCGGAAACCGTGTACTTTGCCTGTACTTTGAAAGCTAAAACTACCCACAAACACATTATGTGCCCAGCTGTGGAATCCAGGGACACAACTCGGTTTGGGGGCATTTTGAGAGAGACATAGCTTGAGAAAGTGTAGTCTCCACGCTTTCCAATGATGTGTAACGCATCTGATCATATTTAGAGAAGATGTGGCAAACTGAATTTAGGAACTCAAAATTTGTCAAAGGGCACAAAACGGCCTCTAAACTTTCGGGCAGTTCTCACCTCTCTCTGCTGCTCGAGTGACAATAGGGCTCATTTACATCTCATTTTAGATAAGCCATACCCGCCTGTAAAGCTGTAAAGCACAGGCGGTAGAAAAGCCAAAAAGCAAGAAAAATGTGCCATCAAAGAAAAAAAAAAAGGTTTGAAAACAGGTCCAATAAATAAATGTCTCTTGCATAAATCCACTTCCAGGGAGGATGGTGTTGAAGGCAGAGCTGAAGTCCACAAACAGGATCCTGGCGTAGGTTCCTGGGGAGTCCAGATGCTCCAGGGTGAAGTGGAGGGCCAGATTGCCTGCGTCGTCCACAGACCTGTTGGCTCTGTAGTGCGAACTGCAGCGGGTCCAGGAGGGGGGCGGTGATGTCCTTGAGGTGGGCCCGGACCAAGCGCTCAAAAGTCTTCATGACCACAGACGTCAGCGCCACCGGCCTGTAGTCATTAAGTCCTGTGATCCGTGGTTTCTTAGGGACAGGGACGATGGTGGATGTTTTGAAGCAGGACGGCACGTGGCATGACTCCAGGGAGGGTGTCTGTTTAGTGACGTATTTTCCCTTGACAGTCCTATGTGAACTAATACGAATGTCGGGGATCAAATAATGGTGGCGCCCATGGGAACCTCCGGGATAAGGTGTAGTATATCGGTATATCAATATATCGACATATCTAGTGCTAAGTGCTTTGGAACACAGCGGTCCTTCATTTATCGCAGGGGGGTTACGTTCTAAAAATAACCCGCAATAGGCAAAATCCACAAAGTAGTCAGCTTTATTTTTTACAATTATTATATATGTTTTAACGCTGTGAAACCCCCTTACATTATTACACTTTTCTCACTAGTTCACACGGGTTCTCCCTTGATTTTTCTTATTTTTTTCTAATAAGATTTTTAGATGTCACATGACAGACTTGGGGATGGAAACATCGTGAGCTGCTCTTGTTCAAACTAAGAGACAATCGTAGCTACAACCAAAGTTTTTAGGTTGTTTTGACCCAAGTTCCCCTGTTGAGTTTAGCGTGAGCCGCCGTCGTCCTCAGAGAAACATCGAGAGCAATGCCCGATATTAATGCTATAGCCAAAAGAAAACGTAAGTGATGTTTTACAAAACCAACAAACTATACGATTGAGCAAATTTAAAGGTTAAGCCCAGTTAAAAGACAATCAGTGATAAAATACAGTTTTATTATTTGACTCTCCACTCTTCGACATAAAGCACTTGAACACAGACCACCTGGGAACGATGACGTCACATCTCGGGGCAATGCGAGGGTGTAACACATGAACGCATTAATATATCATCACGTTTGTGCCGAAACTCCGTGGAAACCGACTAATAATTAATGTCCCGCCCCCCTGTAAAGTAATGCCTTTATTCTATTTACCGAAATCGTTCTTCTTTAAACGGGCTTAAACACACACTGCCCTTAACCAGCCCCTGTTATATTCATATAGACTGAAGTTTCTAATGGGGCAGGGGTTTGTGGAGAGGTGGTTTGTAGAGGTTTTAGCGTTGAGAGAGGTAGAGAGTGAGGAGCATATATTATACATGACAAGGCTTTTAGATCCTCTGTCTAACAGGCTCTGATACACAAGGAGATACGGGACACGTATCCACAGCCGGGATGGAACTAAACCAGGGCTTAATTCATAATACAGACCCTTTCAGGAACATCGATGGGAGCTTTGTCCAAGGAGTCTTACGCTCTATAGCCATGAAAACACCTTTCAGTCAACGGCGTAGGTTTGGTGTCATTATCAGTGAGGACACTTAGAGTTGTTGAAATAGGATGGAAGACTTGATTTGCCGCTGGTCACAGAGATGTCTCCGAGACGTCCCCTGGCAATAAGGCGAGTCTCCTGTTCCTGGGTGAAAAGGAACCGGTTTGATTTCAGCGGAGTCTCCACATGGTCTCCGAGTGGTCTACGGCTGTGGCAAAGGTGCGGACACTATTTGTGACGTCCCTGCAATGTCTCCGAGACCGTGTTGGATACCACGGAGTCTGTCTGAGATCTCCTTGGAGAATACTTTGAAATTGTCACTAGTTACTGAATACTTGCCTTAAAATGTGTTCTGTGTTCCATTACTTTGTCTAATCAGAGTACTGTATTCTGAATACTTTGAATACTTTCACATTGATTGTCATTATACTGTATTTATGTATAAATATGGCGAATAATTACAAAAATTAAGACTACGATTGTTGAAACACTTGTTATTAATGAGGAACTCGTTAACATTGTTGTCAAATGCAGGAGCAGCAGATGCAGCGTCATGTGACACGCGTGCAGTTTGTATGAACTGTGGCACAAGGCGTTTTAAATCTTTACTTTACTTTAGGAGGAAAAACAGGTCAACATTAAAATTTCTTTCTTCATAATATGGGGCAATATGGAGCTAAAATGTAATGATTGGGATGTTTTCCCTTGATATTTAGAAAGTAACTGTATTCTAAATACTCTCAAATGAAAGAGTAACTTAACCAGAATACTGTTACTCAAAATGTGTATTCTTAATACACATGGGCGATTTTGGAAAAAAAATGATCACAATTATTTTCTCTATATTGATCGATCTCGATTTTCGATTAGATTAAAACAAAATTATAATGAATTCTCATCTTGCTGATTCATAAAATGAGTTTTAATTAGTCTATTTCTTCACCTGAGTGGAACTTTTGTCGCTGACGAAGCCTTTTGGATAAGAGGCGAAACGTTCGAAGACTTTGAGTGCATTGAGTTGCCTTGTGTACGAAATGCGCGGTATAAATAAAGTTGCCTTGCCTTCAACTACTGAGTACTGAAGATGAATCAAGTACCTTCATTGAATATGGACAAGTCCTGTACGCCCGAGAACTTACACAGACAAAATTAGTTTTAGTTTTTTTTCTGATCTCAGCTTAAACAAAAACAAATGCTAGGTCCTGTTTGAAATGGTGTAAACCTGTCGATGATAAAGTCCCGGGACGATTATTGAGATTGACCAAAGTAGAGAATGTGATTTGGATAAAATTTCGATTAATTACCCGGCCCTATTAATACCGTCCTTCCATTTTCTTCCACTTGTCCGTTGCCGGGTCGTAGGGGCTGTTGGAGCTGCCCAAATCACATTGCACCAGCCCCTATAGCGCCCCCTGCAGGTGGTGGGTCCACAGAAGGACGGCCTCATGGTTCTAACCGGGCCTGTTGGTCACTCATAAGGGGCTTCTGAACTATTAATCCGTTATTCTAAATACATGTATCCAGTCACTCCCCAACGCTGCCTGTGGGACATCGCAGGGCCGTCACAGAAACGTCCCACAGGTCGAGGACAACGAATAGTACTTGCAACATTGTCACGGCCGCTTGAGACCGCGTGGACCTCTCAGACTACGCAGAGTCTCCAACTAGTCTCTTCTCCTCCCCTTCCCTCGCTGTGCTCAAGGACGAAGGAACACGCCGCTCTCGTCTCGCACTTGACTCGCCGATAAAACCAAGTGGCGGACCGAGCGTTCCGCCTATTTTCTGAGCGTTTCGAATAATGAGCTCTATTAACGGACAGTGGTATCAAGTTTTTCAGATTTAATTGTTTCCCTTTTCACCCACAGCATCTCAGTGAAACCCAGAGAGGAACGTTTGGCCTCCCCCTATTTGGCAACGATCCACACATTTATACCTCTAATAAAACTTCATTCTCCGTCGGAGGCAATAAAACAAACGTCTCATTTGAAAACATCCGACCCGCTCCGTCCCTCGTTCCCGGCCTCCTAAAAATCCCTCTGACAAATGTGGGACCGCGGGCTATTTTTAACATTTACGATAAAAGCCGGGGGGAAACGTGATCCCCGTGAAAGCCGCGGCGCCGACGGAACGATGTGATCTGGGAGAGCGCGGCCGCTTTCCATTATTCATGGCCGACGCAACATTGAGATTCACCGCACGGCGCTCCATAAAAGTCCGGTCACCGCCAAACGTTTGTCAAAACTCCCTCGGATCCGTCACCGGGGCTTAAGCGCCGCGGCAGGTCCTTTTCACCGCGCTTTAACGCCCGGACAGAAGGTTCTGAACGCCACGGACGCAAATAATCTGCTCGCATTTCACTTCTCATCGGCACACGTCCCGTCACACAGGGGAACGTGTGCCGGGCCGATACTTTTAAAGGCTTTAGCGCAGGGGTGCCAAACGTACGTACTGGCGGGCCGCTTCTGGCCCGCCAGTGGGTTCAGTCCGGCCCACGGGATAAATATGGATTATTAAAGAAGAATAAACTTCATTTTCTTTAACATTTGCAGTTCTTATATTGTCCGCTAGGGGCGCTGTGTTTGAGTCAGTTCTATCGCTTTACCTGCTTTTTCTGTTGACTCTGGCACCCTCTTGTGTTCAGAATTGATGTGGAAAATGGATTTTAAATCATTTCTAAATTTGTATGTGTTTGGTGTATTTTAACATGCAGGACAGTGGGTTTAAGTTCCAAAAAACGGTGAATAAATGTTTTGCATCATTGTACAATCGCTGATCAGTTTTTATGCATAGTGCACTTGAATAAATGTTAACGTGAGTAAAAGTGTTGTTGAAATTGCACATACTTTTCTTAAAAACTCTTAGGTTGTTCATAATATATTTAGTAAAAGGGACAATTCATTTCATATAAAGATTTTTATAATTTACTTCTTCTTCTTTGCACTAATACAAAGAAAAAAAGTGGACTTATTGTTAGTTCTATGTAATTTTGGAATGAGTTTACTGGTCTGGCCCCGTTGAGATCCGATTAAGTTGTATACGGCCCCAAGACCAAAATGAGTTTGACACCCCTGCTTTAGCGCAAACGGAGGAGTGTTTTAGGAGCCGTTTCCGCCGAGCAACAATGTCATTTAGCGCGGGATGAGTTTGTGATGCAACGCGAGGAGGAAATGAGGCAATGTTGTTGTTTTTATACGAGAAAGAGAGACTGAAATTGTTCCAAAACGGCCGCATTGGGAGTTCTTTACTGCAGCTCTGTTCTCAAAGTTCACAGTAAGTAAGTCGTGTTAATGCACCGCACAGAAAGGGCTACATACAGGCAACTTTATAAGGTAGTGGGTGGGACTAGTTGGATGGGGGCTTCACCACCCCTCGACTGGTCCACACCCTGGCAATTTGTTACAAGGACAAAAATACAGATGTTAAAACAAAAGAAACATTGGTATGAAGGAGTCCTTCTTTTCTAAAAAAAAAAAAAAAAAGGTTTAAAAAAATCGGGAAAAATCGAAATCGGGAACTTCAAATCGGAAATTTAATCGAATCGGGGCTTGAGTGAATCGTTACATCCCTAATAAAGAGTAAATGAACTGGCCTAATGGTTCATCAGTAATGGTTGGAATTATACAGCATAAGGAAATACTCCATGTTATGAATCACCGCACGGATACTCGCACCATATCGATGCCTTTATGTAATATACAATGTAGGGTAAAATAGCGCATTGTAACGCCACATTGTAGAGGCGCTGAGCAGCTCTTTCAGTGGCAGACTGAGACACCCTCAGTGCTACCGCTGCCCACTGCCAAGGCTGACATCTGTTTATTTTATCTTCTATTGGTTATACTTTTTGCCCTCTAATGTTTTTGTAGTAATTGTATATAAGATCACTTTTTCGCCACTTCTTTGTCACCTTTTTGTGGCATTTTCATCCTAGTTTTTGTCTAATTTGTCGCTATTTTGATTCAAGCTTTTACATTTGGGTAAAGCAAAACTGGAGAAAATGTGCTCAGGTCAGGTGGGGGTTAAGAGGTTAACAGAGGCGTTTGGTGAGTGTGTGTCTTTAATCAGATAGTTACTGCTGCTGGTCCGGGACTAGGGTCCATTTCGGGACAGTTCGGGCTCCGTGTGGCCCGCGATCAGCCTAAATCTAATACTGTGATTTTAGAGTCAGCTCACGATGGAGTTGATAAAGTTTTTAGTCCGACCTGTGAGAGCCTTTAATGCTTGGGGAAGAACACGATGTGAATGTGAGACGTCCATCAGAGACCGCTCTCACTGCTGCCGTAATAAACCACACCTCAGTCGATCTCTTTCCATAAGTAGCGGCATAAAAGCACATGGAATAAAACCGTAGCGCTGTCCTCTGTGCAGAGACAAAACACTGACCCACAGGAACAGATCGGCAGCTCGTCGGGGGCGAGGGAGGAAGCGAGCGTTCATTAGCATTACCGCATTACCGGCGCAGTGAGGCCTGTCGGGGTTTATACAAATGAGTCATGTGGACTTCGAAAACAAAACTAGCCGACTTCGTTTGTTGTTAGAATAATATTTAAAACAGTGAGACGTTGACATTTCTGTTTAACCAGTGTTTCCGATGGAGAGATCGAGAGATGCCACTCCCTTCTCTCGTGTTCAGGAGAGGAAGTGCGTTTGTTTGTGCTGGTCTCTAAACTATGGAAGCCCGTTTACGCCATGTTAAAAAAATAAAAGCTTAGTTTAGTTTGTTTATTTGAGCAGTACACATTCTGCTCAAAAGGAGAATGTGTCTTCAAAGCTTATGAGCGCGCACCCCCAAATTCAGTGCAATAAAAAAAGTGCATTTCACACAATGGTACAGAAGGAACAAAACATCAACAAGACAAAAAAAAAATAAAAGCCCAACAGGAAGTGGAAATTTCGAGATTTAAAGTCAAAATTCTGTGTTTAAAACACAAAATCTCGAAATTACGCCTTTTAAACTCCTGCTACGAGTTTAGACCGCATCAGACAGGAAAGCGAACGACAACAACATCTGGATTTTCAAAATAAAATAGGGCTATCACGGCGCTTAAAAACTCGTAATTCCGAGTTTAAATCTCGAAATTCCGAGTTTTAAAAGTAGTCATTTCGAGATTTAAACTCGAACGTTTGTTTTAAACACAGAATTATGACTTTAAATCTCGCAATTTCGAACTTCCTGTTTGGCGATACTTTTTATTCCGATATCGATACTTTTGATGACATCATGCATTTTAATGCGAAATGTCATGCATATTAATGAGGCAGCAGTGCTCCACTGTTTTCACAGTCAATAGAGGCCAACAATGATCAAGAATTCAGTCCGGACAGCAGGGGGCAGCACTACAGTTATAAGCACTTGGACCAAACACTGTCACACAAATAAATGACTTTTAATGATAGTTTTTATAATTGATTTATTACTTTTTAAATAGGACTGTGGTTGTTTATTTAAATCTCAATGACAGATCTATAGACCCATTTTCAGTCTGTAAGTCAGGGATCATTTATAAAAGTGGTACAAAGCACATGAAAATAAATCTAAATGATAATATGTAGTATGTTAAAAGTAGCATGTTTTTTTTTTTTATCGTGATGTATCGTAGTTTATTTTTGTGCAATATATCGATTATCGCAGTATCGCCGTATCGTGAGATAATTGTTATCGTGAGCCATGTATCGCGTATCGAATCGTGAGGTTCCCAGAGGTTCCCACCCCTAACTTTTATACTAATCAGACACAAAATACGAATATGAATCTTTGTGGTGGGCCTACGGTAATCCTGTAGGTTTTCTCGTGGTTTTACGGCGTATACCTGCGTATTACGTGGACTACACCACTGGGAGGAACATGTAAAAAATGTAAAAAATCCAACATTTATTTCAGGAAACATTCTCTGTAAATAATAAAATAATAATGTTGTTCTGTCATCAGAGCGAGCACATCTTTGAGCAGTCTTTTTCCTTACAAAACGGACCAACTCCTTGCCACACCTGATATTGCGATAACGATCATTTGTCGTACACGTACTCATGTAGACGTTTCGAAGTAAGCCACACATTTCACTCCCGGTGTCGAGACTTTTCTTCCACCCGCGTCACCGTTTTGTAACTTCCTCCCCCGTGTCGTGCGCGGTAATCCCTCTATCTTCTCGTAAGCGTTTGCATATTAATCCCGTAAACCCAGGTGCGCGCGGCACTGCTAATCTAATCCACGCCGTCGTAATCCAGAGCTTCAGAGGGATCGTGACATTTACCTGCCCGGGTTCAAACGCCCGGATCACAGCGCGGCTGAGTCGGGGCGGCTTTGAAGAGTCTCCGGTTCAAAGCCGGGGATATAAACGACAGAATAAGAAGGAATGGTCTTATAGCAGTTTGGCTTTTACTTTTGACGACATATAGTTTGGCGAAACTTTTGATGAAACGTTTTATTTATATCGTACTTGTCCCGGGTTCGATTCCCACCTGGACGGGGCCTTTCTGTGTGGGGTTTGCATGTTTTTCCCGTGTCTGTGTAGGTTTCCTTCGGAGTACTCCGGTTTCCCATACCACTAGGAACATGTACAATAGGTGAATCCTCCAGCCAGGTGATACTGGCCATCAGCCTGGCTCCACATCTGGATATGGGTCCACTGCTCTTTAGCCTTTAAACTGCAACTTTCATGAAAGTCTCTTTTTTTGGCATTTACAACATAATCCTTCCATGAAGTGACCAGATGTTTTACCAGCGTCATCCCCGAGGCTTTGTGGATGAGCGTGCCGCACTTTTGAATACAGAGTACAGATGATGACTCACAGAACCTTCGTGTAGGATGGACGGCTCCTGAAACGACTGGGAACGTACACAGACAAAACATCACAGCATTTTCTAACCGAGACTAATTTAACGTCACCTTTTGAACTGCAACTTCTACGCGTGGCGCTCCCCGGAGTGCGACCTGGCGTTTCTGTAGTTCGACCTCTGCCTGTCCTTTAGCCGTTAGATACAGTATGTGTATTTAGTAAACATTTTATTACTGACTGAATTTGCTTGAAAATAAATAACTGTTCAATTATTTTCTGTAATTTGAAAAGATTATATCACGTTAGTCATCAACCTTTTGTCTCTCTTTCAGTGTATCAGTAGTTGTGGATGCAGTAGAGTTGTAGTAGTTGCAGTAATAGTATTAGTATGAGGATAGTACCTGTAGTAACGTCGCTGCATTAGTCGGCTGAGCGGCGCTGACGCAGCTCGAACAGCAGCTGGCCATTAATCGCGCTCCTTTGGGAGACTCCGATTCAAGAGCAGCACAAACACTGCACCAATGCACCATGGGAGAAACCAGGTCGCACCCACAGCTCTTCCAGCACCGGCGGCACAGCCAAAAACCGGCCCCGGATCGCGAATGTGGATCGGGATTTGAGGATTCGTGGGAATTATTGTCACGATTCTCACGACCCGTTAGAATTGGAATCAAAATTGGTTTAATGCCATTGTTAGTGAACAGGAATTTTCTTATTAAACTTTGTAGAGCTAAATAATAAACTATAAAGACGTTAAAACTAGAAGGACATGCATAAAGTAGATTAGAATCAAATGTAATAAAAAAATCTATATACAATTTTTTTTGCTCATGAGTGTGACGGCGGTGGGAAAAAAACGGTTCAAGTAGCGGGAGGTCTGGGTCTGTATGGACTGTAGCTTCTGCCTGAGGGGAGAGGGGTGAATAGTCCGTGTCCAGAGTGAGAAGGGTCAGCTGTGATCCGACCCACACGCCTCCAGGTCCTGGAGTTGTTCAGGTCCTCGAGAGAACCCTATTAACCTCTTAACCCCCACCTTAACCGAGCACATTTCCTCCAGTTCAGCTTTACCCAAATTTAAAAGCTTCTCGACTGGAGCTTACAGCCTCCAGGCCAGTGTCATGCCTCATTTTTTTCCTCACGTTGTTGGCACTTTTTCGTTGGATTCTTGGCGCTTTTTCATCTTCTTTTTTTTTTTGTTGTTGTTGCTTTTGTTCCAGTCCCTTTAAAGGAACAGGCCACCGTTTTTCCATAACTGAGATCTGTTCTTACCTGAGCTTAGACGAGTTGATGCCTAACTGTCTGGTCTTTACACATGCAATCAGTTACGCAAAAAGACCAAAGATGTTGTTAGCATTTAGCCTCTCCTCCTCTCCTCTATGGGGCCAAACGGGGGTGAAGTTAGAAGGGGAACTATATTGTGAGGCGTAATAACACCTTAGGAGCGCTTTGACTTTACTACGCGGACGTCGTGTGAACACTCATGTAACTGTATTTAAATAAGGGCAACATGGAAGAGCTTTGTCACTTCTAATTTCCCCCCAGTTTGGCCCCGTAGAGGAGAGGAGAAGAGGCTAAATGCTAACAACACCTTTGGTCTTTTTGCGTGACTGAGCGCACGTGACAGGTACGCATCAACTCGTCTAAGCTCAGGTAAGAACATGTCTCAGTTATGGAAAAACGGTGGCCTGTTCCTTTAAAGGGACTGGATGCAAGTTGGTCATTTTTTTACTCACTAACCCGTCTTATCAGAAGTTTTAATGCTGACCAGAACTTTAGACCATTAGTGCCGTGACGAAGCTTCTTGGATGAAGGATCTGTGACTTTTTTGCAACTTTAAACTTCACAGTCCATGCATTTGTCTCCAGCAGGTTAGACGACTGTAACGGCTGCTCACTGGCCTTTCTAAACGAGCTGTTAGAGCTGCAGAACATCCAGAACGCTGCTGCTCGAGTCCTGACAAGAACCAGGAAATACCACCATATTAGTCCAGTGCTCCGGTCTCTGCACTGGCTTCCTGTCACTCAGAGAATAGAATTTAAAACAGCTCTGCTTGTGTACAAGTCTTTTTACAAGCTAAAATCTGGAACAGTCTTCATGAGGATGTGAGACAGGCCTCAACTCTGACAATGTTCAAATCCAGGCTGAAAACAGCTCTTTTTACCCGAGCAGATGAAAACTGAAAGTATTTTATCTGCACTCTTGCCTTTTACTGTCATTGATTAATTTTTATGTTTTAATGATTGATTTGATCCGTTTTCTTGTAATTTTATGCAACTGTGAAGCACTTTGAATTGCCTTGTGTATGAATTGTGCTCTACAAATAAACTTGCCTTGCCTTACAGTCGCTATAATAATTCGTGACACATTTTGGGGGGAATTAATTCGGAATAAAAATGGCTCTTCCCCGAACCGGACTTCAGCGCCGCCGCAGATAAACCGTGGCTCGTTTGAAGGGAAATCCATAAAACGGACAGTGTTTCGTGAGGCTAAAATGAGCTTCTTTTTTTTTGTGCGCTCGTTCCTGTATCAGCTCTGGGTCGTGCCCCGGTTCAAAGCATACGTCTGTAGTAATAATAATAATAATAACAGAAGTTGTGTGGGGGAAGCAGCTGATAGCAAATGGCGACGCTAAAAAGTCACTATAGCACTTTGAGGATTTCCTGCCTGAGTTTGTGTGAACCGGTAAATAATGTTTCGGGGTGATTCCTGTGTGTCCTTTAAAGAGAAAGTACTGGGCCAGGTTTTTATTCTCCTCATAAGGAAATGTGCTCTGCGGTAAAGAGAACCCAGCAGGGAGAAACAAACGCTTTTGCAAACTCGACACTCGAAACAACAAGAAATGCACGAAACTTCGAAATGTGCAGGAGTTCAGTTTAAGTTCATAATTTTCCTGGTTTTGTCCGGATTTCGCTTTTTTATTTTTTTACACTTTCGACACAGTTTGCCAGATCGGGCCCAGCGCCTGACGCCGTGGTCGAAGCACGGCTGGTGCAAACAAACGGCGTGCCAGTGGCGGGGGCCAGTAGCTTCAGGGCAGCGCTTGGAAAAAATGGAGGCGCCCGAGGCTTGGTGGGCGGTGAGCCGCTTCCTGCCACCTGTATTTCAGTCGGCATTTAGGCCACATCCTGTTCAAGCTCTCGCAGGACACACTGCTCACTTTAGTTAACCCGTTACCCGCCATCTTAGGTTTCAGAGTCGGGGGAAGTTACTTTAAAGGCACACCGCGTAACATTTTGGACTATTGTGGC
The DNA here is from genome assembly GCA_021464625.1 of Proterorhinus semilunaris. NCBI lineage: Eukaryota > Metazoa > Chordata > Actinopteri > Gobiiformes > Gobiidae > Proterorhinus > Proterorhinus semilunaris. Next base: position 3,415,515 of record CM038356.1, on the reverse strand, counting down.
CAACATCACAAAACACAGCTCGACACAGAATATGCTATGACTGCAGTGGGTAATGATTTGGATCTGACCAGTTTAAATCTCAAATTCTGCTCCCTTTAGTCGACATCTCCATGGAGACGAGCTGGAGACGAGCTGGAGACGTACCCACTCCCGGTAAAGTCTTAGGAGAGCTGAGCCGCTCACAGCAAAGGCTCATGTTTGTTTGAACATTTATGAGGTATTTTTCAATGACAAAAATATCTGTCATAAAATAAATGCTTCTATTTAAATTTGTTTATTGGGTGAAATCCTACGCGGTGTGGCTTTAAAATTGTAATATATTCTAATATTACTAGTTACACCTTTAAAAATTGAATATATTTGTGTTACATATGACTGTTTCAAACATGTAGCTGAGTTACTTTGAGTTACTTTTCACAAAACATAAACTGAATCCATGGGGCTTTATTACTCCCATTCTGTGACACATCTGCAGATCTTATTCACCGGTGTCCAACTGCATTTTATTTGGGGGAGTTTTCATTCATACATTAAAATGTGCTTGTAACTCGAGTTACTGGAATTGTAATGACTAATATATTTCCGTGTTTTGTGACAGTAATATGTTATGTTCCTTAGTTACTGAAAAAAGTAATGTATTTTTGTAATACGTTACCCCCCAACACTGTTCGGTTTAGGGTTAGCAATTGTGCATATCCAAATCTCATAGCGTATTATATGCCAGTAGGGTTAGGGTTACCTCATTTGAAAGCCAAGACCTTCTAGTTTCTAGGGGGGGGGAGGGGGGGGGGGGGGGCTTCACTCAACTTTCCTCCAGTGTCTGCGTACATGGCGAATGAATGTGTGTGAATGGGTGATGTGAAGCGCTTTGAGTGCCTAATGTAGGTGGAACCACGCTGTATAAATAGAGACCATTTCAGTTCATATGAGGCAGGGGTTCCCAAACTTTAGACCCCCAAAGTAACCAAGCCAAGAACTCGTTATATTTTAACCTCTTTGGCTTTATCCAAATCTAAAAGCTTCTTCTTTTTTTTTTTTTGCGATTTGTAATTTAGAAACATAGAAGAAAAAAAAAACCCACAAAAATCCCACATAGAACAGACAAACACATTTGTATAAATTAAGATTAACTGCGATTATAAACAAACAAATAAATAAATAAAATAAAAAAATAAACACACAAACACACACACGAAAAAAGAAAAAAAACGCTACAAAATAAATTACAAATAATAATAATTTAAAAAATATATATAATAAAACAATTAATTAAAATAATGGTTTGGAGGCAGTCTTATATGTTGCATTCACAATAGAATGCAACATATACTATAGGATGTGACCTTATGGATTTGGGTAAAGCTGAGCACTCGGTTAAGGCGGGGATTAACAAAAGATGCTCCTATTTATCATGTTTTTGCTGTGGTTCATCACATTGAAACATTTGGGAAAAAGCCCCAATGTGTTCAAACCTTTTAGTTACAAAAGCAGCAACATCGCCATGGAAACGAGCTCTTTTCCTCCAATAAAAAACACGTGTAATGAAACGAACGCCATTATTCCACTCTGTCTAGCGCCTCATTTTGCATTTTATGTATTTTTCTCATTCGTAACACATTCATAACTGGCCCAGTGAACATACCCAGAAACCTTTGATTACCGCAGTGTGTTGGCCCAGAGCTGCAGCGGGGGGGGGGGGCGGTGCATTGTGGGTAATGGATGGCGGGAGGCTGTTGACAGAGGGGGCCCTCACCTTCAGAGTCAGCCCCACGCGGAGTCGCCATCTGTGGGTACGCACTGCTCCGGTCCCCCCCCCGAGAGGAGAGCGACAGCCGGGTTCAGCCGAGACACATTATGAGCCGAGCGCCGCGACTCCTCCCCATTTATACGATTAACAACGGGGTCCAAGATGGCCGAGCACTCAGGGGGGAAAGTTCAGCATCACTTAAAGCTCAAACTTAACGGGGGGGGGGGGGGGGGGGGGCATGGGCGTCGGAACCATTCAGTGTGAGTGGGACATTCCAGTTATTGTTTTCAATGTTATATTACTTTTTTAGTTTCTTAAAGGGACTAGATGCAAGTTGGTCACTTTTATGCTCACTACTGCCACCTCAGGTCTTACGTGTAACTGCAGTCTCTACATTAAGCTCGTGCGTGACGGCACTTCGGACCCGTATTAACACCTTTCTGAGCGACAGTGCAGGATTTTAGAGGCAGTTGTGGTGAACAGGTCTGGGCTCATTCTACACATTAGGACAGGGGTGTCCAAAGTCTTTTCACGGGGTGAAGGGCCATAGATCAGTGGTTAGTGCCGCGAAACCTTCATCCATTCATCCATCCATTTTCTTCCACTTGTCCGTTGCCGGGTTGTGGGGGCAGCTGTTGGAGCTGCACCAGCCCCTATGGCGCCCCCTGCAGGTGGTGGGTCCACAAAAGGACGGCCTCATGGTTCCAAATGGGCCTGTTGGTCTCTCATAAGGGGCTTCGCCCATTCACTCTCTCATTCATACACCAGTGTTCGCAGACACTGGAGGCAAGGAGGGTGAAGTGTCTTGCCCAAGGACACAATGACAATGTGCACCTTCAGGAGGCGGGATTCGAACCCCCGACCTTCCGATCATGAGACGACCCGCTCTAACCTTCAACTAGCAGAGGTTTAAATTGTGCCCCACACTTTTATTTATGCTTTAAACCTTCATGCCAGCTCTGTCTCTCGATAAGATGTGAGTTGTTAGGTTAGAACTGGATCATCTCTGATGTTTACCGATTCAGCAAGAAGGCCGGGGGCCACCAAAAATTGGTCCGCATTTGGACACCCCTGCATTCCTAAAGAAGTAAATCAATGGATGAATCAAACGGCGATTTACATTTCTTCTACTGTTTTATTTGGTTTGGATTCATTTGCCTTTTATAGTATTTCTTTTTTTTTTTTTTTTCTGGGTTTTATCCTATTTATATGTTTATTAAAGTGGATTGGATTCATTTTACTTAAAGAGATTCTGTATTTTGAGAACTGGTTGTGAATCTTTCGCTGTGCAACACTTTGGAAAGTGTAGTTTGTAAAAAGATAAAGTTGCAGTGTTTCTCTCTGTGTTCGTATAATCCAAACCTCGTTGATTCTAAACCGGCCCATCTGTTCTCCCCCCTCCCCCGTGTCGTCCCTCGTAGGTTCCCAGTCGCTGGTGGCTCCCCGGTGGCCGATGGAGAAGGTGAGCCAAAACTCAAACTGTGCTCTTCAACAGGAGGTCGTTCAAGTGCAGGGGCGAACACTGGGCCACACCGCCATCTGCTGGACGTTCACAGCATTACAGCAGCTCTCCACAAACGATACCCAGACTCATCTCACTCATTTCTGAAACTGATAAAAGATGTGCAACGTACTTTTTACTTCTACTTGAGTAACATCGCAATTAAGTATCTTTACTACTGTGGGTAAATGTTAAAGTTACAAAAGCTCCATGTCGACCTAATTTTATGGAGTTTGTGTTTCATGACGCTTTTTCTTCAGAAATAGATGTTTTCGATGCCACAGGGGAGGGGGGTCTTTTATAATTATTACCCCACATTTCAGTACAGTGTGTCAAGTAGGGTGAAAGCAGAGAACAATACAGGCCTGTTCGTACTAAAACTTTTAAGAGGTCCTGCCTGCAGGCCTCCACTGTGAGGTCCCTACCACCGCAGGCTCCACTGTGAGGTCCCTACCACCACAGGCTCCACTGTGAGGTCCTTAACACCGCAGGCTCCACTGTGAGGTCCCTACCACCGCAGGCTCCACTGTGAGGTCCTTAACACCGCAGGCCTCCACTGTGAGGTCCTTAACACCGCAGGCTCCACTGTGAGGTCCCTACCACCACAGGCTCCACTGTGAGGTCCCTACCACCGCAGGCTCCACTGTGAGGTCCCTACCACCACAGGCTCCACTGTGAGGTCCCTACCACCGCAGGCTCCACTGTGAGGTCCCTACCCCCGCAGGCTCCACTGTGAGGTCCTTAACACCACAGGCTCCACTGTGAGGTCCCTACCACCGCAGGCTCCACTGTGAGGTCCTTAACACCGCAGGCTCCACTGTGAGGTCCCTACCACCGCAGGCTCCACTGTGAGGTCCTTAACACCACAGGCTCCACTGTGAGGTCCCTACCACCGCAGGCTCCACTGTGAGGTCCCTACCACCGCAGGCTCCACTGTGAGGTCCTTAACACCACAGGCTCCACTGTGAGGTCCCTACCACCGCAGGCTCCACTGTGAGGTCCTTAACACCACAGGCTCCACTGTGAGGTCCTTAACACCACAGGCTCCACTGTGAGGTCCCTACCACCACAGGCTCCACCCAAAAAAGGTCAACACTTCCCGTCCTGACAGTGGAGGCCCGCAGGCAGGTGCCTTTCAAAACGTTTGTCTCTTTAATGCACTTTCCACATCACGAAGTGGGAGATGGACTTATCTGGTGGGACAGGGGGACAAAGGACTGAATGGCCGAGCAGTGAAACCAAAAGGGGAACAGGTGGTTACTCTTTTAGTAGAAGACATAGTTTAAAGCTTACATTTATTATTTCCCCCTTTCTGTTTATTTCAGAATGAACCCTCCGAGCAGCTCTCCTCGGCCTCGTCCCCCCCTCTTCAGTTCGACTCCGCCCCGTGCCCCAAACCCCCGGTCACCAAGCGGCACCGCAAACTCCTGCTGAAGCGCTCCTACCCCTCCTACCACAGCGCCCCCCGCGCCCCGGACGACACCTCCCTCTCCGCCGCCCAGGACTCCCGGCGGAAAACCCTCCAGGACGTCTGCTCGCGCTACCAGCCCGACGTGCTCTCGCGGCGGGTGTCCCAGCGCCAGGTGTCCCGGGTCTACGTGGAGGACCGCCACCGCCTGCTCTACTGCGAGGTCCCGAAGTCCGGCTGCTCCAACTGGAAGCGCGTCCTGATGGTGCTGAGCGGCCGGGCGCGCTCCACGGGGGACATCCCGCACGAGCAGGCGCACTACGGCAACAAGCTGCGGCGGCTGGAGGCGTACGACCAGGCGGGCATCGCCGAGCGCCTCGCCGCGTACGCCCGGGTCCTGTTCGTCCGCGAGCCCTTCGAGAGGCTGGTGTCCGCCTTCCGGGACAAGTTCGAGAGCCCCAACTCCTACTACCATCCCGTGTTCGGACGGCCGATCATCTCGAAGTACCGCGCGAACGCCACCAGGGCGGCGCTGCGGACGGGCGCCGGCGTGACCTTCCGGGAGTTCGTGCGGTACCTGCTGGACGTGAAGCGGCCCGTGGGGATGGACATCCACTGGGAGCCCGTCAGCCAGATGTGCAGCCCGTGCCTGATGCGCTACAGCTTCATCGGGAAGTTCGAGAACCTGGAAAAGGAGGCGAACTTCCTGCTGAGGAGCGTCGGCGCGCCCCGGAACCTCACCTTCCCCGACTTTAAGGACCGCAACCCGAACGCGGAAAGGACTTCGGCGAAGATCACGCGGGATTACTTCGCGCAGCTCAACGCCACGGAGAGACAGAAGGTTTACGATTTCTACTACATGGATTATCTGATGTTTGACTATCCGAAACCGTACAAGGACCTGTACTGAGGACTTTTAAGACTCTCCAAGGCGGGACCCGTTTTATAACTTTGTAAACGACAAAATGTGCTTTTCAATCCAATTGCCATAAAACTATTTAAAAAGAGGTTGATGTTGTGCTTGAGGAAGTGGCCAGGAGTAAGTCTGACGTTTATTTTGCACTTGTATTTGAGACGCGCTGTTTCCAATCCGATGACCATCAACAATGTGCAAACTGTCCTTGGGCAACGCACTTCACACACCTTGATTTTGTATACTGTACTGTCTGACCAAAACAAGGCACTTAAATTCAAACTATGATGAAGACGCTAATGAGTGTATTCACAGATGTGTTGGCTGAGGGTGGACACACCACACGGCTGAGCTTTGGGGAAGCCTCTGCCCATCGCTGTTTAACTGTTTCGGCCCCGTTCATAGTGAAGAGCCCGTGTGGCCGGTGAAAGTAACACGGCTGCCTAGTCAAGCCTGTTCCTTAAACGGGCAAAAAGCTTTGCGTTGTGGGCGATCCGCACACAGCCTCCACAGAGCTCCAGAGCCTGTCAACCAAAGACTTAGGCTTCAACTTTTTATTCCTGCTGTACAAAAACCAGCGCGGTTAAAAAAACATGACACCCAGCCCAGCGTTGTCAAATGGGTCACAGCAGTTTTTTGAAAAAAATAAACTCTTTGGAGCCAGCCTTTTAAGCAGGGTTAGGGAGGTGCAAAGTCTTCATTGGAACCATCAAAGTGTCTTTAAGAATCGCACCCTGGCCACCAGGGGGTGGTATTACAGCAATGTCAGCTCCCTGCCAGGAGGACCAAAGAGAAGGGCTTTCCCCGCCCATTGATCCAGACCCTTCTCGAAATCACTATAAAAGCATTACAGTCCCTGGTCTTTTGCTTTTAAGGGTCGCAGCCTGAAAAGTTTGGGAACCCCCTTTCTCTCCGCCTCTTTTAACTTATCGCTAAACTCGTTTTTTCATCATATATTTCAGGCTGAATACTTATTAGAATTAAACAAATACTCAACAACAAACATGTCTTTTTACATTATATTCAAATTGCTTAGCGTTTAGGAAGACACACTTTTGGACACGTTAAACATATTTTGTGTGAAGTGACGGCTTTAGACCGGCTTTATTTATGCCTTTTCTCAATGAGCTTCACTACAACTTTACAAGATCTCAGCACTCCATAACTTGGATGTATATAAGGTTTACACGGAGCCTGTGGAGCGTGTGTTCTTATCGACTTCTGTGAAAGTCACGTTTATTTGTCTGTTTTCTGACATGTTCATGTTTATTTGCCGCCGTTTTGTCTGACTTTGGTTTTTATATGAGTGTTAGAAAGTTGAACCTAAAGCCTTAACACTGCCATCTTCACCGGACGCTTCAGTTTGTGTGTGAACGCATCAAATATATAAAATACACTTATTACAAATGAGGAGATGGCTCTGTGTCTTACGTACTTGTTTTCCCGTTTCAGTGACAAAATCTAAATAATTGATAGAGCCAGCTTTATATGGCTTTATTTCGTTCGTATATTATCCAAAATCCTAACTAATTTAGTTACCCAGATTTTTTTTTCTGAGGGGATTTTGGATCTTGTTGCTGGTAATGAGATGTAAAAAAAAAATTAAAAAATAATTAAATTAAAATAAAGCAGCAGTGAGACAGATATGTTGAAAGAATGTACAAAAACAGGCATTAAAGTTTGGTCACGTCTGGGGCGTATATTGCTGCCGTTTTACTCCGCTGCTTTCTCTCGGAAAGGAAATAACCATATGTATTTATTTATTTGTCAGGGACGATGCAATCAACATATTTACAATTAAAGGAGCGGGCCACCGTTTTTAAATACTGAGATACAGTGCCTTGCGAAAGTATTCGGCCCCCTTGAACTTTTCGACCTTTTGTCACATTTCAGGCTTCAAACATAAAGATATAAAACTGTCATTGTTTGTGAAGAACCAACAACAAGTGGGACACAATCATGAAGTGAAACGAAATTTATTGGATATTTCAAACATTTTTAACAAATAACGGAAAAATTGGGCGTGCAAAATTATTCAGCCCCTTTACTTTCAGTGCAGCAAACTCTCTCCAGAAGTGCAGTGAGGATCTCTGAATGATCCAATGTTGACCTAAATGACTAATGATGATAAATAGAATCCACCTGTGTGTAAACAAGTCTCTGTATAAATGCACCTGCTCTGTGATCGTCTCAGAGGTCAGTTTAAAGCGCAGAGAGCATCATGAAGAACAAGGAACACACCAGGCAGGTCCGAGATACTGTTGTGGAGAAGTTGTTGTTGGTTCTTCACAAAAAAATACAGTTTTATATCTGTAATGTGGCAAAATGTGGCAAAAGGTGGCAAAAGGTCGAAAAGTTGAAGGGGGCCGAATACTTTCGCAAGGCACTGTATGTTCTTACCTGAGTTTAGACGAGTTGACGCGTAGCTGTCTGGTCTTTACGTGTGCGCTCAGTCACGTAAACAGAGGCACTGACAGCGTTAGCGTTTAGCCTCTCCACCTCTCCTTTATGGATCCAACTGGGAGTGAAGTTAGAAGTGACCAAGCAGATGAAAAGGGGAACTATATTGCAAGGCGTCGTGATATTACTACGCCTTGCAATATAGTTCCCCTTTTTATCCGCTTAGAAAATCAGATTAGTTTAATTTTGTGTGACTGGATCATGTATTTAAATAGGGAAGAGCCTGGGTCTAACTTCACCTCTGTTTGGATCCATAGAGGAGGAGAGGCTAAATGCTAACGCCGTCTGTGATGCGTAAAGAGCTTTTAGCTAGTGCTAATTCGCAGCTCATGTCCCTGGTTGGGCCTTTCTACACAATTTACAACAATAAAGTACATTAATACAACACACATACAGACTCAGTGCTATTTACAAATGGTTACAGCTTTGGTTTGTTTTCCGCCAAGACTTAAAGCCACACCGCGCAGAATTTTAACCAATAAATACAATACAATTAAAATACAAGCATTTACTTTATGACTGATATTTTCATCATTGGAAAATACCTCATGTGCTTTTGCTGTGAGCGCCTCACCTCTCCTAACGTCTCCATGGAGATGTCGACCAAAGGCGGCAGAATTTGAGATTTAAATAAGTTAGTTTCTCATCCAAATCCATTCTTTGACTGCCCACTGCATTCTCTGTGTCGAGCTAGTTAGTGTAGTATAGTTCAAAATGTTACGCAGTGTGCCTTTAACCCCAGAAGTGAACATTTTAAACTCGGATATGGTTTTAAGTTCTGTGGGTAACGAGTTCCACGGCTTCGGACCTGAGAACAAAATGGCGGCCTGACCGAATGCAGTCTCGCAGAGTGGAATACGTCTCTGTATAGATTACGGCGTCATCTCGGTTGTCTTTCGTGCTACACGTGGATACCAAACATGTCAGTAACTGTGGGTGAATACGCGTGGGAAACATGGGAAGAACTTTTAATTAGGGGGCGCTGAGGGATAAAGTTTACCCCAAAAACGCTTTTTCTGTGCATATTTCCTATTGAATAATATTGCCTGCAATTTGCAAACTATCCACCAGGGGGAGCTGCAGCGCCCTCAGCACCTTGGGTTCCCACGGCCTTGCGCGAAGTTGTGGGGATTTCCTGACAAACAAGACGCCAATAAACATCGTGAAGGGAGAGTTTGATCTTGTATTTACTCTGAAATGAAAACGTTGATCAATGCGACGCTCAGTCTCTCGTCCCGTGAAGTGATTGGTCAGTTCAAACAATGGGCTCATGTCCCGCAGCAACGTCCCCCTGTCTGTCACCTTTGCGTCGTCCTCCAGGGCCTCCGTACCCTCCCTCAAATTCAGACCGGCCGGGGGTCACAATGCATTATCTCCACGTGTCCCTCCAGGCCACCGTACTGCTGCTGTTTTAGACGCGCACCGGGCGGAGAGGCGTTAAGATGAGGGACAGTGACGGCTGCTCCGTCCGCCTTTGTCCAAATGATAATCGTCCTTCCTCAGGGGCTGCTTCTTCTTAACCAAGTGCCATTGTATCACCTCATTTGAAAGCTAAGACCTACAAAACTGATCTAAACGGGTCTTTGTCCCCACGTGGCGGCTGTGTTGTCCTAACTTAGGGTGACCAGATTTACTGACTAAAAAACTGGGACACTATTTGGGATTTAGTTGCACGGTCAACAAGGGAACCATTTAGTGACTGTTTTTCCCACGCTAAATGGTAATATCTCACACCAGGCACCAGTCAGCATTAACATGATATTTCTTATTGGTTTCTACTTAGTAATGAACATTTGCATGGCCTTAAGACATGAATTTTCAAGCGAAGTTTGTTACTTTGTGGATCATATTGGCCAAAAGCTGGGACACTTGGGACAGATCCTGTGTGAAACTGGGACAAATTAATGGTTTTGGAGGAATGTGTGGGGACATGGGACAGAGGACTCAAAACTGGGACTGTCCCGGGTAAACTGGGACGTCTGGTCACCCTATCCTAACTTTTCCATCACTTTTTTTTTGTCACTTTTTAGTCACGTATTCACATCACCTGTCGTGTTTTTGTTGCGTTTCTTTTCACTTTTTTGTCACATTTTCGTCACATTTTTGTCGCCCTTTTGTGGCTTCCTTGTTGATTTCTGATCACTCTTTGGTCGTGTTGTTGTCGCTTTGTTGTTGCTTTTCCGGCATGTTTTTGTCACATGTCGGGAATTGTTTTTGTCGTGTGTTCGTCACTTTTTAGTCACGTATTCATCTCATCTTTGTCACATTTTCGTAGCTTTTTTTGTGGCTTTTTTGTCATGTTTTTGTCACATTTTGTCCCTTTTTAGTCACATATTCCTCTAATTTTTGTCATGTTGTTGTTGCTTTTTTGTGACTTTATTGTTGCGGTTGTGTCGCATGTGTGTGTAAGTCACATGACATAACTTTGGAAAGCTTTTTTGTTTCTCGTTGTGGCTGTTTTTTGTTTTGTTCTTATCTTTTTTCACTCGGGAAATCGCAAACGGGAGAGGACGTGCTCGGTTCAGGCGGGGGTTAAGAGGTTAAGCTGTAAATGAAGCTCAGCCGACGCCAAAACAAGAACCCTCTCTGGGCTTTTCTCATTCTCGGGTTTTGTTCCAAACGTTAGAAAAGTTTCTCATCTATAAGATCGAAATGGCTGTTTGGAACATAATACAAATTTACAATCTCGAGTTTATCTCCGATGTCAAGAAATGTGGGGAAAATGTAACGACAAAAAATGGGCAACAAAAGAAGAAAAATTTGGAAAAGTGACAAAAAATTAAGAACAACTGAAGAAAAATTGAGGTAAAAACTGAACAAAATGGGGGGAAGGATTTTAATAAATGAATAATTAACCTCTTAACCCCCGCCTTAACCGAGCGCATTTTCCCCAGTTCAGTTTTACTCAAATCCAAAAGCTTCTCAACTGCCTATAGGCCAGTGTTTACGCCTCATTTGAAAGCTAAGACCTACAAATCTGATGCTCTTTTACCGCCTTGTTTTTGTCACATGTCGGAAAATTGTTTTTGTCGTGTGTTCGTCTCTTTTTTCCATCTCATTTTTATCACTTTTTTGTCGCCTTTTCTTCTGTCATTTCTTCAGTAACTTTGCTTGTCGCTCTTTTGACTCTTCCTTGCTTTTAGATTTGGGTAAAGCCAAACTGGAGAGAACGTGCTTGGTTCATGTGGGGGTTAAGAAGTAAAACAAAGTAAATGTAACTGAGTACTACCCACCTCTGGCTCAAACACGTGTGATACTTGACCAAAACGCGTTCCCCATCACAATGTAATGCATTTCCCTCCTCTGCCACTAGAGGTCACTAACCACCAACTCTATTACTCATACATTACTGCAACTACTGCTGCTCAGTGGTGGTCAAAGTACTTCATTGTAGCACTTGAGTAAAAGCACTGATACGTGCACAGAAATACAGTGGAGAAAGTATTGTATTTATCTTTCAGATGTGACGAGTAAATAAATAATTTCTCCTCAGGCCCAGAGAGAAAAAACAACTGTGGTCAGAGAATTTATTTACTTAATGAATCTGTCGCCCCAAAATTATTCCGTTTTTTGGTCCAGTGTTTATCCACTTTATTTAAATGGCACATTTTCAGGTTTTCGGACAAATTGGTCTCTTGACATAATAAACTTTTACTGGAAACACGGAAAAACGTAGTCTTCACAATAACATAATACATTATTGCACTGATTCAATGTTTCTCAATAGATTTATTTGGGGGAAATTGAAACTCCAAGGGCATTTCAGTAGCTCCTACAGACTTCAAACTTTCCACCCTTGGACTGATTTTTTCTTATATCTAATTCCTAACCTGATTTAGTGAGTTTTGAATTTGAAAAAATTAAATGTTTTACAGATATTTCCACACAAAAATAAGAACAAGATCTCCAAATTCCCCTCCGAAAAAGCCTTTGTAACAAAATAAAACCCCAAATTTAAACCTGATTCAATCCATTATTCAGATTTCAGATCAAAATAAATACATTCAGTCGATTTTTCCTTTTTTAAATTCAAATATGAAGCTCCTTTTCTTCTGTTTGGACCTCAACAGATGCTTATGTATTTCCGGAGACCGTTGCCGTGTAAACGATACCAACAGCCCCTCCTCAAGAGAAACCTATGAATACCCAAAGTCTGAAATTTAAGTCTGAGGGTCTACATTGGTTCATCTGCAGGTCTTAAGCTGTAGGTCTGGCCAGGAGCCTTTTGTACATGTTTTGGGATGAGGAAATTGTTGTTGGGTTGGGGTGAGCACCTGCTTTTGTTTGGGTCGCGTTAATTACAGCCGAGTGCCGGCCGGTCAGTACTGCTTGTAATAAACTTTCGCCTCGGTCGATCTTCCAGTCAAATGGGGCAACAGCTGCGCACAGGCAAGATGACCGCCTCGTTTGGAGCAAATCTGTCCTTGCGCCAGGTGGAAGATCGGGCCCTATGTTTAAAAAAAAGTGTGTAAATTCGGTCAGTTTTACAGGCTTTTGCTCATTCTGTCCAACGTATGTTCTAAATATTCAAACTTCCCATCATTTGAAATCTTTACCGAGGATCATTGCATAAATCTGCTCAAATATCCGGGCATCGAAATGGCATCGAAGAAAACCTGTGCAGTGTCTTTTCCGTCGAATGAACTGAGGTGAAATTGTGGCAATAGAACAAAACAAAAACAAAAACTGAAAGCATTTCTTGATCAGAAAGAGAGAGACCGAGAGAGAGCGGGAGAGAGGGGAGGGTGATTAGACGGTGGAACAGCCTGAGGAGCACATCTCCATCTCACAGAGCTGCAGTAATTGAAATGGCACAGTTCGCCTCAGGCCCGGAGCACAACACAAGAAAATACAGAGAACAGGCCACATCTGAGAGACGGGCCCGGGTTTAGACCGGAATATAGGCCTGTCCTAACTCCCATGTCACCAACTCCAATCCTGGCGTTCAGAGTTAAAAGGACTCTGGACTAAACCGAGGCAATAAGAGGATTTGTTACAAAAAAAGGGCTAAAAGACATCACAAATAAAGGTCTGACTCTAAACAATGGCACTAGGCTTAACGATAACAACATTTGAACTTCAATATTGGTGCAGGAAAATATAGACAACGGACGCGTCATACAAGGGGGTGTGGCCAAGTCGAGGAGGAAAATCACATTTTGTTTTACTCTTTTCTTTCTGACTATAAACATATTCATCACACAACAATAAAGTCCAGCCAAAATCGGGTCCATATGGATGTTTTTCACTGCAGATTGTTCAGTAGAAGCAAAAAGAGGCGCTCGTTGCTAACATTAGCACAAAGCTAACGTAGCTTCCTCCCATAGAGCTTCATAACAGAGATCGGTGGGTCTCGTTCAGCCCCGTTCATAGTAATGATCCCGAGTGGCCTGTGAAAGTAACATGGCTGCTCAATCTCCTCCTACGACGCGTGGTTAAAAACATGATACCTACCCGAGCGCTGTGGCCACCAGAGGGCGGTATTACAGCAATGTCAGGTCCCCGCCATGCAGACCAAAGAGAAGCGCTTTCCTCGACCATTACTTCCTCCTTAGCATTGTCATTTTTTTTTTTTTTTTAAGTAGGCCTAGGCTATTTATGGGCTGTTAGACCACTTTGCTCCTCTACACACAATATATTGTTTTTCTATCATTTATTGGACGATAAGTCGATAAAGGCCTAGTAATTACTATGACATTAACATGACCAAAATAAAATCTATCGCAAGTTTTCATTTGAGTACTTTTATCACGACTTCTTCCTGTTTTGAGTAAAACGTTTGGTTTCTCTTTCCACCATGTGTCAAATAGTTTATTTTATTCTACTTTATACATGCACCTGAATACATGTACTGTGTATTTTGTAACATATTCCATTACTTTGTCCAATTAGACAATTAATAATTGTCTAATTATTAATTGTCTAATTAATAATTAATACTAACAGTAAGTAACTGCTTTGTGTTCAGGTGTTAGTCCTGAGCCGCGTCGCCAGTGTGAGCCAACCTGACCCGCGATGAACTGCCTTCCGTGATCCTCTGAAATGGTGCCGCGCCTCCTGGGTTTGTCCCTGTTTCAGAGCGTGGTGTCCTGCACTGGTCAGCCCCACAACAGTCTTTCACCGTCTACTTAGAATACTTTGATTTACATTATAATCACGCGTAAAAGCGGCATATGATTAATAACATGCTACACTACATTGTTGTGAACTTATTCACCACTTACCCAGAACATAGAGCTAAACTTTCCCCCCAGCTGTTTTAATCCCTTCTTACTCTTAATGTTATGAATATGAAACTGAAACGTAATGATTGACTACTGCAATGTAGAAATAACTTTACCGGAATACACTCCAAATACATGTAATCAGTTACTACCCAGCGCTGTCTGTTTATAAATGGCTCTAGAAGCCAAAGCCCATTCATGGTAAAGGCTCCTCCATTGCAACACCCCGGCCAACCCCAGAATACCACCGCCTTCACCCGCATCGCCTCGGTCCACGTTCTTAAAATTCGGGGTCCATTTTCTGAATACAGCTGAACACTGGGGGGATGTGCGCCCCGGAGGTATGCAGGGGCTGGCTCCACGCACGCGGGCTGTCAGAGCGCTCTTCCCCCGTCACAGTTAATCCAGCGTGGGCCCCCGGGCGAACGCGAAGGGCCCCGGGGCACTTCTCCTCCGCGCTCTCCCGCCTCTTTTGTGCTCTTTCTCCGGCTCGCACACACACGCACGCACACACACACGCACACACGGACAGACGAGGGCGAGCGCACGCAGGCTGCCTCAGAGCGGACAGAACCAGAGCCAGGGCGCAGCAGCAGCAGCGGCAGCAGCGGTGGATTGTGGAGGCTTTTTACGCAGCACGAGTGCGCGGTCGCCCGGTCAAGAGAATGTCAACGGTGTCGCTGTCCTCGCAGGTATGGCGTGTGGTAACTTCCCACCGCGCGACTTTTCGGATGTGACTTCTCACTTTAATCGTAGTCTTGTTTCACTGTTGCATTTGCGAGGGTTCCGTGCGTAAAAGCGTATCAACATTTAAATCCCGTGTGTTACGGATTAGCAATAGTTTACCATTCGACTCAAAATGAGGTCCTCTGTGATCCCGGAACTATTCCTTGTGTTAAATATCTAATTATACTGATTCAATACTTGCCTTGTTGTGTTTAGACAGAATTTGAATAACACTTTCCCGAACTTCGTTTACAATTCCGCCATCTTTTACAAATATCGATAAACCAACAGTATGAATCGGAATTGCATGATAAGAAGTTTATATTTGCGATTTGTAAAGGCTAACACGTCATTCGGCTTGTATGACAATGTTAAAGTAGTTAGCATTCAGGCATTTATTGAACTTTTGAGGTTAGCTCGTATGCTAATCTTCCCGTCGTAACGGTCGAGTGGGGGCGGCGGCGGCGTGCGGGGACATGCCTTTCCAAGTATCCATATTTGATTAAAGAGAAATACCCGCGAAAATACACTCCCGCCGATTTGATGAACGGGCCATTATAACGCGAGGAACGTGTAAAAGTACGTGTCAGTCGCGGTTCGAATGTACCTCTCCGTAGTCTCGCTGTGAATTGATGGGATCTTTGAATGGAGCATGGCGCGTTCCGTCACATATAGTTTCGGGGGTCTCTTCACACCGGGGAATAGTGTCGGAGTGCAGAGGTTTGCCAGCTGCGAGTCTATGTTTAGCTCTAAACCTGACCGCTCTTTTGGTTTGCACAGTGCAGGAAGAGGTCAAACTGCACCGGCACTGTAGGCTTAAGGCTGCTCTGGTGTAGATCTAGTTCGTTTGACCCATTTCATCCAGATTTCATCCAGATTTGGCTCGAATGTTGCTGCCTCGTGCGACAGTAAGCGGGAATTTGGACCTAAACCAGCAAACAGACCAAGGCTTTTTGTTTAAATTAATCCTATTGGGCCGAACAATAACAAACCGGAGCAAATTAGGCCTTAACACCTCCGCCTGAACCCAGCACATTCTCTCCAGTTCAGCTTTACCCAAATCTAGAAGCTTCTCGACTGGAGAGCAATTAGCGTAACGCCTCATTTGAAAGCTAAGGCTAACAAAACGGATCGTACCCTTTTTTGTCGCTGCGTTTTCGTCTCTTTTTGGTCGTGTTTTCGTTTTTCGTTGCTTTTTCATCGGGTTTCTGAGTCGTGGTTTTCCCACATTTAGATTTGGGTGAAGCCGAACTGCAGAAAATGTGCCGGGTTAAGGCGGGGGTTAAGAGATTAAAGTCTGAAACGGGATTAAACCCAATAAGTGATGTGTTCCAGGCTAAATGTGATCTAAATCAAGTCCAAACCTGTAATGAACCATAGTTGGTAATGCAGGAATGCACAACCCCAACAAAAGTATATCTTTTTAAATGAAACTTTGCATTTTTTACACATGAGAATTTCCACACAAATCCCCTTGTTTTCCTTCCGTTGTTTCTCACCCTCGACAATAGTTATTCCAATCACGAGCAACCGCCAAAACAGACGTCAAAGCTGGAGCTGGAGTAGAGAGGGGTAGCTGCGTGTGTCAGTTTGCCCAGAGGCGAGTGCACGTCCCGGGGCAGAAACGCTCCCCCCCCCCCCCCCGCCTTCCCCTCCCTCCTCCTGCGGGCCTGGTGCCTCCTGTTCACCTTTCATGCTTCAAAGCTCCTTTTTACAATCCAGAGGGTTTCAGTGACGGGAGGAGGAGATAGAAAGAGCGGGAGGAGGAGGAGGGGGGCGAATATTGAGACCGGTGTTGGTGCCTCCGGGGGTCGTTTCATTAGAGTGGACGGGACTGATGTGGAAATTTCAATAATGCATTTTACATCGAAAATGAAGTGGGGTATCGTTGCCGGAAGAAAATGCCAACAAATACAGAATTAGGCATATCTCACTGGCGGGTGAAATGACTCTCGGACCAATTCAACATTTGAGTAAAAAAAAACACACATATTTCAGTGCAGTATTTTCCACTTTTCTTCAATATGTACAAACTTGGCTCATTAATATCCTAAATCAGAATCAGAACAATGGAGCTAAATCACGAACATTGTGACCAAAGTGGAACTTTTGTACATATTTAAATTACTATATTGTTGTTTTTGACTGCTAGCATTAGGGGTGAGAACCTCTGGGTTAGGGCTGGGCGATATGGCCTAAAATCTATATCATGATATGAAAAAATAAATATCACGATAACGATATGCGATACGATATGGCCCAACCCTACTCTGGGTACCTCACTATTCGATACGATACGCGATACATGGCTCACGATATGCCGATACTGCGCTAATCGATATATTGCACAACAATAACCTACGATACATCACGATAAAAAAAAAATGCTACTTTTAACCTTTACATATTATTCATCATTTACATTTATTTTCCTGTCCTTTATACCCATTTTTTCTGTGTCTATAAATGATCCCTGACTTACACACTGAAAATGGGTCATTGATCTGTCAGTGACTTCATTTATCAACCCCAAATTAATCTTATTTATAATTATAAAAACTATCATTAAAAGTAATTTATTTGTGTGACAGTGTTCGGTGCTGCCCCCTGCTGTCCGGACTGAATTCTTCCTCATTGTTGGCCTCTAATACTACCTCATTAATATGTAAAGTACCAGTATCGGTATCGTATCGTCCTGCAAAGTATCGCGATGTATCGGAAAATCGATATATTGTCAGACTCCTTTAGCATCAGAAATGTGGAGATCTCAGATTGAAGACTGAGTGATTTTGCTTCTTGCGTTCTATGCTCAAGAACAATACGAGTGATCGCGATGGCGTCACGTCCGGGGGCTGTGTAATGTATTCGATAAATACATACCACATCAGCTGTTTGCCAAACCAGTCACCAAAATATCCGGTGCCATCTTAATGTTTAGGGTTAGAGTATCACAATAAACGATATGATTGACTCTAAACATACTCGATACTGTCAACTCTCAAGCATAAATAAAAATGACAGTAAACCTTTGTTCTAAAAGTGCATACTCATATCCTATAATATCACACAAGCTGCAATAAACATGAAATATAATGTAATGCTTTGGTTAAAAATCAACAAAAATACAAATAAATGGACAGACGATAAATATTGAGCCCAAAAGTTATTTACTGAACGATAAGTCGATATGATAGCCTTACATAACCCTAACCGGCTGATCAGGTATAACCCGAACCCAGTTGCAACTTTGGAATTGTGTCTCAACATCCTGCTGCTGTCTTCTGTCCCAGGACGGCCGGAGCTTGTCCCGCCTGTCGGTCAGCCGCTCCCCCGCCTCCCCCCTCACGTCACAGGGCATCCCGTCCCCGGCCCAGCTCACCAAGGCCAACGCCCCGGTGCACATCGACGTCGGGGGGCACATGTACACCAGCAGCCTGGCCACCCTCACCAAGTACCCAGAGTCCAGGTAAGAACCAGGTTATAAAAGTCCCACAGGACCCACGATCCGGGCCCTTTTACCGGTGTCTGAGCCGTTTGCTTTGGGCGCAGCGCCACTCCCGGCCTGCGGGGGCAGAGGTCTGATGGACGTATTGGCTCATGTTTGCCCCGATAAGCCGGTGTGTTCGGATCGAACTGCGGCGATGTCCTTTGGATCTTTAAAAGTACATCCACGTGCAGTGTTTAAGCTCAAGTCATCCCAAATACTTTGTCTGCAATATCATATCGAAATAGCTGTTTGCAAGATACGCACATTGATAATATTGAGTGTTTTTTTGGTAACTTTTTTGTCGCTTTTTTTGTAGTCGATTATGTCCTCGATTTTTTTTCAAGAAGCTTTTAGATAAGGGTCATGTCAAACTGGAGCAAATGCTTGATTAATGTGGGGGTAAAAACATGTTTTTAAAGTCCCTAACCACAGTAACACATGAAGGAACGTCCAAAACAAACCGAGGAATTGAAAAGGGTCCAGCTTGTAGAAACGAGTGGTCGGGTAAAGTCAGGCTAAACTTTGGGGAGATCTCTAGATATGTTTGACACCGAGCATGTATTGGACAACTTAAAACTTACTTAAAAATGTGCGAAAGTCCAGTTTTAGTCCGGATTTTCCTAATTTCGTTCCAGTTTCACCTTGTTGTAGTCCTAACACAGTCTGTTTTGTGAGCGTAAGTATCTCTTCTCTAGACACGACTCCATCTGAACTGACGACATAACATTCTTACCTAGAACACCGTGAACGCAGCCTATAGGGCTCTTCTTCCATCCGGGTACTCTCAGAGCGCCGCAGATGTGAAAACAATGGCGACATTAAACAGTGTTTTTGTCTGTGAGTGACAGAATGTGTTCGATAAATGTAGTTTTTCTCAGTAAATCCGGCATAAAAGCTTTTGCGCAGTCGGATGTTCCATTTTGTCGGAACTACAGCTTCAATCTTGTAAACTGAGTAAGTTTTATGATTAGAATCGACGTCTGCAGATCTAAATGTGTGGATTATGTTTTAACGTAACTGTGCCGGACACGTCAGGCTCATTGACTTTGCTTTAAACATAAAATAAACTGTTAATCAAATGTTTAACGTCATGACATGTGTTAGCTAAGTCATCCATCCATCCATCCATCTTCTTCCACTTGTCCGTTGTCGGGTCGTGGGGGCAGCAGTTGGAGCACCAGCCCCTATGGCGCCCCCTGCAGGTGGTGGGTCCACAGAAGGACGGCCTCATGGTTCTAACCGGGCCTGTTGGTCTCTCATAAGGGGCTTCTGAACCGCTCTGTGTCTGACCCGTCACCTATAGGACATGTTTGCCCTGGGAGACCCTACCAGGGGCACGAAGCCCCCGACAACAGAGCTCCAGGATCATTCGGGCTCAAACCCTCCACCACGTTACGGTGGCGGCTCCAGGAGGGGAGCTAAGTCATGCTTTAGCTAAATCTAAAGCCGAATAAACTAGACAGAACGTCGCCTAAATTAATCGAGACCAATTAAGTCAAATTTCTGCTTATATCAGACTTTTGCCCCAATAGGCCGGTTACCATGGTAATCAAATCCCATTTCATCACAATCCGACAATTATTCACCTTGATAATATGTCTTCGCCGGCCCCCACTCAGGGCGATCCCTCTTTCAAAGCGCCGCGTACCCTTCACCTCTCGCTTTGAGCCCACACAATTAAAACCTGCCCCGCGTCCGTGTCTCCGGGCCCTGCTGGAAAACTCCAAAGAACTGGAGAGAAGTCTGAGGCCGCGGAGGACGGCCGCGTCCACGGGCGAGAGGGAACGTGCGGTGGGTAAATTATGAGTTTAATTTGAAGTCGGAGCAGACGTTTGTTCTGTCCGTTCATCGTCGGACTGAGATCTTTTTTTACAAACGCATCCTTCGTAGTGAAGCTTAGATCGTCGACTGGACTGGGTTTGGTTGAGTTGAGGACGTTTCGCTTCTGTTCACTGACGCTTCTTCTGAAGGGCCTATCTCACCGGCATGGAGACTAGTTGGAGACTCGAGGTGCCGCTGGTCAAGGAGATAAGGCGAGTCTCCAGCTAGTCTCGTGAAAACATAAAGGTTCTATTTCAGCAACGACCACATGGAGACTTGAAAAACTCTCCACGTGGTCTCCGAGAGGTCTACGCAGTCTCAATCAGTCGTGCCGCGACAACGATTTGTTAATCCTCAACCTGTGAGACGTTTCTGTGACGTCCCCGCAATGTCTCTGAGACCTGTCAAGAGATCTCAAAGAGACCCCATACGACTCTTTGAGATCTCCTTGGTATCCGACAGGTATCGGAGATTGCAGGGACGTCACAGAAACGTCTCACAGCTTGAGGATAAACAAATAGTGCTCGCAACATTGCCACAACTGCTTGAGACTGTTTGTTTACTTTATTGTCCCCGTAGGGAAATGTGTCCTCTGCGTTTGACCCATCCTTTGATGTCACCGGGGCAACCCGTAAGGAGCAGTGGATCCATCTCCAGATGTGAAGCCAGGCTGATGGTCAGAATCACTTGGCTGGAGGATTCACCTAGTATACATATTTTTTGTGGTAGGGGAAACCGGAGTACCCGGAGGAAACCTACACAGACACGGGTGTTAAAGAAATAACAATGGGGTCTGAGATGAAAAATAGGCAGCAGTCTGGAGGTCTTATGCAGGAGAAGTTTATTTACCATCGGTGCAGGACCTGGAGACATGAACTCGAGACATTGCGCTAGTCCTACCATTCACGTCTGTCCATGCTTCCACAGAAGAGGGATAAATACCCTGTCGAGCGTCATACTGATATGCAAGCACATCATTCCGTGGCTGAGCACCAAGGTCAAGGCTATGACAGAGATGGGACGACTTTACAACTCGACCCAGTGTGATCAACATGGCGACTTAACATTATCCTCTAACAACAGGGAGAACAAGCAAACTCCACACAGAAAGTCCCCGTCCTTGTGGGAATCGAACCTGGGACCGTCCAGCTGTGAAGCGGAAGCGCTACCGTGCCGCCTATCGCGTGTAGACCGTGTAGACCTCTCAGAGACCACACAGAGACCATGCGGAGACTCGGCTGAAATTAAACCTGTTCGTTTTTTACCGACACTGCCTGGAGACTCGCCTCGTCTCCAGGGGACGTTTTGGAGAAATCTCCGTGACCAGCGGCAACTCGAGTCTCCAACTAGTCTCCGGGCCGGGGACCCTTTGTATGTGCGGTGAGATTGGCCCGTCGTTTTAAAGTTTCTGTGAACATGTGTGTTTTTTCAGAATCGGGCGTCTGTTTAACGGCACGGAGCCCATCGTACTGGACAGTCTGAAGCAGCACTACTTCATCGACAGAGACGGCGACATCTTCAAATACATCCTGAGCTTCCTGCGCACCTGCAAACTGCTGCTGCCGGACGACTTCAAGGTACGAAACACAAGAGAACCGGACGGGGGGGTTTGACCCATTGAGGCCGGGAAAGCGTATATGTACATTTTCGAGTAGTTTTATTGAGAAGTTAGTGCGGGACGAGAGGAGAGCGGCGTCTTCTCCTCTGGCTGACAGCGCTGAGCAGCAGTGAGGGGAGGGGCTTTCTCCTCCACCTTACAGTGAGGGGAGGGGCTTTCTCCTCCTCCTTACAGTAAGGGGAGGGGCTTTCTCCTCATCCTTACAGTGAGGGGAGGGGCTTTGTCCTCCTCCTTACTGTGTTTAGAGAAATCTGTTTGGAGCAGGAGACTCTGCCCTTCCCCATCACCAGATTTTTTATGTCTGTATAGCTTCATAATTATTATATTTATATCCCATGTTTCTATATAAAACAATTAATTAAATTGTATTTTAAAGAGTAGATATTGTTTTGGGTTTAGAGAGAAGCTGCTAGACATTTTTAAAGTGACCTCAAAAGACAAATGACAAAGGTTTAACATACAAAATATAGGCCTATATTTTAGTACAAGAGGGCTATATACTTGATTTCACTTTGCTTTTACATATTTTATTTTTTTGAAGGTGTATCTAAATGAATCCAATTTCTCAGGAAAGCCACAAGTGTAAGCTCTCAGATACTTTTTGAATTGTGTTCCTACCTGCTACAGAGGCTGAGAAATCAATCATTTAGTCGGCGTTGACACAATTGCTGAATACTTCAGGGACTTCAGGTTTTCTGGAACTTCAGGTTTTCTGGGTCTTTTCTGAAATCGCCCATAGGTTTTCACAGGCCTTTTTTCCAGGCGTTTCAGGCCTAAACGGGTAAGAGTGAAATCGAGTGTGTTTACTTGCACCCGGTTATGGCAGTTTTTGGGGATACAGTGTTTATTTGGGGCGACTCAAATCCCCTGTTTATGATCAAGGATCCCGGCTAGGACTGGGTACCGTTAATTTTTTTTCCATATCAGTACTTTAACAATACTTGGTTTTACTTTTTCTGATACCTATACTAAAATATTTGTCATCTAAACCCAGAAAACAGAACCATAATTCACAATATCAGCTTAATCTCAAGAAATGTGTGGAAACATAATGGGGAATAATTTGGGGGAAAAAGAGGGAAAATTGGGATAAATTTTGGCAACTGAGGGCCAACCTGACCAGCATGTTTTTGGAGGTCGAGGAAACCGGAGTACTGCCTTCAGTGCTCCTCCAAATGGTGCAGCACCTCCTTGATTTGTCCCTGTTCCAGAGCGTGGTGTCCTGCACTGTTCACAACAGTCTTTCACCATCTTCCACAGAGAGTGTAGCAGGTCCATTAGCCAGAACAATAGTAGGAATAGAAGGCATGTGTGGCTTAGCTGTGAGTCTCGTCTGGCTACCTCTCGTGACGCCTCCACTGGGCTGCAGGTGTGGGGGCTCTCGGTGCCTCTTCAGTGTTCCCGAAGAAGAAAGGTGTTGGCCTCAAATGTCCTTAGCTCATACGCTGCTGTTTGTTTACTTTTAAAACGCTGCTCCACGACGGACTCTGCCGTAAAAAATTTAATTAAATAAAAAAAACCTCACCAAAAACACATAATATCACGATATATCGCCAACTC
Organism: Proterorhinus semilunaris; assembly: GCA_021464625.1. Lineage (NCBI taxonomy): Eukaryota > Metazoa > Chordata > Actinopteri > Gobiiformes > Gobiidae > Proterorhinus > Proterorhinus semilunaris. Next base: position 3,392,050 of record CM038356.1, on the reverse strand, counting down.
GATATATCGTCATTCAAACCCATCGTCTTTTATAATTTCATCAACACCAAACTATTCCGCCAAACAACCTGGAGGTCTGTACGAACGCCCACAGGCCCGTTTCGTTATCTGCCTTTTCCCCAGAATCCCCCCCCCCCTCCGTCTCCCCTTTCTTCTTACACCATCTCTGCCTTTTTAATCAGTCCAACGTGTGGCTCCGGGGCGCGAAAGAGGTCGACGAAGTGTAGCTGAGAGCGCCGAGCGAGCGCGGTGTGTGTTTTGCTAAATGATTATGTGCAGAAGCGGGAGCGGCATATTGGATCTCTCTTCCCCCCGTAGTTAGTCTGTTATTTTCTATGTGCAGATGACTAAAGCGCCCCGAGGGGGAACGAGGGCTTTTTATAAAACGCATGTATGGTTTGCTGAGAGGAGAGAGGGGGGAGGGCGGGAGGGAGGGAGGGATGAGGGGGGGGGGGGGTGGAGAGTTGACTTTGATGGAGGAGTGAATGGCCGCGGGTCACTGTGTCTTCGCTTCTCGTCTGCTGCTGCAGTGAGAGGGAGAAAAGGCGATGTGGAGGAGACGCCATTGTGTGGAAGAGAGAAATGTCTCTTCAGCCGCCGCGGTTTTACAGCAGAGGCCGACCAGAAACACGGACCTTTATGTGTTACGGGGATGTCGAGCGGTCGGGTTCCGGTGACAGGGTTCGGTTTGTAGAGCGAGAGTATTCACAACGGGTTTGAAGCTCAAAGAAGAACGTTTTGAATAAGAGAACCTGGAGACACGGTCAAAGTCTCCCTTTATCAGTCATTACGTTTACATGTAAAGTCTAGTCCAAATACACTAAGTAAGAATAATAATAATAATGCGTCGGTTTTATATAGCGCTTTCTGGACACTTTAAGACGCTTTACATTGCATTATTTCTTCATTCCATTCTCCATACGGGTGGTAAGCTACTTTTGTAGCCACAGCTGCCCTGGGGTAGACAGACAACCAGTCTGCGCCATTGGCCCCTCCGACCACCACCAACCACTCACTCACTACATTCACCCCAGGCTTCCTAAACGGTCTCCCATCCAAGTACTGACCAGGCCCTTCCTGCTTAGCTGCTCATGCCCAGTGAATGATGAATACCACTTCCCTCCCCAGGACTTCACGGCTCTGTACGAGGAGGTGCGGTATTACCAGCTGACGCCGATGGTGCGCGAGCTGGAGCGCTGGCACGCGGAGCGCGAGGCCCAGAGCCTGGCGGGCTGCGAGTGCCTGGTGGTCCGCGTGACCCCCGACCTGGGAGAGAGGATCGCGCTGAGCGGAGAGAAGGTCCTGATCGAGGAGGTCTTCCCGGAGACCGGAGACGTCATGTGCAACTCGGTGAACGCGGGCTGGAACCAGGACCCCACGCACGTGATCCGCTTCCCCCTCAACGGCTACTGCAGACTCAACTCCGTACAGGTGAGGAGAACACGCCTAAAGATCAGAAGACACGCACACAGAAAGGAAAACCCAAAGCAACAAAGGGCTTTCGGGATATTCTTCAATGATAGAAAGAAACTTAAAGGCACAAGGCAAGGCAAGTTTATTTGTAGAGCACAATTCATACACAAGGCAATTCAAAGTGCTTCACAGTTGCATAAAATTACAAGAAAACAGATCAAATCAATCAATAAAACATCAACATAAAAATTAATCAATGACAGTAAAAGGCAAGAGTGCAGATAAAACACTTTCAGTTTTCATCATGCTCGGGTAAAAAGAGCTGTTTTCAGCCTGGATTTGAACATTGTCAGAGTCGAGGCCTGTCTCACATCCTCATGAAGACTGTTCCAGATTTTAGCTTTAGCCTCAGCGTGTTTAGTCCTGACTCTGGGAACCACCAGGAGACCCCTCCCTGAAGTTCTCAGGGCCCGAGATGGTTCATACGGCTCTAACATGTCAGAGATGGACTTTGGTGCTAAACCATGAAAAGACTTGTACACAAGCGGAGCTGTTTTAAATTCTATTCTCTGAGTGACAGGAAGCCAGTGCAGGGACCGGAGCACTGGACTAATATGGTGGTATTTCCAGGCTCTTGTCAGGACTCGAGCAGCAGCGTTCTGGATGTTCTGCAGCTCTAACAGCTCGTTTAGAAAGGCCAGTGAGCAGCCGTTACAGTCGTCTAACCTGCTGGAGACAAACGCATGGATGAGTGTCTCTAAGTCTGGTTTTGACACACACTGCGTAACATCTTGTTTGTTTGTGTTGCCAACACAAAACATGCTCCTAATAAACAGCTCCGCACAGAAAATAAAAGAAAGAATAGATTTGAATGAGGACTTACTGTATATAAACCTCATGTTTGGCTTGACGGGCGAGAGAAAGTAAAGTTAATCGTCTGTCAGGAGAAGTTCACAGCAAAGACACGTGTCTGTTTGTTCATGTTATTATATGTAATAAAATAATTGCTCGTAATTTAGTATGTTAACGACGTGAAATGTCACGCGGTGTGGCTTTAACAGCTTGAACTAGGGCTGCACGTTTTCAAGTTCTTCATTAACCGTTAACCGAGGCCCTTGGCGGTTAATACTCGGTTAACCATTAGTGTGCGCGGCCGATGGAGCGTCACATGATCAGAGGAGCGCCACATCGCTACTGGAAATGACCTCCACTGATCTCAATACGACGCCTTTAGTGAACTCCTAGAGGTTAGGATTAGTTTAAGATAGCGTTGTCCTGCGAAATTGGCGTCATTTCCTGCTGAGGTGTGGAGCAATTTTTGTCATTGGTTATCAGCCTTAAATGATCACCTGATTCAGTAGCTTTTAAAGCAGAACTAAGTAACTTGTTTACCTTAATAAATCCTTTCCGTCGTCATTCTGGGGGTGATACAAGTGTTAATGGGATGATCACCAATACACACTAATGGAATCACGAAGAAGAAGCTAACAGGCTAACGGGCAAAGCTAACTGCGAGCTAGCGCCATTTAAACAGTATTAACAGCCAAGTTTGAGTGAAAAGAATTTGTCTTTTCTGTCAGCGTAGTATTTACTCTCACGGACAACTAATGAGCGAAAAAAACGCAACGTGCTCCGACACCTGCAGTGGCGCTAATGGCCTCTAGGGGCACTAGTTACTTTCTATTCTATTTTCTATTCATTTATTTATTTGAACAGGGACAGTGTACAATCTACATTAGCCTCAGAAAGGAGAGATGCATTGTACCAGGTTATAGCACACTATAGCTAATTTCCACCTGCAGTCCCTGGGCCTATTGTACATGTTTTTAGTGGTAGGGGAAACCGGAGTACCCGGAGGAAACCTACGCAGACACGGGGAGAACATGCAAACTCCACACAGAAAGGCCCCGTCCAGGTGGGAATCGAACCCGGACCTTCTAGCTGTGAAGCACGAGCGCTAACCGCTGTGCTACCGTGCTTAGTTCTGCTTTAATTCTGTGAGTCTACTTGAGTACTTTCCACAGCAAATACTTCAGTACTTTCCCCTAAGAAAAAACTTGACTGAGCAGTTGTAAGAAATGAAATCAAGTACTTTGAAAAACCGCTAATAATGAGTAGCTTAATGAAAATAACGTTTCCCTCACAGGTGTGAAGAAGAGAGCGCTGTTTTTGACCACCTCTCTCTCTCTGTTGGTCTCAGGTGTTGGAGCGTCTGTTCCAGAAAGGCTTCTCCGTGCGAGCGTCGTGCGGCGGCGGCGTGGACTCCTCTCAGTTCAGTGAATACGTCCTGTGTCGCGACCTCAAACTGTCCCAGGCCCTGACCGCCACGCCCATCCGCATCAAACAGGAGCCGCTGGACTGAGGCCATTCACGCCGGGAGGACGGGGAGCGTGTTAGAAGAACGATGCGCAGATGCTCCGGGGATTTGACGTGTTTCTGATCTCCCGCGTTACCACCACCGTGTTCTTTTGTGCGTTACTCCAAAAACGAAACATCAAGCCGGGGTTTAAGTGACTTGATTTGAGAATATTAACCTTGTTTTTGGACCGAGAATACTTTGCCTGTTTGACGACACTTCGGACTGGTTTCTACGGTCATCTCGCTTGAAATGAGGAGGTAAAACTGCCAATGGGACAATTTTCTTGCCCCATTTGCAGATAAATCGACCTGAAATAAGGACAACGTGTATTAAAGTGCAGATGACAGGTTTTAATGCTTTTGAAAACATGACTTAATCACATCTGTTGTAATAAGTAATAATCATCATTTTATTTAAGTGAAGCAGCAAAATAATATGGAAAAGTTGGGCGGAAAAGTTTTTCTTTTTAAGCTGCTGACAGGAAGTGACATAGACGGAGGTGAAGTTCCATAGCAGTTTAACCAAAGCTCTTTCATAAAACTCTAGATGTGGATGTGGCCAAACGTTTGTTAAGTGTGACGTCACGACTTCCGGGTCCCAGCAGACGGACAAACACGCGAGAAAAAAACATAAAAAACTCTTAAAAACAACCATCAATATTTCTGAAACTCAACAGAGAGTTACTGAAGCTACTTATTTCTCAGACTCATTAGCCAAAAATGCCGCATCTACTGCTAAAAAAAGTCGCTACTTCCTGGTTTAGCGTAGCTGCTGCGCCGTTAGCATTTATCTCCGCTAACCCGGAAGTACAGATTTTGGTAAATATTACTTTTATAGCAGTAGGTGCGGCATATTTGGCTAATGGGCCTGATCAATAAGCCTGTTCAGTAACTCTCTGTTGAGTTTCAGAAATATTGATTGTGGTATTAAAGAGTTTTGTTGTAGTTTCTCGCACATCTGCCGGACCCGGAAGTAGCGCTGTGACGTCACCAATTAACAAACGTATAATAATACGTCACGGAACGAATGGCAATTCTGGCGGCCATCTTGTGACTGGCCCTTCTAACCCAGTGCAATAATCACATGGGAAACCTTGATACTGTTTTGATCTAGTTTTAGTTATTTTATGACTCTTTGATAATTCTGACTGACTGTCAGATCTGGTCAGAAAAGAACGTTTTTTCAAATGTTTTTTCTGGAGGCACAGACTTTAGCTCCATATGTTCATGGATTTTCTGCTAACAGTTCAAATTCAGTTCTATTTATACCAAATATGACATTAGTTCTCTACTTTACAACAGTATTTCTGTACTTTTTAACACGACACGACCGATATTCATTGAACATGGGACAGTGATACAGTGAATTCTAAACCACTGAACCCTGGGAATGAATTGGGAAACGATGCTAATACGGCTAAACAAACATCAACCTGATCCCGACTGAGAAACCTCGACTTAGAAGTAATTAACCAATGAGTTGCACCAATGTAAATGTTGCTCCTGGTTCTGCACTGGTGGCATAGGGGTTAGCCTCGCCGGCCAGTCACAAGATGGCCGCCACGTCAACGAGCCTCATGTCCGATCTAGAGTTTTACTAAATCGCTATCCCACTGACGTAACATGGTCGGCACGGCAACAGTTTAAAATTGTTTGCCTCCATCGATGTCACTTCCTGTCAGTGTCCAATAAGGAAGTGAAACTATAAACGTCACAAAAATGGTCAAATGTGAAGAAAGCTGGGAAAAACCTTTTTGCTAAACCTTAAATATAATTGTTTGAACTATGTTTTCGCTGAAATGGTGTCAGATGTGTCATATGCACTTTGAATCGAGGTCGTAACGTTGTGGAGAGACATGTTCAGCATCTGCCTCCTGGGTTTCTCTCGACCTTTATAAGGGGCGGACGGCGGGTAATTTAAGACTTTTATAAAACCTTTTGGAAATTGTATTTAATGTAATTTTTTTTTTTTCATTTGTACAGATGGATTCATAAAAAGACAAATCTCACTTTGGTGTTTTGGTCTCATTACTTTTTTCAGCAGATTTTTACATTTAAACGATATTTGGGATTCACTTTGATCACATTATATGGATAATATATTTATGTTATTCTTTGTTCACTCAAGACATAATTAAAAGGGGAACAAATAAACCTTCAGCAAAGAGATAGAGATTGAAATGTTGCTTTGCTAATACAGGGTTTATATACACGAGTCAAAATGAACACCTTTCACCTGGGGGGACGGTGGCACAGATGGTAGAGCCGTGAGAGTAGTCTCATGATTGGAAGGTTGGGGGTTCGAATCCTTGGGCAAGACACTTCACCCAGCTTGCTTCCAGTGTACATTGGTGTATGAATGAGAGTGAGAATGGGTGAGTGGATCCTTGCCTAACGTAGGTGGAAAAGCGCTATGTAAGTTGAGACCATTTACCTTTTAACCCCCACCTTTACTCCAGCTCAGCTTTACCTAAATCTTTCTTAACTGGAGCTTACAGCCTATAGGCCAGTGTCACGCCTCATTCGAAAGCGAAGACCTACAAAACTGATCTTTTTCATTACGTTAATATATCACATTTTTGCCACTTTTTCCATCAAGGCAAGGCACGTTTATTTGTAGGCAATTCAAAGTGCTTCACAGTTGCATAAAATTACAAGAAAGCCGATCAAATCAATAAAACATCAACATAAAAATGTATTACAGTAAAAGGCAAGAGTGCAGATAAAATACTTTCAGTTTTCATCTGCTCGGGTAAAAAGAGCTGTTTTCAGCCTGGATTTGAACATTGTCAGAGTTGAGGCCTGTCTCACATCCTCATGAAGACTGTTCCAGATTTTAGCTTTAGCCTCACCGTGTTTAGTCCTGACTCTGGGAACCACCAGGAGACCCCTCCCTGAAGTTCTCAGGGCCCGAGATGGTTCATACGGCTCTAACATGTCAGAGATGGACTTTGGTGCTAAACCATGAAAAGACTTGTACACAAGCAGAGCTGTTTTAAATTCTATTCTCTGAGTGACAGGAAGCCAGTGCAGAGACCGGAGCACTGGACTAATATGGTGGTATTTCCTGGTTCTTGTCAGGACTCGAGCAGCAGCGTTCTGGATGTTTTGCAGCTCTAACAGCTCGTTTAGAAAGGCCAGTGAGCAGCCGTTACAGTCGTCTAACCTGCTGGAGACAAACGCATGGATTAGTGTCTCCAAGTCTGGTTTTGACACTATTCCTCTGATCTTAATGTTTTTCAGATGGTAAAAAGCTGATGATGTTATTGGCCGTTTAAGTTCTGAGTCCAGGATTACTCCTAGATTTTGTACCTGATCACATTTGTGTCACTTTGTCAACGCTGTGACTTTTCCCCCCAACTTTACTGACAGTAATTGAGGTAGTTTCACATGAATCCTCAGAGAATCCCAGGGTCAACTTAACCGTGGTAGCACTTATCCAAAATGTCCTGGATTAGTTCCTCTGACCCGAGTCGACAAACCCAGACGAGTTCAACCAGCTTCGCTGCACATCCCTCAGCAAACACCCCGTCTTAAAGGAATATTTTAGGATTTTTGACATAGGGCCTCCAGACATCAACAACACTTTGGATAACTACAGTGTTGTTGATGTCTGGAGATATTTTTGTTCTTAAATTCATGCAGTTCTTATATTTGAAGAGCTTAATGGCACTAGGCTAATGCTAGGCTAAAGCATTTCTATGGTATCAGTTAGCCTGCATTAAAACAGTCTGACCCGCTCCACAGAGCACCTGAGGCAAATCACTTATAACGCCAGACTGACGATATAAATGTCTGTGTTAATAGAATAATTTGAACCATTTTGCATTTAAAATAACTTGTATTTGAGCAGCATCAGCTTCGTGGCTGTAAGCTAACGCAGCGGCGGAGTGATCTGCGAGAAAATAGTCCCTCAAAATCCGGTAATTCATGTGATACAAGGTCAGGTATATTTCAAAAATTATTCCTTTAACACAGACATTTATATCGTTAGTCTGGCGTTATAAATGATGTACCTCAGGTGCACTGTGGAGTGTGTCAGACTGTTTTTAATGCAGGCTAGCTGATACCATAGAAATGCTTTAGCCTAGCATTAGCCTAGCTCCACTAAGCTCTTCAAATATCAGAACTGCATGAATTTAAGAAAAAAAATATATCTCCAGACATCAACAACACTCTGGATAACTAGGAAATTAGGCCCTATGTAAAAAATCCTGAAATAACCCTTTAAATAACCACCGGCCAAAAGAAAACTGACCCGGGAAACGTCGACTTTGACACAAAAGCAGCGACGCCAAAGTTGCATCTTTATCAATTTCTTTATTTCATTTTTTTGCAAAGGTACAAACAACTGTAAAATTGCATTGCCTGAAATGGTTTTTAATACAGAACATAGGAAATATAAATACTCGCAAAAATCGTGTCCATTTTCTTTATTCCGACAAGTGGTAGTTGTTTTTTTTTGTTTTTTTTTATTGTACATTTTAAACACTACAGCTTCCAGATCCACTGAGACCTATATACTATTCTCATTATTATTTTACAAACCAATGCCCGGAGTAAGGAAAAGACATTTAAAGCGTTAAAAACCTTCAAATCTTTTTTTTTTTTTACACACGCTTCTTTCTTTCGTAAAGGGGAAAAAAAAAAAAAAATATATCTAAAAAATAAAAACAGCTTGTCAACAGCAAACCAGGAAGCTAAACTGCATATATCTACCGGGATGAGAAGTGGAGAGGTCGACTGTCGGAGAGTACAGGGTTCGAGCTACAGCGAGACAAAGAACATTTTTGACGGGTAAGAGTGGAAAGTGGTGGAGGAGAACCAGCTCCAAATGTCGGCGAAAAGGAGATAGAAAGGTGGATTTGAAGGAAGAGTTTGTTTCATCTCTTGCTGCGAGAAACATTAGCTAAAAAAAAAGAAAAAAAAAGTGGAAAACAGACACAAGAGGCTGGGTATCGTGAAAAACTTCCCGACTTACGATACTTGGTTTTCGATACCGATACCTGAACTAAAATATTTGTCGTCTAGAACCAGAAAACAGAACAATAATGTTGTGGAAGATCTGGAAAATCTTAAAAATGTTAAAAATAGGGAATCATTTGAAAAAGTTTGAGAAATTGTGGCAAAAATAAGGAAAACATTGCGTTAATAAATTGTGGAAAATTGGAGGAAATGGGGAAAATACTAGTAATAAAAAATGAGCAAAAATGAGGGAAATAAATTGGGAACATTGAAAAAAAAAATTGGGCAAAAATAATAAAATTATAAAAAAAAATGTAGGGAAAACATTGGGCAAAAATGTAAAAAAATTAAAATAAACAAATGGGGAAAAAAATTAAATAAATCATTTGAGTTGAAACAACCAAGTGACTTTTCTTTAATGCTGTTCCTGGACCAACAGCGTCAAAACCTGGATCTAAAAATATTTTAAAAAATTCTCATACCCACTTTTGATACTTTTCATTTGTTCCTCTACGATACCATACTGGTATCGTTTAACGGTACCCAGCCCTACACAAGAGCCACGGGAAACTTCTTTAGCCGCCCGGTCACTTGTGGTAATTCCATCTAACAATTTCTCTAGGATTTAAAAAAATATATTTTCACAATAAACTGTCTTTATAGTTTTCCCAATTTTTCACATTTATTTTTGTCTTTTTTTTTTTTTGCCCCATTTTTTTCTCGTTTTTCTCAATTTTTCTGATTATTTGTTTGGAATAAATCCTGATTGGACATGAATTTTATGTTTGTTTCCAGCCAGAGCGGGCGGGGGGAGGGAGGCTTCACGGGGAAAAAAAGTTGGGAACCACTGGTGTCGACGTTCATCAAACTCTTCCTTCAGCATTCTCGGTCTGTAATTTGTCTGATGTACCAAACAATCCCTTAAATCAAAACCATTTGTTCCAATTTAAACCCTCTTCCGAACTATCCTACGATAACAAATCTATACAAACGTTATATTTTATACATTTCTTTCTCCAATCGTGATTCATAAAACATTCAGAAACCACTCTTTTCCTTCGGGGAGTCCGAGAGACCTCAGTGCGGAAAAAAAGTAAAGCAGACGGTGTTGAAACAGGTTTGGAAGTTCAAGCAAAGAAAGAAGACGAGACCTGAGTTGAGACAGAACTGCACTTGATGGATAAAGTAAAAACGAAGAACACGTTCAAATGTATGCATGACTTCAATTGGGAAAACCATTATGACCAAGGCAACAATAAGACTTACGTTTTTTTGAACGTGGGCTGTGACCGGGAAACGTTTGGAGGAATAAAAATGTAAAAAAGCTGTAATCTTGAAATGATCCAACAACTGATAATTTCATATACTGTAGGGATTTCTGCGATTCCCGAAACTTTCCATAATAATAAACCAACTGTAGCAGTAACTCGTGTTGTAGTAACCATAGACCGTAAAAAAGAGGAACTCCTCCGACCCTGCTGTGACGGAGCATGTTCCTAAAAAAAGCATAAGGGCGGGATCTTCACTGCAGACTCGGCCCTCGCGCTAACGGCCTGTCAATCAACGTCCGGCCCTCATTAGTACAGTATACGAGATTTCTAAAACGTTTCTTACGAAGCCCAGCCTGGTTTCTTTAATTGCAACTAACCCAGCGTTATCACAGGAGGAACATCTAGCTTTGAAAGAAAGTTGAAAAAAAATTAAAAACCAGGCTTTACAGTTGTTTTAAACGTGTCTAAAGTTCAATACTTTCCAATGGGGGACTAGCGGCTATATGGAGGTATTACAGCAATGGCGGCCTCTGGTGTCGTGGTCTCGAAGCAGAGCGGCCATTGGTAGTAACGGATAAATCATTAAAGCAGTACTAAGTAACTCATGCTCCTAGAGGCCATAAGCGTCACTGCAGGTGTCGTAGCATGTTGCGTTTTTTTTACTCATTCAGTGTCCGTGAGAGTAAAAACTACGCTGACAGAAAAGACAAAGGGACAGAGGGATATTGTTCATCCAATTACACAATGGAGATCTTTTTTTTCCCGCTCAAACGTGGCTGTAAATACGGTTTAAGTGGCGCTAGCCCGCAGTTAGCCTGTTAGCTTCTTCTTCGTGATTCCATTAGTGTGTATTGTAGGTTTTCAAGGCAGAGACACCAGGGGGAGATGAAAGACCCCCCCGGATCATCCCATTAACACTTGTAATTACACTTGGGACTACGAAAAGGATTTATTAAGGTAAACAAGTGACTTAGTGCTGGTTTAAAATTTTCAATCCATGCTCTTTTCTTGACAATTTAAACTATATGGCTACGCATGACTAAAAATGTCGACAGATTCTTCCGATTCCTTTTAATACTTAAAACTTTAAAATAGCTTCTACATTTATGAAGCTAGATAATGTACGGGAGAAATATTTGCGAGTGCCGTCTCCCGGATAAAAACAAGCATATCTCATTTCAAACAGACTTTTACATTCATTATTGATAAAATCTTTCAATAACTAATTATCTAAATGCAGTTTCTTGGGGTTAAGAAGCAGCGGCGAGTCAATAAATGCCTACGTAGCTTCATATGAACCTCTAGATAATAGTTGCTTTGGTCATAATATTTCACCCACAGTATAAAAAGCACCAACGTAACGGTTTAAAAACATTATCTGAAGGTTGCTGTAGCGTCGCCGTCGAGAGCGAGTTGAAGGTTGACTTCCCGAAACATGATGAAATTGTCCAAAAAAAAAAAAAAATCCTAAAAGTCCTCCTATGCCGAAACTGCACGGGGCCCAGCACGTGTCCTTGCGGGACGACCGCCTCGTTTCTCCGCACGAGCCCGGCGCGGGTTCGCCTCACTTGAGCAGGGCCTTGTAGAGCATTAGCGATCGTTGCGTGGTCCGTTCCTGCTCCAAACAGAAGATAAAGTCCCTGAGATTGACCCGCGTGATCCTCTGCCGCAGCTGCTGTCGGGAGCCGGCCGGAGACGAGCTGAGGCCGGAGCCGCTCGCAGACTGTGGAGAGAAAACGGGCGAGAGTGAGAAATACTCAACAAGCAAAAAGCGACAATAGAGCAACAGAAAAGTGACAGAAAAGTGACCAAAATGTGCTGAAAACGCAATAAAAAGCAACGAAAACAAAAGTCCAAAAAGTGGCGACACTCGGAAAATTACACTGGGTAACAAAAAAATATTTTTTGAAAATAGTCCAGGGTTTTCCAGCTGAATTTGACTATTTTTGATGCTTGACCTTGGTTTTGCTCAATCAGGTCAGGATTTTTTGCTACAGAAATGCTTTAAAAATCGATTTTGCGTCAAAAACAAATTTCTGCGGATCATCAGCTGAGAAACCCTTGACGTTTTTTCCGTTTTCCTTAAGAAATAAAAGTCAACGTATCCAAAGTCATTCAGTTTTTATTTACTCCATCAAATTTGATAAGCAGAATTCATAATAACGTAGTCGTACGTAATCCGTAACACTATGGCTGTATCTCAAAAAGTTGACCTGATAGAGCAAAATGCACGTGATATTCGGACTCAGAACACCAACATTAGTCTAATCAGTTGAGAAACCCCTGACCATTTTTTGGCTGTCAACTTGTGTTATCCGTTGATGGGTTTTGTAGGTCTTAGCTTTCAAATGAGGCTTCAGCCCATAGGCCAGAGTTTTAGATTTGGGTAATGTCGAATTGGAGATAATGCACTTGGTTAATATTCAGTCCCTCCAGGATTTCGCTGGAAATTTGTGTGATAATTTTTGTTAATAATTGGCCAAAAAGGAGAGCGGAGGTTTTAGCGTTTACTGTTGAAATGCTTTGTTTTTGTATTGTACAGATGTTTTTATTTATATGTAGATTTGTTTTCTTGTTTCATTGGTGACGCATATGATACAATGAACTCTGGACTAAAGAACGTACACATACACGCAAAATCCAATGGCTAAAGCAAAACATACAGGTAATATTAAGGCTGGACGATTTGTGGAAATAAAACAACAATGATCAATGATCAATCCCAAATTCCTATTCGATTTTATCTTTTTCATAATAAAAACAAATGCACGTCGCTGATTCATGAACCTGGACACACATTTTACATAAAACTTCAGCGCAAACCAGTGTTAATTTTGACAAGATATTTTAATTTAGTTTTAGTCTTAGTCTTTTGACGAATATGTAATTCAATTTTAGTCGAGTTTTAGTAAAAAAAAATCTTCAATTTTAGTCAAGTTTTAGTCGACTAAATTTAAGACACATTTAGTCGACTTTGTGTTAATAATATTCATTATAATCATATTTAATGGAGGTCCTGCTTCATGGAGCTGCTCCTCATGAACAAAGCTCAGAGCTGCTCCTTTGGCAGTGAATTTACATGATATGAGGCTCTTTCAGACGGTCAATAGAAGTTTGGATGATTTTAGTCTCTCCTTTCCATTTTTATTTAGTCTCATTTTAGTCGACTAAAATATCTGGACATTTTAGTCATAGTTTTAGTCTAATGAAAAACTTTAAATTTAGTTTTAGTCCAATTTTAGTCGTCAGAAAAATCACTTTGACTAAAATTAAGACAAAATATTTTAGTCGACGAAATTAACACTGGCGCAAACAAAAACAAACAAAAATCTTCATTTGATTCATCCAGATTCCAAAACCAGGGGCCGTTTCTGCCCAAAAAAATAAATAAAAAAATGTCTGTAATGTGATTTTGATCAAATTTTACCCAGCCCTAGGTAGAATCTCTTCTTGCATCTATTGCCGTTTGTCAATAGGAGCATGACGGCTATTATAGTTACCAAACAACTGCTGCTAATAAGCCAACTTTGTATTTATTAATAATTAGGGTTATAGAGAATGAGCTGAGATAGCAAACAGCAAAGACAGTTTTGTATTATTGGTATTGGCATTGGTCCTGGAGCCCTGAATGATATCAAATATTGAGTAATAACATTCCTACAATAGGCAAATTTTGGTATCCTATAAAAATCAACAATGGGAATTTCCTGTTCAGGGCTGTGTGTCTTTGATCCCCGGGGTTTTGCTGCTGGTCTGAACCTGAAAATGGCCGCTCCTCTTTCTCTGCGAGCGCGTTTGAATCCCGAAGGTTTAAGCCCCGGAGCTAAACTCTCACAGAGACGCTGCCGGGACAGGCCTCTCCGCCAGCACTGCATTGCACAAACAAAATGACTGGGAGGGGTTTGTTCCCATGAACCCAGGTGTCCCGCGGCGGAAAAAGGGCGAATGACAACATCACGGGGCAAGAACCAACTTAGAGATGATTCGGCAAAGACGGTATCAGATGCGAGGAGTGTTGAAAGATCACGGGAAAGGGGTTCAAAAGGTCTGTCTATTTCCAAAGTGGCGTATCACATGACCGTGGCGTGTCAATCCCTTCTTTTCCCGATCTGAACTCGTGTAATTCATCTCTCTCCGTGTGAGAAATTGTGTAGTTGAGGCTCAAGTACTTTTATTCAGTACATCATTAACCTCTTGCCAAGCGCATTTTCTCACAGGTCACCCAAATCTAAAAGCTTCTCGACTGAAGAGCGACAAAACTGATTCTTGAATGAACTGATCTTATTTTTGCCTTTTCATTGTTTTTTTTGTTGTCTTGGTTTCGCCACATTTTTGTCGCTTTTGTGTCACACTTTTGTTTTCATCCTCGTTTTTGTAGCCATTTTGATGCTTTTCACGGGATAATTGCCCAGTATTAACTAGGGGTGGGAACTTCTAGGTACCTCACGATACGATACGCGATACATGGCTCACGATAACGATTATCTCACGATTCGCCGATACTGCGATAATCGATATACTGCACAAAAATAACCTACGATACATCACGAAAAAAAATAAAAAAACATGCTACTTTTAACCTTTATACTACATATTATTCATAATTTAGATTTATTTTCATGTGCTTTGTAGCACTTTTATAAATGATCCCTGACTTACACACTGAAAATGGGTCATGGATCTGTAATTGATTTCATTTACATTTAAATAAACAAGAAACCACAGTTCTATTTAAAAAGTAATAAATCAACCCCAAATTAATCTTCTTTATAGTTATAAAAACTATAATTAAAAGTAATTTATTTGTTTGGTCCAAGTGCTTATAACTAGTGCTGCCCCCTGCTGGTCTGACTGAATTCTTCAAATCAAATCAAATCAAATCAAACTTTATTTATAGAGCGCTTTTCATACAAAATGTAACACAAAGTGCTTTACAGTGCTTAAAAATCATTAAAAATAATAAAAATCGTCCCCACCAGTAAATATACATAAATAACTACAACCCCACCACCCACCACCCGCACACACAGACACACAGACGTACAGACAGCCCAGCAGTTAAAAGTCTTAAATAAAAATGGACATAGAGTTGAGTACGTAAGGCTGGGTACAGATGGACCGAAAGAGGAAACATCATCCAAGGAGCCGTCTGCACCAGGAGCAGCCCATCGCCCACAGCCACAGAGCGCCAACCCAGGGGGCCCGGAGTAGGTGTAGGAGAGACGTCCTACCTCCATCCAGGCACCCCCAGGAGAGCGCCCGCACGGCCACAGCCAACCAGCACTCCCGGGGCAGAGGGCTCCCTCAGAGGAACCACTAGGAGAACATAAAAAATAAATGAATAAAATAAATAAAAATAAATAAATAAATATTTAATAAGAGATACATTAAAAACAGCTAAAACTGTGCGTGAAATAGCACAGGATAAAAGAGGGAAAATAAAGAAATAATAGAACTAAAACCGGTAAATAAGGTTAATATAAGTAAATATTAATTAAAAGCTAAACTAAAAAGGTGGGTCTTGAGCCTGCTCTTAAAAACATGAACGTTCTCTGCGGTCCTGAGCTCCTCTGGCAGGTCGTTCCAGAGGCGAGGGCCATAGTATTGGAAAGACGCCTCGCCGTGAGTCTTTCTGTTGACTTTAGGAATAACTAGGAGACCCCTGCCAGAGGAGCGAAGGGACCGCGAAGGCTCATATGGTAAAATCAATTCTGAAAGATAAGAAGGACCAAGACCATTAAGACATTTAAAAACCATTAAAAGAACTTTAAAATGGATCCTGAAACACACGGGGAGCCAATGCAGTGACTCTAAAACCGGTGTAATGTGGTCCCGCCTCCTGGTCTTCGTCAGGACACGAGCTGCTGAATTTTGTAAAAGTTGTAAACCTGAGATACTCTTTTTGGGAAGACCAGAAAGCAGGGCATTACAGTAGTCGATACGACTGGTGATAAAAGCATGCATTAGCGTCTCCGTGTTGGCCCGAGAGAGAATGGGGCGGACTCTGGCTATGTTCTTTAGATGGTAAAAACCTATCTTTGTGATATTCTTAATGTGTGGAATTAAAGTCAGCTCAGAGTCAAAAATCACACCCAGGTTCTTCACCTGTGAGGAAGGATTAAAAGACAATGACTGTAGTTTGGGTAAAAGTTTCTCTCTCTGGGCCTGAGGACCGATGACTAAAACTTCAGTTTTGTCCTGGTTAAGCTGGAGAAAGTTTTCTGCCATCCAGGATTTGATATATATTGAATTCTTGATCATTGTTGGCCTCTTGACTGAAAACAGTGGAGCCCTGCGGCCTCATTAATATGCATGACGTCTTTAAAAGTATCGATATCGGAATAGAAAGTATCGGTATCGTATCATCCCGCCAAAATATCGCGATATATCGGAAAATCGATATATTGTCACACTCCTAGTCTTAACATCAATGTCAAAGTGGAACCCCTTTTCCGTGGTCTGTGTTTTGAAGGGACAATAAACAGTGTTACAACATTTGGCAAAACAACACGACCCGGCTTTGAACTTCTCTCAATCCCGTCCAGTCAAGATAAAGCAATAATTGTCAACGTTACCACTGGTGGAGACAAAACGAGTGTGCACCACCATCACCGAACACACTGAGGCGTAATCAACGTCCGTGCAGTAATATTGTCAAAGTACTCCAGGTTTTATTACGCCTCACAATATAGTTCCCCTTTTTATCCGCTTAGAAAATCGACATATTTAATTTTGTGTAACTAGACTTGGATCGTGTAAAGCCTCACGTAACTGTATTTAAATCATGAGAACGTGGAACAGCTTGGTAGCTTTTCTACCTTCACCCCAGTTTGGAGCGATAGCATTTAGCCTCTCCCAGCAAAGCTAACAACATTAGCGTGACTGAGCGCACGCACAAAGACCAGACATGTACGCGTCAACTCGTCTAAGGTAAGAACATATCTCGGTATGGAAAAACGGTGGCCTGTTCCTTTAAGTGGACCAAAAGAGATCCTGTGTGAACCCTGGGAAAGACATACCTTCACTACAGTGGGAGGAGATCAGAGTGATATCGCTTGGAAAACCGGAAGTGAAACGATTGAATGCCTTGACCTATTCTCTGCCGTTTAAAGCTTCAGTCCCTTAACTTTGGGAAACACTTCAAATATCACTTTAACACTAGAAGGTTAAACCATCAGCTCCTTCATCTAACAAACTCTAATCAGATCTCCTCACGGCATCATTACAGAGCAGCGTTGTGTAGTCTGTGATTTAAACTCTTTACTTTAAGGCGGTTGTTCGGCCCGAGGCTCCGGCTGCTCAGAACAACGGCCCAGTTTGTCTTTTTCACGATCGTCATTCAGAAACACGAGGCCTTAGAAATGAACAGTAACTTAAAGGACACGTATAGAAGACTTCCAGCTTTTGATGATTTTTTTTGTCAATTAGTTTTGCGTCATACAGTACACACTTTGTTTCTCCTGCTGAACGGATCATGCGGGTTATAATCAACCGAGTTATTGTCGATCGTAAAGATTTTTTTTTAGGTTGTCTCCTCTAACGTGCTCTTCATGTTTATTTGGCAAAGAATTTAGGATAAAACTTGGATTCACGTTGCACTGTTGAAGATGCCAAAGCTCTTTGACATTGCAATATTTCAACCACTAAAAACTGGACACAAATGAAAAGGGACTAAAACGTGAACTTCAGCGTCTCAATTTGAAATCATTTAAATTCTTTGCCAATGGAACAGGTCTGTGCTTTGTCCATGTGGGAGAGGCTCCATGAAGCGAAGTGAAGTGTTTAACTCACAGTGGGAGAAAGAGTTTGTAGTTTATCCTGCGAGCGCTCACACTGAATCCTGAACGGTTGCAGTGCAGCCTCCGCGAAAGGAATCCAAAGTCATTAAAATCAATGTTAGCCACGCGCCGTGCAGCTCCGCCAACCGAGGCGGTACGGCGCAATGGAAGGAATCCGCTAGAAGTCTAATTTTGGCCAGATCAAGCCCAGGGAATCACAGACACCAAGCAGCGAGTTAGGCCACCGCCAGGCAAGAGAATCCGGTGAATTACAGAATAAAATGAGCTGCTAACTTGCGCTAACTTGGCTAATGTAAACAATAAGGCAAAACAGACACACCCAGCCACGGAGGGGAAGCCAGAGGATCCCGGAGGAGACCGTTAAAGAGGAAAACTGTCGCTGTAATTGGATCAAAGGAGCAGCGTGGAGTGGATTAGCTGCCAGGTGGAAGATCAGGCCCAAAGTTTTTTAGTCTTGAAGTTAAAGGTTGATGTTACTTTGATGCTAACAAAAGGGTAAAATGGCAACACATTCTACAGTATATACTTTTTACAAAACGCACTTGGGTTGAGGTTCATTTAGGTTTTCTTCTGTTTTAAAATCTTACTTTACTGTATTGTTATTATTTCACATTAAAATATTGACAGGAAGTACTCATTACCCTACACTGGCCAATGAGAAGTTAGTTCAGTGCACAGAGCCTATTGAATACAATATATTTATTGTAGCCTGGTCCAAGTTAATGAAACTGTGCTTCTCCAGGCATCGTCTTAGTCACGTAGAGAAGTGGAAACTTCCACATTGGCAGCTGCCTGTCCTGTCGCCGCTCTGGCTGCTCTCCCTGTGGTTTCCCCCAGGCTCCTGTTCTGGGCCCTTCAGCTCTTCTACAGGCCCCGTCAGGCTCTGCACCTCCACACCTCGCTCCAAACCTCTGCCCCGGGCCACAGCATCGCTCTCAGCCTCTCGCTGCACGCAACAACCAGCCTTTTGTCTCCGCAAAACCCACACAAAACGCTCAACCGAGGTTTGTACGGAGGATAGGGAGTCACATTTAAGGCCTTTTAATGCCAGCACAGGAATGATGGTTAATCTGGATATTCAAAAGTTACATGGAGAAAACAGGCAACAACTCCTCTAACCAAAACAGCAAAAGCAAAAGCACCAATCTAAATTTAAATCTGATCACTGCGACTTAAAACAGGGCTAAACATGTGTGATCTCAGCTCCTCGTATTTACCAGGATCAAGACAATAAAAAAAAAAAGCCTGATCAACCTCTCGTAACAAAAACGGTTCGTCATTACCTCCACATTAAAAACCGCATTACTTTTATTTCAAGTCTTTTCCCGTTCCCGATTTAAAAGAGCCATACAAACTGCCTTCATGTTTTGCAGAAGACCCTCAGGGCTCAGTAAAACCTCTGCTTCAGGCAAAAGGCTTCTCTTAACGCACACAGCAGCAAAACAAACACAAGAGCTGCTGTTTCCAACACAGGTCAGAGGAGGGAAAAAGGAGCTCGGGCAAAATCCGGCACAATTCGAACGGTACAAAAGACTGAAACAAAAACGGTCACAAAGTTCAACGTCTTTTCTCTCAGCACAAATTAACTACGGTCACATAAGCCACCTTTCCACTGAACACGGCTCTACCACGCACGCCACGATCTACGTACTCGCGGTGTCACGTATGGACTCTGCCCAGTACACGCTTGTGTTTCCACTGCACTACACAGCCACAAAACGTCATTAAAAGTGTTGTAAGCCGCGATGGGAACAAATGTGCACAAATGCCGCCTTCTGGTGGGGTTTATTGAACCCTTCAGGAGGTACCAAGGCAAATACTAAAGGAAAGAAGCAGCTAAAAGACGACTATGAAGGTAAGCAACATGCTAGTGTTATGCTAATAGCAGCCGAATACTAATATCGGCAAAATCCCCTTTTAGGACAGGGGTATGATGTTTCGCGTTTGCCAATCAGTCTCGTGGGGTCTCAATGATCCTAAGAAAGGTGAGAAATCAGCCCAGAACTACACGGGGGGAGCTGGTCAATGACCTGAGAAGAGCTGGGACCACCGTTTCCAAGGTTACTGTTGGTAATACACTAAGACGTCATGGTTTGAAATCATGCATGGCACGGAAGGTTCCCCTGCTTAAACCAGCACATGTCAAGGCCCGTCTTAAGTTTGCCAATGACCATTTGGATGATCCAGAGGAGTCATGGGAGAAAGTCATGTGGTCAGATGAGACCAAAATGGAACGTTTTGGTCATAATTCCACTAAACGTGTTTGGAGGAAGAAGAATGATGAGTACCATTCCAAGAACACCATCCCTAGTCTCGCTTTAACGCCTTGGCCACAGCCAGAGGTCGGCCCTAAACTTAAACCTGGTCAGACCACTTTGGGCCCTGGCCTCGGCTGTTGAAAAGAAGAGGTCGTCCAGAAGTGGAGGAGATAATCAAGATGATGTGCTTGATGTTGGTCAGATGGAAGGACTTTCAGCACTTTCAAACAATGATCAGGGAGAACATTTGAATAGTTTCTGTTTGGAGATTTCTTTCCCATTGAATTGTACAGGCACTCAGACTCAGATTATGACATGACGTTCTAGAATATCGTGAACGCTACCTCCTGTATACGATTAGCCCTAAAGTGGAGTACAAACAAACGTCGCTGTTCAAAGTGCAGCCTTATTGCCCTCCATTAGTGGTCTATCCCCCTCTCTCTCCCCGGTCTGTCCTCTCTGGTGTGGCCCCTTTGTGTTGGTGGGACGTCCCGGAGCGAGCCCCGAGGACAGAGCGGGCCGGAGCTCCCATGATGCACTGCAGCCGACCCCCTGGCGCTAAACTCTGCCTTCAGCGAATTTCTGGAATTGATGTATACGGGACAAGGCAGAACAATGGAGCCTTTAAAGCTTCTGAAGAAAAACAACAAAAAAACTGTCCACAAACGAGGCCTGAAAGATCGCAAAAGATTGACACATTTGTTAATTCTGAAGATTTGCCGACATTCCAAAAAGAGTGAGGGGAATGTTCAGGTTTATTAATAAAAAATAATGTTGCCTTTATTAGAGGTCGAAATAATATTAAAAAAAGGATAGACTGGAAAGCATTGAGTCTGTAGGAGCTTTTAAAGTGGAGATGTTGTTGCATGAGAAACCAAGCTCTACAGCAGGGGTGGGGAACCTTTTTCACATCATTTTTCTGGAGTTCATACAACACTGAGGCAGGACTGATGGTCTGGAGGATCATCATGTCTATGTCAGACTCACATAATGCGATGGCTGGAATTGTTTATCTTTGTTGAGGCGTCTGATGTCAACTGGCTGTGACGATAACGCTACCTGAAGCTGGTTTTCCAAGTTTGGGTTCCTGGGCCCCCACGTGGATACCAAATATGTCGGTATTTGTGAAAGGATAAGTGTGGGAAAGACGGGAGAGCTGTTGTTGTGATTCCCTATGGCAATGACTTGACAATACATAAAATCATAAAGGGCGAGTTTGGTGTATTTTTTACTCTGACCGTAGCTAAAGCACATTTAAATACGTTTTAATTCAATAGTGATTAATCGCTTACTTCCTGCTTAGTCTCAGGCGTTTTATTTATTATAGCTGCAATTACTCCATGTCCGAACATAAGCAAAACACTTTTTTTTTATTTTTTTTATGAAAGGCATCACTTTGGAATAATCGTCCATCTGTTCGCATGTCTTATTCCGAACTGTGCAACCATTTTATTTTCTCTCCTCGTAAAAGACATCAGCCTCCCATCATGCACTGCAGCAAAGCCCAAGGGCTCCAAACGAGGCCTGGAGCGAAGGCAGAGGGACAGACAGGGAGAGAGAGCGCCCGAATTCAGGCCCGGGGCTCAGAGTGACCCCTTTCACTAAAACACTCTCATCACGGCATTAAACTGGAGAGAAACAGGAGGCGGTGGAAAAGGTCAGAGTGGAAGCGCAAACTAAAAGGTCTTATGGAGGTTTATTTCAGGCTTTAGACACATTAGCCCTGGTGTTTTTCTAGCACAACTTAAAATCAAGGGTGTCAAGAAAATGGCCCGAGATTTACATGTATAATGCAGGGGATGCTTCCAACTTCAGACTACAGGGCAAGGCAAATGTGGATTTTTAGGGTCCGATATGAAGGGGGTTGGAAAGGCCAGTAGCCGATATGATTTGTTACTTTTTTGCTCTAAGCATTTAGGCTTTTTTGGCCATCACGGCGACTTTGTTTTAAACTTAGGACAAACTCTGATCATTCTGGATTTGTATTTATAGACACTGCCAGTCCTCTCTCTCGTGTCTAGACCAGGGGTGCCCAAACCTTTTGTCTCCGAGGGCCAAAATGGAAAAGTGCCTGTGGGTCGCGGGCCAAACACGGCGATGTCAAGCGTGAAACACATATAACTGCAATTAATAAGTTACTTTATTTTATGGTATATATTTGCATTTGATTCTATCTATACAAATAACATGCTATATAAAACAAATGTTAACTAGGGCAAAAGCCTAGTTTTAGTAGAACAAAATCAACAATTGTAGCAATATGCAAAATGTAACAAAACCCTGCATCTACATTACCTACATTGACTTTACCTCATTAATTTCTTAACTCAAAGAAAATGCCATATTAGATCATTTTGAAAGTGTCAGCTCAGCATCAATTCTTTTATAAAAGTAACATGACCTATGTTGATGTCAACAAACTTTGCAATAGAAGTTGGAAAACTGGGAAAGTTGATCCAAGACACCACTACAGTGTTTAATTTTGCGAAAGGAGTGAAACAGCGCCCCCAATTTGACGCTGGTGGCCAAAAAGTGTACTGCATCCATATTTACCATTGAGAATGAATGGGAGAGAGTTCGTATTAACCATACAGCGCAAAAGTAGGTCACTCTTTCGCGGGCCAACAGAATTGTTAACAAGATATCCATGAAGTTTCTATGTTTCAGTGTGGGAAGGCAATTTGAGTGTGGAAGAGGCGTTCATGAAAGAAACAACACCTCTTTGATGAAGATGTCTCAAGTCAAAAGTTTAAAAAATGTAACAAATCCCTCTCAGCCCGGTGTGTAGCGCCCCCTGCTGGTGTGTGAAAGTGCGTCGTTACCTCAGATCCCGCGCTGGAGCCTCCCGGTGAGTCGAGTTTGCGTTTCTTTCGAGGCCCGATGGCAGCGAGAGCCGTGAGGTTGGCGTCTCGCTGCCTCATCTGCGCCAACTCCTGCTGCTGCATCTGTGGACGACGAACAGCTTCATTATGATAATCTGAACACAGACAGGGAGGGGTTTTATTTAGATTAAAAGAAGCCACGGAAGCACTTGGAAGCTAAATGCAGCTCTGACTCACAATTTTTGGTTTTTAGGGCTTTAATTGCACAGAATGATTACATTTGCAGTAAAAAAGGACCCAGGGTATACACACAGCCACACATTTACTGCTTTTTAATTAGGGGTGGGACCCTCTGGGTACCTCACGATTCGAGGTTTACGATAACGATTATCTTACAATACTGGGATAATCGTTATATAGTACAAAAATAACCTACGATACATCATGATTTAAAAAAAACATACATATTATTCATATTAATGCTTTCTAGTGGCCCTGTAATTACCCGTGTTTGTTGAAAACTTGGCACAGTGAAATACTAACATGTTTTTGACGCCTCTAAATGCTTCAACAAAAAGGTTGTACAAAGCTCAACTCGACCTCACTTTGCTGAAAACATTCAAAGCGAGTTCATTAATAAGTAAAATCATCTGTAGCCGTGGTTTTGAGCTTAAACATCGACAGTATCCGAGCGCCGCGTCCGCTCGCATTAGCGTTACGGTCGGTTTAATGAGGCGGCGCTCGTCCTGGATCTGTCTCAGTCCGATCTGTTCTGTGTCAAACGCTCGCCGCCGCAGCCGCTTCTCGACAGCGGCGCGAAGACCCGGGACTCGGCGCGAGATAATGGTAAAGGACGGGACGGGGAAGAGGGGTCGCCCGTCGAGTGTCGCCAAAGCTCACGACTTTAAAGTCACGGTGTCCCAACTCAAAAATCCTCCAATCTTAATAAAATGTCAGTGCTTCGGAGTTGAGTGACCTCTTTGTTTTGTTTGTGGCTGATGGAAAAGGTTCGGACAAATAAGGGCGTATGAAGGACTTTCCCAGTTTTTTAGAAATAGATCTAAAACAGCTAAAGTCCATTATTTTTTAAAGCGACAAATGAAACAAATCCATGCACTTATTTCTTCTCAAGATTTGCGAGCGTCACTTTTTTTTTGTAACCTTTATTTAACCAGGAAAGTCCCACTGAGATTAAGAATCTCTTTTTCAGGAGAGTCCTGGCCCAAGAGGGAAATCTATTGTACATGTTTTTTAGTGGTAGGGGAAACCGGAGTACCCCGGAGGAAACCTACGCAGACACGGGGAGAACATGCAAAAAAAAAAACCCGTCCAGGGACTGAACCCGGGACCATCTTGCTGTGAAGCTAGAGCCCAAATGTAGGAGAATGCGCAACAGCTGTTTCAGTCAACTTAAAGTTATATATACAGAGTTAAAAATGTTAAAACTATATATTTTCCTCCCCCTACATGTTCCAGCCATGTCCTAATGTGTAGAATGAGCCCAGACCTGTTCACCATGACAATCCTGCACTGTCGCTCAGAAAGGTGTTCATGGTCTGAAGCCCGTCATGCATGAGCTTAAAGGTCCTATATCATGCAAAATCGACTTTTTGGAGCTTTTAACCATGTTGTTATGCTATTTCCTTATCAAAAACACCCCCAGAGTGGTTTCTGGATTCATTCACGCAGTTCTCAGTAATCCTCCTGAATCCTGCGCTCTGAGCAGCTGTTCCGCCCTCTCCTGGTAAACGACTGGCATGTTCAGTTGTGTCGTCACAGCGGAACGGAAGTGCTACACGTCTGTAATCTAATGCCTTACGGCATGATTTTCATTTGTAAAATTGTTTTTTTCATTATTTCTGTCGTAAGAAAAAATCAATTAAAAAAAAAAAAAAAAAAAAAAAGAGTAAGTGCCTGACGCTGCGCTGCCCCTGTACCGAAAACAAACGCTCCCCCTGAGCGTCCGAACGGTCTGAACAGATGGTCATGTCATGTTGCACCGAAAGTTGTGAAGAGGGAGCTTTTTCTAACCTACTCTGGAGTCTGGACACCTGTTCTTTTTTCTTACCCAACGATAATGTCACGGAGAAAACCGCGTTTGGCTGCGAGGACTGGACTTTATTCAACCTTCCTAAAGAAGAGGCCATAGAAGTTGGAATTTCCCTCCGGGATTCAGCGACTATCAGCCACAATAGTGTTTGTCTGTGCCTGTACTGATGGATGCTTGATGAACCTTGGCCAGAATCAAAGTGGATTAACTTTTATAACCAACGCAAATCCCATAATGGAAACATCAGAGTGGTGAGTCGATCAAAATGCATGTTAGCGTGTGTGCTAGCCATTTAGCCATGAAGCTGTGTTGCACATGTTAACTCCTTATAACAGCATCATGAAGTAACTTCACTTTTTGCTGTGATATATATATTTCTACTACTGCTAAAGTTGTATGAGCGGCGAGAGGGGGCGGAGTTAACTGAATCCAAGCGTTTTGTCTTCCGGGTTGGAAAAATACCTCCAGAAAATACTTATATTTATCACAAAAATTAGTGCTCCGTAGTGGTAGAGGTACAATATATCATATAAATGCCTATACTTTACTTTGGAATGGCTTAAAATAGCATGATACAGGTCCTTTAATATAGAAAATGCAATTACGCGTGAGACCTGCGGTGGCAGTAGTGAGTATAAAATGACAACTTGCATCTGTCCCTTTAACAATGCTTTTTTCAATACCTAATATTTGTCGTCTAGAACAAAAAAATAAAATAACAATGTTTTGAAAATGTGCAATATCGGGTTCATCTTCAATGTCAAGAAATGTGGGAAAAATGGGGAACAATTGTGGTACGAAAAAAAAGAGAAAAAAATAAATGAAATAATGGGACAAAAAATTCAGAAATAAAATGGGGAGAAAATAGGGAAAATATTAGTAATATATAATCACGGTAGCACAGCGGTTAGCGCTCGTGCTTCACAGCTAGAAGGTCCGGGTTCGATTCCCACCTGAACGGGGCCTTTCTGTGTGGAGTTTGCATGTTCTCCCCGTGTCTGCGTAGGTTTCCTCCGGGTACTCCGGTTTCCCCTACCACTAAAAACATGTACAATAGGCCCAGGGACTGCAGGTGGAAATTAGCAGTGCTATAACCTGGTACAATGCATCTCTCCTTTCTGAGGCTAATGTAGATTGTACACTGTCCCTGTTGAAATAAAGAAATACAATAAAATAAAATAATAAAAAAAATGACAAAAATTAGGAAAAACAGAAAAATGGCGCAAACATTCAGAAAAATATTTTTTATTTTTTCAATACCAGTAGTACCATTTTTTGATACCATACTGGTATCGTGGACCGGGGGCAAAATGCCCCCGGTTTTGTTTTAATATTTTGTTATAATACAGGACATTGACGGGATAAAACTAATACCTGAGGAAAGAGCGGCATAATACGGTAGTTTCACTGTATTATGAAAGATGACGTGGCGTGAAGGTTTTAAGCATAAATAAAAGGTTTAAACCTCTGCTAGTCGAAGGTTTTGCGGCACTGACCACTGATCTGTGGCCCTTCACCCCCGTGTGGGCTTCGATATGCTTCAAAATGTGAAGAAAATATGCTTTATTTTCAAGGGAATTTCTCTTTAATTCCAACTAAAATGCTTGGTTTAATTTGTTAGAAGGTAAATACTGGCCCTGTTAAGTGTCAGACCTAATATAATCGTCCTTAATGTCTGCTCAAACAGCCCCCCGTCTCCTCGCCTGGGGTCGCCTCCTCTGTCTGCTACCGTCTGTCCCCTGCAGCCCCAAAGCAAGGGATTGTGGGTAACGCCTGGCAGCGAGGGGATTATGGGTAGCGCCCTTTGACCCCCCACGGCTCGAGGGTTCGCCCCGAGGAGGCAGCAGCGACACAGCTGTCTGACTGAAGGCGCTGCAGTGCTTATGAATAATACATGCTTTGTCTATAGGCACAACACGGGCCCGTTTTCAGACGGGACGACGACGGGGAAACGGGTCTTTTGAAAATGATCTTTACCTTTAGCGTAAGATCAGAAATGTCAAAAGGCAGAACAAACCTCTTTTGCTTTCTGTTTGAGCCGGGCCTGTTCGGGGTCCTCCTGCCGCGCACGACTCTGGAAATTAAAATGAAAAGATACAATACACTTTTAACAGGAAGAATTTAATGCCATTTCTCAAGATTTGCAAACATTTCATCAAACAGTAGAGAATTGGACAAAACTGCAGCTCAATATATAAGCTGGTTTAATTACTAAATGTAGTTCTTTCCTCACAAGATATTAAAGCTCAGATGGTCTTCATAAAACAAACAATAGCACCACCTGTTGGCCATAATTCTACATTACAATAACAACAACTGTTTCAGGTCAAAAGGAGTGGAGCAGTGCATAGACGAACAAACAAATGTGGTTCCTAAACAAAAAAAGATACAATCCAGAAAGTTCTGAGTGCTTCACAGTAAGAAGCAAGACCTCTGACTAGACAAGCTTTTCTTTCTCCGTATGAGACACAAACTGTCGCCCAACAAAGACAGCGGCAGAGAATGCAGAGCTAAAATAACCCGGTGAGCTTTAATTAGCCGATAAGCTGCATGTCGGGGCCAATACATTTGTTAAGTGATGATGTCATTACTCCACATTCAAATTAACTTTAGCCCTATTCACTATAATGGGCTGTAGAGCCGACTACATGGCTCTTTCTAAACATCTGATCGCAAATAAATATTACATTTACTCTGTCAGAAAAGCCTCACTAGAGGAAAACCATACACAATAAAGGATTATTTTAAATAATACTTTTGGGGCCTTTATCTGTTCTTTCAAATAAAGTTGCACTTTTTCCTGTGTTTATCTATGAAGCTTTTAACAGTTTTACCTGGAAGTAGCTTATTATTGTGCGTGATGTCACACTTACACTAAAGTCTAACTTAGACTTGGATCAGTCTTATGACAACTGCCTCCTTATTACTTCACAATCACTTTACGTGGCACAGTTTTTAAGTCTTTTTTTTAATATTAATTTACATTAAGCGACTGGTTTATGTCCAACAAGTTTTTTAAATTTTTTTATGTAATGTATTTACATGTATTGAAGTTAAAGGTGCATTATGCAACTTTTAATGCAAAGAGAAAGTTTATATTTGTGCGTTTTTGACCTTGTAATGACCCAGCGGCTGTATGAGGAGGCGCTGGGTCCTTTAAAGTTAAAAGGAGAGCGCCTCATGCTCTTCCTCTGCTGCGAGCTGCGACGAGCAGCACTTACGGACCATCAGGTCACTCGCACTGATGTGACCCCCCAAAAAGGTTTCCTCACACTCCAAAAGTATTTGTCTAAAATGATCAGTCTCGTAGGGCTGCGATTCGGACCGTACCTTCGCCGCTTTTAGCAGAATCTCTCGCTCCTGTTCGTCTTTCCGCTGCTTCTCCATCCGCTCGAGCTGCTCAAAGAACCGGAGCTGAGAGCGCACGTCCGACGTCTGCTCGTAGCAATCCTCGTCCTGACGCAGACAAAAACAAACGTCAGTGAGGCGAAGCTCTTGTGTCCGATTTACCGAGCGCAACGAGGAGCTTTTCTGACCTTCCCTCCGTCCGTTCGATGCTGAGCCACGACCGACACCTTCTCCAGCAGCGTCCGGAGTCTGGACTGCGTGGCGTGAGAGATCAGGTTCACCACGTCCGCCGGCACCTCCGACACGCCGGACCTTTTCGCTGGAGAAACGACGCTAAACGTTAGCGCCCTGTAGGGGTGTGTATGGCCTAGGCTCCGGCGATACTTACCCCGATACGATATATCCCGATATTGAGGAATTAGACGATTATTGCGATTATTTTTTTACTACTTTGGAAACAACTATTCAGTAAACTAGTCCACCTTCATTAGATTTGTATCAAATACATTTGATCTATCCATTTATCCAATGATATAAATGCTTTTCACTGATGTGTTTGTGACTGTGGTGTTTATGGTGATTATGTAACTTTGAACGGAAAACAGATTTCTTGGAAACCTAGTAATGAAACCGATTACTGGGGATGCACGTTTTCTAGTATTTCTATAGTTGGGAGTCCTTAGCGATCAGTAGTAACTATTATGGGATTCATCCATTAAAATATACTATACATCTCTTCGAAATCTTTTTGTGTTAGCAGTAGCACAAACGAAACGGAGGGGAAACTAAATACAACAGGCTCTTTTTAAACGTGTGTCGTAGTACTGCAGTGGCGAGACACAGGTTTAATATGAGCATGCCGTGTTGAGTTTTCCCTCGGCTTCGTTTAATTCCGTAATAAAAAGCTACAAAGATAAATCCTCTCCAAACGCAGCGGCGACACACTCAGCAACATCTGATTAAAGACTCACCTTTTCAAACTTGCTTTTAATACTTAGGGCACACTGAATTGTGTCTTGGTTGTAATCATTTTGTGTTTTTATATTGTTTTAATCTTTCTGTGAAGCACTTTGGTCCTCCTGGTGTTGTTGTTAAGTGCTATATAAATAAACCTTGATTGATTGATTGATTGATCTGCACACAGCTGGTGGCTCTCGTAATAATCCAGTCTCTGCCTTTGCTGTAAAAGCCAAAGTGAGGCCAAATGTAAAGTTTTAAAAGAGCCCCGGAGCGTCTCATAGCTCTTTCTTTTCCATGGTAAAACTCTTCCTGTGTTTCTCGAACTCTCACTAGATTCTAGTGTTACTCAAGCGAGCTGTGCTGCCATCTAGCGGGCGGGAGTAAAAGTGCAGGACCAAATAGAGACGCTGCAATTAATATTTCCCCAAAAATAGATATTTAAATATCGATACGGGCGCTTTTTGTATCGATACGAGAATCGCGCGATATATCGGTGGATCGATATTTTTCAACACCCCTAGTGCCGTGACAGTGAAATCTGACGAACGGGGAAGTGCGGAGGGGCCTGTGTCGTACCTATGTCCACGATGCGCCGGTGCAGCAGACCCGGCGGCAGGAACGCCTCGTCTTTACACGATCGGATCATGGTCCCCACCAGCTCCGAGCTCGTCGCCAGAATGCGAGCGTTCTCCTCGTTCAGGTTCACTCCGGCCATCGACGCCACGTCATTTATGTCGTCGTCGTCTCTGCAACAAAGTGCGGAGCGATTACGTTTAGGAAAGAGCTAAAAACAACAGCTGCCGGCGAAAAGACAGGCTTTGTAGTGGAAGCAAATTGAGAAATGAAAGGATCAGAGCAGGTCCGTTGAAGGTGTGTGCACTTTAAGGCGAGACGCTGCAGGTGAATAGGGAAAAACTTTTACTATAGATCACTGACATACATATGAAAAAAGTATATATATTGCAAGCTTTCTGTCATTTTATGTTTTCATATTTTATGCATAAAAATCTAAATGGATTGAGCCAGGTTTAAAATTATATAGCCTATTTTTTGTTGATATATTACAAAGATTTTTTCAAAGGGGACTTTGGATCTTAATTAGATTTTAAATAAAATATAAGAGAAAAAAATTGTGCCTCGTTTTCTGCGGCTCAAAGCTCAATAAAGCAGGAATTAGATATTAAAATATCTATGCAAATTTCCCCCCCAAATATTCTTAATATGACAGGTTTTAATGTTTTGAAAAATATTACTTATTTATGGATAACATATCTATTATAAGTAATAATTATAATTTTATTTCAGTGAATCAGCATGTTAATGAAGAAATTCACTGACAGGAAGTTCCATAACAGTTGGACTCATTTCCCATTTATAACATGGTCGGCACGGCAACAGTTTAAAAATGGTTTGCCTCCGTCTATGTCACTTCCTGTCCAATAAGGAAGTGAAACTATAATCGCCACAAAAAAGTAAAACTAGCCGGGTAACATTTTCTGCAAAATCTTAAATATAATTGTGTCATATGCGCTTTAAGTACGAGACTGGAAATTAATCATGACATTAGAACCAAGACATTCAGGGAGAAAACGAGCTAAAAACATTGACCACTGCCGCGTGTCGTCTTGATTGAATTACTTTTAATGCTTTTTTTTTTTTTACGTTCCACTAAAAGGTCATGGATTTGTCTAAAGATGTTCGAGTGCTGCCCTCTAGTGGACGAAACCACTGACTGCCTGATCTTTGCTGCTAAAATGAGAAAAGGAAATGCACAGATTTGAAGTTACCTGAAGGTCCCGCCCCCGGGGTCACTGAGCTTCTTCTGATTGGCCTGAGCCGCCAACATCGGACTTTTCCCCATGATGGTCGTCGGGCCTCGTATCAATGTACCTTTAAACAAAAACAATATTGAAAGATTACTTCACTTTCTAAAATTCATCGATGTTCTATTCATTGGTAAAGCCGTTGGTTCCAGGGAAAGGTTTTGCGAAGACGTGGATTATTTCGCATAACAAACAAACACGTGTAGCTTTTACCTTGTGGTCTGATGCTGTTACTGATCACGATGGGTCTCGTAACTGTTTGGACGCCCGGTCGAGCCACCGCCTGGAAGAACATCATCGTTTTAGGGAGAAAAGCCATTGTTTTTGCCTACTAAATGCTGCCCTCAGAAAAAGATGGACCCATTTTATTTTATAGCCCATTTTTATTTAAAACACGCACCTTACGGAGCTTTGTTACACAGCGTTTGTTTTTACATTTATAGTGAGTTTTCAATAAATTGGTATTTGGCTATTTCAGAGCTCTTACTTTGCGGAAAAAATATTGGGATATATATCGTATAATGATATTCAACCTACATATAAATCGGGGTATGACTTTAGGTCCACATCGCCCAGCCCTAGTGCAGGACACCATGCTCTGAAACAGGGATAAACCCAGGAGGCGCCGCACCAGAGGATCAGAGGAGACTAAAGGCAGTTTCCAAAAACATGCTGGTCAGGTTGGTCCAATATGGCGGCAGCAGCTCAGGATTAACTTAAATCCTGAACGCCATTTCGTTGTAGAATAAAGCACTTGCTTACTAATAAAGCGCCCCCTGCTGTCACAGTTCAGTAGCACAAACGAAGCAGAGGGTAAACTAAAGACAGCAGGCTCTTTTTAAACGTGTCGTAGTACTGCAGTGGCGAGACACGGGTTTGACATGAGCATGCTGTGTTTAGTTTTCCCTCGGCTTCGTTTAATTCCGTAATAAAATGCTACAAAGATAAATCCTCTCCAAACGCAGCGGCGACACAGACAGAATAAAGCACACAGTTACTAATAAAGCGCCCCCTGCTGTCACAGTTCAACACCGACACATTTTACAGTTTAGCAGCGCCTTAGAAAAACCCGTACCAGGCGACCACACGACTGTCTGTCCTCGACACAAACAAACGAAATGACTCCTTACGAGCGTGGTGGCGTTGCCCATGGGCGTGCCGAGCCGAACGCCGCTGGAGGCCGGGCTGATGGGCATCTGAGGTCGGATGGTGGTGGTGGTGGTGACAGTTCCCGGCGTGACCACAGAGGCCGCTGCGGTCGAGACCATCAGAGACTGCTGGTTGCTCAAGAGGGACTGACGCAGAGCAGGGAGGCTTTTCTGAGGGAGAACAAAATATCACGTTACTTCTCCTGTAGGAACTATTAGAAGTCAAAAGATTTGTACGTTTTGGAAAGAAAAACACTTTATGTCCTAATTTTGGTAATTGTTCCCTAATGAAGGCTGTACTGGTCGAAAGGATTTTTACTATAGGCGTAGAGTAACTTATATTCTTTACACTGGGTTTATACAGGCAGCAGCGAGTCACATGTGACGTTAAATAATGCTATTATAATGCCTAAACTAAGTATTCTAAAGCAACAAATTGCATAAAAAAACTATACATTAACCCCCATCTAAACATTTTTATCCAATCCAGCAAACAGAGGAATGTAGAAAGCAAAAAAATTTACAGGTATTCTTAGTTTTTTCGTATTTTTTTTATAAACTTCTGGTCGACCTTTCCCAAAAAAAAAATTCTGTATTTTCCGGACTATAAGTCGCACTTTTTTAACACTCAAAGACGCTTTACATTGCATTATTCATTCACTCCATACTTGGTGGTGGTAAGCTACTATTGTAGCCACAGCTGCCCTGGGGTAGACTGACGGGAGCGAGGGAACCAGCTTACTTACTCACTACATTCGACCACAGTATCTGCTACTCCTGGCCACACCGCCTTATGTTATGCCCGATCCCGTCAGACCTTGGAAGCTAAGCAGGAAGGGCCTGGTCGGTACTTGGATGGGAGACCGTTTGGGTCTAGCGAATGTAGTGAGAGAGCGGAGGGGCCTCGCTTCCATCAGTCTACCCCAGGGCAGATGTGGCTTCAGTAGTAGCTTACCACCACCAAGTATAGAGTGAATGAATAATGCAATGTAAAGCGGCTTTGAGTGTCCAAAAAAGCGCAATATAAAACCAATGCATTATTATTATTACTACGACTCCAGTACGGTTGGTTGTACAATGATAAATAAAAAAAACGTACCTACTTACTTAATGTACCACTGAAAATAAATAAAAAACAGCTAAGTGTGGAGTGAGTGAGTGAGAAACTTGCGAGGTTCTGGCGAAAAGCCGAGGCTATTTGTACTGCAATGAAGAAAACAAAAAAGCTAATCACGGCTAAACGTGCAGTTGCCACAGCTCGAGGAATGAGTTCGAAAATGGGTGCTTGAACAACATGCTGCCGGGAGAGGCTTGTCAACGCTGCATTTATCCATCCATCCAGGCCCAGGTAGTCGCCATGGCCGGTGCGACTTGTATATGTTTTTTTCTTCTTCATTGTGCATTTGTGTCTGGTGCGATTTATACTCCATAGTGATTATAGTCCGGAAAAAACATACCGGTATTTTTAATTTATTTTTAAATGGCACTCAATAACTTCAGATGCTTTTTGATGCCACATGACTCTATATATATATATATATATATATATATATATATATATATATATAAAAAAAATTAAAAAAAAAAAAAAAGAGTTCCATCTTTGGACTTTGGATCGGCAAAAGCATTAGCATTAGTTTGTCAAAGGAGTGAAGAGGCGCTCACTTTGAGGAAGGGGATGAGGTAGGGCTGTGGAGACGACTTGAGCTCAGCCTGAAGCCGAGTCGTGAACTCCTCTGGTTCAATCTTAGCGTCCTGCGAGAACAAAAGGCACAAAACATCGGTGAAGCTGCAGTGAAGCGTTAGAGTGACGATTATGGCCGGGTTTGTCCTTACGAGCAGGTCCTGCACCAGGGCTTTCACGTTTTTGGAGGTATCTGGAGACGGCGAGTTGTGAGACGCCAGTTTGATCAGCGTCGCCAAAAAGTTCTTGCACTTCTTCACATTTTCCTGCATTTCCTGTTGGAAGAAGAAGATTGGTTATTTTAAAAGGCACTGCACCCGATTCTTTTGCACCCTTTAGGTTTGTGATAGTGGGGGCGCCTTAAGTTTGAGTTTTTTTTTTTTACTGCAGTGTTTCCCCTACCATTATACTTGCAGGCCGCCCCGCCATCAGCGCCCTCCCGCCCTCTCAGGACAGCCTTTTATTATGCAGCGCTAATCACCGATCGTTAAAACTAGCGTCTTTACCAAATCCGGTCCGCTAATCCATTCCGTCTTTTTGTTTTGTTTTATGAGTTACGATGCCTGTTCAATCCAGTCAGAGTCCGTGTTTTTTTAAGGATCCAGTCCGCGTTTTGCGCCAAGTGACCCAGGCCATGCGTTTATTTGAGGCTATGCCAAAAAAGATCAGAGACACGGGGCAGAGACAGGAGCTGCCACAGGAGCTGCCACAGACCGAGTAAGTTTAATTAGAGCGATTAGATGACAATAAAATTAACATCAAGTCCCTTTGTAAATAAGAAAATCCAACCCAAGGTAAATGCAACAGTTGAGTTTAGCCTAAACTGTTTAGGTGAAGCTGTACCATCTGTCACTGAAGTTAGCTCAGTTGGATTTAGTAGAAAGTCCTGAACTTGGCCTTAAATGCTGATTTTGTCTCCTCTTGTTTTAAACAGAACACAGACTTATTACACGAGTCCAATTAGATCATAAACTGTGGAACTCACTGATAAATATTAAACATGAATGAGGAAAATCCAAACACCCATGGAAAAATTAAATTATGGTAGCCTACATGAGGCTAATCTAATAATAGTACATTACATTCTCAAACGTTCTCACATAGTATTGTTTCCTGCATCACCAAAATGCTTTACAGTAACTTAAACTGAATTAATTATGTATCGTATAGAAACTCAATTATTTTGTGTGTGCTAAAAACACTTTATTTGTGCACGTGTAACCATACCCCCCCTGCCAAACCAGTAAACCTAGGGGAAACACCGAACTGCCTCTAACAATGTAGCATAAACAGGATGGATGTCCAACTGTTTGTACGTATGCAATTATGAAAATATACTGAAAGTTGTTTTCCTAAAAGACTAAATATCCAGAAATATGCAGAAGAATCAAGTTTGTCTGCGCTGCCGTCGCTATAAACAAACTCCACGTGTGTCTTGCACAAACTAATCTCAAGCTACGAACAAATGGGTGGTTGCGACCAGTGGGTAGGACTGGGTTACACAATTATCATTACATTGCGGAGTTGGTCAAAAAAAAGCCGATCGCCTCCATTGTTTTAACCCACGTGTAATTATAACACCTTTACAGGCAATATTTAAAAATATAATTTTCATGAAACAAGCAACTTTTTGCTAATGTGTTTCACAGGCTGCATAAAGCTGAATAAGTAGAAAGACAAATGCCTCTTTGCAGATTTGTATCTTGTTGCTGCGTGAAGCGGACATTTAAGTGTTGTGATGTTGATGTTTAACAGCAATTTTAGATGTATATATGCAGCTCAAAGCTCAATTGCATGAAAAATAAAACAAATGCTATAAATAAAATTATATCGCTAATCGAACCGCAATATCTGTCAGAAAAATCACAATTCGTTTTGTCAAAAAACTAACCATGTGCCCCCATGCCCACCACGTGAAAGCACAAATCTGTTTAAATGTGTGTCAACTTTATGGCTTCAAAAACTTAAAGATTGAGCCTGAAAGGGGAACAAATTATCTTCCTTATCGTGAGTCATAGGCTCTATGCACGCGAGCGTCACGTGAGTGGATTCTAAGCAGTCGTTTGCGTTTCCCGTCTCCGTTATTTCCCTGTGAGGTCGTGTCTAAAACAATGTATAGTTGAAGGAAACATCACTGACAGTGAGATCCTGATCCGAAGTGACTCGCTACGTGTTAAAAACATTACGCTGGATGTAAATTCTTGACTGCGGGAAACGTCTGTGTTTTTTGAGGTAGGACTTTTTATCTCAGCGCTAACGGCTAGCATCAAAAAACACCACCACAAAAATTAAACGTCTAAAGGCTGATTATTTTTATTCATTTTTTTTATTTATTATGTATATTTTTTTAATTATGATTTTTTTTATTTTATTTTATTTTTTTATGTTATTTATGTATTTTTTTTAATGTTTTTGTTTGTTTGTATAATTTGTTTTTTATGTTTTTTATGACGGGACAGAAAGAAATGTATTGTATTTCTTTCTGTCCCGTCTATAAAATAAATATAAATAGAAAAAAAAAAGAAGAAAAAAATCATCTTGTAGCCATTTTCATTTTTAATGTGTGTTAGCCGTTAGCTTCAAGACAAAAACACTTTTGCACGGAAGTTTCCTCCAGTGAATGTTTTTAACTTGATGCTGTGACTCCACCAGTAACTCACTGCCATGGAATCTTCAGATATTCATTTTTTTAGACAAGACCTCATAGGGGAATAACGGAGACAGGAAACGCAAACGACTACTTAGAATCCACTCGGAAGCCCATTGGCATTGACAGTACATCTGCACAGCGCCACCTGCTGGTCTGGAGTGTGCGATACAAGGCTTTTAAAACGAGAGAAAATGCTAATTTTTACTCTTTTCTTTGGAGCCTTTACAGAAATGTAGTGGAGTAGAAAGTCTTATATTTATCTATCAAATGAAGTGGAGTAACAGTAATAAGTTCTTAACACAAATAATTATACTCGAACTACTTTGCCGACTCACCTGCGAGACCACATTGACCCGGGCTGGTGTTGTGCCCGTGACACTGGGTGTAGTGTTGGTCAGAGGAACCGTGCTTTTGTTCAGGACCGTCCCGCCCGCTGTGATCACCGTGGGCGCCTTCGGGGGAGTGGACATCTTCACCGACACCGCGGGTCCGGCGGTGTTGATCGCCTTCTGACGAGAAGAAGCGAGGGGACAATCGTGTTGAAATGCAAAGAGTCTAGACGCGATGGGGACCGTGTGTTACAAATCAAAGTGTGGGCGCACCTGTACCGTCGTGGAAGTGGCCGGTTGGGTCATTCTGTTCTGGGGGGAGGCCAGTCGAACAGTCTGAGTCGTCCCAGGAGCCTGGACAGGAGGATTTCAAAACACAGAAGACTCAAAACATTGGTCACAAGGGTTTACCACGTTCTACACGGAGCAAAAACAAAAGTTAGACGTTTCTCATATTCTCTGTGGCTTCGTTTCAGTAAGCTTCTGCAGGGTCAAAAGGTCCAGTGTTGCGTTCATTCTTTACAAACAGCTTGTATTGATGATGGGAGAGTGTGACTACTGCGAAAAGCCTTCTCCAGCACATCCCAAAGATTAATCTCACGCTCCCTGAACCGCTCTTTCACAACGTGAGCCCCATGAATCCCGGCATCGTCATCTTAGATTACAGTAACGGTTTTATGCATCAGCTTTTCTTTATTTTCAAATACCATCAACTCGGGCTGGGACAAAATATCGCATCGGATCACAATACTTTTTGCTGCAATGCAAAGTATCGATACTTTATCACGCACTCCTTTGTTTTCCAGTAACAGTTACACAGCACGTCGTTACATTTCGTGTTTTTCTTCACTTTTCAATCGTCCAGTTATTCTGATAATGGACACCTCGTCGTGCATTATTCCGCTTACACCATGGTCCCGCAAACTGAAACTGTTCATTGGGGCCTATTTCCTTATTTTTTTTAAGTCCCTGGGCAGGAGTTCTATCACTAAGCTAGTTCCAGCTCAATTGTTTAATGTTATTATGGAAACAGCTGCAGTGGAGTGATATACAACGTGATTTAACTGTTGCCGGACATACGTTTGTTATGTGGTGACGTCACAGCGCTACTTCCGGCTCCGGCAGATGTGCGAGAAACTACAACATACTCTTTAATACCACAATCAATATTTCTGAAATTCAACAGAGAGTTACTGAACATACTTATTTATCAGGCCCATTAGCCAAATATGCTGCACCTACTGCTATAAAAGTAATATTTACCAAAATCGCTACATCCGGGTTAGCGGGGAAAACATGCTAACGGCGCAGCAGCTACGCTAACCCTGGAAGTAGCGATTTTGGTAAATACTTTTTAAGCAGTAGGTGTTGCATTTTTGGCCAATGAATCTGAGAAATAAGTAGCTTCAGTAACTCTCCGTTGAGTTTCAGAAATATTGATGGTTGTTTTTACGAGACTTTTATGTTTTTTCACGCGTATTTCGCCCGTCTGCTGGGACGACTTATTTCAAGATTACTTTTTGCAGTGCGGCTCTTCCTGAAGTACTGTAGGTTTTCAACATTTCTACAGAAACTTGAAGAGACAAATTCGATAATTGTCTAAACCGCCTTGAATCCAGTCACATTTCTTCTCTTTATTGAATTTCTGAAATCTTGAACACAATCTGGAAAATGGAGGGAAAATATTATAACGTATTAAGACTAAATTAACTTAACTAAAAGACATTTTCTTTCTTGCTGAAAAACAATCTTTGCTGACAATTTCCCAGGGTAAACGTCACCAAAGTCCCTTAGGAGCAACGGGCAAGTATTGGGTAACATTTCAGCTACAACTGCAGTTCAGTGTATTTTCATTTTTGTATTTTTGATCAACTTATCCGGTAAAAACGGTCAATCAATATTGTTATTTCCCAACAAATTTAGCTAAAAGGTCAGTTTGAATCCAATTAATTACATGCAAGGAGTCGTTGGCTTCATGTCATGCAAAACCTCTTTATAACTACGTTGAGTTTGAAAGGTGACGTACCGCGGTGGGCGTGCCGACCCGTATAGCGCCCCCTGCTGTGGGCGTGGCAGGTCTCTGGAGGTTGCTTTGATTCTGCTGAGTTTTGGCCTGAGCCTGAGCCAGGACCTGCTGCGGAACCATCACCAGCTGACCAGTCTCCGTGCGCACCAACACCATACCTGCAAGCGGCCATGGAGGACGGTTAGCTTAGCATTGTGGGAATGTTAAGACCCTGCGGGTGAATGGGGGGGGAAAAAATAAATCAAGAGATATCAATTTGAAACTTGTGTTGTAGATTACCGACATGAATACGCGGAAAGCATGTGTGTCTTGTAAAGAAAAGAAAAAAAAGAGGCACTTTATGCATGAAAATGGACCAAATCTAAATAAAGGTTTAAATTTATGGTTTTAACGATGTTTTTTTGGGTTCAATAATCCGGCAAGGAATTAAGATATTTCTCGATGTTTGCCTCAATTCAAATCTAAAAGCTTCTTGAGAAAAGCATCAGAAGAGCGACAGAAAACGTATGAAAAAGCAACAAAACAGGCGACAAAAATGTAACAACAAAAAAAAGCACAAAAAATATGATGAGGAAAAACTCAGAAAATTAGAATATCGTGAAAAAGTTCATTTATTTCTGTATTTCAGTTTAAAATGTGAAACTAATATACGATATAGACTCATGGCATGCAAAGTGACACATGTGCCTTTGTTTTGTTTTTTGAAAATTATGGCTTACAGCTTGTAAAAACCTGCACAAGCCACAGGGATGAGCACAGTCTGGAGAGGACCGTCAGGAAAAGGCCATTCAAAAGTGTGGGGGACCTTCACACAGGCCTGCCACGATAATTACTATACCGACTTATCGCTTGAAATGCACGTGCTGCGTGTGCTTAAAATAAATACAGAAACATGAAGCTATCACAGCGCTGAGTGGGCGGAGCTCCATCCAACCCGTCTCCCTGTGCTTAAAGACGGCATTGAGCACATCAGCCGTGTCCCACATGTATCCAGATCCTTTATAGATCAGCTGCTTTTGGAGAGAGGCGGGGTGTAAACAAAGTGCTGCTACGGAGCTGCTGATTCTGACACTTTCTGTGAAGTTTATCGCTTAGGACTATGTTACTGTTCAAAAGCCAGAGTTCTGCTGCAGCGGTTTGACAGTCAACAAGTTTCCCAAAAAAGCTGCTTCACTCCGACGGCCGTGTGTACAGGAGGTTATATTTTAAAAGAAAAGGAAAAAGAACACAACATATGGCTACTCTACTTTTGCACTAATACAGTATGATCTGAATCCATACATTTAAAGGTCCTATATCATGCAAAATCGACTTTTTGGAGCTTTTAACCATGTTGTTTTGATATTTCCTTCTCAAAAACACCCCCAGAGTGGTTTTTGGATTCATTCACGCAGTTCTAAGTAATCCTCCTGAATCCTGCGCTCTGAGCAGCTGCTCCGCCCTCTCCTGGTAAACGACTGACATGTTCAGTTGTGTCGTCACAGCGGAACGGAAGTGCTCGACGTCTGTAATCTAATGCCTGATTTTTCATTATTTCTGTCGTAAAAAAAAAAAAACAAAAAAAAAAAGTGCCTTGCGCGTCCGGGCTGCCCCTGCAGAGAAATCAAACGCACCCCCTGAGCGTCTGAGCAGATGTCGTGTTTGCACCGAAAGCTGTGAAGAAGGAGCTCTTTCTAACCTACTCTGGAGTCTGGACACCTGCTCCTTTTTCTAACGATAATGTCACGGAGAAAAGCGCGTTTGGCTACGAGGACAGGACTTTATTCAACCTTCCTAAAGAAGGCAACCACTCGCCAGAAGTTGGATTTTCTCTCCGGGATTCAGCGACTAGCAGCCAAAATAGTGTTTGTCTGTGACCGTCTCTGATGGATGTTTGGTGAACCTTGGCCAGAATCAAAGTGGATTAACTTTTATAACCAACATAATGGAAACATCAGAGCGGTGAGTCAATCAAAATGTGTGTTAGCCATTATATATATTTCTACTATTGCTAAAATTGTATGAGCGGCGAAAGGGGGCGGAGTTAACTGAATCCAAGCGTTTTGTCTTTCGGGTTGGAAAAATACCTCCAGAAAATACTTATATTTATCACAAAAATTAGTGCTCTGTAGTGGTAGAGGTACAATATATCATATAAATGCCTATACTTTACTTTGGAATGGCTAAAATAGCATGATACAGGTCCTTTAATATACATTTTATCCTAACCAGATTTTATTTAACACAGAAATTAGTTTTTGTCAGGAAATATGTAACCAGAATAACCCACTCCCTTTGAGCAGAATGTAGACTGCTCAAATAAACAAATACACTAAACTAAACCAGAATAATGCAGATGAAATATCAATATTATTGGGATCTTTTTTAAAGATAATACTGTATATTGACTATTTGAAAAAAAAAGAGGGCACAACACAGAACCTGGTGAGAGTTTAAGTTATGTTAAAAGGTTGAGAAGCACAGATGGAAACAGTGTCCTAGAACATGTCGACCCTTTGTTTGGTATAAAGTGTTAATATTGAATGTCAGAAGTTCAATACATTTCAATTAAAATAGTTGCTTACAGTATTCTTTTTATTGCCTACAGTATTTGCATTATACTCAATATTTTCGTTCATCGCAATATTTTCTGAGACGATATATCGTCCTCACAAAAACATTATCGTGGCCGGCCTACCAAGGAGTGGACTGAGGCTGTAGTCAGTGCCTCAAGAGCCTCCACACACAGACGGATCCAGGACATGGGCTTCAGATGTTCCTCTGGTTGAAGCATCCTCATTACGCAACCGCATTAAGGCCGTCATTCAAGTAAAAGGCCCAAGTACATATGCATGATTATAGTTTGAGGTTTTTCTATTGATTTCATGTTCCAATCTTCTGAGATTTTAAATTTGTTTTTTTTTTACAAGCTGTAAGCCATAATTTTCTAAATTAAAACAAACAAAAGGCCTGACATGTGTCACTTTGCATGCCATGAGTCTATATCATATATTGGTTTCACATTTTAAACTGAATTACAGAAATAAATGAACTTTTTCAAGATATTCTAAATTTTCTGAGTTTCACCTGTAGATCAGTTTTGTAGGTCTGTGCTTTCAAATGAGGCCTATAGGTCGTAATGCCCGGTCGAGAAGCTTTTAGATTTGAATAAAGCTTCACAGGAGAAAATGTTTGGTCTATTTGCACAGCATGCAAAACAGCAATTTTGAAAGGATCTCGTAGACGATATATTCTCTAGTCTGGGGAAGATGAGGATCCGCCGCGATGTTGTAGAGATTTACTCAGAAACTACGAGTCGAGAGAAAGTCAGAAAATAAGCTTCGTAAAGGGTGAGTTTAGGATGCTAAAAGTGCTGTGGATGAAAATCACAACATTAACCACTGTGTGAAAACTTTCTGAGTCTCGCTTTAAAGGAACAGGCCACCGTTATTCCAAACGGAGATAATGTTCTTACCTGAGCTTAGACGAGTTGATGCTAGGCCTGTCACGATAGCGATAAATTTGAAGTTCAATATATTGAGGCAGGAAAGTATCGCGATAAATGATATTATTGACTCTCACGATACTAGATACCGTCGACTCTCAGGCATAAAAATGACAGTAAACCCTTGTTCTAAAAGTGCATAATCATATCCGAAAATACCACAAACATGAAATATAATGCAAGTTAATTTGCTTCAGTTGGAAATCAAAGTTTTATGAAGAAACATTAGGGGTGGAATGCTAATAAATTTACAAACGATAAATATCGCGCGCCAAAATCAATCGTTTATCTGTTATTTACTGAACGATAAGTCGATATAGTAATTATCGTGACAGCCCTGGTTGATGCGTACCTGTCTGATGGTGTTAGCATTTAGCCTTTCCCTCGCTCCTCTATGGGGCCGGAAGTTAGAAGCGACCGAGCTCATCTTTGGTCTTTTTGCGTGACTGAGCACATGCGTAAAGACCAGACGGGTACGCATCAACTCGTCTAAGAACATATCTCAGAATAGAAAACGGTGGCCTGTCCCTTTAAATAGCTATTTTGTTGTTGTTGTCGTCAAGTATCAATATTTTAATTTACATTATAGCACTAAACTAACATAAGAATGACAGGAAACACACTTTCACAACACTCCGTCTTTCTAAAGATTGTATACATTAAAAAAAGACCTCAAAGAGAAATTCTATATTCTGTGGTTTGCAGGAGAAAGGGAGGGGGGATCGTATTTCAGATGTAAATCGCCCAAAAGCACATCTTTCATTCACGGTGTACTCGCCCTTGGTGTAAAAACAAATGGTGAAACGTTCAAAGCTTCCTCAAGTGTTACTCTGTCCACTGACAGCCACACAAATAATACAAATAAACGAATTATTAACTAAATAAACTATGCGGAAATCGATAAATAACCCAAATTAAATCAGTCTAGCCCCAATATGGCCCTGCTTGAGTCTAGGTTTAATTTCATTCTTAACCTCTTAACCCCCACCTGAACCGAGCACATTTCCTCCAGTTTGGCTTCACCAAAATCTAAAGGTTTCTTGGGGGGGAAAAAGAAGCCTCAAAACAGCGACGAAAATGAGATCTAACAAGGATGAAAATGCGACAGAGCAACAGAAAAAGGACAAAATTGTGACGAAGACGTGACTAAAAGCAGAGCCGTGGGAAGAACTTTTAATTAGGGGGCGCTGAGGGATAAAGTTTACCCCCAAAACCACTTTTTCTGAGCATATTTCCTATTTAATAATATTGCCTGCAATTTGCAAACTATCCACCAGGGGGTGCTGCAGCGCCCTCAGCACCCTGGGCTCCCACGGCCTTGACTAAAAGTGATGAAAAAGTGGAAAAAGATCAGTTTCGATGAGTTTTGTAGGTCTCAGGTCTTTTAGATTTGGGTAAAGCTGATGTGGTGAAGACACGCTGGGTTAAGTCTAAGGTTAAGAGGTTAAAGTGTGTGTGTGGGGGGGGGGGGGGGTAGGATGTTAAACGAAGCCTCCAGACGACCCTCCTTGGCGTTTGCTCTTACCGGGCGGCATGCTGAACCCCGGGGGCAGCTGGATGGTGGTCTGCTGCTGCGGCCTCACGGCGATCGGCGCCTGCGGAGCCGCCGCCCTGGTCACGGCCGCGGTCACCCCCAACGCCGGCCTCTGCTGCTGGATCGACGTCGCCACCACCGGGCTCGCCCCCGGAGCCCTCACGACCGCCACGGTGGGCTGGGCCACCCCGTTCACCGCCGGCTTCACCCCCACGACCTGGGGCGCGGCGGGCGTCGTTGGTGGGGCCGTGTTGGCGAGTATGACGCTGTTCCCGGACACGGGCTGAGGCGTGATTTTGTGCGCCAGCTGGTTCGTGTGGTTCAGCACTTGAGTCGCGGCGGCGGCGCTCGGTGACGGGACGCCCTTGGGATCCACCCCGTTCTGATTGGGGACGGGCGTGGGGTGCCTCTGCAACGCTATAGTCGTGGGAGACTGGCCCGCCGGGAACTGGGAGGTCATGACGGCGGAGCTGATGACGGTGCCCGGCTGCGGGGGCGCGGGGGGCGGGATGAGCTTGATGGAGCCGGGGGTCCCGTTCAGGCCCTGGAGGCCGGGGGAGGCGGGGTTAGGGGCCAAGGCGGTGACGACGGGCTGGGGAGCCAGGGAGGAGAGGGCAGGGGACGCTCCGACCGACGCGATGGCTGGGAAAACGAGAAACGTCAGAGGTCAGACAATAACAGTACAGTTCAAAAAATATTAGATTAGAAGTTTTATCTGGTGCCTGGGGGGGGGGAGAGTTCAGTCTCATTCACAAAGAACAGGCAGCAAGAAACAGTAAAGTAAAGACATTCCCTGCCCCGCACAAACATAATGAACAAATAAATAAAAAGCTGATTCCTTTATAAACCTCCTACCGCCCCGTCTTAACCGAGCACATTATCTCCATTTCGGCTTTACCCAAATCTTAAAGCTTCTCCACAACAGGAGAGCAACAG
Organism: Proterorhinus semilunaris; assembly: GCA_021464625.1. NCBI lineage: Eukaryota > Metazoa > Chordata > Actinopteri > Gobiiformes > Gobiidae > Proterorhinus > Proterorhinus semilunaris. The sequence goes on along the minus strand of CM038356.1, from coordinate 3,347,192 downwards.
GTTTGTCCCGTTGTTGCCACGTTTGTGTCACATTTTTATCGCCTTTTTTTGTGTGTGTCATGTTTTTGTCTAATTTTGTTGCTTTTTTCCTCCTCGTTTTCGTCGCCATTTCTTCTTGTTGAAGCTTTTAGATTTGGGTAAAGCCGAACTGGAGACAACGTGCTCTGTTCACGTAGGGGTTAAGAAGTTAACAAAACATAAAAGTATGAATCACAAATGTATCACTAAAAAGGAACAAATCTCAAATCTAAATGACAAAACAAACCGCAACGTTCCACAAAATAAAAGCAGGGATGTTCGTGATCAATCAGCCAATTAATCGATTGAACCACCCTGAATAATCACATCTTTGCAAAACCAGGGGATTTTATGAATATTTCTACATTTTCCTAAACAGCAAATCAATACAATCATCAATATGCTGACAATATTTAAAAGGAACCGAGTCTGATATTGAAGATATTAAACCAATGCCATAATATTACACACACTTTGATCGTTTCGAATGAATAATTATAAAAATGCCTCTAAAAAAAAATCTAAAAGGAGTATGAACCAGAAGAGCATTGCCTAGGGCAGGGCGATATGGCCTAAAATCTATATCATGATATGAAAAAATAAATATCACGATAACGATACATTTGACAATGGACGAATTACTTCAAAATCCCAGCCTTACGCCTATTGGGAAGATTCATTCGGTGATATTTTATTCTTTTTTACGGCATAATTGTCTTCCAAATATGATCTACTGAAGCAGTTTACATCCTTCATTTCATTTTACTTTTTCAGCACGTGTCCCCGTGTTCTACAGTCACCGTTTATGCCTCTCTGATGGAGCGGAGCGTATCATAAATTATATTGTGTCCACAACGATATAAAAAATTACAACGATATCAAAACATTATATCACGATAACGATATGGCCCACCTCTAGCATTGCCACAACAAACATACAGTACAAGTACCACAGCATCATCAGTGCTTTATTACACTGTATTTTACTTCTAGTGAGCTGACAGCAGTTTTGCTCAAACTCCTGTCTCTTGTATAATCAGATGTTGGTGGTTATTTTGATCAGAATACTGCATTTCGAAGAGTGATTAGCTTGTTATGGGCATGTAGCTGTTGAGCTCTGTGCTAATTAGTCACATTCAGTGCAATAACCAGCACGAAACATCATCCGCAACGACGACTACAGAAAACGAGCTGGTTATTTCGCACCGGTTCGCGTTTTAAAGAGGAACTTCAGCTCGCCGTCGCGCATTGGAGTGGAGTACAGTGTGCTACTTGGGGATAGTTACTGGAATGACAACACAGTGTACTGAGCACATATCCCGGGGCCATTTGTCGTTATTACCAAGTGTTAATGGTAGGATTTGAAGCACTGAACAGTATTTTACAGAACAAGTTGAGCTGTTTGCGGCCGGTGTCTCGCAGAAGTGTGATCCGAGCGGAGCTACTTTTGGGTGAAGAGTTCGTGCACTGTCTGCGCGGGGTTCCCTCTCTTTTCCCCCCTTGCGCTCTTGCGTTTTTATCTTTCATTTCGGGACATTATCTTTTTTTTTTTCTTTTCGGGACCGTACCTCCTGTTGTTGCGGCGGAGGCGGACAGGGCGCCCGCGGAGAGAGGAGGCCCGTCGGCTGGAGCGGCGGCGGACAGCTCCCTGTTTGAGCCCACTTTCGGATGCCCTTGTTGCGGCGGCTGCTCCGAAGAAGACCCCGCTCGCTCTCGCACTTTCCCTGAGAACTGGCTCGCTCCCGCCGGGCCCGTCTCCCGTTTGGCCTCGCTGAAAGGGGCGCCGGGGGCTTTTCTGTCGCCCAGCTGGGACTCCAGGGAGCCCACCAAGTCGCTGACCGCCTTCTCGTCCACCTCAGTGAAGAGCATGTCCTCCAGTGGGTCGGAGGCTCCCGCCATCTTTGATCTGGGACCGTTGTGCAAATCGTATTTTAGAATGTACGCATGCGCCGAGCGGCCCTGTTGTTTTCAGGCCCCGACGGAAGGAAGTGTAGTGACTAGCTTTTCAAAATAAAACTGAACAATTAAATAAAACTACTGATTCCTTGTTGACGCGAAATAAAAAACGCAACAAAAACCGACGTGTGTATTTTTTTTTTTACATCAAACTACAATATTACATACACCCATGTCATTGTTATTTATAAATTATGTACTTACTACTTATTTATTTCTTAATCAAATCTGTTTATTTATAGCACCTTAACCGGGCACATTTTCTCCAGTTCAGCTTTACCCAAATCTAAAAGCTTCTTCACTGGAGCTTACAGCCACGCCTCATTTGAAAGCTAAGGCCTACAAAACTGATCCAAACAGATCTTTTTCTATGCGTTGTTGCTTTCTTTTTCAACACTGTTTTGTTGAGTTTTAGTCACTTCTTTTGCTGCACTTTCATCGCTTTTGTTGTCACATTTTTGTTACTTTTTTGTTGCCCTTGTTACTGTTTTTGTTGATTTTTTTTGTGTGTGGCTTTTTTATTGTGTTTTTGTCACATTTTCGCCACTGTTCTTGTTGAGTTTTTTTTTGATTGTTTTTTGTCACTTTTTTGTTGCACTTTTTCATTGGTTTTTGTCTCTTTTTTGTTGATTTTGTTGTTGTTGTGCTTTCATTCATTTTGTGTGTTTTTGTCGCATTTTTTATAGCATTTTTGTCACTTTTTTGTTGCCCTTGTTACTGTTTTTGTTGATTTTTTTTGTGTGTGGCTTTTTTATTGTGTTTTTGTCACATTTTCGCCACTGTTCTTGTTGAGTTTTTTTTTATTGTTTTTTGTCACTTTTTTGTTGCACTTTTTCATTGGTTTTTGTCTCTTTTTTGTTGATTTTTTTTTTGTTGTGCTTTCATTCATTTTGTGTGTTTTTGTCGCATTTTTTACAGCATTTTTGTCACTTTTTTGCCTAATTTTCATCTCTTTTTTTGGACACTTTTTGTTGCGTTTTCATCCTTGTTTTCTTTTCGTACATTACATTACATTACATAATATAGTAAGGCGCTACAATATATTGCACAATCTTCCATCTGACTGAGATTGCCATTTCAGTTTTAGTTTGGGTCCTGAATTCGTGCTTTGCCTCTGTTTAGTTTTAGTTCTTGGTTACTTGACACAATTTGCAGAAAAAACTATTTACTTACGTGTGGTGTTTAAATTGAAACACTTTAGTAAAACATCGCAATGACATTGTTATCGCAATATCGCAAACACCCGTATCGCATAACGCAAGTTTTTATTTTACAAAATCGTGCAACGCGAGTGATTAACATTTACTGCCTTATTTTCGTGTTGTTTTTTCCCAGCAGGATGCTTTTCTATTTGTAGGCCTGGTTCCTTGTTTCTGTCGTGAGATCTGGCAACCCTGAGGATGAGGTAGCCTCCGCCATGTTGTAGCGGTGAGAGCAGCGAGCCCCGTGGAAGAAACGCTCCGAAACCCGATTTTTGCACTTTTGTACGCGGACTTTATTCCTGTGCGGCGAGCCTGGTCCACGGAGACACCATGAGCGGAGGAGGGACGCCTTACCTGGGCAGTAAAATCAGCCTGGTGTCGAAGGCCGAGATTCGCTATGAGGGAATCCTGTACACGATCGACACGGAGAACTCCACTGTCGCACTCGCTAAAGGTAACGGAGCTAAGCGGCTAATGCTAACGTCCACCAACAACTGCAGTTTTGGCCCGGTTCTACCTTGTTTTTAACATTTATACAGCACCATTAAGACACCTGTGCCTCTTTAGTTGTATGTGCGTTACATTAAAGTTACAACCGAGTCCTTTTACGTTCAAAAACAACTAATACAAGCCAGATGCTCCTATTAGCCGCTAACTTTAGCAGCACGCACTATCAAATCAAAGTTGTACTTGGACTGGAGGGGACCGCTATTATGAAGGTCCCCCGTTGTATTTGTGCATTACAAGACCGATCAGGTTATCGAGCAACAACACTGGAAGCCATTGATTAAATTTTCACCCAGATGGCGTTGCATTTATTACAAACAAAAGTAGTACTTTGGGTGTCGAGGCTGTTTTGTATCTAGCATTGTTGAGAGCACAATGAATGCTAGTTATTACAAGCGTATGAATTGGCTAGCTATGGGAAAATACTTCTGAATGTAATCAATGGGAAGTGTAAAGACTTGTTTTAAATTCTTATAAATGGGTAGAAAAAAAGGCATTTGTCATGGAGTTGGTGGTAATGTACAAGATTAGACACATTGGACAAGTAATCTTGATGTTTGTGTTTGGCCATCATGCAGCAAATACAAATTCTGAATGTAACTTTATTGCAAACCTTTGTTTTCATTATGTAGAATGCGGTGTCCTGTCCCTTTTTTCAGATTGAGCAGCGACCAGTATTTCTTTATCCTTCATTATATGGTATCTTTTGCTTTCATTGCAAATAATTCAAAGAAAATTCCACAAGGTCTTTTATTTGGCTAAATTTATTTATCAAAACAACCCCACAAAAAGCTGAAGAGTAACCATTTCATCAGTGACATTTATAATTTGCCTCTAATTTCCCTTTACTTTAATTAAACGCTCCAATAACGAAGCTTTGGCCGTTGTTCATGTTTGTGGCTTTAAACCTCTGACGTCTCCCCGTGCGGTGTGAAGCTTTAATTATAAATCAATCCAAGTAGAAGGGAGCCAATTGGGAAGCGGAGCGGATTTATGAGTGGCTTTAGTGTCTGGTTTCATTGATGCCACGTTATTAGACCCGCGGGAAGATGGCATTATGTAACCCACACAGACATTCGGGGTTCGCTCCGGTGGAAGTGACGAGGAAGAGGTTTTTACGGTGGAAAAACTAAATGGGGCTGAACAATATACGGTGTTACGCGGTCTAGCGATTTTTTTTGACTTGTGATCGGATTTGTCTTCATCATTTATGTTTTTCGACATCTAAACTTTAGGGTTGGTAGTAGTAGTAGTTTATTTGGTCATTTTCATTCTTTTAAACATAAAACAAGCATCTCCATAATTCGTGCACAACACGACCGAAAGGGTTTAGGCTGAAGTAAAAAACGTATTGTGCCTAAACCCAATTTACAGACTTCCACGAGAAAACAAACACAAACATTAATAGTAAACAAGTGTCAAACAGAAGAGAAATGAGCATGTATTTAGAATTGATTTTAACATAAATTTCAACACTCCAATATATATGTAAATATACATTTTGTTTTACGTTAATTTATTTGAACTAAATCATGTCATCATTTAAATTCATTCATTATGGATCTATTAAAGTTTGTTCACTAGTTTCTTACTTTGTTCATCCTTAACGTATATATTTTTGAATGATAGAAGATTTATACAACTTTTTGAAGGCTTTGACTGTTTTCGACTGTTTTAAATGATCTTCCAAATCGTTCCACAGATTAACACCTCTTACAGAAATACATCGACTCTTTTAAATTCTTTTTAGCTTTTGCTTTTTTGAATATGGCCGTTCCTCTGAGGTTATTCGGACTTTCCCTGTGTTCAAAAAGCTGCTGGATGTTTGGAGGGAGAAGATTATTATGTGCTTTGTAAACTATTACTAAAGTATTTAGATCAACAAGGTCATGGATTTTCAATAGATTTAGCTCTACAAACATGGGGGTTGTTGGTGCATAGAAATCTGCTTTAGTATTTTCAGTCAGTTATAACATTGCAGCCATGTGATCTGCAAGCTGTTTACTTTTCACCGAGTATTGTTTGGTCTAAGTGCAACATTTCTAGGCACTATCTCATTTCAAATTTCTTGAAGTTGCACATTTTGTAAAAGTTAACAACCTTTTTCACTCCTGCTAAAGCCATAAAGCTTTTATTTTTCCACAAGTATATTGCGTTTATTCATCGATTTCAAACACGCATTATTTAGTTTTTTCAAACTCCAGACTTGACTGGAGTTTCCCAGAGCTTCCTGGGCCTTGTTATCATCGGTTAATTAGTGGTTTTGTGCGGCTGGATGTGCATTTTAGGGGTTGGAACGAGGGCTGCACGATTTTGGAAAGATGCTTTACTGCGAGTTTTTCACGAGTGTAAATAGATTTTCAATTGACGGTGGAAACTGGTGCAAATTTTAAAGACGTCTTGGTGTTTTTGCCTTTTAGAGAAGACTGAGATATGAACCTAAAGCCTTTATAGTTTAACGTTTTATAGCTTATTTTTATCTAAATTCTGTGTTTGTGAACCTGTTCTCAAACAATGGCAATAAAACCGATTCTGATTTGCTAATAAATACCATTCAGATTGCATTTAATTATGCAACCCGAGTGCTCACACACACATGATTTAATTTGGATAAGAATACGTTTTATTGCCATTGTCGGTGAAGGGATATTCACAAACAGAAGGAGACCAGCGCCGCACCTCACACGCCTCACAGGACGCCACACGCCTCACCCTCACCTGCCCCTCACCATTTAAACGCATGAGAGCAGCGTTCACTACTGACTAGGGGTGGGAACCTCTGGGTACCTCACGATTTGATACACGATACATGGCTCACGATAACGATTATCTCACGATACGGCGATAATCGATATATTGCACAAAAATAACCTACGATACATCACGATAAAAAAAAAACATGCTACTTTTAACCTTTTATTTTAACATACTACATATTATTCATCATTTACATTCTTTTCGTGCGCTTTGTACCACTTTTATAAATGATCCGACTTATCCACTTAAAATGGGTCTATAGATCTGTCGGTGACAAAAAAATCACGGTCCTATTTAAAAAGTAATAAATCAACCCCAAATGAATCATTAAAAGTAACTTATTTGTGTGACAGTGTTTGGTCCAAGTGCTTAAAGCTGTAGTGCTGCCCCCTGCTGTCCGGACTGAATTCTTGATCATTATTTGCCTCTATTGACTGTGAAAACAGTGGAGCCCTGCTGCCTCATTAATATGCATGACGTCATCAAAAGTATCGGAATAAAAAGTATCGGTATCGTCCCGCAAAATATCGCGATATATCGGGAAATCGATGTATTGTCCCACTCCTACTACTGACTAAAACATGCAAAGACCTAGCATAATCATTTTCTCACTTGAACCTATGTTTTATGACCAAGGTTAAATTATACCTGGTTGCGCCGCCTGACCATTTGAGTAAAGACCAGAAATATGCCGGGTAATTGTATTTTTATTTAACTTCAAATATAAAACGACAACCCGTACAAAATGAACATGACATGAGTGGAGAATTTACACATGTATAAAGGTAAGGTATCCCTGTAGTGAATACACACCAGTGCGAATGCAGGTAACTGGTTATTTAGTGTTCGTGATATCCCGGTTTCTCAGCTTTCAACTTGACAACTGTAATTAGTTTGCTGCACTTTTCGCCAGGTAATCAGTGGTTATGCGTTTTGACTGTGCATTTTAACGGCTGGACCGGGTCATTGTGAGGGACTACTGTTGGTAAAAGTAGTGATATTACAGGTGACGTAGGATCCATGTGCTCACAGGGGTCTCTGTATCTCCATGTGCTGATTAGAGCCACTCCGTCTGCTTTCATAAACAAAGGAATTTACGACTCTGCGAGAGGTTTATGGGCAAACGACGCGCACTACTGTTTGGCAGCAAGAAGAGGCTTCCATTTCCATGTCACTGATCATTTGTTTGTGTTCTGGGTAGGGGTGTCACCGAATGAAAGGAAAGGACTGATATTTTTAGTTTTTGTCTTTGAAAAGCTTTTTAATCACTGTTTCTAAAAATGAAAAATGCTTTAAGATTGTTTTGCATTAAAATAAATAGGCCTCCATTGAATAATACAAAACAATATCAACTTTACCTCTCTCTATAATGACTATATATTATTAGGCCACAAGCTAGGCTATGTGTTATGTTCTCAAAAGTTATACTGCTGTTTAATTATTTATGAAACGTGTTTACAAAATGATCAAGGAGACTCTTTTTTTTGAACAGCTGATTTCCACATGTGCGGTTTCACTTTCCTTTCTGTTGCTGAAGCAGAGCCGTGGCTTCTGAAATTCTTACGGGATAACCAACCGCGTCCTTTTGTAATCGTGAAACCGGTTAATCTTGACATCCCCAGTTCTAGGTAAAGAGTTGGAGTTAAAATGCTTCAAGGCAAGTTTATTTTGGAGCACTACATATTTCACGTGGATCCACAGCTGCAGATTTTTGGAAAGATTCTCGGATGTAATTTACAAAAAGGGCCTTGTAGACTTGTACGATGAATCTAAGCTTCATCTGGATCAAGGTGACCAAGTCGTGTCTTCAATCATTTCTCAAACATGATGTAGCCACTGACTCTGAAATAAAGAGATTCTAAACGTCAGTGAGACATTGTGCATAGACGCTTGATCAAACTTTTCTTACGTTTATCCAGTGCATGACATCCAAGGGTTCAGGGTCTGTCTGTGGCTCTTTTCCACGAAGCTCATGCCACAGAATCTGAGGAACGGCAGAGAAAATGCCTCTTCGTGACTTCAAACCGGAGTCGGCCTCTGTCTCCTCTACATCGCATTCATGTCACTTTAGTCGCAGATAAAAACACCGGGGACGAGGGCTGGGCGAGGTTGACAAAAATGAACATCTCAATATTTGTGGGGACTTTTTCGATAATGATGAAGCTCAAACAGAGTAAAACACTTACCACATTGTTCTGATTTTCTCTCATTTTTCCCCCCTAGTTGGTGCAAATTTTTTCTCATATTTTCCTCATTGCTTCCCATATTTTTTTCCCCCCATTTTGTCCATAATTTTCCCCATCTTCATTCCCCAATTTTTCTCATTTTTTTCCCCCCAATTTATGCCCCTATTTTTTTCCTAGTCTCTTCCTCTTTTACCCACAGTTTTTCTCCCAAAAATTTCCCTTATTTTTTCTTGTATTTTCCCCAATGTCCCCCCTATTCATTCCTATTTCTTTTCCAATTTCCTCCTTTTCCCCAATTTCCCCCGCCTAATTTTGTTACTTGTTGCTAATGTCTTTTGTTTTGTTTTCTAGATTTCTAGATTTGTTTCGAGGCAGGTTTATTTTGGAGCATTATTTCTACACAAAGTAATACATTTTTGACGATCGACAGATTCACAGATACTAGTTTCAAAAGGGGCCTGTGGTGGATGACGTCAAATATCCGACGATAACTGTAATCTTGATCAGTGTGACCTCATCGTCTCTAACCCGTTCCTCTCGTTGACTCCAGTTCGCTCGTTCGGGACCGAGGACCGCCCGACCGACCGCCCCATCCCGCCTCGCGATGACACCTTCGAGTACATCATCTTCCGGGGCAGCGACATCAAGGACCTGACCGTGTGCGAGCCGCCCAAATCCGCCTCGTCCCTGCAGGACCCGGCCATCGTACAGGTGAGACTACAGGACGTCCCACTGTCAGAAACGACGGGGTCTCAGTTTAAAGAGAAAAGACGATTAGACTTTGAAATGAACTACACACGTTCACAAAAAGAGAACCCTCCTTTGTCTAGTTTTCACATATTTCAGACCGAGGTTACTGCAGCATTTCACTAAACGGCTTCAATATAGTAGGCCTGCCACGATAAGTGTTTTTTTGAGGACGATATATCGTCTCAGAAAATATCGCGATAAACGATAATATTGAGTATAATGCAAATACTGTAGGCAATAAAAAGAAAACTGTAAGCAACTATTTAATTGAAATGTATTGAACTTCTGACATTTAATATTAACACCTTATACCAAACAAAGCGCAAACTAGAAGGGTGGACATATTCTAGGACACTGTTTCCATCTGTGCTTCTCAACCTTTAACATAACTTACACTCTCACCAGGTTCTGTGTTTGAACTAGGCCTGTCACAACATTTACAACAAATAGTCAATATACAGTATCATCTTTAAAAATATCCCAATAACAATATTGATATTTCATCTGCATTATTCTGGTTAAATATTTCCTCACAAAAACAATATATTAAATGTATGGATTCAGATCATACTGCTAAAGTAGAGTAGCCATATGTTGTGTTCTTTTTCCTTTTCTTTTAAAATATAACCTCCTGTACACACGGGTGAAGCAGCTATTTTGGGAAACGTGTTGACTGTTTGTCTAACCGCTGCAGCATTTCTCTGTAACATGTAAACCTAAGCTCTGAGTAATGTTCTCAGGACTATCACGCTTGTATTTGGACAGTGGCTAAAGCGCTCGGGTTCCTCTCGCTAACAGTAGCGCTGATTAGCTTTGATGCACTGACTGGGCGGTGGTTTTGTTTCGTTTTCATGTTGGACATACCTGCAGTTGCATTGATGTTATTATTCTCTCCGTGATTAGTTCTTTTGGCTAGAATTCCAAATGTTTTCTCACGAGTCCCTCTTGCTCCGCGATAAAGTTCACAGAAAGTGTCGGGTTCAGCAGCTCCGTAGTAGCGGCACTTTGTTTACACCCCGCCTCTCTCCAAAAGCAGCGCTGATCTGGATACATGCAGGGATACGGCTGATGTGCTCAATGCTGTCTTTATGAACAGGGAGACGGGTTGGATGGACGCTCCACTCACTCAGCGCTGTGATAGCGTTCATGTTTCTGTATTTATTTTAAGCACACGCAGCACGTGCATTTATCGAGTTTAAAAATGTTATCGTCCTTCATTTTACTTATCGAGCGATAACTCGATATAGTAATTATCGCGGCAGGCCTAATATAGTACGTTCCTTTTTAAATGGAGAGGAAAAGATATTTGGGTTTCCAGGGTGCACTCGAAAGTAAAAACTAAAACGGTAGCCATTTTCTTTTTTCTTGTTTACTCTTTAAGTCCACCCAAGGTCCCCGTGTCCCCTCGTGTGGTCCCGACCCCCACTCTGGGAACTACTGGTCTTAAACGTATTTGTCCAGTGCATGACATCCAAGGGTTCAGGGTCTGTCTGTGGCTCTTTTCCACGAAGCTCATGCCACAGAATCTGAGGAACGACAGAGAAAATGCCTCTTCGTGACTTGAAACCGGAGTCGGCCTCTGTCTCCTCTACATCGCATTCGTGTCTCTTTAGCCGCAGATAAAAACACCGGGGACGGAGAATCGATACTTTCACATCGATCTCGGCTCCGATCGGTGTCGTCATGTCATCGGCCGAGACAAAGCGCTTCATCAGCCTGAGGCCCTTTTTATATTTCCGTCAGGGCCCCGATCTAAAGGCCTGTTCATTCTCCTCAAGACGCGAGAAAGCAAAAATAGACTTAGAACTTAGACTAGACTTAGAACTACAGCAAACTAACTTTATACATTAAAAACACAATAAAACTCCAGACAATAAAAGTAAAATAGTAACAGTAAGTTTGGTAAAGGCTTGTTGTGTCTCTCATGGCGCTCTGTTGCTGTCTGACCCTTTCACAATAAGAGTCTTACTAAAGCGATAATATACTGTGTCTTTTATTGTGTAAAAGGCTAACCGGAAAGAGATAGTTACTATGAGTTCTTACTTGACCAAGTAATTCACCAAAGTTGGACAAGTCTTATATTTTCAAAGACATGGATAAACAGCGCATTTGTGAACACGGTCCAGGATTTAAATTAAACAAATGAGAAGAAGCGGCGCCTACAGAACTGTGAGGACGAAGGACACGCTCGCTTCTTCACACATGTGTCGCCAGGTAAATAAATAAACACACACGGGGGAAAGACACTAAAGACATAAACACCTCTGAAATAGAGACAGAACGCTGGGTTTAAAAGCTCCAGATTGAGGAGCCTGGTCTTGTATGTGACTGTAGAGGAGCGGCTCATTAGCATTAGCTGCTCTCCCCGTTTTGCAACCTAAGAAGGGCTTCCTGGTTAAAGAGGGGGGGGGAATTTGATCACTTTCAAATTTCAACCTTGTAATTCTTCACTCTTTCCTCACAGTCGTCGATGAGCAGCTCGGCCCCGCCCCCCACTGCGTTCCAGTCCAGTTCGTACGGTCTGTTTAACCGCGCCCCGGTGCCCTCGTACAGCCAGTTCACGTCCAGCCCCCTGGTGTCGCCGCAGTTCGGAGCCGTCGGAGTCGGTAAGGAGGAAACTAGTTTGTCCTTTTCTCCTTTTACGCGCTCCCTCGATCCTTCAGGTATGAGGTCTTTTAATACAGAGATTTATGAATAGAAACCGTTCTGTCCAGTGCATGACATCCAAGGGTTCAGGGTCTGTCTGTGGCTCTTTTTCCACGAAGCTCATGCCACAGAATCTGAGGAACGACAGAGAAAATGCCTCTTCGTGACTTGAAACCGGAGTCGGCCTCTGTCTCCTCTACATCGCATTCATGTCACTTTAGCCGCAGATAAAAACACCGGGGACGAGGGCTGGGCGAGGTTGACAAAAATTAGTATCTTTATATTAGTGGGGACTTTTTCCATAACGATGATGAGATGTTTGTGTAAACCATTGCTTTGTCGCTCAAAAAGATACTTGTCCTGAGGAGACGACAAAAGGGCAGAAACACTTTTCCAATTTCCCCCCTCCCAGTTTTTTCCCCTATTTTATTCCCCTTTTTTTCTCTTCAAAAAGTCTATTTTTTCCCATTTTGTGCTAATTTTTTCCAAATATTTTCCTCATTCCCCCCTTGTTTTTTTCCTAATCCCCACCCACATTTTTCCAAATATCTTCCCTTATTTTTCCCCATACATTTTCCTAATTTTTCTGAATTACTTCCCCTATTTTGTCCTATCTTTCCCTCATTTCCCCCGTTTTCCCCCCTATTTTTTTCCTCCATTTTATTCTTCAAAAATGTCCCAATTTTTGTCCTTTTTTCCCCCCCAGAGATAAATTCGATATTGTAATCGATGTATTGCCCACAGACTCGGTACCTGCTGTCATTACGTCATCGGGAAAGACAAAGCGCTGCATCAGACTAATGTTACATTTCAGTCAGGAACACCTGTCGAAGTGTGTTAATGTTTAAGGTGCCTGCTCTGCCCCCTACAGGACGCTCAGTGCCTGCTCACTCTTACAGCAGCGCATTCGGCAGCTTGGACCCCTCTCAGTCTGTGGGGGCTTTTGTAGACAAAGGTAAAGCTCCTGCCTGGACCTGGTTTACGTCTTTCCCGCTTTTACTCACGCTCTTCCCGACGTGGAAGCCCCTCAGATTCACACGGGTTGATTTGTGTGTAAATTCTCTGTCCACAGATTGACGGTAACTTGCATGTTTTAAAAGAATCATGTTTGTGATTTTCCAGCTCTGTCAGATCACACACAAACGACTCACTGGTTTCACTAATCAAACTGGAAACTGCCCCTCCCTGCGCCTTAGCTCGTGCTAATCGTCCCCCACCTGCCCCGCCCCTCTGTCCAGGCCGCAGCAGCCCGTCTGCGGACCCGCTGAGGAAGAGTCCCTCTGCTGACCCGGTGGTGCCGTCCAGCTCGGCCTCAGCCTCTGCGCCCTCGGCCGCCGCTCCCGCTCCTGCTCCCGGTCTGGGGCAGAGGAGCCCGGCTCACGGACGGACTGCGCCTCCCTCGGGGGCAGGACACAGCCAGAAGGCGCCCCATCAGGACATGGGACCTGCAGGAGACGCCCCGAGGAGAGGTGAGACTGACTCTTTTCTCACGGGAAACGTGTTTGTCAGGGAGTCAAACGAGGCCTGTTATGTATCTAGCGGAGTTGGTTTCTGAGGTGAAGTTGATGGTGCCACATGGACCACGGCTCCAGACTGCAGCCCAGATGATCCGAGAGGGTCTGAATGCAGCTGCTGGAGAGTCACGTGATCAGTGGAGCTCCTCCACAGGAATTGACGTAGTCTGCTTTTTTCCCAGTGATATTTATTTAAATTAATCTTAAGACGCCTTCAGTAAACTCCACCATCCTTGAGGTCAGGGTTTAGAGATAGTCATTCAATGCTAAAGTACACGGAGCGGAATTTAGTTGCACATAATAAAAGAGTTGGTGTGAAAAATAAATAGGTAAAGTGAGGATAGTGCAAAGTCATTTGAGTGATGGTCTAATTGCCAGTTAGTTTGAGTAGGCTCTATGCACGCAACGTGACTTCCGAGTGGATTCTAAAAGTAGTCGTTTGCGTATCCTGTCTCCCTTATTTCCCTATGAGGTCTTGTCTAAAAAAATAGCTGAAGATTATGTTAAACATGGCGTCAGGGGCAAAACATTCACTAGAGGAAACTCCCGTGCTCGTCACAGTAAGTGTTTTTGTCTTGAAGCTAACGGCTAACACGAATTAAAAATGAAAATAGCTACACGATTTTAAACGAGCTGCTCAAAATATAATCTGCCTGTCTTTAGTATAAACACTTTTTAAGCGTTTAATTTTTGCGGTGGTGTTTTTAGGATCCACTTGGAAGTCACGTGTCATAGAGCCTATTGGTTCAAGCTGGCGTCCTGTGGAGGTGACATCATCTCCTGTGGTAAAGTGGATCTCCGCTGATCACATTCAGACCGATTGCCGATGCCACCTTTTTTCCTTCTTTTTAGTACGAAAGCGTAAAATGTTTCGATGTTTGTATCTGTGTGAGTGACCAGAATGAGATGCTGCAGTTTGTGAGATCGTTTTTTCCAAGAGAGCGCGGCTCGAAGCACTCCCGCTCACAGCAGCGACTTCCACGAGTCGAGTGGAAGAACCACGGAGCTCAGATGCTCATCAGGCTTTATTGTTCCGCCCTCCCCGAAGGGTGCGGAGCTCACGGTGAACATCCTCTTGGCACGGGATCATAGGGGCAGTTTGTAATCACTGTATGTTTTCTGCTGAGGGATGTTCTCCGCTGTGATGTTGCAGGAGCAGACCTCCATAAACCCCCTAAGGCCGAGTCTGAGCAGAGCCGAGGAGAGCGAGATCCCAGTAAACACGGCGCAGGTTAATGCCTCTCTCAGACGCTGCATGCCCTTCTCCGGAGACTGGACTCACCTCCGTTCCATCTAACTCATGTTTCCGTGTGTGTCCGTGTGAAGCCTGACATGCTCTGCTCGCTACATGTCAACACCGTTTTACTAATTCTTTATTTCTCATCCTGTGGATTTCAGCGTGTTGTGTTGATTTGCTGCTACTGTGGGATGAGATGAAGGCCGGACAATTTAAAAAGTATGAAAGAACGTTGTATATTTGGGCCGATATGAGGCTGGGTAGCAACCTGCGGTGGGGTCTGGTTTCCCAAAAGAGGAGCTACACTTTGTTACTTATGGGGCTTTTCCACCAAGGTGCTGGTTCAGAGCTGGTGCTGGTTGGTTCGGTACTGACTTGGTTTTCCACCAAATTGAGAGCTGGTATTCTGCCTATTGCCATAGCAACACTCGACTGTCACATAAAACATGGATAGTAACATCTTGCTACAGCCATTTCTGGTTATAAAATACCACACAAATAAGTTTCTGTTCCTGTCACAGCAGCCGTTAACATTTTGATTTCTTCTTTCTAACTGCTCCCTCTTGTTTTAGCTGGAGCTAAAGAGCATAAAGCAAAACAACAGTTTCCACCACAGAGACTGTTTTGGCTTTTCCAGGAAGTTCTAAGCACTAAGTAATATTGGTTGTTTGTCAGAAGAGAAAGCCACAGCCCAGCCGCTGACATCACTGGTGCTCGTTTCTTGGTCCAGCTTTTAACTGGTTCCCAACCGGCACCAGTTTTTGGAACCAAGAGCCTGCATTTTTTCAGTGGAAAACGAAAGAACTGGTTCTGAAACCGGAACCGGCTTGGTGGAAAAGGGCTATTATTGATTGGATGAAAGACGATGCACACTCAAAATAAAACTCCCCAAAAGCCGACGTCAACATGATTCATCGGGGGGCATTTATCAGGACCGGTGCTAAATGGCGAGTGCAAAGGGAAAAATAAAATGCACTATTTTGTGGCCGTGTTCGACCGGATTTAACCTCCGAACCCCTCGGTTATGAACCAGGCTTATTTTCTCCCGTTCGGCTCGACCCAAATCTCAAAGCGTCTTGAACAAAGTGTTGAAATAGAAATTAAAATGTGACCAACAACTGATGAAAAGTGATGTAAATGTGACAAATGCATTAAAAAGCAATGAAAAGAAAGATTTGTAGATTTGGGGAAAAGCTGAACTAGAGAAAATGCATTTGGTAAAGGCCGGGATTAAACAAGCTCCCACTGAAGTGCCATGAATGTCTTGAATAAATCAGCCCTCTGCTCCTCATAAAGCGCCCCCTGCTGTCATAGCTCAACGCTGACCCATTTTACAGTTTAGGAGCTTCATACACGGGACTTTAGACGAGGCTTTTCATTTTATTAATTTTTTCATATCAGTGGTGCATATCGACAAACATCAGCCTCAGAAAAACCGACCTCCCGATCTGCTGCAGCACAAGGGAACCCATGCCGTGTTTGTGACCATTGTGTTTGTCTGTCATAGAACTGTTTGTACTGATTTCAACACCTTGAAATTGCCTTCCACAGCCCCCGGACATGACGACCTCATGATGGCTCGTATGGGGGGCAGCAGAGGCAGGCACGGGGGAATGCCGCTTCTTGACGGTTAGTTGGAGCTTTCGCAGACGTGGCAAAAATACCATGAAGAGTTGAAAATAATGCAATAAAGTGGTGGATGAGCCGTAGTTTCCCGCACCGTAGCTTCAATTTGGTGCCGCATGTGTCCCACTGAGATACAAGACCCCTCCCCTCACTAGGGCTGGGTAACGTGCCTCTTTTTTTTTATTCCAGTACTTAAACGATACTTGGCTTTCAATACCAATACCTGAAAGATACTTTTTTACCAATGCTAGAATATTTGTCGTCTAGAACCAGAAAACAGAACAATAATGTGTGGAAGAGCTGCACATTTACAATATTGCGTTCATCTCCAGTGACAAGAAATGTTGGGAAAATGGGGCATAATTTGGGGAGAAAATGGGGAGAAATCAGGAGAAATTGTGGCAAAAAAATACAACAAAAAGAGTGACGATTAAAAAGTGATAAAGCCACATAGAAGCAACAAAAATGTGCTGGAAAAGCGACAATAACCCAATAAAAATAAATGTGAGAAAAACATGACAAAGACATGAAAAAAAACACACACACAGCCTACAAAAACAAGACAAAAAACCCATGGAAACAAGACAATAGAAAGTGTTAAAAATGAGGTGAAAATGGGAAAAAATATTGGGAATAAATTGAGTAGACAATAGGGGTAAAAGGGGAAAATATTTGTTTTATAAAATGAGAAAAAAAAATTGAAAAATATTAGACTAAAAATGACAAATTTGGCAAAGTGGTGGGCAAAAAAATCCTCTATTTGAGCTGAAAGTAACTTCCTATAATGCTGTCCCTGGATCTATAGATATAAGATTTTCTTTTGATACTTTTATTTTTTCGATACCAGTAGTACCTGAACGTTTTCTTTTAACGGTTCCCAGCCCTATCCGTCTCTCCCACGAGGGTCACAGTGGTTTTCTATAAAAACAAAAACACAAATGTAGATGCTGTAGGTACAACACCATGAATCTGGCTGTTTTTTTAGTATTAATCCTTATTATAGCTTAACAGAAGTGAATATGTTTTGCTGGCAGATAACACAGTACTGTCTTGTATTTCCATGGAGGTTTTTAGGACTGGGGCAGCAACGTTGTTATTTTCCTATTAGACACCGAAGCCCGGTTTTCTAATACTTGCCCTGCTGTTCTGTCCCGGCAGCGGTAGGGGGCGCTCCGGCGAACAGGCGCAGGGGTCGCGGAGGCGGGCACCGAGGAAGGGGCAGGTTTAACGTGCGCCGGGACGGACCCGTGAAGTTCGAGAAGGACTTCGATTTCGAGAGCGCCAACGCACAGTTCAACAAAGAGGAGATCGACCGCGAGTTCCAGAACAAGCTCAAGCTCAAAGGTACCGCTTTGTTTACTGTTTGCATTTATCTTTGGGACTTCATGTCGGAAAGCAATTAAGCTACTGGGGTTGGTCAGGCGTAGGTCCAGGTGTTCGTTTTGTCAAATATTTCATCATAAATGTAGTCAAAAGTACTATTTTTGCAAGGCCGTGGAAACGCAGGGTGCTGAGGTACCTGCAGCACCCCCTTGTGGATGGTCTACACATTACAGGCACTGTTAAGACATCGCAAATAAGCACAGAAAAGGCGGTTTTGGGGGCAATCTTGTCTCTCAGCATTCATAATGTTTCCACAGCTCTGTATTTTTGCTCAAGTTACACTAAAACCAAAGTAGAAGTAGTTCTTAAGGCGAGTAAAATCTCCAGATATTTTCATCGACCTAAAAATTCAATGAAAAGGGACTAGAAACCGCTATACTTCTAGTAACAGTTTGAAAATCCATTTAAATTCAGTCCTTTTGTACATGTGGGAGAATCTATTCAAAGATGATGATGCCAGGATTCATCGTTGTCACGTTGTGAAAGAGCGGTTCAGGGAGCATGAGATGAATCGGCCGCCACAGTGTCCAGATCTTAACCCCATTGAGAATCTTTAGGATGTGCTGGAGAAGGCTTTGCGCAGTGGTCACACTCTCCCATCATCAATACAAGATCGCGACAAAAGCGTGCTGTAGCAGGGTTCATACAAACAGAAGCAAGTCAAATGTAATGCTTTTTAATGCCCACATACTATATTTTAATGTCACTAATCGGCGCATATTTCTTTACTTGAGGAGAAGATCTTTATTTATATAGATCTCGGCTTTTGAGCAAAACAATGTGGCCAAGACGTTTTAGACCATTTTGGTATTTTTGATTAACTTGCATTAAAGTAGAACTAACTAAACTTGTTTACCTTAATAAATCCTTTCCGTCCATCTGGGGGTAATGCAAGTGTTAATAGGATGACTGGGGGGTCTTTCATCTCCCCCTGGTGTCTCTAGCCAGAAAACCACAATGGCAACTTTCCTGCCGCCGGGTCGGAGTCACCAATACACACTTATGGAATCAAGAAGAAGCTAACAGGCTAACTTTGGGCTAGCACCACTTAAACAGTATTTACAGCCAAGTGTGAGTGAAAAAAAAAGATCTCCTTTGTGTAATTGGATGAACAATATCCCTCTGTCCCTTTGTCTTTTCTGTCAGCGTAGTATTTACTCTCACAGACAATTAATGAGTAAAAAAAAAACACAACATGCTACGACACCTGCAGTGGCGCTTATGGCCTCTAGGGGCATCAGTTACTTAGTTCTGCTTTAAACATGCATTACATACATTAAACATTTTGTAGTAATTTCATTTTTTTGCACAGACTCTAGGAAACAAGGCGAAAGGACACCAAGTCTAAATCCCTGTGTGTGTTTCAGATGAGAAGTCCGAAAAGCCCGGGGAGAAGGCTGCTTTGAACGGGGAGGAGAAGGCGGACTCGGGCCTGGAAGCTCCGGCCAGTGACCAGCCCGAGGAGGAGTCCGGGGAAACGCTGGGACCCAACGTCTACTACGACAAGTCCAAGTCCTTCTTTGACAACATCTCCTGCGACGACTCCAGGTGCTGAGACTCACCCGCGCGTTTCAAAACCCGCCCTAGCAGCTTTGGTGGAATTAAAATCGACATTACTCCGTCTGTTTTCTCTCTCCAGGAAAGACAAGTCGGGCGGCGCCGCGTTTGGAAGGTATGCCGGGTTTGGAAGGTACAACATACACGATATTCTCGTCAGATCGAGGCTTTAACTAATTACTGTGGCACCTCCATCACTTTATCACTTCTATCACTTCCTGTCAGTAGCTTAAACATTCAAATAATAATTTTTCTTCATTAAAATTGCTGCTTCACTGAAATAAAATGATAATTATGCAGCTGATGATTTTTAAGTGTTGGTCAAAGTACTTGATTTCATTACTTGAGTAAAAGTACAGATAATACTGGTCAAATATTACTCCAATAAATGTAAAAGTTGCTCTGTCTAATTATTAATCAAAAGTACTGAAGTATTCACAGTAGAAAGTACAAACTTTTCTGCTTCTAAAACAAACATTGTACCTGAATTCCCCACTTTAACCATTGATTTGAGTCAATGGCATTTGACAATACATCTGCACAGCGCCACCTGCTGTCCATAGTGTATTAGCCTTTAAAGTGAACCGAGCACATAGACAAATGTACGTTATGAATGTAGTGAAGTATTTTAGAGGTTTTTCTGTGTATTTTGTGACGACCCGGCCTCTCGTCCTCAGGGAGCGCCGGCAGACGTGGGCGGAGGAGCGACGCATGAACGCAGAGACCTTCGGCCTCCCACTGCGTCGCGGCCGAGGGGGTTACCGTGGACGCGGAGGCATGGGCTTCCGCGGCAACAGAGGTCGGGGGTCATTCGGCGGACACCCTCAGGGCGGCGGATACAGGGGCGGTTACCGAGGCAACCAGGCCGGACGGGAGTTCGCCGATCTCTCCTACAGGGTAAAGGAGCTTCATATAATAATTGGAATTAACTATATACGAATTTATTTGTAAATGACTTTCAAACCTGTAAAATCTACATTTCTTAAACAGACAGAACCCGTTTCAGTGACATCGCTCAACTGTTTTTACTGAATACATTTGTCAAAAACACAAACTCTGGTCTAAAACTAATTCAGATGCAGTTGCCGGTTAAGTCAAATTTACTTTTATCAAAATCCCCCTCAAGTGTGACCGTATGATTACAATTCTTACGAGATTAAATATACCAAGATTTTTTTGCATTTGTGGCATTAAAAAGTCTAGTATTTTGCTGTTAAATGGGATTTAAAGTAGGGCTGGGCAATATGGCCTAAAATCTATATCATGATATAAAAAAATAAATATCACGATAACGATATATTTGACGATATAATTGACAATGGACGAATTACTTCAAAATCCCAGCCTTACGCCTATTCGGAAGAGTCATTCAGTGATATGTTATTTTATTTTTTTCGGCATTATTGTCTCGCAAATATGATCTACTCAAGCAGTTTACATCCTTCATTTCATTTAACTTTTTCAGCTTGTGTCCCCGTGTTCTACAGTCACCGTTTATGCTGCTCTGATGGAGCGGAACATGAATTATATTGTGTCCACAACGATATTAAAAAATTACAACGATATCAAAACATTATATCACGATAACGATATGCGATACGATATGGCCCAACCCTAATTTAAAGGCATTAAATTTGCTGCCACCTGTCGAAACCCTGATGCCACGGTCACCCATTACTCACCAGTGCTGTAACAAATACTGAATTATGGTTGTATTTTCTAATGAAGATGAAGAGGAACAAAGTGGTTCAACGGCCCAAATTGGCACAGAATATTGTCAATGCTAACCATAAATCTAACCTTAGCTTCATGCTACATGCTAATGTTTAGCTTTGAGTGTTTAAACGTTAATTAGGACCCAACTTTGACTTGACGCGATTTGTGTGAGCGAAATATGCTCCGCCGGAAAAGTCTAAAGTGGAAACAAATAATGAATGCTAGGCCTAGTATGACCCGTTGCCGTCTGTATCTCTTCAAATAATTGCATAAATTGATCAGCTATTCAAAATGCAAAATGCCAGTTTTCTTTGCCCACAATTAATCTAAAAAATATTCTCAAGAAAATGTTGAGATTGAAAGACGAGAATAGAACAAGCAAATACAGTATGACAGTTAATAACATTATTATACACAATATACATTTAATTATTTTGTTGTTGTGATTATTACTATTAAATGTGCATTATTCTTTTCTCTTCCAGAAGGAAAACAAAGTCTCGGCGTAGTCCTGAGCCCGACCCGGTGGAAAGAAGAGATGAGGCGTATTTACATAAAAAGGAAAAAAAAAAACGGGGAGGGGGGGGGAACAAACGTCAAGATGAAAACAATTTTTTTTTTCTTTTTGGTTGCGACTTTTTGACTTAAGGAATGAAGACTAGATGTATCTCTGTCACCAGCACTGGGGTAGACCGCTCAAATGCAACTTTAACTTTTCGACACATCCTCCCAACGATCTCCGATTAACTACTCTCGCGTGCAACCTTCGATTTCCTCAACGTCGATTTCATATTTTATTTGGGTTGGGAAATAAAATGAGCTTCACTTTTACATATTGCCTGAGTTAGGTCTGTTTCTCCTGGGTTGGTGCAGCGTGGGTTTGGATATGAAGGCAAAAAAAAAGATAAATCTGGCAACGTGAGTCACTTTTGCTTTTTTTCTTTTAAAGCTAAATATCTGCCGACTGGCACTTTGTTCGAGAGACTCTTGGTCAGTGAGGATCGTACTTTTTCTCTAGTTCTTTGCTTGTTTTGTTTTTTTGAAGCAGCCGCGGTAAATGCAGGATGTTTAATTAATATGACCAGTAAAGTTGATACAAAAAATACGTTCTTTATGCGTTTGGAAAAAAAGGCAATTAAGTGAGGATTTTGTTCAAGTAAATGCCAGCTTTCAGTATTGATTCCAAAGTGACAAAATTTTTTTAACAGACTGCCAATTAGCCGACTAGTTCCAGTGCATTTTTTTTAATTAGTTTGACTGGCACAATGAGAAGAGCTTCAGATCCACATTTTAGGGGAACAAATCCTGCAAACAAGTGCTTACTATATGAAAGCTTGGTGAAATGACTCTACTATTTGTGCTTTTGAACTAGAGCTGGGCAATATTGACGAAAAATGAAAATCTCAGTACTTTTGGGACTTCTATCGAGCAAGTGATATTTTCCAAACCATCAGAAATGTGCAAAGATGTCCATTTTGACCGCTTTGTTGCTCAAAAAGTTGATCGCCCGGGATTTTTATTCTCAATTACAACTTTTTCCCAGTTTTCCCGTGCCCCTTTTCAATTTTTTCATTTACAATTTTTTTCCCCTACATTTTCACACACAAAAATCCGCCCTATTGCTTACCATTTGTCCCCAATTATTTCAAAAATGTTCCCTCCCCTTTTCAATTTTTCCCCCGCCATTACCATTTCCCACAATTATTTCTACAGTTTTCCCCTCCCCCTTTTCAATATTTAATTTACTATTTTTTCCCCTTCATTTTCCCAATTATTTCAAAAAATTTCCCTCCGCTTTTCAATTTTTTTCCCTCCCAATTTCCTCCATTACCATTTTTCCCCAATTATTTCAAATGGTTTCCCTTCCCTTTTTCAATGTTATGATTTAGAAATATATTTCCTACATTTTCCTCCCAGATTTTCCCTCATTACTTGCCAATGTTTTCCAATCACTAAATTGTTCCCTCCCCGTTTTTTATTGACCATTTTTTCTCCGCCATCAATTTCCCCCATTTCTTCCGCCGCATTTCTTGCCGTGAGAGATGTCTTATCGACGATATGTTACCCAGCTCTCGGGTAAGTTTTGAAACTCGCCATTTTTATCAGCGAAACACGCCGTACCAGCCCAGCGGAAAATACCTGTTGTGTTTCCATCGTGACTTCAGCACCAGAATAAACCTTTCTCACCTTCTACCTGCGCCGTTCATCCACACACTGAACCCGTTTTTCTGTGTTCTGTTTTAAACGCCAGTCTCGTTCGGTAGAAAGCGGCTTCAGTTTTCTCCGCTTTACCCAAACCTTTAGCGATCCCTTTATTTTTTTTTTCATTTTTTCTTTTTTTGTAGATAAACCGAACAGTAGATGCAGCTTAGTTCCTAGCTTTGGACTTTAGGAAGACGTTCTCAACAACTTTTAGTGTGTTACCTTGACTCGGATGGTTTAACTTTGCAAAAGCTCGACTGCAACATTACTGCCGAAACAAGCCATACTCAACAAAGCTTGGTAACGTTTTTTTTTTCTTTTCTTTTTTTTTACACACTTATTCACAAATTTTAACAGATTCAATGACCAAAAAGTCTTCGGAATCGAAATAAAAGAATGCCACTAAACCTTGTCCCGCGGCACTGCAAAAACACCTCCACATTTCGAAACTATCGATGTCGACTCGTTATTGTAGCAGAATAGTTCCTAGCAATACAAAGAAAAGTACCTATGAGGTCACAAAGGAAAGCCTCTCAAACGGCCACTGGACGACGGGAGCCTGTAATTTTAAACCAGTGGTGGTGTTTTCGTTAAATCTGGCAGAAAAATGTGAAGTTGTAAAGCACTTGTTTTGTTTTTCTTTTTTTTTGGGGGGGAGAGAAATTGTGCTTTTGTTCTCGTGTTTCTGTCCTGGCGATTGTCTGATCCAGTGTAATTCTTTTGGAAGGGTCAAAAGCCCGGAAAAAAAACTTGTATTAAATAGTTGAGACTTTCCATTTAACACGAAGCCATTTTGAAGCAACCTTTTAAAATGTACTGCTGGAATAAAACCGTAGAAGACCAGTCTGTTTGTGATCATTTCGGTTTAAGTTGGGTAAAAAAAAAAAAAAGGCTTTGACATTTTTTTTTAGGTTAGATGTTTATTTTCAGTTCAACACACTGAAATAAATGGCTACGAGCCTCCACAGTGCGCCAGAGCTTTTAAACAAATGTTTTAATTCGTATTTAATCTATTTTCTTGCCCGAGTTTTGAAACACAATTGCTGTGTTTTATAAAGTAACAGCGATAAAATCAAGAGCACTTCCGGGTTTGATAAAACCACGTGACATGACGTGCCTGTGGGGCTATGAGGTGAGACGCAGCCGAGTGCCCAGTGATTTGTTTTGAACGTGTTTTCCTTCATCTCTACGCTTATATAAATATCATTTTATTTTTTTAAGTTTGCCTTATGATTATTATCGTGTTTGGAGGGCTGTACAAATTGTTCTGGATATTTAATGTATTTATGATTTGTCCAAAGTGGGAGCAGAAAGGCTGACTGTCAGCTGCTCCCCCAGCTAACGCCGCTACAAACGGCTATTGTTGACCAGCCTTATTCATACTTAAACTATTAAGCTAAACTCATTGCCATATTATTTACCACTTAGAACTATTTGTCTCAAATGATAAATGACGTGTTAATATGCCAGTATCCAAGCTAGTTTGCCTTGTAGTTATCACAATGACAGGTGCTGTCTATGCTTGTATTTTGTTATTGATAAGAGAATAAAAAATACCCCAAACACTCCACTGATATCAAAGCAATGCATCATTAAGAAGAAAAAAAAATATTTTCAGAATTGTTTTTTTTTTATATCTTTGCTCCAACAGTCAGACTCCACTGCTCCATGAATTATTTTGTAAAAAATAACATGAGACATGGTGGGTAAAGCCAAGCTGGAGAAAATGTGCTCGGTTTAGGTGGGGGTTAAGAGGTTAATAATTCCACAGGATTAAAGCCTCAGAAACAAACACTAAATAGAGAGACAGAGCTGGTAAAGGATCCAAGCATAAATGATCAATATGTGGCCCTTGATTAAAAAGTTTGGACACCCATTTTACACCGTCTCATTGGAGGTGCTGGGCGAGGTTTAGCCGGAGGCAGAATCAGAGTGCTATATGCTGCATTCATGTGAACTGGGGAGCTTGTTTTCCCCGTTTGCTGTGAGTTCATGTGCTTCTAATGTCAGAAAGTGGAAAAGTCTGTCTCCAAATGGAAGCACTGAGCAAACCATTTACATTTGTGGTTGGTGTCTCAATCTTGGGGTATTTCTCTCGCAGTTATGTCACTCAGAGGACAATGACTCTGGTTAAACAATGGTTTCTTTTTTTAGTTTAACCAAAGAGCTTTTATTAAATGATAAATTAACAATAACAAATCAGCTGATTCCCAACTTCCTTCCTTCATTGTATAATCACATAAAACTTTTAATTTACAGCTCCCAACATTGTTCCTCCTAGACACACAACACAGGATGACACTTGTAACCCGACACCTTTGATTGTTTTAGTTTAATCTTTCTACAGCTGATGATGAAGCTGGAAAAGGGTCTTTTTCTTTTGCTTGTGATGTAATTGACCAGCAGTGATCCTGTTTGTCCAGATGTGATGTGAACAGAGCGTTGTGCGGAGTCATCTTTATACCTCTGTCCTGATCACATGACTTTGGATTTTCCCGGAAGGTGAAGGTCAGACAAATTTAGAAATGGATACGGGTTCAGTCAGTTCTCCTTCATTGTCCTATACCTGATTTTTATAGATAGATAGATAGATAGATAGATAGATAGATACAGTGCCTCTCGAAAGTACTAATACACCTTGAACTTTTGCACATTTTGTCATGTTTACAACCATAAACATAAAGATTTAATTTAGAATGAAAATCCAAAATTAAAATGAAAGAGGAAGGATTAGGTTTCGGTCCTGAGACCTTCATCAGGCAAATTGCTCCTGATGAAGGTCTCGGGACCGAAACGTTGACCTAATCCTAATAAACTATTTTTTGCAAGGTTGGCAGCGTGCGGGAAGTATTATTTTTTTTAACTTTTGTACGCTGGGATTTTTCCTCATCTCCGACGCACCTGCCTCAAGTAATTGATGTGCGAAGTTTCTCTTCCATGCGTTCTTCTTCACAATTTATGTCACCACTGAAACATGTTTTAGTTTAGTTTATTCGTTTATTTGAGCAGTAAACATTCTGCTCAAAAGGAAGCAAAACCTTATAAGCGCCCACCCCCAAAATCAATACAACAAAAATGTCTCATTTCACAAGGAATATAGTCAAACAAACAAAGGGGCAGGGCCCAGTTTTTCCTATTAGCAACATTACACTTTCACAAGTCGTAGCTCAAAAGAAAGAGTACGAATTACAAAAATGATCATTAATATCAGTCACTGGGTCCATGATCAGAAATGTCCTCTAGAGAAACATAATTATTCCTCCATATAATGGTATTGGCCTTTGGAATGTGATGTAACCTGCTCTGATCATGGCTGTAAAATGGTCTCCGAGTACTTTTTTTTTACTTTTTTTGTGCCACTACCTATTATATCTACTGGAGTCATTGAATTATTGAAGTATTTTTAAGTAATATTACTCACCTCTTCATTTGACCAGCCCCCATCTTAGTTACACACCTTTATACTGTATCCATCAATCCATCCATCCATCTTCTACGTCAATGGTGTGCTTGCCCTTAGGCTGCGCTATTGCATATCTCTCGGAAGCGCCAGCTTCCCGCCCTGAGAGGATCAAAGAACTGACCGCTCCAATCATCCTTGGGGGTCCATAACCCCTGTGCCCTATAAAAGGGGGACTCTCCCTTCAATCGTCTCCTTTTTCTCTCAGCTTACTCTGAGATCTGGATCTGAACAAGAAGGAAGAAGAAAAATGACTCACCGCACTCCAGCGCTTGAAACCCCGTCGCCCTCCGGCGTCAAGCTACGGGTGTGCGGTTCCTGCGCGGCGCCGCTCCTCGCTCAGGATCAGCACGTCCGCTGCTTCTTGTGCCTGGGCCGGCGCCACTCCGCTGAAGACTGCGCCGCCTGCCTCGCGCTCCCCCGGGAGGAGCGCGAGCGGCGTCGCGCCTTTCTGGCTCCTGCCTCCCCGGAGATATCCGATCAGGACTCGGATGCTTCGAGTGACTCCCTGGCTCCAGTTCCCCCTGTGCGGGAGCGGAGCCCGCCTCCTGCTTCCCCGATGCAGGAGAGGAGCCCGCCGCCTTCGCCCGCTCCTAGAAGGGATTGGGCTGCTGGCGATGAAAACGATGAGCAACGCCTGTTCGATGAAGATGCGCTCTCCATCTTCACTGAGGATGTGCAGCCCCGTGAGCGCTATCCCATGGATCGCCTCCCCGGCCTCATCGCTTCTGCTGCGGCCCGAATGGAGCTGAAGATGCCTCCTCAACCTCCAGCCCCAGCGTCGGACCTGTTCCGCGACCTGTTTGGGAACGCCCGCGACAGGCAGCGCCCGGTGGTGGTAGCCCCTCGCGTGGACTCGCTCCTCCACTACGCCAGGCGTGACTGGGAACGTCCCTACTCCGCCCGTACACCGGCCCTCGCGTACGGTGTGTACGCTACGGTGGAGGGTTGGAGTCAACCGAAAGGCGTCCCCACCATCGAGGACGGGATAAGAATGTCCCTGCTCCCGTCCTCTTCTCTCTGGCCCGGCGGTAGAGTGGACCTTCCCTCAGAGCGGGATAGGTTCACCGCCTCCATCCTTAACCGCTGTTATGCTAACGCTGCACAGGTCGTGGCGCTAGCAAACAATATGGCCTTGCTCACCGCCTCTCTGGACAAACTGGTCCGCGGCCGTGACCAGCTTTCTCATGATGAGATTGTGGAAGCTGAAACCACCACGGCGACCTTCGCTCGCATGTCGCAAGCCCTTGCCCTCGACGGTGGTCGGACCATGTGCGCTGCGCAGGTCGGCTGCCGCCATCTTTGGCTGGGGTTGTCCACGTTAAAGGAGGCTGATAAACGCAGTCTGCTCAGCCTGCCACTCGACCAGTCCTCCCTCTTTGGACCCGGCATTCAGGCTATGGTGGATCGCCTGGAGACCGCCGCCAAAGCTTCAGCGCAGTTGGCCCGGCATTTTCGCTTTCAGCGCGAACAGGGCTCTTCACGACGGCGCTTGGATCGAGGTGGACGAGGCAGATCTCCTCCTCGCTGTGGCCCCGCCTCCTCTTCGCGTGCAGCTCCTCGACGCCCCCAGGGTCCGGATCGTCAGCGCAGCGATGATCCCAGCCCGAGACGTGACCGCCGTCCCGCTCCGGGCTCCAGGAGAGGAGCAGGAAGAGGGGGGGTTAAAAATGTGAATAAAGGCCGCTCGGCCCGTTACTCCACTAAAGAGCCTGCTTCGTATTCCTTTCATGCTGAAAGCATTACGAGTTTGCCTATTGCCACTCGGAGTGGGAAAGTGGTTAAAGTCAGCGAGGCTCAGGAGGCTCCGCTGAACTCTCGTTGTCACTCCACTCTGCTGCCTGTCAAGGCCGTGTGCGAAACACGCTCTGACTCTCGCACTCGAGCGCGTGCACGAGCCACTCCCCGTGACACTTCTGCTGTGTTTACAGCGAGCGCACCGTCTTACATGAGTCAATGTAAGCTTAATGCTGCTATGACGGCGAGGTCCAGACCTAATGTACGGTTCCTCGACGGTGATTGGTCGACTGTCTCTAAGACAACGGACCTGGGGGAGAAAGGTGGCTCGAGTAGGAGCAGGCCTGTGATTGGCTCTGCTGCCGCTGCTCAGTGCCCTGCTCCGCGCTCTAACTCTCTGCCACTGAGGTGTGGGAGAGAGAAACGGCGTTATGACAGTTTGTCAAGCACTTCATTGCCCCATGCTTTTACAGCTCGTCAGTCTGTTTTTCTAAAAGCCGCGGGGCAACGGTGTAGGTCAGTAGGTAGAACCTCTTCCCGTACACTCCCCCCACGCTCTCAATCGCCCCCGCTGGGAATCCCCGCCAAGCGGCGTAGATCTGAGCGCACTCCTCTCTCGACCGATGAGTCTGCTCTCTCCCGGGAGCGTCTGCCCTTTCGAGCAGGGCCCCCCACGCCGCGGCGCACTGCCGAGAGCGGAGCCGGTGGGCGGGCCCGTTTCCCCGCTCTTATTCAGTGTCGTGGTACGACCCTTGACAGAGTTTTACCAAATCTGGGAAAGCGCAGGGCTTCTCGGAGCTCCCTGGTTGGACAGGATGCTCAGAAGGGGATACGCCCTACAATTCTCCCGGAGACCTCCTGGCTTTCGCGGTATCCTCAAGACGAGGTTACGCAACTCAGCCGAGAGCGCCGCGCTCACAAGGGAAGTGGTTTCTCTACTACAGCGCGGTGCCATAGCAGAGGTGGACCCAATCAGAGCGAGGACGGGGTTTTACTCCCCGTATTTCCTCGTTCCCAAAAAGAGCGGCGGTGTGCGGCCCATTCTGGACCTGCGGGTTCTCAATCACTGCATTGTGAAGAGGCCTTTCCGCATGCTCACGGTGCAGCAGCTGCTGCAATGCGTCAGACCCGGACATTGGATGACTTCAGTGGATCTCATGGACGCATACTTCCACATCCCCATTGCCCCAGCGCACAGGAAGTTTCTCCGGTTCGCAGTCGGGGACAAATGCTACGAGTATTGCCGCCTCCCATTTGGCTACTCCCTGGCTCCACGCACCTTCTCCAAGTGTGTGGAGGCAGCGCTAGAACCGCTTCGTCGTCGAGGTCTCAGAATCCTGACTTATATCGACGATTGGCTTATTCTGGCCTCCTCCCCACAAGAGGCCGAAGCCCATACGGCCGAGGTGCTGAGGCACATTTCTCGGCTGGGACTGGTCGTAAATCAGGAGAAAAGTCGACTGTCTCCGACCCAAGATTTGGGCTATTTGGGTCTACGCTTGAACTCCAGGGACATGAGGGCCTCCCTCTCCCTGGAAAGGCAGTCAGTGATTCTGGATCTGGGACAGCGGGTGTTGGATGGCCCGTGGGTTGCACCGCGACAAATCCGCTCCCTGCTCGGCATGATGGCGTCAGCCCACCCAGTGGTTCGACTGGGGCTGCTGCACATGAGAGGTCTCCAACGCTGGTTCTCACGCCTCGAGTCCCGCAGAGGGACGGACGTGAGGTCGGCACGGTTGTCCCCCGCCGCAAGGTCCGACGTAGAATTCTGGTTGGACCCGGAGCGCCTCCGTCAGGGGGTCCCAATGGGCCACGCGCTCCATTACACAGAGGTGTTCACGGACGCCTCCCTGACCGGTTGGGGCGGTGTAATGGGCCATCTCACGGCGAGCGGTGTTTGGCCCCCGCCTCCGAGACACATCAACCTCCTAGAGATGGAAGCGGTGCAGAAAGTCCTCCTACACTTTGCTGCTCATCTATGGGGTCACCACGTCTTGGTTCGGTCAGACAACACCACAGTGGTGGCCTACCTGAACAGGCAGGGGGGGACCAGGTCACCCGCTCTGCACAGGTTGGCAGCGGAGGTGCTCAACTGGGCAAGCACTCACCTAGCCTCTCTGAAAGCGCGCCACATTCCCGGAGCCCGCAATGTCGGCGCGGACAGGATGTCCAGAGGGGGCGCCTTACGGGACGAATGGGGCCTGGCGCCCGAGGTCGCGGCGGAGGTGTGGCTCCGGTTCGGCAGACCGGTGGCCGACCTTTTCGCCAATGCAGAGAACGCACAGTGCCCACTTTGGTTCTCGCTCAGGTCAACAGACGGGCCTCCTCTCGGCGTGGATGCCATGGCTCATCGACCATGGCCGTCCGGCCTGCTTTACGCGTTTCCTCCCCTGCGCCTCATTGCGCCTCTGCTCCACAGAGTGAGGTCAGAGGGCGCACTCATCCTGCTCATAGCCCCAGACAGTCCGAGTGCCAGGTGGTACCCCGACGTGGTGTCCATGGCACAAGGGGATCCGTGGCCCCTCCCGGACAGACCGGACGCCTTGACTCAGGCAGGGGGAGCTCTTCTGTCGCGCCCGATACTGGGACGCAGGCTGGTGGTCTGGAGGCTGAAAGGGGGAAGTTGCTGAACTTTGGCCTCCCCCCCTCAGTTGTTGCCACAATTCAGGGTGCTCGGGCCCCGTCTACAACCAGAGCGTACAGGGTCCGTTGGCGCCTTTTCTCTGACTGGTGTTCAGAGAGGAACCTAGACCCTATATCCTGTTCCATACAGGACATACTCAATTTTCTCCAGGGATTACTGGAGAAAGGGAGGGCCGCTGCGACCCTAGGGGTTTTTGCAGCGGCCATTGTTACTGGGCATGTGGGGTTCGGAGTTCACACTGCTCGCAGTCACCCTTTGGTGAAGCGGTTCCTCCAGGGCGTTCGTAGGCTTAGACCGCCCGTGCGCCGCCCGGTCCCAAACTGGGACCTTCAGATTGTACTGGAGGGCCTTTCGGGACCCCCATTTGAACCCATTCGCCAGGCAGGGATGGATTGTCTGTCCTACAAGACTGCGATCCTGTCAGCCTTTACGTCGGCTAAGAGGATGGGTGATCTCTGTGCGCTCTCTGTGCACCCCTCCTGCATGTCCCTGCCTGAGGGTGATGGGTTGATGGAACTCTGGCCCAACCCGGCTTTTCAGCCGAAGGTCATTACATCCGCCTTCAGGTCGAGGGTGATCAGAATTAGACCCTTCTTTCCCCCTCCGCATGCGTCGGTGGGGGATGAACGACGACACCGCCTTTGCCCGATCAGGGCGGTACGTCACTATCTTGAACGGACTGCCAATTTCAGACGCTCCGATCAGTTGTTCGTGGGCTTTGGGGTAAGGAACAAGGGTGCCCCATTGTCCTCTCAACGTTTGGCCCACTGGATATGCCTTGCCATCCGCACTGCATATGAGGCACAAGGACTCCCTCCGCTGACAGCGGTCAGGGCTCACTCCACACGTGGAGTGGCGGCTTCTACGGCACTACTCCGTGGCGCTTCGATTGAGGAGGTCTGCATGGCAGCCTCTTGGTCGTCCTCTTCAACGTTTGTGCAGTCTTATCTGCAGGACGTTGCTGCGGGTTCAGTTGCCCACATTGTTTTGGGTGGTGGACGGTCGTGAATCCCCCCCCGAGCCCAGGGTGGGTCCGGGAAGGGATGACCTGGTTTGGTTTGGTTCGGTGCTTCAGGCGCTCTTGGGAGAGGCGGCCTGGCCGAACTGGACGTACACTCTTATTCTTCGGGTGACCGGCGCTCTTGGGAGAGGCGGCTTTGGGCACCCTCGTTATCAAGGGTGGGTCTGCACTAGCGCTCTTGGGAGAGGCGGCTAGTGCGGACGTCCCCCATTGGTTTTTTGTCTGGGTGAGAACCGCTGGCGTTGTTAACGGCTATTGGTTGCCCCTTACTCTGCCCGTGGGCCCCTGCTACCTAGTGAGCGTTTAGCCGCTCCCTGGGACGCATGGCGTTGCCCCGGGCCCGCTCCAATCGTGCGAGTCCATGCCTGCTGGGAGTACATTGGTCGGCCACGGCTGCGCGTTGCTTTATGCAATAGCGCAGCCTAAGGGCAAGCACACCATTGACGTAGAAATCTAAGTTACCTATGTAACTATAGTTCTACGAAAGGTGTGCGCCGCCCTTAGCTACGGGCCCAGCAGGCACGACCTCTCTTCGATGGCTGAGTTCAAAGGAGACGATTGAAGGGAGAGTCCCCCTTTTATAGGGCACAGGGGTTATGGACCCCCAAGGATGATTGGAGCGGTCAGTTCTTTGATCCTCTCAGGGCGGGAAGCTGGCGCTTCCGAGAGATATGCAATAGCGCAGCCTAAGGGCGGCGCACACCTTTCGTAGAACTATAGTTACATAGGTAACTTAGATTTCCTCCACTTGCCGGGTCGTGGGGGCAGCTGTTGGAGCTGCACCAGCCCCTATGGCGCCCCCTGCAGGTGGTGGGTCCACAGAAGGACGGCCTCATGGTTCTAACCGGGCCTGTTGGTCTCTCATAAGGGGCTTCTGAACCGCTCTTTGTCCGACCCGTCACCTAGGACCTGTTTGCCCTGGGAGACCCTACCAGGGGCACCAAGCCCCCGACAACAGAGCCCCAGGATCATTCAAACCCCTCCACCACGTTAAGGTGGCGGTTCCAGGAGGGGATACTGTATGCAAGCTACTGTAATTTTGAAACCCATCAATATGAATGTATATTAAGAGTTAAATGTGATAGAAACCGACATGTTTTGATCACGGCTCTTTACTGTCTGTGTTGTGGCTCCGCTGAACCATGTTATCGCACTTTGCCGAGAGCTTTTCACTTCACTTTGAACTAATTGAGTTATAAGCCCGGCTCCAGGACGTAATTCTATTCCATCTCTTCATCCCCAGGAAACTGCTTTGGTGTTCCGAACAATCATCTGCAATTTTAGATGTTACCAAAAGGGCTCAGTCAGATGCAAGGCCTCTGTGATTTTGTGGAAAGCTAATATTGGGAGATATTTTGCGTAGCCCTATTATTGCTGGTAATATAAACTGAATTACCTGTGCTCTACAATCGGGAGGTAGAGAAAACACGGGCCAAGTTCATGTTTGCTTTTCCAATCGGCCTCTTTCACTCGTTGCTCAATCTCAGTGACACGTCGCTGACCTGAAAACAGCTCCTCCTGCAACAGCTTATGTTTTATTAAACGTAAACATGACCACATTGTTCATTTATTTTGCTTGTTGGTTTATGGATCATTCCCTTATCAGTGTAAACAGCCTGTGTGTGTGTGTGTTGTCCTCCAGATCCAAGGAAGGGAAGCACAATATTACTAGATCTCTCTTGAACAGCCCGTTTACATCACTGGTGCTTGGGCTTCTTCAGCTGAAACTCGGGGTTATCTGCAATTTCAGACTTTATTTAATTTCGATTGTAGGTAATTTAGTATATGCATTAGTATAGCCATAACGAACTAGTGTGAAAATGATGCACGCCCAACTCAACTGGTGGAAAATCAGAATCAAAACATGAAAAATATAAATTTGTATGAGAAAAAAAAATGCACTACAAGACTGCAGGTCGATTTGTCATATGAACCAAAACTAATTTTCTTCAACAAACTGTAATGTTTAGAGCCAAGAAAGAATAGAATACATTGCCAATAACTTTAGTTAATATATAACAAAGATCTGTGTTCAACAATAATAATTAGTATAATAATCCTTGAACAAAGTAACAGTGAAGCTGAATGTAATAATCTCTGAATGGGGAACTGGGGGTGGGATTAAATAAATTATCTTCTTTCAGGTAGAAATGGATCGTCGTGTTTACATACTGTATATTCCTTTTTTGCACAAATTACTTTATTTTGTCTACCCTGTACTTTCTGTGCCATTGCCGGAAATAAATGAAAATTTAAAATAAGTAGGGCTAGGTACCAGTATGGCATCAAAAAACAAAGTTATGGTACTACTGGTATTGAAAAAAATAAAAGTATCGAAAGCAGGTACCGAAATAAATATATCTTTACAGACCAAGTTTTGATAATAATAATGCATTGGTTTTATATAGCGCTTTCCTGGACACTCAAAGACTCTATACATTGCATTATTCATTCACTCCATATTGTAGCCACAGCTGCCCTGGGGTAGCCTGACTGAAGCGAGGCTACCAGTCTGCGCCATCGGCCCCTCCGACCACCACCAACCACTCGCTCACTCACTACATTCACCCCAGGCTCCCTGGTGTTCCCAAACGGTCTCCCATCCAAGTACCGACCAGGCCCTTCCTGCTTATCTGACGGGATCGGGCAGAGCAAAGGCGGGACGGCCATTGGATGCTGTTGGGTCCAGGGACAGCATTAAAGAAAGTTTAGCTCAAATAAATTATACAAATGAAAAAGAAATGGAATAAATTAACATTAGAATGCTGTTTTCTGGTTCTACATGACACATATTATAGTCTAGGTATCAAAAAAGTATAGTTCAGGTATCGTATTGTAAACCAAGTATTGTTAAAGTACTGGTATTAGAAAAAATGTGACGGTACCCAGGGCTGGGTACGTCCTCCTGGGAGGATGTATCTGGTCAACGAGCAGACATGATCTGGAACATGTACAGTATGTCATGTGTTGTGATACCTGATATGTAGCTGATGCGCGTGCAGGATGAACTTTCATGTATTTACATAATTTTCATTCTAAACAAAACCCTCTCCTTTCCGAACTGAGCTGCAAAACTCAAATAGATTTGGCCATTTAGGTGACTAGAAACAAATCTGGCCCGAAACCTTGACAAATATTGATGGTTTCATTAACAAAAAGTGCATGCTAGTTACTCTTGTAGTCTGTTTTGCCTATGTCATTGGTGGGCGTGTTTACCGCATCAATGGGCCGGGCCTTGGCTCTCATTGGTCGGTGCTGTTCCGCCTTCTCCCCCTGCACAGCCTGTCCTCTGCACGGCTGCGTCCTGCGCTCCTGCCCGGCCACACATCACCACCTTCCACTCCTAAAACCTCCAAAAACCTCCAAAAACCAGCGCGACTCACGGACCAATTTACCCAGCGAGCAGGCACCAAACTCCCGGGGGACCGCTCTTGTGCATCACCGCTGATCCATCCGCCGCACAAACCCACACAAAATGGCACTTTCGAGCGACCCAAACTTCAAGAAGCTGCAGCAGTGGTACAAAGCCAATGCTGCGAGTATGAATATGAGGGAGATGTTTGACAGCGATCCCAGTCGTTTCAGCAAATTCAGGTAACGCTCCTTTTTTTTTTTTTTTTTTTTAATATGAGACCTTGATTTAGGCCTGGGGTGGTTGATTTGACTATAAACCTGTTTCCTGGTCAGACAGTCCTGGTTTCCCCCCTGTGTGTCTCTTATTTAGCCCTCATTTAGGCAATGGGATAGGGGGCGTGGGGGACGCATTAGTGAAACGTGACTTGTCTGGGATTTTACAGAATTGCAGACGGACGCGTGCCCTTTTCCCTGAGCCCCGGGCGAAAGCAGGTGCACCCACTGAAACCATTGTAACTCACGTCATCCGTCCCCAATTCGTGTTTATTTGCACATTAGCAGTAGCCACAAGTGTGAAACCTGCATCAATGATCGCGCGCTGCCCCGAGTTAATGGCAAGGTCACAGTTTTATTCCTCCGCGTTTTCGCCCAATGTGCAAAATAAACTGTTGTAATTCGCGCCACACATCCATCCACTCTTGGTCAATCCAACACGGGTGCTGTCATGTTTGATCATTTGGCGTCAGGCCTGGTTTGTCCGTGGATTAGGTGGTGATGCTAGTCCGCTAACGCTAAATGCTAACGTCACGGCTTCCATTATCGGACAACGCAATAATTGTGACATCTCGCATTCTTTTTAGTGGGCCAAACTTCTTATTCCACTGTGTTAAAGTCATGGGGAGCTTTTAATCATGGCTGAGAATTTGTACCCATTTTGTATCATAAACGAAAGGACTTTTATTAGGGCTAACGCGAGCTGGTCATAGAGCTCATATTAAATTGATTCAAAAATTGTAGGTGCTAGTTATCAATCTCTCTGCTTCAAATTACTTGGATTAATGACTGCCTGGCGTATAGATATTATTAAAGGAGTAGTATTTGCTCACAATATTAGCCTTATATTTAATTAAAATATACACGTAGAACGATATAACTTACTAGTTTCTTCTCTTTATGTACCTGTTGAGTGTCATCGTAAAGTTCTGATGCTAACCAATATGCTAATGAAGCTAACTATGCTAATGAGCGTGTAAAATTACTGTTGAACCTATTAACATAATATAACGTTTTTAAATACGTATTTGCATTAACTATGACAAATAATAAATTTTAGCTGGGAAGAAATTGTTTAACATCTTGGAGTTTGACACATTTGGATGCCATCTTTTATGAATAAGCTAACATTCATTTATTTGGCGTTGATGAAGACGTTCCATGTCATACTAATCTGCGTTTTTACCCTATGTGCCTCCATTATCTGTGACGGTAAAGCTCTATGACAGCACTTCATGGTTTCATAATGTCAGAGCTCCTTCAACATGCAGCGAAATGCAACACATATATTTCATTAGCCTTTTCCCCTCACTTTGGGAAATGCACTGGTTCATTATGTGCACACGCGGATGCCAGCGGGGTTTATTGTGTGGTTGTCATGTTGTGTGCCTACGTGCGCCGCAGCACACCGTCCTCTGAGTCAGGAGAAACCTCGCTGTGATGGAGAGAGAACAAGAGGTGCTTAATCCCCCCCTCTCTTTTCAGAAACGCCATATTTATTCAATTTATAACAGGTCTTTTTAGGGGAGCTTTTCTTTCAGAACCTTCTTTAAAAAAAAAATCCTGGTTACAATCTCCTGCAAATTTAGTGGGATGTTTTGTGTGTAGAATAAGCTGCCAGGGAAAATGAGATTTGGAACAAAACCAAAGAGGAGATTATGTAGTGACGGAGAACAAGACTCTGAATAGTTCAGAGTTGGGGAAACGATGAAACTTGTGACTTGCAGATACTAAACAAGGGAAACGCTCTGTAGGGACGATGCCAGGGGCCGTTATTTGATGAAGTCACCTCCCAAAATGAACAATAAAGACCCTTTATGAATATGAAATTGCGGGTCAGGTGTGGAGTTACGCTACAACTAGTCTCATCCAAACTCCAAAACTAAGTGCAGTTTCTTCCAAAGAACTGGCTGTAACTGGCTGACTATTATAAAGTTCTTTTATTGAGATTGACCAAAGTAGGGATTGAGATTTTCGATTACATTTGATTACCCAGCTCTAGGTACTCTGCTCATTAATTTCAATGGACGAGAGCTTCTGTTTCACCCACAGGGGGCGCTAACCTTCTCCAGATGTTGCTCCCATCTGTGGAAGGTATTGCATTCCTTTATTGGGTGTTATATTGCGCAGCCCTAGAGCCAAAATGTTGTATTTGTTGAATCTCGTCCCCCTAATCCCATTGCTGCTGCTGTGAAAGGCCTAATTTTATTTCGATAATGACTTTTCTATTTGCGTGCCTCCTCACAGCACCACCCTCGAGACCGACGATGGACCGATTCTCCTCGATTTCTCCAAGAACCTCATCAATGAAGACGTCATGGCCATGCTGTTCGACCTGGTCAGTACCGCACGCCACATGACGACGCTTTTAGGCGGTTCTCATACTCCTTACATGCGTCACATAGAAACTGGAAACATGGACGGCAAAGGTAATGTTTTCATTTTTGTTGCAATGGTTAGGTTAAGGACGGTCAATAAAGTAAATAGGTGAGACCGGGGCTACTTATTTTTTTATTTTAATTTTTATATTTTTTTCACTGCTCAACAGAAAATCCCACAAGAGTTCGACCTGCATTAAATGAAAGCTTGAACCCTTGACTTTGAAGACCTCGATCTTTTTTTTGTTTTTTATATCATATTGCAATAAATAGTTATCAAGCGTCAAACACAACAAAATCGACTGACAATGTGCCCCATGTAAATGGTCACATTTGTGCAACACTGGAGACAAAGTGGGTGAAGTGTCTTGCCCAAGGACACAAGGACGGTGTGCACCTGGTCCTGCGGGATTCAAACTGCCTACCCTCTGGTCACAAGATGACCCGCTCTATCTGCGCCACCGCCAACCCCATGTGCGGGGCAAGTTGTCACAAGGCGTGGGGTTATTTGTCACTATTGTTTTTAATGGCTTTTTGTTATGTTAACTTGAAATTTGATAAACCTTTTTAACTTTTTTGCTTTTTGAGATAAAAGGATACAATATGCTTTAAAACAGTTTCAATGCCAGATGTGTTCATGACACTCATTTAAACTTTATTTGTTTACACTCTGAGGTGTAAAATGTACAAATTCACTAAAATGACACTCTAATAATGTTAAAAGTGATCATACAGACATATTAGACAAATAAGAAAAAAATGTCCCATGTTTTACCCCATGTGACAAATAACCCCCGAGTGTCCACTTT
This sequence comes from Proterorhinus semilunaris, assembly GCA_021464625.1. Classification (NCBI taxonomy): domain Eukaryota; kingdom Metazoa; phylum Chordata; class Actinopteri; order Gobiiformes; family Gobiidae; genus Proterorhinus; species Proterorhinus semilunaris. The sequence goes on along the minus strand of CM038356.1, from coordinate 3,308,259 downwards.
ACCGACAATGTAAGCTAGCTAACAAACGGCTTTAGCATGTTGGCTGTAAAACGGCTCAATTCTACGCTAACATCTGTCTTTCAGATCAGTGTCTTTTGTTTTAAGGCACTGACTAAAGTAAAGCTCTCATTATAGAAATAACCCAGACATTAAAGTTTGGGAAATGGCATAAAAACAAAATGTGTCATGTCTTCAGTCCAAATGAGAAAATTATTATTGGAAGAGATGAGGATATCAATATCAGCGTACAGCGCCCTCTAGTGTGGCTATAAACGGCAATTTGTCAAAGTACCCCATGAGACAAATAGCCCCAATAAATCACAAAGTGCTGTACAAGAGAATAGGAAATGGGATAAATTACCAAATATCTGTAAAGGAGAGAATCTCAATGTGGCATGCATTTCTCATTTGGCACTTTGTAAATCACCTTCTATTACTTTGGGGGTAATTTACAGAGTGTTAAAGTTTCATGAAATTACAATAAGAAGACAATTATTATCAATTAAACAGAAATGGTTATTAAAAGGTTTGAGTCTGGATTGCAACTTTATCAATAGTTGGAAGACTGCTACAGATTTAACCTGCAGAAAACTGAAACTGTTTCAGCGCTCGACCAGACTTTTACACAACAGAGCTGTTTTTAAAGCCGTCATTGTTCCTGTGCTTGGCATTACTTCCTCCTTTCCAAAACCCTGCTCTGTCCCTTTAAACTAATGACTGTCCCGTCTCATCCCCCATAAGCTCGTAGCTCTAATAGAAAAACGACGTAATCCTTTTTTTAATCCAATTTCCACTCCCGCTCTCTCAGCATGTCGTCGAAAACACGGCTCCACGGCTTTCTGGTCAAACTCTTCAATAATTGGATATAACTGCAGATAAATGTCTTTTTAGTTTTACCTTTTGACCAGTGAAGTTGTGACAGTTCTCTTTTTTGCAACACTTTCTTTGCAAACATTTCCTTGCACCATCAGCCATTGCTTCGTTGTGTTAAAACATTGTGTTAAAATCTTCAGAATGAGGCAACGTAATGCAACCGTGCCCAAACAATGGGCTTCCTGGTTTCAGTCTGGGCATAAAGGGAACAAAGGCTTTTGTGTTTGTGCATAGTTCGGTGCTTGAGAAATTTTAGAATTTCTCACAGAAATGACACAAGAGATGTTAGCTGTTGGTCTATTTAGAGGTAATTAAATATTATATTGTAGATATGACAGATTAGACTTGCGGTCGCTTTACAACTTCATGCTTTATGAATTCATTCGGCATATTTCATTCTAGAAACATAACCTTTTGTAGCCACTGATGCTGTGGGGCAGATTGAAGGAGCTGTGCCTGCTAAAGTACAGGGTTCTCTGACCTTTAGCTCACCAAAGGTTTTCTACATCCTCTTGTTCCCATTTTAGATGCATTTTTTTGTACTGAACATGTTGAACAGGCTCTCAAACCTTTTGGGTAAAAATGTTTATAAATATGAAAAAATCTGAGCTCAAATATGGGACGCCAGAACACAATTTCATTGACAAATAAAGCCGTTACTATAAAAGTCACCTATCATTTATTTAAAATGTCTTTAAATCATCCCATTACGTCATGGGGCCCATGGTATTTGTAGGAAGTAGAGCTTTAATTTTCCCTTGATGAAGAAAATCTATTCACCTTATTCCGGATGTTCCCATGGACGCTTTTTTGTGCCCACCCCTTCTATTGGAAAACACTGGACTAGAGAAGTCCAGATAAAATCATTTCCTCCATGAATTCAAAGCCAATTTTAGGCCACGTAGAGAAACGTTTGTGTTTTACTTTTTGGTGCAAATGAAAATTTTACACATCAATCTACTAAACATCAGATTTTATTGGCGAACATTTCCCCTTGTTCTCCGCTGAATGAAGATCTTTATTTATATAGCGCCTTTCACAGACATGGTCACAAAGCGCTTTGAGATAATTACTCTATACTTCAATCAGAAATGCTGTCACGACGTCTTTATGGATTGGCATTGACAAAATTGAAAAGGTTATAGAATGGGTAATTTAATACTTTTTAAGATTAAACTTGTCTTTGTTTTTGTGTCCAGGCCAAGTCTCGAGGAGTGGAGGACGCCAGAGAGAAGATGTTCTCTGGAGAAAAGATCAACTTCACTGAGGTAACGAACCAACCACCGCTTTGTAAACCGTGACGTTTTCCTACTGTTTTTCTTGTGCCTTTTTTATACGATTTTTTTATTTACATAATAAAATAAGACAAACTTTAAACCCCCCACCCAACCCCAGCCACTCCCCCTTGCATTCATACCACAACCACAATCATCCACACACTCATAGTATTTTGACAGGAACACAAACTATAAACAGAAAGGAAGCACAAAGCAGACACAAATAAAATCATTAAAAAAAGAAAGGATGAAATCACTAATACCAATCAAAAACCCATAAACAAAATGCCATATAATTGGTAAAACATTTATGACATAACAAATGGCATCGCAAGTACACCCAATATTTATATCTCTAATTCAAGTAAGCAGACGTTCCATTTCATTTCATGCTCAATTATTCTGTCATTTGTTGCTATAACTGTTTCCAACATATACTGATGATAAACTCTATGCTTAAAGTGTTTTATACATAAATTTGATACAGTTTCAGCTTTAAAAACATTTTACCCATCTGAATAATCATATTCAAAAAGTATGTGCCTTTACCCTCAAAAACACAATGCCTTTTATTGTTGGACAGTGACCTTTTCTGCCTGTGTCCCCCATTGACCGTTGACCTGTTGGTTTGTGTGTTTGCTCCTCAGGGCCGCGCCGTGCTCCACATTGCGCTGCGTAACCGTTCCAACGCTCCGATCCTCGTCGACGGGAAAGACGTGATGCCGGAGGTGAACCGCGTCCTGGACAAAATGAAGGCCTTCTGCCACGTAAGTTACTGCAGTCGGTGCCGGACCTTTCAGCATCAGCGAGTGGAGAGGTTTGGTGAACACATCCATCCTCTTAAACACTTGGCAAGTTTATTTGTAGAGCACAATTCATACACAAGGCAATTCAAAGTGCTTCACAGTTGCATAAAATTACAAGAAAACAGATCAAATCAATCATTAAAACATCAACATAAAGTTAATCAATTACAGTAAAAGGCAAGAGTGCAGATAAAATACTTTCAGTTTTCATCTGCTCGGGTAAAAAGAGCTGTTTTCAGCCTAGATTTGAACATTGTCAGAGTTGAGGCCTGTCTCACATCCTCATGAAGACTGTTCCAGATTTTAGCTTTAGCCTCAGCGTGTTTAGTCCTGACTCTGGGAACCACCAGGAGACCCCTCCCTGAAGTTCTCAGGGCCCGAGATGGTTCATACGGCTCTAACATGTCAGAGATGGACTTTGGTGCTAAACCATGAAAAGACTTGTACACAAGCAGAGCTGTTTTAAATTCTATTCTCTGAGTGACAGGAAGCCAGTGCAGGGACCGGAGCACTGGACTAATATGGTCGTATTTCCTGGTTCTTGTCAGGACTCGAGCAGCAGCTACATGTTTGTTTTTTGAGCAGACTATAAATGATCCTTGTCCTGTTTCTCCGTGCGTTTCAGAGAGTTCGCAGCGGAGAGTGGAAGGGCTTCAGCGGCAAATCCATCACAGACGTCGTCAACATCGGCATCGGCGGATCAGACCTGGTGAGAGGCTCCAACCGTCTGATAATCGTAGTGAAGCTTCCATTGTCGACGGGACTGAGTTTGGTTTAGTTTTTGCTTCTATTCACAGAAGCTTCTTGGGTCCAAATGCGACGCTAGACCCAAGCTAGAGATGTCCGGCCTCTCATAGGTGGAGGGAACAAGACTGACAATAAATCCGTATCACTCAATTAGCAAGTCTTGGCAAGTCGCTCTGATGTTGAGGTCAGAGGGGTTGTACTATGATTCTGGATTGGCGGGTTAGCTTTAGGGTTAACCTTGGTTTAGCGGGACAACAAAGCTGGATAATCTTCCATCAGGGTAGATCGCCATGGAAACTTGCCCTTGGCATTACGACTTAAGACCTCAGAGCGTTCCAGGTGAGTAAAGTCGTATGTAAACAGACCGGCTAATGCTGCAACAGTTAGCTTATAAGATGCTAAAGTCTAAGGAAACCTTCTCCAAACCTGATGCCGTAAATCCTCCGGGGCCTTTGTTTACTCAAGCGCATCGAGGACCGGGCCTTTTATTGGAACCAGGCCAAAATTGGAGACCGGCCTTTATTTCTATTTGAGCAAAATGGACTCCCAGTAGAATTAAGAAAAAAAACACATTTGTGTCCATTTGAACCTAAAATATTAGGTTCATTTATTTAACATTGCAAACACTCTCCCAGCGGCTGGAACATTGACGCTTTTTTATTTTGTAAGGACAACAGGAAGCGTTTTGCTGCTGTTAGCGGAACATTAACATCAATGTCACTGCAGGTTTCTTTTTTTCTTTTTTTTACCGTGTTCCGGGTTATTTTATTATCTGGTGTAAAGGCGAGTTTAGACGGAGCGTTTGTTTGTGATCGATCATGAGACAGAACCGAGAGACGCTCGTGCCGATCGGAGGAGTTATTTTGAGGTGTGGGACTGACCTCCACACTGAGCTGGCTGTGCTTTGAGGACGCGATGGTGACTTTATCAAAACCCTGGAGGGTCTCACGACATTTGTTGCTTCCCCTGTTTCCAAAAATAGTCACAGAAGGTTTGAGAAGTGGCTAAATCTGTGCCCAAGTTTCCCTCTCAGCCTGGGTTCCCGTTTGTTTACTTCCTGCACGCGAGTTATCGTTTACACTTGTATGAGACAAATTCCGAACATGGGAAATATTTCTACCGCTTTAGTTTCTAATAATTGCCCTGGCCGGTTTTAGAGACCGGCTTTTATTTGCCTCCGCCAGCTATGAACCCGGCCGGTAATGGAATACAGGCCGGTATTGGAGAATTTACGGTATACAGTAATTACAAACATGTGACTTAACGTTATGTTGAAAGCTGTGACCAAACGTTCACGTCACTGAGGCAGTGGTTTTGTTTTATCATTGGCTGCTCCTCCACTGGGGGGCGCCATTACTGTCTTCATCTCGTATACGAACTCGTAGCTGCCTGGAGGTTTCCGAATTTACAAGTTGTAATTACCAGTTCGAGCGGTGTTCCAAGGCAATTTTCCCAGTGGGAGCTCGGAAAATTACCAGTCTGGAATGCACCATTAGTTATAGATGGCTCTTTGGGGGACAAAGCGGAGGATTCTCTCTGGTCGAACTCTGCGGTGGACGGAGGGAAGAGGTGGAAGCGCCTTGAGCAGCGGTGGGAGAAGTCCTTTATTTGAAAGCGAGCTTGGATTTATAAAGTAGTGACACGGTGTAACTTCTACTACACCTGTGTCTGACGCAGATTGTAGAGGAAAAAGCCTTGTGTGTTTCATTTCAGGCGTAATCGAGATTGTGTGCCTTTTCGGTTCAGACTCGTGCTGCTCATGGCACTGTGTAATTTACTCATTATGATGTGATGGATTTTTATATTCAGATGCACGATGTCTGTGTCTCCTCCGTGATTGGCCGCTTGTTGCCGACTCCGCCTCTTCCACGTGAACGCACTCGCAAATCTTCCGAGAAACCCAGGGTTAACGAACCCGACTGATCCAGAAGCTCTATGCTTGGTTTCCCCATGTACTGCTCCCCGCTCTCCTCCTGGCACTGGGTGGACGAGACTATATTTCTATATTGCCTGATAATCCTCTACTGGACGTATGAGCGCTGCACGAACTGAAAACCCTGCGTCTGCCTCTCTAGGGCCCCCTAATGGTGACGGAGGCGCTGAAGCCGTACTCAGACGGAGGTCCAAGCGTGTGGTTCGTCTCAAACATCGACGGGACTCACATGGCCAAAACACTCAAGAAACTCGACCCAGAAACGACTCTCTTCATCATCGCATCCAAGGTAAAAAAAAAAAAAGGGGGATTTGGTGTTTTTTCGAAGATGGGGAAAAAGCTGAAATTGGCGGCTCATTTAGTAATTCATTCTTCTTTCCCCTAGACTTTCACGACCCAAGAGACCATCACCAACGCGGAGTCGGCGAAAGAGTGGTTCTTAAAAACAGCTAAGGACGTGAGTGAAGCAATTAGTGTGTCTCGCTCACAAAGAAAAGTCCCGTGTAAATCTTATAACGTGTTTTCCATCACAGGCGTCAGCTGTAGCTAAACATTTCGTGGCTCTTTCCACCAACGCAGTGAGTGACGTTTTAGTTTTGTTTTTTGTTAATGTGTTAAACAATATTCTGAGTCCGTTTTCTCTTCAGGCGAAAGTGAAGGCCTTCGGGATCGACACGGCGAACATGTTTGAATTTTGGGACGTAAGTCTAAGGAAGTTGTAGAATTTCTTTGCCTTTTTGGAGCGTGTGTGACGTTTCTGTGTGTTCCCCTCAGTGGGTCGGTGGTCGTTACTCCCTGTGGTCCGCCATTGGACTGTCCATCGCTCTGCACATAGGCAAGAATGGCCTTTTCAAAACACGGTCATATACACTTCATTTGTTCGTTATTAATTTGAGTTTTTGTGTTTTTAGGATTTGAAAACTTTGAGCAGCTTCTCGCCGGCGCTCACTGGATGGTTTGTACTTTTCATATTCCTGAAGAAGCTGTTTGTTTTTTACGCCATTACAAAGTAGAAAGCTGTTATGAGAGTCTGATTTAGCTTCTCTCTTGCGTTTTCTCCTCAGGACAGTCACTTCCGCAGCGCCCCTCTGCAGCAGAACGCTCCGGTGCTGCTGGCGCTGCTCGGGGTCTGGTACGTGAACCTGTTCGGGGCCGAGACGCAGGCGCTGCTGCCCTACGACCAGTACATGCACCGCTTCGCCGCCTACTTCCAACAGGTATCAGACAGACGAGTACAGGCAGTTTAATTGGTCTTGGAAAAACCTCAACAAAGCTCCAACAGTGTAAAGACTGTGGAGCTTGTACATAGAGATTTGACTGACAAACAGGGGCCGCGCTGAGGGTTGATCCAGGGCAAAGCGCTGCCTCGTCCTAAAACCCCCGACGTACAGCGAGCTCAAGAAACAATATCTGGGTGATTTAAAGGCCCACCGAGCTTCTTCTGTTTCGGGAAGTTTGAGCTCCGTGAACGGCACGGGCAAATATCACAATCATCTTCTTTACGCTCAAGGCAAGGCAAGTTTATTTGTAGAGCACAGTTCATACACACGGCCATTCAAAGTGCTTCACTGTTGCATAAAATTACAAGAAAACAGATCAAATCAATGAAACATCAACGTAAAAATTAATCAATGACAGTAAAAGGCAAGAGTGCAGATAAAATACTTTCAGTTTTCATCTGCTCGGGTAAAAAGAGCTGTTTTCAGCCTGGATTTAAACATTGTCAGAGTTGAGGCCTGTCTCACATCCTCATGAAGACTGTTCCAGATTTTAGCTTTAGCCTCAGCGTGTTTAGTCCTGACTCTGGGAACCACCAGGGGACCCCTCCCTGAAGTTCTCAGGGTCCGAGATGGTTCATACGGCTCTAACATGTCAGAGATGGACTTTGGTGCTAAACCATGAAAAGACTTGTACACAAGCAGAGCTGTTTTAAATTCTATTCTCTGAGTGACAGGAAGCCAGTGCAGGGACCGGAGCACTCGGCTCTAAATGTGTATTTCCAAACGTTTTATCGATGAGACACTGCACTCTGCCAATATACTTGATCAGAGAAGCAGCTGTAACATGTCAGTAAAACTCCACAGCCTTGGGATCATTTATGAATGACATAATGTTTCTGACATGTATTGTAATTTGAGACAAACTTCTGAAAAATTAAGGTTCAGTTCCAGGCCTGTGAGGCGTCTGTTTGGGTTTTATGAAAAGAAATTGACTTAATGAGCATTTCAAAATACTGTGTGTCCGAACGGGAAGCCCACACTGCCCCGTGCTCTGGGTTACCGGGCATATGGCTGAAAATTAAAATCACGCAGGAAATGAATACATTTACAATTGCTTTTTAATTATTGCTGGGTTGCAGGTTCTAGAATGTGATGTCACTGCTGCCAGTTTTTCCTATTAACTGCATTACGCTTTCACAAGTCGTATATAAAGAGAAAATATATGAATTCCAAAAAATGCATCAATATCAGTCACTGGGTCCATGATCGCTCTGTACAACACCAGAAATGTCCTGAAAACCAAAATAATTTTACCTCCTATATAATACTTTTCCCATAGATTTAAATGGGAACATTGCAACTTCAAGGCCTCACATTGTTGCAACATTATCCACATAAATTACACCTAAACCCACCCGTCTTGTTCTTAATAATTTCAAGGTTTTGCCGTATGGATCTAATTTCGATGCTGTTTTATGGAGCTTTGAACCCAAAAAGCAGAATTCGAATTGTTTCCTGCGTGTGTTCCAGGGCGACATGGAGTCCAACGGTAAATACATCACCAAAGACGGCAGCAAAGTGAACTACAACACCGGGCCCATCGTGTGGGGGGAGCCGGGGACCAACGGGCAGCACGCCTTCTACCAGCTCATCCACCAAGGTCAGACCCCGCTCTCCTGATGTACAGCCGAGGGGATTAACTCACCACAGGGTCTTTGTTACAGGGACGAGAATGATTCCATGCGACTTCCTCATTCCAGCGCAGTCCCAGCATCCAATCAGGAACAACCTCCACCACAAGGTAAAAACAAGCAGGAGATATCGATCAAAACAAAAGCCTTTGCGTTGGATTTACAACTGGAATTCAATAGAAATGTCCAAGAAAATGGCATTACTGAAATATATTTTACTGCGTAACTGAACATGAATAAAACAGAATGCATTGTTTAAAATGTGCTCTAGCTATTCTGATTATTGCACTTTTGTTCGCTGTTGGTGCATTTTTTTTGTCACTGTGGTTTGAGAGCTGCATATCTTTTTGGTTATAGCATAATCTTTTCTCAAGTTTATTTTCAGTTGGAGCCAGTGCCGTTTTTGTGGGATACCTTTAACCTTAAAGGGACTAGATGCAAGCTGGTCATTTTATACTCACTACTGCCACCTCAGGTCTTGCGCGTAACTGCAGCTTCTATATTAAGCTCGTGCATGACGGCAGTTCAGACTCAAATTGACACGTTTCTGAGCGACAGTGCAGGATTTTCGAGGCAGTTCTGGTGAACAGGTCTGGGCTCATTCTACACATTAGGACATGGCTGGAACGTGTAGGGGGAGGAAAATACATAATTTTAACATTTTTAAACTCTGTATTGTATTTGGGGACTTCACTCAAAGATGTAATGCCAAAAGAAGGTCTTTAAAAAGGACTGTTTCAGTGTGTGGTGACAGACCAGAAGCTGCAAAACACCAGGATAAATAAAGGGCTTCGGTCACATGACTAGAACAAAGTTACCTGGGTGTACACGGCACGATTTGGACCCACGTCTCACACAGACACTGTAGAGTCTATATTTTGGACACTGGTCGCAGAGCGCCTCATCCTCTCGCTGCAGCTCCTACCTCTGATAAACGCAGAGCCAAAAGCAACAACACCCAGCTATTACTGCTATTACTGCTTTACTTTGCACCCACTGCAGGTGCTCAACGAGTTAAGTTGAATAAAGTAACATTTAGCCCAAAATATTTCTGTGAAAATAATGTAATTTGTATGTTTTTCTCCAATATTTTGATCAATCGATATTAATTAGTAGCGATGTGAGTGACTCGTTGCACTCATAAAACGGGTATAAAAAAAAGTATTCAGGTATTTGTATTGTAAAACACGTATTGTTGAAGTACCAGTACCCAGCCCTACACGTGACTCTTTGGGGTTCTCACATGATGCACAAATCTTTACAAGAAATGGGATGTTTGTGGTCTCATCATTTTGATGTATGAGAATCGGTTAATCCGTGGCCTCATTTGAGTGTGAGATTGTTAATTGTGGAGAAAAATCCATCTGCTCTTTTGTATCATGTCTTAAACTCGCTTGACACTCGTATCGAGGAACAGATCGGTCACAATTATGAAAAATGTGTAAAATAATGACTAATCCTTCCTTCCTTCAGAGCCGTACGATTGCGGATTATGTTTGAGTTCGGCTGCTGGAATCTGACAACTCTGACGCCAACCTCGAGGGAGAATTGATTTGCTGCGACTCTGAAGCCTCTGGAAGTCGACTGAGATCCATAACAGATTGTGTGACTGTTGTAGATCCTGGTGGCGAACTTCCTGGCTCAGACGGAGGCTCTGATGAAGGGGAAGACGTCAGCGGAGGCTCGGGCCGAACTCGAGGCCAGCGGGCTGAAGGGAGACGCTCTGGAAAAGCTCCTGCCGCACAAAGTAAGTCACTGTTACAAAATCCATATTGATATTATAATACTGATATTAAAGCGTATGGTATAGAAACACTTTTAATGCAGCTTATAACCTTTTTTTTTTTTTTCGCGCTGTCCTGGTCTTGTACTTTGTCAAAATGTGCATTTGTTTTAGGTTTTCCAGGGAAACAAACCCAGTAACTCGATCGTATTCAAGAAGCTGAGCCCGTTCACTTTGGGAGCCCTCGTCGGTGAGTCTGGACACGTTTTCTTACCGTTCGCAGCTGCCATTTTCACCAAGAGGCCCAACACACAGATGGACTTGGAGAGAACTATAATTGAGCTGCTTTTCTGCTGTGTTTTCAGCCATGTACGAGCACAAGATCTTTGTCCAGGGCGTGATGTGGGACATCAACAGCTACGACCAGTGGGGGTGAGTTACGGCGCGTGACCCATACTGCCAGGCCATTTTCAAACGTCTCAGCCGCCGATTGGAGCCGTTTTATATCAAAACTGCTGATCAAAGTAGGTTTTCTGCTCGCTGAAAGCTATAGATCGTTTGCAGATATTAAAGTATGGAAGCACCTATAACAATACGCTTCTCATCAGTCCCTTTTTATATTAATATTAAATAAAACGTATACACTGTCATTTTATACGTAAGAGAAAAACATGCATGATTCGTTCAGCAGCTGATCTACTGCTGCACGTTTAATAAGCCACCGTGTGGAGCTGTTTCCCCAATTATGACCTTTGACAGATGAACAAGCTCTTATTTCTTCTCCTGATCGTCTGCTGGCAGTGAACTGACTTGTGGTTTTGACACTGGCTTGGAATATTTAATGCCCAGAACGAGAGATTTTGTATCTGCTGCAAAAGTGCTTGAAAATCAGGAAGTAAAACTACTGGATATTTAGTTTTAGATGGAATTAATATTGCATTTTCTAATCAACAAAGTGTAAGATATTACCAAATACCTGCAAAAAGCACAATATAAGCATGTGAAGCAGCATCAGATAAAACCATGCTCTTTGTATCTGTTCTAAAGCGGGACCAGCTGGAACGTAGAGATCTGATTGGCTGTTTTGCTTTTTTTTTTTTTTATATCCATCCAAACACACATTGTCACAAATGTAAACGATTTAACCTCTAGTGAAGTACTTTCTTAAATGTAGCTTAAAGCAGTACTAAGGAACTTGTTAATAAATCCTTCCCGTAGTCCCTCTGGGGGTAATACAAGTGTCAATGGGATGATTGGGGGGGTCTTTCATCTCCCCCTGGTGTTTCTGGCCAGAAAACCACAATTGCAACTTTCCTGCCACTGGGTCGGAGTCACCAATACACACTTATGGAATCAAGAAGAAGAAGCTAACAGGCTAACGGGCAAAGCTAACTGCGGGCTAGCACCACTTGAACAATATTTATAGCAAAGTTTGAGTGAAAAAAATGATCTCAATTTTGTAATTGGATGAACAATGTCCCTCTGTCCCTTTGTCTTTTCTGTCAGCGTAGTATTTACTCTCACGGACGATTAATGAGTAAAAAAAACACATGCTACGACACCTGCAGTGGCGCTTATGGCCTCTAGGGGCATGAATTACTCAGTACTGCTTTAATTGATTAAACAGCTGCTGCACATTCGTGTAAAATTCTCCAATGTTTAAAATCTGAACAGGAGTGGGAGTTAAGGAAATCCCCCTGATCCCAGATACACGTCTCTGTAAAGGAAAGGAAAGGCGTGTTTTCTGAATGGACAGGCTAATAATAAAACGATGTTCAGAAAACTTAAAGCGCTGCATCAAACGGAATAACGGCTTTAAACTCCTCCACACTGACTCTCTCCTCAGCGTTGAACTGGGGAAGCAGTTGGCGAAGCAGATCGAGCCGGAGCTGAAGGACGACGCCGAGGTTTCTTCTCACGACTCCTCCACGAACGGACTCATCAACTTCCTCAAGAAGAACTTTTAGAAACACGTCTCCTCTCGTCTGTTTCCAAACCATTCCCATGTGAGCACTTTATGTCGTGACCATCGCCGCTGTCGAAAAGGGATTTTAAGTTCCTGTGTTTTGTGCAGTTACTGTAGAGCTGAGGCCGCACTGACTTTCCAAATAAACGTAATATAAAAATAAAAGTCTAACGTCACTGAAGTGAATGAGTGGTGGTTCTTTTTATCTTGCAGTCACTGGTTCTCAAACGTCTCCCCACACTCGTGTCCACAGGCCTAGATCAAGACATCAGGACTAAACCCGGTCTAACATGTACGACGGCGTATTAGGGCCATCTAGTGACGGGGAAAAGATTTTAAAAAAAATTAAAACAAGCAAATCTGAGGAAAAGTTGCTAATTTACAAGATTTTGAAACATGCAAAGTTGTGAGGAAAAAAGTTACCTGGAGCCTCCGAGGGTGAGGACATTTTCTGAAAGATATTTTGAGTTGGAAACGGCTGAAAAAACATGTGACAAATTTGTTTTAATCCAAACATAAATTATGATAAAGTCTAGACTAGGGTTAGCAGATGGAAGTAAACTCTATAGTCTGGTAAAGTATCTTTATGATGATGCTCTTCTGTCAAATCGAATTTGAACTTGAGCAAGGCTAGATATTTATCACCGCGCTAAAGTTTACAGCTGCTTTTTATTTTGGAGGCTAACAAAGTTTTATGCACATAACATGTATTTTTTCAATTTTTTTTAAGCTAATTTTTGAATTTTTCTAATTTGCCATTTTTTATCTGTCAAGTTTGACATGTATTATTTTTTTGCAAATTGGCTTTTAGGCAGATTTGCCTTTTTATTTTTTTCTCAAGTGTGCATGTTTTAAATACAGTTGCTCATCATATAATTGGAATAATCATGAAAATGTTTATTTCTGTAATTCAACTTAAAATGTGAAACTAATATGACATGAAAAGTGACTCATGTGAAGCCTTTATTTGTCATTTCGATTATGGCTTCCAGTCCATTTTCAAAATATTCTAATTTTCTGAGATTTTTAATTTGGGTTTTTTACATAATCAAAATTATACCAAATAAATGCTATACATATCTCACTTTCCAGGTATTGAGTCATATTAGTTTCAGTTTAAGTTGAATAACAGAAGTGAATGCACTTTTTCATGATATTCTAAGTATATGTCGAGCACCTGTAAACACTAGAACAGACAGTATAAGTCATTTGAGAAAGCATTTCTCTGTTGCCCAAATCTTCTCGTTTCATTGAGACCAGTTTTTCTGTGTCGACTTCAGGTTTGATAATAAGGAACCATGAGTCTCAACATGAAAAAGACGTAATATAGAACATTGTAATTGGCCAATACTGCACCATGGGTCTCTGTAATGCACCTGAAAGTTTGTTGCCACACGCAATGACTCCAGAAAGAGCGTATACAAGTGTGAAACTGCATTCAAGCGCTATACACAGTAACTCTCCAAAGCAAACCTGCATCTGCCGGTGCCACTGTGGAATCCAAAGGTTGGTTTTGTAGCAATATCATGTACGTTTGCCAGGGCAGGTTCTTCTACAGTCATCAGTGAACAGTGTGAGTAAAACCAGAGAGATTACGGGTCCTTGAGGAGCTCCTGGTAAGACGGTCTGTGATGTGCTGAGGTGGACTTTAACTCTCTGATGTCTTCCAGTCCATGTCCATGTGGAGCAGCTGTTGTCCCATCACATGAGGCTGGACCGTATGAACGCACTGGAAAAGTCCACAGAGACTCAAACTTCTGGAGATGTGTGGGGGGTTTATGCGGAACTGTCGGCACGGTGTCCTCAACCCCCTGGTTTTGCTCTTGGCCCCCAATCCAAAACTGTGGCTCCACAAATGTGTCAAAACAAAGAAAATAATTGAAAATAAATTGAAATTGGAGCTTTTTAATGCAACTTAAAATATATTTCACGTGACGCTTGCGCTCATTATGAACTGTTGGCAAGTCTAGGTCTATAGTTTATCAAATTCAATATTTCTGTTGTGTTTATACATAGGTTTAAGAATAATGGATCAAGCATTAAATACTATTCAGAAAAAGGTTCCAAAGCCCCAAACTATTCATGTGTAATTGTACGTAAAGGACTTTTAATGATGCCTGACTGTCTTTAAACAGTCTAATAAAGGGCATATTTATAAACCAAAGGTGTTTGTAAAAGCCTACATTTTGTGATTGCTTGAATAGTTGAGGCAATTGATCATTTTTTTAAATGGCTGACGGCTGCCATTTTGGATTTAAAGGTCAAATCATAAATCTGACATCAAAAATGAATTTCTCAATCCAAGAAGTTTCAGAATGCACATCCTGTGTGTCATTCTAGGCAAACCCTGGTAAAGAGCCTTTCTAGAATTGTTGATGGTGGCCATTTTGGATTTAGGGCTCTAAAGGGGGGCGTGGGGGCTTTAATCTGTTCATTCTCCCTCCATAGATGACAAATCCACTGAGAAACGAACCTTCGCTCTCCACGGTCACGGACCTGGTGTAGACGACCCAAGTAATCTCTCTGTACAAAACCGAAAATCTCCTCAAAAACAAAATCATTGTTTTGTGTGTATGTGATTTGTTCAAATTTTCCTGGAGACCCCCCAAAGAGGTATTACATAAAAAAATAAAAAAACTGGAAACCTAATTTTAATACATTTTTAATTTACTTTGCATTTTTCCAAACAGATCAATATAAATCACTTTGTTGAAGGTTGCAGACCCTTGGAGGAAACCACTTGGCAGCGCTGTGATGATGTGGATTCCTCCGAAATGGTTGAGACACCAGGGATCCTTGCAAAGAAACAGTTCACCCATCATCATCACATCATCATCATCACATCATCATCATCTCACCTTTAATCCCACATATAAACTCTACTCCTCACGGGGGAAGAAAGCACGGTAGACCATCTCACAACCCGAGTAGACGATCTCGGTGTTTAGCTCAAACAAGAATCGAATCCCCTCCTGAAAGGGCTGTGTGAAACTCCGAGTTGTCCCAAGGAGAGTCCTACGCCCCCTGCAGGAGACAACAGAAGCGACAGGAGTGATAACTTAACGGTTCGGTGAAGTTTAGACTGTGTGTGGTTCTATCTTACTATATTTTTACTTTGACATGGCTCTGATGTAAAAGTACTATATTTGAACATTTGGGTCAGTCTCAGTGTCTACGTGACAGAAGCTTTGTGTTGACGTGTTCTATTTCACCTTTAAACGGTTTATACCGGGGACACTTGTATCAGTTTTTGCCATGACTCTCAAACCTTTCCACTAAATGCCCACATGTGTGGGATAAAACTGTACCAAAAAAAATTCCTGAAACATTAGATGGAGTCAAATCAAAAACTGTAAATGGTCTTAATGTATATTGTGCTTTTCGACCTTCTTCAGGCCCAAAGCGCTTTACAGTAAAGATAAAACGTCGAATAAAACTGTAGTGTATCTATGTGTGTTTTGTGTCTTGATGATTCTTTTAAGAATTGAAAAAGAAACAAAACAAAACAAAAAAACTAATCTACAGTATGTGTTCCTCTGTGTGCAGAATGGCCTGTAACTGACACAATAGTATTTATTTATTTTATTTATTGGTTTATTTGGTCGGGACAGTGCATGTTAATGAACATACATGGGTCTCATGCATGTAAACAAGCCACACCGGATTGTAGCCTTGGGCTAATTTCCATCCCTCGTCCCCCATCACTCTCAAATTCACCCTGGCCTATTGTACATGTTTTTAATGGTAGGGGAAACCGGAGTACCCGGAGGAAACCTACGCAGACACGGGGAGAAAAGTGGGAAAATGGACCACAGTTTGTCTGAGGAGCTGTATACGAATACGAAAACTTTATTAAGATTTGTCATGATTAAATGGCTTTTTTTTAAATGCATCATCTTAATCTTTCATTTTTTTATGAATAAAGTGATTCTTTTACATTTGAATAAACCTATTAGTTACAGTCGACATTTCTTTTTTTCGATTTACCTTGGCAGCTCAGCATCGACCACATCAGAGGGCATTACAATCACACAGTCATCTGTAAAAAAGCAACAACAAAAAAACAAACAAAGAACTATTGAGATACAATGTTGAATTAATATAAAAAACATGTTATTTTTTGGACTTACCGTTCCTTCGGTTTCTTCCCATCTCTGTGCGGGATGGTCCGGCCCTGGTGGAGAACCCCTCTTGTCTACGTCTGGACATCTCGTAAAAGTTCCCCTACAACATCACAACAACAAAGAATGTTGAGTTAAGATTAAGGATGGATTAGAAACTGAACGTACAATTGTTTATTTTATTTTAACAAATTGAAATGAACAATTAATAATAGACTAAACATGCAAAGCAGACTTTGAACATCTGGAAAAGCACTTTTAAAAACAAATGCAGAATAAGAATAAGAATTATTATTATTATACCTGGTAGAATAACATGCGACTCCAGCTCTTAAAATAAAGATCTAGTTCTAATGGATTTACAAAGGTTATATTATTATCAAATTCAAAGAACCATTTATTAAAAATAAAATAAAACCTTGTTCCCAGGTTGGCACATCCCTGCTTTGCGTGAATATAATGTAAATTAATGTGAAAGTATTCTAATTATTCTGAATACAGTACTCTGATTGGACAAAATAACAGAATATGTTCCAAAATACACAATAGTATTCAGTAACTAAGTACAATGTCGATGTAATCTCTCCAACACCGGTGCCACGACAGCGTTCCCACCATAAGGCTATAAGCAATACGACAATCCACTTTGTGCAGGAAATAAAACACAATGATCATAAGTTTGTGTTGTCTTAACCGTCAATACTGTAAGTTAATCACAATAATAGATATAGAGTCAGAGTGGCCGATAAGAAGGTGCTACATGCTAATGCTAACCAAAGGTCTTTTTATACTCAACCAAGCCCTAAAAAGCATCAGTTTATGTTTATAAATTACATTCAGGCTAAAAGTCGTTTTGTAAATAGTAATAATAATAATAATCCATTAGTCTTAAGGTTACGGTTAAGGTCCGTTATACATCGATTTTCCAGATGCTCAACGTTTCTTCATGATCCCGCTATTTAAGTTCCCATTACTAACTTTTCATTGCAAAACTAGGCATGCAAAGTACGAAGAATTAACACTGTAAACAACCAGAACGAGTGCAGTGCCCTTACCTGCAACGTCCACACGACAGAGAATCTAAACAAGCCGATAATAACTAGCCGTCAGTGCCATGTGCGCCAACATGGAACTGCATGAGTGCAGAAGCACGTGTACCGTCGCCATATTCTAAATCACAGGAAGTTACGACAGCCGCTGCCATAAAGAAATGGCGGTGGCTGTCTCCGAAAGGTCCTGACTCCCATGGACTTTCCATTGAAAAGTTTTTTTGCATCGTTCGCATTAGTATTCTAAATAATGAAGCTGGCTCTAAAAACACAGTCGAATTGTAGCATGAACGAGCTTCCAACGGCGCTGACATGGGAAACCCTCGCACCCTCAGAACAACTATTCAAAACATTACAACGTTATAACTTGGTCATAACTGAACAAAGAGCTGCCAATACCAGCCTGGTCAAAACAGCATATTTGTTATGTTTGTTATATATTTGTTTTGTTATGTTGTATCCCCCCAGCAGCTGTTTGAGGAATCCACTATGAACCAGGCCACATCCCAAACCCTGAGTTTGTTATGCACTCGGGCAGAAGGTACAGGACGTTTCTGTGTAAGCATAACAGGTGTAAGAACTCGTTCATTTCTACCTCTGTGAAACTCTTAAATAGTGAGTTGGAGAAGAGACGGAGGAAATGAGATTAATACAGGAAAATAACTTTTTCATGTTTGTGCAAAAAATACATCGTTAACACTAAATCCAGAGTAATATCAGACAGACTTGAGGGGCAGCAAAGGGAACTTCAGTTCAGCTCCATGACCACAAGAGGGAACTCTCTTTTCAGGTATGCTTGAGCTGCTTTTAAAGGCACACTGCGTAACATTTTGGATTATCCTGTTGCCAGCAATAGACCATTCTCAGTCTTTGTCGTTTTGGTTGGCAAATCAGCCAATTGGAACTCAGTCCATTTGTCGACAAGTATACAAAAGTTTGTGTCGGAGTTGAGAGTCTGATTAAAATGAGAATTGTGTTTGTACAGTTTTGAGGTTCCATTCTATTAAAATAACCAACTTGCATCTAATCCCTTTAAATATGCACAGTTCCAAACAGCTGATTGCCAGCCAAAAGTCACATGACTGGGAATGATCTATAAAAAATATGCTTCTAATGACTAAAATGCTATTTTTGCAGTGCTTCATCAGTGCTTCGCCAACGTTTCCATGGAGACGACCAACTGGCTCCCAGTAGGTACCTGCTCCCAAGTTACGTCAGGTCTTAGAGGTGAGCCACTAACAGCAAACACATTTTTATTTTTGTTCATATTTTATACATATATTTCAACAATAAAAATGTGCGTAATAAAAATAAATGCATGTATCATTCCATTTAAAAAAGTTGGTGATCAAACTCAAAACAGACCTTTTTCTGTTTTTTTCCTGCACTTGTTGTATTGGTTGAGAAAAATCTGTATTTACCTTGACTTTATCATATAATTAAAACTTCTCTTGTTCACCCTGAACTGTCCTGTCTAATAAACATATGAGCCAAAAATACACAACTGTTTTGTTCAACATAAAAAATATATATATAGAGAGAGCAACATTACCCATGATGGTCACATCTGTGGTTGATCCTGAGATCCATGATGTAATCCTGTTGCTAGCCCTGAGGTGTTTGTCCTTTTATACACTGTGACCTGGGAGGAGTTAAAATATTATTTTATTCATTTTCATTTTCATAACACAACACAGCAGCTCAGCAACACAGCAAGAGGGAGTTTACACCTTGAATATATATATATATATATATATATATATATATATACACACAATACATACTACATACACCTACATACACACATGTACAGTCTATTTAGAGGTTGACTAATGCATGAGACAGAAGGATGGACACATATCCTTCAGTATAGTCCAGAAACGGTTCCCAAATGAGATTAAATATATCGGTCTTAACACGGACTAGCCATGTTAGAAAGTCAAGTGGGATATGCTCCAATAAGCTTTCTCCATCCAGAAACAGTAGGAGACTTATGAGAAATCCATTGCAATAAAATATTCTTCCGGGCACAAAAGGTTAGAATGTTATACATTTTTTTTACTATATTTGTTGCTGATATGCTGATTTGGTAAACTCAGGAGAAGAGAAAGTGGATCAAGATTAATGTTTTTAATGTTCTTTTTTGTGTTGTCATGGCGATGTGAAAACAGGAAGATTAAGCTACAGCTTAATTTGTCACCTTTTTCTGCAAACTGCATTTGTGGTTTCTGTTCCACATTGTTTTTCTGGATACTTTTGTTCGTCTTTGCCGAGTTTTTGTGGAGGTTTGGTGGATTTGTTTACTTTGAGAGTCTAAAATGGTCCTGAAGAAAGCAGCTTTTTAAAGGTAAACAAAATGCTAGCTTTTCAGCTAAACCCATTTGAGACCTACAAATGTCTTCTTCTGAGACTCTGAAGAGGCACCAGGAGCCCCCACATCTGCAGCACAGAGGAGGCGTCACAAGAGGAAAAAGTAAGGGACAAACGAGGAGATGGTGAAAGACTGTTGTGAAGCGGAGGGAGCTGCAGGAGGAGCTGACCAGTGCAGGACACCACGCTCTGAAACAGGGAGCGTGCACCGCGAGAGAGGGCAGTCAGCCAGGTTTCTTCTGAATGCTACAGTTTCCCCGACCTCCAAGGTCATGCGGATCAGGTTGACACACAGTGGCAGCGCGGCTCAGCCGCAGCAGCTCAGGACTAACACCTGAACACTATTTCGTTGTACAGTTGTACAATGACAATAAAGCACTTACTTAATTTTAAGAATTTTCTTGATTTAAAATATAATTGACTCCCAGTACTCTTGGATCTTGGGACATGACCAAAGGCAGTGTGTGAGGCTGCCTTCGTGTATTCTACCTTTAGGACATGTTAAGAGGAGCCTGGTTTAAATTTAGACACCCGGTTTGGGGTCAAGTGAGCTCGATGTAATAATTTAAGTTGCAAAGCTCACGAGCGATTACAAATAGTAATTATTTTGGCACCGTACCAAATAGTGCTCCACATTTCATATCAATGTCCAGTTCTCTTCTCCAGGCCTGAACCAACAATGGAGGACCAGGCTTACAATTATGTTTCAATGTCTTGTAGTACAATTCCGTAAGCTTCTATAACTTGGCTGAATGACATGAGGATTCCCTCCTTAAAAAGACACCCAAAAGAGGAGATGCCCTTAGTCACCCATTCCCCAAAGCCTGCATCCAAAACACCAGGTAAAAATTCAGGATTCTGGAAAAAGGAGGTAAAGGGGGATGTTTTCCCAGCTCTCCCTTCAGTGAGTCTAGCTGCTCTCCACGCCTTAACTGTGTTGACAGTAATTGGATTACTACAGCATTTATTAATTGTTTTCATATTCTTCAGAAAGAGCAAATTTTTAAGAGGACAGTCACATAATGAAGCTTCTATATCCAACCACACGGCGGGTACATTTCCACGTGTCCACTCTCGTGCATATAATAGGAGGGAACTCAATTGGTATTATTTTAGATCAGGAAGGTCCGAGCCTCCCATTTTTCTCTGAAGCTGTAATGTTGACATTTTTATAAAAACCCTTTTTTTACGCCAAATAAAGGTGCTGAACTAGCCCTTTATTTTCTGTAATATATTATTGGGGAAACAAAATGGGGATTGAAGAGATATAATATTTTTATACGATGTTTTGTTCCTTTGGCTATTTAGCAAACTAACCAAAAGTTGTCATTCAGTGCAGAAAGGTGTGGTTTCCTCAGAATCTTTTGTTTCAAGACACAGCAACCCCCACCCGGTCCACTGGCCATTTGGACAGAAGGGGTCAAATTACGACGGAACTGAATGGACAGCTTTGGGGAGCCAATGGGAAATCTTGTGGACAATGGAATGTGGAGTGCTGTGCTTCCCCAGGAAGAGTCAGTCTGATCATGGGAACGATTGGAGGCAGACTCACGATGGATAGGAAAAACAGAATTCTGTATTGAGATGACATGTTAGGGAAATAAACGTTTAACTTGTTTAACTCCTTGATGTGTCATCAATTCCTGGTATTTAATTATTAGTTTATGTAGAGTAGTTTTTGACGACTCTCAACTCCTCCTCCAGTTTGAATACGCGGTGTTGTCAATTAAAGGTAATGTTAAATAGGGAAAAAGTAACCGCCGTCGTAGCGGTACTATTTTATGGTGTACAACGACAACACAGGAAAACGGCTGTTTTCTTTATGTGGTGACCCCGGGAGAACTGCAGGGGGTGCTGAAGAGCCGTCAAACGGAGACGCGACGAGGTTCGGTCTTCGAGAAAAAAACCCATTTTGCGTTAGAAATACCAGGTTCTTTCTTCCACATCATACAACAACAATTTCATGGACGTCATTCTAGCTTAAGGTAAGACTGCTTTTGACCTCTACTATTGTGTGAGTCTCAAAGTACGTCTAGTTGGCATATTTTTCCAAATTTTAGATTACTTTTTAACGGAGTTGTCTGTTGTGTGGTGTAATCTGTGAATTGATGGTGGAATTAAGGAAAGAAACGTTATAATTTGATATCTTAGATACCACAGAAGACAAAATAAGTGGGATAAACTGAAATTATGAGTAATTAACGGGCTGCGCGTTGGGTTTTACCCCTGTAAAAGCTGAAATGCACGTAGGCAGAATCGCCCAAGGCCGTGGACGCACGGTCTGAAATATAACGTTGAAATAATCGTAGACAGATTTGGGGTCTGTCTAAAAGACGGGTTGAAGGCCCTTAGAACGGGGATTCTATAAATAGGTTGAAGGCCTGAGAAACGGGGTTTCTTGAATTCTATATATTAGCCTTTGTTAGCTTTCGTTAGCTTCGTTAGCTTAGTGCGCTAGCATACAGCATGGTTAGCTTAGTGCGTTAGCATACAGCATATTGTTGATAAACGTGTACTAAACCCACACATGTGTTAAACCCAGCTCGGTGTGTGGACACTGAAGGCTGTTCTGTGTAGTAGTGTAGGATTTTATTGAAGTGTGGTGCATGGTTTGTTTTCAATATGATCTGTTTGCTGTTGGTGTGCGAGGTTGCTAAGTTAGCTCTGAGAACAAAGGATTAGCTTTAGCATTTAGTTTTTTCCATGTCGTACTGTTATTTGGCTGTTATTTTGTAATACCGGAGTTTCTGGCCGCCATCGCTGTAGTGCAACCGTATGGCCTCTAGGTTTTCATTGAAAGGCATCGGACTTTAGGCACATTATACTATTTAACGCGTGTTTTTATTTTTATACACTTATCTGATTTTGTTGATCGGAGGGGGAGAATACTAAATTGTTTTGGTTGTTCTTGTTAGTCTGTTTGGTTTTTTGTTAACTGTTGTTTTGTTTGTGGAAATTATTGTGTCTTGTTGTCTCTTTGTGTAATGTTCTCTTTATTGTAGAGTGACTGAGTGTGTCCGGAGTGAAACTAAAAGTGCATTTGCTGTGTCTGCATTTGTGTAGACGCAGCAAAGGACTGATTAAACGGGAAGTGATGGGCGCATTGGGAAAGTGGCCATTTTCCTTTGTGCCCAGACATCCGTGTAGGAGGGTAAGTGGAGAAATTGCTCCGCCCCTCATTGCAAAACAAAAAAGTAGAAAAAAGAACATTTTTTGACCTAATTTCTTGTTTTAAAGGTTATTGTTTTAAAAGTTATTATTTTGTTTTGTTTTTAAAGAGGAACATTTCTGCTGGTGGTAGAGTTATGTCTCCACAGCATACATTTGAAGAACGAGTATCCAAAATCAGTGTGAGAAAAATGCTATTTTTTTAAGCCTGTGATTGACGGAGCATTTAGGGCTCTGAGAGATGTTGCTAAAAAAAATAGAACCTCTCTCCACACGGTGGCGCCGTGGTATGAAAACTGAAGCAGGGAAGACCTGTCGTGAGTTTGAATACATTGATTGAAAGTACAAACCACTATTGATTTAGAGTTTAAGTTGATCTTTATGCGCCATTTTGGACGCATTACCAAAAGTTATGAAGGAGCAATTATGCAAAATTCAAATTATTGTTAAAGACAACCAAATAAATTAATGAATACATTTTGAGAATGCCCTTGACCAGAAGCGAGAGCAAAATTGAACTGAAAGAAATGAGTGCAACTTTTAAAGGTGCAGCTTAAAGGAGCGAGTAATGAAAGTAATAATGAAAAAAGAGTAATAATGAGTTTACTTGAATGTGCAGTGACCTGTGGGTGTGGTGTTGGTAATTGTGGCCAAGGATTGTTTCAGACGAGATGACCAACAACGTTCGAGGAGATCGAGGCGTTTACAACAACGCTGATGGGAACCATGCTACTCTGATCATTGGCAGCTGCTGGGTTCAGTGGCATGGGACGGCAGAACTCTGTTACCTGTGAAGGTGAACGGACAGACTCTTGACGTGCTGGTGGATAAAGGTGAACGACACTCATCTGTGAACTATGAGACTGTGATCATTAACGGACACCATCTACTGGGTGGATACAGGAAAACCACCCAAAACCTTTCACCAAGCCAGTGCCTAGTCAGCTCACAGGACTGAATCTGACACGCCAACTCAGACTCCTGTTTCTCTCCTCGGATGTGATATGCTGATGACAGTGAGAGCAACAGTTTTGTGCTCTCTGAATGGACTAACAGTGACTTTTCCCTGATTGGACAAACACCTTGCTGTCTGACAGTGGTTGCTGAATGCAGATATATCTACTGGGAAGAGCTGAAGGACTGTACAACTGACGTTTGACCTTGGATCAAACATTCACTTTGCCAAAGCCACCCACCCATTGATCACTGTACTTTAATATGATATAGAAAAGCTTTTAAGACTAACCTTAGTGGACATGAATGGTCCTTTTAAAATAACAAAATTAATTAGGCAAACGAGGTGTGACTGTGTACTGTTTACACCCTATAGAACAATAATATGATGTGTTTATAACTCGTTTGCTCTCTCTCCTGGACAATAGGCTAAAGAATTTGTTCCATGACCAAAGCGTGAGTGAAACAAAAGATTGGTAAGAAATTGAAGTTTCTAAAATGTCCTGTACTCTCCATCCATGTATGCCTACTCTATAGACATTAATGCTAGACTTATGTCCGTTTTGGGACATCATTCCACGACACCATGATAGAGAATTATGTGTTTATGAACTGACTGAAAATATCTTAATGCACCAGATAAAGATGGTCTTTAGGACCTACTGATGCTGGTTTATTTACTAAATTGAATCGATAATCTTTAAGTTACAACTAAATGCATTTGTCTGAATGTTTTAATACAAAATTTGAATTTGAAGCCTTAGAGGGCATTGACATGTGATAGAACTGTGAGAAAAAAAAAAAAAAAAAAAAAAAAGCTGAAGTGAATTGGGTTTCGATCCTTTCTCTTGCTCTGCTCCTGGCGTCAATCCGTGAGCAGATCGAGAGGAAACTTTTATGAACTTGATAGGCCATTCTGTTGCCTGAGTTCAGCCTCCTCTTTGATTCCACGGGAATCCAGTGGACACTGATCTTAAGATTGTATGTTATGATCCCTATTGACACCATCTACACTCATTAGTTTGTGTACTCAGGTTGGTGGTGACTGTTATTCTCACTTTGGGAGCCGCTGAGAGCTCCTTCCCAAGCCTGTCTGACGGTCCTCTGCCGCGATTGGACTGCACCAGTGCTGGTGTGATCCCTTTTGGGGACACTCCCTGGACCTCACATGCTGTCCGGGTCGCGAACCTGACGAGTGGTGTCCACCTCTCACTCGCCCTGTCGACCCAATTCTTCCCACTTTCAGCCTCCCTGGCCTGCACCTGACATTTGTTATTTTGCTATTGTTTTCTTTGTGTTATGTAGGTGCCGGAGGTATTTACCTCCAGTGCAATTTGAGTTGGTTTGTTGTGTTTCCTGTACAAGGATTGAGGTCTCACTTGTTTATGCATGTTACGTGACTCTTTTTTGGACTGAGTGTCCTCAGTCCAAGAGGGGGTGTTACTTATGTGGGGAAATTATTATAATTTGGTTTATTTTGGCATGAGAAGGAACTGATACACATATATCTAAATGACAAGACAAACGAAAACATAAAGTGACGAATTGACAAATGTTATGGCCAACTAAGATTTCAGTTTCAGATAGGTAAATCAATTTATAATACTCTGTTTTTTACGTTTGCTGTGATTCTGAAGTGCACACAGAATCTGTGGTAAATGTGGGAAACAGAAGCTAAAAGAGAGTTTTTCTCTGTAGATTAATGAAACCTGAATTTCTGAATTTTCCAGATAAAATTGACCCTAGCATTCCAACAGATAGATTAAGTTAAATAGGTTTTTGAGTCCAGCCATAATTTGCAAGATTAGCTGGCATGGTCGTTCTAACGGTGAGCGGCCCTGATGAGAATTTTTGTTTTTGTAATTTTCGTCTGTTCTTTTGTGTTTCTGTTACAGATCTCTGTTGGTTCCTTGTCTCGGTGGGTGCTTGTGAGTGGTCGTCATTGTGAGTTTTTGACCCAAATTAATCAATCAAGTTTTATTTCTAAAGCGCCTTACAATAATCAAAGTTGACCACAGCATAATGATGTAGAAAAAATAGCGGACGCTGAGGGAGCATGAACCGAGACAACGACCTGACAGAATCAATACGGGGAGGAATTCGAGAGCCCCTCCCGAGCGGAGGAGCTCCCGCTTTGGCCCCATCGGCCCCTCCTCCATATGTACAGAGCGGGGCGTTCGGCTCCACTTTTTACCCCCAGTTAATAACCCTTCATGGACTGGTGGACGTGGCGGCTGCGAACTTGTTATCAGCGGAAGAGCATAAAAAATGGCCATGCCCGGGTGCCCGCCTAAGTCTAACTCAGCGACCTTGCCTGAGCGGACTTACCATCGAGGGTCTACATTAAAAACACCAGGACCTGTTGGACGCTCCCAGATACTTAGGACCTTTTGAAGTGACTCAAAGGACTGCCACCGCAGTTAAGGTAGAGGGGCGTGACAACTGGTACCACTGGTCACACTTGAAGCCCTGTTCTGAGAAAACCGGCTTACTGGACTCATACGCATCCCGGACGGTTGACACATCCTGACGAATATGGTAGTGGGTCTAACAGCCCCACTGAAGGGGGTGGGGGGCACCAACCCCGACCCACACGGTCACAAAGACATAAAAAAGACTAACAAATATGGACTTAAGGCCTGGGTTTTAAAACCAGGACCTTTTAAGGTGTCCATACGGGGTGTGGGCCCTGACACTTGCTCTTTGCTTGCTCATCATACCAACAGTAATAAAAATAGACGATCCACATAGTTGTGAGGGACGGGTCAGAGGACACCCTATCAAAGAATTGAAATTGGCCCTCTACAAGGTATGCAAAGAAGTAGGTAAA
Organism: Proterorhinus semilunaris; assembly: GCA_021464625.1. Classification (NCBI taxonomy): domain Eukaryota; kingdom Metazoa; phylum Chordata; class Actinopteri; order Gobiiformes; family Gobiidae; genus Proterorhinus; species Proterorhinus semilunaris. Next base: position 3,281,531 of record CM038356.1, on the reverse strand, counting down.
ACACCTGGAGAAAATCTGGTCATCTACTGCAACAATGCAGGTACAATGTTGGTGAAAATGAGAGAAGCAGTGTCGGACCAACACACCCTAGACTGGATCACCCATTGTACAGAAAAAATGATAAAAACATGGGAAAACAAAGAAGGAACAAATGATGCTGTATTGAAACCTGTGATTTATGATGTATCTAACATGTCTGTTTCCACAGAGGGAGATGGATCTAGGAAGCGACGGTCTTTCAATATGGGGGGTCATACACCAGGAGAGAATAAATGGGTAAAATTAGCTAAGCACACGGCCATGATTACCAACTCAACCCTGCAGGTGGGAAACCGTACCCTCGGTCAATCATACGTACCTTTCTCTGATGACGGCGGCCGTAAGCCCCTGTTCGGAGATGGGAAAGGATTTATCGCCACGCTGATCCCTATGATCGGTGTGGCGTCCTCCATGCAGCGTATAAATGAGGTATGGTGGATCCTGGAGGACCTAACTGAGGTAATAGGCGACATCTTGGACCAAATGGAACGGAGTCCAGAACTTAAGGCAGTGGCTGTTGTGGCTATGCAAAATAGAGTGGCGTTAGACGCCATGTACGCTGAACAGGGTGGTATGTGCGCAGCAGTTGGCCTTGACCACTGCTGTACATATATTCCCCGACGAAACTGGCGATTGGACAGCCATTAAAAATAAAGTAAAGGAACTCAAAGACTTCCTCGCGTCTCAAGAAGACCAGGGTCCTCAGTGGACCTGGCTAAATTGGTTAAATTCCGGTTCCTGGATCCATATCCTTCAAAAGGTGGGTATTCTTATAGGTGTAATGCTCTTGTTTTGTTGTATTTTGTTTTGTTGTGTTGTGCCTCTCATTCGCAGCATGGTCTCCAGGGCTCTGGGTTCCACTGGGGGCATCTATACGATGGGTGATGCGTCCCAGGGGGACACGGAGCTCGGGACAAGGGAAACGCCAGAAGGGGGTGGTCCCAGCCTGTACTTGGAAAGAGTACGGCAGGCTTTGAGATATGAATGGAACGACCCCCGACAAGGCTGTGATGGAGAATATTGTGGTGGAGATAATATCTAAACAACACTGTTCGGTGTTGTTGCGCTTGCTGTGTTTTGTGTGCAGGAATGTTTATTTTTGTGTCAATCAGAGACGGTCCCAGGGGGACGTAAAAGTTGACATGTACCGTTGACACGGGATAAAAACCAGCTAAGTTCCGCCTGGAAAGATTAGTAAGCGGAAGTTACACATGGGAAGAGAGAGATGATTTTGAAACCACTCAGCGGCTGGTTGAGTATGCCCTACATACAGTGAACATGTTTTTTTGGTGTTATAATATGTGAAATTGTACTGTGATTTTTGATACAGGCTGTACTTTTGTGAACTTGAAAATATTATGGTTTTGTTGTCCTCCTTTGGGAGGTCAAAAAGGGGGTCTGAAGAGATATAATATTTTTATACGATGTTTTGTTCCTTTGGCTATTTAGCAAACTAACCAAAAGTTGTCATTCAGTGCAGAAAGGTGTGGTTTCCTCAGAATCTTTTGTTTCAAGACACAGCAACCCCCACCCGGTCCACTGGCCATTTGGACAGAAGGGGTCAAATTACGACGGAACTGAATGGACAGCTTTGGGGAGCCAATGGGAAATCTTGTGGACAATGGAATGTGGAGTGCTGTGCTTCCCCAGGAAGAGTCAGTCTGATCATGGGAACGATTGGAGGCAGACTCACGATGGATAGGAAAAACAGAATTCTGTATTGAGATGACATGTTAGGGAAATAAACGTTTAACTTGTTTAACTCCTTGATGTGTCATCAATTCCTGGTATTTAATTATTAGTTTATGTAGAGTAGTTTTTGACGACTCTCAACTCCTCCTCCAGTTTGAATACGCGGTGTTGTCAATTAAAGGTAATGTTAAATAGGGAAAAAGTAACCGCCGTCGTAGCGGTACTATTTTATGGTGTACAACGACAACACAGGAAAACGGCTGTTTTCTTTAGGATCATTCTGATTGGGTATAACAAGCAGGGAAGAATGTTTATTTTAAGAAGTGAGATTCTTCCTAGCCAGGATATGGGAAGACAATTCCAACGCTCAAGGTCTAGTTGAATTTTGGAGTTGTGTTCCTAAGGGCATGGCCTCAGATTTTGAGAAATGTATTTTATACCCAGAAAATGAACCAAACTGATTAATAACTGTGATCGCTCTATGTACTGAAATAGCAGGCTTGGAGAGAAACAACAAAAGTCAGCATATAGAGACATTTTATGGGTCCTCAGATCAGTGTTAATTCCAAATATGGTGGGGTCACTTCGAATTGCTTCAGCTAGCGGCTCGATTGCGAGGGTGAATAAGAGGGGGGAAAGAGGACAGCCCTGCCTGTTTCCCCTTGCCACCTCAAAATTACTAGACCTAAGACCATTTGTAATAACTGCAGCTAAGGGGAAATTGTAAAAGATCTTAATCTAGCTAATGAAATTGGGACCCAACCCAAACTGTTGTAGAGTGTAAATCAAGTAAGACCACTCGACGCGGTCAAACGCCTTTTCCACGTTCAGAGAGATCACAAGACCATCCGCTGCCCGCCGCTGACACAGCTGAATTACATTTAGAAGACGTCGGAGGTTATTACATGAATTGCGACCCTTAATAAAGCCCGTTTGGTCTGCATTTATCACATGAGGTAGAATGCTTTTGTGTTCTAGTATTTTGGACAATATTTTCAGATCCACATTAAGTAAAGAAATGGGTCTATAAAGGCCGCAATTTTCTGGAGGTTTAGATTTTTTGAGAATTAGGGATATATTAGCTTCCCTGAGAGAGGGGGGAGGGGGCCAGTACCAAATGAGTATTTTAGCATATCTAAATAGGGCTTTGATAACACGTCTATAAATTCTTTGTAGAATTCGGATACAAGTCCATCTGGACCTGGTGCCTTCTCATTCTGAAGGGATTTGATGGCTCTCTGCACCTCCAATTCCGATATTTCAGCATTCAGGCCTTTCATTTTGTCTTCTGTCTTCTTGGGTAGCTTAATTTGAGCAAAAAAAGTTTCCATTAAGGATTGAGCATCATTGCATTGTTCAGATTTGTATAGATTCCTTATTACTTCAGGATCAGTAGAGCAAGAGCCCAACCCATCTGATATTGAAGCAATTGTTTGGGTAGCTATCCTTGCTTTTGTTAGGTAGGAAAGGTATTTACCTGTTTTATCCCCATGTTCAAACAGCCTTTGTTTGGCAAATTTGACTTTGTCAGTAGCATTCAGTGTCAGTAAAGTGTTAAGCGAGCACCGGATGGCATTGTGATGGTTTTTTTAATATATTATTTTTCGACAGATATAAGCCTTTCTAATATGTTTTGTTGTTCTGTAATTCTGCGCTTTTTGCTAGATGTGTATGATATTATTAGCCCCCTACTAAAGGCCTTAGCGGTGGCCTGGCCTGCCAGACACTCCTCCTTCAAAAGAAGAAAGAAGAACTGTCTGGGCGGCCTCTCGCCGCCCAGACGCAGTCACGATTTTACCCACATCGGTCCAATCACGCACCAAGAGACGAAACCCGTCACCACCACGTACTCTTCCAAAACATTAAAGATGGCGGACGATACACTGTTTTCTTCTCCTCTTTCGTCCGTTTTAAATCATTTGGAAAATATGAAATCCCTAAAACCGGAGCAAGAAACAGCGTTTCGAAGCGTTTCTTTTAAAAAAGGACGTTTTTGGAAAGGCTTTCTGCCGCTTGTTACTGCAACGTCTAGTGTTGCTCTAATTGGTTGATGCCGTCTGTCAATCACGCCCACCGGGAAATTGTTGAGATCATACTTGCTCCCAGACTATATGTCTTCGAAATATCTATGAAAAGGCATGTCGTTTGGCCGGCCAGGCAACCTTAGCGGTGTCCCAAAGCAAAGAGGGGCTACTAGCTGTGGGTGAATTGACAGAAAGGAATTGTTTGAATTCTGATCTAAAATATTCCAGAAAATGTGCATCTTTCAGAACCAGGGGATTCATTCTCCAGTGTTTTGATTGAAGTCTTGGTCAGATATGACAATGTGCCCTATTTTGCATGAGTCAACTTGTTTTAAAATAACTGTAGGTAGGAAAAAATAATCAATACGTGTGTGGTATTTGTGAGGGTTTGAGTAGAAAGTGTACTCCTTTCCGGATGGAGTTTTCGCCAGACATCCACAAATCCCACTTCCTCAAAAAGGTCAAACACCTGTTTTCTTTTCTTAGAGACAGAGAGAGAGCCAGCAGGGAGCCTATCGATAAGTGGATTCTTGAGACAATTAAAGTCACCTCCTACAATAATATTTTGTAGGGGAAGACCTGTAAGTTTTGTCATCACTTCTGCTAAGAATGTAATAGGGTGGCCCGGTGGGAAATAGACATTTAATATGGCAAATTCTTCCCCACAAACTGCTTTAATTAGTACATGTCACGGGGTGACTTAAGTGTGTGTGTGAGAGCTGGGGGTGGGACTAGTGAGCGCAAGGGGGTGTGTGATAGTGCCCAAACCCCTCACATCAAGGGGAATGAGGCACAGGTGACAAATTTCAACGCCGCAGCTGCAGACGGGCGGACGCGCGTGGCACGGAGACAGGAGCAGTTTGGCCGAGGTGCGAGGGGGACAGCGGGACGACAGAGCGACAGGAGCGGCCAGTGACAGGAGGCGTCGTGGAAACGGTGGAGGGGGAGAGTTCGGCAACCCCCTTCCTTCCAGCTAAGTGCCTGTTTTATTGAGCTGTGTACGCAAGGCTACTGTTGGCGGTGTTTTTGTGCGTGCGTGGCTTGCAGTGCCGTGTAGAAAGAGATAGCCTTGCGGACCAGCTTCCCCTCTTACCTGAGGGCTTTTACCTGTCACCGGCCTGTGTCATTGACGGCCTGTCCCCTTACACAGGCTACCCCCCCGGAGTGGCGACGGGGAGGAGAGAGAGCGCCCCACACCTACAGAGTACCGCGCCACCTACGACTAGTCAAAGTTCCTTTTAGATATTGGATTTTAGCCTAGTCCTGGTACCCTACTTTTAATTCCCTTTTTAACTTTTGTATTATAAATTTGGGAAACCTTTTACAGTTGTGCATTGTTGTGTTTAATAGATACTCCCCCTTGGACCAATTGTAGTTTTAAAGCTCGGGGCACTAAGCCCCGTGACATATCTCCCACGTATCTTTGATACATTCTATAACTTTAAAGGGTACAGATTTCTTAATGAGAATAGCAACTCCACGGCTTTTGCTTGTTGCAGCTTTAAATGTTCTGCGTCATTTAGGTGCATCTCCTGAAGTAGCGCTACACCTTCCTTCCTTAGAGCTGAAAGAACCTTTTTCCTTTTAATTGGTGAATGACTTCCCTTAATATTCCATGTACACACTCTTAGCATTTATAGTGGTCAGTGGTTCCCAAACTGTGGCAGGTGTACCAGTGGTGTCCTCTCCAGGTGATACTTACTGTCATCTGCAATATAGACTTCATTCATTTTAATTAGCTAGCCTTTTATTTACGTCTTAGTAGTTCATTCATGTTTCGTGTTTTCCCAGTTTAGACATGATTTTGTCTCATTTAGGGCTATTTTATCTTGAGCCCTGATTTTTTTCTTGTCGTGTATTCGTCCCAAGAAATGCAACTTTGGTTTGCGAAAGAGCACGTGGATGCTCCACAGCACTATTGGCAAAATATTCTGTGGACTGATTGACCCAAAGTAAAAGATTTTGAGTGGAACACACAATGTCATGTGTGGAGGAAAAATGGAACAGCACACCAACATCAAAACCCTCTCCCCATGGTGAAGTCTGGGGCAGGAGCATCAGGGTGTGGGGCTGCTTTGTTGCCTCAAGGCCTGGACCACGTGATATCATCAATAGAAAAATGAATTCACAAGTTCAACTAGATATTATACAAAAAGACCTGAGACATTCACAACAACGTGGAATAAGTATGTGAACCCCTGTATTAAATAGCTGGCTGAAACTACAGTCACTGCTGCAAAGGTTTTGCCCTTTTGCAGCAATAACTGCTTTCCTGTAGTTGCAGATTAGACGCTATCAGGATGAATCTTGGACCATTCCTCTGTACAAAACTGCTGATATTCAGTGAGATTCAGGCGGTGTTATTCCACGCTGTTGTGAATGTCTCAGGTCTTTCTGCATAATATCTAGTTGAACTTGTGAATTCATTTTTCTATTATCATGTTGTCCAGGCCTTGAGGCAACAACAACAGTACATGTTATGGCCAATAAAAATATGATAAAATGTTTGTGTGGTTTTAGGTCAGGCAGACGTTTAATTATTTCTTTGATTTTGATGAAGATCAGACCACATTTAGTGACCAATTTAGGCAGAAATGTGAGAAATTCCAAACGGTGTACTTACTACTTCTTGCCACTGTTTATTCAATCTCAAAAAAGAAACTTTTAACTAAAAGTAAAAACAAAGACAAGAAATGTAACCACAATTTTATAATGTTAGAGGATAATACAACTAAAAAAGAAAAAACATATAGACAAAATGCAAAAACATTTTGCAAAAGAAATGTTTAAAATTGCTTGTGAAAGTGTGCAACACCAATTGGCTGATTAGTGTTTCCAACTCGGCAGCATCGACTCTTCTGATGAGTGACTGTAGGTCACTGTTTGTTTTTGCAGTGTGGCGCCTTCAACATACAACACTTCCTTTCTCTATCAGATCCCTGTTTACTCTGGTGTGTATTGTTAATATAGGACATGGATAATTAATGTCCTGGTCCTAATTGGCTGGGTTGTGTGGTAGTCTTTGACCTCAGGAGCTGGGTCAAAAGCCACGGGAGAATTCAAACAAATGGGAAACAACATCTCTACAAAACAATTTTTATCCTGATCTTTTTGGTGTGCTCCAACAGGGCTTTGGTGCCTCCAACTGAGTTCAAACGGGCAGACACATAGAAGAAAGGCCAGGCAGAAATGAAACTACAAGCTTTGGCTCTCTAGAATAGAACAAGCATGGGAATGCTACAAATGATTCTTCTCAGACATTTGGATTTGTATGTTTTTTTTTCATATTCCTCTTCTTCCTCCTCTACACAAAATCCCCAGTTACATTTTAAGATGCAAATGAGTATACTTAAGTTATCATCCGCCCAAAAGAGGAGCGCATCATACCAACGCGCACTAGGGTTTGTTTCAACAATGATAAGCCCTGGTTCACCCCCAAACTCCGACAGCTGCGTAAGGAGAAGGAGACGGCCCACAAAAATGGCGACAGAGACCATTACAGGGAGGCAAGGTACAGCTTTAGCAGGGAGGTGGAGAAAGCTAAAGCTGCATACTCGGCCCGTCTCCAACATTAATTCTCCTCCAATGACTCTGGAGCAGTGTGGTGGGGTCTTAGGGCTATCACCAATTACAAGCCCAAGGCCCCCCGGGCTCTGAACGACCTGTGCCTCGCCCAGAGTCTGAATACACATTACTGCCGCCACGAACGCCCATCAGCCTTTGACACCTCTCTAGTCACTCCAACAGCCCCTGCTCCCCCCATCATCACCTCTACCATCAACGACCCCAGCACTTCATCAAAGGTCTCCACAAACCCTCCCCCCCCCCCTGCTCTCTCCATCCAAGAAGAGGAAGTGCGTCGGCAATTCCTGAAGCTGAACCCGCGGAAGGCCCCTGGGCCGGACGGTGTCTCCCCCTCCACCCTGAGACACTGCGCGGATCAGCTGGCTCCCGTCTTCACAGACATCTTCAACACCTCCCTGGAGTCATGCCGCGTGCCGTCCTGCTTCAAATCGTCCACCATCGTCCCTGTCCCTAAGAAACCACGGATCACAGGACTTAATGACTACAGGCCGGTGGCGCAGACGTCTGTGGTCATGAAGTCTTTTGAGCGCTTGGTCCTGCCCCACCTCAAGGACATCACCGCCCCCCTCCTGGACCCGCTGCAGTTCGCCTACAGAGCCAACAGGTCTGTGGACGACGCAGTCAATCTGGCCCTCCACTTCATCCTGGAGCATCTGGACTCACCAGGAACCTACGCCAGAGTCCTGTTTGTGGACTTCAGCTCTGCCTTCAACACCATCCTCCCTGAACTGCTACGAGACGAGCTCTACCAGCTCAGCGTGCCCGACTCCCTCTGCAGGTGGATCACCGACTTCCTGACGGACCGGAGACAGCACGTGCGGCTGGGGAAGATCGTCTCGGACACTCGGACTACAAACACTGGAACTCCTCAGGGCTGTGTACTTTCCCCCTGGCTCTTCTCCCTGTACACAAACTGCTGCACCTCCAGCCACCAGACCGTTAAACTGATCAAGTTTGTGGACGACACCACCCTCATCGGGCTCATCTCGGACGGTGATGAGTCCGCCTACAGGAGGGAGGTGGAACGGCTGGCGTCCTGGTGCAGCCACAACAACCTGGAGCTGAATGCCCAGAAGACACTGGGGATGATCGTAGACTTTAGGAAAGTCACAGCCCCACCGTCCCCCCTCATCCTGACAGACTCTCCCACCCCCATTTCCATCGTGGACTCCTTCTGTTTCCTGGGCACCACCATCACCCAGGACCTCAGATGGGAGCCGACCCTCAGCTCCCTCATCAAGAAGGCCCAGCAGAGGATGTTCTTCCTGCGGCAGCTGAAGAAACTTAAGCTGCCAACCAAGATGCTGGTGCAGTTCTACACGGCCATCATCGAGTCCATCCTCACCTCCTCCATCACCGTGTGGTTCCCCGGCGCTACAGAACGGGACAAGCACCGACTGCAGCGCATTGTGCTGCTGCAGAGAAGGTGATTGGCTGTGAGCTCCCATCTCTCCAGGACCTGTTCACCTCCAGGACCGGAGGCGTGTGGGTCGGATCACAGCTGACCCTTCTCACCCTGGACACGGACTATTCACACCTCTCCCCTCAGGCAGGAGGCTACGGTCTATCCAGACCCATACCTCCCGCCACTTGAACAGTTTTTTCCCCTCCACCATCGGACTCATGAACAATAAAAAGACCCAATAACTCAGTCACAGAGGCATGGATGTTTCTGCTCGTTTGCTCTGTGCGGTGTTTCCACACTTAGACCCGCGGCTGTCACTTATCACTTTACTTTTTACTCCTACTCATCTGTAAATATAATCCCACAGTTGTTTGAAGTCTATTGTCGTCATCTCACCATATTTTACCTTTTACTTTTTATTTTGTATCTTATTTATTAATATTCCTTATGCATGCCCCTTAAAGCCTTATAGTTTAAAGTTTTATAGCTTAATTTTATCTAAATTCTGTGTTATATGTTTTATGTTGCACGTCCGCATCAAGAAAAATTCCTAGTTTGTGAACTTGTTCTCAAACAATGGCAATAAAAATCTATTCTGATTCCAACTAAAGAAAACCCTGCTGACATCACCTCGAGGTGTTTCAATTCATAAACAATTGAACATAAAGACGTGGTTAACTGGACCCGAGTTCTTGTGGAATGTGCAACAAACTTGGCAGAAAAATCAAATCGACTTTAAAGATTCAGAAACTGATGATGACCCTGAAATAAAAAGCAGAAGTCTTCACTTGTTCAACTCAAATGGATATTGATCCAATCGACAAACTCGTCACTAATTTCTCAGATTGGAAAAGGCTGAAAACTGCTGTTGCTTGGATATTGAAGGTTAAAGAAACTCTCTATGAACTGGGTAATATCCGAAAAACCCTCTCACAAGACAATACTCCAGCGTATGTTGAACAAGAACTACGAAAGGTCAAAAGCTGCAAGAAGAATGCAAAAATCTCTACTGAAGACATGAACAAAGCAGAATGTGCTATCAAAAGTTTTTCACAAAAACAAAGGTTTCCAAATGAAACGACTGCATTGTCTAACGGTAAAGGCATCAGAAGAAACAGTCACATTTACAAACTGAACCCGGTTCTACAGGATGGCTTACTAAGAGTTGGCGGACGATTGTCAAAAACAGCAATGCCTGAACAAAGTAAACACCCGATCATTTTGGCAAAAGAACATATTTCAAGTTTAATCAAAGATGTTCACGATCAAGTAAAACACACAGGAAGAAATCACGTCCTATCCAAATTAAGAGAAATGGTTCTGGATAACTCGTGCAAATGCAACTACAAGAAAGATCCTGTCCAAATGTGTCTCCTGCAAGAGGTTTAAAGGTAAACTGTGTTAACAAAAAATGGCTGATCTTCCGAGAGAAAGTAACTCCAGACTTGCCTCCATTTACAAATGTTGGAGTAGATTACTTTGGACCCATTGAAGTTAAACACGGGCATTCTCATGTGAAGCAATATGGAGTAATATTCTCATGCATCGTCAGCAGAGCAGTCCACAGACTCGTGTGTCAGTGCAATACGACGTTTCATGTGCAGAAGAGGACCGGTCTCGCACTTTCGCTCAGACAATGGCACAAATTTCACATCATTTCCGACAAAATGAAGGATTACCTTCAAGACCGAAGCAAATGTGACTCTACAGGGCCACTGGTGTGGTGGAAAGAAAATCAAGCCAGATACCCCAGGCTCGCTCTGACTGCGAAGCGGCGACTCTGCATACCTGCCACCTCCACGCCCGCGGAACGCATCTTCTCTAAAGCAGGATTTATTGTAAATAAAACCAGGAGCTGTCTGCTTCCCAACAATGTGGATATGTTAGTTTTTATGGGGCGCCAAATGTAACATGCCTTATTTTGTGGACAGAATGACTTTTGTGTCACGAAATGCATATATTCATTACGAAATCACGTTACATCGTAACGCCGTTTGTCCACGGAATACACAAATTGGTTTGCATTGTGTCCACGAAACACTGAAGAGAGCACATCATTTCGTGGCCCAAATTGACTGGTGGCCTTTTCTTTTCGTGGACATAAGGCTGAATGCACTATTCACTGTCGTACACGAAATAAACTTTCGTCATAAAAGTATTGTGATGTGATACAGAAATTATGATGTGTACAAAAGGGATTTATTCTCTAACTCTGCAGTTACAGAAGGCATTCCGTCCACGGAATAGTAACTTCATAACTTACGAAATGCATTCAGTGACACATGCTTTCATTCCGTGGACGAAATGCATAATGGTATACATTTCGTGAGTCAGCAGTTTACGAAATGAATTATGTGACATTTCGTAAACATAACATAACCGTTGACTCACGAAATGTATTGTTGTAGGTTACAAAACTGATTTCGTGATTCTATTTATTTCGTCCACGTAATGACATTATCGTGTCACATAATTCATTCCGTAAACTGCTGACTCACGAAATGTATACCATTATGCATTTCGTCCACGGAATGAAAGCATGTGTCACTGAATGCATTTCGTAAGTTATGAAGTTACTATTCCGTGGACGATACACAATTATTAGGTTAATAATTCTATTGTCTGATTTAATTCAAATCAGAGGTAGGTGAGATATAATTTCTTTCTTTAGGCTTTTTTCCGTTTTAGAACATAATGGCAAGTTGAAATAATATACCTTAAAAATCGTTTATTAAAAGTGTCAAATATAGGCCTCGTTTAAGGCCGTATATGGAGCGACAGCAGGACCGCACATTCAGCTGTTTTGAAAGAAAACTGATTATTCAAGGCAAGGCAAGTTTATTTGTAGAGCACAATTCATACACAAGGCAATTCAAAGTGCTTCACAGTTGCATAAAGTTACAAGAAAACAGATCAAACAAAAACATCCAGAAAAACAATGTGGAACACAGAAACCACAAATGCAGTTTGCAGAAAAAGGCAAAAAACTCTGCTGCACAAGGAGAGGGCAAGGTTGCTTCCCGTTTTCACGTCTCCATGATTCGGAGACGTGAATCTCTCCCGAATTCACGGAACAGTACATGTTCGTACTGTTTTTCCAAGAGACTTTCCAGAGTGAGTACTGAAGTGCGATTTATCGTAGAACAATGACTGTTTACATCCAACTTGTCACAACAGCTTTCACTAGAGCCACTTACAACCCATCCCAACAGGGTCCTTGTGGCGTAAGGTCCGTCATCTTGGCTATTCACAACCTCCCAGGGTTTGTGAAACTTCGAGGCATCCGTGCGTATTAGCAGATCTACTCCAGCATCAATCTCAGGTAAGTGAACTTGACACAGATAAGTCCATTGCTTTATGTCTTCTTTTGTAATGACGTTGGCTGTGTTTACAGGCATTTGCTTTTGTGTGTAAACGGGTAAGTCATGGAACTCAGCTCCATCAAGTCTTGTGATTTCCAAATCGTTCAGAATGTATGTAGAAGTTGTTGTTATTGGACTCATTGTTAGCAGACTGATCTTGGATTTCTTTCCAGTAAGATTTAGTTTTTTCATCAAATTCTCAGTGCAAAATGTAGAAGTTGAACCGTAGTCGAAAAAAGCATAAGTTTGAACAAGTTTGTTTCCCTTTTTAGACTTGACTGTAACAGGGAGTATGGAAAGTTTACCACAAACACCGGCCCCGGTATGGCTCACACATGACTGAGACAACACTGGTGTTTGCAGTTGTACATGGTTGAATGATGCAATGGAAGAGATTACTAATAGCTTAGAGGGAAAGAAACATGCAGCTGGAATATTCATTGACTTGAAAAAAGCATTCGATACACTTAATCACTCAATATTACAAAAAAATTTTTGACAAATATGGCATAAGGGGAGTGGCTTTGAGTTGGATGCAAAGCTATTTAAATGGGAGACAACAGTATGTGAAGATGGGGAGTTTACATCAGGGTATTTAGACATTAGTTGTGGGGTCCCACAGGGATCGGTATTGGGACCAAAATTGTAAAATTTATATATTAACACATTTTTAATGTGTCTAAATTCAAATTGGTGATTTTCGCAGATGACACAAACATTTTCTATTCCAATGACAATTATAGTACTTTAGTAACTAACATAAACTGTGAATTAAGGAAATCAAAAACATGGATGGACAATAACAAATTGTCCCTCAACCTAAATAAAACAAAAGTAATGTTTTTCAGTAATTATAATGGAAAACCAGACTCAGTTATTATAGACGGTGTAGTTTTAGATACAGTATCAGAAATTAAATTCTTAGGAGTCACCATTGACAGTAAATTAAGCTGGAAACTACACATAAGACACATAAAAAATAAAGTCTCAAAGTATTTCAATCATCAATAAAGCAAAGTTTTTCTTAAATTACAATGCATTATTTCTATTATATAGTTCATTAGTTTTGCCATATCTAAATTACTGTGTAGAAGTTTGGGGAAATAACTATAAAATCTCATTACACCCCCTTGTTATGCTCCAAAAACGGGCTGTAAGAATTATACACAAAGTAGGATATTGTGATCACACTAATATATTATTTCTGAAGTCTAAACTGTTAAAAGTGAATGACTTAGTTGACTTCTCTACTGCTCAACTTCTATTTAAAGCCAACAAAAATGTGCAACCTGCAAGTATACAAATGCTTTTTGCACGCAGAGAAGGGGGATATAACCTGAGGGGGTGTGATAACTTTAAGGTTCAAGCAGTGTCTTCCACTAGGAAAAGTATGTGTGTGTCTGTATGTGGAGTTAAACTCTGGAACAAATTGGGGGCAGAATTTAAACAATGTCCAAATATTCATCATTTCAAATCAAGATATAAAAAAATGGTATGGTCAAAGTACCAGGAGGAGGAAATGGGTACTTGACTTGAGTGCTAATGGGTGTTACAAAGTGCTGTAAAGGTCAGATCTAAATAAGAATGATGTATATTGTGGTTGTTACTATTATACTATTGCTGTTGTGTTATCACTATTTTAACTTTAAACTTTAAATGTAACAGTCTAGGAGGATTAATGCCTAACAATCTATAGATTATTCTTAGAATCAAACTCAATCGATTCAGACAGCGGTATTGCTATTGATGCTGATGGTAATATAAAAGAATTAAATTCTCAGAAGTAAAACATGCACAATATCCATGTACTCCGCATTCAACATAACCCGTAGTACAGGGCAGACAGGCGGGGGTCGGCAGCTCGAGGAAACCCTCTTTTGGCAGCAGACTAAAATGTGTCTCTTTTAATGCATAGTATAGGACACTTAACAAATGATGGTCCGGCTGCTCGGGGGCTGCTGCCCTCTGGCAGCAGGTCCAGTCACAGAAAGGAAAAAAAGAAAAGCCCCGAATCCTTTTAAACACACATCATTAAGACTATTCTTGTTATCATGAGCACTAATTCTGCGATTACTGTACCTTTCATGAATAAATGTGGAGTATGTTATGTATCATTCAAACACCTTGATACGGAGTAATGCTATATGGGTTGTCATGGTGATGATGAATAACGGTAATGCCAACATGGTAATAAATTCAGCATGGGAAACAAAATAATACACCGGCTATAACGTATAAGATACTGTGAATGTTGACCTAGTGTGGTGCAGTGTTGCATTTGTTAGTTACATATTAACTCAACTGATAACTGCGTAAACAAGGGCGGGCGAGCAAGCGAGCAGGCGAGCAGGCAGGCAGGCTCAAACATTTAAAACGAGCATCCTTTTCTTTCCGAAAACTTATTTTGTCACGATGTTGCTTTTCATTGAACTGTTGACAGCTGTTGAGTGTGTGTGTGTGTGTGAGAACAAAACAAACATGTGAATGTGTCTGCATTACTTTTTTCAAAGCCAGCTTCAGGAGCCATATGTAAACGAGACTGAATCATCTCCTTAGGACGCTCCCTTGTGTACCTTTCAAAAAATACAGACACCTTTTGATTGCTGGCAAGTATGTGGGTCATTTTGGAGTCTCTTGAATGTTTGGCTGGACAGTAGGAGCAAAAGTTAATGTTTGTAGAGTTTTTGGTTTGGTTGCAGGAAGTATTTCAGCCTGTTCATGCCGTCGCTGTATTGCTCAAAGACCGCAAGTTCAGCATCAGCCGCTTTAATTTCAGCATCCAATTCTATAGTTTCAATTTTATTGCCTCCTTTTGCGCTTCCCACTCCATTGCCATTTGTTGCAGTTGGTGTTTTTCTTGTAAGGCAGCTTCTTTGGCGATGAAGGCTGCTTTTTTGGCCTCTGCTTGGGCTCTTAACGTTGATGATCTGGTGGAGTGATTTGATTTGGAGGATTTGAAAGACACATTCGATGGACTGTCACCTGGTTTTATGTCATCTGCAATTTTAAGCTCATGCTCATTTTCAATACTCTTCAAATACTCAGACTTGTTTTGTTATGTATTTGTTTGAGTCGGTCACAGCACGCACCTAGTCGATTCAGCCATCTTGCTTACTTTATCGTCTATTGCCGCCCGGTGGTCAGTGCATATAACAGCACCAACATCATAATAAACATATCATGACATCTGTTTTTTTTGTTTTGTTTATAAAGTAGTCACCAAACCAGTGACCTGTACATAAAGGTTGCAGAAAGTATTTTTTTTTTCACCTTATGCTTTCAATAAACACTTTTCTTTTTTTCTTTTTTCTTTTTTGGCATAGCATATATTTAAACTTTTATTTTTTTTTATTTTTTTTAAAGAACTGTTTAACATAAATGGCACAATATGCTACTCCTCAACTAGCCTTTTAGGTCTATTAACAACACGACCACTAGTTGTTCTTGTATGTAGCATTTCTGAGCTGACATTATCGGCAGTAGTTACAGGTTGATTATACATTTCAGGTTCTTTCTGTGAATCTGCACTGTTAACTACATTCTGCTGAGTAACATTTCGCTCATCATTTAGCACATTTTGATTCTTTGACATCAAAAACTTTCGATTTCTTCTGTACCTTTGTCCATCTGGTGTCTGAACTACGTAAGATCTCGGGTGGTCAGACTTTCCTGAAACCTGAGCTGGACACCATTTACCATCTTGCCACAATCTCAGTGTTTCCAACCTGCAGTTGTTGTAATGGTTTTGCGCCTTTGTCAAAGTAGTCCTTTTGTTTCACTTGTCTCGCCTGTAGCATCCGCTGTACTCCGGTAGTGACTGTTTTGGGATCCAACATGCATGAAGGTGTCGGGAGCTTGGTCCTCACGCGACGTCCCATTAACAGTTGAGCTGGTGATCTTCCGATGTCCTCAAATGGTGTACTCCTCAGATTGAGCATTGCCAAATATGGATCTTTTCCATCTGCTTGGGCCTTTTTAAGCAGTAGTTTGACGTTCTGCCATTCCATTAGACTGTGCATGATGGGGGCTTGATGTTTTGTGAATAAAGTCCCACTCGTGTGCAAATGTCTGGAATTCCCTTGAGCTAAACTGTGGTCCATTATCTGAAATTACAATTTCAGGAATACCATATCTAGCAAATTGGGATTTCAGATGTGTGATGACAGTTGCACTTCTTTAACCACTCCACTTAAACACATTTTGAGTAGTAGATTAAGTATTCCTGCTGGTCAAATGTGAATAGGTCGACGCCTATCTTTTGCCAAGGCCTTTCCGGAACACTGTGTGGATGTAATGGCTCTTTGCTTAGTCGTTTCTGATATGTACTGCACACATCACAACTGCTCACTAGATCAGCAATACTTTGAGACATGCCAGGCCAAAAGAGTACTGCTCTGCAGCTTTCAATACCCAAGTGTCCCTCGTGAATAAGTTTTAGCATGTCCTCAAAGATATCAGTCTTCCGCCTTTCAACAGGATCCCTTCAACAAAGGTTATTTCTTCTCTGTAGTTCCAATAAGCTTGAATGTCTTTCACAACTTGGCTTTTTGTCACTGGCCAACCTTGTAGTACTGTTTCGGAAAGTTTAGTTGAGGAAGCATCTTTTGTTGTTTTCTATTTTGAACAGTTGCAGCTTTTCGTTTGAAACAGGTAAGTTGGACATTACCATGTGCACTTGTGCTTCAATGTCTTTGTCAGGTGAGTTTGTCACTGGCAGATAATCTCTAGATAATGCATCTGCAATATACATCTCTTTTCCTGGCTTGTACTGCACATTTACTTGGTACTTTTGAAGTCTCAACAATAGTCTTTGTATTCTGGCTGGTGCGCTGCTCAGTGGCTTTTTCATTATAGCTTCCAGTGGTTTATGGTCAGATTGAACATCCACTTCCCTTCCATATATGTACTGGTGAAAGCGCTCAGCTCCGAATACTATTGCCAACATTTCTTTTTCTATTTGCGCGTAGCGCTGTTCCGTTTCAGTCAATGCACGTGAAGCATAGCCTACTGGCTTATTCTCTTGCAGTAAAACTGCACCAAGTCCACTTTTGGACGCATCTACTGACAGCGTTACTGGTAGTTTCACATGAATGTATCCTGATGCTCTTCATTCCAGTCCCATGCAACGTCATCTCTGGTTAGAATGCGTAGAGGTTCAGTGTGTTCTGACATATTTGGGTTTTTGTAGCAGATCAGTTCCTCTGAGGTTGTATCTAGATTCTCTAGTTTGAAACATCTCTTGTAAATAGTGAGGAAGCATGAGATTGTGAGCCTTGTTCATCACAACTGTGTATACATCAACAAGATCATGCAATTTTAAGATATTTAGTCTAATAAAAAGAGGATTTGTTGGAGCAAGGTATTCTGCATGGCTGATCACTCTAATTGCTTTCTTTTGTAATAAGAAAATGGGTTGTGTATGAGTTTTATAGGTATTTCCACACAATAGCTAAGGTATGGAAGGATGAGGGAATTATACAGTATATATAATGCATTTTGATTCACAGAGGTTTTTATTTTACACAGTATGGCGATAAGTTTAGAAATTTAGGCTTTAGTGTATTTATGTGCACTTTCCAATTTAACTTTTCATCAATATTGATTCCCAAAAACTGTTACATACACCCTTTCAATTTCTACCTCCCCAATGTTTATTCTACATGGTTTGTTTACTTCCTTGGAACCCAATACAATATATTTAGTTTTATGCAGATTTATGGAAAGTTTATTTAAATCAAACCATTCTTTTAGTATCTTAAGTTCATTTCCTACTGTATTCAAAAGCAGCTCAAGATCTTTACCCGAACAGTACAAACTGGTATCAGCAAATAGGATACATTGTAATTTGTTAAGGACTTCACTAATTTCATTAATCTACATGATAGTTTAGGTCCCAAAACGGAGCCCTGAGGAACACCGTGGGTTAGTTTTGCCTCCATTGAATTGATATTATTATGTATATACTGATTTCGGTCACTTGGATAACTTTTTAGCCAAGTGTGTGCTAAGCCCCTGACACCATACCTTTCTAATTTATTTAAACGCAATGAATGGTCTATTGTGTCAAAGGCCTTGCTAAGGTCAATAAAGACTCCAACAGCAAACTCACTGTTCTCTATAGATGTTGATATCTTGTCTACTAGTTCCGTGACTGCCATTGAAGTGGACCTATTAGATCTAAAACCGTACTGATGTTCACTTAACAGATTATGCTTGTCTACAAAGCTATCAAGTCGTTTCACAAATAACTTTTCCAGTATTTTTGAGAATTGCGAAAGTATCAGGGAGTTCAGCTTCCCGATGGCCCTGTGTACGAAACTGTTCTTAAGTCGACTGGACCTGGCCTGTAGATTCCGCAGTCTCCTCCCTGAAGGTATTACTCTGAAGAGACTGTGTGATGGGTGCGTAGGGTCCCTGGTGATTCTGACAGCTTTGCGGGTGAGACGGGTGGAGTACATGTCCTTAATGGAGGGGAGAGGAGCTCCACAGATCTTCTCCGCTGCTCTCACGATGCACTGGAGGCTCCTTCGGCAGGAGGCAGTGCTGGCGCCGTGCCACACAGTGATGGAGCTGGTCAGGATGCTCTCTATAGTCCCTCTGTAGAAGAGCCACACAGTGATGGAGCTGGTCAGGATGCTCTCTATAGTCCCTCTGTAGAAGAGCCACACAGTGATGGAGCTGGTCAGGATGCTCTCTAGAAGAACCACACAGTGATGGAGCTGGTCAGGATGCTCTCTATAGCGCTCTGGGACTCTAGCGCTTCTTAACTTGTGGAGAAAGTAGAGACGCTGATTACTTTTCTTAACCAGAGATGTAGTGTGCATGGTCCAGGAGAGGTTCTCTGTGATGTGCACACCCAGGAACTTAGTGCTGGTCACCCTCTCCACTACAGCACCATTGATTGTTAGAGGAGCATTACTAAATCTTATTTGAGTTAACTTATTTTTATAAATGTTATACCTTTCTTCAGTTTGTGTAGTCCTATGCTTTAAATGAACTCTATAGAGTTTTCTTTTGCAGGCCTTGGCTATGCCCTTGGTAACCCATGGCTTATCCTGGCTGTTTTTGTTTTTAACATAATATTTCTTACGCGGACAGTGCTGGTCATACAGTTGGATTAGGGTGAGTAGGAAGGCGTTGTGTGCCTTATCAGGGTCAGGAGTTGCATACATTTCTTCCCAAGTTTGGGCACATAAGTCACCTTTGAGAGCAGCAATAGCTTCAGGTGTTCGATGTCTTACAAATTTAAAAGCATTTATTTTTGTTATTATTTTGTAATTGTTTGAAAATACTAAAAATAGTAAGATGGTCATTGGTGTCATTGATAAGAACTCCAGTGGTAATTTGACTTGCTAGTTGATTAGTAAATATATTATCTATTAATGTTGTGTCTGTGGTAATCCTGGTTGGCTTAACAATGAGGGGGAAAAGAGTGTTGCTATACATAGTATTAATGAAGTCTGTTGTTTTTAAATGTTTCAAAGGGTTCAGATCAATATTAAAGTCACCACACACGATATGGACCTTGTTTAAATTACTAAAAAGGCTGTCAATTTTTTTGGCGGCACGGTGGCACAGTGGTTAGCGCTCGTGCTTCACAGCTAGAAGGTCCGGGTTCGATTCCCACCTGGACGGGGCCTTTCTGTGTGGAGTTTGCATGTTCTCCTCGTGTCTGCGTAGGTTTCCTCCGGGTACTCCGGTTTCCCCTACCACTAAAAACATGTACAATAGAAACCCCTTATGAGAGACCAACCGGCCCGGTTAGAACCATGAGGCCGTCCTTCTGTGGACCCACCACCTGCAGGAGGAGCCATAGGGGCTGGTGCAATGTGACTTGGGCAGCTCTAACAGCTGCCCCCATGACCCGGCAACGGACAAGTGGAAGAAAGTGGATGGATGGGCTGTCCATTTTTTTGTTGACAATGTCTAGACATGATCCAGGTGTTCTGTACACACAACTAACCATATTTTTAGATTTTTCTACAATAATTTCACATGTTATACACTCTAAAACATCAATGGTGGTTGACTTACTATTTATCTTCTTAAACCTCAGATCTGTATCTATGTATAGTGCAACACCCCCACCTCTTTTATTTATCCGATTGGTAGTGAACAATTCATATCCATCTAATTCTACTTCACAGCACCGATCTGCATCCAACCAAGTCTCAGAAACGGCAATGACACTGAATTTTTTAAACTGACTGAGGTAATGTTTAATTTCATAATGTTTGTTCAAACTCCTACTATTAAAGTATATAACACTGAAGGCTCCATTCATATTAATGCATTTAAATTGCTCGTCAGTATAGTAATCACAATCATTAATTATATTATTAAACAAGTCCCCATAATAAATAAAGGGCTTCGGTCACATGACTAGAACAAAGTTACCTGGGTGTACACGGCACGATTTGGACCCACGTCTCACACAGACACTGTAGAGTCTATATTTTGGACACTGGTCGCAGAGCGCCTCATCCTCTCGCTGAAGCTCCTACCTCTGATAAACGCAGAGCCAAAAGCAACAATACCCAGCTATTAATGGACTGCTTTACTTTGCACCCACTGCAGGTGCTCAACGAGTTAAGTTGAATAAAGTAACATTTAGCCCAAAATATTTCTGTGAAAATAAAATCAATATTAATTAGTTGGGATGTGTAGCCAGGATCGATGCAAACTAGGCGATCGAAGACGCAACATATCGCTATATCAATTTTAAATGGAAGAATCGTTGCCCTCATAAAACGGATATAAAAAAAAAAGGGGGAAAGTACCAGTACCCAGCCCTACATGTGAATCTTTTGGGGTTCTCAAATGATGCACAAATCTTTACAAGAAATGGGATGTTTGTGGTCTCATCATTTTAATGTCTGAGAATCGGTTAATCCGTGGCCTCATTTGAGTGTGAGATTGTTAATTGTGGAGAAAATTCCATCTGCTCTTTTGTATCATGTCTTAAACTCGCTTGACACTCGTATCTAGGAACAGATCGGTCACAATTATGAAAAATGTGTAAAATAATGACTTCCGATCAGAGCCGTACGATTGCTGGAATCTGACAACTCTGACGCCAACCTCGAGGGAGAATTGATTTGCTGCGACTCTGAAGCCTCTGGAAGTCGACTGAGATCCATAACAGATTGTGTGACTGTTGTAGATCCTGGTGGCGAACTTCCTGGCTCAGACGGAGGCTCTGATGAAGGGGAAGACGTCAGCGGAGGCTCGGGCCGAACTCGAGGCCAGCGGGCTGAAGGGAGACGCTCTGGAAAAGCTCCTGCCGCACAAAGTAAGTCAGTTACAAAATCCATATTGATATTACAATACTGATATTAAAGCGTATGGTATAGAAACACTTTTAATGCAGCTTATAACCTTTTTTTTTCTTTTTTTTTTCGCGCTGTCCTGGTCTTGTACTTTGTCAAAATGTGCATTTGTTTTAGGTTTTCCAGGGAAACAAACCCAGTAACTCGATCGTATTCAAGAAGCTGAGCCCGTTCACTTTGGGAGCCCTCGTCGGTGAGTCTGAACACGTTTTCTTACCGTTTGCAGCTGCCATTTTCACCAAGAGGCCCAACACACAGATGGACTTGGAGAGAACTATAATTGAGCTGCTTTTCTGCTGTGTTTTCAGCCATGTACGAGCACAAGATCTTTGTCCAGGGCGTGATGTGGGACATCAACAGCTACGACCAGTGGGGGTGAGTTACGGCGCGTGACCCATACTGCCAGGCCATTTTCAAACGTCTCAGCCGCCGATTGGAGCCGTTTTATATCAAAACTGCTGATCAAAGTAGGTTTTCTGCTCGCTGAAAGCTATAGATCGTTTGCAGATATTAAAGTATGGAAGCACCTATAACAATACACTTCTCATCAGTCCCTTTTTTATATTAATATTAAATAAAACGTATACACTGTCATTTTATACGTTAGAGAAAAACATGCATGATTCTTTCAGCAGCTAATCTACTGCTGCACGTTTAATAAGCCACCGTGTGGAGCTGTTTCCCCAATTATGACCTTTTGACAGATGAACAAGCTCTTATTTCTTCTCCTGATCGACTGCTGGCAGTGAACTGACTTGTGGTTTTGACACCGGCTTGGAATATTTAATGCCCAGAACGAGAGATTTTGTATCTGCTGCAAAAGTGCTTGAAAATCAGGAAGTAAAACTACTGGATATTTAGTTTTAGATGGTATTAATATTGCATTTTCTAATCAACAAAGTGTAAGATATTACCAAATACCTGCAAAAAGCACAATGTAAGCATGTGAAGCAGCATCAGATAAAACCATGCTCTTTGTATCTGTTCTAAAGCAGGACCAGCTTTGAGATCTGATTGGCTGTTTTGCATTTTTTTTTTTTTTTTTATATATCCATCCAAACACACATTGTCACAAATGTAAATGAATTAACCTCTAGTGAAGTATTTTCTTAAATGTAGCTTAAAGCAGTACTAAGGAGCTTGGTAATAAATCCTTTCCGTCCCTCTGGGGTGTTGATGGGTTACACTAGTGATTTTAGTAATGTACCAATGTTTGGCATTGGTAACAATTTGTAAGAAACATATTAATAATCATCATTTGTTACTTGCTCTGAACTAGACATTGTACAAGAAATGAAACCGCTGTTGTGTTTTGTGCTTTGATTGTTACATGAAAATGTTGTTTTTATTTTGGGGGTGGAGCCTATTAGCCTTTTGCTTCGGCCCACTCCTTTTGAGCAGACGAACTGCTCAAATAAACAAATAAACTAAACTAAAGGGATGATTGGGGGTCTGTCATCTTCCCCTGGTGTTTCTGGCCAGAAAACCACAATTGCAACTTTACTGCCATTGGGTCGGAGTCGCCAATACACACTAATGGAATCAAGAAGAAGCTAACAGGCTAACTTTGGGCTAGCGCCACTTAAACAGTATTTACAGCCAAGTTTGAGTGAAAAAAATGATCTCCATTGTGTAACTGGATGAACAATATCCCTCTGTCCCTTTGTCTTTTCTGTCTGGGTAGTATTTACTCTCACAGACAATGAGTAAAAAACCACAACATGCTACAACACCTGCAGTGGCGCTTATGGCCTCTAGGGGCGTCAGGTACTCTGTACTGCTTTAATTGATTAAACAGCTGCTGCACATTCGTGTTGAATTCTCCAATGTGTAAAATCTGAACCGGAGTGGGAGTTACTAATAACTCAAACGTTACAGCTTGTTCACGTTGGTCTCCGCTCTTCGGCCGATGCGTCGTAAAACTATTGGCTCGTTTACAAAATACGCTGCAGGCTTTTCTGATTGGTTAATGCACTTGTCAATCACGCCCATCTGGATTTAGAAGAAAATCCCCCTGATCCCAGATACACGTGTCTGTAAAGGAAAGCGTGTTTTCTGAATGGACAGGCCAATAATAAAACGATGTTCAGAAAACTTAAAGCGCTGCATCAAACGGAATAACAGATTTAAACTCATCCACACTGACTCTCTCCTCAGCGTTGAACTGGGGAAGCAGTTGGCGAAGCAGATCGAGCCGGAGCTGAAGGACGACGCCGAGGTTTCTTCTCACGACTCCTCCACGAACGGACTCATCAACTTCCTCAAGAAGAACTTTTAGAAACACGTCTCCTCTCGTCTGTTTCCAAACCACGCTTTCACCATTCCCATGTGAGCACTTTATGTCGTGACCATCGCCGCTGTCGAAAAGGGATTTTAACTTCCTGTGTTTTGTGCAGTTACTGTAGAGCTGAGGCCGCACTGACTTTCCAAATAAACGTAATATAAAAATAAAAGTCTAACGTCACTGAAGTGAATGAGTGGTGGTTCTTTTTATCTTGCAGTCACTGGTTCTCAAACGTCTCCTCACACTCGTGTCCACAGGCCTAGATCAAGACATCAGGACTAAACCAGGTCTAACATGTACGACGGTGTATTAGGGCTGATGGGTAAAAGATATTAAAAAAAATTAAAACAAGCAAATCTGAGGAAAAAAAGTAACCGTTACCTGGAGCCTCCGAGGGTGAGGACATTTTCAGAAAGATATTTTGAGTTGGAAACGGCTAAAAAAAACATGTGACAAATTTGTTTTAATTAAAACATAAATTATGATAAAGTCTAGACTAGGGTTAGCAGATGGAAGTGCGCTCTATAGTCTGGTAAAGTATCTTTATGATAATGCTCTTCTGTCAAATCGAATTTGAACTTGAGCAAGGCTAGATATTTATCACCGCGCTGAAGTTTATTTTGGAGGCTAAGCTAATTTTTGAATTTTTCTAATTTGCCATTTTTTATCTGTCAAGTTTGACATGTATTATTTTTTTGCAAATTGGCTTTTAGGCAGATTTGCCTTTTTATTTATTTTTTTCTCAAGTGTGCATGTTTTAAATACAGTTGCTCATCATATAATTGGAATATCATGAAAATGTTTATTTCTGTAATTCAACTTAAAATGTGAAACTAATATGACATGCAAAGTGACACATGTCAAGCCTTTATTTGTCATTTCGATTATGGCTTCCAGTCCATTTTCAAAATATTCTAATTTTCTGAGATTTTTAATTTGGGTTTTTTACATAATCAAAATTATACCAAATACATGCTATACATATCTCACTTTCCAGGTAATGAGTCATATTAGTTTCAGTTTAAGTTGAATAACAGAAGTGAATGCACTTTTTCATGATATTCTAAGTATATGTCGAGCACCTGTAAACACTATAACGGACAGTATAAGTCATTTGAGAAAGTATTTCTCTGTTGCCCAAATCTTCTCGTTTCATTGAGACCAGTTTTTCTGTGTCGACTTGTACAGGTTTGATAATAAGGAACCATGAGTCTCAACATGAAAAAGACGTAATATAGAACATTGTAATTGGCCAATACTGCACCATGGGTCTCTGTAATGCACCTGAAAGTTTGTTGCCACACGCAATGACTCCAGAAAGAGCGTATACAAGTGTGAAACTGCATTCAAGCGCTACACACAGTAACTCTCCAAAGCAAACCTGCATCTGTGGAATCCAAAGGTTGGTTTTGTAGCAATATCATGTACGTTTGCCAGGGCAGGTGCTTCTACAGTCATCAGTGAACAGTGTGAGTAAAACCAGAGAGATCCTTGAGGAGCTCCTGGTGAGACGGTCTGTGATGTGCTGAGGTGGACTTTAACTCTCTGATGTCTTCCAGTCCATGTCCATGTGGAGCAGCTGTTGTCCCATCACATGAGGCTGGACCGTATGAACGCACTGGAAAAGTCCACAGAGACTTGGACTTCTGGAGATGTGTGGGGGGTTCATGCAGAACTGTCGGCACGGTGTCCTCAACCCCCTGGTTTTGCTCTTGGCCCCCAATTCAAAACTGTGGCTCCACAAATGAATCAAAACAAAGAAAAGAATTGAAAATAAATTGAAATTGGAGTTTTTTAATGAAACTTAAAATATATTTCACGTGACGCTTGCGCCCATTATGAACTGTTGACAAGTCTAGGCCTATAGTTTATCAAATTCAATATTTTTGATCTGTTTATACATAGGTTGAAGAATAATGGATCAAGCATTAAATACTATTCAGAAAAAAGTTCCAAAACCCCAAACTATTCATGTGTAATTGTACGTAAAGGACTGTTAATGATGCCTGACTGTCTTTAAATAGTCTAATAAAGGCATATTTATAAACCAAAGGTGTTTGTAAAAGCCTACATTTTGTGATTGCTTGAATAGTTGAGGCAATTGATCATTTTTTTAAATGGCTGACGGCTGCCATTTTGGATTTAAAGGTCAAATCATAAATCTGACATCAAAAATTAATTTCTCAATCCAAGAAGTTTCAGAATGCACATCCTGTGTGTCATTCTAGGCAAACCCTGGTAAAGATCCTTTCTAGAATTGTTGATGGTGGCCATTTTGGATTTAGGGCTCTAAAGGGGGGCGTGGGGGCTTTAATCTGTTCATTCACCCTCCATAGATGACAAATCCACTGAGAAACGAACCTTCGCTCTCCACGGTCACGGACCTGGTGTAGACGACCCAAGTAATTTCTCTGTACAAAACCGAAAATCTCCTCAAAAACAAAATCATTTTGTGTGTATGTGATTTGTTCAAATTTACCTGGAGACCCCCCAAAGAGGTATTACATAAAAAAAAAAAAAAAACTGGAAACCTAATTTTAATACATTTTTAATTTACTTTGCATTTTTCCAAACAGATCAATATAAATCACTTTGTTGAAGGTTGCAGACCCTTAGGAAACCACTTGGCAGCGCTGTGATGATGTGGATTCCTCTGAAATGGTTGAGACACCAGGGATCCTTGCAAAGAAACAGTTCACCCATCATCATCATCATCACATCATCATCATCATCATCTCACCTTTAATCCCACATATAAACTTTACTCCTCACGGGTGAAGAAAGCACGGTCGACCATCTCACGAACCCAGTAGACGATCTCGGTGTTTAGCTCAAACAAGAATTGAATCCCCTCCTGAAAGAGCTGTATGAAACTCCGAGCTGTCCCAAGGAGAGTCCTACGCTCCCTGCAGGAGACAACAGAAGCGTAAAACCGTAACATCTCTGGCTATTTTTAAAAAGAAACTAAAAATTGAGCTTCTAGAAAATTACAATAAACCCTAGTTGATGACCTCTAACAAGACTTATGTAATTTATGTCTGATGGTAGTATGTACTAATGTGTGTAAGCAAAAAATAAATTAATTAAAAATAAAATTAAAAATACGTACCTTTTAAAGTAAAATTCATGCAACTCCTAAGCTAGTAAAAGTAAGGTAAGACCGTTTTAAATTAGAGTAGGTAAGGTTAGTTGGTAGGTAATAGAATAGGTATCTTGGGTAATATGTATCCCAGGTTACTAATGTATATTTGTGTTTTTTAATATTGTGTATTGTCTTGGGTCCCATATATAAGCTAAATGTTGCTTCAGGGGTGTCCCGTTTAAGAATATGCACTATCATCTATGAATGAATGTTAAAATGCTTTTACCGTATATTTGTAATAAACTAAACTGAAACTGAAACTGAACTGAAACGGAAGCGACAGGAGTGATAACTTAACGGTTCGGTGAAGTTTAGACTGTGTGTGGTTCTATCTTACTATATTTTTACTTTGACATGGCTCTGATGTAAAAGTACTATATTTGAACATTTGGGTCAGTCTCAGTGTCTACGTGACAGAAGCTTTGTGTTGACGTGTTCTATTTCACCTTTAAACGGTTTATACCGGGGACAGTTGTATCAGTTTTTGCCATGACTCTCAAACCTTTCCACTAAATGCCCACATGTGTGGGATAAAACTGTACCAAATATAATTCCTGAAACATTAGATGGAGTCAAATCAAAAACTGTAAATGGTCTTAATGTATATTGTGCTTTTCTACCTTCATCAGGCCCAAAGCGCTTTACAGTAAAGATAAAACGTTGAATAAAACTGTAGTGTATCTATGTGTGTTTTGTGTCTTGGTGATTCTTTTAAGAATTGAAAAAGAAACAAAAAAACTAATCTACAGAATGTGTTCCTCTGTGTGCAGAATGGCCTGTAACTGACACAATAGTATTTATTTATTGGTGTATTTGGTCGGGACAGTGCATGTTAATGAACATACATGGGTCTCGTGCATGTAAACAAGCCACACCAGATTGTAGCCTTGGGCTAATTTCCATCCCTCGTCCCCCATCCGCACTCTCAAATTCACCCTGGCCTATTGTACATGTTTTTAGTGGTAGGGGAAACCGGAGTACCCGGAGGAAACCTACGCAGACACGGGGAGAACATGCAAACTCCACACAGAAAGGCCCCGTCCAGGTGGGAATCGAACCCGGGCCTTCTAGCTGTGAAGCACGAGCTCTAACCGCGCTTATTTTAGTAAATAAAATTAAATCCTTACAATAGAGTAAATTATTATTATTGGCGGCCCCGAGCCTGAGAGATTTTAAGATCAATAAAGGGCCGGGACGTCCAGGACTGGGAATGACTGCTATTAATGATTAAAATGAGACATTAGATGGAAGTACCATCGCCCTCAATGTAAATATTTATATCTTTCATTTCTGTACAGAGACAGTTGTAACACATGCTTAAGTGTTAAACCGGCCCCGCCCAGTTTATTTGGTTTGGCTAACGGTATTAGCATGCTAGCATAAACTAAAAGTGGGAAAATGGACCACAGTTTGTCTGAGGAGCTGTATACGAATACGAATATGAAAACTTTATTAAGATTTGACATGATTAAATGGCTTTTATTAAATGCATCATGTCATCTTAATCCTTCATTTTTTTATGTATGAAGTGATTCCTTTACATTTGAATAAACCTATTAGTTACAGTCGACATTTCTTTTCCTTTTATCTTTTTTCGATTTACCTTGGCAGCTCAGCATTGACCGCATCAGGGGGCATTTCAATCACACAGTCATCTGTAAAAAAGCAACAACAAAAAAACAAACAAAGAACTATTGAGATACAATGTTGAATTAATATAAAAAACATTAAACAACGTTATTTTTTGGACTTACCATTCCTTCGGTTTCCCCCCATCTCGCTGCGGGATGGTCCGGCCCTGGTGGAGAACCCCTCTTGTCTGAACATCTTTTCGGAAAAGTTCGACTACAACATCACAACAACAAAGAATGTTGAGTTAAGATTAAGGATGGATTAGAAACTGAACGTACAATTGTTTATTTTATTTTAACAAATTGAAATGAACAATTAATAATAGACTAAACATGCAAAGCAGACTTTGAACATCTGGAAAAGCACTTTTAAAAACAAATGCAGAATAAGAATAAGAATTATTATTATTATACCTGGTAGAATAACATGCGACTCCAGCTCTTAAAATAAAGATCTAGTTCTAACGGATTTACAAAGGTTATATTATTATCCAATTCAAATAACCATTTATTAAAAAATTAAATAAAACCTTGTTCCCAGGTTGGCACATCCCTGCTTTGCGTGAATATAATGTAAATTAATGTGAAAGTATTCTAATTATTCTGAATACAGTACTCTGATTGGACAAAATAACAGAATATGTTCCAAAATACACAATAGTATTCAGTAACTAAGTACAATGTCGATGTAATCTCTCCAACACTGCTGCCACATTCAGCATTCCCACCATAAGGCTATAAGCAATACGACAATCCACTTTGTGCAGGAAATAAAACACAATGGTCATAAGTTTGTGTTGTCTTAACCGTCAATACTGTAAGTTAATCACAATAATAGATATAGAGTCAGAGTGGCCGATAAGAAAGTGCTACATGCTAATGCTAAGAAGGACACCGAAGGCTTTTTTATACTCAACCAAGCCCTAAAAAGCATCAGTTTATGTTTATAAATTACATTCAGGCTAAAAGTCGTTTTGTAAATAGTAATAATAATAATAATCCATTAGTCTTAAGGTTAAGGTGCGCTATACATCGTTTTTCCAGATGCTCAACGTTTCTTCACGATGCCGCTATTTAAGTTCCCATGACTAACTTTTCATTGCAAAACTAGGCATGCAAAGCACAAAGAATTTACACTGTAAACAACCAGAGCAGGTGCAGCGCCCTCACCTCCAATGTCTACACAACAGAGAATCTAAACAAGCCGATAATAACAATAAATGTATAAGCTAAGCAGCACTAACGCTGTGTGTCCAACGTGGAACTAGACCATGTGGTCAAGCACGTGGACCACGTCAAGGCGCCGCCGTATGGGGGTGGCTGTCTCCGAAAGGTCCTGACTCCCATGGACTTTCCATTGAAACGTTTTTTTGCATCGTTCGCATTAGTATTCTAAATAATGAAGCTGGCTCTAAAAACACAGTCGAATTGCAGCATGAACGAGCTTCCAACGGCGCTGACATGGGAAACCCTCGCACCCTCAGAACAACTATTCAAAACATTACAACGTTATAACTTGGTCATAACTGAACAAAGAGCTGCCAATACCAGCCTGGTCAAAACAGCATATTTTATTATTATTATTATTATTATTATATTGAATCTGAGTAAAACAAAATATATCATTTTTGGAAATAGAAAAGTTAGTGACCAGACCAGTCTAAAAATAAATGATATTGAAATTGAACGAGTTCAAGCAAATACATTTTTAGGAGTTATCATTGATGGAAAACTTGAATGGAAATCGCATATAAGTACATTAAAAACAAAATTAGCAAAAACCATTGCTGTAATTGGTAAAATGAAAACTATACTTGATAAAAAATCGCTTCTATTACTGTATAACTCCCTCATACTTCCTTACCTAAATTATGGCTTGGAAATATGGGGAAACAATTACAAATCCAATACTCATCCTATTTTCCTACTCCAAAAAAAGGCAATAAGAATCATCACTAAAGCAGATTTCTATGCAGCAACAACCCCCATTTTTGTAGAGCTACAGCTATTGAAAATCCATGACCTTGTTGATCTAAATACTTTAGTAATAGTGCACAAAGCACATAATAATCTTCTCCCTCCAAACATCCAGCAGCTTTTTGAACACAGGGAAAGTCCGTATAACTCCGAGGAACTGGCATATTCAAAAAAGCAAAAGCTAAAAAGAATTTTAAAAAGTCGATGTATTTCTGTAAGAGGTGTTAATCTGTGGAACGATTTGGAAGATCATTTAAAACAGTCGAAAACAGTCAAAGCCTTCAAAAAGTTGTATAAATCTTCTATCATTCAAAAATATATAAGTTAAGGATGAACAAAGTAAGAAACTAGTGAAAAGACTTTAATAGATCCATAATGAATGAATTTAAATGACGACATGATTTAGTCAAAATAAATTAACGTAAAACAAAATGTATATTTACATATATATTGGAGTGTTGAAATTTATGTTAAAATCAATTCTAAATACATGCTTATTTCTCTTCTGTTTGACACTTGTTTACTATTAATGTTTGTGTTTGTTTTCTCGCTGAAGTCTGTAAATTAGTTTAGGCACAATAAGTTTTTACTTCAGCCTAAACCCTTTCGGTCGTGTTGTGCACGAATTATGGAGATGCTTGTTTTATGTTTAAAAGAATGAAAATGAAAGTGACTGAATAAAACTACTACTACTACTATTATTATTATTATTATATATTTGTTTTGTTATGTTGTATCCCCCCAGCAGCTGTTTGAGGAATCCACTATGAACCAGGCCTGCAGGATTATATCTGACACGTCCCAAAAATTACAGTTTTATATCTTTATGTTTGAAGCCTGAAATGTGGCAAAAGGTCGAAAAGTTCAAGGGGGCCGAAATACTTTCACAAGGCACTGTAAGCTTGAGCTGCTTTTAAAGGCACACTGTGTAACATTTCATTGTTGTTTTCAAATTGAAAATGTTTTTACGAACCATACACGGACCTTTCTAGGTAATTTTCGTTTTTGATTTCTATTTGAAAAATGATTGAACGAATGATACACGGGTTATTATTATTCTTCTCAATCACAATTATGTTCCAAAATATATTCTCCATCATTCTGTAATTTGTACATAGGACTGTTTGAGGAAAAATCTATCTATCTGTATTTGGTTGATATATTCTCTGTTCAAGGGCTCCAAACAAGAACTAGAGGCATTTTTGGATGATCTCAGTTCTTGTTCTCAGTATTTGTCATTCTCTTTTAATTATAATCAACACTGCTTAGGTTTTTGTCTTTTCCTGTTTTTCATTGCACTGCACTTTCTTTTTTTGTAGGACTTTCACCCTGAACTGTCCAATAAGCCTTTTGTTCAACATTTATAAAATATAGAGAGAGCAACATTACCCATGATGGTCACATCTGTGGAGGGTCCAAGTGAGCAGCTCCATGGTGTAATCCTGTTTCTGCTTTGGGGAGTCTGCTGCCACACCAACTTTCTACTTTCAAATGGACAGTGGAGCTTTGTAGATCCAGGAAACAAACTTGTTTTTTGAGCCAGCCAGCACGACGTCTCTCTGTATATATATATACAGAGAGAGACACGCGCGCACACACACACGCACGCACGCACGCACACACACACACACACACACACACACACACACACACACACGCACACACACACGTGTGTCTCACATCGTTGTGTCTCTTGTGTTGTCACAAACTGGCTAGCCTTATGTTTTGTTGAGACACTCGTGTTGCTTTGTGCATCAGTTCTTTGGAGCTACATTGAGTCTGTTTTTGGTCATTCTTTCAGTTATTTCTAATTTGTTTTCCTGGTTTATATTTCGTTCTCCTTTTGTTCACATTTGCCTTATTTTGTTCAAATAAGTCTGCAGTTTTAGTTATTTCCATCTCCTGTGTTCCTTCTTGCCCCCCCTAGAGCAAAGAGGACGTAACACCGTGGATTGAAGTGAGTGATGTGACAGCCCGAGGTCAAAGGTGACGGTTTATAGAAGTCAAATTGGTGGATGGCGCTGATTATTGGGGATATTGTAATGTGGTAGAGGTTGTCCAAAAGTCTTGATGAACTGTGTGACCTTCTGTGACCCAAACACTCTGCACTGGCACCTGCATGTCCATATTTGCCTCCACCCTGCCCCCGGTGGTAGAATGGAATATAGGTCAACTATGCCCAACGTAAACAAGCACTAATGATGAACGATAATGGCTCCTAGATCTCTCTCTCTCTCTCTCTCTCTCTCTCTCTCTCTCTCTCTCTCTCTCTCTCTTATCTCTCTCTCTCTCTCTCTCTCTCTCTGATATATATATATATCAGATATATATATATATATATATATATATATATATATATATATATATATAGGTATAGATATCTATGATGAAGGCCTTATAGGCTGAGACGCGTTGGGGTTTGTGTGTTGTACATTTGTCTATTTTTTTTAAAAAGCATATTGTCCTACATAGGCGATACGAAGAACCAATGCCAACCACTAGAGGGCACACTTTCCTTACAGTTTTTCTCAATTGCTTTGACACATTTCCCAAACCATTTATTACCGTGTATTTATTTAATTGCTCAATCCTCGGTACCTCATTAATGTTGAAATGAAACGTCTGTGTGTAAGTGTGGCATTACGAGCAGTGACGGTCTACAAATGACCTAAATAAACAAAAAGGAGAAAAGGTATAACCACATAACGCTCACACTGTCACACGCCCACACGAGCTCCTCAGCCGGCCCGGGGCTTCGATAGTAGGGCTGGGATGATCCACTTTTGTCACGGTCCGATACATATCACCATACCCAGGGGCTGATCCGATACGTATTGTGATACAGTAAGAAATTCTAAGTGTAACCTTAAAATGTGTAAAGTGCATTAACACAAAATGTAACAAAGTGCTGTGTAGCTGTTACTGGAACACAAAGTGTATGATTAAAAAATGAAAGTATTGCGATACTTGGTATTGCAGCACAAAGTATCCAAGTCCGATCCGATATTTTGCCTCAGCCCTATTCGATAGTACATCCGACTATTCCACACGAGGACCCCAGCAGACCAGCGGCTCGTGTCCTGACGAAGACCAGGAGGCGGGACCACATTACAGAGGTTTTAGAGTCGCTGCGTTGGCTCCCCGTGTGTTTCAGGATCGACTTTAAACTTCTTTAAATGTTTTTTTTAAATGTCTTAATGGTCTTGGTCCTTCTTATCTTTCAGAACTGCTTTTACCTTATGAACCTTCACGGCCCCTTCGCTCCTCTGGCAGGGGTCTCCTAGTTATTCCTAAAGTCAACAGAAAGACTCACGGCGAGGCGTCTTTCCAATATTATGGCCCTCGCCTCTGGAACGACCTGAGGAGGAGCTCAGGACCACAGAGAACGTTCATGTTTTTAAGAGCAGGCTCAAGACCCACCTTTTTAGTTTAGCTTTCTACTGATACTTATTCTTGCAAGGCCTATTTATTTATTTGTTATTAATATGTATGTGTATATATATATATATATAGAATTTTATTATATTTATTGTATATTCAATTTTATTTTATAAATGTATTCTCTGTCTTATTTTAGTGGTCTTAATATTCTTACTTTTACTTTTTATTTATTTTGACAATTTTTATGCTCTCCCAGTTTCCTCTGGAGGAGCCCTCTGCCTCGGGAGCGGTCATTGGCTGTGGCTGCTGTCCTGGTGGTGTCTGGATGGAGGTGTGGTGTTTCTCCCGCGCCTCCTCTGGGCGCCCTGTGTTGGTGCCCTGTGGCTACGGCCGAGGTGCTGCTTCCGATGCAGACGCTCCTTGGATGGTGTTTCCTTACCTGGTACCCAGCCTTATCTCAGCCTTATGTCCACTGCGTCCATTGTTTTACCTTGAGTGTGTGTGGTGTGTCTCTAGGAAGGTGGAGGAGAATGTTTTAAATCTGTAAAGCACTTTGTGTTACATGAAATGTATGAAAAGCGCTATACAAATACAGATTGATTGATTGAACATGAGCAAGGCTAGATATTTATCACCGCGCTAAAGTTTACAGCTGCTTTTTATTTTGGAGGCTAACAAAGTTTTATGCACATAACAGATGTATTTTATTTAATTTTTTTAAGCACATTTTTGACTTTTTCTAATTTGCAATTTTTTTCGGATCAGGTTTGACGCTTATTTTTTTGCAAATTGGCTTTTTTCTCTCAAGTGTGCATGTTTTTAATTACAGACGCTTGTCATAATTAGAATATCATGAAAAAGTTATTGTATATCTGTAATTCACCTTAAAATGTGAAACTAATATATGACACGAGAGACATGCAGGGGGGGAGGTGAGCACCGGGACACAGACCGAGTTTAAGGTGTTGGCGCAGATAGAGCGGGCCGTCTTGTGATCAGAGGGTCGGCGGTTTGAGTCCTGCAGGTGCACACTGTCGTTGTGTCCTTGGGCAAGACACTTCACCCACCTTTCCTCCAGCGTCAGCGCTCACTGGTGCATGAATGTTGTTCCTTGATCGGCTTTTTCCACACAATCTAATCTGATTGTCTGAATCTGATAAAAGCATCAAAAATGTCAGTAATCATGACTAAAGTTGAGCCTGTGTCTCCTTTACTTAAAAAAAACAATAGTGTAAATACAATAAACGATAAAAGCCGTATTTCAGCTATGAAAATTAGTGTTCCTTTTTTTTATGCAAAGTAATCATAATGTAGACAGCTCTGACTTAAACAGCATATTGTTGCTTAAAATACACCAGATTGCACTACATTTGATCTGATTAATCAAAAATGTCCTGTAGGGGACCAGCTGTTGCTCTAACTTTCTGTAAAATGGTTTAAATTTATTTAAAAAAATAAAGTAATTAAATGTAAATAAACACTGTGTGTTATTCTATACACAGCCTTTCATATCAACTTAATGTAGCGTTCTGAGTCTCAGTTCCACCCCCTCCCAAAGTCCACTCTAACCACTGTACCATAACTCAAGTAGCCGATTTAAAAGTACCTTTTCATAAAATATACATTTACTGTAATGTAAATGTAGCTCTATTTTAGATCCATTAGTTGTTGATTAATCGATTTGTTGTTTCTGCGCTCAGACTTTTCACTCAGTTGTCCAAAAACTCAAAATCCTAAACTGGATTAAATGATGTCAAAAATTAATGATTCTTTTATGTTCAAACAAGCGTAAGCTGCAAATGGAGGTTTGTCCACCAGTCGTCTCCAAAAACAAGCGGCCTGTCCTGAAAAGTTATTCCAGTGAAGCTCGAGCACAAACATTAAGTAGCTCGATGGAAAAACAGAGAATCCTCAGGGTTTTGTGGGGCGTCTACAGCATCACAGAGTCATTCAATATAAATCACAGCCTTAAAAGAAATTCATTCAGATTCAAACTGGCATTGAATTGAATTCTTTTGAATTGAACATTTTATTTCGAGCCATAAAACAGAACTATACAAACAGTGTTCGAGACAAAATCACATTTTAGCTCGAAAAGGAGTGGGAAGAACACAGACTTATTTACTCCCAGCTCCACAAATATATTCTAAATCATTTAAATAATGTGGTTGCTGAACTGACTTAGTTTAGTCCTATTACCTTTGCATTAAATCTAAGGTTCTTAAATATTTTCACTGAAAGCCACACCGCGTAGAATTTTACCCAATAACATAGAAAAATTAGCTTTTATTTTATGACAGCTCGTCTCCAGCTCGTCTCCATGGAGACATGAGTAAAGGCAGTAGGATTTTAGATGTAAACAGGTCAGGTCCTCATCCAGATCCATGTTCTGTGTCGAGCTGGTCACTGGGAGCATGATTTGTACAGATGGCGACAGTATGGTCCAAAATGTTACGCAGTGTAACTTTAAAGACATCGCTCAAGTACTTTTACTGTTTACATGTCAAACAAACTAAGAGGGGAATTTACAAAGCGTTTGCTCGTGTGCAAAGCCAGTAACACGTGCGAATGCGGATCAGCAGCAGATCCATTTTTTGCTCACACATCATTATCAATTTACAAATAAGATTTAGGTCCCAAATAAAACATCAACTGGTAAATCAAGTGTAAAATGCCAACACAATAACATCTTTCATCTTTAATCTTACATTCAGCACCCGCCTTGATAAATGACCCCCTAAAACTGTGGATCTCAACCTGTGGGTCGGGTCCCAAAAGTGGGTCGCATTAGTGTTTCCAGCGGGTCCCTATAGAAAACATTTATTTTAAAATGTACAAACAGAAAAGTCTTGACTGTTATGGGGACGATCATTTCTCATTTTGCGTTTTACCCAATAGTTTGTGACGACAAATAAAATATTTTGAATTATATTTTACAAGTTCAAGTCTTATTTGGGTCGTGGTTTGTTATTCCAGGATATCGATGGGAACCACAGCTCGAAAACAAATTCAGCTGCATTTCTGACGGACTGTTTCCTATTGTGTCCGATTTAGTTTTGAATCATTCCACTGTTTGACTCTTTACAAATCGTACAGAATGAAATATGCCAACATTTGTGGCATTAAAAATCTCCCAATTGCTGCAGAACATCCAGAACGCTGCTGCTCGAGTCCTGACGAGAACCCGGAAATACCACCATATTAGTCCAGTGCTCCGGTCCCTGCACTGGCTTCCTGTCACTCAGAGAATAGAATTTAAAACAGCTCTGCTTGTGTACAAGTCTTTTCATGGTTTAGCACCAAAGTCCATCTCTGACATGTTAGAGCCGTATGAACCATCTCGGGCCCTGAGAACTTCAGGGAGGGGTCTCCTGGTGGTTCCCAGAGTCGGGACTAAACACGCTGAGGCTAAAGCTAAAATCTGGAACAGTCTTCATGAGGATGTGAGACGGGCCTCAACTCTGACAATGTTCAAATCCAGGCTGAAAACAGCTCTTTTTACCCGAGCAGATGAAAACTGAAAGTATTTTATCTGCACTCTTGACTTTTACTGTAATTGATTAATTTTTATGTTGATGTTTTAATGATTGATTTTATGTTTTCTTGTAATTTTAGGCAACTTTGAGGCACTTTGAATTGCCTTGTGTATGAATTGTGCTCTACAAATAAACTTGCCTTGCACATGCAGTAAACTCATATCACACCTTTTGAAGAAACTGCACCTATTAGCGTAATTATATAATTCTGTATTTGTTACTTCTACTTGAGTAATATTGTAATGAAGTATCTTTACTCTTATTTGAGTAAAAAAAAGTGAGTAAATTTGATCACTTTTTTCCATCCATTTTCTTCCACTTGTCCGTTGCCGGGTCGTGGGGGCCGCTGTTGGAGCTGCACCAGCCCCTATGGCGCCCCCTGCAGGTGGTGGGTCCACAGAAGGACGGCCTCATGGTTCTAACCGGGCCTGTTGGTCTCTCATAAGGGGCTTCACCCATTCACTCTCTCACTCACACACCAGTGTACGCAGACACTGGAGGAAAGGAGGGTGAAGTGTCTTGCCCAAGGACACAACGACAATGTGCACCTTCAGGAGGCGGGATTCGAACCCCCGACCTTCCGATCATGAGACGACCCGCTCTACCATCTGTGCCACCATCGCCCCAATCGTCACCTTTTTCAGTAACGAGTAATCTAACACAGTACTTTTTCCAAAAAAGTAATCAGATTAAAGTTACTCTTCCAAGTCTCTGTGAGTTACTATTCTGTCATTTTCCTGAGGAAAAATATATACTTCTTTTTGGAAAACAAACATCAAGTCACATTTTCAGCCTGAAGACGACTCACAACATGTACAATAGAGGAGAGCGATGGAAATACAGCACGTTCTGAATCTGTGGCCGCTTTGTTGAAGTTGACGATTACTTTTAAAAATAATCTGTGGCAACGCGGCAGTTTGTGTTTCGTGCCCTTTTATTTTTTCAGATTCTTCAAATAAATATATTTGAATTCATTTTTTGGTATTTTCTTTGGAAATGTTATTAGGATTTTCACATTATAATTACAAGTGTTGTTTCTCATCATTTATGTCACGATCAAACAGTTACTCACAGTACTCAAGTAACATTTACTCAAGTATTTTTTTTTAAAACTTTTTACTGGAGTATTTTTACTTTTACTTAAGTAAATATTTTGGCTACTCTGCCCTTTTTCAGATGCTCATATTTGTTTCACCAGTTTCCTGCAGTTTTTATTTACTCCACAGTTACATCGCTCGCCCAGACGGTCTAATAACAGCTGAAGTTTATAATGATCCTAAAATCACATTGTGCTGATTTTAAGTCACAAATCAGCTCCTGGCTTAGGCTCAGGCACTTACAGAGAAACTTGACCTGTTATTGGAATAACATTTGAGCAATGGTTTCTTTTGCTCCAGTAATGAACTGAACTTTGATCCCCTTATTAATCAATCATCGTAAAGGTGACAGTGTACACGAGGGCGGGGCCAGGCCGTGTTTACATGGTCTTTGTGTCACATTTTTGCCCTGGAGGAATCCTGCCGATAAGAAACGAGTCCGGGCCTGACGCAGGGCGCGGCGGCGTGTAAGAAAATACAGTACTACTTTTTAAAGGTCAAGGTAGCTTCAAGGGAACTGGGGAAAGTGGAGCGCATGGTCTGGAAAATCAGACGCGGCCTCATAAGGTTTAGGAATCAAACCCGGGACTTGTCGGCTCAGACCTGGATACAGAGACGAACTGATCTGACCTGGAGCAGCTGCAGTCGCTCATGAACCCACAGCCGAAAGACCAGGTTACTCCATCATGGGATTTCTTCTCCCCTGACGGCGCGGGCGTATTCCAAGATGACGATGCCAGGATCCCCCGGGCTCACGTTGTGAAAGAGTGGATCAGGGAGCATGAGATGGATCTGGATCGTTCGACGTCGCAGAAGCTCATTGAAACTCATGTGCCGTAAACAAAGCTAAAGACGCTACAGCCGAATATTAGAGCGTCTGGCGCCAATATTCTGATTTTAAAGCCAGTTTAATCTATTTAAGGCCTACTTGTGAATTCATTTTGTAACCGAATGGAAAGGCGCTAGTAAGCAGCCATAAACTCCGTATGCATGTAAACATTAGCGGCAACACCGGTTCTTATCAGGCTTAATTATGACAGAGACATGGCCATTTACTTTATGTTACTTAATTTATTTCATAAATATCTTTCTCTTTTCGTTTTGGCATTTTCTTTAAAGGGGGGTATTATGTAAAATCGACTTTTTCAAGCTTTATATCCTGTTATTATGTCATTCCCTCATTAAACACATGCCTGGAGCGTTGCCTCGGCTCATTCACATATTTTTGAGTAATCAGTAAAAACTTAGACGGTGGCCATTTTAGGTGTAGCTATGCCTCAGTCCTCCTAGGAACGCCCCCACCTCCTGGAGACGCCTCTGGACCTTTCGTCACCAGCCAAGCCCCCAACCACTGCTCCTCAGCTCAGCAGAGCCCCCTCCCCGCACAGTGTTGTTGTTTCAATGCCACAGTAGTGTGCTGAAGGGGGCGTGTCGGAAAGCTTCTTAAAGAGACAGAGGCCTATTTCAAGACGTTCAGTACGGCCATTTTGAGAGAGCAATTTTATTCAAGGCAGTTATTTTAA
Source organism: Proterorhinus semilunaris (assembly GCA_021464625.1). NCBI lineage: Eukaryota > Metazoa > Chordata > Actinopteri > Gobiiformes > Gobiidae > Proterorhinus > Proterorhinus semilunaris. The sequence continues at coordinate 3,241,524 of CM038356.1, read as the reverse complement.
TTTACTGCATATACAGACCGACAGAAGGTTACGTCATCATTGTAGTGCTATAGACTGGTGCTATGTGACTGAACAAAACATAATACCCCCTCTTTAAAATGGACTACGTGGGACAGCCTTAAATTCTGCCCGAGGCACATACAGTTTGACAGTTTCATTGGTCTTGACATTTTGACGGGACAGCACAGGAGAGTCCCCAAAACAAAACGCTTCCAAACGACAGCGGCGAGAGGGAGAGCTGTCCAAAAAGGGGAGGCTTGACTGAACCAGAGACCGGTTGAGGGCGCAGGACGTGGCACGCCACAGGTCTCGAACACAAACGCCCCATCACGCACGCGAGGAGTCCAACGCCGAGGCCACGATGCCCGCACACTTCTCGCTCCCCGCAGCTGCAGCGCGCCGACCGCGAAGAGCTCCTCGCAGCTGGGCCGGTTCCTGACTGGTGGATGACGTCAGGGGCGACGGGTCAGAGAGGGGCAAGAAGGGGGAAAGCAGCGCCTTTTATAGGTGAGCCTGGGACTAGCCACCCCACGCTGCTACAATGTGTTGAAGAAAATGACATCAAACCTAAAGTCCAGGTAATAGAGTATTCTTCACCCTGACCTGGATGCACGTGAATCTACACAAACCACAGGAAGATCCTAACACACGCTGCAGACTGAAGGTCATCGCGGAGATTTGATAAACAGCTGTGATTAGACGAGGATAACGTGAACTGATAAAAACAAACACACGATTGTAACGTTTATGTGCGCGTTCATTAATGATTAAAACACACTTTTATCAAATCACATCGTGTTCTTTTTCTCTGGAAAGTTATCAAAGAACAGGGCTTACGCCAAGAAACCTCATTTTCTTTACCACACCACTCTAGATGGTGTATGTGGTGGAGTAAAAGAGTGCAGTGAAGTAAAAACCGATAGTACTGTGTGTTAAAATGAAGTATTTTCCTCCCCCTACACATTCCACCCCTGTCCTAATGTGTAGAATGAGCCCAGACCTGTTCACCACGACTGCCTCTGAAATCCTGCACTGTCGCTCAGAAAGTTGTTTATTCAGGTCTGAAATGCCGTCATGCACGAGCTTAATATAGAGACCGCAGTTACGCGTAAGACCTGAGGGGGCAGTAGTGCGGGTAACAATGTCAACTTCCATCCAGTCCCCTTAAGTTAAGTAAAATCACTTAAAATGTGCTTTTTCCTTCGTTACTTTCCACCACTGCTTTTATCGAGCCACAGAACCGTAAAACACATTTCCATTTGGGTCGTTTTTCTTAAAGGAACACCGCGTAATTCACTGTGGTCAGAAACACAAAACACGTCTGCAGTGGGTCATCACAGAATGGGTTTGGATGAGGATGTAGGCCTACCTATACTGTTTCTGCATGTAAGTAGGCTAGGCTATTAAAAGAACTGTTCGCTGGGAAAAGCTCACGACCCACTGAGGTCTGATTTGCTAAACCCTACCCAGCTCCGGCTTTAAAGGAACAGTTCTTCCACACTGAGATCTGTTCTTACCTGAGCTTGGTTTATACGTCCCTGTCTGGTCTTTGTGCCCGTGGAAGAGCGCGGTAGCGTCCAGCTTTACCCCCGTTTGGGGCCATAGGAATACATTGTGAGAGGCCAAATGCCAACAACATCTTTGGTCGTTTTGCGTGGCTGAGCGCACGCACAGAGACCAGACGGGTACGCGTCAACTCGTCTACGCTCAGGTAAGAACAGATCTCAGTCTGGAAACACGGGGGCCTGTTCCTTTAAATGGAGGTTATATATGTTGGACACCTCGTTTTCGGTCAAAACACGAATCAGAACTAATCACCTGTCAGTCCGCGGTCAGCGCACATGTTGACTGCACTCCATTTCCCATCATCCCTTTCGCACAGATCCTGGCTCGTCTTAACCGCTTAACCCCCACCTGAACCGAGCACGTTTTCTCCAGTTCGGCTTTACCCACATCTACAAAAACAGTATGACGCCTCATTTGAAAGCAAACTACCTACACACGTGGTCGCACGTTTTTGTCACGTTGTGCCAGGATTTTGACGCATTTTTTGAAATGTTTCTTGTGTTTTTTATCCTCGTTTTCGTCACTATTTATATGCTTTTTTTTTTTCTTTAAACCTTTAGATTTGGGTAAAGCCAAACTGGGGAAATGTGCTCGGTCAAGGTGGGGGCTAGGAGGTTAAAAGTGGGTGTGCTCCATACAAAGGTATAAAAAAAGTCGGCGCAGCTGCCAAACACTATCACAGTAACTTTACGCTCAAAGTCACCCGGTCCTGATGCGTCTCCGGTTTAATTGGGCTTCACTTCGTCTCGTGCAGCAGTGGGTGTGGCCCGGTGCAGCGCGTGCGGGGGTGTCACCTGTCAGAAGAACCACTTACCTGCGCGCCATCCTGCCAGGTGTCCTCCCCCCTCTCTCTCGCCTCGTGTGTGCGTCTCCGCTCCCGTGCCTTTGTGCCTGCGCTGCTGCGATGGGGGTTGTGCGCGCGCTGCTGCCCGCGTGCCTCTGCCTGTGCGTGGCCGCCGGGGGTCTGGGCGCGTGCGTGTGTTGCCTGTGGGGCACGTGGGCAGGGGTCACGACGGCGGGAGCGGCGTTGGTCTGCGGGGCGCTGTGGACGTACCGCGCCAGGAGCCGAGAGGAGACGCTGCTGCCCGCCACCGGGAGAGCCGTGCTGGTCACAGGTAGGACTTGTCCAAAGGCGCACGGCAGGAGCGGGTAGAGGAGTCAAAGTATTTACTCCAGTCACAGTAATGAGCCATAATTACACTAGTGTAGACAAGCACGTGGGAAAATGCTCTGATTTACCGTCTGTTTCAATATGAGAAATATATCATAGAATGAAGTGAACATGACGTTTCCAAAGAAAATACCTTAAATTAAAGAAACTAACTGAAATTAAAGAATTTAGAATCAGAATAGTTTTTATTGCCATTGTTTGAGAACGAATAGTTCACAAACTAGGATTGTTTCTCGGTGCAGACGTGCAACATAAAACATATAACACAGAAGTTAGATAAAAATAAGCTATATAACTTTTAACTATAAGGCTATGGGGGCATGCATAAAAAAGATTAAAATATTTTTAAAAGATACAAATATATATGTTAAGACGACAACAATTGACATAGAACAACAGCAGGTATACGGTGATAAAGTGATCAACAGTGCAGATACGTCCGTGAGTCTGTAACTGAGCTACAGAGACTTGTTATTGTTCATGAGTCTGATGGCGGAGGGAAAAACTGTTCAAGTGGCGGGAGGTCTGGGTCTGGATGGACCGTAGCCTCCTGCCTGAGGGGAGAGGGGTGAACAGTCCGTGTCCAGGGTGAGAAGGGTCAGCTGTGATCCGACCCACACGCCTCCGGAGAGATTGGAGCTCACAGCCAATCACCTTCTCTGCAGTCGGTGCTTGTCCCGTTCTGTAGCGCCGGGGTACCACACGGTGATGGAGAAGGTGAGGATGGACCACACGGTGATGGAGGAGGTGAGGATGGACCACACGGTGATGGAGGAGGTGAGGATGGACCACACGGTGATGAAGGAGGTGAGGATGAACCACACGGTGATGAAGGAGGTGAGGATGGACTCGATGATGGCCGTGTAGAACTGCACCAGCATCCTGGTAGGCAGCTTAAGTTTCCTCAGCTGCCGCAGGAAGAACATCCTCTGCTGGGCCTTCTTAATGAGGGAGCTGATTGTCGGCTCCCATCTGAGGTCCTGGGTGATGGTGAAGGAGTCCACGATGGAAATGGGGGTGGGAGAGTCTGTCAGGGCGAGGGGGGACGGTGGCGCTGTGTCTTTCCTGGAGTCCACGATTATCTCCACTGTCTTCTGGGCGTTCAGCTCCAGGTTGTTGAGGCTGCACCAGGACGCCAGCCGTTCCACCTCTCTCCTGTAGGCGGACTCATCACCGTCCGAGATGAGCCCGATGAGGGTGGTGTCGTCCGCAAACTTGCTCAGTTTAACGGACTGGTGACTGGAGGTGCAGCAGTTTGTGTACAGGGAGAAGAGCCAGGGGGAAAATACACAGCCCTGAGGAGTTCCAGTGTTTGTAGTCCGAGTCTCCAAGACGATCTGACCTCTCGACGCTCCCCGAGGCGCGTCTCCCGTGTACTTTGAAAGTAAACCTGACACCTCGGATGCTTTCGACACTTTTGGTGTGAAACCGCCATAGCAATTTTGTAACGCTCGCTTTAAGACTCGAGCGTTACATGTGGCCTCCAGGAGCGGCAAAGTCCTGCTGCCAAGTGAACCACTTTGTTCAAAGTCGTCCTTAGAAGACGTTAGAAAGAATCGTAGTATTTGGAGTAAATTCCCGAGACTTGCGGATAAAGACGAGGCGCTCCAGTTCAAGTCATGGGAAAGAGTCACACCCAATAATTAACATTTCTGAATTATCTGCACCTCATGAATAGTGACAAAAATATCTAACCAGCTCACGTGTTAAAGTGCCTATGACAGGTTTTAATGCTTTGGAAAATATGACTTATTTAGATGGATAACATCAGTTGCAAGTTTATCAGTTGCTGATATAAAATTATCATTTTATATCAGTGAAGCAGAAATTCTAATGAAGAAATGTTTGGCAGAAAAGCTACCGACAGGAAGTGACATAGACAGAGGGAAAGTTCCACTGCAGTTTGACTCATTTCCTTACATATATAGCAGCACTTTTTATTACGCTTAACTCGCCTAAGCTAAACTAAGAACTCTCCTTTTAACAACATTTCCTTTTAACCTGCGCCACTGCATAGTCACGGAAAGTTTTATATCGCAGACTTTTGATTTGATCGCTTTGTGTTAGCCATGTTAGCTAATCACTGTTAATCATTCATTGATATTTTAGGGAAAATACTATTTTTATGGTTTATGATGACAGGTGAACAAGTGAGAGAGACGGGATCGCGGAGCAGTTAAAGCTTTGTGGATGTGAGACTATGACAGAGGGTGACGGGTGGAGGAATGAATGAATCAAGTTGTGTTACTGTTGTAAATCACTTGTAGAAAGGCCCAACCAGAAACAACCAGTGGACGAGCGCTCGCTGTGCGTCGCTTCAGCTGCCATCGTGGTTTTGTAACTGTGTTTTATTGCTCAGACTTTGTCAAAATGAGGGATGCCCTGATCCGAGACTCGGATATCGGAGCCGATACCGGAAAACATACGGCAGGGCTATTCAATTCCATTTTATACTGGGCCAGATTTCTCGGAGGTCATTGGCCACTGGGGCGGTCATTTGGCGAACCTCCTACTGCCACCAAACATATTCATATTTTTGTGATAAATAAATGAGAACTTCATTAACATCATTGGTCAAATTGAATGAGGCTTATACTAGGCCTAAACGTTTTATTTATATTCCAGCATTCATTTAGAGTCATTTTTCCCAAACCACCAAAGCAGCATCAAACTAATACAATATAAATATTATTATGCCAGGGCATAAACTGGCAACATCAGGGCTAAAGCCGGACTAAACCACACCAGTGTGCTGGTACCAGGAGTAATTCGACAGTAATATCTTCACTTTACTGTGCGGATGCCGAATTACTCCTGGTATTATTGCGCCTTGCAATATAGTTCCCCTTTTTATCCGCTTAGAAAATCCACATTGTTTAATTTTGTGTAATTATACTTTATAGTGTAACACTTCACGTGACCATATTTAAATAGGGAAAACATGGAAGAGTTTGGAAGCTTCTATCTTCACCTCGTCTGTGCTGTGTCCACGTGACTGACCAGACAGGTGCAAATGAACTCGTCTAAGCTCAGGTAAGAACATATCTCAGTGTGTAAATACAGTGGCCTATTCCTTAAACCTTAACCTTAACACCTTAACCAGGACAGCAGGTCTGTGGTTCCATCATTGCTTGGTTCCCGCCTCGGGTCATAAATGATGAAGCTTTGAGTTTATGTTCATAAATCCGGCTAAGTGTAACTTCTTAAAAGCCTATGTGAAATCAGATATGGTTTTAAAAACTAGTTTTGGCATTGAGTTAATAAACATGAGGCTCTGGCCCGCGGGCAAATGTAATCGGTAAGAAGTTAGTTTACTCAAGGCACTTTGATCTGCTCAGGAGGGAAAGGAATATCCCTAAAGAAATTCCTCCGGTCGAGTTGCCCTTTCACTTATTATCAGTGAGTATTAGATTAAGCTGCTGTTAGGATAGATTGTTTATTCATGTTAAGATCTCAGGAGGCACACAGCCTAGCTTCTACCTTCCACCAACCGTAGCCCATTGGAGATATGCTCAATGTTGTAAACTTGCAACTTCCAAACAGCAGTTTTGATAAGATCCTTTGCTCAAGGCAATTATGCGTTTCCCACACAGGCTCACCCCTCCTTCACTGATCAATATAAAGCAGATATTTTTTGATTTTTTTTTTCCCCTTATCGGTGAAAAAAACCTTGCTCATTTGGCCCAAAACAAAAGGCCTTCATCATGATTTTTGATGACAGTGTTTGCTTTGTCGGACGCATCACTTTTATGGTTTGATAGATGATTTCTGGATTAGTGTGACAGAAATGCTTTCCCAGTTCACTGACCCTGAATAGGGCGTCCTGTTATCTAAGATTACACCTCACCTCTTGTGGCACGTCCCTGGCGTAGAACTGACCTCGCCTCCTTTGGCACCCATGTATTTGTCTCTGAGGAAAGGGAGTGTCCCGCTGCACGTATACAGTATTCCACTGCTGTAAAATGACTCCGCAATTGCAGTGTAACCGAAGTGTGTGAAACGGGTTTTTCTGGACTTAATGACATTAAATGATTAACCGTTTGTTTTGTATTTGTTATTTGAGTCACATGACATGATTTTCTGGACTTGAGACTTAACTTGGACTTGAGGCCAATGACTCTCAATGACTTGCTGTGACTTTATAGTTATGATTTATTTGAGTGTAACTGCTGAAAGATCAGGATTCATTGTGTAAAAGCGGCGCATCTATGTTTACATATTAAAGTGTGGAGTGAGTTGGACCAAGAGCTAAAAGACTGTAAAACACTAATTCAATTTAAACTTTCAATTTTTTTCTTCTTTGTGACGATCTAAACACAAAACATTGTATAACTGTATGCATAAGACATTGGCAGCTTTTACTGTTTGTTTTGTAAATACACTGGGAGGCGCAATAAGCTTTAGCTTCTGCCTATTCCATTTCAGACTTTATGTTTATTTATGTCGCCATCTGTTAAATGTTTAAATGTCTGAATAAAATAATCTGAATCTGACATATGGTAATTAGCCACCTGGTTTTTCGTTTTCCCGACACAGGCGAATCAATACAGCGCAAAGGCAGGAGGAAATACAACGCGTTTCTTTGGATGCATTAAACGTTTTCTACAGTGAGTGAAGAGGTGAAGATTCATAGAAATGTATTGAGGACAGGAAAACGTTTGACACAATGACAGAAGCTACTGCAGGTGTTATAGTCAGAGACCTTTATCCCGTGAAGAGCCACAAAGACGGCGAGATCCAGGGGTGGTAGTTTATTGTGATGAAATATAATGTGATCGTTATATTGAGAGCGTTATGATATTTAACATTGTTTCTTGGTTTGGTCATTTAACTGTGAAAAACAAAGCTAAACAGGGCAGTCAGATCACAGGCCGACAACAAACCAGTTTGTCTGAGCCTCACAGTAAAGCAGTGCATCGTGACTGTCATGAGATCACGGATGACGATAATATCCATCCACTGTCCCATTACTTTGAGCTCCTTCCGTCACGGCAGAGATACAGACAAAAGAAAATGTGTGCAGGAATTCTTTTGTGCCCTTTGCCATCAAGGAGCTGAATAAGTTGTAATGTCGCTCAGTCTGTTCCGTTCCTTTTCTTTTGATGAGGTGAATATTCTATTTAATCACAATATAACTTTAATCCTGGCCTGTTTCTTTTCAATTATTGTATTAGATTTAACGTTTTTGCTCCTCACCAAGATTGAAATCAATTTATATTAAATAAACTGTTCTGCTCTGACTGGGACAGCATTTAATGTATTTATTTACTCTATTTTTATGTTTTAATGCTGGGGTGTGTTTGTATGTGGGGCCCTGCCCACTGAGCCCCCCCTCTCTGATTCACCCCTGGCCTGTGCGCTCTGTGCTGCAGTTTGGTCCTGCCTGGGCTGTGCAGAGAAAGTACAGGCTGCACAAAGTTCTAATATTAAACATACCCAATCAGGCAAAGAGCTGCACTCAAAAAGCAAAAGGTTAAGGTCTTAGCTTTCAAATGAGGCCTAAAGGCTGTAAGCTCCAGTCGAGAGCTCGGTTAAGGCGGGGGTGTGTGTGTGTGTGTGAGAGTGAACAGCAGACAGGAGGAATGAGAGAGTACCGTTATGCTTTCTTGTAATTTTCTGCAACTGTGAAGCACTTTGAATTGCCTTGTGTATGAATTGTGCTCTACAAATAAACTTGCCTTGCCTTTCTTCAAACTGGATCAAAGAATATGTGGCCGCAGCCCGACAGACTGCCGCTGGCACACGCCACAGCCGTAATTGTTAATGTTGTTGTCAGACTGAGGTGAACCACATCCTCCCGGGGCGTTTGCTGAAGTCTGTCGGATTATCGTTCATTCGTTCTTTACTTTGACCTGACAAGAATGTGCCACACCTGCGCCAAGTCACTGCCAGAACTAGACGTTATCTCGCGGACACATGACTTGACACTTTTTTCTGGAAAATGAAGCACATTCAAGTCGTCATTGTTTGTTTATTTGAGCAATTTACAAACATAGATTGCACGGTTGCATCATTCAAAAACTCAAAAAGAGTGGGCCGAAGCAAGAAAGCTTATAAATGCCTACCCTCCATTCAGAGTAATTACTTTCATACATTTCAGATTAACTCAAGAAATACAAAACATACATGAAAGTCCTTTCAAAAGAAAAAGCCCATCATAACACTAAGAATATACAGACATCTGAGCAATAATTTGTGTACGGTAGGATTAAGGAACAGTACAGGGTGAAGAGAGCCTCGTGGTCGAGAAAAAATCTACGCTTGCCCATTATGGCCACATTTTTTTGCATTTTTCCCACGAATGTTATCCATTTGTGGTCTCCAGCTGACCTTATGACTGAAGATCACACCCGGAAATGTGTCTTCCTTTACTTGTTCAATTGGAGCATTGTCAATATCGATGTGAATCTGACTGAACGTCACTGTTCCGTTTACCAAATAAAATAATTTTTGTTTTCAATATGTTCAGCAATAGTTTATTTCTACTTAAACCGTTCTTTGAATTTGTATAATTCTGTTGTGACCTCTGAGACGAGCAGTTGTAGATTGTTGTGTCGTCCGCAAATAATATACATTTAAACTTTGTTGAGACTTCACACAGATCATTTATGTACAACAAAAACAATTTAGGTCCTAATATTGACCCCTGGGGGACGCCGCATACTACGTTCCTCCGTCGTGATACATGTTCATTCATTTGTACGTACTGCTTTCTTTCAGTCAAGTATGACGTTAACCGATTGTTAGCGATCCCTCTGATCCCGTTATTATTTAGTTTATTTAAAAGTATTTCATGATCTATAGTGTCAAAGGCTTTCTGGAGGTCTATGAATATACCCAAAGAATACAGCTTATTGTCAATATTGTTGGTGATTTCCTCGCTTGGATGAATTAATGCTTGTGCAGTTGACCTGTTGTTTCTGAACCCATATTTACAGTCACTGAGTAAGTTCTGTTTATTCACAAAGCTGTCCGGGCGGGCAGCAAAAAGCTTTTCCAGATTCTTGGATAGTTGAGGAAGTTTAGAGATCGGCCTATAATTTGTAAATTGACGATTATCCCCACTTTTATAAATTGGAACGACCTTGGCATCTTCATGAGGTCGGGGAATTCACCCGTTGAAAAGGAGAGATTGCATATATGTGTTAAAGGCGTTGATATATTTTACCTTTTTAATCATGTTCATGTCAAAGTCGTTCCAATCAGTGGATTTTTTTATTCTTGAAAGCTTTAACTGTTTTAATTATTTCATTTGCATTTGTTGCTGTAAGAAAAAGGAGTGTGCGTTCATATTTTTGTGTTGAGAGACATCACTGTTTGTTTTGGCTATTTTCGATGCCAGGTGAGGCCCAATGGAGACAAAATAGTCATTGAACGCATCAACTTCATTCCTCCCTTATGTAATTTTCTCATCATTATTAATCATGTAGTCTGATTTAAGACTCTCCATAGTCCTTTCATATTGTTTTTATTGACCTCAATCATATTTCTATAATTTATTTTACAGTTTTGTATTATACTTGTTAATTTGTTCTTATATTTTTTTGTAGTGTCCGTTTCCAACCTTCTCTTTTTGTTTTTTTAATAAATGTTTTAGATAAGGAGTTTTTCTTTTTACATGCGTTCAATAGACCCCTTGTCATCCATGGGACACATTTATTGGTTTGCGTATATTGATTGAGCTGATTGATTGTGTATATACAAAATGTGTTTATGCAATACTAACATCTTGTTCTCCAAGGACATTGCTCCAGTCCTGATCTGACAAACTCGGCTTGAAAGCATTTATCGAGCGCTCAGATGTTAAGCTTACATTCTTTACCATAATAGTACTTTTGTTTTTCTTACTTTTTTGTTGTATTTCAAATTGAAATGAAAACTGTGGTCACTGATGTCATTAATCGTATTCCACTTGTCATATTGTCAAGAACATTCGTGAAGATATTATCAGTCAGTGCAGTTAACCTTGTGGGGCGAGTGATTAGAGGGTAAAGTAACAGACTGTACATAGTGTCCACAAATCTTTCGGTAAGTTTATGAGATTTTGGTTTCAATAAGTCAATATTGAAGTCCCCACAAATAAAGACATCTTTGTGGTTACAATAAGTGAATATCTTTTCAATATGTTCAATAAAACCATCTGTATCTGCACCCGGTGCTCGGTAAATACAAGAGACTAGTATATTTTTCCTGTTTTCAAGAATTATTTCTATTGTCACACATTCAAACATATGATCAACTGCCATTGTCATTTTATCAACCAATTTGACATGGAAATCTTTGTGCACATACAGAGCAACTCCACCTGATTCATGTTTTCTGTTTAGATTGAACATTTGATAATCCTCAAGCTCAAAATTCCCAATTTTGTTTTCCCTTATCCATGTTTCCGAAAGCGCAATAATAGCTGCATTTAAACTAAGTTTATTCAGATAATCTTTCATATGTTCAAAATTAGCATTCAAGCTACAACAATTTAAATGAACTATTGGGCTGTTTTCTGGTTTGCCTAATTGTGAAATGTTATTGTCTTGATCGTACTTACAGTTACGACATATTATGAAAAAAGGATCCACATCGCTTATCTGGTTTGTTTTATCGTCTTTGAATGAAAATATTTCAAGTTCAGTCTCCTGAGTGAAACGTATGTCCTCATTATCAGCTGAGGAAGAGTCAGAGAAGGTAGTGTCCGCCATGTCGAATGATTAAGTTTACCTTTGTTCTTGTCCACCTCATTTTCCTCCTTCACCCAAAGAACTTTCTCCTCCTCCGGAGCCTCATTTAACGTAATGAAGACTCGGCAGTCAAGTTCCTTGAATCGTACTTTGTTTTCGTAGTTGACGTGCTTGTTTGGCGATGTGGGCATTCTTCTTAGTGAGGTGCTCTTTGAGGTATACGTTCGCTCCTTGCTTGAGTAAGGCATTCTTCTTCATCCTGTTTATGAATCACAGAATTACTGCTGGTTTGAGTCATTTATTTTGATGTGGCAACGGGTGACGAGCTTCATTGTCTCTGAAACGAAAGCATCGGACAAATAAACAAAGCATCCACTTTATAGAGTTTCTGGTAGGTTTTCTCTGCTCTCACCAGGAAACATTGATCCTGGAGCGTTATACCGGCCCCTGTGATTGAAAGTAAAAGTGCCACGCTGACCACTCATAAAGCCGCTGGGTAACAATGAGGTCACTTACGCACAAAAGTTTGTTATTTTGCATAAAAAGTTCCATAACCATTTTGTTGCAAAAATCCTATGACTGAGTTCAGAAATCAGGTTTACACTAGCTCCATTTATTTATTAACATAAGTAATATACAGTACTATAAATGTATCTCTTTAAACGCCTAAATGCAAGAGAATAATTATTGATAGATACAGTAAAAATAACTCACAACAAACTTTGTTATGACCCTGTCATTGAGACTTATCACTATAGTGAAACCACACTAACCTTTCATACAGCGCTGGGTCACTTAAAGGTCAAATACGGCCCAATATCAAGTTTTTTATTGTTTTCCTATGTTGTTATGCACCTTTTAAAATCTATTCTCTGAGTGACAGGAAATGATCAAATCAATTTAATTATTTCTTTATTGACCGCTTTTTAACTTGAAGAATCCCACGGAGATGAATAATCTAATTTTCAGGGGAGTCCTGGCGGTAACCTTCGCAGAACCTTTTTGCCGTAAGGATCACGGCGTCTGAGCGACAGATAAAATGTCAGTATTCGTGAGTTGTCTCAGCTCTGCTCGGGGGTGACGGGAAAGTTGTTCGTACAAGTTTGAAGAATGTCTCAGTCGTATTTCTAAAACGGGAAAAACTGGACTCTCTTCAGCGCGGGGTCGTGATTTACTGATATTATAGGTTCTAAAGTTAAATGAGGCCGACCAGAGCATCTATCCAAAAGCTCATGCTCCCAACATCAATTAAACCCAAGGAAAGTGCAGCTAAAAAAGAGCGAGATCTGCATGGACAAAAATATGCAATATAGACAGAGGTTGGCATTACGCATTATGTAATTGCTTGATATTCTGATACTGCATGTTTTTTTCAGTTTTACACTTTTTCTTCCCTTCAAAAGTCAAATCTGTTTCACATTTCATATCCCGCCTGCCGTGGTTATCTTTTGCACACGTTGACCTCCGCTCTGCCTCTGCCCTCTCCAGGCTGCGACTCAGGATTCGGCCACGCCTTGGCCCTGCGGCTGAGCGGGCGTGGCCTGCACGTCTTCGCCGGGGTCCTGGACAGTGAAGGCGTCGGGGCCCGGAGCCTGAGGGAGCGGGAACCCGAACACATCACGGTTTTACACATGGACGTCACCAACTTCGAGCACATCGCGCAGGTCAAAGAGCACATAAAGGCGAAGCTGGGAGGGAAAGGTGAGTTTAGTGCTTTTATTCAAACTTTTTTTCCCCCACATAAATCGGTTGATTTGTTTGGGAGGAACACACAACGTCATGTGTGGAGGAAAAAATGGATCAGCACACCGACATCAAAACCCTCTCCTCACTGTGAAGTCTGGGGCAGGGAGACTCATGGGTGTACTTACTTATTCCACGCTGTCCTGTGAACGTTTACATGTTATGGCCCATAAAAATATGATCAAATGTATTTGTGTTGGTGGTGTTAGTTTAAGCAGACACTGTTTATTAATTCATAATGTCATGTGGCGCATTTTACAGCACAGATTACCAACATCACTGTAAAGTCAATTACTCAGGGCAGCAGGGTTGGGCCGGTTGATTGGGGGCCACTCCCCCCTCCCGGCTGGCCCACACTCTGCTTTTTAATGCACCTCACAGAATAGGGCTCACACTATCATATAGTTCACTGTAGATGGTGACAACGAAGTGAACGATTATTATTATTAAAATAGTATAAAGGAATAAATAATGATAATAGTTAAAAATCTGAAATAGATTTACATTATTATTAAATCATATAATTATGGTTGTTAATAACATAATCCATAATTATTGTGACCATTAATAGCATTAAATCCATAACAAGGAACAAATGATCAAATCAAAAGATTGGTGACTAGTTGTGTTGACAGTGATGGGTATTTGTAATTATTGAAGAAAAGGTTCGAGTTTTCTTTCCTTGCCTTGGAATTAGTAGAATTGTGATGTTTATATTGCTGATTGTTTAGTCACTGGAACAGGACAAAATAACTGTCATATCTTCTTGATTATGCAGTAAATGAATGTATCAAATTCTTCAGTACACAAGGGGGTGCAAACCAGCTTAAGCTTCTGCCTACGCCTTTTGAGCGTCATATCCACGCTATTTATTTAATTATTTACGTATTTACCTACGACTGTACCTCTTTTGGCTTTGATTACTGTGCTGAACTTTGTATATGAGTAGAACTGTGTGGAACTCAGATGCTCAAATAAAAAAGATGAACTGAATTAATTCTTCTGATTTCAATAAAGGTCAGACCACATTTTATGACCAATTTAGGCAGAAATTGAAGAAATTCCAAACGGTGTACTCACTTTTTCTCGCCACTGTAGATCTGAGTGTGATCTGCATAGTTGTGGTCAGATCATAACTTCCAGTATATCCACGCTTTGTGACTGCACCGCCTCGAAACTATTAATGTCTTTGCTCGAGCGTAAAATATTGTTTTAGATTTAGGCCCAGGGCATTCATCTGAGGAACAGCGAGTACTTCAAACATTACACATTGTCTCTCGAGTTTAACGCAATAAACCCTTCGGTCTGAAAGTTTAGACAAGCAGTCTCTCCACTGACAGATGAATTTAGGAATCATGATTAGGTTTATTTAAGGATTCTGTCATGGCTAATAGATTCACGCAAAGGCCACAATTACAGGTTAGAGATCCAAAACGCCACGCTTGGCCTTTGAATGAACTAGGAGCTTTCCTCAGTCGGCCGCTCTTTCAGATGCATCTTTTTTAAAACAGACAAGGGAAACAACATGTAACCCCGGTTCTTTGATAACTCTGTGTTTCCAGAAAGGAAAAAAAAAGAATGTTTACATACACTTCATAAGAAGAAACCTTTACTGTTTTAGGTCAATTAGAATAAAAACTAAATACATTTCTTTTTGCTAAATGCCAGAAGAATGAGAGGTGGATTTTTTTCCGAAATGTTTTAGTTACTTCTTACAAAACCAAAACTTTACATACATTTTATGAATATTTGGTAGAATTGCCTTTAAACTGTATAACTTGGGTCAAACGTTTTGGATTTCCATTCCTCGAAACAGAACTGGCGTAACTGAGACACATTTGTAGGCCACCTTGCGTGCCTATGCCTTTTCAGCTCTGCCCATACATTTTCAACTGGATTGAGATCAGGACTTTGTGATGTCCACTTCAAAACATTGACTTTGTTTTCCTTAAGCTACTCTGTTAAAAGTATTGGCAGTTTACTTTGGGCCATTGTCCATTTGGAAGACCCATCCGTGCCCAAGCTTTAACTCTCTGGCTCTTGAGATGTTGCTCCAATATTTCCACATAGTGTTCTTTCTTCATGTCATCCATTTTGTGAAGTGCACCAGTCACAGCATGATTATGGCCAAAAAAAGTAGTTGTTTTTCCGTGAGACCACCTTTTGGAGTCAGAGCTTCTTCTTGGCAGAGTTCCCTCTCAGCCCATGTCGGTGCAGGACTTGTTTCACTCTGGATAATGACAAACTCTTACCAGGTTCAGCATCTTCACCAGGTCTTTTGCATTTGTTCTTCACATTTTAGACACAGCACGTTCATCTCCGGGACACAGAACCCGCCTTCTTTCTGACCTGTTTGATGACTGGTCATTTCCATCATCGTTTTAACCAATGAAATAGGCCCCTCAAGTGTCTTGAATTTCCCACAAGGATGAACCAGACTTGTGCTTCCAAGGTCATGACATCGTCATCTGGGGTTTCCCAAATTGTTTAAAGGTACAGTAATCTTAGTGTATGTAAACTTCTGACATTGTAAAGAGTAACAAAAAAATGTCTCCAAATTCTATTTCTCATTCTTATGAGATAAGAATGAGAAATAGAATTTGGAGACATTTTAGCAAATAGAAATAATTGTAAAATTCTCATTGACCCCAAAAAATAAATAAAAGTTAATTCTGGTTTCATGTCAGACTGAGAAAAAAATGCAAATGTGTCTTATTATGAAGTGTATGTAAACATCTGGTTCTGTGTTGTATGGGCGATGCCCTCTACGGGCTTCGCTATTGGTTATAACTCGAGGCATCGCCTCGCGCCTGAGAGTTAAAAACATCTACCCGCTCCAATCATGTCACGGTGATGGTACATCCATCTGGGGCATATAAACCCCTTCTGCCCCCCGCCCGTCTCCTTTTTTAACTCGGCGTTTGAGAGAGCAAGTTTTCAGAACTCACTTCTATGAACACGTTCATAGGAGGCCGCGGTCCTCCAGGAGGAAGTAGCCTCTCTGCTGCGGGGCAGGGCTATAGCAGAGGTGGCTTCGGACACGGTGAGAAAGGGGCTGTACTCCCCCGTATTTCCTAGTTCCCAAGAAAAGCGGAGGTGTACGTCCAATCTTGGACCTGCGGGAGGCCCATTCCGCGACGAGTGGAGCCTAGCCCCAGGGGTCGCAATGGAGGGTTGGCGCCGGTCCGGGGAACCTGTGGTCAACCTTTTCGCCAGTGCAGAGAACGCACAGTGCCCACTTTGGTTCTCGCTCAGGTGGGCAGACGCGCCTCCGCCACCATATTTTATGTTTATATATTTGTTGCAGGTCTGTGGGGCCTAGTGAATAATGCGGGTTTCCTCCTCTACACCGTGGACGCCGAGCTGACACTCAATCACCATTTCCGGCGGCTGATGGAGGTCAACTTCCAGTCGGCTGTAACCGTGACCCAGGCCTTCCTCCCTCAGATCCGCAAAGCCAGAGGGAGAGTGGTCAACGTGTCCAGTCTGGCAGGTGAGGCTTCATTACACTCCCCATTACACAGGCCACATTTCCAGTTTGTTCATGTGCATATTGTGACGTGATTGTGCGCTGTGTTTCCAGGAGCGGTGCCGATGCCGCTCTTCGCCGCCTACTCCTCGTCCAAAGCCGCGCTCAGCTCCTTCTCCGGAGTCCTGCGGCTGGAGATGTTTCAGTGGGGAGTTCACGTGGCCGTCATTCAGCCGACAGGATTCAGGACAGGTACGAACCTTTACACTTTAACATGAAAACGCTGGAATCGGAGTGTGCTGCCGATACCTGGGTCCCACAGGTGCAGACCATGCAGGACACTTCACCCACTTTGCCTGAGTGAATGCAGTGTGTGAGGGTGTAACGATTAATTAACATATAATAAAGGTTAGGACTCGTATTGCAACGGGATGGATATGACTTGACAGAAAAAACAGATTCGTTATGGGAGCTTGGGGTGTATGAGGAACACGAATACGAGGTATGGAATTAAGCCTAAAGCGACTTGTATTGAGACAAAAAGTGGTAAACATACACAGGACATTCAAGTAAAGAATAAATAAATTATTGGTTAAAGTGCACAACAATAATTACAATCAAGTGGGGGGAGGAAAAAACTATATACCAAAACCCTTTATGACCTCTGGTCAGAGTCAGAGTTCTGTTTCAAAGTTCAGAGGTTTCCTCTAAAATGCAAAGTGTTAGTTAAGACGATCCTTGTTAGAGAATCGCAAAGTTCATAGTGTGTACGCTCCTTTTGGAAAACGCAGTTCAGTTCAGTTTCAACAAAAGGATCAAAAGAAAACTATAATCCAAAGAATGGTGTCCGGCGGAGGCAAAAAAAAGAGAGTTAAGGTCCTACCGGTTCGGTTCGCTCGCCACCTCTAGCAGAGGAATTCGTTGGGCGGGGTGGAAAAAAAAACCTGACCGTCGAATTTTGAGAAGTTTTGTTCAGTACTGACGAAGGTTTGGACGGTTCTTTTAGGTAGTTTGGTTCCTGCAACAGTGCGTAGTCGGTCACAGCGGAGGCAGTGTTGCTGACCCGGAAGTGACGGGCGTCAGGCACTTTTATCATAGCGCCGCTCGTGGCGGAGGGCAGTGATCACGGGCAGTTCACGAGACATGGGTTACAAGGGGTTGGTGGTGATAGGAGGGGCCATGGCACAGGTTAGGAGCCTCTCTTCCATCAGTCTAACTCAGGGCAGCTGTGGCTTCCATGAGCTACATGCACACGAGCATCACGTGACTTCCGAGTGGATCCTCAGGAGGCGCTGCTCTTCCTGTCTCGTTATTTCTCTGAGTTTGTAGCAGTGTCTGATTAAAAACAATTACATGGCAGACAGTGAGTTACTGACGGACAGTCACAGCATTATGTTATAAACTTTGCGTCAGGAGTAGAGGTGCATAGGTTTCCTCCGGTTTCCCCTACCACTAAAAACATGTATAATAGGCCAGGATGAATGATGTGTGTAGTCGTGACAGCGTTTCTTCCCCAGGGGAAACTGAAGCTACAAACGTAACTTACCACTAAGGCCGGGACAATCCACTTTTGTCACGATCCGATACATATCGCGATACAGTAAGTACTTAACAGAGGAGTGTGTGATTAAAAAATACCTCCAAACACAATTATTTAAAGTATTGCAATACTTGATAAAGTATCAATACTTGGTATTGCAGCACAAAGTATTGCGATCCAAGTCCGATCCGATATTTTGTCCCAGCCCTACGTACCACCACCGAGAATGGAGTGGGTGTAAAATTGTCTCATGTAAAGCGCATGTCTGTCAAAGGTGCTATATAAACAAAGCTCTTTCTCTGGTGAAAGAATTCTGACTTGTGCTGCCAAATATCCAGACGACTATGGATTTTTGTGTTGGCTGTCAGATTTTCTGTAACAGGAGAACCCAGAGAGCCTTCCTGCCAAATTTCATGTGACAATGAACCATTGTTTGCCTAAACTGCCCCACGGGGATCATTTAACACCTTTGTGCTCCACTTGTACCAGAACATTCCCTATAGCACCAAAGTTTAACGGCCTTTGTGCATTATTTATTTATTTTTAATGTATTCAATAAAATGTTAAAAAATTCCTGTCCCTAACTTGTTCTAACCCCATTTGGTCTTAGGTGAAACTTGCAAAACGTTTCCTTTAAATCCGACCAGTGTGGGTTTTTTTTTCTGCAGAGTTGGTCACATGGTGTCGCTGTGGCGAGTCTTGTCAAAGAACGACCCGAGACCAGATTAAAGCCTCTTTTCAAATAAAGATGCAGAGGCGGAGAAACGAAACTCGGACACACAAGTGGTGTAGTTAAGGAATAGTTGCGAATGAAATGGCGGATTATTGGAATAGCTGCAGGAAAATGGTTGGCTTTGAGGAAATGTGCAACTCTTGAATTTGCTTTAAAGGGGGGGTATTATGTAAAATCGACTTTGTCAAGCTTTATATCATGTTATTATGTCATTCCCTCATTAAACACATGCCTGGAGTGTTGCCTCGGCTCATTCACAAAGTCACATATGGCGGCCATTTTAGGTGTAGCTATGCCTCAGTCCTCCTAGGAACGCCCCCACCTCCTGGAGACGCCTCTGGACCTTTCGTCACCAGCCAAGCCACCAACCACTGCTCCTCAGCTCAGCAGAGCCCCCTCCCCGCACAGTGTTGTTGTTTCAATGCCACAGTAGTGTGCTGAAGGGGGCGTGTCGGAAAGCTTCTTAAAGAGACAGAGGCCTATTTCAAGACGTTCAGTACGGCCATTTTGAGAGAGCAATTTTATTCAAGGAAGTTATTTTAATTTACTGCATATACAGACCAACAGAAGGTTACGTCATCATTGTAGTGCTATGTGATTTAAAAAAAGCATAATACCCCCTCTTTAATAGTTAAAAGTAAAAATCCTGGAGGGACTGATAAGTCGATACGGTAATAAGGTAACAGCCCTACACACGGTAGCAAACAGCGCCAAGACCGGTGTAAATGAGCAGACAGTGAGCCGTCGAAACTGTCAGGTGTGGAAAAAAACCACACTGGTCTGACGGAAAAGAAAACAGTTTATTTATTTTTTTAACCTCTCTCCTCAGAAATCTTCAGCGGCGACACGTCCCGTTACAAACAGGAGCTCCTCTCCCAGACGCCGCCCGATGTCCTGGAGGATTACGGCTCCGACTACATCTCCCAGCTGCCCACCTCCCTGGAAATCATGTCCCAGAGTGCGGAGGAGGACCTGTCGCCGGTGCTGGAGGCCATGGAGCACGCGCTGCTCTCGCCCCGGCCCAGAGCGCGGTACTATCCGGGCCGCGGGGCCTGGCTCATACCCCGCCTGTACTCGTACCTGCCCAACGCCGCCTTCGACAAGGTCATACTGCGGCTGGTCAACGACACGTGTCGACCCACGGCTCTGGGCAAGGACTGAAGGGTCGGGTGACATTTGCTGCAGGATTACTCAAACGTGCACATAGTCCACGCTTATGTTCCATAGGGAGCAACATCTACGTGATTCAGAAGGTTAGCGCCCCCTTTGGGTAAGAACTTCTATGTTACATCCGTTTTATTTGTTGTACTGATTTATCAAATATGAAAAGGCAAAGGAAGAGATTTGTTGCTTCAGATAATTTAGTGAAGACACTTTTAAACCGAGCTGAACCCACTCATCATCACATCAGTGCCATTTTATCTTGCGTAGATTTATAATGTATTTCCTGCTACAGCTTTTATTCGGTCCCTTTATATTGTTATTAGAATGAATGCAGTCACTGTTAGAGCAAACTATTAGCTGCATTGTTTTGGGAGATTTCTTTCATGGACTGCCTTTGTCCCATGGAGGTGGTACCTGCCCTCCAACTGACCCATTCTAAAACGCATTAAAAGAAAAAAAGGTTTCAAAGTCAATAACTCGACTGATGTTTGCTGCAGAAAGCTCAACTTATTGTTTTTGTTTTCTGTTTTTTTTTAAGCTCATTTTCTCCCTCGTGTATGTTTTTATTGCATTCACTGTTTTGTACCCCCTGGCAATTTAATTATCCTTTGTATGCCTTAAATAAATGTGCGTTTTAAAGCTGGGATCATCAAAATATTTTCTTGTAGAAGTAGAGTAAACTTCATATGGCGCCATTGTTACACGTCTCGAAAGATGGGCCAACTCTCTCTTGGTGCATCACATTTATTTTTCCGGCACAAGCTGTAAAACAGTTACAAATACTTTTAACACCCGAGCTTGCTGCCTTTGTTTCACTCATATCACGTACTGGCAGGACTTCTCACAAAAACTATTAAACGTCTGGAGTTGAACAACTTTACAATATTACAATTACTCAAGAAAACCTTTTAATCATGTTTTTAATCACTTATTTATTACCTATGAATTGTATTTATCTTGTGTCTTCTCTTATGAAACTTTACCTACTATTCTGTGTGACTGTACATTTTCTTGCCTTGACACACTCACACACACACTCACACACTAGTAGCGTAGCTGAACACACATAACTGATGTGCTTATGGTAAAAACAAAACACTTAAAAGTTCGTTTGGAATGTCCTTATTACTTAAATTGCCTATAGTACAATCTTTTCAAGTATCTCTGGGCACTTATGTCTTGAACTTAACCTTGTACTGAATTAAACCAGTATTTTGTTTGGTCACCGTAGTTACCGTTGGACCAACGTCCGCCATCTTAGAAACGTTACTTGGTCTAACACTCGTTTTTAAACAAATAAAATATACAAAACACTTCCTAGCTTAACTTACTCTAAAAAGGTACAGGAGAAACTCTACTACTGTTTAATGTGCGTTTTACCAACCAGCTTACCTGTAAAACAGTTACAAATACTTTTAACACCGGAGCTTGCTGCCTTTGTTTCACTCATATCACGTACTGGCAGGACTTCTTCTACAGCGCCAGCTACTGATACCAAACGCACCAAGCGCCCTCTGCTGGTGTTGCCAAGTATTGCATGTTATATTAAAACAGTAAAACCTTACCATAGCGACAAGTAAACAATAATAAACAGTATTTAATTGTAGTTTTATGACCTTAAAGAGTTTTTAATGGGGGGGGGCAACTACTTTAATCTATAAATAAAAACACCTAGTGCCACACCATCGACATTGTAAATGCGACATTTGTGAAACTAAAAAAAAACAGACCTTTGTGCGTTTAAATATAACGCATTATATTTAAGCTATTTAATAAAACTCTTGATGGGACTTGATCCTCGTCGCCGTGGCAAACGTGGTGGCCATGTTGTGACTGACCAGCGAGACCAACCCCGTTAGCAGGGCTCTTCAGTTACAACAAACTTTTTCATATTTTCGGGATAAATAAACCTGAAATTCATTATCATCAGTGCTTGAATAGAATTGGACCAAAGCACTAAAGTTTTATTATATTCCAGCATTTTAAAGCTTAAAAAAACCCACATTGCAATAACAGATCAATACCGAATAATAAAGAGCCTAATAAACTAGGACTACTCGGAACTAAACCAGGATAAAGCCAGGACATGCAATATCAGGGCTAAGGCAGGACTTGAATACCTAATACAGAATAAGAGGAGTTGTGAGGACCAACTGAACCAAGACCAGTGCTTCTCAAACATGACGAACTCCTGCTCAGCCACTGCTCCTCACAGCTGAGTGGACCAAACACATGAGCCGCTGTTCTTTCCAGACCTCGCGCTTCATGAAAAAACTCCCCACATTCAACTTCAGCCTCTTTTACCTGTTAACTTCGCAAAGAGCATCTCTGCGCTTGTGCATTTCCCACAAAGAATCAAGTCAGGGAAGAAAGGAAGCAAAAATGTATATTAACGATTCTGATGTTATTTACACCTCCCGATATGTTCGTATGGACGCCGGGCTTCTCTATTCATTTCTATGGAGATGGAACGTTAAATTTGGCCGTGGGCAACAAATGTGCGCATTTGTAGAAACAACTTCTATGGAGCAGGCTAACGGAGCAGGCTAACGGACTAGCCGACTTGCTAACTGTCCGCATACGTTAAGGTTGACCTTGTTAATTCTATGGCCTGTGCGTTGAACGTTTTGACTAACGTCCTGTTAGCCACTGTAGGGTAACGACTACTTCCTATTCACAGTTCCACGTAAATTAGAAATAAAACAAGATATTTAAAAAAACAAAACAGAAGAAAATCTAAATAAGCATCAAGCCAAATGTGTTTCATAAAAATGAGTTCAGTGGCGGTGCCATTGTACCATTTGTTAGCGTTAAATTAGCCTTTAGCTTCGTGGCTAAAACACTTGCAGTTTCAAAAACAATCATCTGGTGTATTTCATTGTAAAGTATTTACATCCAGAGTAAAGTAACATATTGTACTGTACGTAATCATCCAACAGTTGCTTGTTTTGTGCCATGTACTGTTAGTTTAAATATATTTATTTCTAACTTCTAAAGGAATAAAACGAGAACTGGACTTAAGCAGCGTTCTGTGCACAATATATTACAAAGATATTAACAAAGTCGGACATCTGCATATTTCAACAAAACGTTGGCTTAATTCAACAATGAACTGCTGATGAGTAAGAATAAAGACTCAAAACGTTCATCTGTTATGTCTAATACTCAGGAAAATGCGTTTTAATGCTTTTTTTTTTTTTACTACGTCAGAGTTCCCTCCACTAACAAACTACTACTTTCATGGAGTATTAAATGATTTGTGTCAAAATTAAGACGGTGAATGTCATTAAAAATAATTAAGTTTGCTTTTAAACCGGCCTTAAATGTACATTTCTTTGACAATAATGACTATCTTCATTGAAAAGGTTGGTCAAAATACAAAAACACACATTCGCCCTGACTGTGAATATGGTCCAAGTGAAGGAAATAATCTGTACTAGAAGGGAGCCCTATGAGCTGAAGCAATATGACGAGGCCCAAATGAAAACAACATTGATGATAAATTATTAATTAAAGTTTCTTCTATTTTGCCACGTCTTGCCTAAACCTGCTGCTTCTGGGCATCGTGTGGGTGAGATCAAATTTTTGTCACGGTACACCGACAGCCACATAATGACATTGATCCACGGGAACGGCGTGTGTCCGGCCAAGTACGCGTCCTACCCAGACACGGTCACAGAAATGATTCACAGACGTTTGTTTTGGCGTTCGTTACTCAGTTAAAGCCAACATTTCAAATAGGTATTAAATGGAAGCATTCATTTGATTACGGGTGTTTCCATTGGTGAGAAATGCCTCAAAAACACATCGGGTAGACCTGTAACGGTGAAGAAACTTGGACAAAGTCTCCGTATGGTCTCCGAGACGGTCATTTTTTTGGCCACATTTTTGTCGTTTTGTCGCATTTTCGTCCCGGTTTCTTTGCATTTGTGTAGCATTACGTCCGCCTTTCAGTTTTTTTGTGTAATGCAACTGTGATGAAGCCACAACAGTGTGACCAAAACGCAACAAACATGACTGAAACTTGACCACAAAATCAAGGAAGCGGCTTAGATGAGTTTTGCAGGCCTTGGCTTTCAAATTAGGCGTTACCCTGGCCTATAGGCTGTAAGCGCAGGTCAAGAAGCTTTTAGATTTGGGTCAAACTGGGTTAAGGCGGGTGGTAAGAGGGTAAATGACCAAAAACACATCAGATAGACCTGTTATGATAAAGAAATGTGATGTTCAATAAATTAAGGCGTGAACATATTGCAATAAATGATATTAATGCCACTGTAAAGCTTTGTTTGAAAAGTACTTAAATATTAAAAATATCCTAATGCTGCAAATTCAAAAAAATGTCAGTTCTTTACAACTATTGTAAGGCGTAATAATACCATAGGAGCACTTCGACGTCCGCACAGTAAAGTGAGATATTATTACGCCTTACAATATACAGTGGGAACCATACGTTTACATGCACTTTATAAAAAGACACATTTGCATTTTTCCTCACTGTATGACCTGAAACCAGAGTTAACTTTTATTTTTTTTAGGTCAAGTAGAATTAAAAAAAAAAAAAATTCTATTTGCTAAATGCCAGAAACATTTGAGATGGAACCTTTTTATTTTTTTATGTTTCTGTTTTGTTTTTGTCAGAAGTTTACTTTTAAACAGTTTTGGAAAGCCCAGATGAAATTTCAAGACACTTGAGGGGCCTATTTCATTGGTTAAAACAATGATGGAAATGACCAGTCATCAAACAGGTCAGAAAGAAGGCGGGTTCTGTGTCCCGGAGATGAACGTGCTGTGTCTGAAATGTGAAGAACAAATGCAAAAGACCTGGAGAAGATGCTGAACCTGGTAAGAGTTTGTCATTATCCAGAGTGAAACAAGTCCTGCACCGACATGGGCTGAGAGGGAACTCTGCCAAGAAGAAGCTCTGACTCCAAAAGAAACATCAAAAAGCCCGTGTGGAGTTTGAAAATAAAAAAAAGGATAAAGACTTTCATTTTTGGACACATTTCCTGTGGTCTAATGAAAATATATATATATATTGGAGCAACATCTCAAGAGCCAGAGAGTTAAAGCTTGGGCACGGATGGGTCTTCCAAATGGACAATGACCCAAAGCAAACTTCCAAACTGGTTACAACGTGGCTTAAGGAAAACAAAGTCAATCTTTTGAAGGGGAAAAAACTAAGTCCTGATCTCAATCGAATAGAAAATGTATGGGCAGAGCTGAAGAGGCATAGGCACGCAAGGTGGCCTACACATGTGTCTCAGTTACACCAGTTCTGTTTGGATGAATGGATCAAAAATACTGTAACTATTGTGAGAAGCTTGTGGAAGGAAATCCAAAACGATTTTCTTCATTGTAAAAAGACCAAGGGCCGTGCGTGCCAATTTTAGCCCAAAGTAATAAACTACTTTTTACAAATGCCGATATTGTGCATAATATTTACCTGATCGGGTGTTCTGTTTAGCAATTTTGAAGTTATTCAGTTATTTTTACCGTACTTTAACTCTAAAAATGTTAAAGGACTCCTGAGTTGTGTCATACTATTTCTCAAAATCGTGTTGAGGGCCAGCAGTTCTATGCTGGAGGGCCGGATTTGGCCCCTGGGCCTGACGTTGCCTACCCCTGGCTTAGTAGATGATCTCATGTGGAAATGTCTCCATCTCTCGAACAAACCACCGACTAATTCTCATAAAACGGAAGTCACCAGCTTGGCCTGAGTTTACTTAAAAAAAAAAAAAAGATAGTTTCACTTCCTCGTCCAGTTTCCCCGTTTGGCCACAGCAGCACTTCCCTCTGCAGACACTTCCCTCTGCTCTCAACAAAAACACTTCTAACGTCTGAATGAAGACAAAGAGAACATCGAGGAGCAATCAGACCAAAGGTAAGAGTAGAAACGGTTTTATTCTGTGAATGTTACTCACTATTGAAGATGTTGAAGCTGACAGGAAACCGGACGCGTGTTTGGCTTTAAAGGTCGCACAGATTGTTTTGTTTATACACAATTCAAAAAGGCAGTTAGTTGTTGCCGTTGTCATTGACATGGAGGTAAATATCGTCTACAAGATGGCATCAACATGGCTGTTTGGAAGATATGCAAATTGATAATACCGGTATATCAGGTTTATCTCCATTGTCAAGAAATGTGAAAACACTAAATGGGGGTAAAAAGTGGAGATTTTTATTTATTTTTTTTAAAGTGGGAAAACATTGGGGGGAAAATAGGGTTTATATTTTTGCATTAATAATAATAAAAAAAGAAATAGCAAATTGAGGAAAAAATGGGGAAAGAAATGGGGTAAGTGTGGGGAAAATTGGGGGTGGGGGAAATTAATGGGAGAAATATAGAGAAACAATTGTAAAAAAGAAAAAAAAGGAAAATATAAATAAATATTAAATAAATATAAATGGGGAAAAAAGGCAACACAATTTAAAAGGGGGAAAATGCATATTTCTGACTTTCTCTTCATCATCGTAATCGAGAACGTTCCCACATATATTGAGATATTTATTTTGGCCAGCCCGACATTGACACAGACCTGGGAATTTTCTCCTTGAGTGACGCGGACTGTGATGAAATGTGTGTGTTTTGTAGCTCTGATGAAATGGCTGAAGAAAGAAGCAACGGGGGAGATTACCTCGAAGCAGGTTTGACTTTTACGTCTTTAAAACGGGACTGAAATAAACACGGTTAAAATGTACTTATTTGAGCTTTATTTGAGCAGAGTATCCGAGTAGTCCCACGCAGATTCAGGATCCTATTGCACAATGTTTTAGTCGAGTAAACCAGAGCACCTCGAGGACCCATCTGGTTCGGGAATCGAACAAGAGACCTTCTCGCTATGAGGCAAGAGTTTTAGGGAAATCATGGTGCATAAGTGGAACACCAGCGATATAATTTATTTTAGATTATCCTTTGACTAAAAGGCTTTTATCGGGAATCTGCCGCCCTCTGCTGGCCACAGTTCAAAGTGAAGCTTGTATTGAATTCAGCAGCCGGGCTCTAAGGTTCTTCAAGTGAAACTCAGGGTCATCTGCTACTTTAAGGGCCTGTCGCTCCGGCCTGGAGACTAGTTGGAGACTCGAGTTGCCGCTGCTCATGGAGATGTCTCAGAGACATCCGCTGGAGAGAAGGCGAGTCTCCAGGAAGTCTCGGTGAAAGCAAACATGTTCGATTTCAGCAGAGACTGCACGGAGACTAGAAACCTCAAAGAGACTCCATACGACACTTTGAGATCTCCTTGGTATCCGACAGGTCCCGGAGACATTGCAGGGACGTCACAGAAGCGTCTCATAGGTTGAGGACAAGAAATAGTGTTTGCAACGTTGCCACAGCTGCTTGAGACCGTACCTTATCTCCAGGGGACGTCTCAGAGACATCTCCGTGACCAGCGACAACTCTAGTTTCTAATGTTTTATGGTATTTTCTTTCACAATATGACCATTCTCACATTATTTCATGTTTTGTTTCTCAAAATCTATGTCACTACTGAAACATGAATCAGACTTTTACGCTGAAACAGTTGATCAGTATCACAGTAAAAGTACTCTTATAGTCTCACTCTGTACTTGATAATTGGTGTGGAAATGTTTGAAAAAGTAACGTGACGTAAACAGATCCTTGTGAAACATCCTCGACAGTGGCTCCAGGTACTAACCACTATGAACACCCTGGCCTTGTTTTTAGACATGATGCCCCGCTGCTCCAGTCTGACCACGAAGGAGCTGCAGCAGAACTGGAGAGAGGAGAAGAGACGAGAGCGCCCCCACCATCTGCTGTTTGAACTGCCGTCGTACAGGGTCACGGAGACGATCTTCAGCAAACACGTGGTGAGAGGGAGATTCAGAACAGTCCTGCATGTTCATTTGGTTTGGACAAAACGGGCTTAACTAAAAAATAGTTTATTAATAATAGTATGAGCCAGAATCTCTGATTCACTGGTGAATTCAACTATTTTCTTTTTAAGACATGCCCTACCTACTGCCCCCTTTCTCCTCCTATTGGCCGACCTCTGGGTGAGTGACAGGCAGAATAAACCAATCACAGTGAAGGATCATAAGAGGCAGATAGGACTGACCAAAGCCATAATAATGCCATGATGACGACCAAAGTCCGGCCAAACACTCTACACATCCATCCATCCCTCTCAGCAGAGATGCCCAGACTTCCCGATCCACACACACCTCCTCCAGCTGTTCTGGGGGGAACCCGAGGCGACACCAGGCCAGCACAGAGACATAGTCCCACCAGCGTGTCCTGGGCCTTCCACGAGGCCTCCTCCCAATAGGACATGGCTGGAACACCTCCCGAGGGAGGCGACCAGGAGGCATCCGGAACAGATGCCCTAGCCACCTCAGCTGCTCCTTTCGACGTGGAGGAGCAGCGACTCGACTCCGAGCTCCTCCCGGGTAACTGAGCTTCTCACCCCCAGCCCCCCTGTGAAGGAAGCTCATTTCGGCCGCTTGTATTCGCGATCTTGTCCTTTCGGTCATTACCCAGATCTCATGACCATAGGTGAGGATGGGAACGTAGATCGATCGGTAAATCGAGAGCTTTGCCTCAGACTCAGCTCCCTCTTCACCACAACGGTCCGATACAGCGACCGCATCACTGCTGACGCCACCGATCCGTCTATCGATCTCACGCTCCATCCGTCCCTCACTGAGAACACGACCCCGAGATACTTGAACTCCTCCACTTCAGGCAAAGACTCCCCACCGACCTGAAGAGGGGAAACCACCTTTTTCCAGTAGAGAACCATGGCCTTGGATTTGGAGATGCTGATCCTCATCCCGGGCCGCTTCATAATCGGCTGCAAACCGCCCCCATAAACACTACAATCATAAAAAGTATTTAAACATAGATGTGAATAGCAATGAAATAATCCACAAACGGATCATTTGTGCCAATCCAAAACTACTACTTATAACTTCTCTCGCATGTAATTAAGCGAGTTTGTCAGAAGATGGAGCTGTTTTTCTCAGGCGTCTGTATGATTTTTATTATGCATTTCGTCGTGATGATGAATATATTTATTTCTTATCTGTTTTTCTAATACTCTCATTTCATCCCCAGGTGTTCGAGGTTGTGATCATGCGCGCCGGCAGCTTCGACTCCCACCGCATCTCGGTGGAGCGGCGCTACAACGACTTCTTCAAACTCCACCAAACTTTACAGCGGGAATTCGAAGAAGAACTGGACGAGATCACACTCCCCAAAAAACTCCTGACGGGGAACTTCAACCCCGAGTGCTTACTGGAACGCCAGCTAGCTTTGCAGGACTACGTCGCTAAGCTCTACGCTAAAAGATGCGTGCGCCACTCCACGCACTTCGCGGACTTTTTCACCGTCCAGGAGATGAAGAACGCCCACAATTTGCTCCGAGCCGGGCAGTTCGCTCAGTGCTTGCGTCTCCTGCAGCTGGTGCTGGAGATCCAGGAGAAGCTCGCGCCGTGGCAGAGCGCTACGCTGACCGTGCACACGTTAGCGGCGCTAGCGGTGTGCTACAGGGATCTGGAGGAGCCGGAGGAGGCCTACGCGGCCGCGCACCGAGCCCTGCCCGCGGTGAGGAGGTACGGGCTGAAGGAGTACCGCGCGCCCCTGCTGGAGATGCTGGTGGACGTGGGGTACTCTCTGGGGCGGCCCGTGGCTCAGGTGCAGGAGGAGCTGATGGCGGTGAGGGACGCGGAGAGGGGCAGGGTGGACACGCGGTCGCTCAAGGAGGTGGTGGTGCACAAGTTTGTGTGAGGGGTTCTGTGAAATAAACAAGCTTTTCGGCAGCACGGCGTAACATTTCACCCACATGCAAGCGTGTATTTATTTATGACAGTATTTATTGGTGCAGATTGAAAATTACCCCTAAAAGTGTCTGTCTGCAACTTTGCTTGGAGCGGGACATCAGCTCGTCTCCTCAGAAATGTTGCTGCTTTGCTTTGACAACAGGCAGCCGCTCTTTACCCAAATCTAAAAGCTACTGCAACAAAGCGTCAACATAGACATTTTTTTTTTAAAAGACAAAAAAGTGACAAAAACAGCGTCAAAATGCAAATACGATCAGTTTGGTTGGTCTTAGCTTTCAAATGAGGCATCACGCTGGCCTATAGGCTGTGAGCTCCAGAGGGTTTTAGATCTGGGTGAAGCCGAACTGGAGAAAAATGTGCTCGGTTAAGGCGGGTTAAGAGTTTAAAGGTGTATTATGGAACCTTTTGGAAGAGCACAGCGATGACAAAAAAAGTTTGGGTTTTCTCATTCAAAAATCGCATAATGGACCTTTAAAGCCAATGCCGTCCAAAAAAAGCACCCAATGTATTTTACTTGTTTACAGAGTCCACGTGGATGTATGCCGGATATAGCCTATTTTGCTCGCCTGGCAATTGCTCTTCCCCACTCAGATGGTTTTCCTGCATTTTACCATCCGTTTTCTTTCATGTGCATGCAGTATCTTGCCCTCTGCTGGACTTTCGTTTAACTGCATTTAATTCATCAAACATTAGACTGAAACGAGTAGGGGAAAGCTGCTCGACAGATGATCTACTTGACGCACGTGAGGAGTTAGTAACTGAGTTTTTTTTCATGAAAATATAAATAAAAAAATCTTGTGAACTAGATTCTTCTGTTGACTGATAAATCTAACATAACTTCTAACAGCATAGGAATTGCTGGTTATTTTTATTCCGAACAAACCCTAATCCTAACGACCCTACCTTAACCCTAATTTTGTTTTGTTTGTTTATTTATTTATTTATTTCAAACTTAATCTTAACCTAACCCTAGTCATAATGAGAATAACCTTACCCTGACAATAATTATAAACATAAAATATTAACAAATAATACTGCTGTGGATCTTATCCTACCAGCAGAGGGCGCACTATCACGGTGAATCCGCCTCAGCTTTCTATTACTGTCTGAAACTGAATTCCCCTCCAGTCCCCCCAAATTGTTGTGTTTTAATTTGTGTTTGAGGACATCTGTTTGCGTTGGCATTTGAATCAAGTTGTGCTGCATTTTTACCTTATTTTGTGTCTTTTTTTTTTTACCTGTTTATATTATATCTTTTTGCGTATCGTTGTGTGTGAAGCACTTTGTTGTAAATGTGGTATACAAATAAAGTTGACATTGAAGAAAGTTGCGCACTCTTAACTCATTCTTCACAGCTCAAAAACACTCACTTCAACCTGATGATGTCATGAGGTGGTCCACATTCTTATCATTTAATTGCTCAAATTTCCCCTTTTTAAGATGTCAAAAAATATTGGCAGCTATTGTTTTTAGCTTTATATGAGTTTACATGTTTCATACGGACTTTTTGGTATTATTATTTTATTTGAAATTATAGCCTGAATGAAGCAAAACTGCGGTTCCGTAAAACACAGTAGTGCCCCTCCTCTCCAGCAGGTGGCGTATTGACGTTTATGTAAATCGATTACGTTCTTCCTCTGACGACGACACAAATGCGGAAGCAGCGTGCGTCTCTGGGCTCGCCTGCTTTTTTCTGTTTTTAGGTCAAATTGTGCAGAACATAAAGTGTTGTAAACGATGGCGAACGACAACGTGAAGCTCTCCAAGAACCTGATGCGGATGAAGGTAAAAGATGGTCGTGTTTTAACGAAATGTGAGCGGAAAACGCGATAATTCAGCGGTGTTTACTGCTACCACCCACTCGCTCAGCAGAAGCGTGGCATTCAGGCGTGTTTAACCGCTTAATCCCCACCCGAACCGAGCACATTTTCTCCAGTTTGGCAGTACCCAAATCTAAAAGCTTCTTGACAAGACTGGCTAAATAATAGTGACAAAAAATAGACGAGAACGTGACGAAAAAGCTACAAAAATGTGACAAAAACAGAAGGAAAAATATCTGTTTAAATTAGTTTTGTAGGTCTTGGCTTTCAAATGAGGTCTTATATAAGCTTTAACCTTTTAAATTTGGGTAAAGCCGAACTGGAGCAAATGCACTCGGTTAAAGCGGGGGTTAATTAATAGGTCGTTTTAAAGTGCTGTTATAGTGAACGAAATGAGCAGTTCAGAAATCTGTTTTTACTTATTTTCTTTTCCCATCGTTTCCATTTCAAGTGAAGGAAAGAAAAGGTTAAAGGGGCATTATAATCTAAAAATAAAAAATAAAGAAAAGATGGAGAGATGATAAAAGAAGAAAGGAAACAGGGAGGGGGAGAGAGAGATCACCCTTTGTATTCTTGGAGCTGATATATCGGAAAATTGCGAAGAGGTTTTTTTTTTTTTTTATCGCTGAATTTGGCTGAAACATTTAGCCAATGCAATGAGAAAGTTGATAACATAATGTTTGTCAACGTTTAAAAAGCATGTATTTACAATGGAAGGTGAAGGAGTTTCCCAAATACAGTTGCAGATTTGAGTGATACTTTCTGTCCTAAGCCGCGAGTGACCGCTCATAATGTCTTTCAGAAGCAGTGTTAATTTTGACAACATATTTTAATTTAGTTTTAGTCTTTTGACGAAAATGTAATTAATTTTAGTCGAGTTTTAGTCAAAAAAATATCTTCAATTTTAGTCGAGATTTAGTCGACTAAATTTAGGACAAATTTAGTCAACTTTGTATTAATAATATTCATTATAACCATATTTAAATCGAGGTCCTGCTTCATGGAGCTGCTCCCTCATGAACAAAGCTCAGAGCTGTTCCTTTGGCAGTGAATTTACATGATATGAGGCTCTTTCAGACGGTCAATAGAAGTTTGGATGATTTTAGTCTCTCCTTTCCATTTTTATTTAGTCTCATTTTAGTCGACTAAAATATCTGGACATTTTAGTTATAGTTTTAGTCGCATGAAAAACTTTTAATTTAGTTTTAGTCGTCAGAAAAATCACTTTGGCTAAAATCAAGACTAAATATTTTAGTCGATGAAAGTAACACTGTTCAGCTGACTGGTGTTTAACCTCTGTGGACCCGTGTGTTCAGTTCATGCAGAGGGGGCTGGACGCGGAGACGAAGAAGCAGCTGGAGGAGGACGAGCGCCGGATCATCAGCGACGAACACTGGTACCTCGACCTGCCGGAGCTCAAGACCAAAGAGTATGAGCACGTTTTTATGTATATTAAACGTGACCTTTCAATGGGGTTATTAGGCCATATATACCTTTGTACGTACCATAACCATCTGTTGTTTTTACATCAATATTGTATTTTCTGACCAACGAGACGGCGATAAAGCTGTGTTTTCAGATTATTACCAAACACCCTCTGTGTAAAATCTGCCGCGTGATCAACCTGACATGTGTGTAAATGGAATTATGCATTTTTATTCCCAGAAACCTTATTGTGGAGGAGAAGAGCATCGTTCCCTGTGAAGAGCTGAGATACGGACGAGTGTCGTTCATGGGCTTCAACCCAGAGGTCGAGGTCAGTGATGAAGAGATCTACATTTCCCGCAGAGGTCAAAGGGGAATTGTAAAACCGCACTAAACGATTGTAATGTTTGTTGGCAGAAGCTGATGGTTCTCATGAATCCTAAAGAGGAAACTGAGGAGGAAGAGGACGACGACTTCAGGAAAATGCAAACGGACGTCACAGATGAAGCCATGGCCCTGAGGTAAAGGACTTCTTTGTTGTTTATTTATTTTTCACCCAATTTTGTATTCAAGCGTCATATCTTACTTTCGAGGGAAAACTTGAGATCTAATTAAATCAGTTGTTTGGCCTTTGCCCCATTAATTCCAATATTGGAACAGATTTGTTTTGCAAAATATTTTCTCTATTCTCTTTTGTTTAAGGTTAAGGTGTAGTTTTTTATCTTCGTGGTGAAGTTTGTCTTCTGCCTTTCACATATCCATCCTTTTGTTTCAGGTACGAGAGTTTGGTGAGCAGCATGAAGAAGAAATTTGCAAAGAAGCGAGAGCGAGCCGCAGTCGCCGAAGAAGATTTGAACCAAAACGTAACAAACCCCAAAAGAGCGTTTTTAAAACCTCAGGACTGAACTGAAGAAAAAAATATGGGCTTTTTATGTGAAACTAAAAACATTTTTTTTTTTTTATTCTTAAAGACTGTGAATGTACAGTTTATGCATGGATATTATATATCCCACTTTTTAAAATGAGAAAAAAAAGATCAATTGTATTGACAATATAAGTTTGGTGATGTTTGATGTAGCCATTAAATGCACATGTGTTTCTCCTTTTGTCTTTGAGCTTTAAAAAGGTTATTTTTTAGGGAGATGCTTTAATTCTGCGAGGAGAGCACTTCTCTTTGGTTCTCGTGGTGGGGAACTAATAATCAAACTAATAATCAAAATTATAACAAATAAAGGCTCTGCATGTAATGAGTCTGTATTAGTTTCACAGTTTAAGTTGAATAACTTTTTAACATTCTAAATTTCCGAGTTTCACCTGTACATTTAATTCCCGTGACAACACAGAAATGAGTATAATATTTTACGTTATATGCATTTTTTAAAGCAGTACTAAGTAACTTGCCTTAATACATCCTTTCCGTGGTCTCTCTGGGGGTAATACAAGTGTTAGAAAACCACAATTTCAATTTCGCTGCCACTGGGTCATGAAGAAGAAGCTAACACACTAACGGGCAAAGCTAACTGCGGGCTAGCGCCACTTAAACAGTTTTTACAGCCAAGTTTGAGTGAAAAAAATGATCTCCATTGTGAAATTGGATGAACAATATCCCTCTGTCCCTTTGTCTTTTCTGTCAGCGTAGTATTTACACTCATGGACAATGAGTAAAGAAAATGCAACATGCTACGACACCTGCAGTGGTGCTTATGGCCTCTAGGGGCATAAGATACTTAGTACTGCTTTAAAGTACTTTTTGAGTCGTGTTTGTTTTTTACGCAAACACGAAGCACAAAGAGTTGCAGGTTTATCATGAATGTCAGCAGGAAACAGAAGAAAACTTCACCTGCCGGAGCCTGAGGAGAGACTAACATGTAAGGACATCAGTGAAGCTTTTGCTGCAGAGACTGAAAGAAACATGAGGAAATGTACTGCAAGGTTTCTGTCCTTTTCTGCATAAAAAGGCCTAAATGGCAGATATTTACAGCAAAGAAATCTTGAATAATGTTCAGAGCCAGATTTAAATGTGGTTTTATTTGAGGGCATTTGGAGAAAATGACCCTGAAATGAAACTTTCCCAAATAAACCTACGAAATACATCTTCATTCTTCCAGGTGAAAGTTCATATGTCGACCCCTTAACCCCCGCCTGAACTGAGCACATTTTCTCCAGTTTGGCTTTACCCAAATCTAAAAGCAACAAAAAATGTGCCAACAAAGCAACAAAAAGAGACGAAAACACTTCAATCATTTATTTTATTTATTGGTTTATTTGGACAGTTCATGTTAATGAACTGTCCAAATAAACAAGCCACGCCGGATTGTAGCCGTGGGCTCATTTCCATCCGTAGTCCCCCATGTGCACTCTCTAACACGCTCAGTCATCCTGGCCTATTGTACATGTTTTTAGTGGTGGGGGAAACCGGAGTAGCAGTGCATGGAGCTACATTCAAACTCAACAGAAAGGCCCCGTCCAGGTGGGAATCGAACCCGGGACCTTCTAACTGTGAAGCACGAGCGCTAACCACTGTATTACCGTGCCGCCCGTTCAGTTTAGTGGGTCTTAGCTTTCAAATGAGGCTCTACACTGTTGCTCTCCAGTCGAGAAGGCTTTAGATTTGGGTAAAGCCGAACTGGAGAAAATGCGCTTGTTTCAGGCGGGGGGTCAGAGATAAAAATAAATCAATGCTCTCATGTAAAGCGCTTTGTGACCATGTCTGTGAAGAAAGGCGCTATATAAACAAAGATCTACTTCTTCTCTTCTTCTTGATCATTTGTAATAAATAGTACCACTAAAGTGTTAAACCTCACAACGTGATGAAGTACCGCCCCCTGCTGGTTACTGCGTGTATTTCACTTCATATTTTGAAGTCGCAGGAGGAACGTGGATGTTTGTTGTACAGATTGTTAACTCATTTTCTCATCTTTTATTTTTATGCCACGAGTGCGAACATTTTATGAAGTACATTTCAGCATTTGCAAATTACACAGTCAATTTATTTTTTTACAGGTGAAAGTGTATATGTTCAGAGCTAGATCTGTGAGCTGTGAGCTATCCTCTCCACCAATCTGAGGTGAAGTGATTTAATTGAACAGAAGAGGGCAGCACGACGCTTTGCTAGCGTACAGCCTGCCGGAACCATTCGAAGAAGAAGAAGAAGAAGCCTAATTAGTGGTGATGCAGGACAGCCACGCGCTCTAAAATCAAGGTGACACTTGAAGCGGCACGGACCTTTCTGCACATGGACGGCATCTCTGGAGAGGAAGGGAGGGAGTTGAACACTCAATGTAGAGATTGGTTTCGGAAGTACCTGGGTGGGCTAGTAGGCAGCAATACACCTGTTTTTGGTGTCCCGTAAAACTCCACGAAGAGGAAGCAGCAGCAGAAGAAGAAGAAGAAGCCGCGCGCTCTGCACCGGGAACATGCAGGATCCACGCCCCGAACAGGTG
Organism: Proterorhinus semilunaris; assembly: GCA_021464625.1. Lineage (NCBI taxonomy): Eukaryota > Metazoa > Chordata > Actinopteri > Gobiiformes > Gobiidae > Proterorhinus > Proterorhinus semilunaris. The sequence continues at coordinate 3,204,977 of CM038356.1, read as the reverse complement.
CAGACCCTCCGGGAGGACGGCAGGTAAGAACTGGAGCTAAAAGCACTGCATTTAAACGTTTTGGTGGTTTCTTTTTTTAATGAGTTTGGGGAGAAACTTTCCTCTTATTTAAGGCATTGTTTGGCCTCCATAACATCTGACTAAGTGCCTGTTTACCAATGTTACAATAAACACTCAACCTGTACACGATCCAGGCTGAAACCGGCTCTTTTTACCCGAGCATATGAAAACTGAAAGTATTTTATCTGCACTCTTGCCTTTTACTGTAATTGATTAATTTGTGTTTTTTTAATTGATTTTTATATATTTTCTTGTAATTTTTTGCGACTGTGAAGGACTTTGAATTGCCTATGTATGAATTGTGCTCTACAAATAAACTTGCCCTGCCTTGTTCCGCGTGCGAGTCCTCACTATTCAAACCCCTGCCTTTTCCTACCGTGGCGTTTTGGAGAGGGTCGAGTCCCAGGGCTCCACTCTGACAAACAGGGCTGCAAAAAGGTGGCCCTCAAAACAACCCTTTTATAAACTAGAACTATTATTCAACGCTTTGCTTTGACCATGTGACAATTCAAAGCATTTATTTATATGCAAAGATTTGGTCAGATTCTTTTTTTTCCAAATTACATTAATTATTCACCTTATTCCAGAGGTTTGTGTGGGCGTTGCCATGAATTGCTCCCGCCCCTTTTCTCCTATCAGTTGACATGGGACTGGAGAAGTGCAGTTAAAATCAGTTACTAGATGAAAACAAAGCTGATTTTTGGCTGTGCAGAGAAACGGTGCAATGTTGACTTATTGGTGCAAATGAACACTGGGCATTTTACACAAAACAATTGACTAAACATCAGATTTGAGTGGAGAACATTTTCCCTCGTTCTCAAGTTTAAATGAACCGGCTTCACACTCGACCGGAAGGGTCAATACAACGGAAGTGCCGAGACAAAGCAGAAAGTGGGCGGAGTGGAATAAGGTGAATAAATTAGTAATACGAGAAAAATAAACACAATTGAATCATAAGTACAATATAGTTGCCTCTTTAAAGTCAAGGGAGGAAAACGCATCGGTCAAATTAATTACTCAGATCTTATTTTGCTACGTTAGAGTCCAGATCGCGAGGTTTAACGTGTGTAGACCGATAACTAAGAGTGACAATATATCGATTTTCCGATATATCTCGATATTTTGCGGGACGATATGATACCAATGCTTTTATTACGCTATCGATACTTTTGATGACTTCATTCATATTAATGAGCAACGTCATGCATACTAATGAGGCAGCAGTGCTCCACTGTTTTCAGTCAATAGAGGCCAACAATGAACAAGAATTCAGTCAGACCAGCAGGGGGCAGCACTACAGTTTTTAGCACTTGGACCAAACGCTGTCACACAAATAAATTCTGGTTTATTTAAATGTAAATGAAGTCACTGACAGATCTATAGACCCATTTTCAGTGAGTAAGTCCAGGGATCATTTATAAAAGGGGTACAAAGCACATGATAATACATCTAAATGATGAATAATATGTAGTATGTTAAGATAAAGGTTAAAAGTAGCATGTTTTAAAAAAAAAAGAATTTATCGTGATGTATCGTAGGCAATTTTTGTGCAATATATCGGTTATTGTAAGCCATGTATCGTATCGAATCGTGAGATACCCAGAGGTTCCCGCCCCTAATGACACTCATGCTGCCGGTGCAGTTTTCCCCAAACTCGCGCGGCCTCAGATTTATCACATCCCCCGCTTTACAAACACATCCACACGTTAAACCTTAAACTAACCTATGGAAAAGTACTCCCCTGGTCCAGATTTGTGCTCCTAATAATTGGAGATCACGAGTGTCGGCTTGGTGAGGTTTTAAAGAGTAAATGATTTTCTTTCAGAGAATCCAGCGCTGGATCACAGACTGACTTTCTAACAAGAGGAGCACGGGGTGAGTAAACTTTGTTGGAGTTAAACATCTAATGAAGACGTCAAAGGTGAGTGGCTGCTGGTTTTTTCTAATTTTTTCTGATTGCTGCTGGTTTGCTGGTTTGCTGATGCTGCTGGTTGGATTATGGTTAGAGTTCGATCTTGCTCTCTCCATACTTACGCACGCACATCCATACAACTTTCTGTCACTTTCCACTCTCCTTCTTCACTCCCTTCTCCTCCATCATGTATGCTACGCTTAATGTCCTTAACTTTGTTGAACGAGCATCTGATGAAGACGTCAACGGTGAGTGATTGCGTGAATATTATACATCCTCTGCATACATACACATATCTAAACTACCTTTCTATACTTTCACTTCAACAGCCTCCTTCTACATCAGCAACACATTTACCTCATTTCCATCCATCAGTGTAGCGCTGCACAATATTACAAAAGTTTGTAAGTAATTTAAGCTAATTGATAAGGCAAATAAGATTTTTTTTTTTACGCTGGGAAAGTAAAATAAATGTGTCCATCTTAAGTAATTTTGCGATAGATTGTGGCTTCTTGCGATTGATTTTGCAACTAATTCTGCGATATATTTTTTACAATACATTGTGCAGCCCTACATTCATCCATGGTTTACTGATGCTTGTTGATTTGCTCATGCCGGTGTTGAGTTGCTAATGCTAATGTTCTTTACGTCGGCGTTGTGTTGCTAGTGCTTATGTTTGCTGTGGTGTTGAGTTGCTAATGCTCATGTTTGCTGTGGCGTTGAGTTGCTAATGCTCATGTTTGCTGTGGCGTTGAGTTGCTAATGCTCATGTTTGCTGTGGCGTTGAGTTGCTAATGCTCATGTTTGCTGTGGCATTGAGTTGCTAATGCTCATGTTGTTTACGTCGGCGTTGTGTTGCTAATGCTCATGTTTACGTCGGCGTTGAGTTGCTAATGCTAATGTTGTTTATGTCGGCGTTGAGTTGCTAATGCTCATGTTTGCTGTGGCGTTGAGGGAAAGTGTGTTGCCAATGTGTTGCCAGTGTGGGCTATAGTCAACACTGGAGTTGAAATTAAGGACAGCGTTATAGTTTGATTGATTTAGAGAATAAATCGTAGCACGCACAGTCTGATATTTCAGACATCTTAAATACATAGTATTTGGCCATTAACATGTTCATTCTGCTCTCTGGATAAATCCAGAAACCCCAAGGCAACATTTGCCTCTGACAAAGGTAGCCCGCTCTGTCGATGTCCACCTCATGCTCACACAGCCAACATCTTTCTGTCCCCACATGTCCCAAGCTCCTCTCGCCACCGTAGGAATATTTTTCAAATTTTGAGAGTGGGCGGAGTAAAGCTCAAGTTTCTAGGGGTTGTTTTTTAAACTAAATATTAAAGGTGCCCACAGGTATGTCTTTTTGAATTGTTACTGTCAGTAAGTGGGAGTAGTGAACCCTGCTCTCTCCCTCCTCCCCTCCACATGCTGCACTGGTCATAGATTCAGTGAGAAACGTAAATCTCATTAATCTTGTGTGAAACGCATTTATCAGCATACATAAGATCTGTAGCAAAGTAAACATTTTGGGCCATATTTATTGGCTAAACTACAATTTGCATTTAAGTCTGTTTTACATTTAGAACATAATTCCATTTAGAACTAGGTTTGCGGTGCAATACTTTATTTCACCGCAACCCTTGAACGCCTCACAGCCTCCGGGTGCCTGCTTTGTAATCGTTATGACAAAAAAGAACTCGCGGCTCCCTGTAGATATTGGATTAAACCAACAATATTTCATGAGGATTTCAGCTGCATCAGACCAGGTTTGTCCCATGCTTCTTTTGTAAACTTCTGTCATAATGCTAACTTTGTTATCTGCTAATTCTAAAATCTGTTAGCAGCTAATGCTAAACTTTGTGTGAGACGCTAATGCTACACTCGGTCTGCGTGAACCGCTAATGCTACACTCGTTTTGTGTGAGACGCTAATGCTACACTCGGTCTGCGTGAACCGCTAATGCTACACTCGGTCTGTTTGAACCGCTAATGCTACACTCGGTCTGTCTGAACCGCTAATGCTACACTCGGTCTGCATGCCCCGCTAATGCTACACTCGGTCTGCATTAGCCTCCAATGCTATACTTGGTCTGCGTTAGCCTCCAATGCTATACTTGGTCTGCGTTAGCCTCCAATGCTATACTTGGTCTGCGTTAGCCTCCAATGCTATACTTGGTCTGCGTTAGCCTCCAATGCTATACTTGGTCTGCGTTAGCCTCCAATGCTACACTTGGTCTGCGTTAGCCTCCAATGCTACACTCTGTCTGCGTTAGCCTCCAATGCTGCACTCGGTCTGTGTTAGCCTCCAATGCTACACTCTGTCTGGGTGAGCCGCAAATGCTCCATTTGGTCTACGTGAGCCTCCAATGCTATACTCGGTCTGCGTGAGCCGCCAATGCTCCATTTGGTCTCCGTGAGCCTCCAATGCTATACTCGGTCTGCGTGAGCCGCCAATGCTCCATTTGGTCTCCGAGAGTCTCCAATGCTATACTCAGTCTGCGTGAGCTGCCAATGCTCCATTTGGTCTCCGAGAGTCTCCAATGCTATACTCGGTCTGCGTGAGCCGCCAATGCTCCATTTGGTCTCCGTGAGCCTCCAATGCTATACTCGGTCTGCGTGAGCTGCCAATGCTCCATTTGGTCTCCGAGAGTCTCCAATGCTATACTCGGTCTGCGTTAGCCTCCAATGCTATACTCGGTCTGCGTTAGCCTCCAATGCTATACTCGGTCTGCGTTAGCCTACAATGCTCCACTCGGTCTGCGTGAGCTGCAAATGCTCCACCCGGTCTGCGTGAGCCGCAAATGCTCCACCCGGTCTGCGTGAGCCGCAAATGCTCCATTTGGTCTACGTGAGCCTCCAATGCTATACTCGGTCTGCATTAGCCTCCAATGCTATACTTGGTCTGCGTTAGCCTCCAATGCTACACTCTGTCTGCGTTAGCCTCCAATGCTGCACTCGGTCTGTGTTAGCCTCCAATGCTACACTCTGTCTGGGTGAGCCGCAAATGCTCCATTTGGTCTACGTGAGCCTCCAATGCTATACTCGGTCTGCGTGAGCCGCAAATGCTCCATTTGGTCTACGTGAGCCTCCAATGCTATACTCGGTCTGCTTGAGCCGCAAATGCTCCATTTGGTCTACGTGGGCCTCCAATGCTATACTCGGTCTGCGTGGGCCTCCAATGCTATACTCGGTCTGCGTGGGCCTCCAATGCTATACTCGGTCTGCGTGGGCCTCCAATGCTATACTCGGTCTGCGTGAGCCTCCAATGCTACACTCGGTCTGCGTGAGCCTCCAATGCTACACTCGGTCTGCGTGAGCCGCCAATGCTATACTCGGTCTGCGTGAGCCGCCAATGCTCCATTTGGTCTGCGTGAGCCGCCAATGCTCCATTTGGTCTGCGTGAGCCGCCAATGCTCCATTTGGTCTCCGTGAGCCTCCAATGCTATACTCGGTCTCCGTTAGCCTCCAATGCTATACTCTGTCTTCGTTAGCCTCCAATGCTATACTCTGTCTGCGTTAGCCTCCAATGCTATACTCTGTCTGCGTTAGCCTCCAATGCTATACTCTGTCTGCGTTAGCCTCCAATGCTATACTCTGTCTGCGTTAGCCTCCAATGCTATACTCGGTCTGCGTGAGCCTCTAATGCTATACTCGGTCTCCGTGAGCCTCTAATGCTATACTCGGTCTCCGTGAGCCTCTAATGCTATACTCGGTCTGCGTGAGCCTCTAATGCTATACTCGGTCTGCGTGAGCCTCTAATGCTATACTCGGTCTGCGTGAGCTGCCAATGCTATACTCGGTCTGCGTGAACAACTAATGCTACAATCGCAGCTGAGAGTAACATTAAGTGATCTCTTGCTTTAGTTTGAGACTTGTGATTAGTTTATACCAAATTTGCTGATCCAATCTTCAAATATCCCCCAAAAGTACATCCTCTTCCCAAAATAAAGTTGCACGTTTTCTTTTTCTTTAACCCAAAGTCTGAGCCTGTAACGGTGAATAATTGGTTGTTTAGTAGTCTGAACCTCTTAACCCCCACATCCACTTTGGGCAAATTTTTTACCCAAATCTAAAAGCAAAGTGTCATGAAAGCGACGGACATGCCGGAAGACCTTATTAAAAAAAAGCAACAAAAACAAGACTGAAGAGTAATGACGAAGCAACAAAAAATGACAAATAAGATGGAAAAAGTGACGAGACAAAAATGATGTGACACATGTGCCGGTAAAGCAAAAACAACCAGCGAGTCTTAAAGCCCACCGCCTACCGCACGACTAAAGGTGAGTCTGTTCAAGCCCACAACCTACCGCACGATTAAAGGTGAGTCTGTTCATGCCCAAACCCACCGCACGACCAAAGGTGAGTCTGTTCATGCCCAAACCCACCGCACGACCAAAGGTGAGTCTGTTCAAGCCCAAACCCACCGCACGACCAAAGATGAGTCTGTTCAAGCCCAAACCCACCGCACGACCAAAGGTGAGTCTGTTCATGCCCAAACCCACCGCACGACCAAAGGTGAGTCTGTTCAAGCCCAAACCCACCGCACGACCAAAGATGAGTCTGTTCAAGCCCAAACCCACCGCACGACCAAAGGTGAGTCTGTTCATGCCCAAACCCACCGCACGACCAAAGATGAGTCTGTTCATGCCCAAACCCACCGCACGACCAAAGATGAGTCTGTTCAAGCCCAAACCCACCGCACGACCAAAGGTGAGTCTGTTCATGCCCAAACCCACCGCACGACCAAAGGTGAGTCTGTTCATGCCCAAACCCACCGCACGACCAAAGATGAGTCTGTTCATGCCCAAACCCACCGCACGACCAAAGGTGAGTCTGTTCAAGCCCAAACCCACCGCACGACCAAAGGTGAGTCTGTTCAAGCCCACAACCTACCGCACGATTAAAGGTGAGTCTGTTCATGCCCAAACCCACCGCACGACCAAAGGTGAGTCTGTTCATGCCCAAACCCACCGCACGACCAAAGGTGAGTCTGTTCATGCCCAAACCCACCGCACGACCAAAGGTGAGTCTGTTCATGCCCAAACCCACCGCACGACCAAAGATGAGTCTGTTCATGCCCAAACCCACCGCACGACCAAAGGTGAGTCTGTTCAAGCCCAAACCCACCGCACGACCAAAGGTGAGTCTGTTCAAGCCCAAACCTACCGCACGACCAAAGGTGAGTCTGTTCAAGCCCAAACCTACCGCACGACCAAAGGTGAGTCTGTTCAAGCCCAAACCTACCGCACGACCAAAGGTGAGTCTGTTCAAGCCCAAACCTACCGCACGACCAAAGGTGAGTCTGTTCAAGCCCAAACCTACCGCACGGTTAAAGGTGAGTCTGTTCAAGCCCACGACCAAAGGTGAGTCTGTTCAAGCCCACGACCAAAGGTGAGTCTGTTCAAGCCCAAACCTACCGCACGGTTAAAGGTGAGTCTGTTCAAGCCCAAACCTACCGCACGACCGAAGGTGAGTCTGTTCAAGCCCAAACCTACCGCACGACCAAAGGTGAGTCTGTTCAAGCCCACGACCAAAGGTGAGTCTGTTCAAGCCCCAATCTACCCCACGACCAAAGGTGAGTCTGTTCAAGCCCAAACCTACCGCACGACCAAAGGTGAGTCTGTTCAAGCCCAAACCTACCGCACGACCAAAGGTGAGTCTGTTCAAGCCCAAACCTACCGCACGACCAAAGGTGAGTCTGTTCAAGCCCAAACCTACCCCACGACCAAAGGTGAGTCTGTTCAAGCCCACGACCAAAGGTGAGTCTGTTCAAGCCCACGACCAAAGGTGAGTCTGTTCAAGCCCACGACCAAAGGTGAGTCTGTTCAAGCCCACGACCAAAGGTGAGTCTGTTCAAGCCCACGACCAAAGGTGAGTCTGTTCAAGCCCACGACCAAAGGTGAGTCTGTTCAAGCCCACGACCAAAGGTGAGTCTGTTCAAGCCCACGACCAAAGGTGAGTCTGTTCAAGCCCACGACCAAAGGTGAGTCTGTTCAAGCCCACGACCAAAGGTGAGTCTGTTCAAGCCCACGACCAAAGGTGAGTCTGTTCAAGCCCACGACCAAAGGTGAGTCTGTTCAAGCCCACGACCAAAGGTGAGTCTGTTCAAGCCCACGACCAAAGGTGAGTCTGTTCAAGCCCACGACCAAAGGTGAGTCTGTTCAAGCCCACGACCAAAGGTGAGTCTGTTCAAGCCCACGACCAAAGGTGAGTCTGTTCAAGCCCACGACCAAAGGTGAGTCTGTTCAAGCCCACGACCAAAGGTGAGTCTGTTCAAGCCCACGACCAAAGGTGAGTCTGTTCAAGCCCAAACCTACCGCACGACCAAAGGTGAGTCTGTTCAAGCCCAAACCTACCGCACGACCAAAGGTGAGTCTGTTCATGCCCAAACCTACCGCACGACCAAAGGTGAGTCTGTTCAAGCCCAAACCTACCGCACGACCAAAGGTGAGTCTGTTCAAGCCCAAACCTACCGCACGACCAAAGGTGAGTCTGTTCAAGCCCAAACCTACCGCACGACCGAAGGTGAGTCTGTTCAAGCCCAAACCTACCGCACGGTTGAAGGTGAGTCTGTTCAAGCCCAAACCTACCGCACGACCGAAGGTGAGTCTGTTCAAGCCCACGACCAAAGGTGAGTCTGTTCAAGCCCCAATCTACCGCACGACCAAAGGTGAGTCTGTTCAAGCCCAAACCTACCGCACGACCAAAGGTGAGTCTGTTCAAGCCCACGACCAAAGGTGAGTCTGTTCAAGCCCAAACCTACCGCACGGTTAAAGGTGAGTCTGTTCAAGCCCAAACCCACCGCACGACCAAAGGTGAGTCTGTTCAAGCCCAAACCTACCGCACGACCAAAGGTGAGTCTGTTCAAGCCCAAACCTACCGCACGACCAAAGGTGAGTCTGTTCAAGCCCAAACCTACCGCACGACCAAAGGTGAGTCTGTTCAAGCCCACGACCAAAGGTGAGTCTGTTCAAGCCCACGACCAAAGGTGAGTCTGTTCAAGCCTAAACCGACTGCACGGTTAAAGGTGAGTCTTCTGGAGCACGTATTGGACCTTGCAAAGGTGAGACACGCCGGCTGCTGCCCCTAGTGGCACAAAACAAAAGGTCATAAATATAGATATCGCTCTGCTTGTGCATGTTTTCTTTTCACAAGAGGTTGCCACACATATAAAGTATTTAACATGGCTTACAGCCTTTAAACAAATAACCACATTTATAAGATAAAATCATTCGCAGGGGGCCTGTCATTTTCAAGAGTGGACACACCAGGAAAAGTCTGAGAAGCACTGCTTTGAGCGAGCTGAGCTACTCCTTTAATGTGCTGCTTTTGTGTTACCCAGGGCCCGCGGTGGGACGGACGAGGCGGCCCGCGGTGGGACGGACGAGGCGGCCCGCTGTGGGACGTATGTGGCTCACTCAGATGCTGTTGGTGTCGTGGTCGCTCTCGTCTGCATGTGACGCTTCTCCACTAAACAGAATGTGAGTCACGGGTCGGTTAATCCTGGTTCTGTTGTTAATATTTCCAACTCACACTTCAATACCACAGCAAAAAATAATTTGCTATACTTGACCCTCCTTTCATCACCTCCACTAAATTCAGTTAGAATGACTGAAGTTAAGATTTTGACTTCATAAGAGCAATGTTTACTTTAAAAGTATTTAAAAAGTGATGATTCTGTTTACAGCAGAGCGGTGGATCGGCTGGTGTCAAGGTGCAGCCGGAATAACCTGGAGCTGATGATGGTGAAGTTCAGGAAAGTCACAGCCTCACCCTGATAGATTCCCCCATCTTAATTGTGGACTTCTTTAGTGCCCTGAGCGCCACCATAACCCTGGACCTCAAGTGGGATCCAAACATCAGCTCCTCATCAAAAAGGTCCAACAGCGTTCTCCTTGCAGCAGCTCTCCGTACAGCAGTCCGAGTCCATCCTCATCTCCATCGCTGTGTGCTGCAGAACATTGAGCGTGCATCACTGTTGGCCTTTCCCACCCTGGGCACTCTGACCCCCTTCGTATGATCCAGATGAACCGTCTGCCACATGAACAGCTTTTCCCCCTCTGCCATCAGATTCAAGAACAAATAACCCCCTACCGCCAATTTGCATGGTTTTACACACGTTTCTGCTGCTTTGTAAAAGAAAAAATATATGTATTTCTCAAATTATGACGCAAGTGAGCTTTAATGTTTTTTCTAAAAAAAAACTCCACATCCAAAGTGTATAAGACTGAAGTCAGTTAGATTGAAGTATCTAAGGGGAGGAGCCAAAGATCAAACACACAAGCATGAAAATGTAAGGATTGGAAAAAGTGAGTAAAAGTTCATCCATCCATTTTCTCCCACTTGTCCGTTGCCGGGTCGTGGGGGCAGCTGTTGGAGCTGCCCAAGTCACATAGCACCAGTTCCTAGGGCTCCTCCTGCAGGTGGTGGGTCCACAGGAGGATGCCCTCATGGTTCCAAACGGGCCTGTTGGTCTCTCATAGGGGCTTCACCCAGTAAAAGTTGATACGATTTTTTATTTTATTTTGTAAATTGTTTATTTCCACTTAAAATTATCCTCCTCACCTACAAGCCCCTCCATAACCTGGCCCCGCCCTACCTCACCGAGCTCCTGCAACAACACCCGCCACCTCCGCTCAGCCGGCACCAACCGCCTCACCCGCACTAACCGCCGGACCTTGGAGGACCGAGCCTTTGCCATCGCCGCCCCCACCCTCTGGAACTCACTGCCCTTTAGAAACTCTGACTCACCAACCTTCAAATCAGTACTCAAAACCCACCTGTTCAAACTAGCTTTTCCTTAAACCCATTTTTTGTTTTCCCATGTAAAGCGTCTTTGAGTATTATTATTATTATTATTATTATTATTATTATTATTAATCCAGGTATAAGGTTTACTGTTTTTTTGATTAACCAAGACCACTGTCTTTGAAAACAAAAACAATTGCCTTGCTGTTTTTTTAATATTTCATTTTTGCCCCTGTGGTTATTATTTCTGTCTGTTTCATATTACATCTTTGCACTGAAGCAAAGTTCTAGTTTGTAAAACCTTTCACTGACAATGGCAATAAAACGTATTCTGATTCTGAACTCTGGAGCCGTAATGTAATTCCTGATTCTGTCCATATGAAGCAAAAATTGGCACAAACGACTCTCACACATATTGAGCTGGCATCTAGGGAGCTTTTTTTTTTAAAACACAGCGGATACAACTCTAGATCGGACGTGAGGCTCATCGTTATGGCAAACATGGCGGCCATCTTGTCACTGGCCAGCGAGGCTTGTTTGTCATTGGTTCTAAGTCTTAATCAGAATCAGGTCAGTACTTTGAAATGTTGTGTTAATTCGTATTAGCTTTTTCTCAGGGTTTTATCACTGTCCCATATTCAATAAATAATGGTCACGTAGCGTTAAAAACTACAGAAATACTGATTTCAAGTAGGAAACGTATGTTATAGCTATAGTTGCACCAAAATTGGGAAAACAGGAAAAATTGGGTTAAAAATGAGAAAACATTAGGGACATTTTTTTTGTCGAACATCAAAACTCGGATCTAAAGATATAAGATTTTTTTCAGTTCCTGCTTTCGATACTTTTCAATACGAGTAGAACCTAAACTTATCTAACGGTACCTTTACCTACTTTAACGTCAGAGTAAAAACGGACCAAACTCTCTTAAGGTGTTTATTTGTGCTCAAACATACATTAAGAGATGTCGTGCACACTGAGAGCGCCTGGTTGGATCGATCGTGGCTACGCGGCGCCCCCTGCAGGCAGTGGGACGAGTGGGGGTTTTGTGGACTCACCCGAGCGCTGGCTCTGCAGCTCCTCCACGTCCCCGCGGAGTTTCTGGAGCAGCTCCATCGGGCTCTGGGTGGATCTGAGCCGGGACAGGCCCAGGAGCAGCAGAGGAACCTCAGCGCCATCGTTCTGAAGCGGGACTGGGACTCTGCCGCTCTGCCTGCGCTCTTATAGTGTCGTCTGGACCGGGGTCACTGAACCTGCTGTTGTTGATCCAGCTGAGACGATGTAATCGCGGTTTGGTCCATTTTAGATCCTTTTCAGACCTGGCTGAAACCTGAGCTGGTCTGTATGTAGCAATTCAGAGTCCAGGGCCAGTGTTGGGGTTAGGCTGACTGTAACATTTGTCCTGGGCAAACTTTACATCGGCCCTGGACTCTTAATTACTTGGTGAGATCGGATCGAGCGCTGGTGCTTCACAGCTAGAAGGTTCGGGTTCGATTCCCACCTGGACGGGGCCTTTCTGTGTGGAGTTTACATGTACTCCTCGTGTCTGCGCAGGTTTCCTCCGGTTTCCCCTACCACTAAAAACAAGTACAATAGGCCCGGATGAATGAGAGTGTATGAGGGACGACGGATGGAAATTAGCCCAATGCTACAATCCAATTACTGCTGTTGCTACTGCCCCTGAAGCGTCAGTCTCCGTCTGTTTGCTGCCGGCCCATTGATCCGGCTCTGCTCTTGTGTAAATGTTTGAGACCTTCGTTCTTTGCCCTAATCGTGTGCTCAGCCATGTAAATCATACACTTGTTTTTGGCTTATAATTTAATACAATTACGAGACACTATCGCCATGAAAAAGGCCACCAATGTCTCACTCAGAGGTTTGGTGAAGTCTTGATTGACTGAACTCCTGCTCCAGGTCCTAACTTTTCAGGCAAAAGTCAATAAACCAACAACTCTGGGACCCCCTTCTGTAAAATGTAATTAGCATTTATAGTAATTTTTGGGTGAAAACATGGTTTAATGTTAGTTTGGAGACTTTATTTTTGACATTTGGCTTAATTTCACTAAAATATGCCGTTTTCAAATCAAAAACGCCTCATTCAATGTCACGAAGGTGGATTTTCAAGTCTTTTTGTCCTTTTTTTGGAGCATGTGACGGAGGCTGACCTGCATTACTGAATCTAGATTTGAAAGCCTGAAATCTTCTATTTCTGACACAAAAGTATCTCTTTCCAAATTATGAGTAAAAATGCTGTCCATGCATTTGTCTCCAGCAGGTTAGACGACTGTAACGGCTGCTCACTGGCCTTTCTAAACGAGCTGTTAGAGCTGCAGAACATCCAGAACGCTGCTGCTCGAGTCCTGACAAGAACCAGGAAATACCACCATATTAGTCCAGTGCTCCGGTCCCTGCACTGGCTTCCTGTCAGTCAGAGAATAGAATTTAAAACAGCTCTGCTTGTGTACAAGTCTTTTCATGGTTTAGCACCAAAGTCCATCTCTGACATGTTAGAGCCGTATGAACCATCTCGGGCCCTGAGAACTTCAGGGAGGGGTCTCCTGGTGGTTCCCAGAGTCAGGACTAAACACGCTGAGGCTAAAGCTAAAATCTGGAACAGTCTTCATGAGGATGTGAGACAGGCCTCAACTCTGACAATGTTCAAATCCAGGCTGAAAACAGCTCTTTTTACCCGAGCAGATGAAAACTGAAAGTATTTTATCTGCACTCTTGCCTTTTACTGTCATTGATTAATTTCTATGTTGATGTTTTAATGATTTGATCTGTTTTCTTGTAACTTTATGCAACTGTGAAGCACTTTGAATTGCCTTGTGTATGAATTGTGCTCTACAAATAAACTTGCCTTGCCTAAAAAGTCTGGAATATTTTAGACGGCGGCGGCATCGAACTCGTACGGTTCAAAACAACGTGCAGCTCCACATTAATAACGGACTTCAAAACCACAAGTGCTCTTTTTTTTCCTTTTATTACACAGCTTTTTTATTTCTTTTACAGTAGTTGCGTGACAAGGCGTCAGAAGTACAAAAACAGGCACTTTTAAGCGTCCTTCGTTCATGATAAAATAACTTCATCTCTGTCTATTTTACACATATTTACAGTCTACACAAAACCAACAGACAAACATCTCGGAGCGAGTGCGAGGATTGAGCGTTAGACGGTGGGTTTAGTTGATGCTCGGGCACTAAAATCATGATTAAATATTGTTAAAAGCTTAAAACGTGAAACCGCGTTCCCCGGATAAAAGGCACCACCTGCAGATGGAGTTTTTGCGTCAATAATGTTACGCTCGCTTTAAAAATAGATTTAAAAAAACCTACATATTTTACAAAGCATGTCTGACTATTTTAGCTTCATTTTTCCGTTGATCAGTCAGTTAAAGTTGTTTAATATAAAAACTACCAATGCACTTTCACCATTGTGAGTTAATAGAGCAGTGCCGTTACACAAATATATATAAACAATAAGTGCTAGAGTCTCTTCGCTGCAAATGCCCAGGAAATTAATAGATTGTCTTCTTCAGTTGTCCCTAAACTTTTTGGTATTGGACCATTTTACTCACAGTACCCCCTCACCTCGAGAGAGTGGTCAAATATTTGGGAAGGGACCAATTAAAATTTCACCCCTCGCTCCTGCTCTTCGTCCGAAATAAGTTTATAAACCGTCTGCAGAAGCGCCACATCTGCCTTCAGCACATCAGCCCCGGTATCGGCGCCTCAAGAGAGATGTAGTTGCTTCTAACATAAGAAATCATCTCGCGGACCAATAAAAATTAACTATTTGTAGGGCTGGGTACCGTTAATCGATACCGGTTTGGTATTGGGGGGGAAAAAAGTTCAGGTACAACCGGTGTGGAAAAAATGAAAGTATCGAACGCAGGTACGGAAAATAAATGTTATGTCTTTAGAACCAAGTTTTGATGCTGTTGGTCCAGGGACGGCATTAGAGCAGCATTTTCCGCCCTATTTTCCTATTTTTTTGTTTCCCCAATTTAAACCCCCCCCCCCCCCCCCCCATCTTTTCAAACAGCCCAATGTTTTCTCTTATTTTTGCCCCAATTTTTTCTCGTTTTTCCAATTTCCCCCCTAATTTTTGCTCATTTTTAAATACTAATATTTTCCCTATTTTATCAACATTTTTGCCCCATTTTTTTCAAAATGTATTCCCTCTTTATCCACACATTTCTTGACATCGGAGAAGAACCTGGTATTGTACATTTGCAGATCTTCCACACATTGTCTTGTTTTCTGGTTCTAGATGACAGATATTTTTGTATAGGTATTGGAAAATCGTTCAGGTATCAGTATTGAAAACCAAGTATCATTAAAGTACTGGTATCGGGGGGGGGGGGGGGGGGGGAAGTGTAACGGTACCCAGGCCTACTCTTGGTATAGACCCTTTAAACTCTCCTTAAATACTGTGCTTAAGTGAATTTACTTGCTGGGGAGAGGAAGGCGGGGCTGAATCCTAAACTACTCGGTGGAGTACCTAACCCACTGGAGGATTAGCCCGTTGTGCATGTTTCTTTGCGTGGGTTCCTCGGTTGCCTCTCAGTGGTTGCTGTTGCGGTCGTTGGCCACGTCCTGCAGCCTCCGGAGCAGCGCCGAGCCGTCGGGACACAGCCGCTTGGGCGTCGGCTCCTCTTCGTTCAGCGCCACGGCTCGCTTCCTGTTGGGACTCTCTCCGGAGCGAATCATGGAGTTGATCTCCTCCAGACGCTGAGGAACAGTTAAACAGTCGGTCACTCTTTCTACTGCGAGTGGAGCTAATCACTTCCTCGTGCCTTACGTTGTGAGGGCTGGTGCAGATGGAGTAGCAGAGCTTGTCCTTCGCGGGGGAGGAGCTGGGGCTGTTCTTGTGAGGGGAGATGTAGATGGAGTGTTTGGTGGACAGGAGCATCCGTCGGGGCGAGCCTGTCCTCAGACTGGGGTACGGCACCAGGGGAGGGGAGTCCACCTGAAAGACAAATGAGTTACAGCTTTTTAGCCTCTAAACCCCCAC
Organism: Proterorhinus semilunaris; assembly: GCA_021464625.1. Lineage (NCBI taxonomy): Eukaryota > Metazoa > Chordata > Actinopteri > Gobiiformes > Gobiidae > Proterorhinus > Proterorhinus semilunaris. The sequence goes on along the minus strand of CM038356.1, from coordinate 3,189,245 downwards.
CTTTTCTCCAGTACGGCATTACCCAAATCTAAAAGGTTCTTGCCCAGAGAGCTTACAGCCAATATACCAGTTTACCGCCTAATTTGAAAGCTAAGGCCTATCCACCTTATTCCTGGGGCGGCTCATGTAGAAATAGGATGGGGGGAGTTTCCGGTGAGATGCTGAAGTCGCTCTGAGCCTTTGGTTTACGTTGGTTTCCAGGGCGAGTTTTCGTTTCACATAGCGGTTTATTTTCACATTTTAAGATGATTTTCCAAACGATCAGCCTCCGTAACATTTGAAAAGACGTCCTCGCGATTTTGAACACGCTAAATGCTACTGACGCACATACATGTATGAAGAAAGCCTGAGCCCACGGAGGTAAATAAACACCGTTAACCCACGACTGACTGACCTCACACTGTACGAGTGAGATGACCCGAGCCCCGTGAGGCCACACAAGCTGAACTGGGTCTGAATACATGGCATTTTAAATACTTGGTTATGCAAAGAGCATTCCAACTTCTTCTGCTCGTTTTTGTGCAAAACCTCTGATCTAATGAAACTACAGACATGGCCTTTTTCCACGTGGAGCGGCGTATGCAACGAGGTATCGTAAACAGACTTTCGCTCAGTTTAATCTGAAAATGTGAAGATCTCCACAGATATTTGACCAATCAACAAGAAACAAAAAGTACCACATCTGAGTAAAGTCTTTGTGAAAGATCTCAGAATTGGAAGATCCACAGAGGTTAACTGGAGACGACTGGGCCAACACGTCCACGGGTCAGAAAACTCTTCGACTCATGGGGCGCAGGAATAAGGTGGATAAATCAGATTTAAACTTTTTAAGATAAGATGAGATAATCCTTTGATCTCACAATGGAGAAATTCACTTGTTTACATTCAGCTCCCGAGAAAAACACAATAGTAAATAGAGGTATCTGCATTTATGTCGTGTTTTTTGTGGGATTTTTGTAACTTTTTAATGGCTGTTTTATTTAGTTTATTTGTTTTATTTGAGCAGTTAGTTGAGCTCAAAAGGAGTGGGCCGAAGCAAAAGGCTTATAAGCTCCACCCCCAAAATAAAAACAATAACATTTTTATTTAACAATCAAAGCAAGGATCAAATCATAAACAAGGGAACATAGGACAAGTTAACAACAAATAAAAAAGAAGCAGCAGCAAAATAATTGTGTTATTGTTGCTTTATCAGCACTATTATGTCGAATTTTTATTGTGTTTTTGTGACTCGAACATAAATAGAAACGTAATATCATATAATGAACCTCCAAATCAGCCTGTATCTGATCAGTGAGCAGCATTAATACATTTCTTTAATCGCTAGAAAACCTAAAATCTCTACTTTCCACCACAAAATAACGTTAGTCTCTATCACTTTCCGTTCCAAAGTTATGCACGAAAGTTGATGTTAAAAAGAAATGTGTTGCAATTTGCCCCCCTCTCCAGCAGATGGCGCCCTTTAATCTATCTCTGACTTCTGATCTGTAATGTTTGTGCACCCACCACAGCAGAGCCGGAGGACGGGGAGTATCTGAGAGCGAAGTGCCTCATCTGTTTAATGTAGACGTTGTTGTAGAAATGGATCAGGTCTCCTCTCTCCTCCTCTACAGACGCAGTAGTATTCGAAGTAGTAGTAGTTGTATTCGAACCGGGAGAGGTTGAGGAGATGGTTGAGTTGGTTTTGGAGGAGGCGCTGTTTGGAGCAGATTTTTTTTCTCCACCTAAAAAGACAGGGATACAGATAGATTTAGATAGATTTTAGACAGGACAGCTCTTGGTGAAATGCGATGGGGGAGACATCCAGCAAACTGTCGGAGTCGGGGTACAAGACACAGAGTAAAAAAATTGCCAATAGATACTTAGACATTTCCATGAACATTGGCGCGTGTGAGATTCTTAGTTTTGTTAAAGATATGTATTTCATAAGTGATTTAAAAAAATAAAATAAAATAGACCTGCTGGAAATCACTTCTATTATAAACCTGCAGAGGGTTTCATTTATTTCAAGACCCTACTGCTGCTTTTTACAGGATTTTTAAACTGTTTTATTCCAAGTCTTGGAGCATTTCTTGTAATAAAACTTAAAAGCTAATACCTGATTTTTTTTCTAGAGATGGAATTAACATTTTTTGTGCGCTTAACCGTTTTAAATACCGGAGTGTATGAACGCAGAAAGCATGCTGATGAACAAATGCGCAGATCAGAGGACGAGGAGAGCGAGCGCTTTGGGGAAAGTCCTGTTCACAATGACTCTTCTGCCAGTGCCTATTGTGGGGTCATCTGTCTGTCAAAAGCTATAAAGGCAAAAGATTATTATTTATCCCAATTTCCAATACTTAGCCTATTGAAACGAATTATAACTTTTTATAATGGAACTTATTAAAACCTTTTTAGTTTTCGTCTGACTAAAATGTGACTAAAACTAATTAAAAACAATGCATGTGTCCAGACTAAACTTGTCACATTTCAATTGCAGTTGCACAAACCGCCAGCAGAGGGTGCTAGTCTTAAATCGGAAAACCAATTGACAAACTAAACCTTCAGAGCGTGGCTGGGTAAAGGTGTGGACTAAAAACACAGAGGAGCTTCGAGGATGTTGAATTACTGTGAACGTGCAGATATTAGGCCTTTCCATAAAATCATCACTGTCTGTTTGAGACGCCCGTGTGTCAGTCCTCACCCGCCTCCTGGTTGGTCTTATCAGAGTTCGTTTTGGAGCCGTTGCTGCTCGTTCTTGTCCTCTCTGAGATCAGCACGTTTCTGTAAACCTGGAACACACATTTCATACACATCCAGTCGTTTTTAAATCAACTCTGTTTGAAAGATTAACATTTTTGCATTAGTCGGAAGAGTCTTACGTCGCTGTTTGCCTGAGGCTGTGTCCGGTAGCACTTCATGATGTTCTGGAAAGACTTGTCCTCTTTGGTCACCTGCAGAAAGAGAAACAGAGTTATCTAGACATGAAGGAAGCCTTTGGCGACTGACGAGAAGCTCCTGAATACTCCTGAACAGGTGTCCGACCTTGGTGATGACGTAGACGGCGCACATGAGCAGCTGGTCGAGGTGCCGGTCCATCATCAGCTGAGTGCAGTGGACCAGAGAGAACTCGAAACAGGTCCAGATCTTCCTCCTGAGGTCCGCGCACAGGTCCAGCTTCGCGCACAGGTCCCGGAGGCGCACACTGGCCAGATGGTACACCTGACGAGGGTGGACAAGAGACCGGGAGACTTTAAATAATAAGTGTTTTTGAACATTCTTAAACGCTGATTTAAAGAGTTGATTTTGCGTGACCTGCCGCCTTAAAAGTCAAGAGTCGAGCGTTACCTTCCTGAAGAACAGCGGGAGCGAGCCTCTCTTCACGGCGCTGGGGGGTCTGCCGGGCTTCGGCGAGGGTTTGGGGACCGGTTTGGCCACAGCTGACTGGACGGTGATGGTGCCGGTCAGAGCCTGCGCCGTGAGAGGCTGGAAAGTGGCTCCTCCCGCCCCGGACACGCTCATCGGGGCGGGCAGGATGAACGTGATGCCTCCGCTCTGGTTCGTTATTCCTGCAGGTGGACAGCACATTTAATTATTCTGATACCCAGCGAAAATCCTTCTGTTCCCTTCAGAGGTGACATGAATCCTCTGCAATTCCCAAGTGGCCTACCATCATGCAAAATATCACACTTCCTGATAATGGCGTCTTCTTCTTGGCTGCTGAAGCCTAATAGGAAATGGGGGCAGGCTCTGGACGTTCCTTGTTCTCATTTACTTTCCATTTACAACATTTTTGCACCTCTTTGAATCAATATTGAACACAGACTTGTCATTCTTAACATGCTCAACCTATTTTGTGCATCCCTCAGGGTTCTGTACTTGCGCCTGCACTGTTTGCACTTTACATTCTCCAATAAAATAAAATATTCCAAAAGGATGTCGCCGCTTACCACTTTTTTACGCAGACGACTGACAAATCTATTTGCCTTTGAAGAACGCTCTCATCAGGAAACATACGAAACAATTGATCTTGAAGCTTTCACTGTGATCGGAAGGAAAGGCGCCATGCTAACCACTTATAGAGCCGCTGGGGTCACTACAAGGTCAAATAAGCACAATTATCAACTTTTTTTTCCTGCATAAAAAGTTGCATAGTGCACCTTTAAGGCCGGCTTTTATCACCTCTGTCTTTTATCTTACTGTTTTTGTATTTTGAGAATTTTGAGCAAGTCGTGCACACTTTTATCTCAACTCCACTGCAGAAGTCAGAATGCACTTTATCGTTTGCATTTAGTCCAAATTCCAGAGACTCTTAACAGGAACCAAAACGTATGAGGACATCTCCCCCGTCTCGTCGTTGCACTGGTTTCCTGTTAATTTTAGAATTGAAAAATTTAAGAATTTAAAATGGTATTTTCAATTAAGGTATTCGATTAATCTTCTGTACTCAGTAGTTGAAGTCTTCGAACGTTTCGCCTCTCATCCAAAAGGCTTCGTCAGCGACAAAGGTCACAAACTGCACGCAACTGAATATATAGACCAACGGGGAGGAGTTAGGGTTGGCCCGGCTCCTCCCCTCTAATCACAGCTACTCTCACCTGTGGGTAAACACCTTTGAAGTAGAGCGTCTCTAACGATCTGCTCACCTCAGTATCGGTCAGTCATGTCCTATTCATAGATAATCACTACCCAGTATATGTCCTATTCATGGCTGATCACTGCTAATTAGCTGCCTATTGTTCTTTTGTTGGCTGAGGTGCCGCCTCCTTGGACTGGCCGTGCCTTTTTGGTTTCTCCCGAAGGAGATTGGAGTAAAGTGATGGGAGATTAAATCTGAGGCCGCCATTTCGATTCATGGCGGGGTTTTCTTTCCTGACAAAATTAGCTTCTTTAACTCCTCTTTCAAACCAACGTTCTTCTTTAGCTAAAATGTTGACCTCCCCGTCCTCAAAGGAGTGGTTGGAGGCTTTGAGGTGGAGGTGCACCACCGACTGAGGGCCACTTGCGCTTTCTCTTCGGTGTTGATAAAGTCTCTTCTGTAAAATTTGTGTAGTTTCTCCAATATAATGTTGTTTGCATTCTTCTTCTGTGCATTGAATAGAATACACCACATTGCTTTGTTTGTGGCTCGGAGTTAAAATGGTATTGTTTACTTCAAGTTTTAAAGCGTCACGGACCTTACAGTTGTAATGTTTTATTAGTTTAAATAAACCACTGGTCTAATTAAAGCCACTCCCACCTTGCACAGGTATCGTGAGCGTCTGCCCGTTGTTGGCCGAGAGCGTCGCGGTCGCCACGACAGTTTGTCCGCCGGGGATGGCGTTCACCATGGCGGTCTGTCCGGGCTTCATGGGGACAGCCTTCGGGGAGAGCGAGATGACGGGGATGGCCTTGGTGGTGGTGATGGAGGTGATGGGAACGGTGGAGGACGAGGGCGCTTTGAGGCTGTTCGACGGCGGGTCCACGAACAGGCGCCGCTTGAACGTGGCCGGGGGGGAGCCGTAGCGGTCCAGCAGAGTGGTGGGAGACGGGGACACTGTTGCAGAGACGAGGAGACATTTATACAAACTTAAAGGCACAGGATCATTAAAAAAAACTGTTAGTTTTAGTCGACAAAGATTCTAGGCAAGGCAAGTTTATTTGTAGAGCACAATTCATACACAAGGCAATTCAAAGTGCTTCACAGTTGCATAAAATTACAAGAAAACAGATCAAATCATTAAAACATCAACATAAAAATTAATCAATGACAGTAAAAGGCAAGAGTGCAGATTAAATACTTTCAGTTTTCATCTGCTCGGGTAAAAAGAGCTGTTTTCAGCCTGGATTTGAACATTGTCAGAGTTGAGGCCTGTCTCACATCCTCATGAAGACTGTTCCAGATTTTAGCTTTAGCCTCAGCGTGTTTAGTCCTGACTCTGGGAACCACCAGGAGACCCCTCCCTGAAGTTCTCAGGGCCCGAGATGGTTCATACGGCTCTAACATGTCAGAGATGGACTTTGGTGCTAAACCATGAAACGACTTGTACACAAGCAGAGCTGTTTTAAATTCTATTCTCTGAGTGACAGGAAGCCAGTGCAGAGACCGGAGCACTGGACTAATATGGTGGTATTTCCTGGTTCTTGTCAGGACTCGAGCAGCAGCGTTCTGGATGTTCTGCAGCTCTAACAGCTCGTTTAGAAAGGTTACAGTCGTCTAACCTGCTGGAGACAAATGCATGGATGAGTGTCTCCAAGTCTGGTTTTGACACTATTCCTCTGATCTTAATGTTTTTCAGATGGTAAAAAGCTGATGTCATTGCTTTGATGTGGCTGTTTAAGTTCAGGTCTGAGTCCAGGATTACTCCTAGATTTCATACCTGATTTTTTTGGTTTTAGAGAGAGAGACTCAAGGTGACTTCTATGTACTTTTTCATGTATTTTTTTTCATGGACTTTCTCCCACGTGAACAAAGCCCAGACCTGTTATTTCATCTAGATCAGAGGTCACAGAATGGCGGATCTCAACCCACGCGCAAACCCGAACCTCGGATCCAAACTTTGGACAGAGCCGTAAATCCCCTCAGACCGGCAGCTGCTCGGTCTTTATCTTTCTGTTTGTCTGCACAGTCGTAACTAAACTATAGCCCAGACAAACGGAAAGAGAAAGGCCGAGGAATGAGTGCAACACAGCTCGCTAAAGTTTTAAAACCAACAAGTTCCTAATGATCTAATTAAATATGCACGCACGATCATCGAGCGCTGTTTCCCGATCGCGACGAGCAGGTCTGAACCTGGACTAAACCCGGACTAAACCAGAGCAAAGCGGGGCTCAGTGTCAAGTGCTGAGTAAAGAGGAGAAACACAGACTGCATTACCGACGTGTAAATAAATAAATAAATGCAATTGCAATTCAGGACCCCTGATCTAAATATGAGGCTCTTTCAAACTCTCATTGTAAGTTTAGATTATCTTTCATTTTATTTAGTTAATTGCAAAAAATATCCCCCCAAAATATCCCAGATTTTTATTCTCATTAACCCTAAACATGTTTTCCTTGTGTCTGTGTAAGTTCTCAGTCATACAGGAGTTGTCCATCTTCAATGAAGGTACTTGATTAATCTTCTGTACTCAGTAGTTGAAGTCCTCGAACGTTTCGCCTCTCATCCAAAAGGCTTCGTCAGCGACAAAGGTCCCACTATGGACGCAGCTGAATATATAGACCAACGGGGAGGAGTTAGGGTAGGCCCGGCTCCTCCTCTCTAATCACAGCTTCTCTCCTTGTGTTGTCGTCGTTTTGTAGGTCTTAGCTTTCAAATGAAGTTTTACCTTGGCCTGTAGGCTGTCAACTCTCCAGTCGAGAAACTTTTAAATTTGGATAAAGCTGACCTTTGACGGTGCTGTTGGCGTGGAGGTCCGGGCCCTGGTTTGGCGTCAGAGGGAGGTTCGCTGAGCCGCTCTCCTCGCTCTGCTCCAGGTGCAGGGGAGGCATCACCTGAAACACGATCACATTAAAACTACAGCAAACCGGAGCACTGGACTAATATGGTCGTATTTCCTGGTTCTTGTCAGGAGGCGTCTGTAGCTAGAGGCGTCTCACGGGCCGCACCTCTTTGCAGCAGGGCACCCGGTCCTTGCTGGCCTTCAGACTGTCCCACAGCGGGGAGTCACTGGTCCAGGCCAGGGCCTCCAGGACCTGCTCCTCGATCTGGTTCAAGTGTTTGACCACCTCCCGAAACAGGCCCTGCTCCGTCCGCACCAGCACCTCGATCACCTGCACGGGACACCAGCGTTTTAGACTTCTGCAACAATTCTTTTTGATGGGACCAAAGTAACTAACAAAACTAAGGCTACGTTCTCTCAAGCTCCTTCATATTACTAATTAAATGCTACAGATCGAATATGACTTATTATTCAGGGTCAAGTCTCTTCTGAATGAGTTGCTTTCACCTTGTAGAAGTGGTACGGCGGGATGTTGAAGACGCCGATGACTTTGGGGAAGTCTCCTGGAGGTCTGTAGGAGAAGAGCACGATCTCCACACAACAGGCCACGAGAGAGCGGTGGAACAAGTCCTGCTCGAACACACACTGCAAAACACAACACTTTTGCTGTAGATTACTAACATACAGTAAAAACGAGGAAGGTTTTCTGTCATTTTATGTATTTAAATAATAGACATTTCCAGCAACAAAATTTAAACAATGAGTAGAGCCAGGTTTAAATGTATGGTTTTATTTATATATAATAGTTGCAAAGATTTTTTCAATGGGAATTTGGGATTTAATTTATAAATGAGCTTGTCAGTGAATAAATATGTACAAATGTCCATAGATCTGTCAGTGACTTCATTTACAATTAAATAAACAAGAAACCACAGTCCTATTTAAAAAGTAATAAATAAACCCCAAATTAATCTTATTTATAAATATAAAAACTGCCGTTAAAAGTAATTTATTTGTGTGACAGTGTTTGGTCCAAGTGCTTAAAACTGTAGTGCGAATAAAAGGTTTCGTTATCGTATCGTCCCGCAAAATATCGCGATATATCGGAAAATCGATATATTGCCTACTGACTGCATACATTGGTGTATGAATGAAAATGTGAGCGAGTGGGGGATTCGTTGCTGTCAAGCGCTTTGAGTGCCCAATGTAAGTGGAAAAATATTATTTCCATATGTGATGCAATATGCCTGAAATAAAATCATCAATCAATCAATCAATCAATATGTGTGGGAGAGACGAGGGAGCTCCTTGCTGTTGTAGTGATTTCTTGAAAGACTGCAGCTTGCGAGTCGACAAAACATCATGAAACAAGCTCTGTATTGCTGGGTTGCAGGTGACATCACAGCATTCTAAAGGCCAAATTTTTTTTTTTTTTTTTTTTCGAGGAAATTTTTGGTCTTGGACCCAGTGACTAATACTAATGATAATTTTTTGTAATTCATACATTTTCTTTTGAGCTTTGACTTGTGAAAGTGTAATGCTGTTAATAGGAAAAACTGGCTCCTGTACTCACGGAGAGATCGGCTTCTCCCAGGATCATCTTTTCCCTGTCGATGATGGACTCCAGCATCCGGTAATAGAGCGTCTCCGCCTGGCCAAAGTACTTCACCGCCATGTCTGAAAACACAAACTCCATGCAGTATGTCCATTTCCTCTTTTATTCATCTTTTGCGTACCTTTGCCCATCCCCCCGTCCTCCTCTGCTCCGCTCTCGCAGTGTCGGGAGAAGACCTCGGACATTTCCTTTAAACGAGCCGTGATGGCTTCTGTTGGATCTCTGGTACAAGATCTGACAATGAAACTAAATGGTTATTCTCTTTTCATTTTATTAAAGTGTTTTTACTGCAGTATTCACGTGAGAATGCTGTGGAGCTTGTCGCTGGGCCCCGGTTTGGCGCCTGACAGCAGAGTGTGCAGCCGGCCCACGCTCTTCAGGGCGGAGGAGATGGGAGACGACAGGCTGTTCTCCTGGACGTACTTCCTCCCCGTCAGAGGAGTGGACACCTTCAGAGCAGAGGCCTGGAGGGGAAAAAGGAAAGCAGTGTTAGAGGATAACATTACATCGCTATTTATTATACTGGGTCAAGCTGTCGCACTATCTCTGTCACAGCCTTGACCTTGGTTTTCAGGCGCCCACTCTCAGCCACTGAATGTTTTGCTTGCATGTCAGTATGACGCTCGACAGGGTATTTATGCCTTTTCTGTGGAAGCATAGACAAACGTGAATGGTAGGACTAGCGCAATGTCTCGAGTTCATGTCTCCGGGTCCCGCACCGATGGTAAATAAACCTTTCTTGTATAAGACCTCCTGACTGCTGCCTATTCTTCATCTATCCTCTCGAACACCATTGTTAATTCTCTAACAAGCACACAGTGTGTCATAAAGCTGTACTTAACATAAAATCTGTTTAGAGCTAATGGAGAATAGAGCAGCTGCCGATGTTAAAACATGAGCCACTATGGACGCCTCTAGCTCTGAATGGGCTTGGAGCAAAAGTGAGTTGAGTTTAATTGTATTCATGTCTATTGTGAGATATTTTACAATTAAAGGCTCACCGCATAAAATTTTAGTTGAGATCACGAAGAAGCCTCCCTATGTTTGAGAACCCAGTTTTGGCATACTGTGGAATAAGTAAGTGAACCCCTGTATTAAATAGCTGGCTGACTCTTCTCTTTACAAAACTGCTGCAGTTCATCAAGATTCAGGCGGTGTACTTACTTATTCCACCCTGTTCTGTGAATGTTTACATGTTATGGCCAATAAAAATATGATAAAATGTAAATGTTTGGGAGGTATTAGTTCAGGCAGACACGGTTTATTCATTCTTGTGATTTTGAGGAGGATCAGACCACATTTAGTGACCAATTTTGGCAGAAGTGTGAGAAATTCCAAACGGTGTACTCACTATTTCTTCCCCCTGTATGAGTGTGTATCTTACCGTGAGGCTAGCGTGCAGCCTGTAGGTGGCGCTGTCCTGGTTCTCCAGCCCCTCAGACAGACAGGGCCCCGGGGTCCCGATGTCCTCACGAGCCCCGTCTCCAGTGAAGATCCGCTCGTCCAGACTCCCAGACGCCAGGACATGCTCCTCATAGGCTCTGTTCAGACCCGTGCTGTGGAGACGGAGGAAGTTCAGGAAACGTCTACTACTACTGAAACGTGATTACTACGAACTTCTTCATTACTTACAAACTGTCTCCAAAGTTCATGGGGTCCAGAAAGCCCGTCAGAGTGTCTTCTTTGCCCCTGAGAATCTACAGAGAACAGGATATTTACACAGGTAATAAGACCACGGAGACGGTAGACTATAATCTCCAGGTTGGACGTACTCTCTTGTGGAACAGCTTCTTGATGAACGGCTTCCAGAAATGCTCTTTGACGCCTTTGGCCTCCAGCACCAGCCCGTCGTGGAGCTCACACAGCGGCTGCAGGAAACAGAGCGGGACAGAGGCCGGCCTGAAGTCCTTAGCGCCGAAGTCCTCGGGGAGACCTGCAGCAATCATGTCAAACTTAGAGGGAGATCTTCATAAAAGGTTTGAAAAAACACACTTGTGCTTTGGACTTCATGGATGTTTGAGTAATCCTACAGTTTCAATACAGTTTTGAGTGATTATTATTAATGCAGTGGAACAAATGTTGTGCCCTTAGCTTGTTTTTCCCCGTATTATTCATCAGTGCAACCTGCCAAACTGAAACCAATTTATATCCTTAATTGTAGCAGTTTTATGCAGTGCGTATTTGTCGCATTTTTGTTGCTTTTCCTGCACATTTTTTTGCGCTCTTTTGTTGCCTTTTGTTGTGTTTTTTAGTTTAGTTTAATTTATTTGTTTATTTGAGCAGTTCGTCTGCTCAAAAGGAGCGGGCCGAAGCAAAAGGCTTATAAGCTCCACCCCCAAAATAAAAACAATAACATTTTAATTTAACAATCAAAGCACAAAACACAACAGCTGTTTCATTTCTTGTACAATGTCTAGTACAGAGCGAGTAACAAATGATGATCATTAATATATTTCTTACAAGTTGTTACCAATGCCAAACATTAGTACATTACTAAAATCACTAGTGTATAGGGCTGGGAACTTCGGTCGTTTAGTCGACTAATTGGTCGATGCCGTCGCGGTCGACCAAGATTTTCATTGGTCGACTAGACTTTACTATGCAGGGGCTTTCAATTGCAGCATCCATCCATCCATCCATCCATCCATTTTCTTCCACTTGTCCGTTGCCGGGTCGTGGGGGCAGCTGTTGGAGCTGCACCAGCTCCTATAGCGCCCCCTGCAGGTGGTGGGTCCACAGAAGGACGGCCTCATGGTTCTAACCGGGCCTGTTGGTCTCTCATAAGGGGCTTCTGAACCGCTCTTTGTCTGACCCGTCACCTAGGACCTGTTTGCCATGGGAGACCCTACCAGGGGCACGAAGCCCCCGACAACAGAGCCCCCAGGATCAGTCAGGTGCTCAAACCCCTCCACCACGTTAAGGTGAAGGTTCCAGGAGGGGATTGGGAAGATTAATTCAGTGATATTTCATTCATTTATTTTTTAACGGCATACTAATTTCATTAATTCATACACCAGTGTATGCAGACACTGGAGGCAAGGAGGGTGAAGTGTCTTGCCCAAGGACACAACGACAATGTGCACCTTCAGGAGCCGGGATTCGAACCCCCGACCTTCCGATCATGAGACGACCCACTCCACTACTACTTTATAATGGTTTTTAATAATTGAATAATTTTTAGTCGACTAATTATTGCCCCCCCAATCATTCCATTAACACTTGTATTACCCACTGAGGGACTACGGAAAGGATTTATAAAGGTAAGCAAGTTACTTAGTTCTGCTTTAAATTTGACCGTTTTATGTCGGCCAGGTATTAATAATGAAGATAATTATAAGACAATCCAATTTAAAAATAATATCGATTGACAGCACTAATATAAACCTAGCAAAGTAGCAAATGGCATTTTTCTCCTGTCTGGGGTAACAGGCAAACAAGATTCTTTTTATCCCAGCACATTGTTGGCAGCAGGAAGCAGCAGGTGCAACAGGAAGCCACCGCAGATCTGATATAACGTCCCACTCGCTGTAGTACATTTTCAATCGTCTACTTTACCATCGTGTACCGCAGCAAAAAGGTTGATTTATTTCACGCAAATGATTTAGTACGGCCTGCTGGAGATAAGCAGACTTCCCACGACAACCGTTTGAGCACATATTTTACTGCATTTTACTATTATATGGTTCTGGTTTAGCGTGAGACGGTGGTAAATCATAGTAAAGGAATCGTTGGAAACATCGCCCGAGCGCTGGTTCCATTCATCCCCAACACGAGTTACCTTTGCACCGTCACAGCTTTTTATTTAACTGTACCTTTATTTATTTCTGTTGCACATATTTGTGTTTTCTGTCCAGCACATTGAGTCACTTTGTATAAAAAGGGCTAATCAAACAGAATTTCCTTGTCTTGCCCTCTTGAAAAATGTAGCCCATATAGGTTTTTTTGGATAGCCAATGGACTTTTCCCTTAGCGATTAGGCAACATTTATACCAGGTTTAGTGCTTCTATCAAAAAGTGAATGGTTGGGACAGAAACGGTGTTTATCTGCTCCACTATCACATGTTTTGGCAACATTTTGAGGATTGCTCAGTGGCAAAACACCAAAAGAAAATATGTCACAAAATTAGCGGTGCTAGGCTAGTGCTAGGCTAGTGCATGTCTATGGTAACTAGTAGCCTGCATTAAAAACAGTCTGACCCAAGCACGGAGCACCTGAGGCTAATCACACCAGACTACCCATATAAATGTCTGTGTTGCCTGAATAATTATTATGCATTTAAAGGAACTTGTATCTGAGCAGCATCAGCTTCCTGGTTGTGAGCTACGCAGCGGCGGAGTGATCTGCTCAGTTACCGGATCTACAGTAGTTTGTTTACCTGCAGCCAGCGTTACTACACATGGAATTCACAAAGGAGCTTTCTACAAATCAGATATGGCAACGTTTGGAGGACGACCCCATGATTTTTAAGAGGTTTTTAATGCAGGCTACTAGTTACCATAGACATGCACTAGCCTAGCACCGCTAAACTCTTCAAATATAAGGACTGCATGAATTTTTTCAAAAACAACCTTGTGTGAGTCGTACCTTTGAAGCTGGGGTTGAGCAGCTCCTTGCGGCCGTGGCTGAGCAGGGCGCTGGAGAAGACCAGGTCCAGGGCGCACAGCAGCAGGTGATAGGAGTTCACCAGGTCATCGCTGATCATGGGGAAGTTTCCTGAAGCAAAGAGAGGATCACAGTCATGTTGTTACACAGCAGCACAGTCACTGTATGATATCAATGGTCTTCAGATCCATAAATGTGGCGATATAATACTCCTAGACGGGGACAGGAGTTAGCTACATATCCAAAATAATGATCCTTCCTCTTGAACTTGCTATATTAAGACAAAAATCTGCATATTAACTATTAACTAACACTTTGATCTGCTCCCCATCTTCATTAAATCAGCTGATAGACTGTTATTCATCTTATTTATTGTATTTATATTCAGGGCAGCAGCAAACCAAATTGAATGCCCAATAACTAAACTTTCCAATGTTATAAACAGGTGAGTACTCAGTTACATTTACTCAAGTACATGTAACTTTTTGAAATAATTTGCAAGTCGTTTTTTCATACAGTAATATTAAAAAGAAGTATCTGTACTTTTGAGTAAAACAAAATTACTTATTTTTATAGATATTCATTGTATTTTCCTTGATGTTATTTTTCATATACATGAATCAGACTTTTACGCTCAAACAGTTACTCAGTACTCAAGTTCGGGCCAGTACTTTTTACTTCTACTCGACTAGATGGAGAAAAGTATGTGCATATTTCATTAAAATTTACCAACATTAAATCAAACGGAAAAATTAGGGGAAATTGTGATATTCAAAATAAAGTTCAAAGCATTTGAACAGAACATTTTGCGGCACAAGAGGCACAACAGGAAACACAAAAGGGACAAATGAGGAGAAGACAGTGAAACATTTTGTATAGTTGCAACCGAAACTGCTGTTAAATGTGTTTTGGGTATTTTCAATTAAATTGTGCAATAAAATTGTCAAGCAAAGTGAATATTTTCCGAGTAATTTAGATTTAATGCCTGTTTGAATCCAATTTAATGACAATTGGTGGCTAAACAGTAGCACAATTCTTCCATTTTAAAGCTTGTTAATTCCTACATTTGACCTTCAGTTAATCCCACTGAGAGCTCTTGCCTCAGAGGGGAATCTATTGTACATGTTATTAGTGGTAAGGCGTTTCCAGGTAAACACACACAGGGTTAGACACAGGTGAGTTTGATTTAAGGAGCACAGGTCTCTTGGCAACAGTCAAACCTAGGACCTAAATCACGCCTGTCCACTCAGAACAAAGGCCCGCGGTGTCGTGAGGATCTAGTCCTCTGCAGGAGGTCTCTCTCTGATCAAGCAGGAATTCGACAACTTCATATCACACAAAGCGTTTTAAAAAGTTAAAAGTCCAGGTCAGAGGATGCAATGACATGAGCAAATCTACAAATAACTAAATGTTGGCTTTGATGGGAGAAAGAATAGATTATGTCACAAAACAAAAATGAAAGAGTGTTACCTTTGGCGTGAACAAACAAAACCCAGCAGAAGTTGAAGACCTCAGACACGGTGCAGGGATGACGCCTGCAAAACAAACTTCCGTTACTTCATCTGCTCCATAAAGTTTATTAGGATGTAAACAAATCACAACGCGAAACTTCTTTGAATATTTATAAAACAGCACAACTTTGACTGAGAGCAATGGGTCGGCTAAACATTTATGTGACTTTAAATTTTTTATGTTTTACTGTACAGAACAAGCTGCTGCTCGAGTCCGGACGAGAACTAGGAAATAAGACCATATTAGAGCTGTCTCCTAGACGTTCCCTGGCATTAAGGCAAGTCTCCAGGTAGTCTCTGTGAAAACGAACAGGTTCGATTTCAGCGGAGTCTCCGTGTGGTCTCCGTGAGGTCTACATGGTCTCAAGCTGTTGTGGCAACATTGCGAACATATCTGTTGTCCTCAACCTGTGAGACGTTTCTGTGACGTCAGAAACGTCTCACAGGTCGACCATAGGGAGACTTTTACAGATCTCCATGCAGACATCTCCGTAACCAGCGGCAACTCGAGTCTCCATTTAGTCTCCAACTAGTTTCCAGGCCAGTGAGATAGGCCCTTTAGAGCCAAAATTACCATCTCCGCTCTGAGAACCTCAGCGAAGGGTCTCCTGGTGGTTCCCAGAGTCAGGACTAAACACGGTGAGGCTGCGTTTCAGTTTTACGCAGCTAAAATCTCCTGAAGATCTGAGACGGGCCTCAACTCTGACAATGTTCAAATCCAGGCTGAAAACAGTTCTGTTTAGCTGCAAATGACACTGAAAGTTTTTTATCTGCATGGTCATATATTTTATGGATTGATTTCATCTGCTGTCTTGTAATTCATGTAGCTTTAAAAAAACACTCTGAATTGCCTTGTTTACAATTTGTGCTCTACAAATACCAAATATTTTTTTACCAACAGAAAACCCATTTGAATGAGACTGCTACAGTGCCTTGCGAAAGTATTCGGCCCCCTTACATACATAACATAAAGATATAAAACTGTATTTTTTTTGTGAAGAACCAACAACAAGTGGGACACAATCATGAAGTGAAACGAAATTTATTGGATATTTCAAACATTTTTAACAAATAAACAAAATTATTCAGCCCCTTTACTTTCAGTGCAGCAAACTCTCTCCAGAAGTTCAGTGAGGATCTCTGAATGATCCAATGTTGACCTAAATGACTAATGATGATAAATAGAATCCGCCTGTGTGTAAACAAGTCTCCGTATAAATGCACCTGCTCTGTGATGGTCTCAGAGGTCAGTTTAAAGCGCAGAGAGCATCATGAAGAACAAGGAACACACCAGGCAGGTCCGAGATACTGTTGTGGAGAAGTTTAAAGCCGGATTTGGATACAAAAAGATTTCCCAATTGAAATATCCAATAAATTTCGTTTCACTTCATGATTGTGTCCCACTTGTTGTTGGTTCTTCACAAAACATTACAGTTTTATATCTTTATGTTTGAAGCCTGAAATGTGGCAAAAGGTCGAAAAGTTCAAGGGGGCCGAATACTTTCGCAAGGCACTGTATATAATAAAATAGTCCTGATTCAAAGATCTAAAAGCCCTGTCTGGTCCTGAGTCGGTCACCTCTGTTTCCTGCTGCGGTGGACCCGCACTGGCTCCTCCGACGCCGGCTTGAAGACGGCTTTGAAAATGGGGACGTACTTCCTGAAGATGACGGCGGACACGGTGAAGTTTCTCTCCAGTTTCTCCGTGCTCTGGCAGAAGTCCTCGGTCAGACTCGCCATGTCCTGCCACTTCTTCATCTTATTAAAGAACTCGATCAGGCTGACGAGGGCAAAAGCACAATTAGGGTAAAACACACCGGAATTTAGTCATTATAAACCGTTTACGTCATGAGGGGTTTGTTAATGAGCAACGCCCACGGACAGAGAACATTTGTATTTGTTGGCGTTATTGGCCATTTTGTCCTCGGTATTTCTTCTTCTGTAAAAAACGTGTCTGTTCATGTTTAAAGCTGAATAAAGCAGCAAGACATTAGAGTTGAACAAAATCTCTGGTGCTTGAAAATTAAAAAAAATGTCTCTACCTCTGTACATAGGCCGGCCACGATAATGTTTTTTTTGAGGACGATATATCGTCTCAGGAAATATTTTGATAAACGATAATATTGAGTATAATGCAAATACTGTACGCAATAAAAAGAAAACTGTAAGCAACTATTTAATTGAAATGCATTGACTTTCTGACATTCAATATTAACACCTTATACCAAACAAAGTGCAAAGGGTCGATATATTCTAGGACACTGTTTCCATCTGTGTTTCTCAACCTTTTAACATAACTTACATTCAGCAGGTTCTGTGTTTGAACTAGGCCTGTCACAACATTTTTTATGTTTTTTCAAATAGTCAATACACAGAATCATCTTTAAAAATATCCCAATAACAATAATATTGATATTTCATCTGCATTATTCTCGTTAAATATTTCCTGACAAAAACTCACTTCTGTGACTTCTTCTATATTAAATGTATGGATTCAGATAATACTGTATTACTGCAAAAGTAAAGTAGCCATATGTTGTGTTCTTTTTCCTTTTCTTTTCAAATATAACCTCCTGTACACACGGCTGTCGGAGTGAAGCAGCTTTTTTGGGAAACTTGTTGACTGTTTGTCAAACCGCTGCAGCATTTCTCAGTAACATAGTCCTAAGCACTGAGTAATGTTCTCAGGACTATCGCGCTTGTATTTGGACAGTGGCTAAAGCGCTCGGGTTCCTCTCGCTAACAGTAGATTAGTAAATACTAACTGCCAAGGCAACACTCCAGGCACGTGTTTAATGAGGGAATGACATAATAACATGATATAAAGCTTGAAAAAGTCGATTTTACATAATACCCCCCCTTTAAAATATACAAAACACATGACACAATGTACTTTTTTTTACATTGGTGCTCTTATAGAAATGTATTGGAGTGGAAAGTATTATATTTATCTTTCAAATGCCGTGGGGTCAATGTAATATGTTATAAATACTACTTACGTACAGATCCTCAGAAACTCTATTAAGTAAATTGACTTTATTATCATTACTGAGCAGCTCGGTCTCATACTGAGTTCAAAAGAAAACTGTCACACAGAGTCGTTCACCTCATCTGGGCGCAGCGCAGGATCCTGGTCAGAGACACGTAGTTGCCCTCGGAGGTGCCTCTGCCCACAGTGGGCACCGAGGAGCGACAGGCCACGTACAGGGCACAGGCCAACCAGTGACGCTCATCCCCCTGAAACACAGACGGGAGGCGGGTTATGAACCAGGCGTGACACTGGGTTTTCAAGAGTTTGTTTTTGATTATAGTTTAGTTTCAGCCGACCAGATCTGAAGCAAATTCCCAACCCACAGGTGTTACAGAGAGTACAGTATTATTCTTCTCTACCACACAGAGACGAGACTAGTTCCTTAAATGATGGGTTTGGAAAGTTTGGACCACGTTTATTGAGAAATAACAAACTTTTTCTAAATTAAAGACCCGGTACCTGAGTTTGTATAGTAGTGAACTGGCTGGGGTGTTGGAAATTTCTCTTTCATCGTCGTAAAAAACAAGTGTAGGGCCATTAATGATACTGTATCTAATACATTTTTTTTTTTTTAAATTGCAGTGGCATTGTTTACATTTTTCCACCAAGATTTTGTGTTGATGATGGGGAGAGTGTGACAACTGTGCAAAACCTTCTCCAGCACATCCCTGAACCAGTCTTTCACAGTGTGAGCCTGATAAATCCTGGCATTTTTACCTTGGAATAAGTTTGTTCCATCGGGGAAGAAGAAATCCATTGATGGGTAATAATATAGGAATAACCCATAAGCGCCACTGCAGGTGTCGTAGCATGTTGCCTTTTTTCACTCATTAATCGTCCGTGAGAGTAAATACTACGCTGACAGAAAAGACAAAGGGACAGAGGGATGTTGTTCATCCAGTTACACAATGGAGATCATTTTTTTCACTCAAACTTGGCTGTAAATACTGTTTAAGTGGCGCTAGCCCGCAGTTAGCTTTGCCCGTTAGCCTGTTAGCTTCTTCTTCTTCGTGATTCCATTATTGTGTATTGCGCCTCCGCCTCGGTGGCAGGAAAGTTGCAATTGTGGTTTTCTGGCCAGAGACACCAGGGGGAGATGAAAGACCCCCCCCCCCCCCCCCCCAATCATCCCATTAACGATTTATTAAGGTAAACGAGTTACTTAGTTCTCATTTAAGGAGTTTTAAATACACAATGTGTTCCCCTCTGGAGCCAGGACTCCCTTGGAAAAGACATTCTTAATTTCAGTGGGACTTTTCTGTTTAAATAAATGGCAAAGTCCTACTGCTCTGTACCAGTCCAAAGCCTGGATACATTTGTTCGGCCAGAGCTTCCACAAAATACATTACCATGTACTTAATGTTAAGTTATGGCGGTACGGTAGTACAGCGGTTAGAGCTCGTGCCTCACAGCTAGAAGGTCCGGGGTTCGATTCCCACCTGGACGGGGCCTTTCTGTGTGGAGTTTGCATGTTCTCCCCGTGTCTGCGTAGGTTTCCTCCGGGTACTCCGGCTTGTTTACATGCATGAGACCCATGTATGTTCATTAACATGCACTGTCCCGACCAAATACAACAATAAAAAAATAAAAAATTAAAAAGTTGAAGCTTATATAAAAAAAATAAAAAATAAAAAAAAATTAACAAATTAGCCAAACGACTACAACCAAATGAAGATGTGTAGTCAAAATGACCACTGTTGGTATGCAGTCTATTTATAAATATTTTAAGCTGAAATATAAGGAGTAAACACTTTTTTTTCCCCACCTCAATTTTCTATTCTCATCTTTACCAGTTTTTCTATGATAAACCCCCTGTGCAACATGTCAAAACACCAAGGCCTACTTTTCTAGGACTAAAATAAACATCACAGTCGTTACATTAATAAACACAAACACATGTCTTATATTAAAATTAGCAAGAAAACACCACAAATCAGTAGCTAAACACTTTAACTTAACCTTAAAGCCATTTCCAGTTCACGCACGACCGTTTTAGCCGCAACCTTTGTCTTAAATTACAACTGAGAATCCAGTGTTTGTGTAACGTGAGGGAGGCGTTGCTAGCTGTCAGTCAGACGCGTTCACGCTAGCTTACGCCGCGGCCCCAAAACTGAAACAAACAACAACAACGCCGCCTCGGTAAA
Source organism: Proterorhinus semilunaris (assembly GCA_021464625.1). Taxonomy (NCBI): domain Eukaryota; kingdom Metazoa; phylum Chordata; class Actinopteri; order Gobiiformes; family Gobiidae; genus Proterorhinus; species Proterorhinus semilunaris. Next base: position 3,168,942 of record CM038356.1, on the reverse strand, counting down.
TGGGCAAACTTCGCACGAAAACGCGTACCTCTAGTGTGAAATTCCTGCTGATATTTTCGTAGGTTTTCCACGCCTCGTTGCTCGCGTCTTCGTCCATATTGAGAGCCCGACACAGGTCCTCAAACCCGGCTTTAGCTTTCTGCAAAAACTCATCCTCTTCGCTCATTTCGGCGGAACTCAACGCAAAGGCCCGGTCAATGCAATGGAGACAGAGAAGCTAGCGTGCGCCCGCGGTAGTTTCAGGCACGTATACCCCCCATAAACTGCCGCAAATGCGTTATTATCCGGCTATAATAAGGTTCACGGTTCTGAGTGGAGCCATTTAAATGCCCTCTCTGACTGACAGCGAGCGTAGATTTTGAGCGTAGCGGCGGCGGTGGGTAGTTGGAGGGACGTCGTTAAAGTGCGTAGATGGATTGGAGAATCGGGAAACGGGCGTATCGTAACTTCGCTTTTCACAGAGGGGCGGGGCGCGGAGTTAAACCAGCGACAACATGTTTTTAAGCAGAAAACACGAGCGATGAAAAAGGGGTTTGTTTCATTTAACCTCTTAACGCCCACCTGCAAAAGAACATTTTCTCCAGTTTTCCTCCAGTTATCCAGGCATTTACCCGAATCTAAAAGCTTCCTGGAAAAAAAGTGTCAACATAGCGACGAAAACGAGACGAAAAGGCTACGAAAAGGGACAAAACATCAAAAAAGCGACAACAAAGTTACAAAAACGCAACAAAAATGCAAAAAAAAAAAAAAAACATAAAAAAGCGACAAGAGAGAAAAAAAAAATGTAACAAGGTATTTATTTAGTTAGGTACAATTCTGCCGAGACTTTTTTTTTTTCTTTTTTTTTTTTGCTTTGTTTTTTGTTTTTTTCATCTTATTTTGTTAAAGAAAACGTGTATTTTCTTTTTGTACTGTAAACATTTGAAACTTTTGATATCACACAAAATATGTGAAGATAAGAATGTGAAGCTTGTAACAACAATAAACAAAAGCGACAACAAAGACAACAAAAGGTGATAAAAACGCAAATTACACTGTTGCTCTCCGGTCGAGAAGTTTTTATATTTGGGTAAAGCTGAACTGGAGAAAATGTGCTTGGTTCAGGTAAGAGGCAGGGCCGACTTAACCTACCTCTAGGACCCTGGGCTAACCTTGGAATATTCTATTCGATTCTATTCTCTGTAGGCTACTCGTATGAACTTGGTGACACGAAACAAAACAAAATAAATGTTTATTATTGTTATTATTATTATTACATGTTCATTATTCCATTGTATTTAATCACTGAATATGCTAACCATTCACATATGCATTGATACGCTGATACAATATAATAATAACAAGTATTCAGCAATACAAATGTTCAACTGAACACTATTGGCATGGAAGTAAACTGGAAATTGGTGAGTTACCAACACTTAACCACATTAGTTTGACTTTTTCAAAGTAAATATCACTTGTTTCAGTGTACAATAAAAAAAGGAAATGCACATTTATCTACCACATTATACTACTTTAAAACCACAATCATTGCTAAATGTTACTTTTAATGTAATTTCAGCAGTAAAATAATAAAAACAAGTCCTGTTACTAGAGTAAATACTATTGGGGGCCGATAAGGGGGATGACTTTGGGAAAGGCTGTGCTAACCTATAGTAGAAAGTTCACATTTAGCAGAAATATTCATAATTCTGCACACTGCATCACTCATTTAAACACAAATGACCCATATATATATATATATATTATCAGCGTCATATTTTCTCTCCACTAAAGTAGTTTAACAAGCGAACCACTAGATGGCAGTAATTACAAACAGTTCATGCTTCACACTTTACAGTGTCTTTCTAAATAGTTAAATTACAAACGAGAGATCATTTCAAACCAATATGAATATGTAATACAATTCTGTTTATGTGAGTTAATAATGGTAATAGACAATACAAATACAAAGGGGAGAATGAAAATGGACCCACAATTGACCAGTGATGGAATATAAACTAAAACGTAGTAAATTTAGCCTCAATCTTAGCCCCACCTTCTTACCCTGCCAAAACTAATGAAATCGGATAAAATAAAAATGAAATATAGGCCTATTAACACGCGTACTGTTGGCCAGAGCGAAAGATGACGTGACGTTGGTTGGTGTGAGGGTAGAGGAGCGGACTGGTAATGTAAGATGGCGCCGAGGAAGGCAGCCACGGTGCTTTCGTGCGCTCTGTTGTGTCTGTTATTGTGCGTTTACTGTGTGTCCGCGTGCTCTTACACCCGTGAAGAGCTTCTGAACATCAGGTCAATCACCTCTACGGACCTACTGCCAGTTTTTTTGGCAACAGCCGCGGATTTGGTCCACTTTTTGACCAAACGAGTGAGACGCCGCCGGAGGGGAAAGCGTGCGGGGGCCCTTGTTCGCCTTCGCAGGCGCGGTACACGCACGCCTTTACCTGGCGTATTCCTCACGAACGCTCGCTCACTTCCCAACAAGATGGACGAACTAGCGCTGCTGATGAGAAGAAACAAGGACCTCTCCTCGTCCTGCGTTCTCTGTTTCACGGAGACATGGCTGAGCGCGAAGGTCCCGGACAGCGCGGTTCACCTGGAGGGCTTTCAGCTTCTCCGCGCGGATCGGGACCCGACGCTCTCCGGGAAAACAAAAGGCGGTGGAGTTTGTTTCTACATCAACAGCAGCTGGTGTACTGATACAACAGTGATCTCCCAACACTGCTCTCCTGCTCTGGAATATCTCTTCATTAACTGTAAGCCTTTTTATTCACCGCGGGAAATAGTTTCATTCATTCTGGTGGCTGCGTATCTACCGCCGGGCACGGACATTCTCGAAGCTCAGCGCGCGCTCGCGGAGCAGATACTACACACGGAGCAGACCTTCCCGGACTCTCTTGTTATCGTGCTTGGTGACTTTAACAAGGGGAACCTGAGCCAGGAATTACCCAAATACAGACAGTTTATTAAATGCCCCACCAGAGAGGAGAACACGCTGGATCACTGTTACACTACAATACGCAACGCATACCACGCTGTCCCCCGCGCTGCACTCGGACTTTCAGATCACGTGATGGTCCACTTAATCCCCTCATACAGACAAAGACTGAAACTCGCTAAACCTGTAGTGAGAACAATAAAGACGTTCACCACTGAGGCTGTGGAGGAGCTGCGCTCATGTTTGGAGACAACAGACTGGGAAGCGTTAAAGGCTGGCAACAACCTGGATGAATATACGGACACTGTGACCTCATACATCCAGTTCAATGAGGAGCGCATCATACCAACGCGCACTAGGGTTTGTTTTAATAATGATAAACCCTGGTTCACCCCCAAACTCCGACACCTACGAAAGGAGAAAGAGACGGCCCACAAAAATGGCGACAGAGACCATTACAGGGAGGCAAGGTACAGCTTTAGCAGGGAGGTGAAGAAAGCTAAAGCTGCATACTCTGCCCGTCTCCAACATCAGTTCTCCTCCAATGACTCTGGAGCAGTGTGGCGGGGTCTTAGGGCGATCACCAATTACAAGCCCAAGGCCCCCCGGGCTCTGAACGACCTGTGCCTCGCCCAGAGTCTGAATACACATTACTGCCGCCACGAACGCCCATCAGCCTTTGACACCTCTCTAGACACTCCAGCTGCCCCTGCTCCCCCCATCATCACCTCTACCATCAACGACCCCAGCACTTCATCAAAGGTCTCCACAAACCCTCCCCCCCCCCCCCTGCTCTCTCCATCCAAGAAGAGGAAGTGCGTCGGCAATTCCTGAAGCTGAACCCGCGGAAGGCCCCTGGGCCGGATGGTGTCTCCCCCTCCACCCTGAGACACTGCGCGGATCAGCTGGCTCCCGTCTTCACAGACATTTTCAACACCTCCCTGGAGTCATGCCGCGTGCCGTCCTGCTTCAAATCGTCCACCATCGTCCCTGTCCCTAAAAAACCACGGATCACAGGACTTAATGACTACAGGCCGGTGGCACTGACGTCTGTGGTCATGAAGACTTTTGAGCGCTTGGTCCTGCCTCACCTCAAGGACATCACCGCCCCCCTCCTGGACCCGCTGCAGTTCGCCTACAGAGCCAACAGGTCTGTGGACGACGCAGGCAATCTGGCCCTCCACTTCACCCTGGAGCATCTGGACTCCCCAGGAACCTACGCCAGGATCCTGTTTGTGGACTTCAGCTCTGCCTTCAACACCATCCTCCCTGGACTGCTATGAGACAAGCTCTACCAGCTCAGCGTGCCCGACTCCCTCTGCAGGTGGATCACCGACTTCCTGACGGACCGGAGACAGCACGTGCGGCTGGGGAAGATCGTCTCGGACACTCGGACTACAAATACTGGAACTCCTCAGGGCTGTGTACTTCCCCCCTGGCTCTTCTCCCTGTATACAAACTGCTGCACCTCCAGCCACCAGACCATTAAACTGATCAAGTTTGCGGACGACACCACCCTCATCGGGCTCATCTCGGACGGTGATGAGTCCGCCTACAGGAGGGAGGTGGAACGGCTGGCGTCCTGGTGCAGCCACAACAACCTGGAGCTGAACGCCCAGAAGACAGTGGAGATGATCGTGGACTTTAGGAAAGACACAGCCCCACCGTCCCCCCTTGCCCTGACAGACTCTTCCACCCCCATTTCCATCGTGGACTCCTTCCGTTTCCTGGGCACCACCATCACCCAGGACCTCAAATGGGAGCCAACCATCAGCTCCCTCATCAAGAAGGCCCAGCAGAGGATGTTCTTCCTGCGGCAGCTGAGGAAACTCAAGCTGCCAACCAAGATGTTGGCGCAGTTCTACACGGCCATCATCGAGTCCATCCTCACCTCCTCCATCACCGTGTGGTTCCCCGGCGCTACAGAACGGGACAAGCACCGTCTGCAGCGCATTGTGCGTGCTGCAGAGAAGGTGATTGGCTGTGAGCTCCCATCTCTCCAGGACCTGTTCACCTCCAGGACCCGGAGGCGTGTGGGTCGGATCACAGCTGACCCTTCTCACCCTGGTCACGGACTATTCACCCCTCTCCCCTCAGGCAGGAGGCTACGGTCTATCCAGACCCATACCTCCCGCCACTTGAACAGTTTTTTCCCCTCCGCCATCAGACTCATGAACAAATACAAGTCTCTGTAGCTCAGTCACAGACTCATGGATGTATCTGCACTTGCACTGTGCGGTGTGTCCACACTTAGACCCGCTGCTATCACTTTATCACTTTATCACTTTAAACACTTAATACCACTTTAAATGCCAAAACATCTGTATATACAATCCCGCTGTTGTTCATTGTCAAATTGTTGTTGTCTTAACATATGTCACTTTATTTTATCTTATTTATTTAATATTTTTTATTTTATGCATGCCCTTATAGCCTTATAGTTTAACGTTCTTAGCTTATTTTTTATCTTAATTCTGTGTTATATGTTTTATGTCGCACGTTTGAACCAAGTAAAATTCCTAGTTTGTAAACCTTGTTCACAAACCTTGGCAATAAAACGAATTCTGATTCTGATTCTGATTCTGATCATCTGCTGTGGTTTGGGCCCATATTGGAGTTTGACGGTGTGTGAGGAGTCGTGTGGAGGCTGTAAACCGCTGATTGGGGAGGTTCAGGTTTGACGACCAGCTCTGCTCCTTCACCCCCGAGAGACTAACAACATCACATCCAAGTCACAGCGGGAGACCTACACCACACAGATACGGCTTTTTGAACTTTTGATCATGATCATGTTGTTCCGTAAAGTAACTGTATTCAAGTAGAGTTTTTGAGGATCTTGAGTGGCATTTTTTTGTTGTGAATTTAGTACTTTTAATCCACGCTACATTTGAAAAAGCAACAGTACATTTGTTTGTGTCTTGTTCTTTTTAATGCTCACTCTATGAACAGTAGGCGGCGCTGTGCAGATGTAAATGCCACTGACTCTCATCAAAGTAGAAGGTTTGTCCCCGTCCTATTGCCGTACAGAGGGTGAATTCAGGTGTAACTTATTCCAACTTCCTTTATTGATTTTTTTTTTCAATATAACATACAATATTACCAGTTATACAAATAACAGTGGATACAATACAGTTTTATGCCCAGTATCTGAAGGTCTTGTGAGGCCCAAACCTCACAAGACATCGCAGAGATTCAGTCTCCGCACATAAAATCAACACTAACACGTTCAGAATTTAACCTAATCCACGTCTGAGCCACGCAATTGTATCAACTCGTAAAAGAAAGGATTGCCAGTCTTTCTTAAATGTATTTATGGATTGATGGTTTTAGTGTAAATCTAATCAAGGGTGTCGAACTCGTTTGGGTCGTGGGCCCTCTGCTGGACACGTGTGGAATTATTTTCTTTCTTTTAATTAAGCGTCCCCCTAGTGGCTGGAGTGAGCATTCTGGCTATTTCTTTAAAAATCCATAGCTCTACACAGGATTGGGCTGGAGACTTTTTTGTTGTTGTTGACATACTAAGAAATCCATGCTCTACAAAGGGCCACATTAAGGCATCTCGCATGTGGGAAAGCGTCCACTTTAGCAAAATAAGTCTACGAGTCAATAGAGTTGTAAAGGCCAAGGCCCGATTGAGGAAGACAGATAGGTTTGAATCAGGAGGAATGCCAGAAATAGCTGAAAGCGATGTTTATGTTATTACTTAAATAGTATCAATCGTCTCTTTCATTTGGAAACAAAAAACTGCCAATAATTTCACAATAAGATGTAGAATTATTGAGGCACCAATTCTCTAAAGATTTTCTCTTCGACTGTCTCCACTTCCTCTCCATGGATTAATTACAGCAACTGTGATTTAAAAAATAAAATAAAATCAGAGTATACCGTCGTGATCGGCGTAAATGAGGCATAAACGTTTTTTACGAGTCTCTGTCGAGGAAAAGGCGAACGCCGAGGCGGGCGGAATCATTTACGCTTTAATCAGATTTGATTCGTTTGAGGTTTGTTGTGTTAAAATGAATGGCGTGTTCTTTTCGGAGATTTACACACAAACGGCTTCCACTGAGTCACCGATGTGTATCTGCACCAGAGAGGAACGTCTCTCGGAGCTGAGATGACAGAGTGATGGAGAGAAGCGACTTAGTAAATGTTACACTTCTATAAAGGCTCCAAAGTGAAATGTTAATTTGTCCATGCGTTTTGTTTATTTTCAAAGCCGAGAAATGCACACCCCGGAACAGTAGGTGGCGCTGTGAAGATTTACTGTCAATTCCACTGACTCACACCAGGGTTCGTCCTCGTCGTGTTCACAGTGTGAATTCGGGCACAGTTATTTGTCATACACCCTTTTAAAGTATCTGTCTAGATACTTTATCTAGTATCTGTACTTTTACTCAAAAACCCTAACCCAAAATGAACCTCTTAACCCCCACCTGAACCAAGCACATTTTCTTCAGTTTCGGCTCTACCCAAATCTAACAATTCTTTTGTAAAAAAAAAGAGCGTCAAAATATCAAGAAAGACACAAATGAAAACAATAAAAAAGTGGCAGAAATGTGATGAAAAAGAATGTCTAATAAGTGACGACAACACGAGGGAAAAAGATCCCTTAACATCAATTTTGTAGGTCTTAGCTTTCAAATGAGACATTTCACTGGCCTATAGGCTGTACGTTTTTAGATTTGGTTAAAGTCGAACTGGAGAAAATGTGCTTAGTTCAGGTTAAGGGATGAAGTACTTTGACTACCTTTGGAGAAGTTTGAAGATGTTAAAAAAATACTTCAGTAAAAAGTACAATCCGTCTAAAAAGTGTTATGAAAAATGACTTTCCGGCTCTAAAAACATTTTGCTGTTTGATCCCCATTAGCACACGGGGCCTCAGGTGTGACTGAATCAGCCGTATTCTCCAGAGTGATCCTCTCATGATGAACTGGATCAACAGAAACGGCTGATTATGCGGCACAGAACAAAACCGATTGGACATCAGGTATTCACAAGAGGGCTTTATTCTAATCTAACCCCCCCGATAACGGCTACTACAGGTTCAAACCGGGCCGCGTTCGTAGGCGTGACTTTCTGTCCCGTCACGTGCTCTGGAGACATTTATGTGTGCACATTCAGTCGGCCCTAAAAAAAACTGTCCCGCTGGTCACGGAGATGTCTCGGCAACGTTCCCTGGAGACGAGGCGAGCCCGACCTCTCCGTGAATGCAGGTGCAGCTGTCGCGGTGGCGCCTCCTCTGGCGATTTTATGCACTGCCTCGACCAAGTGGTGCTTTTTCATTTATTTGAGCAGCGTTAAAAAACAAAACTAATTAGAATCAGAATAGTATACGGCTGTGAGGTGATGCACAAAGAAGATTAAAATAAATAAACAATTTAAAAAAGGGTAAAACGGTAAAGTACAATATGATATGTTTCAGGGAAAGGAGTGAATTAGCACACTCAAAGGGAGTGGGTTGATGTTCAGGGAACTTATGTAGACCTACCCCTGACTTACTATGAACATCTTTTACATGATAGTACATAAATACAAACACCTGTCTGTTCTACTCAGTTCAACTGACTATTGAAAACTGTAAAAAAAAAAATCTAAATAGTTTGATATAAAGCCTTTTTTTTTAAAACAGTAACGCAAATAGTTACTTTCCCTGGTAATGAGTTACTTTCATTATAGAGTAATTCAGTTACTAACTCTAACTAAAGTAGTGAGTAACTATAACTAATTACTTTTTTAAAGTAACGTTCCCAACACTGCCTACGAGTGACCCAGCAGCCAACTCTTCTAATCTGAACTAATAATGGAAAAGATAACAAATCAGCTGATTTCCACAGGAAGTCGTTTCCCCAGTTCCAGAGGACCACATGACCGCAGCAAAACAGTTATCTGCGTTACCACGGCAACACAGCTCCCCTCTTTCACAAAGGCTGCTGCTGTTGGGTGAAGCTAACCACTGATTTTATTCATTTTAGACACAGAACACGTAAGTAACTGAGTAATGTGTGTTAATAATGTTTTATAAGGTTGTTTAACACATTTTTAAGGATTAGTTTATTTACTGTTGGTGTTAATCACGATGAAGGTGAAGTTATAATCTTTCAGGAGCTAGCAGCTAATCGGCAGTTAGCTCAACAGGAGAGTAACTGTTTCTGTAGCAACAAAAATATGAGAAAGTAACATTTATTTGGGCACTTGACGATCAGGCTATAGAAAAATATAAAACAAATACAAATAAAACACTTGAATTGAGCTTTTCTTTGTTGCTATTCCATATTTTAATTTGGTGAAAGTTTAAACGTCTAGGTCCAGCTTCAGCTCTGTTTGACAGGCGAGTAACATGTAAATTATCAGCTGAAGCCTCATTGTTTTCTCTGTTGTCTCTGTTTAGGGTTGAAGTCGCCCCCTGTTTGTAAAAATGTGTGAAGGCGAAACGTTCAGAGCTTTCGTTAACGAGCGGCTGGCTATGGCGGCTGGAGAGATACGTGCGCTGTTTGAAAGGACGACGGTGCAGTGTGAGGAGGAACTGCGCCGCTCCCAACAGGAGAACATTAGGAAACAGCGGCTTTTGGACCAGATACTAAGCCCGAGAGTCGTACTGGTCAGAGCGAGAGTCCAGACGCCCCCAACGAGTCCCGGCCTGAACCAGGAAATCAGACAGACCCCGAGGATTAAAGAGGAGCCAGAGGAAGAGAGGATCAAACAGGAGGAAGAGCAGCTGCCAGTGTAGGCTCACACTTTCAAACACGTCCAAGTCACATTATTGTTCAGTTTATTCATATTTAAATCCTTGTTCAGGTGTTTCCCAGAGTCCAGTGCTGCGCGTGTGAAGAGAGAAGAGCCCTCCCCGCTTCGACGAAGACAAACTGAGCGCGGGAACATCAGCTCAGAGACGGAGGGACACACTGACGATGATGACGAAGACTGGGAACCTCCATTCAGCCGCTCAGACGCACAGATGGAGACGGAGGCTGATGGAGAAAATCACAACCAGGTCCAGAGCGGAGACAGAAGCACCAAAGTCTCCGCCCAAAACGAGTCTGTACCAGAGACGAGCGCTCCAGTCAACGACAGAGAGACGTCCTGGGCTGATGGAGGAGAAGAGGAGAAGAAGCCCCGGTGTCGTGTTTGTAACAAGAGATTTAAAACAAAAAAGCATTTAAAAATACACATTAGAGTGCACACAGGAGAGAAACCTTACAAGTGTTCAACCTGCGACAAAACATTCACCCATAGCTGTAATCTAAACAGACACAGAAGAACACACACTGGAGAGAAACCGTATAGTTGTTCAGTTTGTAATAAAACATTTTCCCACAAAACTAATCTTGATAGACATAGAAGAACACACACTGGAGAGAAACCGTATAGTTGTTCAGTTTGTCAGAAAACATTTACCCTAAAAGCTCATCTCGATCAACATAGACGGACACACACTGGAGAGAAACCGTATAGTTGTTCAGTTTGTAATAAAACATTTGCCCGAAAAGCTCATCTCGATCAACATAGACGAACACACACTGGAGAGAAACCCTACAGCTGTCCCGTCTGTAAGAAGACGTTCACACAGCTCTCTCACCTCAAACGGCACAATAAAACACACACAGGAGAGAAACATTAACCTTGAAATATAATCTGAAAACACATGAACACACACAGAGCTTGAACACATTTCACCATTAAACATTTTCACAGATTTATTTCCGAAGTTGCCTCTTATATGAAAACACTATAAAATATGAAATACTGTTATTGTTCCATATTAAGTTTGTACATGATTTACAATTGAAATAACTTTTTGTTTTGTTAAAATTAGCGTCACAGATCTTTTGACTTTTAAAAAATTGCTTTTAAACATTAAACATCATTAATATTAATAGTTTTCTTATTGAAAAATGTTTAGCTTTATGAATGATTGTAAATAAGTTAAATTTGTAATATCGGAGATGTTGCAATGCGTTGAATCTCAGTGTAGAGAGTTTTGAAATCTGCATGTTTGACAATATATGTTTCCTTTATGTCAATAAAAAAAAGTTTCAAACCTCATCTCTTCACTCTGTTATGTTATAAACTAAAACTACAATTTTCACACAAATAGACACAATTTTAAATCTTGTCCATTATTAGTTCAAATTAGAAGAGTTGGCCGCTGGGTCACTCGTAGGTCAAATACGACCTAAAGTAATCTCTACTTTTTAGGCCCGAGCAGCCTGCCGTTGCAAGGGCCTATTGAGCGGGACGGAGAGAGGCCGAGGGACGCAGGTTCAGAGCCGGGCCAAGTGGACGGAGGTTTTTGGAGAAGACTGTGGTGGGATTTTATTGAAACAGTTGCCACGGGCGACCACGACAAACAAGACGGAGACACAAAAGCAAGTGACAGGAGCAGTGTGGCAGTGAGGTTCAGTGACGGGGAGCGCGGCGATGGCGTCAGAGCTGCTACTGTTTTGTTTCACAGACTCTCTCTCAGAGTTTTGACGCTTCAGTGTCATTTCTCACGCCAGTTTTTTAAAGCTGTTGCATTTACACATTTACATCGTCTCTTTCCTGCCACTACCTGTGAGTTGTGTTTTACTTCTTTCAAAACATTTTCAGAAACTACAAACCCTACAAAAATACGACAAAAAGGCGACGAAAACACAATGGAAAGCTGACAGAAAAGGGACAAAAAAAGCTTTAATAATGCGACAACAAAAACATGAAAAAGCAACAAAATGTGCCAGAAAAGCATAAATGGGGCACAATAAAAGAAGAAGAACAACAACAAAAACTAACAAGCGACGAAAACAAAACTGCAACGCAACAAAAAAGATCAGATCAGTTTTCACATGAGGTACTGGCTGTCCGTCTCTCCAAGAGAAGTGTTTAGATTTGGGTAATGCCGAACTGGAGAATGGTTGGGGTCAAGAGGTGAAATAATGGAAATAGTAGATTCATGCATAGAAAATCCACACTTGTTACTACAAATGTGTACATTTTGTTCGCCAATGAATCCTGGACTCGTTTTAATTGAGTGTTCTTTCCCCATACAAATACATAGGGAAGCCAGGCACCATACTGAAATATGGCGTTGCATGGCCCTATTTTAAGTCGGCTGGGGTTCGGAAATGTAAACATTTCTCCATTACAGGGGCACTTATCACGTGAACTCGCACCGCGTCTGGCGGCGGAGCTACAGTGTCAGCCGGACTCACTGTGAGTGGGCAAACCCGGACCATAGTTAACGTGAGCCGGGGGTTATAGTCCGGAAAATACGGTATATCGTTTCTGTGGCTTCTTTACGATGTGTATCCGATGCACAAAAGGCAGAAACTTAACTGAACTTAGCATTTAGCTCAGGGAACACTTTTAGACGCTCATTTGTATCTAAAGTAAAATCTCAAAATGTCTGTACTTTTGTTAATGATTTCTAACGACCTAAATGTGGTCAATGGTTGACAACAGCTGAAAACATTGTTCATAATTTTTGGCTAATGCTAACTGCTATAGGAAAAATACGTTGAGCAGGCTAAAAAGTTTGCCAGACGAGCCGACTTTAACTGTCCACATAAACAAGGATCGAACGCCGCTTCTCCTTTTATTTCTGTGGATCCGTGCCCTTACCTTCCAGCTTCCTTTATAATCCAATCAAAAACATGGTCGACAAAAACTCCAGCTCGGCACCGGTCATTAAACCATGCTCACAATACAAGTGTCCGCCTGCTCTGAAAGCATTTCTTTTGTGTGTGAAGTATTTTAATCTCCAGCCGTCTCCGCTAAAGGAAAACTACTCTGGTAGTAGATCGTCACTGAGCACTTTGTTGAAAATAGTGATTCACTTTTTAAAATCTCCACTTACTCGCGCTAAACTATGACTCACCTCTGACTAACTGTTTATATTTGATAGAAAGCGTTCTGACAGAAGGGACTTTGGGATGTACTTTCCCATTTACACCGAGGCATTCCTCACATACTTGTAGGAGCCGACTCGCTCTGCCTCTAAAGTGATCTACGGTTAATAAATGTCCCATACATTCCTCTGAGTGGGACGTTTGGAGGACTCTTTTTCTCCAAACTACAGCGGAGAATTCAGTGGAGGTGAAACAAACTGCAGGCGCTAATGTGTCACAATGTGAGTCACTTTCAAAATAAAACAATAAAATCATTCCAAGGATTCCGTTGGTCATTTGGGGCATTTTATCGAGCCAAGGCTAACAAAAAGTTGGAGCCGTGCACAAGTTTGAGATATAAAGGAACAGGCCACTGGTTTCCCACACTGAGATCTGTTCTTACCTGAGCTTAGACGAGTTGATGCTCAGTCACGCAAAAAGACCAAAGTGGTGTTGTCATTTAGCCTCTCCTCCTCTCCTCTATGGGGCCAAATGGGGGTGAAGTTAGAAGCGACCGAGCTCTTTCACGATTCCCCTATTTAAATACGATTACGTGAGTAGTACAAAATTAAACATGTCGATTTTCTAAGCTGATATAAAGGGGTTCTATATTGTAAGGCGTAATAACACCTTAGGAGCGCTTCGACGTCCACGCAGTAATATAGTCCCCCTTTTTATCCGCTTAGAAAATCGACACGTGGAAGAGCTCGAACTTTGCCCCCGTTAAATGCTAACCACATGTTTGTTCTTTTTGCGTGACTGAGCGCACGCGTAAAGACCAGACAGGTACGCGTCCACTCGTCTAAGCCCAGGTAAGAACATAATCTCATAACTGCGCTGAATTGTAGCTTGAACTCGACATTCCTGCGCTGAAATGACCCACGTCCTCAGACGGATTAAGACTTGACTCTGACCGTGTGAACCTGGGAGATTAAACAGGTGAATGTTTAACGCGGAGGAATAACAGGAATGAGGAAATGACTGCCAACTGTTTTTAATCCAACCGCAGCAGAACAGAGGGACTTGTTTGTTTTGGATTGTGCAATGGGGAACAGGATAAAGTGATCTCTGTGCACACAAAAGTCTCAGACGGTGAACTTTAAAGTGCATATGAAAGGTTAAACTATTACTCTCTAACAACCTTTAGAGCGTATGATGATGCATTTCTTTAATAAAAGGTATAAAGTCAATGTAAAAACCTGAATAGAGCAGCGATGCTTTGTCTATGTCTAATGACTGTTGTTCTTTTGGATCATTGTTTTATGTTCGTACTTGGGAATCATACTGAAAGTATTATATAAGTATTATATAAAGAGTTAATATATTTTTGTTGTTTGTTGTAAGTTGGTCTGTATGAATGTAGCTGCTTGAAATGTTTTGAAATGTTCTTTTTTTTATTTTATTGCACTTGGGGGTGGGGGCTCATAAGCTTTTTGCTTCAGCCCACTCCTTTTGAGCACAATGTGTATTGCTCAAATAAACAAATAAACAAAACAAAAGTGCTCGAAATAAAAACGTCGGAATTCCCTTGTTGCAAATGAGCTCCATGTGGTTTCGTATGAATTACTACAAATACTACAGATTCTGATCGGCGTGAGAGTCTTGCACGACTCTGGCAGTTCATGTTTCAGTCTCCTCTCAAACGTTAACGCTCCTGGACACGGTTCACAGCGTAAATCGCCGAACCTAACCGCATTCACCATACCTGCCAGGAGGAATGACAATAAAAAAAGCAATTAGATATCCTTCAAGAATCAGCTCTGACTCTACGTGGTGTGTATCCATTTCTAATCCCCTTATCCCACTTCGGACGCTGTAGATCAAATCCGCCGGTTTGATGTTGGACTAATGGTGATTTTCTGCTCCTGAGTGCAGACAGTCACAGGTGGTTCTAGCAACAAACAAACTGCACAGCAAAAAGGTTTGAAGAGGAAAAATAACACCTGTGAGTCATGGAGACACCCGTGGTGCTCTAGGGACGCTATTTCACTGAAACATGCAAGGAGCTCACACCCTTCCCACATGAGTTAGTGACACATTGGGCGCTGGCTTTAGGAGCCTCTTTATTCAGGCCAAGGCCGTGATCGTGTGGCTCTCCTCTCTCTCCAGGCAGGTCGCCCAGAGTTGGAAAGTAACGGAATACATGATGTATTTACTTACAATCGTCCTTTTGAGTAACTGTATTCTGGTAGTTACTCTTTCATTTGAGAGTATTTAGAATTGTTATCTAAAATCAAAGGAATGTATCATGGCGCTCATAAAATGTCAGCTTCACATTGCGAAACGGGAAAACTTTAGCTTTGTAGTGCCTCACTTTTTATAATCAATGATCTGTCTCTTCCCGAAATACAATTAAAGAAGATCTTTATTTATAAAGCGCTTCTTTACAGACATTGTCACAAAGCACTTTACAGGAGAGCAATTTTACATTCACTCCATACTCAGTGGTGGTGAGCTACGTTTGTAGCTTCAGTTTCCCCTGGGGGACATTTATGTGTGCACAATAGGCCATTCATCTTGGCCTATTGTACATGTTTTTAGTGGTAGGAGAAACCGGAGTACCCGGAGGAAACCTACGCACACACAGAAAGGCCCCGTCCAGGTGGGAATTGAACCCGTGCGTCTGTGATCTGCTACGCTCCTCGTGCATTTGCAAAGTGCTTGCATGTTTTAATCATACATATGTCTACATAGGGCTGGGTACCCGATACCAGTACTTTAATGATATTTGGTTTTCGATATCGATACCAGAACAATACTTTTTCGATACCTGTATGGCAGCATGCACATTCAATTGAAAATGTTGGTGTTTTTATTCATAGGGATTTTAACTCTTTCATAGTAAAGTGATCTATAGACTTAAAAGATAGAGGGTATGCGTATTTCAAACCGTTATATAGTCCCGCTGTATTACTTAGCCCGTCTAAAGTAGATTAGGTCCACTCTCCAGCCTCAGCCTCCGTCCCTCTCTGTTCTAATGGATGAGGCTCATTCAGATCCGTCTCCATCTGCCGTCGGCGTAACCCGTTTACGGCCGGACCCATCTCCACACATGAATAATTCCGACATCCGAAACAGACGCCCACACCGAGGACACGGAGGCTGGGAGCGTAAAGAAGTGAAAGTGCACAGAGAATAAATGCTTCTTCTTCAAATGTCAATGTCCAATGAGGCTGGTAATCGGCGGGAGACGTCGCTGCTTTGGAGAACGATGGAATATCTCTGCAGAAGGTGGCCGAAGAGCTAAAGCCCGGGGATCTTTCTGTGGAGTTTGCCTGTTTTCCCTGAGTGGGTTTTCCTACAGCTACATAACCCTGACCATAGGAATCACAGAAACACTAGCGCTGAGTCTATTCCTTGGGTACTTCTGTAGCCCACAACTTCCCAGATCTGTTTGAATACGGTGAAGCAAACAAGCGTGATCCGACTGTGGCAGAGCGGACGTGCAGGGCCTACAGAGAGGAGCTCAGTCACTACTCAAATATGTTCCTAGCCTAAAGATATTTGACTCCATATAGTGGTGAGGGGATACCCGTGTATGATTATTTTGAAAACACGGTGTATTATAAAATTGTGCATGAAGTCCTTAGTTCAAGGGTTTTTTAATAAGTTAAGGTTACGGTTCATCACAGACTCAAAATAAGGACAATCCTGGTTGTGCAGCTGTCCTGCCAAGAAGAAGAGGAGGTGGGTAGCGCTGACAGGACCTTAAGAATGGGAAATCTACATTAGCACAAATACAGAAACTATGTCAACGTGAGTGCCTATGTATGTGTAGAATGTACTGATGTTGATTGAAGACCTTGATGAATTTAAGTTTCTAATCACGGAATACTGTATTATGAATACCGGAATGTAACATGTTCAGATATAAAACAAAATTAATATCTTTGTTTCAACAGAGATATTTACATTATGTGTTTTTATTTGAAACCTGTCATGTAACTTAAATTGATTAAGTTGTTTTTAAAAAAGACCCCAGGAACATTAGCTGGCCCATGGGCACAGCTAATGGGGATCCTAATAAATACACAAATAAACAGATGAGTTGGTCAGATGTAGCTACGAGACTATTGACATACCAAGGCGACATGCACGGCACTCCCCAAATGACCCGTTACTTGTCCAGCTATGCGGTAGCCTTTGGCCAGAGCGCCAGCATGCTAAAAACACAATAGCATCATAGCATAAGATGCTAGTGAGCTTAATCACCTGCATTATTTACAACTGGAAAAGATTTATTAAGGTTAACAAGTTACTTCTTCTTTAACTGAGCATGATTTAACTCAGATGCCACTTTTTTACTGTAATTCTTATCAGAAGTTATATTTAAAAAGATCTGCACATTCATTAATGGTTTCTAAGTTGGCTTTGACCCTCACATAAATATAGTCTTTGGGTTGACAACAGTTAAAAACATCCCGATCGTTCATAATCATAATCGTTCATTTTGATTCTATGGACTTGACCACTGACTCGGATCAAGTTAACTTACTCGGCGGCGGTTTGGCCATGAACGCAAGATGGCGGGGAGTTCCTGACCAACATCTGCTGTATAGTCGAGCCTAAGTGACATCAGAAACCAAATCAGACCATCACATGTTCTGAAGATTAGGACACAAACGGACCACAGCTTCTCCGACCAGTACGAATGGGACTTGATATGAAACGGCACATTCGAAAAGGTAACATTGAATGATAATGACCACAGCGGTTTGTATTTCGTTCATTTGTTCGTCCCTTGAGCCTGATCATCTGCAGCAGTAAACACAGTGTAATCTCTGGGATGGATTCAGAGCACACTTTGACCACACGATACTCGCGCACCAGCCCACGCTCTGCATATGACACAGCTGGGGGTTTCATTAGGCTAATATTACGCTAATACAACTCTCATAATCAGGCAATAATCAGGCCACCGCAGCTGCCGGTGTGACGTGCCAACATCGCAGTTATCATTGTGTTTGTGGTTGTTTTTTGATGTTTAAGCGTGACATCGATATAGAAGGTGCCTTTATTTGGTCGGTATTGTCCCGTTATCACTGATGTCCGTCTGGGATAACAATCACAGTCTTAAAACAAACCGCATATCCGTGTCATGTCAAATCTTCAGCTTCAGATCTGTCGTAGTACAAGTGGGCTGGAGTTTGGATCACGTTTCTACGGCATAGAGTTTGCCCTGCGCTCTTTATTAGCGCTAGACATGGACAGTGTTTAACTCACAGTGGGAGAAACGGTTTGTAGTTTGTCCTGCAAAAGCTTAATGGTAAATGGACTCAACATATACAGCGCTTTTCTACCTTTATAAGGCCTTAAGCGCTTTACAGTAAGGAAGCTGGAAGCCCCATATAAACTTCATCAAGGCAAAGCTATGTAAATCTCTTGCAATAATATCAAAAGTTAACAAACTCTTAAATGAAAAAAACGTATATATTTTATACTGTTCCCTGGTTCTCCCGTACATGACCTTTGGCCTAGAAGTTTGGGGAAAGACGTACAAAACCAAGTATCATTCAAAAAAGAGCGATCCGCATTGTGAATAAAGTGGCTTACAGGGCACACACACATGAGCTTTTCATTAAACTAAAAGCACTAAAAGTGAAGGATTTGGTTGAGTTTAAAACGGCACAATTTATGTACAACATAAGCTTTAACAAGTTACCTGTGCATATCCAGGGATTGTTCCAAAAACGAGACTGCGTTTATAATTTCCAAAAGGAAGAAATGTTTCAAAAAACATATGTGAGAACGAGTGCAAAGCAGCTTTGTGTTTCTTTTGTTGGGTTTAATGTGTGGAGTGAGTTGGACCAAGAGCTAAAAGACTGTAAAACACTAATTCAGTTTAAAATTCCATGAGAATGGATGCTAAGGATGCAAAATTAAGATGATAGATTTTTTTTCCTTCTTCTTTGTGACAATCTAAACACAAAAAAATGTATACTTGTATGCATAAGACATTGGCAGCTTTTACTGTTTGTTTTGTAAATACACTGGGAGGCGCGATAAGCTTTAGCTTCTGCTTATTCCATTTCAGACTTTGTTTATTTATGTCGTCATCTGTTAAATGTTTAAATGTCTGAACAAATAATCTGAATCTGAATCTGAACCAGTCACCCATTCACACTCTCATTCACACACCAGTGTACGCAGACACTGGGGGCAAGGAGGGTGAAGTGTTTGCACAAGATCGCAGCCTCGCCCCGACCAACGCTGTCCTTGCGCCAGGCTGATGATCGGGCCCAATGAGTGTTGACTATACACTGCGTGCTCCAGTACTACGCAAGTGAGTTTCCCGGGTGATGGCGACGTTTGTAATGAAAGGAAAAAAGCAGAAGCCAAAGCAGGTCCACACGCTCTGAATCACGAGCAGAATTCCTACGACATTGTGTGTGTGTCGGCGAACCTCCGCCCAAACTCGGAGGACAAAACCATGATGGTACGTCAGCTCTGTCTCTGAATACCGTGCGGACCATATACGCTAAACAACTTTGAATGTTGACCGTGAAAAGGGCCGGTTCTCTGGACGTTCTTGTATCCTCATGAACCAATCAGCACACATGGCAAACAGGTTTTTCATCAAACATGGGGGAAGTCCTCGAGTTCAAAGGCGACTGAGACATCACAGATGAGTCCGTTCCCCCTCCTCTCTCTCGGTGAGCGCACGATGACTGTAGCTGCAGGTGTTTGGTGTTGGGATGTTTTGAAGTCTGTAATTTGCTCTGTAGCCCTCAGCAGAACAGAGCCGTCTCACTCACTGTCCTCGGCTCTGGCAAAGACTTTAGAGGTCAGCGGCAAATGGGAAACACGCAGGACATGCAAAGGCGTCTACTTTTAAATATATTGTTATAAGACACTCCATTGCCCTGTGAGGAAGAGTGTCCTATGACAAAAAAAGGAAAAGAAAATCCTCCCTCTTCCCGAAAGCACCTGCTCCAGTCGCACCGTTTGGCACCGAGCTCCGTACTCTTTATTACCGCCGCATCGAGAAACTAATTCGTGTCCCCCACTCACCACGCACTTCGTATCCATTTACATGAAGTGGCTGCGTTTTGAGTTCCCAATAAGCCAGGAGCGATCAGTTCATCGTGGGTTGAGTTTTTCGGAGAGAGAGAGACGCAGCGATTTGATTTTCGACTCAAACGACCCAAACGAAGGAGATTTGTCGCGGATCGTTGAGGAGACGCGATGTTCTCGGGAGCTGGAGGTGCAGAGGGGCCGGGTTTAGAGTTGGTCTTCATCGGAGCAAAATCAACAGAGGAAAAGAATAGCTCGGAACGTGAGGAAGCACAAAGGGAGTCACAGCATGACAACTATTTCAGGGTCTGTAGAGATACGATAATGACTAAATGCAGGCTCTAATCAGGCCTTTTATAATCACATTATGACATGTTGGCCTTGATTTTGTTTGATAAAAATAAGGTTTGTGTCAAGAAAGAGAAGAGAATTTGCCCACGGACAGGATCAAACGGTTTCCAGAGATTCCTCCATGTGACGTTTATTGAAGTCTGGGCTGGGGTCTTTAGTGCGGAAGGAAGAGAGAGTCTTACTAAATGTGCAAGATTATTGAGACCAGGTTTGTTGTCGACGACGATATGAAATTATAACATGGCTGACGGCACGAAGAAAGTTGAATTTACAGGATTTAGGACCTTTAACATAAAGTAAATATTCTGCTTCATTGCGACAGGATAATTAATCTGTGGTTCGGGGAGTGACAGACAGACAGACACTTTATTTAGATTCAAGATTCAAGATTGTTTTATTTGTCAAACCATGTGACTGATTTGAAATTATATTTCTCTCATCCTTGACTGTGGGTGAGGGGGTGGGGGAAGAGGGGCGGGAGGGAGGGCAGGGAGTTCAGCTTCAGCCTTGTGGATGAAACCGTTCTTAAGTCGACTGGACCTGGCCCGTAGATTCCGCAGTCTCCTCCCTGAAGGCATTACCTTGAAGAGACTGTGTGATTCAGACGGCTTTGCGGGTTTTATCTTTATTTATCTCCAAATAGGGAAATAAAAATGCCTTGACCTTGGCCCTGGGGGAGATGAAAGACCCCCCCAATCATCCCATTAACACTTCCAAAGGGTTTATTAAGGTAAACAAGTTACTTAATGCTTCAAATTTAGAAAAAGAGAAAGGCTCTCAAACCACCTACCAGCTCGTGCTTCAGAGCTAGAAGCTCTCCTCGTGTCTGTGTTGGTTTCCTCCAGCTACACCGGTTTCCCCTTCCAGTAAAAACATGTACAATAGGTGAATCCTCCAGCCAGGTGATTCTGACCATCAGCCTGGCCCTGCTGTTGCTCACCGCTCCTTATACGGGTCGTCCCAGCGGCATCGAAGGACGGGTCAAATGCAGAGGACAAATTTCCCTACGGGGACAATGAAGTCCAGTACACCTTGAACAATGCTCTTACAGGCAGAGGAACTTCTCTCTGCTCCAAACAGGTTTTACCCAGAGACACTGGTGGATAGGTCAAATCAAATAGGCAACTTCCGGCCTGCGGGCAAACTCTGGCCCGGCAGCGTAGAACCTCTGGCCCCGTTATGCGTTAAGTCAGTGCCTTTTTAGCCAAGGTGACTTTTGTTTCCTCTAAATACGCTGATGTTTTTTGTTTCTGAAGTCAATAATTAGCCTCTGTGTTTTCCTGACTGTGCTGCAAACTCCTATGGCCTTATCTCTTATACACCGGGCTTCTTATAGGCACATAGCTGAGGATTTAGAACCATTTAGGCTCTTTCTTTAGAGGGCTACACTTGATCTCCCGTGAGCCGGCTCGCTACCCCGGCTTGTTCAGGTCCAGGAGAAGCTTTGACATCTAGACGGTGAACACGAGCATTTGGGGGATTACACGGTTTCTCCCAAATCCCCGACAGAAGCGGCGAGTGATGTAAACACACTGCGGTTAATCTGCGGCAAAGCCCGAGTATCCAACGCGAGCGGCGGGTCACGTTCACTAAACTGCGTCCAATAACGTTACAAGGAGCGAGAGCTGAGAAAACACAAACATGTAACGGGGCAAATCTGTGATGAGAAACAAACACAACAAATAAAAAATCATTATAAAAAACTCTTCCCACATTATGATCGAGCAATTATCCGATAAAAGTCCGTCCTCCACCGAAGCCTTTCCAGCCTGATATCACGAATCAATCTGGCTTTCCCTGGCAATGTCTGTGTGGCAATGTGATTTGGGCAGCTCCAACAGCTGGATGGATAGTTGAAGGTTTCGCGGCACTAACCACTGATCTATGCATTTGAAAGCTAAGACCTACAAAAATCTTTTTCCTCGCGTTGTCATCACTGTCAGAGTGTGGACCGGCGTTTTGAATGCAGACAAGGGAGACTGTCTTAACCTCTTACCCCCCACCTGAACCGAGCGCATTGTCTCCAGTCTGGATTTACCCAAATCTAAAAGCTTCTCAATGGGCTTAGAAAAGTGATCATAACTTTTTCATGTTTTTGTGTCAATTTCTTTTTACACGTTTTTGTCTTTTTTTCATCGCTTTTTTTTGTTCCTTTTTTTTGTCACAATTTTGTTGCTTTTCCAGCCCGTTTTTTTGTCTCTCTTTTGTCACGTTTTGTTGCTTTCTTGTCGAGTTTTTGCCAATTTTTGTGGCGTTTGTGTCAATTTTTGTGGCGTTTTCATTCTCGTCATCGTTGCTTTTTTTTAAGCTTTTAGTTTTGGATAAACCCAAACTGGAGACAAAGCGCTCAGTTCTGGCGCGGGGGAAGAGTTTAAGGGGAGATGCTGCTGCAGAAAAATACGTTGTTTTTTTTCCCTCCAATTGTCACGTTTTGGACCTATTTGTTAACGTATAAACTTTCACCTGGAAACAAATAAATGACCGAATTTTACCTAAACCGGATTATTGCAAACGTCAAATTGGATATGAACCCGTTTTGCAGCAACTCTCGTTCCTCTGTTTGATGAAATGTTGGCAAATGAATTACCCGCTAATTTTTCTGCCTTTGTGGCGTTAAAACGGACAATAAAATGATATTAAATATAACTTGGGGCAGCAGCAGTAATCTTTGTTACAAATAGTCAACAACATAAAACCTGGCTGTATCGATTTCTTAGATTTCTTTGCAGAAATTAAAGGCAATTTTGACCTTTTTATGCATTTTTATTAGGGCCGGGACTCGATACAAAAAATTAATCTAATTAATTAGAGGCTTTGTAATTAATTAATCGAAATTAATGGCATATAAATATTTGACCTGAGAACAGTGAGAAGTAAGTTTTTTCATAAGGATTTTTAGTATACCGTTGAATAATGACTGAACACATGAGCTTAAGCAACAAAATATTGTTTACTTTTGTTCAACCAAGTCCAACAGACCAGTGCAGTATTGCCATTAATTGTGCGTCTGCAGGAAAAAAGGAAACTGAAGTGTGAAAAGCAAAGTGGGATTAATTTCAATTAATATTTTTAATCGCACTAAACCTCATGTAATTATTTAATCGCAATTAATCGAAAAAAAGTCCCGGCCCTAATTTTTATATGAAAACATTAAATGACAAGAAACACTTTTTCCTCATATTCATGTCAGTGATCGACGGGCTAAAGTTTAAAGTTGATCTCTACATGTCCTTCCCCTTATAGGTGAATAAGGGGATACATTTGCATATAAGATACAGCCCCCGCATGTGTTTAATGAGGATGTTACATTATAACAGGGTAAAAAGCTGTAAAAAGTAGAGACACAAACGTTTAAATGTCTCTCGTCGTGTTCCCTGTCGCGGGACAGCCCTGTTTCATGTGCGATTGTGTTCCTCTCCTCTTAGAGCTCCTCAATGGGATTATCCGCAGAAACCCGGGCATTCCGCTGCCTCGCCTCGGGCCGAAACGTAATCCGCAGCGAATAACTCCCAACAATGGCCCCGGACTCGCGTTTTCTCTCTCTTTCTGCCGCAATAAAGTGGACGGTATAGACAGGTAATGGAGGTGGATTGAAATCATATATCCTCCGTCAGCCTGGCCTCGATCGGAGACAAAGCCCCGAGTCTGTGAGGGATATGTGTGGCTTTAGGAGAGTTTAAGCCTCATTTAGGTCTCGGGAGAACGATATTTCAAATGACGATATGTTTTTCTTTTCTGGTGATTTTAACTGCGCTTCCTCTTCTAAAACACACCTGTCTTTATAAAACGGTTGAATCCATAAACACTGAGCAGTTCTGAGTGGAGAGAAATAGAACAAATCCCACCCTCGTCTTTCCCACGCGTATTCATGCACAAATGTTTGGTATCCACGTGTAGCACAAAAGGTTACGTTATATTATTCAGTGCTTCTTTCTTCTACTTGAGTAATATTGTTATAAAGTAGCTTTACTCTTACTTGGCTAAAAAATAAAAGTTACTTGTGCCACCATGCGTCAGTTACAGGTTTTTATATATTCAATACATTTTCATATTTTTTATGAAATCCATTTGAGACCTACCAACTTCTTCTTCTGAAACACTGAAGAGGCACCAAGAGCTCCACCTGCAGCACAGTAGAGGCGTCACATGAGGCGCTACAAGAAATAAGGAAGGGACAAGGAGGAGGTATCCGGACAAGACTTACAGCTAAGCCACACATGCCGTCTGTCCCTAAATACTATTGTTCTGGCTAATGGACATTCAGGAGGAAGAAGAAGGAGGAGCTGACCAGTGCAGGACACCACGCTCTGAAACAGGGACAAACCCAGGACCAGAGGAGACTGAAGGCAGCCAGGTTTCCTCGAATCCAGGTCAGGTCGGCCCACAGTGGCCTGGTCCTGCACAAGGACGGCCTTGGTGTCAAGTAGCTTTTCCTCGAAAACCAAAACAGCCTGCCCCGAGGCCTCATGGGAAGTCCGCGTCGCTCTGTTTGTATTTAGGACGAGTCGCGAAAGAGCTGGAATTTCAAACATCTCCAACAGGAACGGCAGAGACAATGGAATGATGTTTGCATGTTTTGAACGCCAAGAGGAAAGAGACGAAATAACACGGTTCAGTTGATGACAGGCTGTGTGGGTTCGTAGCAGAATTGAACAATGAAACAAGCAGAAGATGAAATGATCTCTTTATCTTTAATTAAACATAGATACGTGGTCTTTGATAGGCTGCAGGGTTTGAAGTGTGTGAAAAACATGGCGGCCCACAGTCTGGAAATCACGGTAATTTTGTGCTGCTCATCAGTCAGATACTGCAGAATAAATCCAGATACTTTTCATTTCACTGTCAAGCCGAGTTATGAAAATAAGACTTTTTCAACAATGATTTCAACTCCATCAGAAGCACTTAAATCATCCTCCGAGTGCAGACTGACGGCCAGCACCTGGAGAGAGAAACGTTTTCAGTGTGACCTTCCACCTGCGGAGGAGGTTCAAAACAAGCTTCCTAAAATCCACTTAGTTTGTTCTTCAATCATTCATACCATCATTTAAATTCAGATCACTTTAGTACACAGCTGTACAGGTTGTGTGAAGTGGATCCTTACTATAAATGGTCATATGGGACAATGCTGGAAAAACCTCCCGCGTTTACGCCACACTCAGGCGTTTCCTTTGACATTTTTGAAAATCAGAACAATGGGCGAACTTTACCTTGGGCGAAGTGGCTCTGCCCCACAGAAACAAAGAGCTGACGGGGAATAAGAGTTAAGAAAACAGCCGTAAATCACAATAAACGCGGCGCGGTGACAATGTTATCAGACTGGGCCGATGTCCGATGGTTTGATGACATCCACAGAAACCGCAGCTCAGCCACAAAAGAAAATCAAACTAAATAATGAGTTTTTACTGTATTTAGCGCAATGGTTCTCGTCCTTTTTTTCCCTTGAAGCCCCCCGTGCTTCTGCTGAGAGCGAGAGTCCGAGGTCAAAAGCCCTTTAAAGACATTATGGAGGCATGCCCAGAACCGGAAAACAGAATAACGTGTGGAAGAACTGCAAATTTACAATATCGGGTTCATCTTCAATGTCACTAGATTCAGGGACGCCTTACTCCACCTCACTACAGTTGGTAAACGAGGGAGCTGGAGCGTTAAAGGGACAGGCCATGGTTTTTACACACTGAGACATGTTCTTACCTGAGTTTAGACGAGTTGATGCGTACCTGTCTGGTCTATGTGCGTGCGCTCAGTCATTAGCATTTGTTAGCATGTTCCTATAGCTCCAAACGGGGGTGAAGTTAGAAGTAACCGAGCTCTTCCACGGGCACAAAGACCAGACAGGTGCGTATCAACTCGTCTAAGCTCAGGTAAGAACAGATTGTAATAAAAGTTACTTTTTGTGCAGAAATAGGGACCAAACTGCTTATTTAGCCACTGTAAGTTAAACACCGTCCTGATTTTTATTAGAGATTATAATGACAATTATTTAAAAAAAGAAACAAAATTCTTGAAGCCCGACCCGACCCAAACCCGACGTTCATGCGTGACATCTCGAGCCTAAAGTCTCACCTCTAAAGCTAAAACATGCACATTATTTTTAGCTAATCTCAATGGTCAAAGTTTCATTATGCATTATTAAAGCTTTCCAGCAACGTCACCATTATTCTCTCACACAGGATCAAGTGAAGTGTATTATTATTTTCCTTTATAAATACTTTTTTGAAAACTTTAAAAAAGGCATAAGAAGTGAAGTAAAAACTTATGACTAAGGAACTAATTATGGACTTTAGCGACTTACGGAAATACTCTGCGTCATTCCCATAAAATCCATTATTTCTCAAATGTGTCTCCACTTTAACCACGTCATTGTTAAGTGAAGCCAGAATAGCCTCTTAAATGTGTCACAAAGGCCTGAATATAATAACAATAATGACCCTCTAAGGGCTTTTTATCCTCCATCACTGACCCTGACACTCCTTTGTCCAAACTGACTTCTCTCTGTTTCTAACTTTCCATTAGCGCGTGATTAGCTCCGCCGTAAACACGCGTCAGTGCCTCCAGGCCATCCCCCCGCTCGTCTGTTTTCATCTTTTTCTTTTTTTTCTTTTGTGATCCGCGAGGGAGCTTTGGAAGATTTTGACCCGTTGTCGACAGTAAAATGAGCAGGAGTGAACGGGTCGGATAATTACAGCGTTCGCGAAGAAAACAGCAATTAGTCCAAACCGCGGCTTTTCTCTGAGTCTTTAAGGCGACTGTCTCTTTAAGTGTTTCTGAAGGGACGTCGA